>JAUDYJ010000001.1:194423469-196823469 GCA_030761175.1 Masticophis lateralis | reverse complement strand
TAATTGTTCTAACTGTCAGGAAATTTCTCCTGACACTTCCTCCAACTCCATTATTCTAGGTTGTTTCTCTCCTTGATTAGTTTCTACCCACTTCTTCTTGTCCTGCCTTAAGGTGCTTTGAAGGATAGCTTGACTCCCTCTTCTTTGTGACAACCCCTTAGTTTTTGTAACACTGTATCATGTCACCCCTAGTCCTTCTTTTCATTAAACTAGACATACCCAATTCCAGCAACTGTTCTTTGTATGTTTTAGCCGCGGCTTCCTTCCTTCCTTCCTTCCTTCCTTCCTTCCTTCCTTCCTTCCTTCCTTCCTTCCTTCCTTCCAACACACACACAAAGCATACACTGAGCAATAATCAAAAATACTCACATCAGAATTAAAGCGAAGTTGACAGACATTGCAGGAGATGACTTGTTTCTTCTTTAGAGGGAGTGACACACCAAATGTGTGGTTTATGACAGCTTTTTGCACTGGGTCCATCTAGGAAACAAATAATAGCATATTGATATTACCAAAAAAAAAAATGTTTCTGAGAAATGTGTTTTTAAAGAAAGCTCTAAATTGGACAAGTAATGACTGCAGTGAATTTACTTATTTGATTTTCTATTTGGCTTTTCTACTGTGGCAAGTTCAAAGCAGCTTATTAATTTTTTCTGCTGCTTTACCATTTGTGCTAAAGAAAATTGGTAGTCATAAGGAATATTTATCACACGGCATTACTATAATCCCTTCCTGATATGCTAAAGCTGATGGTGTTTGAAAGCTGCTGGTGGTGGAAAATCTCCTTTTGGTGTTGGGTGACATTAGTCTCCTTACCACTGGTCCTTGCTTTGAAAAAACTCAGGAATTTATGACAACCATGGGCTTGTCTGAAGTCATATTTAGGCCAGTTCATATGGGCAATCATAATTTAGATCTTGTGTTTGCTTTAGAGAAATTTTTACACTATCTGGAAATGGAGAGGCTTTTCATTATTCTGTTGCCATGACTGGATCATGCCTTGAACCAGTTACAATTAAGAGTAACACATGATAATCATGGGGCAGCAGGCCTGATTTGGATGGCCCATCCCCAGTGCCTAATGGATCCTGTTGGAGAGTTTCCAAGCTCACTGGCGAACAGTTCAGTTTAGTGCCTGATAGACCACTGACATTGGTAACCAAATTGGATACTGGAGTCTATTGCCCACAAGCAGCCTCTTTCTAGTGCAATTTCCTGGCTGGCAACTTGGCAGCTGAGACTCTCTGGAAAATAAAGCAACACTTGAAATGCTGGAGAAAGACAAAAAGTACATTCAACCAATCTCAAGTATTTAACTATGTTGGCACCTACACTGTGACATTAGGCAGGTGAAACACACTTATTTTTCCGTCTTTATTGAAGTGGCAGAATATTGTCAGGTGACTCTGTTTAACTTTACTAACTCTCTTCAAGAAGGAGCCATTAGACAGATTGCTCATCTGGCCACTATAATTATTTGCATTAGCACTTTGCCAACAAAGTCATTTTAGCTCTTAATGGACAAAATCTGTATTGGTGACTGACCCTGCTGTCTGTAATTCTTTTTCTGCTGTGAGTTCTGAGAAAGTAGAACAAGTGAAATTCTGCTGAATTAGACTATCCTCTAGCACATGTAGGTTGGATCCTTGCTCAATCTTGTGGTCTTGAATAAATATTTGCTGATCTCCAGCCTTTTGGGTGGAAAATTGTTGAAATGATGGTGACACATTAGAGGAAGTGGAGACTGGATTTTCTGGAGACTGAGTTCAGGCCTGGGTATGGGACTGAGGTGATACTTATCACTCTCCTGGATGAGTTCTATTGAGACCTGGATGGGGAAATGCAGTTCTCCTTGTCTGTCAGTCCTCTGAGGTAAGATATGACAGACACTAAAAGAAATACTAGAACTCTGATTAAATGTTATAAGCTATAATGATAGAATCCTGAAAGCCTGACAGCTTTTCCCTCCTCCCCCCCTCTTCTACCCATATAGAATCAAATGTGGGACAATCTGGAATTTCTTTTTCACTTCTCTGTTTTCTGGGCTACTTTATATTTTACTAATGGTTGCTACATATTTTCTTCAAATAATCACTGTACTTTTTTACATTGTCTTTTTATACTATTCAGCAATGAGCATTGAGGGAAGTTTTATAGTGGTTCTATTTATTTCTCTGTGGATAGGTTCAGCGTGTTGTAGTGGGGGAAGAGTGGGGTTCCATAGGATGTGGTCCTCTCCCCATTTTTGAACATTCATATGAAATCACTGGGGGAGAACATTTGTAGTATGTTAATGATACCCATTATTACCCAATTTGTGAGGGAGATGGGGCGTTGGTCCTACCTGATACGCCCTTTCTCAGCATGAGGGAAGATCATCCAGGAATGGGTATTGCTCTGCTTCTCTGCTTGGAGACCGAGTCAAACTTTCTTGGCCACGCCTACTCCTGTCCGGGTGCTCCCCAATTCGACAAAGGTGTAGTGAAGCTGAGACTCACCACCTGGAAACACATAGGAGCCCTGCCCTGCCCCACCCTGGACTACGGACCAGACGGTCAACAGTGTGGGGATGGATGATCTTCCCCTCACGCTGAGAAAGGGCATATCAGGTAGGACCAATGCCCCTTCTCCAGAGAATCGGGGAAGATCATCCAGGAATGGGATTTACCAAAGCTGGCTAGTCATATAGGTGGGACCTAGTCTGGTCCGAACTCTACCACCCGCCGCCGAAGCAAGCGACTCAGTTGCCACTGAAGCTGTGCCTAAGGCGGCAAATTTTCCCGCTGTTAGGGGGTGGCAGGAAGGTGGGGCTGTAAAACACTGACGCTGCGGCCCAATCGGGTATCCGGTGATCTGGGGCAATTTGGTGCTTAAGATCTCTACCTCCACCATCGCTAAAAACAGCCACCCCGTTACCTTTTGATGAGGCAGAACGGCCCAGCCGAACATTTCTGCCATAATGTCAGAACGTCTGTCGAGGTGCAATGGAGGCAGTTGAAAACCACCCTGACTGAAGGGCACTGCTGTCACGGTTGTGACTATTCCCTGTGCTCCCCACTCCATGAGCTGAAGGGAGGAGGCACTGTGAGATAGAGCTGAGTGGATTCACCACATCTTCCCCTGGAATCAGGCAGCCTAGCTCATCAGGAAGTCTATGCCGCAGCCATCAGGCGCCTTGTCAGTTTAAGCTCCTGCCATGGCCCAAAATTTTTTTGGTGCTTAGCGCGCCAGCTGCTAAATACAAAAAACTGGCAGCCTGCGTATTAGCGGGGCCCGTGGATTGGCCATAAAGGCACCTAACACGCCAGCCTCCCATTCACCAGTCGGGCAACTTGGCTTGATATGAGTGCTTCCGCTGTGGCTGTAATGGCGCCTAGCGTGCCCGCTGCTCCATCCTCAAGCTGGGCAGCCTGGCTTGTCATGAGTGCTCCTGCCATGGCTGCAATGGCGCCTAGCGCGCCAGCCACCCCATTCTCAAATTGTGCAGCCTGGCTCATATGAGCTCTCCTGCTGCGGCTCAGAAGGCACAAAATGTGTCTGCCACCTCATTGCAATTCGGGCTCCTAACGAGCACTGCTGCCGTGGCTGAAATGGCGCCTAATGCACCAGCCACTTGCTCTGCGGGCAGAGCAGTCTGGCTCGTCATGAGCATACCTGCCGCGGCCCTTGTGGCACCCGAAGCGCTGGCTGCAATCAGTGTGCCTAGATGAATCTAGGCAGGGACTGAGTCCCCTTCTGCAGGTGCAGACTAATGCCAGGGGCTGCCTGTAGCAGGCAATGTCCCCTCTGCTAAGCACGGGAAAGGCAGGGACCTCGGCTGAACTCATGGAAGACCGAGTGGAGTAGGCATGGCCAAGAAAGTTTGACTCAGTCTCCAAGCAGAGAAACAGAGGAATGCCCATTCGTGGATGATCTTCCCCGATTCACTGGAGAAGCTATTGATATTTCATTCTGCTACCTGGAAGCTGGACAAAACTGCAGTAGAGAAACAAACTATGCAGTAGTCATAGTAAAATTGGATGGTTAACGTTTCAAATGCATAGGATGAGCTATTCAAAATTAAGAGCAAGTCTCTCTCTATGTGAATTATATACCACCATTCACATACTAAACTCCCAACTGTTAAGATTATTACAGATCCTTAGGGCCTGGGCCTTCAGCTGATGTTGTGCAATGCCAGGTCTGTGATAACTAAAGCCCCCCTCATTTGTGATCTTATTCAAGAGGGGGGAGTTGACCTGGCAGGTATTACGGAGATGTGGCTGGGCTGCGAGGGGGGGTGCCCCTCGTTGAAATGTGCCCACCAGCTACCATGCATTCCATCAGCCGAGGGCCCAGGGTAGGGGCAGTGTGTGTGTGTGGCGGCTACTGTAAAGGAAGATCTTTGTCCGAGTGAAGCCACTGTACCTCAGATAACAAGATGTGAGTCCTTCCTTGTGAAGTAGGGTCGGGGGGTTCAGATGGGCTTGCTGGTTGCGTACCTGGCTCCCTGCCATGTAGTGGTGACCCTGCCCGAGCTGTTCAATGTAACGTGACCCCTAGACTTATGGTCATGGGGGATTTCAACCTGTCATCTGTCAGCGAAACATCAGAGGTGGCTCAGGAGTTCATGGCTTCCATAACGGCCATGGACCTGACCCAGTTAGTTCATGGCCCTACTCACATGGGGGGACATACTCTGGACTTGATTTTTGTCTCTGGTCAGTGGCTGAATGATCTAGAAACAGGGGATATAGTCCTCAAGCCCTTGTCATGGTCAGATCATTCACTCCTTCAGCTAGACTTTAGAGCCGCTACCCTCTGCCGCAGAGAGACAGAACCGACCAGTCGGTTCTGTCCCAGGTGCCTGATGGATCCTGATAGGTTCCTGTTGAAGCTTGGGCCATTCCCTGAGGCTCTGGCTCATGACTCGACTGAAAAACTAGTGGCTGCCTAGGATAAGGCGGCAGCTGGGGCTTTAGATCGCGTTGTGCCTTTGCGGCCTCTGACCCGATGCTGAACTCAATTGGCACCTTGGTTCTCCGAGGAGCTGGGGAGATGAAGCGCCGGAGAAGATGCCTGGAGAGCGATTGGAGGGCAAGCCGTTCCAAATCTGACCGGACACTGGTGAGGTTTCATATTAAGACCTACCTAGTGGCGATAACGTGGCAAAATCTAATTATTTTTCCACTCTTATTGTGTCTGCAGATAACCGCCCAGCCGCCATGTTTAGGGGGACCTGTTCCCTTCTTAGCTCCCTACTTTGGGAGTGCAGGACGACCCCTTGCAGGGTAGAGCTGAGGATTTTGTGCAATATCTGCATGATAAAATTGCTCAGATTAGGGAAGGCCTGGACTCCGACTGGGTAGTTTCAGATGGGGTGACGGGGGTGTGTCTTGAGAGTGTTATCTGGGAGGAGTTTGACCCTGTGGCTCCCGAGGACGTGGACAGGATTCTGGGTAGAATTAGCGCTGCCACATGTTTATTGGATCCATGTCCCTCCTGTTTGGTGCTGGCCTCCCGGGCGGTCACACGAGGCTTGCTCCAGGGGATTATTAACGCTTCTTTGAGTGAGAGCTTCTTCTCCTCTGCCTTGAAAGAGGCGGTGGTGAGGCCCCTCCTCAAGAAGCCTTCCTTGGACCCAGCTGTATTAGTGAATTATCGTCCAGTCTCCAACCTTGGCTTTGTGGTGAAGGTTGTTGAGAGTGTGGTGGCGTGACAACTTCCCCAGTACCTGGATGAAGTTGTCTATCTGGATCCGTTCCAGTCAGGCTTCAGACCAGGCTACAGCACAGAAATGGCATTGGTTGCATTGGTGGATGATCTTTGGAAGGCCCGGGACAGGGGTTGTTCCTCTGTCCAGGTCCTACTGGATCTCTCAGCAGCTTTTGATACCATCGACCATGGTATCAAAACTGACCATGCGTCAATTGGAGGGGTTGGTGTGGGGGGCACCATGATACGGTGGTTCTCCTCCTTCCTCTCTGACCATACACAGTCTGTGATGGCAGGGGATCAGAGGTCAACCTCGAGGCGCCTTGTTTGTGGGGTGCCACAAGGGTTGGTCCTCTCACCCCTTTTGTTCAACATTTATGTGAAGCCACTAGGTGAGATCATCCATGGTTTCGGTGTGCAGTTACATCAGTACACTGACGATACTCAGCTGTACATCTCCCCTCCTGACCATCCCAATGATGCACTTCATGGGATGTCCCAGTGTCTGGAGGCCGTGTGGATCTGGATGGGGAGAAATAGGCTCAGACTCAACCCCTCCAAGACTGAGCGGCTGCTGGTTCCAACACTGACTATTGGGGGCAAAACCTTGGGCCCCACAGAGAGGGCCCGCAACTTGGGTGTCCTCATGGATACGTGGCTGTCACTAGAAGAGCACGTGATGGCTGTGGCCAGGGGGGCTTTTTATCAGGTTCGCCTGATTCACCAGTTGCGCCCCTTTCTGGACCGGGACTCCTTGCGCATGGTCACTCATGCCCTCGTCACTTCCCGTCTGGACTACTGTAATGCTTTCTACATGGGGATCCCCTTGAAGAGCACTCGGAGGCGACATCTGGTCCAGAATGCGGCTGCACAGGCGATTATGGGAGCTACTTGGCGTACCCATGTAACACCCTTCCTGCGCGAGCTGCACTGGCTCCCAGTAGTCTTCCGGGTGCGATTCAAAGTGGTGGTGACCACCTTTAAAGTGCTCCATGGCTTAGGACCCGGGTACTTACGAGACCGCCTTCTGCTGCCGATAGCCTCCCACCGGCCAATACGCTCCCACAGAGAGGGACTCCTCAGGGTGCTGTCGGTCAAACAGTGTCGACTGACGGCCCCCAGGGGGAGAGCCTTCTCTGTGGGGGCACCTGCCCTCTGGAATGAACTGTCCCTGGAGATATGGAGGATCCCTGACTTACGCACCTTTCGCCGTGCCCTCAAGACGCTATTATTCCAACAAGCGGGGCTGGCCTAGACATGATTTTTAATTGGGGTTTATTTTTAATGATTAGGCCAATGGTTTAATATGTTTTTTTTAAATGTTTTTTAAATTTTGTATTTGGACTTGTTTTATTGTTGGCTGTGCACCGCCCTGAGTCCTTCAGGAGAAGGGTGGTATAGAAATTAAATAAAATCTAAATCTAAATCTAGAACATAAAAATATCACAATTAAAAGAAAATTCTTAATTATGACTATTTAATGTAACCTGACAAGTCAAGGCAACTATCTCACCTCTACCCAAATCTCTATGGAACAGGTCCCTGCTGCAACCCCTGCCCTTTGAAGATACTCATGGTTTCCACTCTCCTAAGGTTCCAGAAATGCCTTAAAACTAATTTTTGTTCTCTGGTCTAGATTAGGGTATCTGTGGAGTCCCCACCGAATCTTTTCTCTGAACGTTAGGATTGCTGTTTTGGCTCAGGCAGCCTTGTTCTCCATGTAGCGTATATTGTAGGCTATCCAGAGTTGTTTTACGGTTAGGTGACCTCAACAAATCTAATACACTAGTAGGTTCCAGGGCCCTAGTATTATCCTATAATGGGGGTTCCTAAACCTTTTGCCATCATATTTCCCTTCAATGTATGTTTAATGCACATACTTCTCAAAAATTTTAAACAACAAATGAACTCAAATAAACAATAAAAACAGTACAATGAAGATTTTTTTTTAAAATAAAGACATAAAAAAATAAAGGTTCTTCACATCTCCCTTGAACGCTTTGCATCTCTCCAAACCCAGCCCTAGAACCCCAATAATCATAAATTTGCTCATTTAAAGATACAAAATTCTTTTTCCGTAGGTATATATATATTATTAAAACTTCAACAAGAAAGGTAAAATCTAATACAAACTAATATAAAACAAAGAAGACAAAGAGAAAATAAGTGCAAGAAAAGACAGAAGTTGAAGAAAATCAGAAAAGAAAGAAAAATATATAAAGAGGTGACTTCCCATATTCTTTCCAGCAATTTTAAGTAAAAACATATTTCAACCTCTTTCTATAAAATTACATATTCTTCTTCTTTCTATAATATATCCTAATTATCCAAACCATAAATCAGAAGTTCATTTTTTTTTCATATAAAAAGTTCGTAAGAGGTTTCCAGTCACCAATAAATATAGATGAAGTCTTTTCTAATCAAAGAAATCAAGTTATCCTTTTCAGCAAAATCTGTCCACACCTAGAAAACCATTCCTTGATGCTGGGTAGTGTCAAATTCCCCATGTCTGTGCATGTAGTAATCTTATTACAGTAATCACATTGAAATATTTTTCCATGGCTTTTTTCTAATTATTTATCGACTAGTCCTAAAAGGAAAAATTCTGGTTTCAATTGAATATTGATCTTTAAAAATCCTGTATATCAAAGTGTGTATGTGAATCTCAATTTTTAAGGCTTTTTTTTTTATACATTAGAAGATGTAATCTTCTATCATGTTTCAGTGTTCAGGTTGGATCCTGACTACGCATGACCAAAATCTCATTCACAAAATGCTATGCTGGAAGAGTGTAATATTCCTTTTTCGGGTGACCTGCAAAAAAGTGTTCCAGCAGTTTAAGGCTGGGAGTTGCAGGGCAGGGAGGAATCATTTTCTCTTTTTCTCAGGTGTGATCTTCCTTTAGTTCTCTTTCATGAACAGAAGGTGCCCAAAATTGATTCTATTTTTTCTGAACAAAAAACATTTCAAATATTTTAATTTTCTTGGAGAGAAATTTTTCCTTTGTTAATCCCACAGGAAAGAAATAAGCTTTATAATTTTCTAATGAAAAAGAAATTGGGAAAACCATCCCTGAGGAGTTTTTTTAAAAATATGCACTTCAGCCCCCGCCTTTTTTTAAAGAAAGATTGGGGGGGGGGATATGGACACATATTTCCAGTGTCTTTAATTTTAGAATCAACAAACAGATGACATACAACAATAGAACTGGTGTTCAATGATAATGTGTATGAGACTTTGAATGTCAAGTAAGACAAAAGTAAGGCCAAGTAGGCAAGGGAACTATCCTACATCTGTGCTGAGAGAAATGTAATAGAGATATGAACCAATCCTGTAAGAGATGCATCCAAAGATGGGCAGATGTACAACTGAAGTAGTTGAAGAATCCTAGTTCCATTGGGTTCTGATCAGTGGTGAAATCTGAATTTTTTTTATTACTGGCTCTGTGGGCGTGGCTTGGTGGGTGTGGCAGGGGAAGGATACTGCAAAATCTCCATTCCTGCCCCACTCCTGGAGGAAGGATATTGCAAAACTCCATTCCCACCCCACCCTGGGGCCAGCCAGAGGTGGTATTGGCTGGTTCTTTGAACTACTCAAAATTTCCACTACCGGTTCTCTGAACCGTTCAAAATTTCTGCTACCAGTTCTCCAGAACCTGTCAGAACCAGCTGGATTTCACCCCTGGTTCTGATTCTTTTGGGAAGGATATTTTGTGTACAAATGACTGAAGTGTATGGAATTACAGCAGCACTGTCACTGCACCTATGAATCAGATAACCTGCAAAGGAAGAAAGGAATACTGCTAATGATTCAGTCAGAGGCCATGATGCTATAGGAGTAGAAGAACTATATTGTGAGACTGTTCGGCAACAGAAAGCACTGCTTGAAGCCAGTTATCTGGATACGAAGAAAACAGATACATTGGAACTGGAGAAATCCAGTAACAAATACTTTTTTTATTTAAACTGTCAGGGCTATGGGGAGACATGGCAAAACATTGAACTGGTAAACAGAGCCAGCTATGTAAAATGAAGGAAGCAGCAATAGTAAAGGACCATAGATATGTGAAAGTGTGCAGCTTGCAATCTATATACATGCAGATCAGATTCTATTTATCCAAAGAACAACAATCAGTAATCATTTTGAAACAAGAACATCTAAAAGAAAATAATTAAAAGGATGAAAGTCTAACATACTGAAGCAAGTCTGAACGCCATTCTTTCTCGGAACACTTAGACCTCAATTTGAAGGAGAGAAATAATCTGTAATAACTTTAGTGATGGCTTGAAAGCAACAGGGAAGTTTGGTGTGGAGCTTATCTTGCAAAAAACAGAACCCAAAGTTAATTAATGGAACCATATGAACCGTGAAAATGAACCAAGTATTTGATGAATGGTTGATTGGGGAAAGATCAAGTTCAAAGATAACATTTGGAGTTTGAGGCTGATGAGGTCAAGAGAGTCTTCATTCCAGAAATAAAAGCTTTCAGAAATAGAGTGGGATGCTTGCTCTCCATCCTGGCTCACCCATTGCGTGATAAAGTTGAAGATAATATTGAATAAACTGAAAAGGCATCCAAACCATTACTGTCAAATTAAGAGAAATAAGCATGATTTCTGCTAGGGGAACCAAAGGTTTTCAGCATATTCACCTTATTAACTAAGGGAAGATAATAATCTTTGGTCAAAAGGCTATGCTAAGCTGGAACGTGGATATGAGATCTGTCTCAAAGGAACATCTTGATGGAGAGAAAAATCTGGGGGATGAGAGAGCAATTGCTGTTTGTTACATGATTGGGCAAAGACATTATAAACGGCAGAATTTAAGAAGATGAAATAGAAGGTCAATATACATTACATTCAGTGAATGTTTGGATGTTTCAGGGAGAAATGATCATTTAAGATCTAGGTGATCTTGAGATGGCCAAAGACGAAAATATTGACTTTGACAATTCTGAAAGATAAAATGGTAATCAGAAGGTGATTTCCTGATTTTCCCCTTTCGAGGCAGATTCCCATTCCAGGAAGGAGTGGACAATATAAAGTATGTCAATAACCCATTCATTAATAACCAAAGAAAGCAGCGTTTGAGAAGGCCATGGTAAAGTGGAACTAAGGACTTTGGAGAAGGGATTCAGATGGTCATTTATTCCTCTTTTTCTTGTTTCCCTGCTTCGATTTGGCTGTAGAATTTCTCTTAGAACGTTCACCCCCCCATAATGGGTAAAGCTAATAATGGCACAAAAATCCCATGAGCAATGGATAATTTGACTGACATGAGGAAGCCAGCAGAAATTTTTTGGCGACATGGTAAGAGAGTTGGAGAAAATGGGACTACTGTCTCTAGGTTTGCTCCCAGAATGTAGCTCACAAATAAGAATGATTGGAATTATTTTTAGAAATGACTGGCAGTATTTACAAATGTCTACAATGGACTACATATGTGCATATTCCAACAGATGTAAAAATTTGTTTCCATAATCTAGTAAGAAAACTAATGCTGGTGCTCGTGAAACAGGGGCCTTGGAGCCATATTGCCAAAGGTCAGATCTCTGTAATGGGAGGACAAAGCGTCCTAACAAATTAATCTAAAGAGTTTTGAGGAATTAAAGAAAGAAAATTAAGGGAAAACTGGAGAATAACAATACAGCAGAATGAAGTTCATCTCAAGATTAAAATTGTGGTGGTTGAAAACAAACTGGAGTGGCTTGGAGCAGAACTGCATCTAGTCACGAAGTATATAAGAAAGACAAGGTTTCCCACCAAAAATCTGTAAACATTCCAGCAGCTTCGAAAAAGTGTTCTAGCAGCAACTCACGTGTATCAATAACAGAGAGCACAATGAAGAAATTATTCTAGGATTCTTGTCAGTTAAAAAACATGATTACAGTGCTTAAAAGAAATATTTGCCAGTTAGAAGGCAGACAATCTGGTTTTTCAGCTTTCAGGCATAAAGGTATGATAGTGCTTTTCCTAAGGTCAGCAAAAGTGGTGGTGGTGGTGGGGGGGGATACACTATTTCACACAGAAAACATGAATGTCCTGAGAATTTAATTTTCTTTGCTGTTCTTTTTAGACCCATTGTCAAATTTTTGGCAGCTGATTATATCCCATTAGCAAGATTCTCACAAAGATTTCTTTAAACACTTTACTGAAAGGGAAAATGTGGTATAATGCTACATAAATCTTTACAACTGTGAATACTACCCTTTTTAGGACTCTGTTTATCTCAGAATTTGCATGAGTGGAGCACTTTTCATTTTTTTTTTTGGTTTAACTGCCTTTCGATGAACTGCTAACAATAAATGCAAAAATCTCCAAACATTCTGAACTTGTAGTACTTTCAGTAGCTTTGTTCTCTTTCCCAGGGTTATAAAAAATAATTATACCAACGCTAGGCATTTTGCTCATAAAGTCACTAATAATTTCCTAATCTCCTCCCACTCTAAGAAAAATAAAAACTTTATCAGAATTTCTTGAAGCTCTTTCCCAAGGCAAAATTAAAACTACCAATGAATAAAAAAGAGAAATTGTACTGTCCTTAAAGATATACTTTAAAAATTCCTTTTCCACTTTTGCTAAACAGTATCATCACACTCAACTGCCCCCCAATGGTTAACACTGTCAAAATGATCTTGACACGGACAGTCTACCTACAATGCTGATATTCCACGAATTCTCTATAGAACTTGATCAGCCATCTCTTCCTCTTCTGGAAAAGTAATAACCAAAGAAAGACAACCAGAAGGTATCATTGGCACTTGCACATCTTCAGTGGTGCCAAGTTACTCTGGATTTATGTCCATACTTTCCCTATTTCATATACTATATGTGTTGTAGCCAATATCTTAAGACATTATCTAAGAAAAAATAGCAAACTAACTTACACCACTTGTTTCCTCTGTCAATTTGTACAATTAAAAAAAAAATTGGATAGATTTTCCCTAATTTACATTATACATATTTCAGAAACTATAATTTCTTTCTCTCCAACTTGTCAGAATCAGAAACTAATGAAAGAATTGCCAGAGTTCCTCGTTTGAACGTATTATTATTATTAATAATAATGTATTATTAATAATAAGCAGATTATGGGTTGAACTGAGTTTATTTAATCACTAGAATCACCTGACTGCAGCTACACAGTTAAGAATTTAACTCCAACTGTTTTTCAACAGGATAATTGAAAGAACATACACTTGCTTATGCAAATTTTTGGGCTTAAGAGTACTTTATCGGTGGAACGTTGTCCAGTAATGCATTTTAAAATGGCATGTTCTCTGATGACACGGGTCAGGTCAGCAACTCTTCTTTTAGGTTGCTGTAAGAGATTTCCTTGACATTTTGTTCATAAAGTCACTTGGGTGAGCTTGGAGTTGAATGCTATTATCCAGTGGGTTAATATCTTGCTAGACTCTCCCCAAAGGAGCTTATGTGCAACTGGAGAATGTTATTGGACTTATGGTTCCACTTGGATGGTCTGTCCAGAGAAGAACATTTGCAAGTGAATTTGCTAATATGCCGATTGTGCCCTATCTTTGAGGGGTTTTTTAAAAAAAAATGTTTATAATATAAAATTATATATATATATATCTCTCTGAGGTTTTCGCGGGTGTTTGTATGTAGGTCTTTGGTTATTCGGGTCTTCTCCCACGTAGAATTGGAAGTATCTTGGCGACGTTTCGACGAAGTCTCATCAGCCTGAAGATGACGAATGAGACTTCGTCGAAACGTCACCAAGATACTTCCAATTCTACGCGGGAGAAGACCCGAATAACCAAAGACCTACACACACACACACACACACACACACACACACACATATATGAAAACAAATAGTAGGAAAAATAGGGGAGGGGAAGGGGAAAGGTAAAAGAAAAAAACCCGCTTTGGTGCGGTAAAATAGTAACATCCAACCTCAAGTTTTTATTTTTACATTGTAATATAAACTAGCCATTTCTATGTTAATTGTGCCCTTTCTTGAGTGGCAGGCAATAGTTACCCTACTCTTTTTGCTTCTGTATTGTACTACTTCTCTGAGCTGCCCTTGAAGATTATTCAGAAACTGCGTCTGATGCAGAATGTAGTAGCCCGCATGCTGACTGATGAGAGCTGGTTCCATAATATATCTCTTACACTGCAAGAATTGCACTGGCTTCCAGTAAGTTTCTGAGTGCAATTCAAGATGGTAGTGATTAAAGCATTTCCAAACTTGGGCTAGAGTATCTTTTCCATAATGCTCTGACCAACTTGTTTTTCTGTACAGCAGGGATGCTATATGTTTCTTCATCTGGGAAGCGAAGGGGGTAGTAGCCTGGAAGCAATACTCCACTGCTGCTTTAACTCTCCAGCAAAAGCAAACTCCAAGATTCAGATGGCCCTCTCACGTCTCCAGGAAAGCAGTTAAAACTTGGCTGTTTGGGCAAGCTTTACATTTTTGTCTGTTGTCTTCTAATTCTGGATTTATATGGGCTTATATCATAGTTGGTTGTGATTTTTAAAAATGCTTTTATTAAATTTTTCTCTAAACTACCTAAAGTTTGTGTAATTGGGATTTATATATACATATACATACATACATATATATATATATATATATATATATATATATATATATATATATATATAAATAAAATGAGAAATCAATAGTAAATTCCTATTAAAATTTGCCTTGAGTTCAGCTCTAGGTAAATAAGACAGTAATGTACAGCCTGATGTATCTAGATCTACATTCAGCTAAGGCAGCAGAGTCCATATGGCTATAAGATTCCCTGCATTTCATTAAGTCCATTCTTTCTGCCAGTCTGAGCAGATATAAGATCATGCCACCAATGGGACATGCTGAAATTACACAGAATAGCTATGCGATTCCTCAGTGCTACCCATGCTATACCTATGATGATGCCTAGTTTAAGTCTCTATGGAGATTCTCAGTCATCCAGGTCATGGCTGTCACAAAGATGCTTTTTCAAGAGGCAACTGGTCTTTCTGGTTTTTCTTTGAAGGCGTTTTGCTTCTTATTCAAGAAGCTTCTTCAGCTAGAGAGCTGAAGAAGCTTCTAGGATGAGGAGCGAAACGTCTTCAAACAAAAACCAGAAAGACCAGTTGCCTCTTGAAAAAGCACCTGTGGGACCTAGTTTAAGTCATTCCACTGAGCTATCTTCACTGGCAAAAGAACTCTATCAATCAAAACTGGTCAGGCTGACAAAGTCATGGAGGTATAGTGCTGCTTCTGCTGAATCCTATAACCATTTTAGCTGATGAATCTTAAATAAAAGAACAGTATCGAAAGGTAGCAACAGTGTGTGGTTAAGTGACAAGGTTTTTAATTATGAAAAATAAAACAAGCATTCCATAAACAACTTACTGCAAAACCTGACCATTCCTAATCTAAGAGAGCAAAGGCAAGACAATACATTAATCAAAAAATTAGCTGTTTGTTTTAGAACAATATTTCTAATCATCCAGACATAAAATCATAAACACAATGAATGACCTAAGTCACATTATAAAGTCCAAGGCACACATACAGGATACTTCTTAAAACAGTATTAATTTTCAGCTCAAATGTCATAGAATTGGTATTTATTACTGCCTTTGTTAGCATGCAATATATTTCCTGCTGCATTTACATGGCAAAGTCTCTATTCAGGAAAATAAATAGAAACTGCATTGTGATTTTTAAACGCTTTCCCCCTCTTATTAAACTGCAATCGCAATACCCGGTAAGAAGAAAATATTGCAGCAATGCTAAGTACCTGAACCATCTGAAGTGGCTGGCTCCAGTGAAAAGGATCAGCATGAAGAAAGTGTGCGGTTGGGAGAGCTGTTCGAAGACCCAGTAAATGCTCCTCCTGTGATTTCCACAATGCTAGCACCACACACCAAGCAGTCGGTGGTTAAAATTTAAAAAAGCGAGACCATAGTGAAGCCTGGGCTGTGATAAGAATCTCTTGTCTCCAAGAGCAAGCAGCCTCAGGAGAAAGTCACAAAACAATAAGGCTGACAGAGTCTCCGGAGGCTAAGCTAGTACTGTACTCTGAAGGGAGCAAACTGATGTTCTTTCCCAAACGGAAGAACTGAATACAGTCTTCCTCTTGACTGGAATTCAAAAAGATTACACATTAACAATTAATACACTTTAAATACCACCGAGAGCAGGCTGGTTTACATCATTTTGAATAGTAAAAGAGTACATCCCTGCCAGAAGATCACTGCCTGAAAACTGATCTTAGAGAGTATTATTAAGTAAAATTAAACATGCCAGGATGAGTAATTGGTGAAATGTGTTGCTGTTAGTTGTTTGCTGATCAGGGAAGCTCCCGAGCTTGTCACAGTTGCAGACTGTTTAGTTAAAAATAAACTACCAAGTGTTTAATCCAATCTATTTTGGATACATTTAGGAAAGGGCTAAAGCATATAATTAACCCAGTATATTGTGTAGGGAAATTTTAATAACTATATTACTCCATATATGTGTTCTCTCCCATACAAATATAAATAAATAATACATATTAATGAGAGTTGCTATTCACTGTATTTATCTTATAATTCATACACAATGTAAAGGTTTAGTAATAAATAGAGTTTGCTCAATAAGACAAAAGGCCTAACTAATTTGGTATTTGGATCTTATAATATGCAAAAAAATGCCCATGGATCATTAAGTGAAATGGAAATATGAAAGTATTCTTCTAAATATCTGAACAGATAACTTCAGAGTTGCCTGAATGGGCAGGAAATAGATTTGATAAATAAATAAATAAATAAATAAATAAATAAATAAATAAATAATAATACACTTAAAATATATATAAAGGATTTTAATTTCTATTCAAATAATCTACAGTTTCTTTAAAAAAAATCTTTAAACAAAATTTAATCTAACCAAAAATGTTAAGCTAAAGCATAATGATAAGTTTATATTATTTCATCTTTGAAATATCGTAATTGAATTCACTGCTATCAAAGTCAATCTAGAGGTAATAAATAATAATATTCTTATTTCTATGCTTGAACTATGTAAGCAGAGCAATATAATTACCCCTCAAATTACAATGTTTAAGACTGATAAACCAAACAATAGGGGGATGAGCCCAGGAATTAATGGAAAATTCCAGTTGTCCATTCAGTACTTGGCCTTCCCAGATGCTTCCAGAAGGCTGTAAATATAATCTCTAAATAAAAGGTCTTATTCAGTATCTTTGATCATCAGTCTCTTTCTTTGAAGAGCTTTGTCCCAAGGTAAAATAAATTGAGTTTAAGTCACTGAGGTTTAAGTTAATCACAGCTGGTTTATTGATTTTACAAAATATTACAACATATATGTCAATGTAGATAGTGTGAGCAAATGTTATACAGGTAGTCCTTGACTAAACTTGAGCCCAAAATTTATGTTGCTAAGTGAGAAATTTGTTAAGTGAGTTTTACCCCATTTTACGACTTTTCTTCCCACATATGTTAAGTGAATCACTGCAGTTGTTAGGTTTGTAATATGGTTAAGTGAATCTGGCTTCCCCATCGACTTTGCTTGTCAGAATGTCACAAAAGATGATCACATTTATATCCAAATGTAAATCCTGTGACCATGGGGATGCTGCAATGGTCCTGTGAAAAATGGCCATAAGTCACTTTTTTCACTGCCGGTGTAACTTCAAACGGTCACTAATCGAACTGTTGTAAGTCGAGGACTACCTGTATTTTTAAACATTTTTGAACATCCAAATTAGTTTCAAATAAATTTATTTGCATGATTCCTAATGATGATTATTACATTATTTAATTATTTAACTGCTACTTAGGAAATAAGCAAAACCTGTCAAACTTTACATTATTTTCTCTTCAGATTTGAATTATCTTGCCTCAAAATATAGATAATCCTCAATTTGCAACTATTTGTTTAGTGACTGTTCAAACTTACTAAGAAACTGAAAACAAAGACTTATGGCCATTTTTCACACTTACGACAGTTGCAACATGGCCGTGGTCAGGTAATCAAAATTCAAAGGCTTGGCAACTGGCATGTATTTATGACAATTGCAGTGTCTCTGGGTCACATGGTTACTTTTTGTGACTCTCTGACACGCAAAGTCATTGGGGAAGCCAGATTCTCTTTAACAATCCTGTTGCTAACTTAATTATTATGTGATTCACTTAAGAACTGCGACAAGAAAGCCCACAAAATGGGTCAAACTCACTTAACAACTAACTTGCTTAGCAAGGAAATTTTAAACTCAGTTGTGATTGTAAGTCAAGGACTATGTTTAATTATTTTTTTTTTGCTGAGAAAGAAAAGATATTATATTGAAATACATTCAGAAAAGTTTATGAAGTCTATTAATGAGATATTTTATTTTAAACAATAGCTTTAGATTTAAAGTAAGTAAACTATTTGATCGACTGCTATATCATATATATTAGAAGACAAACAGATGTTAGAGGGGTCCAAATCATTGCCCATTTTTATTTTCAGAGATTTTTCATGCCATGTTTTCTTTCAATTTCTAACAACATTGGCGCTAGTACCATATTTTTCCAATTTACATGAAATTATTTTGTTAAATACAACACATCAAGGGATAGACTTATGCCTTAATACATTTGCTAAACTTTGTAGTTTTTAACTGAAATGGCAGCTAATCAAGACACTTCTCTTGCTCAAGGATTAATTAATAAATAAACAAAACAATTAACAAGCTATTGCACAACAAAAAGGGGGAAATTGACTGGTTATTTTTCAAACATTCTCTTTAACAGCCAGCAGATGTCAACATA
This sequence comes from Masticophis lateralis, assembly GCA_030761175.1. Classification (NCBI taxonomy): domain Eukaryota; kingdom Metazoa; phylum Chordata; class Lepidosauria; order Squamata; family Colubridae; genus Masticophis; species Masticophis lateralis. The sequence goes on along the minus strand of JAUDYJ010000001.1, from coordinate 196,805,002 downwards.
AATCCACTATATGCCTCAACTCTAACCCAGATTTCGCCAGGCTGGTTAAAAACATGATATTAAGAGAAGTTTCTCCCTATCAAGGACAGGCATTCATTTGAATATACAGTCAAAATCTATATAAATTATTTCAACTTGGAAAATAAGAGCATGGCAAACACTAGATTTCCCTTTTATTTTCTGCATCATGCTACCAGTAAAAAGGTATCAACATTTGCTTACTGTCTTTAAACTTAGCCTTATTTTTAATTATCTGAATTTCTATGAATGTTTAGGCATACTTAATCTTAATTATCCACAACATGTTTCTTTCCATCTGGGTCAAATAACCTGCAACTCATATAGAAGGTGAGGAGGGGCATGTAAAGCCTACTTTCAGTTCAACTATGATGATTCAGTTTTCTTAGTAACAACATGGAAGTGATTAGTCATTGCTTTCTATTGGATGTTTGTGCAATTTCTAGTCTATAGCCCTTGTATTTCCTGGCAGTTTCCCCTGAAAGTACTATCCAGGGCCAGCCTTGCCTAAGTTTTTGAAATCAACTGAGATTTTGCTAGCTACTACAGAAATATGGTATTCTCAGAAAGTTTTCATAGCACAAATTCTAGAATCATTAATTGCCAAATCCTAGAGGCATGCTGTTATAGAATTAGTCAAAAGTCTTTAAATAATTCTATAATCTCTATCCCAACCTTATTAAATACATTAGATTAGCCTTCTTCAACCATGTTGAGATTACAACACCCCAGATATTCCTAGTTTATCTAGTATGGGTGTCAAACTCGCGGCGTCACGTTGCCATCACATGACATTTCATGATGTTTTTCCCCTTTGTGGAGCTAGGGTGGGCATGGCCGGTGCACAACGCATCCGGCCTGTGGGCTGCCAGTTTGATACCCCTGTAAAAGGAAGGATTTCTATGAGTGGCTACAATAGAGAGTTAATAGGGCAACAGTACTGTTTTTTTACCAAGACAATAGCTAAAAGTATTTGGGTATCCAGAGAATGTGGACATTTACAAATATATTCAGCACATTCCTTGAATTTTCAGACTATTCTCTTTGGTTGCAATACAGAATGCTTGTTTGCCTTGCTACCTCTAAAACTGCTTTAAGATGTAATAAAGATGGCAGTTAACCCTAATAAATACATTTTTTAAAAAACCCATTATCTAACCCAGGTCCTTGCCTAAAAACTTTTAACTCTATCTTAGAGACATAACATTTTCCTGGCTTGCTTTACCAGCTCATTTTTGGGGATAATCCCAAACTGTAAGAGATTGGAAATTTCAGCTGGAATTCTAGGAGGAGTTTAATTTACTTGTTGTGACTTAATGGGGCTTCAAGGATTCTAGTTTGGAGCTCCCTCCATCACTTCATTTCTTCAAAAAAATCAGCTTAACTCTTCATCATGGAACTTGGTGGTCTGCCTTTCTATAGATCTGGAGAAATATTCTTTGGTTCTATTAGTAAGTGACACTGGATACGGATACTTAATTCCGATAAGGATCTAATAATCATGGCAGGTTCTGCTGTTGTCCAGTCCTTCCACTATATTTAAGAATATTCTTCTGCTCATATTACCTACACCGTACAACCCAATCAATACAATATTGTCACATAAAAGGGAAAAAACGTTATAATTATGATAGTTTATAATGGCAAGTATTGAGTAGATTATTTTTGTAAGCATGATATACCTTTTTTCAGGACCCTTTTGGTATAAATAATGATAATCATTACAAGCGCCTGAGTATTGACAGGCAAAATTTGAAATACACAAGCCACATTTACTCTTTTGGTGACAGAGGGATTCTTTACAATATTTGCCCATATGTATTAGAGCTCATGTATCAGTTTTGTTCTATTCATACAGCATCAATTACTCAAACCTGGCATTAATGGTTATTAATGATATAGCACTGTGTCTCTTTGTTGTGATGTTATAATTTTTAATGCCATTTTCAATTTTTGCCAATAATGCAATTTTCACTTTCACTATTAACCTCTTAGGTGTTAATACTGAAAGTGAACTCTTATGTGTGAAGTACCAATTTCAATATCCTGTGCAGATGTTTGGTGCGGTTGCACTACGTATTACTATGAACTTAAGAATCTAGAGATGTGCAATATGTGTTTCTTCCCTCCTTTGTATATCTTTATTCCAAAATTCCATCCATAAACAACTAAATATAATCCATTTAGTTGGATAAGAATAAAGCTTATCTCTACCTCTTATAAGCAAACAAAACATATTAAGGAGTAGCAAAAGTGGTTTAGCTAAGAGAAATATTTCTAATGTAAGGCATATGAATTGAACAAGTCATTATGTTTTCTATCTATAGCTTTGCAGAGAAGAAATTAAAGTGAAAGACAAAAATGTCTTTTGTCCTGCTGTGTGTAATTTTTAGATTCTTGTCTGAAAGAGAGAAACCATTTCAGCTGGTGACAAAGAAAATGAAATGGTAATGCTGTTAGGCAAATGTAAAGCTCATTCTCCAAGAAGTTATTGGATGGGGTCAGTGTAAGACTAAGCGTGCTTTTTTTGTATATACCTATGATGGCGAACCTATGGCACGCCTGCCATAGATGGCATGCAGAGCCCTCTCTGTGGGTACGCATACTGTCGCCAGCTAGCTCTTCTGGTTTCCGGCATGCACATGCACCAGCTGGTCTTCGCGGGCGCCAGAGAGCCAGAAAACGGCCCAAAAATGGCCTGAAAAATGGCCTATTTGGGGGGCATTTTCAGGCCATTTTCCCGGCTGTTTTTAGGGCTGGTTGTCAGCCATTTTGGGGCCAAAAACGGCTGAAAAACAGCCTGAAAAACCAATCTGAAAATGGCCCAAAAAACAGGCAAAAACAGGCATGCACACATCGGCCAGCTGGTCTTGGGACTTCCAATGCTCCAGCGTGCACACATGCGCACACCTGCGCACACCTGCACACGCATTCCGGTTTGGGCACTCGGTGGCGAAAAAGTTCGCCATCACTGGTATATACACTCTGTATTGTGATACTTCCCCCGATGCTCAAAGTTGCAGAATGCATATTGAATTTCTAATGTTGGATGACAGTGTGTAAAATGTCCTTTCCTTCATACTAGATATCACAATCTCTACACACATTTATTATTTATTTATTTATTATTCAAATTTATATACTGCCCTACTCCCAAAAAGGGACTCAGGGCGGTGAACAGCCAAAATAAAATACAATAACATATAAAAGTTAAAAGTTATTTAAAATAGATTAAATAATTTAGGCTTAGGAACGAAATTTAAAACATCCAATTATATAAAACCATTTTAAAACCCAATTTAAAAGGGGAGACTTAGGCCAGACCAGCCTGTTGGAATAAAAACATTTTTAGGGCGCGGCGGAAGGTGCGTAGGTCCTGAAGCCTCCTTATCTCAGGGGGGAGCTCATTCCAAATGGCGGGTGCCCCCACAGAGAAGGCTCTCCCCCTGGAGGCCGCCAGTCGACATTGTTTGGCTGACGGCACCCTGAGGAGCCCCTCTCTATGGGATCGAATTGGTTGGTGAGAGGCTATTGGTAGCATACGCACAGACAGTCTGTATCTTTGTGCATATGTATATATACGCACGTGCAGATGCTGGTGGGACAGCATGAAATCACACTTCAGAAAAATCAATCTCTGCTTTGTTTTTGTTTTTTAAAAAGAGTGACTTGAGTCCAGCGATGTATTATATGTGGAAAATGATAAATGCAGTGCATGCAGTGTCCTAATTTCAATATCAGTATCAGAGTTTTAAGGAAGAAACCCAGTAATAGATGTATGAAATATTCGTCTGAGAGCCTTGAGAATCACTATTAGCTTGGGATACACTTTGTGCTAAACAGATCCACTTTGCTGTTCTACTAAAATGGAGAGCATTCAAGGCCAGCATGTTTTTTTTAACACAGAATGTTTTGTAACTGGTCTGTTCACTATATCTCTTCTTAGACACACCTTTTATACATATTTTACTTAATTTAGAGCAATCCAATAGGCTTCTATGAATAAAAGCTAATTACCACACATCCATTCTTCAACACGCTTCCTTTTAAACCATATGTTAAAAATAAAAAAGGTGACTGCCACCGTTCCTATGTAAATCTCAGCAGGTTATATTATTCTGAGTTTACGACTGGAGAAAGATAAATGCTAGCCAGATATTATTTGATGTAGAATTTGCATCACTGCTAACTGAGAGTAGGATGCTCTTAATAGAATCTGCGGCAAAATTAATTCATGTTACTATCACTATATGACAAATAATTAGACTGTTATTTGAAATGTTACGCTTATTTGGAATTGCAATTGAATTAATTCTGTGTTTAAATAAGGATAAGGGCATATAAGACTACACAATTCTTCTACTGTTGCTGTTGTTTGAATCTGAACTTATTCTTGCTTTTATTTTTTATATTTTTTTCTTTCTGTTGCGAACTATTTTCTTACAGTTGCTGCTAGTATTCCCTGCTAAGAACTACTAAATGCAGCTTAATAAAAAATAAATGACATTATTTGAAATACTGCCCAAATATCTATTTTGTACTAGCTTTCGTGCAAAACATTGTACAGATCTTTCTCTATATTGTATCTTTTTATGGTTAGCAGGAATTTTTATCCCACATCTTTTCGGTTCCCTATATTTCTTATAACTCAACCCAAGTAATTTTCTACTAGTAAGTGCACAGGAATTTACAATATAGCATTAATACTTTTCCTTTGCTATTTTCTATTGTTTAGAATCAAATCTAGGCATAATTTCAAAGTGGCAAAATATTCATCAATTTCAGGAGAGTAAAAGTGCTTGATTATTGGCAAATAATAATAATTAAAAAAAACCAGAGACAAGGTCAGAGATTAAAAAGTTAAGCACGCCTAACCTTTCGGGGCACTATTATGATTGTACAAAATATTATTGTTCAAAAATGGCCCTGAATATTTGCCATGTGACTTTAGGCAGCTGCTTTGCCAAGGAGTATGTTTAGTTCTTTTAGTGCTCTGGTTCCTCACACCTACCTACCTTCCTTCCTTCCTTCCTTCCTTCCTTCCTTCCTTCCTTCCTTCCTTCCTTCCTTCCTTCCTTTATTTTATTATATTTTTTTATACCACCCTACTCCCGAAGGACTCAGAGCGGTGTACAGCCATGTTAAAACAATAACAAGACAAAATTTAAAAAATCATTTAAAATAATTCAAACATAACTAAAAACCATTTTGAAACCATTTAAAACCCAATTAAAATCATTGTCCCATCAGACCGGCTTTCTGAAATAATAGGGTCTCCAGAACACAACGGAAGGCGCGGAGGTCGGGGATCCTTCGTATATCCGGGGGCAATTCGTTCCATAGGGCAGGAGCCCTCACAGAGAAGGTTCTCCCTCTGGGGGTCGCCAGTCCACATTGTTTGGCCGATGGCACCCTGAGGAGGCCTTCTCTGTGGGACTGTATCGGTCGGTGGGAGGCAATCGGTGGCAGAAGGCGGTCCTGTAGATATCCAGGTCCTAAGCCATGGAGCGCTTTAAAGGTGGTGACCAGCACCTTGAAATGCACCTGGAAGACTACTTATTTATCTCCCCCTTCCCCTTCCCTTCCTTCACCTCTAATCCCTACCTAAAATTATGCCCTTTCTTCCTACATGTTATTTTGTTATCTAAAATAGAAAAGAGACTTTTATGAATTTCATTTAGTTTTTTTATTATTATAGGTAGTCCTCGGTTAACAATGGGATTTCAGATTTTGCATCCCTAAGTGATATAGTCATAAAATGTGATCTCAAGTGAGTGCCTCATTTAGTGACGACAATCCCAGCAGTCTCTGTTGCCATTTCTAAGCAAGAATTGTGGGTCATTAAGCAAGGACCTCCTCAGAACTTCCTGCTGGTTTCCAACAAGTAAAATCACTGGGAAAACTAGCAGGAAGTCACAAGTTCCAAGAGCCTGGTGGCGCAGGGGACTAAGTGCTGTTAAATAGCACTTAGTTGCCAGCTGCCTGCAATTACTGCAAGTTCAAATCTCACCAGGCTCCAGGTTGACTCAGCCTTCCATCCTTTCAAGGTAGGTAAAATGAGGACCCGGATTGTGGGGGCAATAAGCTGACTTTGTATAAAAAAGAACACCACTGGGGGGGGGGGCAAAAGCCCTACTAAGCAGGTATATACAAAAGTATGAAGGCTATTCCTTAATGCATTGTAAGCCGCCCTGAATCTCCAGAGAAGGGCGGCATATAAATTGAACTAATAAATAAATAAATAAATAAATAAATAAAATAGCTCACCAGCAGGGTGGCAGGTGGGTAAGTGGCTGCTGTGGCCCAGTGTGAGTGCAGTTGAGCTGAGGGTGACTGCTGTCAGGGATTAAACAGTCACTGAATAACTGGTCATTAAATGAGGATTAGCTGTAGTATCTGTATGCCACCCAATCCCAATGACTAATAAAAATATTAAAAAGGTAAAAAGGGTAAAAAGCAGGTCTTCAGGTCTGTTTATCATTATAATGTATCTTATTACATAAGGGGTGTGTCTATGTTATTTCTATAGCAGTAACTTGTGAAAATTGCCAAAATTCCTTAATTCATACCTAGAACATATATGTTACACTAAGTCATAGTTCATTTAACTTTGGTTTAATGAATAAAGTAACATTACTTGAAATTATTTATTTCCAGTCATAGCGTTTAGTGTTTTATAACATGCAAAGGCAAAACTAAACAAAATCGCATTCTGCCTTAGCGTGATGCTCGAAATATTCCATATGTTCCCTAGAAGAGACTGTTTCTGATTTCCTAGTTTATTTCCTCTTACAAAGCTATTCAGACTAGAACTGTGATGGCAAATCTATGGCACATGTGCCAGAGGTGGCACGCAGCACCCTCTCTGTGGGCACAAGAGCCATTGCCCAGTTTAGCTCTGCTGCGCATGTGCCTCCTGCCGGCCAGGTGGTTTTCGGGTTTTATTTATTATTTATTTATTTATTTATTTATTTATTTATTTATTTATTTATTTATTTATTATTTATTTATTTATTTATTTATTTAGACTTGTATGCCGCCCTATCTCCGAAAGGACTGAGGGCGGCTCACAACAATAAAACACATAAAGTCCAATTTTTAAGAAAATATCCAATAAACTATAAAAGCCATTAAAACCTTCTTTAAAACCCCTTCAGTCCAAACCAGCCAGGCGAGAGTGAAGGTCAGGGGCTACCTGGAGACCCAGGGGGAGCTGATTCCACAGGATAAGTGCGCCCACAGAGAAGGTCCGCTCCCTAGGGGTTGCCAGCTGACATTGCCTGGCCGACAGCACCCCAAGGAGGCCCTCCCTGTGGGAACACACTGGGCAATGGGGAGCAGTCGCTGGCCGCAGATGGTCCGCCAAATACCCCAGGCCTAAGACATGTAGGGCTTTATAGGTGATTACCAGCACCTTGAATCTCACCCAGAGGGCAACTGATAGCCAATGCAGGTCCCACAGGAGGGGTGTAATATGAGAGTGTCGGGACACTCCCATCACTACCCGCGCGGCTTCATTCTGCACCAGCTGAGGCCTCCGACTGGTCTTCAGGGGCAGCCCCATGTAGAGAGCATTGCAGTAGTCGATCCGGGAGGTGACGAGCGCATGAGTGACTGTGCGTAGGACATCATGGTCCAGGTAGGGGTGCAACTGGCGCACCAGACGAATCTGGGCAAATGCCCCCCTGGTCACGGTCGTAACATGATCTTCCAGAGTCAGCCGTGAATCCAGGAAGATGCCTAAGTTGCGCACCCTATCAATAGGGGACAACACCTCGCCCCCTATAATCAGCGATGGAATATTCCCTTGGAACCAAGATGTCGGTATCCACAGCGACTCCAACTTGGCAGGGTTGAGCTGAAGCCTGTTTCTCCCCATCCAGAGCCATACCGTTTCCAGGCACCGGGACATCATGTTGAGGGCATCACTGGGCTGATTTGGGGTGGGTATAAAAAGTTGGGTATCATCAGCATACTGATGATAACTCACCCCAAAACCATGGATGATCTCCCCCAGTGGCTTCATATAGATGTTGAACAGAAGGAGAGAGAGAACCAACCCCTGAGGGATCCCACAAGTGAGGGGCCTCAGGGCAGATCTCTGTCCCCCGGCCAACACTGCTTGCGAATGCCCGGAGAGGTAGGAGGAGAACCACCGTAGAACAGTGCCTCCCACTCCCAACCCCTCAAGGCATTGCAGTAGGATACCATGGTCGATGGTATCAAAAGCCACCGAGAGATCTAATAGGGCCAGGACAGAGAAATATCCCTTGTCCCGAGCCCTCCAGAGATCATCCACCAGTGCGACCAATGCCGTCTCCATGCTGTACCCAGCCTTAAACCTGACTGGTACGGGTCCAGATATAGTGTTTCAACCAGGGCCAACGGGAGCTGATGTGCCACCACGCTCTCAGCAACCTTTGCAATAAAGCGAAGGTTGGAGACAGGACAAAAATTATTCAAAATAGCTGGGTCCAAGGCAGGTTTCTTGAGGAGGAGTCTCACCACCGCCTCCTTCAAGGCGGCCGGGAAACTTCCCTCACCCAAGGAGGCAGTAATCACTGCCTGGATCCAGCCACGTGTAACCTCCTGGGCCAAATAAACGAACCAGGAGGAACACAGGTCCAACAAACACATGGTGGTACTCAGCTTCCCTATGATCCTGTCCACTTCCACTAACCGGATCAAACTCATCCCAAATCACCAGTCCCGCCCCCACCTCCCCGACCGACCCTGCCCAGTTGGAGTCCAGCCCATTCCGAATCCGAGCGATCTTGTCCCACAGATGTTGACAATACTCCTAGGCCTGTCCCCGCATAGGGTCATCCCCTGCTCCCTGATTCAAAAGGGAGCGGGACACCCTAAACAGGGCAGCCGGGCGATTATCTGCAGACGCGATGAGGGCAGAGAAGTGAGCACACTTCGTCGCCTCCATCGCCACCAGAGAAGATTGAGTAAAAAATCTCAACTGTGTTCCGTCAGACTCAGAATGGCTGGATCTCCAACAGCTCTCCAGGCCTCTCCTCCAACGCTTCATCTCCCAGAGCTCCTCAGTAAACCAAGGGGCCAACTGGGATCTGCGTAGGGTCAGAGGTCGCAAAGGCACGACCCTGTCGAGCGCCCCGGCAGCCACCTTTTCCCAGGCATCCACCAGAGTCTCGACCAGGGCGTGGGAAAAAGAGAGAGGTATAGTCCGAAGCTCCATCTGGAACTGCTCAGGGTCCATCAGGCACCTGGGGCGGGACCAGGTAGTCGGTTCCACCTCCCAGCGGCGGGGGGCGGCATAATGGAAGCCCAGCCTAAGGAGATAGTGATCAGTCCATGCCACTGCTCCGAGATAAAAACTAGATCAGGCATGTGTCCCCCCAGATGAGTCAGGCCCTGTATTATCTGGGTCAGGTCCATGGCTGCCACGGAAGCCATGAACTCCCGGGCAGCTCCTGACACCTCCCCCAGGGAGGGTAGGTTAAAGTCCCCCAGCACGATGAGTCTAGGAAACTCAACCACCAGCCCTGATATGGCGTCTAGCAGCCCGGGCAGGGCCGTTGATACGCAGCTGGGAGATAGGAACGTAATCAACAGGACCAACTGACCTTGCGGTCCCCATCTCATGAGGAGGGACTCAAATCCATCTATCTGAGGAGCAGTGACCTCCCGTGGACCATGAGCCTCCCTGATAACAACCGCCAACCCCCCACCCCTCCCCTAGGTCCTCGGCTGGTGCAGCACCTGAAAACCCGGCGGACAGAGTTCATTCAGAGGGACACCGCATGCACGTGGTGCGTGTGGGGGGGCTGCACGTGCATGCACAGGGGGTGAAGCATGTGCGGGGCACGTGCAGGCATGCATGGGGGTAGGGCACATGTGGGGCACATGAGCAGGAGTGGGGCACATGTGGGGGCACATGCCCATGCATGGGGTATGTGTGGAGGCGGGGGCCATGAGGGGATGCGTGGGGGTGGGGTGCATGCACGGGGACCACGCACACATTACATTTGGGGGGTTCAGGCATGCACATGTTCATTTGCGCACGCAAGTGCTTTGGCAACTCGGTCCAGAAAAGGTTAGCCATCACTGGACTAGAACATTCAAACTGTCCAGCTAGTAAGCTTCAGATTACTTTTTTCCTAAGTTAAAAGGAAGCACTGCAGACCAGGAATCAAGAAATCTTTCCATGACTGTTTCTTTATATTGTTCGTTTTCTTAAGCTTCCAAAATAAAAGAGCTAAATATTCCCACTCACATACACCCACAGACCTAGATATAAATACACTAAAACTCTAAAGTATAAATATCGGCCTATAACGCATAGTGTCGTGAAACAACATATCCAGCTCTTAAAACAAATTCCTAGTGTTTAATCAGCAAAATCAATTAAACAACATATTCCTGGGGAAAAAAATATGGCAAAAGAACATTTTGGAGGAGAAGCAGTGATCTAAACAAAAAACAGTGGAGATTAAAGGAAGAAATATTTTGGCATATAACTGTACATAATACTCAGAGGAAGTGGGAAGATGACTGCTTAGTGTATAATTTAAATTGGTGGTGATTATTGATAAAGACGGTTAAAAATGTCATATCTTAAAAAAAAATCCTAGCTACATGATTTCTCCTCCTCAGTAATATTGTTCCTCCCTTTGAATTTCTTCTGCAAATTCACACTGTTACTAAGGAATACAACATCTGCACTGCAGTATTGACAAGCAGTTTATGGCAGCTGATGCCCATGAAATTATGTTACACTGAAATATCTAACAGAAAAGCTAAAGAAATAAATAGGTCCCCAAGAGTAATCTATGCAAGTCCAATGTGATTTCTGAGATTTCCAAGAAAAAAATTATTTTTCCTCCTTTCAGAATAAAGCTCTTTTGTATTTCTGTATGTTAATTACTTTCTGATATTAAATTCTAATCCTAATACTTAATTCTATAGGTTTCTTTTAGGAGAGACAGTATCAGTAATGCAATGGTCCAAAACAGTGGTGAAATCCAAGTTTTTTTAACTATTGGTTCTGTGGGTGTGGCTTGGTGGGTGTGGCAGGGGAAGAATATAGCAAAATCTCCATTCCCACCCCACTCTGGGGCCAGCCAGAGATAGTATTTGCCAGTTCTCCGAACTACTCAAAATTTCCGCTACCAGTTCTCCAGAACCTGTCAGAACCTGCTGGATTTCACCCCTGGTCCAAAAGCTTTAGAGTTGTAAGCAAACATGTCTATTGGCAGACACATTTGCTTTGTGGAAAGATTCCTCCCCCCCATCCCCAGTGTATCCCTTAAAGGTCCTTCAATTCTGCTCCTAAGGTCAAGGGACTTCAAGAGATGTCTTGGGGATGGAAAAGGAAGTCCCATTGTATAAGTGGACATGGTCGAAGTTCTGAAGGATGAAGCAGGATCCCTGCTAAAATTTCAACATCGGAAAGAAGGGACATCATGATTTTAATGTGTCTTGGATAATAAAACATACCAAGTTTGGTTGGTCTTTCCTCCCTTTCCTTTCTGCGCATGTACATAATTTTATCACAAAATCCCTAGGGGATCATTTTCATATAAAGTCAAGACTAACCTTGGGAAAAGTTTCAAGAGCTACATTCCAATTTTGAGAAGACAAAAATAAATAAAATTTGATAGGATTAAAAGAACCAGTTTGGCGTAGCGATAATGGTATTGGCTTAGAAACTAAGAGACAGTGAGTTCTTAGTCATTATAACTGGTTAGGTATCTTTGGGTCAATCACTTTTTTGGGGATCAACCAACCTCACAGGGATGTTGTTGGTGGAGGAAGGAATATTGGTAAGTTAGTCATCTTGAACTATACATGAAAAAAGGCAAAGTAAAAATTTTTAAAAAGATTTTTTTTTACAAATTCCAGTTTAAGCAAGGGTGTTAACTAGATAAACCTTTCCTTTTGATAACTATTCAAAAGTAAGCAAGACATTGGTTGATAAGGCTCTTGTCTATATATTTACTTCCAGGTAAACTTATTACCAATACGTTTTAATCTCCTTATTAAACAACTAAGATTCCACATGAATAAGATAGCGATCTGTTAAAACCATTATTATTATTATTTTTTTTGCCAAAACAAACCTCTCCATTGAGTTGAGGGGCTTTTTCTTAGAACAATTCTTGGATAAACTGGTATTTGCAAAATGCAGTTACTCATGCGTTATTTGTACGTTAGTCCACTTAAATTCAATACGGCTTACTGTCAAGTAAGGGAACAGTAGGATTGCAGCCTTGTTAAAGAGAATTTAAAAAGCAGAAGCTGAATCAAGCATCTATGACTTCATTTGCAATTTTGCAGTATCTTCTGAAAAAACAAAAACGCTTTCAAACTCCACCTCCCATCTCTTTTGACCATTGGCTTATAATAGCATTAGGAAAAGTGTGTATATAATTAGTGTCTAATGTTAGATGCTTCAGAACTTAATAAAAGATCAGCTGCTACGGGCAAAAATTGGAGGAAGTAATATGACGTATATCACCTTCTAAATCTAACTAACAGACCAAAAAATACACACGCATACATCTCTTAGTACAAACCATTGTAATTAAAAAATTTATCCAGAGGTCCTGGATAAAAAGGGAACTGGCAACCATGAAGTACAAATAGCAAGGTATACTTAAATTGGGCGTTGGTACTTACCTGATACGCCTCTTCTATGACTGTCGGGCACGGCAGTCAGGCTGTCTCTGGAGGTAACTAGGTAGAGTTTATTAGGACCGAGTCTGCGCAAAGTAAGAAAGTCCCGCCTCCTGCAGTTAGCTGTCAGATTTTGAGATGAGGACGATATCGCAGACTGGCATGTCTAGAAGAGAAATAACAAACAGAATAATGAGAGAACCCACCCCCTCCCAGGAATAACGATTTCCGGGTACGGCCGCGAGGGTGGGGCTGACTGCCGTGCCCGACAGTCATAGAAGAGGCGTATCAGGTAAGTACCAACGCCCATTCTCATATGGGCGTTGGGCACGGCAGTCAGGCTGGGACATACCAAAGTCCAATGTCCTGACGGGAGGGAGAAGGCCGGACCCGGATTAGGCCACCGTGTGTACAGCTTGAAGAACGCGCCTTCCAAATGCTGCCTCAGCCGAAGCGGTCTGATCCAGGCGATAGTGGCGAATAAACGATGTCGGTGAAGCCCATGTGGCTGCTCGACAGATCTCTTCCACTGAAGCCCTCGTGGACCAGGCAGCAGAAGTTACGGCACTTCTCGTTGAGTGAGCCGTAATGTTCTTTGGAACCGGAAGGGACTGAGTCACATAGGCTGTTGAAATACAGGCTCTGATCCACCTGCCCAGAGTTGTAGACGAAACCTTAGCCCCTAACGAGGCTGGAAGGAAAGAAACGAACAAAGAATCCGTGCGCCGGAATGTCGAAGTGCGATCCAAATAGACTCTGAGGGCCCTTCTCACGTCCAGTGTGTGCCATACTTTCTCCCTCTGATGTCGTGGGTGAGGACAGAACGACGGAAGAATTAGTTCCTGAGTCCTGTGGAAAATAGAATTAATCTTTGGAAGGAAAGTAGGGTCTAATCGTAGCACAACCCGGTCCTGGTGGAAGATACAAAGTTCCTTCCTAATGGACAGCGCCGCCATTTCTGAGATTCGCCGAGCCGAAGTGACCGCGACCAAGAAGGCCACCTTCAGCATCAGAAACTTCAAGGACACGTCTTTCAAAGGTTCGAAGGGCGGTTTGGCTAAAGCCGACAGGACCTTGGGAAGGTCCCACGACGGAAAGCGATGGATGGTAGGGGGACGCAAATTAGTTGCCCCTCGCAAAAACTGGCGAATCAACATGTGGTGGGAGATAGGCTCAGACAACGGCCTGGAGAGTACAGACGACAAAGCCGCCACCTGCCTACGCAGTGTATTTGGAGAAAGATCAGAATCGAAGCCTGCGAGGAGGAACTCGAGCACGTGCAGCACAGAGGCCGATAACGGCGAAAGATGTTGTGAGAGACACCATCTCGAGAAGGCCTGCCAAGTTGCCTCATAAATACGGGTTGTTGATTGACGTCTGGAGGCCTGGATGACCGACACAACTCCGTTGGATAAAGACAGTGATGTCATACAGAGCCGCTCAGCCTCCAGGCGGCTAGGCGCAGCCAGTAAGGGTCCGGATGCTTGACAGGTCCCTGGAATAGGACCAGCTGTTCCTCTGGAATCTGCCACGGAGGCTCTACGGACAATAGTCGGAGGTCCGCAAACCAGGGCCGTCGATTCCAGTACAGGGCCATTAGTATTAATTCCGCCCGTTCCAGCAGAAGCTTTCTTATGACTTTGGGAATAATGTTGATCCGAGGGAAGGCGTACAGAAGAAGACCTCTTGGCCATGGACTCCGAAGTGCATCCACCGCTTCCGCTCCCGGGGAGGGGTACCTGGTGAAATAACGCGGTAGTTGGTGGTTGGTCCCGGAGGTGAAAAGATCCACCGCCGGGAGGCTGAATCGAGCGGACACCTGCTGGAAGAGAACGGGGTCCAGACCCCACTCCGCTTGGTCCAGTTGGGATCGGCTTAGGGCATCTGCTGTCCTGTTGTCTATGCCCGAGATGTGAGATGCCGAGATCGACGTTAGATGTGTTTCCGCCCAATATCCGATCCGACGCGCCTCGGCCATTAACGCCTTTGAACGAGTCCCCCCTTGCCGGTTTATGTGTGCCTTGGCGGACACATTGTTGGTTAAGATCAAGACGTCTCGGTGTTGAAGCAGAGGTTGGAATGCTTGCAGAGCCAGAAAAACGGCTTGGAGCTCCAGTAGGTTGATGTTTAGACGTTGCTCGTGAGGCGATCACTGCCCCTGTGCCAGGTGTTGATCTAGGTGTGCCCCCAGCCGGAGAGGCTGGCGTCCGTTGTTACTACTGTGCGGGTGGCTTCCCGAAACCTGGTCCCCTGTTGGAGAGCTGTGGACCTCCACCAGGCAAGCGATTGTTGAACTTGGTCTGGGAGAATCAGCCTCGTAGAGGGGTTGTCTCTGTGGGACCGTTGAAATGGAAGGAGTAGCCATTGGAGGTCTCTACTATGTAGACGAGCCCAAGGCACTATACCAAACGTAGAGACCATTTTGCCCAGAAGGCGGGACAGGGTCAGAATAGAGGAGGACCTTTGCGAGCAAACTTTGGATATTAAGGCCCCGAGGCTCTCGATTCTCTCAGGGGAGAGGAAAACCTCCGAAGAAAGGGAGTCGATTACGGCCCCTAGATGTTGCAGTCGGGTAGAGGGATTCAAATGACTTTTGGACCAGTTTACGGACCAACCGTGATCCTGTAGGATCTGAAGTACCGTCTGAACATCCTTAAGTGCCCTGTCTCTTGGTTGAGATAAAATTAGAATATCATCTAGATAAAATGATACTCTGACAGGCAGGGAGGAAACATGGCCCATGAGGGCCGCCATAATCTTAGTGAAGGCCCTAGGGGCCAAGGACAATCCAAAGGGAAGGGCCCGGTATTGATAATGCCTGCCGTCATAAAAAAATCGCAGGAATTTACGGTGCTCGGGAAAAATTGGTATATGAAGGTAGGCTTCAGTGAGATCCACTGATGCCATGAGATCCCCCTTCCTAATCGAAATCAAAATTGATTGCAGTGAATGCATCTTGAACCGGCGGTAAACAATGTGCCGGTTCAAGGCTTTTAGATCTAAAATGGGGCGCCAATCACCCGAAGGCTTTTGGACCAAAAAAAGGCGGGAATAAAACCCCTGGCCACATTCCTCTCTGGGAACTGGTTCCACCACCCTGACAGTCAAGAGGTGGTGAATGGCAGAGGTCACCCTAGAACGCTTGGCCCTATCCAGGGACCTGGGACAACGTAAGAATAATTGAGGGGGGGAGGAAACAAACTCCAAAGAAAGTTCATATCTAACTGTATTCAGAACCCAAACATCTGAAACTGAAGATTCCCACTTGGAGGCAAAACAAGTTAAACGGCCTCCAATGGGAGGGGAAGGAATCCCATCATCGGGACCTTTGAAATGGCTGGGAACGACCACCTCTTGAGGACCGCCTGGGTGGAAAACAAGAAGGTTGTCTGACCTGAGATTCGGGCTGGAACGCTGTTCTGGGTTGGTAGGGTCTCTGGAGCCGTTGGTGGTAGTACCCGGAATCAGAGGGATGAAAGGACTGGGACCGAAAGGACCCCGGCCTGTTCTCTGATCGGCGAGATATAGGAGGCAGAATTTTACAGTGGTCTCTGGTTTCCACTAGAAGTGAATCTAGGGCCTCTCCAAACAGCTTATCCCCCGTAAACGGAGCAGACGCCAGACGCCATTTATGGCGGACATCAGCCTGCCAATGTTTGAGCCACAGCAACCTCCGCGATGTAACGGTAGACCCAATTGCCTTGGCTGAGAAACGGGCGGCATTGAGCGTTGCGTCAGCGGAAAACTCCACTGCGGCTAAGATCTTATTTAAGTCCTGGTGAGACCTTACATCTGAAGCTGGGAGACGCCCTTGCAATTGCAGCAGTCAAAGAATAGTAGCCCTATTAAAAAAGGAGGCTGCTGAGGAAGCCTGCACTGACCAGGCTGAGGCTAGGTGACCTTTGACAAGAGTTCGCTCTGCCTTTCTGTCATCTGGACGCAAGACCTCCTCCGGAGGGGCCGAAGATGGAGTAGGAGAAGCCAGAGCAACTATAGGTGCATCCACTGAGGGGATCTGTAACAGATTGGCATAATCTGCAGCCACATTATAAAAGCGCTTATCCAGTCCATTCGGCACTGACCTGTACTTGGAAATTTCCATTGTTTTTTGAGAACATCCGAGAACAACTTTGGTGCCGGAACTACCTCTGTTTGGATAGCTGGTGCCTCAAACAAAGCCGAATTAGGGTTAGGCAGCTGCTGGTCAGTCGTAACGTTAGCTGCCGGGAGCCCCAAGCCAGTAATGGTCGGCGCCTTAAACAATAATGACCGAAACATTTGAGGCCGGAACAAGCCTACGAAAGATGGAGGATCCGGCTCCAAGCCCTCATCCTCGGATAAGTCTTGATCTATAATGGCTTGTTCCTCTTCCCCTGAAACCGAACCCTGGCTATCCCTAGCAGGAGAGACGTCTCTGGTTTGGTGCTGAGGAGAACCCTGCAGAGCCTGTGAGCAAACTGATGGGGTGTGTTGGCTCAAATATTCAGATACCTTTGAAGATGCTTTCTGCTGTAAACCTTGGGCAATACCCTGTTTAATTGACTCAGAAATCATCTGGGCTAAGGCTGGAGAAATGCCCAAATCTTGTCCTGTAGCCGGTGGTGGTACAGGCCTAGCAGTGACCTGAGCCTGAGGAACCCTTAGGAGGGGAGGCTGCTCAGCAGAAGATCCCGCCCCATCCGATGGGAATACTGAGGTCGGATCAGGGCTCAATTCCCTTTGTCCAGGGGCATCAGGAGAGAGCGAAATATCTGGAGCGCCTTGTAGCGAAACCGATTGTTGGATAGCAGGAGTGGCAGAAGAGGAAGGGATCTGAGAGTTCCCCGTGGAGGCCGCCGCCTTTTCAAATGCCTTTTCCATCGCCTTATGGCGCCTTACTTCGTCCTTAGACGATTTGGCCGTGTTAGAGGGAGGATTCCCCTTTTCTTTTATGGTTTCTTTTCTTTTACGGTTTCTCCTAGGTTTCTTAGCCTGCCCCCTAGAAGAAGATACCTCTTGCGGATCTGCTGCTCTAGGCCTCTTGCCTTTGCGGTCTGAAGTGCGGGAAACCGCTGATAAATTGGCGTCCGCCATTTTGAAAGGGGCCGCGCCAAAACTGAGGGAAGGAAGATCGGCAAATGGCGCTCACTAGGAGAGAGACTCACAGCAGCTATGTAGCCCGGCCAGGTAGCTGTGGGGTTGCGAGCGGAATACGAAGCCCCAGGAAGAAGCCCTCTTGGTAGCGATCCGACGGTAGGCTTCGGTGCGCAAGCTCGCCGCGAGAGAGAATGAGCAGGCGGGGAATCCCCGTCGCGCCTCTCAGCTGGTGTTCGGGTGTAATTAGAGCGCCCCGAAACGCTCGCCGGCTTTCTCGCTTTTAAGGGGAGCCGAGGGAAGCTGCTTCTTCAGGCAGGCTGCAGAGAGACCGCTTCTCTGTCCCAGTAAACAGGCACGGATTAATCCGTAAGCCTGTGGCCAAAGGCGATTGAGGACGAGCTCGTGCGCCAGCCGTTGGAACCGCTAGCCAGCAGTTCTACCCTTAAGGGTCTTCAGCGGTACCAGCAAAAAGCCTGACACGCTGGAAAGTTTACTAACCTAACTAATCTAAGCTGACAAAGGAGAGCACTATCTAGACACGACTGTCCAACTCGACCGAGTCAAAAAATCTGGCAGCTAACTGCAGGAGGCGGGACTTTCTTACTTTGCGCAGACTCAGTCCTAATAAACTCTACCTAGTTACCTCTAGAGACAGCCTGACTGCCGTGCCCGACATTATGAGAATATCGTGATTGTTTGCTCTTGCCTTTAATCATAGCATCTTCTAAGCAATTGAGAAATTGGCTCCTGGCAATAAGCATAAATTCTTACTGATAAATTGGGTATCAAAGGAGCTTCCTACGAAAAAAGAAAACATGAAGTTTTGACTCCAGTCTTCTCCTTTTTCCTCCTGGCACTGTGGAATCTGAATGAGGCCTTGGGAGCTGAACACATTAGAGTTCAGCACAACTCCTGCTTAAGAGCAAACACTGGCAAATGTTCTTGTAGTATCTTAAGAGATATTTATCTATCTGAAAAATAAGTTTGGAACAAATAATTCTACTTCTGCCCAAAGGAACCTTGGTTTTCCTAGCCTGATCCATTATTAAACAACCATTGAATTATCACAGGTTGTTTGAAACCCATCGAAAATATGACTGGTACAGTCTCTAACTCGTTTCCTCCCTGCAGACGGATAGAGAATCAATCGGAATCAGAGAAAACAACTGTCGATACAAGACATGTCTTATATAATCTCCCGGTGAAGCAAGAAGACCCTGTAAAAGCTTTCTTGTGGCAACAAAAGCAAAAAATACCAGGCTCCTTTGGATAAAACTGATTTTCTATTGTCTATTGCTTGTGCCTGCATTAAATTGAATTCTAATATGACATGATCACTCTCCCCCCAAAAGTTCTTGTAACTTCAACCCCCTCTATTGTTTCTTCGCCATTAATAAGAATTAGGTCTGGTATAGTTGTCCCTCTAGTTCCCTCCCTTCTCTAGGTCGGTCAGGAATCTGTTTGATCTCCCACCTGATGCAGAGTTTGATGTCAGTTGATATCAGGGTAGTTAAAGTCAGGGTATTATTACTGTGGTGTTTTCCTACATATATTTGTTAACTGATATATTTATTGTATATACAGGTCCAGTTACGGAATAGAAACTTGGTTGCCCTGTGGGATGACTATGGCCAAGAAAAAGATGGGTGAGTATACAATTGCATTAGCCTTCCTGAATCTCTCAGCATTTTGGTACCATCAATTATTCCGGGTTAGGCTGTCAAGAGATGGGATGTGTGGGCATTGTATTCTGATGGCTCCACACCCCTATCTGGATGGTTGTTTCCAGAAGGTGGTGCTAAGGGATTACTCTTTGGCCTCATGGCAAGTGGGTTATGGAGTCCTTCAGGGGTCCATTTTATCCTCTAGGCTATTTAACATATATTCTAAATTCCTGGAAGTGGCCATCCAAAGACGTAGACTGAGGTGTCATCTAGGATGATGTCTATCTTTTTTTTCTTCTAACACAAGTAAGGTGGCTGGTGTTTTGCATCTGTTCTTGGACAGAATAATGAAATGGATGTCAACCTAGACTCAATATAGTTATGGCACGAGTCTAGAAAGTAGGAGCCTGTGAGTTCAAGTCCCGCCTTAGCCATGAAAGCCATCTGGGTGACCTTGGGCTAATCATTCTCTCTCAGCCCAACTCACCTCACAGGGGAAAATAGGAGGAGGAAGGTGTGTTGAATATATTTGTCACCTTGAGTTATTTGTAAAAATAATAAAGGTGGGATATAAATAAACTAAAAGGCAAAGCTACTGTCTATTTAGACAGCCTGCCCTCGAATGGTCTGCACTTGTGCTAAAGGAACAAGTTTACCGTTTAGGGGAGCTTCTAGATCCATCACTGTCACTAGAGGTTTAGCTGGCTTTGGTGGTGGTGTGGCCAGAACTGCTTTTTCAGCTTCAGCTGATTTATCAACTGACATCTTAACTTGGATACAGAAAGACTTGCAACAATTATTCATGCTGAAAACTTCCTGATTTGATTATTGCAATGTGGGGCTGCCTTTGAAAACAGTTTGGAAACTAAAATTAATTTAAAATAGAGCAACTAGACCTTTCATCAATATGGTCATATTATACCAGTTCTTTGTCATCTACATAGGCTGCTGGTACTTTTCCAGAGCCAATCCAAAGTGGTGGCTTAGAACCAGATTATTTGAAAGTGTGCCTTCTTCCATACTGTATCAGCTACCCAGATTTAAGGGACTAAAGATCTCCTTCAAGGAAAAAAACATAGTTCAGATGCCTTTTGGGGGGGAAAACACACTCTTGAGTCTAATGAGATCCTCCTCTAGGTCCCCTTATCAGGGAAGAGCTTCTTCTGTGATAGCACCCATTTATGGAATTCCCTCCCCAGGTAGGCTTGACTGGCACCCACACTACCATCATTTCAGTGCCAGGTGAAGATCTTCTATTTTCCACAGCTTTTTAACTAGTTTTTTTTTTTAATTACCTGCCTTTTTATTTTTATTGCTTTGAAGACTGCAGACTGATTTGCAGCTGTTTAATTTACCGTATATGATGCTTTCATTTTAATTTATTGTATCTTTGGATTCATACTATATTTTTAGTGTGCTTTATTGTAAAGCTGTAGGAAACAGAATGGCAGAACCTGGAAGCAAAGTGAAAAGGGGAATCATCTTAGAATAGTTGCACAGTCGTAAGTGAATTAAGTCCAAGCCAGTTTGAATGCTGTTGGTCCTTATTAACTCTAATCAGCTGTCCACTGTTAGTTGAGAAGATTCCCTGTGCATAGGCTTTAGCAATAAATCAGTTTAATTGAATGTGTGGAACTGGTCTTTTATGCTTGATAAGACTGCTTAAAAAGTTTTAGCTATTAGGCAGTTTAATAAATAGATATACAGGCAAGAAATCTTGCAGATGTAAATACTGGCATTAATGACAGAGAGTATTAAAACCTCTGTCAACTATAAAGGCTCTGTCAACTACTGTGGGCATCCAATAGTAGCATGCAACCCCAGGAGTAGCTGGTGGCTTAAGGGTATTCCATCTTTTTAAAGATAACTTTGCTTGCTAACTTTGTCTAAATTCTAATAGATTTTATGGCAATTTGTAAACCGCCCAGAGATAATGAGATGGGCAGTACATACAGCACCTTTGATTATGAATAAATAATAAAAAATAGATCCTTGCTGAAGGAGGAAAGAATTAGAATGAGTTATCTGAAAGACTCTAAATAGCCTTTGCACCCAGATCAGTAACTCAAGAGACAACACAAGCAAATATAAGTACCCAACTGATTGGAGACCTGAGAGACAGACAACTGCAAGCCTTTACTGAGATCAAGTTGGGAGCATTGAAATGGGAACTGTGGTGGAAGGAAACATGATATATGAAAATGAGAAGTATTTCCTCTAAAACTGCAGGAGTATATTAACAAGAATTGCCAGATTACCCTGCCTCATCCTCCCTCCTTGAAAACTAGAGTGTTTTAGAGAGAAATGGAGTAAGAAAACAAGGATGTAGGGCACTAGTAGGAGTTTTTTTCCCACATTTCCTGATTGGCTGCCTAGATATCCTTTTGCTTTCTATTCAAGCTTTAAGGAGGGCAAATCAGATGTTAATGTGAAACTGCATCATGGAGCAATGGAGGTAAAGTTGGCCACCGTGAGAAAGGATCTAAAGAGAAAAGTACTCATGGAGTCAGCATAAAGCAATTCACAGTTTGGCTGTTTGTAGCTTAGAATTCTTCCAGGGCAAGATCTTGCCATATGACCACATTTTAGAAAGAGTGGCAGTCTAAAGAAATCTGTGGCAGTTAGTAGATATGCAGTAATTACTAAAGAGAAAGAGAGAGAGAGAGCATTCTGGATGTGTATTGTGTGACATTATATCTAAATTGTTTGAGTGGGGAGAGTGCGGTCAGACAATGTTGAGATGATCAAGCCTGGGAAAATTAGTTTGGTTTTTTTTTTCCTAATCATTTCCAAGCAAATTTGAAAAATAATTCATTCTCTCAAGCTAATTTGGGATCTGTCATAGACTGATCACAGCATCAAAATCAAAATGTATCTTTTTTTACTTTTTTCACTCCCACAACACGATTACTATGCTACTTTTTCTAACCTAACTATTGTACCTGAACCAGTCTTGCTTCTCACTCATCACACATTTATGCACCATGCTGTTTTAGCTATGATTAGAAGAAAAGGGGGGCGGGAATCTATCTATCCTACCTTTTTTGGTGCTCTTTGCCATGAGGCTCATAGCCATAATAATAGGGGAAATGGAGGAGAAAAGGCTTCCTTCTTTATTGCGCCCAACATATTGCACTGTTAGAGCAGCAAAAACAAGGAAGTATCTGTGCAAGTGAATGAAAAGGAGGATTTAAACTTCAAACCTGAAAAGAAATTTTGGGAACTGCAAAGCTCATCTCAAGGTAGAGGCAGGCTGTATGAACTACTGAGATTCATAGTACAAAGAAGAAAAATATGACATTTGATGGTATCATTACTTTCTGCTATCTATTGCTTTGCTTGGGGCTATAAACTCGGGACATAATATAGTGCATCACAAATATCCAACAATATTTTTGAGGTAAGAGAGGCTATGAAACACTCCATGAACTGTCACCTCTAGTTAAATAAATATGGGACATATACTTATCAGATTCTCAGTTTTGGCTGCACTAAAATGAATACATGAATATTTAAAGACATTACTTATGCCTGTTTTTAAAATTGGAATGCTATCTTATCATATCTCTGCCATGCTTTGTAATGGAAAGCAAGGTCTGTCAGCAGAATTTATTTATAAGTAATAAGGAATCTCTTACGTTCTCTCTCTCTCTCTCTCTCTCTCTCTCTCTCTCACACACACACACACACACAAACACACACACACACACACACACACACAACTTTGCAAAGGCAACAACTGGCACTGGTTCGAACTCCCACAGTCTGGCAGTGCTGATAATGCCGATCTTCCCTTTCAAATTACAATGACAATTTTAATGCTTTGAAACGGTCCTAAGTATCATGTGTCAGTATGAACAAACTGTGTTTACTCACTGGACAGCATTGTTCACAAATTGACTTGGATCCTTTTTCTTTTTATTGCTATGAGCTGATTATTTACACAGTGTGTCCCTGCTGAATTGTCTGAACATACCAATACTGGCTCTACAAACATACAAGATATTGGATTTAAGTCACATACCATACAAGTTCACAATAAAATTGCCTGATCCATGCTGTTATATTTAAAAACTATTTGAGATTTAATTTAAGAGCACCAACAATGTTTTATGGATCATAATACTAAAGACAGCATACCATAAAGTAATCAAGCCATATTTTCCATTTGTAAAGGAACTCTATTTACTAATATAATGACTGGAAAAAAGTGTCACCAACACTGTGTGTACAATTCAGATATGAACAAGTAAACAGTTTTTCTTCACCTATTTTGTACCCTGCTTTTCAGATGTTTGACTCCAAAAACACTGAAAAAATACTTCGCCAAAATTGAAAAAAAACAGTGCCAAATCAACAAGTATACATTGAAAAGTAAAATATTTATGAAGAAAATCAGAAAATACAAAGAACACACAAAATAAATAATATGAAGAAGCCCAAAATAAAGATAATTATTTATATTACCACATCAATGGTCAAAAGAAAGATACACTATTAGAGAATGGAATTTAAGACCCATGGACAAGCAGAAGATAGAAAGAGAAATTCTACACTTAGAACGAAACTGAAGCTGAGCAAGGGGGAGAAAAATCAAGTAAGGATAAATGGGATTTTTTTTTTAAAAAAAAGTAGATTGAATCAGGATTTACAAATGTTAAATGAACACAAGTCATTAAATGAAGAATAATTAATCTGCTTATATCCAAGGACATTCTAATGTGATGTTCCTTGATATGCACTAACAAAATAGAAAACACAATTATTTGAAACACCCTTAAACTGTGGGTTTCTAATCACATTGATTTAAGGGGAATTCTTGAATTCAAGGCCAGGAACAAATGTACATTCATGTTTAGGCAGGAATGTTTCTCTTACATGCTTGCCGATTTTAAAATGTAATTATGCTGCAAGATTCAACATTAAATCTTATGCCTCTGATTAACAGAGCAAAAATCATGGAATTAGATGGCATAATAGCATTTGAACCAATAACTGCTCCATAATGCAGTGCCAGAGAACCAAGTTTTCTTATCACTCCGAATCACAGATGCTCTCACAGACATGCATACAGCCCAAGTGCGCTTTCTGGTCAGCAAAATAAATGGTTTCACTGTGTTACTGTACAATAAGGCAAAACAAGCTGTTACTTAATTAATCAAGTTTCATAATTTTAAAGCAAAATAAAAGGAAATAGAAACATTTCTTCAGCCATGAGGGGGAAAAAACCACCGACTGGTTTTCTCAGACTTCTACATATGCTGAATGGATTACCTCTAGGGAGAGGCAGAGAATTTGGATCAGCAAAGGAAACAAAAAAAAAAAACTGGCTCTGAGGGTAATAGAAGGTAATTAATTGTGAGGACTAAATGTCTTTCCTTTTGGTAGTGCCACAAAACAACCCAGAACCACCTGTGCGGTGTAACTAGATAGCTTGTTTTGAGCCCGGACCCTCACACGCACACAGACACACACATAGTATTAGAAGCTTTGCAAAAGGGGTGGTTCAGTTCAGTATTTTATTACTGCCAATCTCCAGAAAGCCCAACAATGTATGGGTTAAAGGATTCCATTTCGATTTAGTGCCCAAGATTAAATCCATCCTCAATTAGCACTAAACGTATGGTGAGACCGGTTGACAATTGATAGCACAAGGATGTATTTTATTTCACAGCAAATAAAGCAACACCCAATGAAATAAGCGGTTTACTTACAGTGTTAAAATTTGGGAAGAGCCCAACAGCAGAACTGTTCTCCACAGGGAAGGACACAAAGGATTTGACATCCAGAGAGGGCTGCATCACAAGGGTAGGTGTCCGGACAAGCGCTGGGAGTGACGTACTATGGCACGTGCTACCTGAAGAGAGGAAGACTGTTAAAAAGGATTGTGACTTTTTAAAACAAAAAATTTTTTTTTAAATTTGATTTATATGCTGCCCTTCTCTGGAGACTCAGGGCGGCTTACAATGCGTTAAGCAATAGCCTTCATACTTTTGTATATTTATACAAAGTCAGCTTATTGCCCCCAACAAACTGGGTCCTCAATTTACCCACCTTAGAAAGGATGGAAGGCTGAGTTGACCTTGAGCCTGACTAGAATTGAACTTGCAGTAATTGCAGGCAGCTGGTTCTTAAATGCTGCCTTTGTAGGAGGCATTGCCCCCCTACGCTACTCAGGCTCTCTTTACTAGGTAGTCCTCAATTTACGACCACAACTCAGCCCCAAATTTTTAATGCTAAGTGAAACATTTGTTAAGGGAATGTTGCCCCATTTTACGGCCTTTGGAACCACTATTGTTAAGTGAATCACTGCAGTTATTAAGTTAGTGACACGGTTGTTAAGTGAATCCGGCTTTCCCATTGATTTTGCTTGTAAGAAAGGCATAAAAGGGGATCATGTGACCCCAGGCCACTGCAACCATCATAAATATGGGTCAGTTGCCAAGCACTTGAATTTTGATCATGTGACCGTGAGGATATTGCAAAGGTCGTAAGTGCGAAAAGTAGTTATAAGTCACTTTTTTTCAGTGACGTTGTAACTTTGAACGATCACTGAATGAAATGCTGTAAGTTGAGGACTACCTGTATTTTTTAAAAAAACCTTCACTAAACATCAAAACATATCCATGTCTTTCAGTAATACATGCTGTTCAAATTATGTAGCATCTATGTTAATGACTTAATATGATTAAAAATTATTATTTTCTCAGAGAACATTGAGAACTTTAACATGGATATATTCCGCAAAACCAAATCATAGTGTCAGATGAAAACAAAAAAGCACAAATATTTTGGTCAATGGCTGTTGATTATATAATCCTTAATTATGGACAATCACACTGACCTCGATAATGATAAACCAGGAATGTTTAAAATGACAGTTTGTCAAACATGTCTGGTTTGCTCATCTTTTATTTTTAATCTTTCAATGTTATGGTTTGTGTACTTAAGCCATCACAGGAAAGCTATGGCCTTTCCTCTTCCTTCTTAAGCCTAATGGTTTCCTACAGTATCATTATTCAGATATTGTAGGAATTTCAGATGCTGCTCCAAACATTTTTCTGATCCTTGAGGAGTCTGTTTCTCTATTTGATGTTGTTGTGCCTTTCTTTTTACTCTCTCCAGTTTAATTATTAATTTCTTTTTGTGTGTGTGCTGTAATATAAATTAATATGCCTAGAGAGACAGGCCAGTCCCTTATATGTGTATACAGTATAGTGCCTAATTTATTACGTATTTCACAAATTATTGTCCCTATACATTATTGGTATAATATTTTTTAAAGGAAACTAACAATTTTAAATACCTTCCCAATAACTAATATTGGAGTCACTGAATGGCACATTGCCAACGGACTTCTATTAGTAATCAGAAAGTCATAGCAATAGCTACCTGATAGAAGATAAAGGAGGCTTACTCTGCAAGCCTGCATAGCTAGGATGAGTGCACAATGAGCAGATTAATTTTACTAATAATATGGATTTTGCAAAGTCCAAGTAAAAAATACTGATAGTTTTGGGTGTTACAGGTACAGATGGATATTACATTGCCCAAAAATGGAAATCACATTTGTTTGTCCAAATTAATTTGTCCAGTTTGTTAATAATTTGCCAACGTTACTGCACAGAAAAAAGAATTAATAGTAGCTAGCTTACATGGACCCTAATCAGGGCTGGGCTTCAAAAATTTTAGCGAGGGGTTCTCTGCCTGGTTGAAGGCTGGGCGTGGCCATGATGGCCATGCCTTAGTCGGCGTCCTGCACCATGGGCGGGGGGGGGGGGAAGGTTTGCCTTCCCCAGGTTCTTGAGGCTTTTCTCAAGCCTCCTGAAGGGCAATAATGGCCTCCCCAGGCTCTGGAAGACCTCTGGGCAATAATGACCTCCCCAGGCTCTGGAAGCCCTCTGGAAGCCCCTTCCCGAACTTCCGGTAGGCCCATTTTTCGTCCTTCCCAAACCTCCGTGGCTGCCCTGCACTTACCTGCATCCAAAATGGGCCGCGTGAGGTGTGGGCTGGGCTGGGCCAGCCAGGAGTGAGATTTGGGGGTTCTCCAAACTGCACAGAATCTTAGCTAGAGGTTCTCTCAAACCCCTGCAAACCCCCAGCAGCCCATCCTGACCCTAGCCACGTGTTTGCTAAGGAAGGCCCAGCTCTGACATTAAAGGAAGGGCCAGTGAAAGGGAGAGGCATTCACTCTTTCAAAAGAAATACTACCTTGGCATCTAGTGAGTAATAGGGCAGAGGAACTGTCTATTTCTTCCCATTTTTATAACTTTTCTACAGAACATTAACTACCGTATTTTCCAGTGTATAAGACGACTGGGCCTATAAGACGACCCCTGACTTTTCCTGTAAAAATATAGGGTTTGGGCTATACTTGCTGTATAAGACAACCTCTCTTCCAACGCACACCAAATAAAAATAAAAAAACATAACTGGCTCACCCACAATGTAAAAGCAGCTATGCTAGACCCAAAATGGCCCCTGCAACAAGCAGGGACCTCACACAGCCACAAAAAGCCCAAAAAAACAACTTTCACACTTTACACCCACAAAATTCCACATACAGCTTTGTGATATTTTGTGCGTTTGTGTAGTTAGAGTGAAATACTACAGAAACACACTAAATCTCAGAAAGCTGCACAAATATTATTTTATTTTTATTTTATTTTTATTTTTATATGAAAGCTAAATTTAAAACTTCCTAGCCTAAAACTTAGATCTAGCCTTTAAATGGCTAGGTTTAAAAAAGAACAACTAACCCCCCCCCCCCAATTAACTATTTTTTTAAAGCTCCCAAAGGGGAAAAAACCTTACCCAATAGAACAGGGGTCTGCAACTTTGGCAATTTTAAGACTTGTAGACTTCAACTCCCAGAATTCCTCAGCCAGCTTTGCTTTGCTGGCTGAGTAATTCTGGGAGTTGAAGACCACAACTCCCTGCCTGCTTGATTGCAGGCAGGGAGATTTAGTTGCTTGCTGATGCAATGGATTGCAGGCAAGGCTAGCAGCTAAGGTAAGCAAGCTGGAGGGGGGGGGGCATTTTTGCTGCGTACCAATTAGCAGGCAAAAATTAGCAGCTGGGATGGCCAGCGTGGTGTAAAAGGGACGTTTTTCCCTTTTAAACGGGTTTGGCCATCCAAGCTCTGGCGATCCCAGCTCAGTTGCCTGCTAATCATGCAACTCAGCTGGGATGGCCAGCATTGTGTAAAAGGGAAGTTTTTCCCTTTTACACGGGGCTTGGCCATCCAAGTTCTGGAGATCCCAGCTGCACCAGCGTTGTGTAAAAGGGAAGTTTTTCCCTTTTACACAGGGCTTGCGTGTAACTCAGCTGATTAGCGGCAACTCAGCAGGCAATTCAGTTTGGCTCCTTAGAGCCATTTAAGGCTCATCAAAGCCTTTCGGGCTGGTCTGCCTGGTTACAGGAGACCGACACCCGGCGTATAAGACGACCCCCAACTTTTGAGAAGATTTTTGCATGTTAGAAAGTCGTCTTATACCCCGGAAAATACGGTATTTTAATTATTAATGATTTAATTTATTTAGCTGCCCATCTCAACAAATGACTTTAGGCAGTGAAGAGTGTTAAAAAAAATAAAGATACATAAACAAAAATGAAAATACACAGTAGTCAAGAAACCACAACGACCACCAACAAAGCCAAGAGACAGGTCCCTTCACACACTCAAAGTTGAGGGCAAAGCATAAGATCTTGTTTCTAGATCTTCTGAACAGTCAGCATGGTTGGCTAATGGTTGGTAATCTTCAGAGAGATTGTTTCAGAGGGTAGGCACTATGGCAAAAGAAGGCTCATTTTCTGGGTCCTGCCAGCTGCCATTCCTTAGCTGATGAGACCTGGAGCACACTCTACTTGCTAAATCTGGAATAGTGGATGTGTGACTGTGAGTAGAATCTCCCAGTTCAGGAACAGGTACAACCAACACGCAAGATATGCAAAAGCCCTCCAAGCCAGGACTGCCACCTACTCTTTGAGCAAAACCTGTCAATCCCCCAGATTGGATGCCAGGTCTGCCTGAGATAGTGCCATCTCATTCAGAGACAAACACGGAATATCTCTGGCACAAGAAGGCTAAATATCCAAAGCCATTCAGTCTTGCTTGGGAGGAGTTGAAGTCTACTACGCTCCATCCAGCCTCCATTCTCTGGGACAGGATGCCCATTGCATCACCAGGGAAGCCTGTGGTGAAGATATAAAGCTAAGTAAAGCTGTCAGCAAACCATTAGATGACCTCACCCAGACTATTTGATGACCTCACGCAGAGGCTTTCTGCTGATATTCTGAAAAAGAACTTTTAGAAAATAACTAAGAATGGAAAATTTATTCAGAAAAGGATTCTTTCGACTGAGTAATATTCTGTGATGCATTTGACTCACATGGTCTCTTTATATAATGTAAATTAATTAAACATTTAACCAAGGATTGCATTAATTACTATCAGTCAGATATATGAAAATATAGATTTGAATTCAAGTGTTTATCATTGTGTGGCCATAACTAAATGAAATTAATAGCACAACTGCTCTACAATCAATTATCCAGTTGCCTTATCTCACCCAGATTCATGGCCTACTCTTTTAAAACTCATGTCTATGAATCAATTAAGTTATTTCAACAACCACTAAAGGCAGCTTCATAATCCATATGCTTTTTTCAGTTCGTATTACATCATTCATTATCTTCCTTAATCAGCACATCAATAGAGCTTTGAGTTTTTATCACTCCAATCCAGTAGTCCTCTACTAAAGTTTTCTTTCAATATTTTTCTCTAACTTTTTTTTTAATGACAAGCATAACACCTCTCCTCATTAAATTAAAATTTCTTGGGTTTAACAGTCAGCTGCTTTCTTTTCAACAAAAGCTACTCAAACTTACCTTTTCCCTGTGAGATGTCATTTTAAAGCACAGAGATCACTTATGAACTGACAAATTTGATTACATTTTGTTTCTCTAGGAAAATTATAAAAATGATATCCTTTATTTCCTTTCTAGTTCCCTGTGTACATTATCTGCTTATAGCTCATCAAGTGCTTTTATACACTTCACATCAAAGACTTTCACAACATTAAGTGAAAAACTTAGAAAAAAAGCAATCATTTATTTGTTTTTATGTATCAAATTTTATTATTATTATGGAAACTGCAGCATGGAAAATGGCTACCAAAATGAATAATTGCAAATTGCTGTGGCACCTCTACCAGGCTGATTCTTGTGGAAATTTCACTATAGAAGGTAAATTGTTGAAATACAACTGCCTTTCCTCTCCCATTGTTTATTGATTATAAGCTTTCTTTAAAATCTTTTAAGTAAATCAATGCTTGCCTTCAGGCTCTGATGTACATTGACAGCTTTTCTTAATTATCTGTAAGTCAGCAAACTATTCAAGTGTACACATAAATAAGAGAGAAGATAAAAATGTCTAAACTTTGTATAGCTTATTTAGGAATCACTATTATGTGTATATCGTTATTCCTGCCCTACACCCCCATAGACCAACATTATAATTGTCAAGACTCAACCGGTTAGTTTATATTGGTGTCAGTTGAAAACTTAAAAGAGAATTAATTAATTAATTAATTAATTAATTATTGACATCCCATCTTTATTATTTTTAAAAATGACTCAAAATGGCAAATATATCAAGCACACCTTCTTCCTTCTTGCTGTAGCCCACCAGCGGCCTGTGCGGATTGTGGCTGATCCCGAGGACGATCAGCCTGCGGCCGCCTGCGCAACCAGCACTCGCGTCGGACAGCGAGGAGGCTGAAGAGAATGTGGTCCCAGAGGCAGAGACTCAGCTTGGGCCTTCAGAACCTCCAGAGGCTCCTTCAAGTGGAGAGAGCAAAGTGCAGGAGCCTCTCCTCAATGCTCGAGCATGCAGAGCTGCCAAAAGGCAGGAGTGGCTATTCAGGAGGAGGAGGTCTCCTTGAGAGTAAAGTTTGAGGATAATTGGCCACTCCCTTCGCCTATTTAAGTCGCACACAATTAGTAATTTCTTGCTGGAAACAACGTGTAATTATTACAGAGCATTTTGGAGAGTGAGTGTCTTATCGTATCTTGTTTTCTGGGCTGGTTGCCAACCTTTGCCAGACTATGTTTATTCTTGGTATGTTATAACTTTGATAAGGACCATTGGTGTGTATCACAATCCTTGGGAATCCGGAACTGAGGCAGAACACTTCTACTTTCCCCACAACAATAACCATGTGAGATAGATTGGCGTGAGAAAGAGAGTGGCTGGTTATGCATTTGTCTGTCCTGAATAGTATGAATCTCCTCATCATAATATCCTTATTCAGGCATTTCAAAAAATGGCAAAACTTTCCATGTAAGTGACATTAAAAAGGTATCCCATCTCCCGGCCATATATTACTTATAATGTTGATTAAAGAATGGTATTGACATGAACAGTATAGATATCAGTAATGAGTTGTTAATAAATAGTGACTTCTGTGAAATTGCAGACTAAGAAAACATCAGGTTTGGATCTGCAGAGAAATCAACATGAATGTACTTGAGTTTCTAAGTAGATGCTGTTTTCATAAATACCCATCTTAACAGCATTACAAGAACATCACAGTCATTTCTCCCCACTATCACATCTATACAGGTAGCCCTCAACTTACTACTATTTGCTTAACAACCATTTGAAGTTATGATTATATTGAAAAATGTTACTTATGACTAGTCCTCACACTTATAACATTGAAGTGTCTCCATAAAGCATGGGTGTCAAATCGTGACACATCGTGACTTTTTTTGACTTTGTGGAGCAGGGGTGGGTGTGGCCTGCATGTGATGTATCCGGCCAGTGGGCCGCCAGTTTGACAGGCCTGCCATAAAGGAAGAGCCATGGTGGTGCAGTGTTTAGAATGCAGTACTGCAGGCTAACTCACTGCTCACTCCAGGAGTTTGATTCTGACCAGCTAAAGGTTGACTCAGTCTTCCATCCTTCCAAGGTTGTAAAATGAGGACCTAGATTGTAGGGGGCAAAATACTGACTCTGTAAACCACTTAGAGAGGGCTGTAAAGCACTGTGAAGTGGTATATAAGTCTAGGTGCTATTGCTATAATCAAATGATCAAAATTTGAATGCTTGATAACCACATGTATTTACAATTGCAGCAAAAAAGGCCAGAAAATTGGGCACAACTCACTTAACCACATGACTAAACAATGGAAGATGCAGTCCCAATTATGGTTGTAAGTTGAGGACTAAGTTGTAGAGAGCCAGTAGTTTTATTTAAAATATTGCCTATTAGAGATCAAGATAACAACACAAATTCATGTTATTCAAGGTTATTAGATGTTTGAGGAAGCACACCCAGAGACAATGAGTAGCAATTTAGTTCATTTTTAGTTCATTTTTTCCCCATTTTTCTTAGAAATTAAAGAATGGCAGAAACTCACTGTACATTTCCATCACAGCTATATTGTACGCACTCTAGTGGTGGGTTGCCCCCGGTTCTTACTGGTTCTATAGAACCGGTAGTAAAACTGGCAGGAGGCTCCGCCCACTGATCCCGAAGTCATCAAACCTCTTCTGTGCATGTGCAGAAACGTGCGCGCACAAGCAAAGAGAGCACGTATGCACGGCCCTGCTGAAAACCAGTAGTAAAGGTAAGCAGAACCCACCCCTGACCCACTCTATGTAGAAGATAGAAGGAACAGTCCTGAGGAACAGGAAGAAGAGCTGCAACCAAAACAGTGGTGAGATAAAAGAAATTTAAGCCTAATCTAGAACAAAATTGGAACTTGAGTAAGAGTCTCAGATAACATTCTCCCTAATTCAGACTTGAAAGATTCTGTTACTATAACCTTTTAATAAAAGTAGTATTAGCTTGCGTGCATTTGGGTTCCAAGTTTTTTTCTACCTTGGAGGGCTGACAGCATTTGCTAAAAAATGGAAGTTATACCCATTTGCCCCATAAAATTGGGAAACTCTGGTTAACAATGTTTTATCATCTCTCTTCAAAAGTCTCAGAAGAATTTCCAAATTCCTGAGCTGTCTCTTAACAGCTTCAATGTATTTACATATCCATGGTGAATTATTTATTTGTCTAATTAATATAATAGTCCACCTCACAAAGCAAGTGATTCTGTGTGTGTATAATTAAACTAAAACAATACCTAAAAACATAATCATTAATTATTAAAAACATTTTAAAACCATAAAAAGAGAGATAAAACAAAGAAATAGTATTAACAGTAGAGTGTTATAATAATACCACCTCATTAGTTCACCCATTCCCTAGGGTCTCCAGACCTTCAGAAACTAAAGAGTGACAAGCCCAGCTTTACCTTATAGGGCAGAGATTCTACAACATGGTCACCAGAGCAGAAAAGGCCCATTTGCTACCTAGGGCCCAATTAATGTAGCTCCCTAGATGACAGGACCTGCAACATGCCTTCTTTATTCGTTCTGGTGGGTTGGGAAGATGAAAACTGGGAGAGGTGATTCCTCAAATAACCTGGTTCCATACCATGTTGGGTATGGATCCAAAAACAATCTGATATCCATCACATATCACAAAGCAGAGGTGTAGTGTGTGTTCGCATAACTGCTTGTGCTCCTGCATTTTGCATGAGATGATTAAATTTCTGGATACTCTTCAAGGACAACCCTGTGTAGAATACACTGCAATTGTCCAACTGGGGAGTGACCAAGGCATGAGTGACCAATCTAGAAACAGAAGCAACTGGTGCACAACATAATGTTGTGCAAAGGCACTCATAGCTGCAACTATCACCTGCTCATCAAGCAGGAATCATGAATCCAGGAAGATTCTCCACATTGCATGTAAGGTCTGTTTGGGGCAGTGCAAACCCATCCAGCACCAAAAGTTGTACAGTCCTACAAATGGAGGACCTCAAATTATGAATATGTATTCTTTTAAAAACCCAAGTGGGAGCATACTATTATTCAGAGTGTAGGGATGTGGCCCTTGTCGCACAATCCTACACTAACATAGTCAAAAGAAAGGATGCATCCAATGGAAGTTTTGTAATGCAATCGTTCTGATGTCTTTGTCTTGTTTGTTCATTTCTTTAGTGGATTTATATTCTACACCTTTAGTTCAGGAGCTGAAGGCAACATATTTAATTTCCTTCCTATGACTTTTCCATAGCCACCATCCTACTCTCTGTGGTAGCCTCAAATAAGAGAAAGGGACTGGCCCACAAGCACTTTTGGTAGAATTGCCAGTCTTAATTACACCAAGCTACCCTTCAGAATAAGCAAGAATTTATCATAGCAGTAGAACGTAGACTTATATACCTCTTCATAGTCCTTTACAGCCCTAAGAGATTTACAGAATCAGCATATTGCCCCCAACAATCTGGGTCCTATTTTACTGACCTTGGAAGGACGGAATGCTGAGTCAACCCTGAGTCAGTCATGATTGAACTCCTGGCAGTGTGCAGAGTCAACCTGCAATACTGCATTCTAACCACTGCACCACATGTTTGCCTATCACTTGTTTCCATCTTTTTTTTCCCTTCCATAAAACATGGGTTAAGCAGGAAAGATAGATGTTAATACGGTCAAGGGCACTTGATCTGAAAGCAGTGTTTCTCAGACTAAAGTCATATATTATGCTGTGCTATGAATGGAATAATCAACAACTGATAGTTGATCCTATACCTTCGGTCATTTAGAAACCACAATGATCGACTCATACACTATGTTAAACTAAGGGTGCAAGGTGCCATTGCACATACATGCCATAGTACAAAACTAAAATGATGTTATGAAATGGTTGAAGTCTCACAAGTTTACCACATCTTATATTATTTCAGCACTTACCCTGAATTCTTAATAGATTTTGCCATTCTCATTTGAAAGTCTTGCACAGTGCTCGATTACATTTTCTTCCAAATAAGTGCATGTTAAAATCTTAACAGATTAATCATCTACAACATTCTTTTATTCATTTATAATCTGAGGTCACCATCAAATAAGTTCTTTTCCTCTTCTCCCAAAACATTCCTGACAGTTCTGCTGGCCTAAATATGACCAGAAGGGTTGACTAAATCTACTTCCGTCAAGAATCATCACATCAAAAACAGAACCATGCCAACATTGCCTCTAAAGGTCAGAGACATTTACACCAATGCCCAATCAAATTTGTATGCAAACCATGTTTAAGCAAGGAACAACACTGACATAAGAAGGATGTATCTGCCAACATTCATTATAATTATGAACTTAACAGAAGTTTACAATTTAATTAGCCCTGTAGTGATCCAAGCAATTTAATGTATATAATAAAGATATTTATTTAATATTTAAGTATTAGTCAATCTCAGGAACAAATATAAAAGAATAAGTTTTGAATCCTGCCTTCCCTAAAAGTCAGTATTATTGGACCGGATATTCCCAATAATGTAAAATGTTAAATTTCTCCAATTTATTTGCGCATTTAGGCACAGTCTAAAATGAGTGTGCTTTCCTTAAAGACCTTTAGTCTTGAAAAGGTCTTTTGCATTGGAGCAGTTAACTTTGGAATAGTAATATTCCAATCATAGTGAACATCTATCTCTATAGTCACTGAGATGACATCAATTTGATGGCACATAATCAATCAATCAATTGTATTCGAAAGAATGCAGTATTGGTGCAGTTTCTTCAGTTACAGGAAATAATAGCCTGATTTTTATTTGTTTGTTTATTTGTTTGTTTATCAAATTTATTTGCCACTCATCTTGCAGTTCAGGCAACTCTGAGTGGCTTAGTATACCTCTTGATCCCATTCCTGGAAAGGAAAACACTACTGGGGGGGCGGGGGGGGGGAAGCCCTACTATATATGCAAAAGTATGAAAGCTATTGCTTAACACATTGTAAGCCACCCCGAGTCTCCGGAGAAGGGCGGCATATAAATCAAACCAATAAATAAATAAATAAATACTGTCCCTCGTCATGTGTTCTTCATCTTGTTTAATAAATTATTTTGCTTTGCTCCTCCAGAGCAGAGTGGCTCTTGGCCCCATCACTGCAAAACAACTGTGGTGAAATACTGATGAGATCAAGATGAATTTGGAGGAAAAAAGAACTGGGTTATCTCAGTTCATAAAGTTTTTCAAGATCCACTTTCAAAGAACAACTGTCACCAATCTCTCCTTCCAAGAACAAATCCTAGATCTGAAGAGGAATCAGTGAGGCATGGATGAAACAGAAAGCTTACAAAATGTTGTGTATATGAATGTGCACTTCATCTAGATATTATGTTACACAGATAACAGGTTTTAAATTCTCAGACAATGAAATACATAGGAAAAGATGATTTCTAAAGTTCAATGCACAAAATGCAGGGATGTATGAAATGCCATGATAAATAGAGAAAATATATCAAAATGATAAAACTCATACTTCACAGAGATGAAAGCTTGTTTTCATTCATCATTCTTTAACTTTGGGTTAAAATCCACCAACGATCTTCTTGAATTGGCATTAAGACAAAGGATAAAATTTGCACCTGATCCATTTTATATTTAATAAAGTAATTAAAAGTAACTGAAATTATAGTTTGGTTTTACAAATGTTTTTTTTAAATTCACTGAGAGTGGAGGCATCCATTTAATAGGAATCAGGAGATATATGGAAAAAACCCTGGCAGATATGCACCCTGATCTTATCAACTGACATGATCTCCTTGAAAGGGAGTAAAACAGCAATGTTATTGGAATGTAGGCATTTTCAAGAAGCTTATTTAAATAAACAAGATGAACTAGGATGCCAGTTTAGGTAGAAATATAAGTAGTCATACTAAGGAAATCATGTCAGAATGACAATTCATGAGACTGCAAAATTTTTATTTCAATAAGCAATCTAGCATTTCCAAAGCATTAGGGAAAATTTCATTTAATCATAGCATATAAAATGAAAATTAAAGGAAATATTTCACAGATTTGGGTTCCTCAGTTTTTCAGGAACAAACCAGAAAAAGCTTCCAGAAGGAAATAAGAAAAAAAAAAGCATGGATGTAGACACATGTGCATATATATTTTCCATTTTACCTTTCATATCCTCAGTCCTTAGAATGCATTCATCTCAGTACAATTTCATTTGCGCCATCTTAAGAAATGAAGAGAATGCCAGGGGCTTCTCATTTCTTGGGCTAAGGGCTTTGTCTTCTATAAGCTGACCAAGTAAGGGCAGGTACTGAAAGCAACATAATAAAAGTGCTCCTATGTTCCAATGCACACTATTTTAACAGCATAAAATTGATTATTTTATCAATTAACTTTTTGATATCTATGTACTACTAAAACTCTCATATGTCTATTTGATACTTCGTTTGGACCTTCAATTGGATGAAATGGTTCATTATTATAGAGCAACAATTTTTGAATCAATGTACCTCAAATGGGATAACTTAAACAATGCCTCCAAAATCTGAGATCATAATTCCCATTGGACTGAAATTTGGCAAAGTTGTGGCCACTTCAGAATCTCCATGCTTTCTGACTATGCTTCCCAGAAATCTGTAAATTGCGTCACACATTGAAAGATGGAAGGGGGTTATCCCCGACCTCCTTTCCACTTCCCTCTAACTCTTGCACCCAATTGGCTGGTGGCAAGGACTGATGGACAAGCAGCCATTGGCTGCTTTGGAACTGAGTAGAAATTTAAAATCTCTTAAGGGCAATGGCCAGTGAGGGAAGTATGAGGGAGTGATTCAGCTGCATGTCAGCAAGATAGGACTGGCTGGGGAACACTGGCAATCAACAGATGAGCCCTCTTGCTCCGCAGAGGAAGGGGGCCTTGGGGATATGCCAGGATAGGGAGCAGGGGTGCGGTTTTCCTTGCAATCTGAAGCTCCCTTGGTTTCCCCTCTCCACAAAAAAGTGGCAGGCAGTTCCATGGGTCAGAGTGGAGGAGGAGGTGAAGGCTTCATTGGGGCTCTCTTCAGGTTTTGAGAAGAGAAACGGTGCAATCCTATATTATATGTGGAAAGAAGAATGATCCAACAGGACTGTCTAGTTGTCTAGTTACAATACTAAACATGCCATTTACATTTTTTTCATACAGAGAGTACAGAATCTGAACCGCTTAATGTCGCCCCTAGGGTAGGGGTCTGCAACTTTAAACACTCAGAGCCACTTGGACCCGTTTCACACAGAAAACAAAACACTGGGAGCCACAAAATCTGGGTGGGCATGGCCAACTTGACGTCACTCACTCCCACCCAGTCACATAACTCCCCCCCCGCCAGCCATGTCTACCCAGGTTTTGTGGTTCCAGGTATTTTCTTTTCTATGGGAAACAGGTATCTCTCTCTCTCCCCCCTCTCTCCCATCTCTTTCTCTCTTTCTCCATCTCTCTCCTTCTTTCTCTCTTATCTTCCTCTCCTTCTCTCCGATCCTCCCTCATATCTCTCTCCCATCTCTCTATCTCCCTCCCTCCCTCTCTCATCTCTCTGTCTCTTGCTCTCCCTCATCTCTCTTTCTTTCTCTTTTTTCCTCTCTCTCTATGTCTCCCTCTTTCTCTGTCTCTTTCTTTCTCTTTTTCTTTCTTTCTCTCTCTCTCTCCTTTCCCCCCTCCACAGGCACCCCCAAAGACACTTGGCAGGCAAAGTATGGGACGACATCCCCCATCACCAAGGCAGCGTCCAGTGAATCCTTGCAAAACTAGGCAAAGGCAGAGAGAGGGGAGCAGACCGAGCCAAATCTGTCTCTCTTTCTCTCTGTCTGTCTGTCTGCCCGACTGCAGCAGGAAATGGCGGGCAGCTACTGCTGGCTTTTTGGTGCCGGATGCGTGACCTGCTCTCCATCCTGAGAGAGAGAGTTGCCAGGGACAAGGAATGGGCTCCAGAAGGAGGAGGGGACCCAGTCTCCCCCATTGTGAAGAGTGCTTTCACTGTGCTGCACAAGGTGCTTTGGGAGCAGCAGGCAGGCCATGGAGGGGATATTAGGTCTTCCCCCTGCCCCATGTCAAAAAGAAAGCCAGCCAGGCTTCTCTGACCTTAGCCTTACCCTGCTCCCTTCCCCTTACCCCCCACTCAATCCCACTTTGGGACAGAGGAGTGTGCGCTGGAAACACATGTTAGGGCAACCCTCCAGTGGTCGGCCTGCAACTTTCCGCCCTTCTCCAGGCCCGGTTTGCTGAGAAGGGGGGAAGCAGCCATGATGCCTCTGCTGCCCTTCTGTCCCCAGCCATCACTGCCCAACTTCCTCGAAGGCGCAGCAAATTTCAAAGGTGGCAGCTCTCGTTGGAGGTGCTGAACAGCAGGACAGCTGAAAGATCTGGGCCAGGGCTCTTCACTGTCCAGCTTGCCAATTGGGGCCCTTCTGCCGGGCCAGCCACACACCCCCTTCCCGCTGGGCTTTTGTGCTCAGCACTCAGCTCGGGAGGAGAACACTTCCCCATGCCGTCCCCTTCTTTCTCTTGGCCCGATGAGGGAGGAGGAAGGCCAGGCTTGGGGGATGGCCCCCACCCTGTAAGATCCGCCTCCACTGTTCTCTTCCAGCCCCCTTTGCTGGCAGCACAGCAAATGTACCAGGCAGAATCCTGTTGCCGCGCAAAGGCAAGTACAGGCTTCGCTCCCGCACTAAGGCGATAGGTTACAACTCTTTCATCCCTCTGCTGCAACAGGGCCACAGGGAGGCGCAGCAGCGGGGTGAAAAAGCCACATGTAGCTCTAGAATCACAGGTTGCCAACACCCGCCCTAGGGGAAACTACATCACAGTTAGATTGTACCCCTAAAAGTGATGCTGAAGATTGAACCTTCTTACAAATCATAATTCATTAACTGTGAATCACAAAATACACATGGTTATCTCAATGCAGGATTTTAAATTTCTGCTGTGATATGTATAACCTATTAGAAATTAGGATAGCAACCTCTTTGAGACCACACCTTAAGATGTTCAAATCCAGTTTTTGCATGTCCAGTGAGATATCCATTTCTGATTTTAACATCACACATATTTAACTATATTGGAGATTACTTTGAATCAATTATCTGAAACCAGAATTAAGAAGAAAATGTGATGTAGAAGTCACAGTTGTAAATCACAGTAGCTAGGCAGCTAACTGGTGCAATATATATGGATCCTATAATACCTAAAGTGAAAGATTTTCAGTTGTTTTCAAGCACAATTTAAGGTTAAATGTTAAAAGCCCTATATATGGTCTATATGAGGAACTGCATGTTTGGTTATGACGAACTATAGTCAACAGAAAGACTCTTCTGAAGTTGCTCCTATTCCCAGAAGCTCCTTTCTCCAGCATGTGAGATAAAGATTTCCTCAATTGTTTCTAGGCTGGAAGCAACTTTTTCAATTAGCAAAATTTTATGAAAAGTCGCATCATTTGGAAGTTGCAGCTCACTTCATCAGATGCAAGTTTCTTGGGAATTGCATTTGCTTCCTATTTTTTTCTGCCTTAAAAAGGAAAGCAAGATACATTTGTTTCACAGGTTTAATCACCATTTAGTTTATTCACTACTTTTATTTCATTATTTTAATGCTTGCTTTTTTTGGGTACTGTATGTTGTTAACCAACTTAAGTACTCAACAGCGTGTAAAGACAGAATATAAATAACTTTTCAATGCTTACTGAAGCACATACAAGTTTAAGTGCAACCAGCTATTTATATTTAGTGTTGTTATCTAAAGATATATAGCTGTCAGGAATTGTTTTGGCCAACTAGCTTACAGCAAATCAATCTTACTGTTTTACACTGTGCAGAGTCTGGTAAAGTAGGTGGCCTATAAATTATGCAGTATGAATAAACAAATAAATACATTTCATGTGGCAGCAAAACAGTTCACTTAATAAAACTGACTATCACTTTTTAAATGAAATTTTTGGATAAGATCGTGCTTGTGATATTTTAATATTTCTAATTCTATTATTAAGACTGTGTAATACTTTGAACTCAATCTCCAAAAGGTGTTCAAGAGCAAAATATAGTTACCACACCTTCAAGTGACCAAACCTTTTCTCTTGATCGCACGGTAGCTACAAGGGTAATTACAGGAAAAGATGTGGTTGTTTTAAAGTATTGCAAGTGATGCTTTCATATTCCTGTGAACTCTGATTTTATTCAAAGATAAAATCTGAAGCTCTGTACAACCCCACTTTATATTTCATTTTGAATGTACTGTTTTGACATCTGTTATTTTGACATCTAAGGGGTTTTGCAATCATTCTTTTTTTAATATTTATTTCGCAAGGGAAAGAAATTCCCCTTAACCACAAAACATTAACAATACAGGTATAATTGACTGTTAAGAAACAGTCCTCATTACATTTAGAAGATATATTGCATAAGTGCAATTTCCTCCTATCAGGAAGTCGCATGAACACATTTCTTTAGTTGTAAATCTGATTTCTCAGACGTTAAACAGACAACTCAATTTGTTCAACTAGGCAGCAAACTTGGATAGTTCAATTCCTTAAAATGCACACACACACCTGTAATTACTAGCACTTCCTCGAACATCGCTAAACTTGCACATAAATATCAAAGGTTAATTTTTAGTACCAGTAGTTAAAAAAACAACAACTAAGCAGCAGAATTGGAAAAGTCTTACGTCCAAGAAGTAGAAAAGGCACTGCAGAATAGACTTCCCTCATTGGGTAAACTTAAAATCAGGTGTGCTATTCAGTAGGTTCTGACAGATTCTGGAGATCCAGTAACAGAAATTTTGAGTAGTTCGGAGAACTGGCAAATACCACCTCTGGCTGGCCCCAGGGTGGGGTGGGAATGGAGATTTGCAATTCCTTCCCCCTGGAGTGGAGGGAATGGAGATTTGCAATATCCTTCCCCCAGGAGAGGGGAGGGAATGGGGATTTTGCAGTATCCTTCCCCTGCCATGCCTACCAAGCCACACCATGCCCACCAAGCCACGCCCACAGAACCGGTAGTAAAAAAAAATGAATTCCACCACTGCTTAAAATGTACTAGATTACATGCTGAGTAAGGATGAAGAGCACCAGGCTGGTTTCAAACATTGGATTATAGTTTTCTGAATCAATCACACTTGGCAAACTTCCTATAGAACACCGCAACAAACAAGAAAATCACAACATGACTAAGCACAATACACAAACCGAACTGTAACTTCTATGATTAGCTGAATGGGGGTCTTGGGATCAACAAAACAAATTCAAATTAGAATATCTGCTAGTGGGGGATGGAATTTTTCCTCCTAATTAAAAGTGTAATACGATTGTTTGCTTATTTAAAAACATCTGATGCCCTCCCTAGAGTGTTTTACTGCGCACTGCGTGGCTGAAACGAGGACAATGTCTACTTTTAAGTGGAATTTTCTCTGTCTCTACAAAGCTTATCTTTTCTAACTGCTTTTATTAGCTCAGTTAACCATAACTATGATATACAGACGTTTAGGGAGGGAAAACTTTTTTTAATTCCCATACAAATGCAAAAGACTTTGTCAATGTACATCTCACCAGATATTTTGTTATTTTTAAACTCATAAGAATGGCCATGCAAAATTTAGCTGATTTATAACTTAATTCCCATAACCCTGCTTGAATCACAATATCCTTTATGATGGTAAAGTGCATCCATTTAGAATGGATTAGATCTGTATGCAAGAAAGCAGTTTTACCATATTTCTTCTCAAGGATAGAACATACAAGACAGGGTAGGTTCTACTTACCTTTACTACCGATTCGCAATGGGGCCGCGTGCATGCCCTCACTTTGCTAATGTGTGCGGGGAGGGGCTTCTGCGCATGCTCAGATCATTATTTATGACCATCTGAGTAGGTGGACCGAGCCTCCCATTTATTTTACTATCGGTTCTATAGAACCAGACAGAAGCGGGAGCAACCCACCACTGATA
This sequence comes from Masticophis lateralis, assembly GCA_030761175.1. Taxonomy (NCBI): domain Eukaryota; kingdom Metazoa; phylum Chordata; class Lepidosauria; order Squamata; family Colubridae; genus Masticophis; species Masticophis lateralis. The sequence goes on along the minus strand of JAUDYJ010000001.1, from coordinate 196,761,766 downwards.
CAAGATCTGTCTCTGGCTTTAGGTACCAGTCTGAAAATACATCTACTGCAAAGAAATCTACACGTTCATTCCTGATTTGGCAAGTGAAAAATAAAATTACAGTCAATAAACTCATCTGTCATGGCTAAACCCAATAAAGGAATGTCACCGTATTTCAATAGTCCCAGAATTACCCCCTATCAGTCCCTCAAATTCCTACAAATTGAATCAATAACAAATTGTCAAGTTTTCTCCTCAAATTCATACACTATTTAAACAAAGGATTTTAATACTTGTAAATGATAAGAACTTGTGAAATGGCAACAATAACAACCTGATCTGTATTGAATTGTATTGTATTACGGTATTAGAATTAATAATTTTATTTGAAATGATCTTGAAAAATAAGGCTGATCTTGGTAACTATCGCCTTCTCTATAAGTTGATTGCTTTCCATGGTATTGCTTCATAAATTAGTCTAATCTTTTCAAAAAGAAAGCATGTTCTATAAAATTACCCTAATCCTGTTTATTTCCCTTTAGCTAAGTAATTTCTGTGACAGATTTAGTTGCTGTTGTTTGTTTTTTGCAATCTTATAAAAACGGCAAAACAAAGAAAAAACAAAAAGAAGGAAAGCCCAACTCTGTGTTCTAAAGAGATACTTTAATGCTTACCTTAGTTATAAGATTATAGATCATGATAAACAATTAGGCATTAGATGTGGAACTATGTCTCTTACATAAATAATGCCTTCATTTCACCATCGTGCTTTTGTGAGGTTTGGTGCTAAGAGGCGTCAGGCAAGCGATAAGCCTGAACAAATCTTACTCCCTGACACCGCTGCTTAGCTCTTAATTACAGTTGAGGAGACAGTTTGCAATTTGATTCGAGAAAGAGAACAGCCTCCCTGATGACATCACGAGACCAAATATAACCTAAAAGCTGCACAATTGAACATTTTAATATCATTTCAAAAAAAAAAATCAAAGCAGCTAGAACGTTTACTCCTCTTCCCTTTGCTTTGCTAGTAAGATAAAAGCGGTGGCAATGCTTTTGGAAGGTCGTAGTTGCAGGTTTTAGCTTTGGAAATATTTTAAACCCTTCAAAGCAGCATTGAAATTACAGCTTACAGTTGAGTGAACATCTCTATATAGGAACACCAACCCATTCAGTTTATATTGACATCTGGCAATTCTACATTTCCTGACAATGAAAATACAGTAATGTCTTGAATATTCAGAATGGAGGTTGAATCATAACTCAGGGGCTAGGCCAGAGAATAGCTTTTTCTTAGGGTTTTGTACAGGTAGCCTTCGATTTACAACAGTTTGCTTAGTGACTGTTCAAAGTTACAACAGCACTGAAAAAAAGTGACTTATGACTGTTTTTCACACTTACAACCGTTGTGGCATCCCCATTGCCACGTGATCAAAATTCAGTTGCTTGTCAACTGGTTCATATTTATGATGTTTGCAAAGTCCTGGGGTCACGTGATCCCCTTTTGCAACCTTCCTGCAAGCAAAGTCAATGGGGAAGCCAGATTCACTTTACAACCGTGTTACTAACTTAACAAGTGCAGTGATTCACTTAACAACTATGTCATAAAATGGGAGAGAACTCATTTAACAAATGTCTCACTTAGCAACATAAATTTTGGGCTCAACTGTGGTCATAAATTGAGAACTACCAATATTCCGTTCTGATCATGCATATTTGGTGGTGTGTGCATGTGTAATGAGCATGAAAACACTGCTTTACTTGAAGCACTGCGGTTCTTAAGTTAAGAAGAGAGACTAGGTTATGGCCCAGTCTTCAAATTATTTATTCTGATCAACATTTTAAGGCAACCTAATAAAATCTAGGTTACCCTAATCTATACTATTCTGTCCATTTATTTATGCAATCCTGCATGATCATCATTACATATATTATGAAGGCATGGATAAGCTCTCCCTAAAAGAGATCTAGTAGATACATCCATATAATTTTCCTGGGAACTAAATGGAAAAGATTTGCTACTGCCTTCTTTTTCAACTTCTCCATCTAGGCCAGGGGTACCCAACCCCTGGGCTGCAGCTACCGGGCTGTGGCCTATTCGGAGCTCTGGCCAGCCACTCGAATGGCCTAGTTCCCCTAACCCAGACAGGCCACCAAGCCACAAAGACTGGGGACTGCTGATCTACGATACAAATCTAGCATTTCTTGCTGATCTCCCTTCCAGTTATTAACTCGGTCTGAACCTACTTAACGTGTTGAAACAGCCAAGTTGACCAAGACTGATCAAAAACTGTAGATAAGACATAAATCCTGTTAAGAGAGAAAGAGGAACTGTGTAAGTTAAATGGGTCATCAGTTCTTTTTTCTTATTTTTTTTTTAAATCAACGCTCATTCTATGCAGGCAGAATGGAGAACGACCAAAAAGCAAGAAGAAGAATGTGAATGCTGAATTAGAAGGACTCATAATGGTGCAGAAACTATAATAAAACAGCCTAATCCAGCCTGGATTTTTATGCACAGTAGAATGAAGAAAACCTTCCTTGAATTCCACTATTTTTTAAAAGTGCTTAATATTAAATTAAGAGTGCCCATAATTTTTTTTAAACCATTACTATAGATGTAAAGTTGCAAAGAATTCATTAGAGTCAACCCAATTGCTACATTATCAGAGAGAACAAATGAGTCTGAAGTCAGGACAAAGGAGTGAAAAATTATCTGAGAAGACACCATGAAGGGAAACAAGAGGCTGCCTCACAGCATCAAAACAATGTAAATGTCTGTTGAAGCAAATATTATTTGTGACACAGTGATCTCACTTTGAAGCTAATTTCAGAAAACATTTGGTGCAGTCTTAGTCTCTGGGTTATGAATAAATGAAAGCAGCAGGTCTTAGTTCCCACTTATCAAGCATGCTAGGGAAGATGACACTGGGCCTGTCTCTCTCAGCTCAATCCATTTCCCAAGTTTGCTGCTGGGAGAATAAAGAAAGGGGCAATCCGACATGCACAAGCCTCAATTCCTGGAAGAAATCCTCTAAAATAAGGAGAGAGATCTTCCAAATAATCGGCTGATTATTGTATTTAGCCTACCCACCCCTTTTCCTGGCCACGATCCATTCTGAAAAAAGTGTTTGAGAATCCGGTTCACATTCCCCATGTAGCAAAATTTTACAAAACATGACATTGTAATTTTCCCATGAATCCTGCCATACCCTCCTAGTTGCATGAACTGATGCAGAGAATTGTCAGAGTTATGAAATCAGTATGATTTCCTTTATTTATTTGTAGAAAGCAAAGGCCAACTCTGGAATTGCCAGGGAATTATTTAGCTCTGAACCATCACCAAGAGACACTAAAACAATTCTAGGAGAGACAGAACAAATGAAGAACTGTAAAATGTATCTAACACTAAATTATTCTCGGCTACAATTTGCAACCTATTCTGAAAGAATACATTACTATTGAATACATATTCGATACTTATTTTGCTGGTATTCTGACTCTTCACTATTGCCTGACACATTCAGAGTACCTGTTCAAAGCCGTACGTTTTGGGGAGGTCCAAAACCATAAAAAGTAGTGGCTTAAAAAGATAAATAAGTAGTCAGTGAATAATGTTGATGCTTTAATGGCACAATAATACTATAATAATAATACTTGCCAAAATACCCCCCCCCCTTTACAGTTGAGAAATATTGATGGCATTTCCTGCAAAATGAAATCTATAATTCATTTTTAATCAAACAAAACGCACAGAGTAAACATGCTTAATGTACTAACTACTGCAAGCTTGCTTTTTAAATTCTAAATTGGAACAAGAAATGACAGAATAATTGAACTTCAAATGGAAGAAATGGCAGGCTGAAGATGGCCCTGGGAAAAAAGGGATCTGCCTTCTCTGGACAGGGAGAGGACTTGAGATCACCCATAATGCTCCAGACAGCTGCTTCTTGTGAAAAGACTTCAAGGGAGTTGTTTCTGGCAGGTTTAGAGCTCTGGAAGTAACCATTTTGTTCAAACCACCGTCAGGACCTTTGAAAGGACACTAAGTTCACATACTTCCTTTATAATCAGCTATTAGAAATCTTTGGATCGACAACTTTGACAGTACCAGGTGAGTTTCCTTCAATCCTTAGCATAAGAACATTTTAATTTACAAGTTTAATAATTAAAAAAATATTTTGCTGTGGAATAAATAGCAAAAGGATGACTTTTTATTTTAGAAAGTTACCAATAAACAGCCAGTACAGGTTAAGGAGCCTTGGTGGTGCAGCGGACTAAAGTGCTGTTAAGTAGCACTTAGCTGCCAGCTGCCTGCAATTACTGCGAGTTCAAATCTCACCAGGCTCAAGGTTGACTCAGCCTTCCATCCTTCCGAGGCAGGTAAAATGACGACCCGGATTGTGGGGGCAATAAGCTGACTTTGTATAAAAAAGAACACCGCTTGGGGGGCCCCCAAAAGCCCTACTAAGCAGGAATATACAAAAGTATGAAGGCTATTGCTTAACGCATTGTAAGCCGCCCTGAGTCTCCAGAGAAGAGCGGCATATAAATTGAACCAATAAATAAATAAATAAATAAATAAATAAATAGCAAATAAGATTTTGGAATTAATTATAAAGAATCCTTTCCATGGAAAAAGGTTTTTATGCTGATTTTTTAAAAGAAGCTTAAGATTGTAAAAATTGGACACTGAAGGAAACTAAAAATTATAATTAAAAGAGAAGGACAAAAAAAGTCAACCTACAATTGAAGCAAAATATTCTAAGAAACATAGTGAAGGATATTGTTGAAAAATAGATTCAGAAATTAATATTAATAGCATTGTTTACCTCTATGGAGAGACTATATCCAAAAGATATAATAAAATAGGAACAAGTTTCACTAGACAAGCATGGCTACTTTGGACATACAAAAGAAATTGGCTGATGTTTTAATAATTAACATGGCTATACAAGCAAGAAGCCAAGAAAGTGATTTCCTACAAAAGAGACTTGTTAAAATGTTAAAAAAGGGACAAGAAAGAAATGAAATGAAATCAAGTTTTAAGACATTATTTGAATGACCTAAAGATTAAGATTTCAAAGGAAGAAATATAAAGTTGACTTATTTGATCAAAATTAAATTAGGATATATAATTTCTGGTAATACTGGAATTTACTGACGTTAGGGCTGAAATGATGGTGCTTTATGGATTTGTTTATAGATAGAGATGGGAAGAAGAGGTCATACTGTATGTTGTATTTTAAGAGGAGGTAATATATTATTAACATTATTAATAATTGTGATGAAGGTAGGAAGTTGCTTTTTTGTATATTTCTTTTCTTTCTTTTTACTATATTTTTACTTTACTTTCTTTTCTATTTTATTTTTATTCTGTACCTTCTATTTTTATTCTTTTTTAGTTTTATTTTTTCCTTTAATAAAATTGTTATCTAAAGAAATAACAGAAAGATTAAGCATTGAGAAAATGAATTGGCACAAAATTAGATAGATAGGAAGGGAGGGAGGAAGGGAGAAATATTGATAATACACTTCACTTTCACAAAGCTTATGGATCCAAAGTTCCAAGGAAATCAATATGCCTTTTCTTCAGAAGAAAACCAAAAACTAACTTCTCAGGGGAAGTGAAGGGGAATCGTTTCACTGGATCCACCATTTAAATTACATTAGTTAATGGGGCTATTCATCTATTAGTGGAGCTAAGGAAAGCTGAGATTCTTTGGCAGAAGCAGCAACTCTAGCCAGTTTTGAGTTCTAGGAGGAAAATGTGGCCAGAGGATGGCAATGATAAAAATGCAATGGAACTATGGTGAGTTTTCTTCCATTTCCTCCAGCAATCTCCGTGCCTGAAGTAGAGTTACATATCTACTTTAACCTATTTGGAACATTTTCTTTTATTTTATATTCCTCTAGCAATCAAGGGCAATAAGGGATTATTTATTTATTTTGTTCCCATAATTGTCAGCTTTTATCTCCCATAAACTTGTTACAGCTGTCATCTGAAGTGAAGAACTCTTACTTGAGTTTTCCTCCTTTTATGCATTGCTGAGCTTTATGCCTTGGTGCCAGAAATCCAATTTTCATAAATCAATCTTTAAATTTGCCTATGTGTACAAAAACAATAATTTGAATCAAAGAAGCCCAATTCATTTATTAATGATTATGTAAGAGAGATGAAAATTCAACATTTGTATTAGGAGCAATATTTTTATTATGCAATTCAGCATAATAATTATATAGAGATACATATTAACTCAGGTTCACTCTCAAAGTAGATGAATAAAGAAGCACAGCACCCACCCATGCACCTACCCTCACTCAGATATCAAGCAAAGGAGAAAGCAAATGCAGAAAAATCCAGCTGCACTGATAGCAGAGTAATATGTTCATTTGATTTTTTAAAAACTTTATTTATATACCACGTTTCTAATCTGCAAGGTTGCTTCATGTAATCAACGGTTGAATCCAACAAATGAAACTTAGTAATGAGAATAAAACCACCCAGAATAAGAGAGTATCATAAAACATTATAATATCACAAGCAATCACAAAAATCCACATATCATAAAAATAAACTGAAGAACAGTCAAAATAAACGCATCCTATAAGGAATTAATACTCAATAGCAACTGGAGGGAGGAGAATAAAGTCACTGTGGGAGAGACCTCTGGACAGCAGGACTTATTTGTGATTTGGACCTGAAAAAGCCTTCTTTTATAGCATGAAACACAACTTCAGCCTCCCTTATTAATGACTGTTTTTATGAGGTCTGTGACTGTCCCTCTAGGGCACTGTTTCCTAATCTCAGCAACTTTAAGTTGTGTGCACTTATTACTAGCTAGCATGCAAGTCCACACATCTTAAAAGTTGCTGAGGTTGGGAAACATTGCCCTAGGATTTGATAGACAGAATGGCAGTGGGGAGAATGGGAAAGGCACAAAATGCTTTTGCATGCTGTGCAACAGGCAGGAAATTAAAATATTTATGTCCTTGTTTCTGACACTGATGTGTTGTAGGTATGAAATGAAATAACTATTTCTTATATTCATAAACACTTCAAAATATTTAATCTATGCAGCAAATCTTAATTTTTTTAAAAAACAAACTTTTAGCTGCTAGCCCAACCTATTATTGCATTAGGCAAACTTGACTTTTTTAACTGCAAGAATTATGAAAAGACCAATAGAATAAAGTAGTTTTTAAGGACACAATCATGATATGGGTCTGTAACAACAGTGTCAACTTGACCCTCTTGGCAAGTAACAACTATTTAAATGAATCCTTCGCATGACATATATCATTGCATAATGAAACAGCAAATTGTAAAATTTAAGAATTAACACCTATTCCTACTTACACCTCGCACAATATATCAGAGGAGGGGAGCCTTCATGCCAGAAATGACTGCTTACATTGACTGTGACCAGCATTCTCCTCTCATAGCATATGACAAAAACCTCTGGCAACTCCAGTTTTCAGACAAAATTGCTGCTTAGGTTAATAATGAAGTTAGCTGGACAAGGAGAGTTCCCAGACTTCAGAGAATTATTTACCAACCTTTAGCAAGTGGACCCTTTTATCTTGTCTGCTAAAAATGCAGACTATGATGATATGTTTGGAAAAGAGGAAGCATAGGTCTGCTCCCATCAATTCTGTGGCAGCACAATCCTATCCCTTGGATCCCAGATTCTTGCAAAATGCCACTGTGCAATGTCAAATATAGTGTTGATCTGTCTGAAGGATGGAATTAACAATTTAACAATTTACAGAAAAGCTTTAACTACCATTAGTGTTTTTACCTTTTTTTTTCTAAGAAGGATCATTGCCTACATGCAGCCTGTGATTTCTAGCTCCCAAACTGTTATTAGTGGGGATTACTACATTCTTTTCCTTCTTTCTGAGCTTCTGGAAGGGCTGCAGAAGGTATACATCGTTACCAAACTAGACCACCAAGAGGCTTAAATATGATCCACATGAAAAAGAGTATGAATATTTAACTCCCTTTGATTCTTGTTATGGAAAGTTAGACTACATAGTACATATGCCATAGGGATTGGTATGCTTACCCTAGTATTTGGGTGCTTTATGAACTATAGTTCTTTTTAACTAATTATAAGCTTTATACTTTTCACGGATATAAATCTGGTATTAGGCAATTGCAGATAAGAAGCTCAACATTTCAAATTCAAACATTTCAAAATGGTATCCAATTTGCCAAGCGCAGGGGTGAAATTCAGCAGGTTCTGACAGGTTCTTGAGAACCTGTAGTGGAAATTTTGAGTAGTTTGGAGAATAGGCGTTACTGTGATACTCCCTTTCTCTGCTTCGTCCCAGGAGTGGTCAAGAATGGGTTGAATCATCTGTTTCCTGTTGAGACTGAGCTGTCTGTTTCTTTTAGCTATGCCTCCTGCCTCCACTTTCCTGTCCCAGTTTCGGCGAGGATGTAACTGTAAAGACAACTCAAACCATCTATGCATTAGTTCCCTGATCACAGGCCAAGCGAAGTAGGGTGGGGCTTGGACACTCCTGGGACGATGCAGAGAAAGGGCGTATCATGGTAAGACCAACGCCTATTCTCCTGCAAGGTCCCAGGAGTGGCCAAGAATGGGACTTACCAAAGCCTCCCCTTATTCATGAGTGGGAAGCTGCTTGGCCAGAGCCTGAAGCCTCCCCATGAACACGTTGTAACACCCTTCGTCCAAACGATGCCTCAGCTGAGGCAAAGACATCAATCTTATAATGACGAATAAAGGGCGAAGGGGAAGCCCATGTGGCGGCTCTGCAAATGTCCTCAATAGAGGCCTGTGTAACCCATGCTGCAGATGTGGCAGCACTGCGGGTGGAATGGGCTGTAATCCCCCAATATAAGATAAGTGTTGAGAACACTAGGGGATGGTAAGGCTTGAACCTGATAGGCCATTGCAATGCAAGCCTGCAGCCAACAGCCTATGGTAGATGGGATCACCTTGGAACCTGTAGATGAAGGATGGAAAGATACAAAAAGAGCTTCCGTCCGGTGAGAATGTAATGTTCTCTTAATATGAATCTTAAGAGCCCTCCTAACATCTAAGGTGTGCCATCGTTGTTCCAGGACCTGGGAAGGTCCTGGGCAGAAATCAGGCAAGATGACCTCCTGAGGCCTATGGAACTTAAGAGTTCACTTAGGGAAGAATGATGGATCCATCCGAAGCACAATCCTATTAGGATGGAAAATACACAAATCCTGATGTACTGAAAGAGCAGCCAGTTCGGAAATGCAGCTGGCGGGGGTGATAGCCACAAAAAACGCCACCTTAAATGTTAAGAGGTGCAAGCTCACAGTACGCAAAGGTTTGAACGGGGCTGATGTAAGGGCCTGTAGAACTCGATATAAATCCCATGTGGGGTAGCGATGGACCACTGGAGATCGGAGGTTAGCAGCTCCCTTAATAAATTGCCTAAGATTAGGTTCATGGGACAATGATGTCCTCTTCCCACACCGCAAGACCGTGGACAGCCCTGCAACCTGCCTGCGGAGTGTGATGTGGGACAGACTTTTGTCCAATCCATCCTGCAAAAAGTCTAAAACATGTGAAACTGTAGCAGAGGTGGGGTCGAGATCCCTAGCCCCAACACCAAGTGATAAATGCTGCCCATGTGGAATCATAAATACGATTCATAGAAGGTCTGCGAGAGGTCTGGACAGTTACAATGACCCTGGAAGAGAACCCACACTTCCTCAGGAGTTCCTGCTCAAGTGCCAGACGGTTAAGTTGAGCCACTGGGGCTCTGGATGTTGCAAGGAACCTTGGCTGAGTGATATCCGCTCCTGAGGAATCCTCCAGGGCTGGGAGACTGAGAGGCCCACCAGATCCGCAAACCACAGGTGCCTGGACCAGTGCAGGGCAACTAGCAGGAGTTCCACCCTCTCCTGAATTATCTTCTTGACAACACCTGGGATAGGCGGAAGAGGTGGAAAGGCATAAAGTAAGCCACCAGTGTTTGCTGCCCCTGCAATATGCTCCGCGTTGAGGGAAAGCAAATGCTTTTCTGCCCATCTCTCCAGGAGCTCCACTTCTGTCATGAGGTTCCTGGAATGAGTGCCTCCTTGACAGTTTATGTGTGCCTTGACCATGATGGTGTATGTAAGAATAGTATGTGTTGGCCCTGTACTAAGGTCTTGAAGTGGTGAAGGGCAAAGTGTAACACCCGAAGCTCCAGCCAATTGATGTTGTGGCTCAGGTCCACTGGGGTCCAGCGGCCCTGAGCCATGTGATCCTGAAGATGAGCCCCCCAGCCAAAGAGACTGGCATCTGATGTTATCGTGATGCGACTGGGCTCCCAGAAGAGAGAGCCCTGGTCCAGCGCTGGAGACATCCACCACTTCAGGGAGAGCAACACCTCTGGGGGACACACATACCTTGGTCTGAGAGCTGCTGTTGCCTGACTGTTGGTATGGGAGCAGGAACCAGTGAAGTGTTCTTGCGTTCAGCCGAGCCCAAGGCACTATCGAGATGCATGACACAAACATCCACGACAGTTGTGCTAATAGGGTAATAGGGACCCAACGCTCTGCTCTTACCTGCCTGAGCAGGGATGTCAGGTTGTCCTTGCGGTCCTGGGAAAGGAAGACTCGTCCCAGCCTGGTGTCGATTTCCGTCCCCAAGTGTAAGAGTGACTCTTTGGAAAGTTCACAGAGAATCCGTGCTGTCATAAAACAGTGATTGTTGTCTGCAATGCCTCCCTGGTTTCCTCGAAGGAGGACGCTTACACAAGAATGTCGTCCAAATAGCATTGTAGACGAATAGAAATTGATCGTAGATAAGGTGCTAACGCTGCCAGAACCTTGGTGAAGGCCCGGGGCACCGATGCTAGTCTACCCTGTATTGGTAATGAGACTGCTTGAAGCAAAAGTGGAGATACTGACGATGTACCGGGAGGATTGGCACATGGAGGTAAGCCTCCGTAAAGTCAATCGATGCCAGGAAGTCGCCCTCCCGAATTCCCTCTAGGATGGTGGTTAAGAAAGTCATTTTGAACCTTTTGTAGACCAGATTTAATTTAATTTTTTTAGATTTAGAATTGCTCTCCATTCCCCCGAAGACTTTGGAACCATAAACAGGGTGGAGTAAAATCCCCGACCCCTCTGGTTCTCTGGAACAGCCTCGATTGCCTGAATTTCCAGCAAATGCTAGATAGTGGCTTCCAAGAGACTTTCTTTTTCGTTGCTTCGAGATACCGGACAGCTGACAAAGTGATGCAGAGGAAGGGAGAGGAAGTCCAAGCTGAGGCTGAGCCTCACTGTGTTGAGGACCCAGAGGTCGCTCATGATCATCTCCCATTGGGGCACAAAAAGAGCCAATTGGCGACCAATGGATGCGTTTGGCATGTAGTCATCGTGGTCTACGAAAGGCGTGAGCTCCTGCCCCTCAAAAGGGCCGTTTGCTCTGGAGGGTCTGCCTAGGCTGAGTGTGAAACCCTGTCCTATTCATTTGGTGGTCAGAATGTTGAGGAAAATGTTGTTGAGACTATTGAAAAGAAGAGCTGGAATGAGGCTGATGTGAAGACCTGCTATAATAAGGAGCCGTGTGCCTCTCGCCCTTCTTAAGGGAGGATGACAGGACCTTCCTTTTGTCCTTATTCTCAACTAATACAGGCTCCAGAAGAGGAAGCCCGCTGTATAAGGGGCTGAGGCCAACAGCCATTTGGACTTGGCATCCGCCGGCCAATTGTGAAGGTGGCTGACACTTCTCTTCAAGGAGCTGAATGTTGAATTGCAGCAGCAGCAGTAGCAGCAGCAATAGAAGCATCCGCAAAAGCTGGGCAGAAAACAAACTCTTGCACAAGAGAATCATTAGTATTAGGAGATAAGTTAAAGGAAGCCTCACTTGCACCCTCTAGTTACAAGGGTGGAGCAATTATAGGCTGATTAGTCAGCAATCTCTCAGAGGAAGATGAGGAAAAAGCTGAGCGAGAAGTACCCTGTTCAGCCCTAGCATGGGCGTGTTGGGATTGATCTTTCTCTGCTCTGTGAAATTGTTTTTCCAGAGCCTCATGTCTTCTGCTGGCATCTTTTTCAGAAGCTTTGGAATGTTTTTGCTTCCCTTGGACACCAGTTAGGGGAGTGGCCTCTGGAAGCATTGCAACATTAGTTGCCAGATTCAAATTTGGAACCTTGCTTCTTGGCTTTATGTCCAGTAGCTCTTGCCTCCATTTTGCAATTTGAAAAACTGTTTGCAGACTCCTGTAGCCCAAAACCTCCTGCAATCAGTATACCTAGCTGAGACCAGGCAGGACTTAAAGCCAATCAGGCTAGCAGGGAATTCTGAGTGTGCCTAGCTGAAACTAAGCAGGGACTCCAATGACATCCACTGAGGCTGTGGTTCTTAGGTATGCCCACCAGCCGCTGGGTAGGGACTCCACGCCTCTCTCTGTCTTTTTTTTTTTGTACTTTTTTTTTATTTTTTCCAACATAAACATAAAACAGAATTTTTTTTTTCAGAATGAAGTCTTGGTCCGATCACAAATAGGTACACTAATTTAACAAATGAAAAACAAACATTTTTAACATAAATTTTAACATCTTAATTAATCTTTCTATTATCTCATCATAATCTCCTACTAAAACAAATCTCCTTTTTATATTCAATTATAAGTTCAATTATAAATCAAAATTCAAAACCGCTTTATCTAAATTTTTTATCCCTTGCTCCTTTTAGCATCAACATTAAACACAAAAACAATCTATTATATTAATCTATATATTTACTTTACAATTTTATCACCCCAAATCTTAATTTCAAAATATATACAACTCAGTTTTTATTTCAATTTATTAATCAAGATTTCTTTCTATTTTTCTCATTTTCTAAACCCAATCTATCCTGTTATATTCTTAAACTTTTACATAGAAATCTCAAAATTTACCATTTCATTTTAATTATCACCCAACATTTACTTTTTCACCCCTTGTTAATAATTATTCTTCAATATATTCTCCTCATTCTCCTCCATTACTCCACCTATTTGGCTGATTTCCAGCATAGCATATTTTGGCTGAGTTTTCAGCATATTATCCTCCTTAACTCCCCCTTTTATTTGGCTGATTACCAGCATTCTCCTCCTCAACTCCATCTATTATTTGGTTGATTTCCAGAATTTCATTGTTTGGCTGATTTCTCAGCATATTCTCCTCCATTAACTCCAACTTCTAGTCTACTAACCTATTAAAATTTTCTTTTTCCAGATATTATCTTTTAATCCACTGTCTCAACTAGACTCTTCCAGGATGTATCCTCATTTGTTTCTTAATATTAATCATTCCCAGTATATATTAAGTATAATCACAATTATAATTTCCATCTGTGTACCTTAATACATCATCTAAAATCATTGACAATTAATCATAATTATCATCCACCACTTCGTTATCAAATTAAAACTAAAGCATGTTACAACAAATTATACTTTTATGAACATACCACTTTTAGTCATCTCATTTCTATTTTTATAATATTTCTATCTTTATGTACCATGAACACTTCTTATTTTTATTTAACGCTCATTTAAATTTTGAACCATTTAAACAATTAAACATCCAAACATTGCTATCCAATTTATCTATTTTGCTTCTTCTTTTCCTTATCTGTCCATGTGCATTTCAATTCAAAGTCAATACTTCCACACTTAAAACTCTGCATATCCTTTTGATTCCAGTAAAAACATCAGCTTCTCAACTTCTGTTGCTGCGCTAAAACTTCTGTTGCTGCGCTAGTTAATTAAAAGTTTATTAAACATTGTATCTCTTCTTTCTTTGTAACACCATCAAACGACAGAATAGGGATCTCCACAGTTCAAAAAAAAGCCATAGTTTTTTTCAACGTAATCCACAATATGTTGCAAGTCAAATAGGTTCTTTTCAGGGAAAGTAAATTTCCACAATGAGCACTTTCACTTAGTCACAGTTTCAATCGCCATTTTGAAACATTTATATAGCAATCCGTTTGATCTCTTTGTCTGGCTTTTCAAGGTGACAAATCCTTAGTTTGCTTTTTTCTTTTCAAGTTCTCAGTTTTAAGAAAAAAGTTCAAATACCAAGCTTTATTTAGTTAATAAGCAAGTCCCTCCAATCAATCAATGGTGAAATACAGTTCTTAAAGGGTTTAAAACTTCTTTCCCCCCTTCCCCCCCCCAAAGTCTTCAAGCCCCTCAGCCACTAAATAAGGCTGGGGATCTTATTTATAAATATCCTCATTAGCACGATGTTTCTTGCCTGGGCTGGTGTCACTCACCTGGCTTTGTCCTTTTTTCCTTCCTCCTGCACTTTACTTATCCTAATTTGTCACAGTCTCAGGGCAGCCGCCATGGCTGCCGTCCCCCACCGCTGACTTAGAGGGTTGCCTCCGACCTCCGAGGAACTTGCCTGTTCCTCTCGGCCGCCCAAGGGGTCCTTCTTTTTTCCCCTGTCCCTTCAGGACAGGATAGGTCCGCAGACCTGTCAGCAGCGGTTAGCCAGACAGGGTTTTGGCAAGGCTCATCAGAGCCCCGCCATTTCCCCGTCTGCATTGCCACAACGCCAAACCGGAAGTCTCCTCCATGCCTCTCTTAAGACCACTGCCACCGAGTATGCCTAGCCAAAACTAGGCAGGGACTCCTTCTCGCTCCAGCGAGGAAAATGGGCCCTCAAGGACTGTAAAATCCTTAAAGCAGAAGCTTTAAAAGCCAGCTGTCAGCTCTAATCCTTAAAGGAATGCAGAAAAATAGAAAAGAAGAAAAATTTTTATAAAGCTCACGATCCTGAAGGTCAGAAGTGACCAGGAATGCGTTGAAATGTCTCGTTCAGGCTAAGACCAAGCCGAAACTGGGGCAGGAAAGTAGAGGTGGGAAACATGGCTAAAAGAAACAGACAGCTCAGTCTCAACAGGAAACAGACGATTCAACCCATTCTTGGCCACTCCTGGGACTTTGCAGGAGAACCAGCAAATACCACCTCTGTCTGGCCCCAGAGTAGGGTGGGAATGGAGATTTTGCAGTACCGTTCCCCTGCCAAACCCACCAAGCCACATCATACCCACCAAGCCACACCCATAGAACCGGTGGTAAAAAAAATTGAATTCCACCACTGGCCTAGAGGTAAGAAGTGGACTTAAACTACAGGTTTATCCTTGCTGATTTCACAGCAGAACTATCCTATCATGCCTTGTTCTATGTAGTTAATACTTGTTAGTAGGGCAGGGGATGTTAAATAAGAAATGTCCAGACTTACCAACATTTAAATGCATACATACTCCATTTCTGTGGCTAAGCCTTCTCTTAATTAGGTCCTGAAAAAAATTACCTAGTCTTGATGTGGTCATCCCAATTCTTGGTTGGTCAATCTGGATTAATCTTTTTGGAAATAATTCTGAGTTACAGTAAGTATTCTAAGTAGTGTATATTGGAGGTGGTGACCCTTGGAGAGCTGCATGCAATAAAATTTCATTTTAATGTATGCCAATTAGTGTATATTCAAAGTGACAGTAATGATCTGTCCCCCCCTTCAGAGACCCACAAAAACACAGCCAGTCGAGGGTTAAGAAGCACTTGGCACACTCCACAGTTCTTATCTCAAACTTGGCAGCGATATGCACACCATCTGCCAAGGGCTTTATTAGTTCACACAAAAAGAAAATCACCTACGTAGCTTTGCCAAAATCCGTTCTTTTAGCTCCCAAGACTACGAGATTGCTTTGTTGTTCGTCACAGAAATCATGACCCACCCTCCTGTCTTATATAGGCTCTGGGTGTGGTCCAGTGACTCATTGATCCTGTGATTCCAGTCCAGTGACTCAGGTCTATTCCCTCATGCGTCGCCGCAGCTGCAGTAAGCGTTTATCTCGCCTTCTTTGGCGTGCGTCCAGGAATGACGTCTCTCCCTCACTCTCATCTGAGACACCTGTTTCCCCACTACTTGGCTCTCTTTCAGCTGGCACCTGAGACGGTGCCAGAGGGGGGGGGGGCTGGGAGATCTGGCTGGCTCCTCTTCCTCCTGCTCAGAGCTTCCTTCCTCCAATGGGATAGGCTCAGAGGACGGGGCCACAACAAGTAAGGTTATTCTAAGTCTAAAAAAATACTTCTGTGTTTAGTAAAACATGCTTAGTGTTTAAGTAGCCAGACATGAATTAAATTCTGTTTCCATTGTTAAGGTTCATAGAGTGATTTCCAAAGATAAAATACACTTAATTTTCCTTTTAACTTTGACATTGGGGACAGTTTGGTGAACTAAAGACAACCATGGCATAGATCACAAAACCAGTGAGTAGACTAGATTCTTCTCTGAAACAGGAGGAGGCAGGAGATCATCCACATGTGCATGACTACACCTCGCAAGAAGACAGGATAGCAGTTTTCTGTGGACTTGAGCACTGGAAGATGACAGGATCAGCCATCTTATTCATAATGGTAGCTGAGCTTCTTAAAGGATATTAAGTTGTTCAAACTTTACTTTCTAATCAGTTTTAAAAATTGCCTGTTAAGAATTCTGAGCTATTAAAAATCTTTGGAAGAACAAGTTTGAAAAGTCTTCATCAAATGAGCCTATCTTCAACTCCAAACAAAATAAACATTAATTACGACTTTAAGAACAAAATGAACTTTAGTTACAACCTTAAGAACTTAAAGAATTTGAAATAAATAGCAAAAAACTAAATACGTTTTTGATCTAAGAAAGCTATAACCAGATCAAGGGTGCAGATAAAATTGGAATGCTGATATACTATAAATTTGTGGAATTAACTATGAAAAATAAATGACTTATCATGGGGAACATTTATTTTAATCATCCTGGCAATTGCAAGTCATAACAAAAGATAAGTGATGGATTTAGAAACTGAACCCTAGAACGAACTAAAGATTTTAAGCAGAAAGAAAGAAAGAAAGAAAGAAAGAAAGAAAGAAAGAAAGAAAGAAAGAAAGAAAGAAAGAAAGAAAGATCTTTTCTCAGTTAATACTGACTTTTAGAATG
The DNA here is from genome assembly GCA_030761175.1 of Masticophis lateralis. NCBI lineage: Eukaryota > Metazoa > Chordata > Lepidosauria > Squamata > Colubridae > Masticophis > Masticophis lateralis. Next base: position 196,744,806 of record JAUDYJ010000001.1, on the reverse strand, counting down.
ATACAAAATGTTATGACATCGAAAATATTAAAGAACATCTTTGAAGAACTGATCCAGAAGTTAATAACTACAATATCAATGCTGTCAGTAATGATGTCTGCTTCTAGGAATAGACCGTGTTTTAAAGATGTTAATAAAGGACAGATTTAAAACAAATTTTAACTGATAAGATAAAGTACAGAATGTGGAATTACAAATGACAGAGCAAGAAAATAATTTGGAAAAAGAGCATTTACTATATATACAAAAGAAACCAGCTGAAGTTTTAAAAATTAAAAGAGAAATACAAATGGTAAACAAAGAAAATGACCTGAAAAAATATTTTCTTCTTGGATCTTATTTAAGACTTGAAATCTATACAATGGGATAAAGAGATATTGAAGAGAAATCAAATCATACAACAAGATTTGATTGAATTAAAGATTAAAACTGTCAGAAGTAAAAGAAAGAACTATAAAGTTGGTTTAGTTGAGCAAATTTAAAATAAGTCTTGTTTTTTGCAATGTTCTGACCAACTTTTATGGACTTTTTGCTGATATCAAGAGTGAAAGTTGATGCTTTAGAAATTTGCTTATAGATAAGGGATGGGATATGGGATAAAGATATATCTGTTTAATTTTATTGGGGATGAAGAGTTATTGAATTTGTTTACACTTGTGATGATGGTTGGAAGTCATTTGTTATAGATTTCATTTTTTATTATCTTTTTTCTGTTTCTCTTTTCTTGTATGCTTTATTCTTTCCTTTCATTGTCTTCTCCTTGTACTGGTTTTTATTACTCTAGTTGAACTTCTTAATAAAATTATATTTTAAAAAGTTTCCTTTTACTTTGAAGCGTATCTATCAAGAAATAATTCTCTTTGCTGCCATAACAATGCTGATGATCCTGGCATAAAAGAATTTGAAAAAAGCAAACTATTGAGTTGTATAAAATTTAATTTTGTACTAATATGGAACATGAAAGTCACTGGTAGTAGGGTGGCATGTAATTTAATAAATAACAACAACATTAATGCTATGATTTAAGAGCAGCTGTACCATAATTTAGGTGAGGATTTTTTTTTACTTAAAAATAATCCTCATAAAGATTAGAGCAAGTTTTGTCAGAGATGGATTTAGTAGAGGATTATTTCATATGTTTCAAAATGAAAAAAAAAAAAACCCAACAAATTTCACACATGTAATGGCAAGATATTCAGTGTTTTTAATATATATCCATCCACGTAAAATGAATGATGTGCATATTCAATTGTAGCAAAACTGGACCAGTAGTACATATTAACACTGTTTATTAAAAATTAATCTAGTACTAGTTATTTATTTTTTTCTCTGTGGAGAAATTTTAATCATCGGCTTGATGAATCAATCCTGCCATACCAAAGACTCCTGCAATTCTATTAACTTTGTGGAGTATAAACATTTTCCCAAATTATATACAATATATACTGTGAACTATTTGCGGTTTTTAAGAAAAACAGACCCCTCATGTAGCTAAAACAAATCTTAAAGAAACAGACTCTAGTACTACTTTCCATTTTTTACATCTTTATGTAGACAAAGTGGAATTGAGCAATAAGAATTAAAATTTATGAACTGTTAGATACACCTTTTGTTTAGAAATACCTTGCAAATGCTACTGCCGTAATCATCCACAAAATCAAGATGAACATCGCATGGAGGCGGCTGAAAATAAGGTGTTCTGCATTTGGCTGCATTATGTACTAGGCTGTACTGGAAAATAAGCCTTTGAGGGTGATACTTGCCAAATAATAGCTTTCCTTCATCACATGAACAAGCAACATGCTTTATATATTACATCAGGGTTAATTAGAGGTTGCATGGCAAGCAGATGCACGGATAACTGAAGATCTGGAGAGGTTTGGTCTTTTAAAAAATATACAGACACACTTTTTGGAGATTACATCTATATTTCTATATTATTTTTATTTACTTCTATATCTACATCTATGTATATTTGTTTATTGAAGCCAGCCCTGTGGTCAGGTGTTTCCCAAACCTGTGCACTAATACTAACATTCAGTCAGATTACTATCACTGTTTTTAGTAAAAGGTTGATGTTCATAGGAAAAGAAGCGTTGGTCCTACCTGAACGCCTGTTCTCAGTGTCTGAGGAATAGGCCATAAACACAAAAGAAAAACACCATAAACACAAAAATTAATCATGGGAAACAAAAACTGAAACAGAACTCTATTCCCCTTTCAACTTGACAAAAGGTTGTAAACAGAACTAAGAATAATGTTTATAAATTAAGTTGAAGAGAGAGAGAAATTTGGAATTCAAAAAAACCTCTTAAAGATGCTCAGGTATCAGGCTATTAATTATGCATTACAATATATCTTATTATAATAGGAGGAAAAGATGAAAAATTCATGTAATATGAAATTTGTGTTTAAGATGATTTTCTTACCAATCATGTAAGAAATAGCTGGTTATTTGGTTTATACAGTATTCTGCATACTTATCAAAGTTATATGAAAAATGAGCAACAATTTTTACATTAATAGAACAAAGGTTCATTATTATCTTTCTCAACATGTATACTTGATGACTTCTCTCCACATAGTCTGAGAACATACTCTAAAGGGGAATACACAGTTAATACACAATATAAACAGTTATAGCAGCAACTGTTCAATTTATTCTATTATAGAAGTTATATAACAATTTCTTATTGTACCTAAATTTATTTTCATATATAATTTGCATTAATATCAGGGTCATATGCCTTTATTCTCTGGTATGTTTTCTACTATAAAAGCATCACATGAAATAACTCACACACCTGTGCAGTGCCTATTATTGTCTCCTTGTAAGCCTTGCCCTGGTATTTGTTGCGTTGCTATCAACAATAACTTGAACATGAGATTTTTGGGTAACAACTTCAGAGGCTATTCTTTTGTTGTAAAAGCTTTCTGTTGTTATGGAGACAACAGACAAAGAGTGATTTTCCTGCATCACAGATTACTATTACATAGAAAAGGCTATCACATAAACTGGCTGATGAATCAGATGGTTAACGGAAAAGCCGTTCATTATGGGTATTTTCCAATGTTTTGTTAAACATATCCTGCTTAACCTTATAGAAATGTTGGGTCATTCAAACATAATTAACTACTTTTATCCTACAGAGCGTTTCCTTCATCCATTTTATTGTTCAAATAACCATATAGATTAGAATGACTGGCCTCATATAACAAGCCAGCACTTATTAAGTCATAGATTTGACATCATGTTTTATTCTTAATAATTGCTTAGGTTTTCAAAACATTTTAAACTATATTTCATTTCATTTTCATTTATTTCAATTTATATACCGCCCTTCTCCCCGGGAGGGGGACTCAGGGCGGTGAACAACCAAATTTAAAACACATATAATACAAACATATGGTAACAAACCACAACTGAAGGGTTCACACAATGCAATATTCCAATACCAAATACGTTGCGTTATCATCTGGGGTTTTTTGCACTCGTGTCAGCACAGAGGCGCTTCTGAGTTGAAAAAATTAGCTAGTGAAATCACTGTTGCCCTGGGAATGCCCATTTGGGGACTCCTTTCATCTTCCTTGCAGGAGCTGGAGTGAAGGATAAGAGCTCAACCCCATCCCATGGCAACTTTCAGGTCTCGAATATAGGCTTCCTAACCTCCTACCCAGCGTCCCATCCACTCAAGCCACCTCATTCCTATTATCATCTGGTGTATAGCTGGGATTGGTCACCAGTGAGGTCTGCAGCTGACTGGTCTTCCCTAATTCTAGAACTACACTAGACAACCCGTGTCCTGTTGGATCATTTTAGATATGTTTCCTTACCTAAACAGCAAAACAGAATAGCCAATGTTCGGCAAAAAAGCAGTACGAGTAGAAGTGACGTCCAACATCCTGCCCGTTTCTCCATTGAGTTTCCCTGTGCAAATCTGACAGGGAGCATTGGAAATCCTCCCTTTCCTTTCTCTTTCCAGCAAGTAAGTGGCTGCTGCTGGATGGGGGAAGGAGCAAGAGATTGTGAGACTGGTGGAAATCTATTACAGGGCATTAAAAATGAAACTCATGTGACTGCACCAACAGCCTAGCAATGCAGCAGCAGCCAGTAGCACTGAAGCAGCCATAACTTCCCCAAATTTCATTTTCTCATTAGTCATGGGTCCAGATTTTGGATGCAACCAAATACATTTCTGAATATCTCCCTAAATTTTTAAGGACGTTTCAAGTAGATCCTTTAGAAGCTTTGTTATTGTTGAAGGCATCGAGAAATCTGATATCAATGTATCGTAGGCAGCAATTTTAGAATCAAGGTGCCTCAAATATGCTAATTTAAGAATGTGTACAAAATCCAAAACCTATCACTCTCGTGCAACTAAAGTTTCAAGACCAGTTGTATTAGCAAATTAGCAGTTCGTTTCAAACTGGCAGAAAATGGGAAGTTGCTTCCACTCCCCCTGCTTATTTGCCCACCGGTGGTCATTCTCTTTAGTTAAGTAAATTTTGATAAAAGATGATCCAATGGGTAATAGGTTGTCTAATTTCATTTTAAATGGAAACATTTTGTATATCTAAAGGATTCCAAGGTTACTCTGCAAAACAAAGCAGCAAGGTTAAAACATTGAACGGAGTAGCATATTATTGGGAGAAGTAGAGATACATGATAAAGTCATCTCTAGTCAGAACCCCTATGGCTTGATATTTTAGTCCCAGAAAGTTTGTCTTTTAGGTTTTATATCAATAAAATAGAATACATGTAGCTCATGGTTGAAGGGTGAAGTCCTTCATGCTCTCTAAACTGGGTTATTTTTTTCACCAACAGGTAACATCATCAGTATGAATGAGTGTGGAGTTTGTTCCCTGTTAATATACAGCCCTGCCAGTATTGGTGAGGATGTGGTAGTTCCTTTGTATTTCCTTGATTAGGGTATTGTTTTCTGCTTATTCTTTCTCTAGTGTTAATCACTGCTTATCTGGTGTTGGAGATGAACTATTCTGGTCTTTTTGTTTCCTTCCTAGGCTTTTTACTGCCTCTTTTGCATTGTCTCTATGATTGAGCTCAAAATTTCTGTTGCTAAGTAAGATATTTGTTAAGTGAATTTTGCCCCATTTTATGACCTTTCTTACCACAGTTCTTAAGTGAATCACTGCAGTTAGGTGAGTAACATGTTAAGTAAATATGGCTTCCCCATTGACTTTGCTTCTCAAAGGTTATAAAAGGTGATCACATGACCTCAGGACACTGCAACTGTCATAAATATGAGTGAATTGCTAAGTGTCTGAATTAGGATCACATGACCATGGGGAGCCTCGATAGCTCAGCAGACTAATGCATTGTAATTAACTCCAGCTGTCTGCAATTACTGTAAATTCAAATCTCACCAGGCTCAAGGTTGACTCAGCCTTCCATCCTTTCTAAGGTAGGTAAATTGAGGACCCAGTTTGTGGGAGCAGTAAGCTGACTTTATATAAAATATACAAAACTATGAAGGCTACTGCTTAACGCATTGTAAGCCGCCCTGAGTCTCCGGAGAAGGGCGGCATATAAATCAAATTAAAAAAAAATTGTAAGTGTGAAAAATGGTCCTAAGTCCCCCCCTTTTTTAGTGCCATAGTAACTTTGAACAGTCATTAAATGAACTGTTGTAGATTGAGGGCTTCCTGTATTTATGGATGATTTGTCTGAATGACAAGCTTCCAGGAATTTCCTACTATTTTTGGAGTTAGCTTGGTCCAGGATGCTCACATTTTCCCAGTTGAAACTATCATCAAGGCTGTCCACAATTTATGGAGTTTTCATTATGTTTTTTGACTATTAGTTGCCATTCATGGACATGCTCTACTAGAAGATGTTTGTCTATCCAACATAGTTGCCATTAGAGTCCTTACACCAGTGGTGAAATCCAATTTTTTTTACTACCTGTTCTGTGGGCCTGGCTTGGTGGGTGGGGTGTGGCTTGGTGAGCATGGCAGGGGAAGGATACTGGAAAATCTCTATTCCTACCCCACTCCATGGGAAGTATACTGCAAAATCTCCATTCCCTCCTCCTGGGGGAAAGATATTGCAAAATCTCCATTCCCACCCCACTTTGGGGCCAGCCAGAGGTGGTATTTGCTGGTTCTCCGACTACTCCGACTACTTAAAATTTCCACTACCGGTTCTCCAGAACCTGTCAGAACCTGCTGGATATCACCCATGCCTTACACTATATGTTGTAGATGACTGCTTTTTTTTTATTGTTGGACTATTGGGTCTTTTGGTTTACTTAAGATGACTTGGAGGACTTTAATTGATTTGTATGCTACAGTTATGCTGTGTGATTATAATAGTCTGTTGGTTTTTATTTGTTTTATTTTTACTTATTAAGTTTGTTTTACAAATAACTCAAGGTGATGAACATATTCAACACACTTTCCTCCTCCTATTTTCCCCTCAGCGACAACCCTGTGAGGTGAGTTGGGCTGAGAAAGAGTGATTGGCCCAAAGTGTCCCAGGTGGCTTTCAAGACAGGACTAGAATTCATGGTTTCCCACTTTCTGGCCTGGTGGTTTAACCACTAGACCAACTGGCCTTGGTTGATTCTGATATGTTTTGTAGATGTATATAGATAGATGTAGAGAAGATGGGAGATCACCCACATGTGCTCTCAATGGCTGTTCCTCATGCGGAAACCGTAGGAGAACAATTTTCTATGGGTTTGAAGCAACACCAGAAAAAAAGAAATAGGTCACCTATACAGCATCTTCCAACAAAAGGAATAACCAGACAATTTTATCAAAAAGTGTCTGACCGCTCAACCCACCATACCACAACCAAAACAAACTATGAAATGGATAGCACAACCATACACAACGGAAGAATCCAGGCTATTGTAAGCCACTCTTAAACAATGTTCTGTTTTATAAAAGAGAACTAGAGCTCAAGGTGAAGTGTAGGAGGGAGAGTTTCTGTTCAATAGGAACCCTGCTTTTCTAAAGAAAACCTATTACTAAAATGAATGATTCAGGTATGGTCTCTAACCAGCAACAAAAGGCTGTTAAAACTACTTCTTATCTGTTTCCTCAGGTTTCTCAGACATGGCATTTGTGATGCATTTGTCCAACAAAACCAATACTTTTTAATACAATTCTGACAGAAAGTCCCTTCAGTTCGACTTTTTTTTAAAGGTAGTATTTATGCTATGTGAGTTAACAGACCATCAGTCAAACACAAAAAAATAGATTTTTTTTTACAACAAATGCATTTGTCTACTATATGAAAACTACATAAAGTGAATCTTTCCAGTCTAAAACACGGGACCTATCACTTCTCTCTGTTTCTGTATACAATACAAATAATACATTTTATTCACTATTTGTGCTGGGAGATTTATTAGGATCTACCTTTAGTTGTTTCTAAACTCCAAGACCTATAAACTATATTGTGAGGTCAAAACCACATTCAACAAGGGAACTTCCAGCTTTAGTACCTAACTTGGCCTGTCTATATGTACATGTCTGTACATGTCCAGTGTGAGGGAGAGGAAAAAATATTTTCTCTCTGAAACAGAGCTTCAGAAAAGAAGACCCCAAACAGAGCTTCAGAGGCTTTTTTTCTGAAGCTCTGTTTCGGAGGCTTTCAGAGGCAGAAAAGAAAGTTTTTTCTAAAATGGAGTTTCAGAAGTTTTAGAGGCAGAAAAAAAAAGCAAAAAAAAAAAAAAAAAAAAAGCAAGGCACAGAGCTCACAACCAAGGAATCTGTTGCTAAAATTCACCTCTGGGAACAGCTGATTGGGGGTATTCCGGGAGGCTGATCCACCTGCCAATCAGCTTTTTTCTTATTTTTCTCCCCCAAAACTAAGGTACGTCTTATACTCCAGTGCGTCTTATACTCTGAAAAATACGGTAATTGAAATACTTTGAAAAAGTATAGTTAATGTTATGGGAGGGCAACTATAGCCCCTTTATGATGTATAAACCATGCCGGCTTAGGAATTCTGGAATTGAAATCTATAGGTCATAGAGGAGTCATAGTTATCCAGCTCTGGTTAATATCACTTTGAATCACTTTTTTACAATTACAGTTTTTATAGTTATACTTGATAGGCAGGAAAGAAAAGCATCATAGTAGCCTGTTTTGCCAAGAACTGTACAGCCCAATACACATACCGTTACAGAACTTCATAATAGTCATTCCAGCACTAAAGGAATTGCATATAGTGTACAGGTAATCCTCAATTTACGGTCACAATTGGTCCAGAATTTCAGTTGCTAAGTGATGCAATTGTTGAGTCATCACGTCACCAGACCCAATTTTACCAAAAGCTTTTTACTATGGTCATTACGTGAATCATATGGTCATTAAGTGAATCTGACTTGCCCAATTCATGGGACTTGTCAGAAGCCAGCTAGGAATTCACAGATCACGTGACAAAACAAAACATCTGGAGAACCAATTGAACACATTCAAATGACATTGACAAATTCACTATCAGTCATTGGCATTGACAGATTCATTATCAGTCAACTGCAAAAGGTGGCTTTACTTGAAACAACTTACATCCTGCAATAATATCCATATCACCATCAAACATCCACATCTGCCTATCCCAGGTTTTTTAGGTAGACAAAAATGCCAAATCCAGTCTGAACATTTGATTGATTGTGCAATGAACTGTAATAATAATAAGGGTGGGTTGTAAATCACTTTTTCTGAGGCTGTTATAACTTTGAACCATCATTAAATGAACTGCTGTGAGTCAAGGATTATCTGTTACAGTTAGTAGGTAGTCTTTTCTTATTGACTGCAATTGGAAATGGAAATTATGTTGCTAAATGATGCAACTGTAAAGTGAAATGTCATGTGACTGTTCTGCCAGAAGTTGTTAAGTGAGTCACTGCAATCATTAAGGAAAATGTCATGTGATGGCAACTGTGACTTCCTGCCAGCTTCCCTATTGGGTTTGTCAGAAACCAATTATGAAGGTTACAAAATGTGATCACATAACTGCAGGACACTACACCCATCATATATACCCACCAGTTGTCAGGTGCCTAAATTGCAATCACTTGACAGTGGGGACACTACGATGGCTGCAAGTTTGAGAACCAGTCACAAAACAGCACAACTTCAAAAAATCACTGAACAAATTGTCAATGAATAAGGACTGTAACTGGGATTCAATCATAATTTCTATAAGAATATAAGAATAATTTAAAAGGGGGAAATAAACAACAACTCAAATAGTTAATATACAGAATTTCACAGAGCTCATAAGCCTGGACTAAATTTCCATTAGACTTAAAATTCTTAGTGCAGAATAATTAATAACAATATTTTCACCCTCCAAAATCTATCCTAAATCAGTTCTTTTTTCTCAAATTCCAGGGAAGCTGTGAGAGTAAAACAGCCTCTCGTTTTCAAAAAGAAAAGCAACCATGTCAAGGTGGTAAGACTTTCTTTGTGTGAAGTCATTCCTCTTCTTCAACATTTTTATGACCTCCAACATTTTTCATATTTCTCTTCACGAATTTATTATTCACATGCAATTGTCCAAAGTCAGCTTAGACTGAGACATCGGACAACCCCCATGAATAAATAAACAAAGACAAACGTCCACTATTGCTGCATTGGTAACTGGCCAAGATTATAGCTCAACTGCATTAAAAAAAAATCCTTTTCTGCACTAAGCATATGAATTGCCCAAGACAACAAACTAAGGCAATATAAAACTATTACTTTAAATAAGATAATAGAGGGGATCAAATTGGAAAAAGCACTTTGTCACGCAGTTGCTCCACACAACAATCTCCTCCCTATATAGTGTCAGCCAGTGAACTTCATCCTAGAAACTACGATCCCAATAGGAAGACCGAGTAACTTTAGTGCAGCATCATGGAATACAGTTTTTAAAAACAATTCAATTTTATTTTATTTTAAGAAAAAAAAAACCTTAACCACATTCTAATGTTATATTATTTTTATTGTATTGATTTACTAAACAACCTACTACAGTAGTCATTCCACTGGTAAGAAAGCTCACTGAAACATATAAATATTCCTCTAACTAAAAAGTAGAAAAGTCACTTCTGTTTCCATGCAACAGGAAATTACACAGCAACTTTGTGTAATGTATATCTATGTCTTCCTAGGTTGTGTTTTTCTTAAAAACTCTGTTTCACCATCTTCCACTAGTTCTTCAAGGCTTGATCTTTGTGTTCAGTTACTTTAAGAAAATAAAGTTTTCTTCCTTTTCAATGAAAACTTCAAATGTTATAAATGAAAAAAAAACCCCATTAAGAGAAAGAAATGAGAAAACAGAAACAGAAAAAAAGTTCGGAAGAAGGGACAATATTTCCCATGTGATCCTATGCAAATATGTCTTAATTTTTGAAGGGTAGAGGAGACAGAAGGAAAATATAGTGCTATGAGTGAACATGCCAAAGAATATACTGTCAACATTCTCAGAAGCTAAAAATAAGACTGGTGCATTAGGTATGATAGGATGGCTATATCATCAATCACATCTAGTTCCAAAAATAGATTAACACTTTGATTCTGAAAATGCATTGCAAAGCATCATTCTCTAAAACGAAAATGGCTTTTGAATTAGCTAATGATAAAGAATATCTCAGTTGAAGTGGAAAACATCCATTCACGCTTGTTTCAAAATGGGGATCTTGCTTTCAAGTTTATCTATATGAAAACTATGGTTTCTTTATTTTATTTAGATACTGACCAATTCTAGATTGATTCTAGGAAGCTCAAAATATAACAAAACAAATGCAGCAGACAGTAAGTGATGAATAAGATGGGACAGCTGGCCAAACAATTCAGAAAAACATACAAAACATATCCAAAAATATAACCAACATCTACTTCTTTAGATGGGTTGATTCATATTCATTAACCTTCCACAAATGGAAATAATATGTATTCATAACATTGTACAAATCTGTTAGGCACCCTGGAATTCCAAATATTAATACCTAAGGACAATATATACTGTAGGTTTCTATTATAGTATGGAAAATATATGAAATTTTTGGGTGTTTTTGTATTTCAGTACATAAGATATTTTTCCACACTTCCAAAGAGCATCTCTTTTTAAACTCCACACAAGTTTGTCATTCAAATATTTCATGGTGTATATCACAACTTAAATGAGAACAAAATAAAACTCTGTGTGTGGAACAGCAAGCACAAAACACTATCTTATGACAAATGTTATAAAATATTTCACTATTTTGATATTAGTGTATTAGCTTCCAGATAACACACTTCACTCCCCAGTAAGTTCTGATTTATGGTAGATGCCATCAAGCTGTTATTATTTTTGAATTTGATACAACTATTTATTTCCTCAGCAAGTCTTTCTATGCTGCCTCATTGGGAAGGGGATGTTCCTGGCAGAGACAAATAAAGAATACAAGGAATGTATAATCCCAGCAGGGTCACTCAAGGCCTGAAGGTCATCCCAACTGCCAAGCTAAAATAAGCAGGCACCTGTATTGTCAGCAGCAATATAGGAAGACAGCAATACAGTAAGAAGCATGAATGGGAGAAAATTCTATGTAATGAAAGATTAACTGAACTGACAAGACATTGTCATTTAAGGCATCAGCAAATTGAAATGGACTGGCATTGGGCAGGAAAGTCCAATTTACTACTGAGGATATGAAAAATAAAGATAGAATAGAAAATGCTTTTATATTTAGGAAGAGTATAGCAAGAATAGCACTTAGATAACCAAATACGGATAGCCCCCACTTAATTATGCTCTCAAAGCTATGACATTGCTGAAAAAGTAACTCTGTGATCAGTTCTTACACAATCTTTGCAGCATCTCTGAGGCCACATGATTAACATCCAGGCATTTCTCAACTAGTAGGCATTTACAATTGTCACAGTGTTCCACAACTGTGGGGTTGCCATTTGCATGCTTCACAAAGTAGCTTCTAACAAGCAGATACAATGGAGAAACCAGCACTAAAATTGCAAGTCGAGGCTCATGTGATGTCTTTTTAAACCTCTCTGGGTGATTTGTTTTAACAATAGCACTAGAAGTGAAGTTGTAAGTCTGTCACAGTCATGTGATATCTCAATGATTGTATCATTTAGCAATGCAGTTGGCTGTTCCCAATTGTGGTTGTTGAGTAAGGATTATTTGTATTGTCAATGAGACTTTGAAGATAATCCTTTAATATGACTATTATTCCAACCACCCATGCAGGAAAGATGAGTTTTATTGTCAAGTTCAGTCTGGAATCAACATGCAAGGAAGATGTGCTGCTTGTGGATGACGACTGTTATGCCAAAGGTGTAAAAAGTAAGGAGGAAAACGTAGCTGGATTTATGAGCTAGGAAACTGAAATGAAACCAAAGAATTATCTATTAATATCTGACAATCCAATTGTTTCTTCATCGGCAAGCCATTCTTTAAACATCAAAAATAACTCTGACATACACAGATATATTATTTGTAAAAGATGGTAGAAGAGCTAATTATAATAGTAAAGAAGTGGACAAAGACTAACGTGGAACAGATCATGAACTACTCATGTGCAAGTTCTAAGTTAACTAAAGCAGAATAAAGCCAACTAGTTTCTATAATATGAAGTTGAACATATATTGTACCATAATTTTCAAGAAGAATATTGTTTGTTTTGAAGTGCTAGACTTCAGCTGTTGCTGGTCATTAAAACATACATACATACATACATACATACATACATACAATCCTAACCCCTTACTAATGGATCACCTCCCATTGTCTGCATACTGTGGGTCTTAAAAAAGTGTGGAAAGAGGGGAGATCCCTGAGGCACCCCATAAGCAGAGGTTTCCAGGTGGATCTCCTCTCTGATTACTACCAACTGGAATCAATCTTCCAGGATGAAAGAGAGTTCAAAATGATACCATGGTCAATGGTACCAAAGACGCCAAGAATTTAAACCAGAATAATTGTACTCCTCTGATTTCAAGCTCGCCAAAAGTCATCTGCAAATGCAATCAATGTACTTTCCATGCTTTGTCCTGATTGAAACTACTTTAAATATTTCAGATGTAGATGGAAAATGATTATGTATTCATGCAAAGTTCACCACATAAAGAATGTTGTAAATCTGGAGAGCTCTGAAATCATGCCATATTGAGTAGCAATTCTACTTTTCCCTACAAAAGTGCAGATGTTCAGAGAGAAGAGGGAGAAAGTGGTTGGAAAACTTGTGAGAATTAATAGAAGATGACATCTTGATTTCTCCTTGTAAAATTCTATATTTCATGCAAGGTACTTATATGTGAAAGCTTCATCTAGAATCAAACTTGGAAGTATGGTGAATTGGAATATGAATTTAATTTGACTTAATTATAACACTTTATAATAATCTCTTTAAACATAGATATGGTATAGCAAATGTATTTTAAATTGTATTTTTCTGGTAGCTCTTTCTGGATTTTTCGTTACGATGCCCATTTATTGCCTGTTTATGATTTAGATGTCTATAAAATTTATACTTTGAGCAGAGGCAGCATATTCAAGGATTCATACTGATGCTTTCTTATCTCGCTCCTTTCTTACACAGTTAAGTACAGGGTGAGCTTGTTAGAATAATTAGAGCTTTGATATCTCTCATGTATCAGAACTGCTATGTTATATTCCAAAGAATGTATCTGTCATGTGTTCGCACCATGAATTATACCGGTGTTTTCCTTAAAATTATCTTGTATCCTTATCAGCTGTAAAACAGTTCTTTTTATATACTGAGGTATCCTATTTATACACTCAAATTGTCTTTGATCAGTATTCTATATAAGACGTCTGAAGCTTTGGAGCTCTTGCTCATGGCTTATCTAGGTGCTGTTGGTGTTTATTTGGCGAGTCTTCCCCAGTTCATGTCATTGTTAGTAGAATAGGAAGGTCTGCTATTGGAAGGTTGCTCTGGAGTAGGCACCCACTGTCCCTTTTTTGTGTCAATTAACAGATTAAGAGAGTTGGAAGGGATCTTGCAGGTTATCCAGTCCAACTCCCTGCCCAAGCCTTTTCTTAGGATCAAACTCACAACCTCCTGATTGCCAGGCAAGAGCTCCACCTCTAGGCCACCGGGTCTTGCACTTTACTCTAGGGGTGAAATGGTCTACTGGATCGGACTGGATCGCCCAATCCAGTAGAGATGGAGGCGGGTGGTTCGGAGAACCGGTAGCAAAAATCCCTGCCCCCCAGCCCCAATTGCCCAGCTGAGCCGCGCAATCATCAGAGGCTTTTTATTATTATTTTTAAAAGCATTTTTTCTACAACCTCTTTGGCCAAAAAAATGCTTTTAAAAGTTAAAAAAAAAGCCTCTGATGATCGTGCAGCTCAGCTGGGATCATCAGAGGCTTTTAAAAGCATTTTTCCTACAACCTCTTCGGCCGAAGAGGTTATAGAAAAAATGTTTTTAAAAAGAAAAAAAGCCTCTGCTGATCAGGCAAGTGAGCTGGGATCGTCAGAGGCTTTAAAAGCATTTTTTTAACAACCTCTTAGAGATTGTAAAAAAAATGGTTTTAAAAATAAAAAGTAAAAAAAAATGTTGGCCATGCCCACTCAGTCATATTACCCCCACCACCACCAAGCCACGTCCACAGAACCGGTAGTATCAAACTGTACATTTCACCACTGCTTTACTCCCTACACTCTGGAAGAACAGGGCTCCAGAGATGGTTCTGTTTTTGACCCAGGACTCGGTTACCCAACTTTCAAAACTGGAGAGTTTGCTTATCCATATGTGAGCCTCATGTGCAAGCGTTGCAAACTCAGCAAGCTAACTGCAAGCTGTGCAATGTTCAGTGACATTTTGGGACTGCCATTTGAGTTATGGTTGGCGTACAAGAAGACTCTGTGGAGCCTTTGGTACTTGCTTGTTTATAGGCATTTCGCTACCGAACTAGGTAACATCATTAGTGTGTGTGAGTAGGGAGTTTGCTCCTTGTGTGTATGAAGCAGCTTACCCTGCCAGTGTTGGCATGGATGTAGTTTTCTCCTTGGTAGTAGTGGCTGTTCCATCCTTACATTGTACATTGTCCTTGCACTGTAGAATCCATACAGTCCTTAGACATGCATGCTACCAAGGAGAAAACTACACTACCACCAACACTGGCAGGGCCATCACCATCATCAAATTCAGTTACAGACCAGCATGCACTAGCAGGGCTATTGTATATAAACAGGAAGCCAACCACACATTCCCTAGCACTGAGGATGTAACCTAATCAGGTAATGAAACATCTGCAAGCTACATAGTCTCCTCTATTAGATACCTCTGTACAAGAATCACCATTGTTACTGAAATATACATAATACCTTTCACTGACTATCCAAGACAGAACTACGGAACATTGGGCTGGGGTTGGAGCAGAATTGATATTCTTCTCTTGTATAACCACTGAACATGTGTGTTTCCTGTCTTCACTTTCTGCTGTTGAACAAGGCTTCCGTCAATAGTCAAGCTGCCCCCAGCTACACCACTGTGATTCTGATGAAAAGCAAAGGGGAGATGGATGGCAGTGAATTTCCTAACAGGCTGCAAATGGATAAATGAATAAAAAGTAAAAGGATTCTGGTGTGTTAAAAGGGCATTTTTTTTAAAAAATGGGACAGGAAAGCTCAGTCTTAAACCCCATGGTTGCCTAGAGGAAGAGATGCTATCTATTAATGGGGACTGGGTGCTAGAATATATGCAAAAATGGAGTGAATGGACCAAAATATAAAAGGATAGTGATTTGTAGAATCTTCTTTTGCAGCACAATGCTTTCTGAATTCTCTTTGTTAAGCATGCTACAGAGAGCAAGAGAGGCATTTAGGGGACATTCTATGCAATTAATTTTTGCTCATGCTCGTGATGGCTTTCTTTGCATTGCTTGTTGTTACTGGTGCTGTGAGCAGTAAAGCATTCTTTGGGGAAAAGAATACATTCTGGGGTAGCAAGAAACCAGGATATGATCATCCACAGTTCAACCCACATGACCAGAACTGAAGAAGGTTACTCCTAAACAGGAAAATAAAGCTTTGGAGAAATTTGAACTGTGAAAAACAGAATGGATGTGGCAGATAGATGAGAAAGTGGAATGGCATTTGACATTGCCTCATGTCCCATATTCTAAGTGACCTGGTCCTGGCTCTGAATGACAACTTGCAGCAAGTAGAATATGAGATACAGGAATATATGAATCATGTGTTATAGTCAGAGAGGTAGTGGAAAAGAAGAATGGAAAAAAAAAACCACAAGAAGGGGCATTGGTCCTACCTGAACACCTGTACTCAGTGTCCATGGAATAGGCCAGGAATGATTGCTACAGTCGGATCTGCCTAGGGACTGAGTCATAGTTTTTTGGCCACGCCCCTTGCCTTCGTCTCTCAGGCTCAGTTTTAGCGAAGTCACATCTGAAAGAGAAGCTCCACCAGAAATCAGAAAAAGGTTGGCTCCAGGCCCAAGAGCAGAAATGTGGGGCTGGCAGTGTCTGCAGACACTGAGATTGGTTCAGGTAGGACCAATGCACCTTCTTCAGTGTAGCTGCGGAACAGGTCAGGAATGGGATATATAAAAGCCTGGCAGTCCTAAAGGCGGGTAGCCATTGGGCCTGGAGCCCCCAAGGCTAAATGAACCTGTTATGAAACTCTCCTGCATCAGTGGAAGCCTCCACTGATGCGAAGACATCCAATTTATAATGCCTGATGAAAGGCGAAGGAGTAGTCCAGGTAGCCGCCCTGCAAATTTCCTTAAGGGAGGCTTGCATAGCCCATGCAGCAGTGGTGGCTGCAGTTCTCGGGGAGTGCAAAGTGAGGCGCCCAGGTTCAGGCAGTGATTGTGTCTGATAAGTCGTGGCAATACACCCCCTTATCCAATGACTGATAGTCAAAGAAGACATGAACGATGTTGGTTGAAAGGAAACAAAGAGAGCTTCAGATTTCCTGGTGGTTAACCTTGGGAATGAAGGAGGGGTTAAGCCTCAGGATCACCTTATCCGGGTGGAAGATGCAGAGATCCGCTCTGACAGATAAGGCTGCCATCTCGGAGATGCACTGAGCTGATATTACAGCTACCAGGAATGCGACTTTAAGAGTCAAATGTCTGAGGCTCGTTGTCTGAAGGGGCTCAAATGATGTCTCAAAGCCCGCAGCACCCTAGGCAAACCCCAGGTGGGATATCGATGAATAGTCGGGGGCTGCAAATTACTCACACCATGCAGAAACCTGTGGATGACGGGATGCTGCACTAGAGGTTCCCTTTCGGTACCTGACAAAACAGTAGATAGAGCTGCCATGTGTCATTGGAGAGTGCTGTGTGCCAGCGCCTTGTTGAGGCCCTCCTGCAGGAAATTGAGCATCTCTGGGGTAGAAGCTGAGACAAGTTCAATATGGCATTTGGCGCACCATCTGGTAAATACCCCCCAGGTGCCATTGTAAATCCTGATAGTTGATTGTTTTCTGGCCGCCTGGACAGTTCAGATGATCTTGTCGGAGTAATTATCCCACCTCAGGAGGACCCCTTCAAGTGCCAAGCAGTCAGTTGGAGCCATTGATGCTCCGGATGTAGTAGGACCCCCTGGCTGAGAGATCCTCTCTGGGGGAATTCTCCAAGGTCTCAATGCAGACAGGCTGACTAAGTCTGCGAACCAAGGTTGTCGGGGACAGTGAGGAGCCACCAGGATAATCTCTGCGCCCTCTGAGATGACCTTTCAGATCATGCCCGGTGTCAAGGGAAGAGGTGGAAATGCGTAGAGAAGACAGGGAGGCCAGGTGCAGCAGAGAGCATTGGTCCCCTCCACTCCCTGAGTTGGAAATCTTGTGAAGTAAGGAGGAAGTTGACTGTTTAGGCAAGAGGCAAACAGGTTCACTATTGGCTTTCCAAACCTATTGCAGATGTCCTGAAAGATGTCTGGGTGGAGACACCATTCAGTGTTGTCCACTGTTGTCCTGCTCAGATAGTCTGCCCGAGTGTTTGATGTCCCGGCAATGTGCCCCACTTTTGTTCTTCTCCACCCACTACCCTAGCTGCAAGGATTCCTCCACGAGGCATCTGGAGTGGATTCCCCCCAGCGGTTGACATGAGCTTTTGCAGCTACATTGTCGGTTAATATAGAACATGATGTCCCTGCAGTGATTGTTGAAAGTGTTGGAGGGCCAGATGTATCACCTTCAACTCTAACCAGTTTATGTTATTGATGAGATCTTGTGAAGACCAACGACCTTGTGCAACCTGGGACTTGAGATGAGTCCCCAGCCAAAAGGCTGGCATCTGATGTGAGTGTGATCCGCTTGGGCTCTCTGAAGATGCTCCCCTTGTTGAGGGCTGAGGATATCCACCAGCGGAGGGATCTCCTGACTGTTAAGGGGACCCTGACCTTGTTTCAGGAATTTGAGGTATGTGCCCATTGATATGATAGCAGGAACCACTGCATGTAACCGGGCCCAAGGTACTATTTGCATACATGACACCATCTTGCATAATAGCTTGGACAGGATGGCTAAGGGAACCCTGGGGTTCTGCTGGATCTGAACTATTAGGGCTCTTATAGGGCCTTGCTTGTGAGAGGAATACCTCCCCCAGTTTGGTGTCTATAATGGCTCCTAGGTGAGTTATCATGGTGTTGGGAGTCGGATGACTCTTTTTCTAATTGATCAGGAAACCGTGGTCCTGTAAAGTCCAAATTGTTATGTTCAGATCCTCCTGTGCCCTGGAGAGGGAAGAGGCCTGCACCAATATGTTGTCCTGATAAGCTTGCAGTCTCACTGGCATTAATCGCAGGTGAGCTGCAATGATGAGTGGAATCTTTGTAAAGCACCTGGGTGCTGAGCCCGAATGGCATGGCTCAATATTGCAGGTGCCTGCCTGCATAGCAAAATCTTTGATACCTTTGATGGGCCGGCAGACTAGGGATGTGGAGGTATGCCTCCATCAGATCTATTGAGGCCAGGAAATCCCCAGGATGAATTCCTTCCAGAATGGATGCTAAGGAACTCATCTTGAACCTCCCGCAGACCAGGTGGGTATTCAGGTTCTTTAAGTCCAGACTTGCTCTCCACCCCCACCCCCACCCCCACAAACGCTTCAGTACAATGAAAAGGCTCGAATAATATCCCTGACTCCACTGATCCCCTGGAACAACCTCTATGGCTTGGATGTCCAAGAGGTGATGAATAGCCTGTTCCATGAGACCTTGTTTGTTATTGTTGTTGGAGACAGGGCATTGCACGAAGCAGTTCAGGGGGCTGGAGAGGAACTCCAGTGAAAGACCAAATCTTATTGTATTCAGAACCCAGTTGTCTGATGTTGTTTCTACCCATTGGTCTACAAAGTGGTTCAATCGGCAATCCTATGGGTGGATTGAACTGTGAGTCATTTTTGTCTGTGGAACTGATGGTTGCCAGTTCCATGAAATGGTCGCTTTTGGGGTGGGAATTGCTGTGGCCTGTCACAAAAGGACTGCCTATCCAATTGGCGAGGCTGGTTCTGAGAATAGAATCTCTGTTGTAATGGCCCTTCCTGAGTAGAATAATGAATGGACTGCTTTCTGTAGAAAGGGGTAGATTGCCTGTCTGCCCTCCTGCCTGAGGAAAGTAGGACTTTTCTCCCTGTTATCAATAAGAAGCGGATCCAAAGATTCGCCAAACAGCATACCTCCCATGTAGGGGGCTGCTGCCAGCCTCCATTTTGCTCTTAAATCAGCCTGCCACTGGCATAGCCACAGCAGCATCCTGGAGGTTACAGTGGAAGCCAGGGCTCTAGAGGCATATTAGGCAGTGTTTAACGTCACATCAGTTGAGAACTCAGTTGCCTGGTGAGTTTTACTGAATGAGAGTTCAAATTTTTTGTCTTCAGGTTTAAGACCTTCAGATATGTCCCTTGTCAGATATGGTGTAGAGAGGGCTGCAACGGGGCTGTCTACTGACGGAACGTGTAATATCTGAGCAAATTTTGGTGCCATGCCATCGTATTTCCTGTCATTTCCACTAGGGGTGGGAATAGACGCTCGGCTGGCCAATTGTTTTTGGACTACATCCATAAAAAGTTTGGGAGCCGGAATAAATTGTTGCTCTGCTACCGGCTCAGAAAACAGGCTGTGATTGTGGCCCTGAGGAAGCACCTGTGGTTCGATGGTTGTTTCATCCTCCATAAGGCAGGCCCTAGCCCTTGCCTCGTGAAATAAGGATTTGAACTGCCCTGGAGGGAAAAGCCCTGTGAAGGCTGGGGTTTCAGGGGATACCCCTTCGTCATCAGAAAATTCAGAGTGGTTCTCATCCCCCAGGAAGAAGTCATCACTGTCTCTCGAGTGAGCAGGCGAATGATGCGGGGGTTCAATCTGCCTAGCTAAAGGCAAAGCCTGCTGCGGAAGTGAAATTGACTCTGAGGCCAGCAACACAGAACGCTGCCTTTGTAGGTCTGTGATAATCCCCTCAGACTGCAGTTGCCTGTGCAATCAGGAGTTGGATATTTTTGGGCAAATTAGGCAATTGATCCCCTTGAAGCAGTTTGTCAGAGGAAAAACCCCTTAGCATATTGCTGCAACTAGTTGATTGTTTGGTTGAACAGTTTAAATGAACCAATCATAGCACAGCTACCTGGCTCTGAGTTTCCCGCACTTTCCAACGGTCAGTGATGAGTATATAAGTAGCAGCAAGATTACAGCCAGCAGAGCTCCCTAGGGACTCTCATGGAGAGACTCTCCAGCAGAGAGCGCCACAGAACCTCAGAGGGAACCTTCAGAGCTGAAGTCACTACAAAGAGCTGAGTCACTGCCTTGCTCCTGAGAAGACTGGCAAAGAACACAGAGAGCCTCCCACATTTGGGAAGAAGATTACAACTAATGGATTTTGCTGACAGGAGAATCTTGTAGGCTGTTGATGCCTTCTTGTAGGTTTTGTTTTTATGTGTTTTTATTAAAAATAGTTTCTCAAGGCTTCTCAATTTTCATGCTAGTGCGTTTGTGTGCGTATCGGGCCATGGGCCACGGACCCCTCAAACCCAGAAACTTTTTTTTCCTTCACATAGTTGCTGCGGTGCCCTGGGAGATCTCTGGAGCATGAATCCTGATATGTTTGGGTCTGGATGTCCCTCCTACAATTTGGCAGTCAAAGATATTATTGCTTCCAATGTTTCCTGCTCTCCAGCAATTCTGGAGCTAGAGAACACACACCAAGCCTGTAGTGAGGGAGCTAACTGTTCTTATAAAGAAGGGCAGGAAACAGAATTATCACTATGGAGGGATTTTTTCTCCATTTCAGCCAGTTTCAGTTCAGCTTTGGCAACCTGTTTTTCTAGGGCCTTTTGTCTCCCGTCCAAATCTTTAAACTCTGCTTTGGAGAGCTTCTTGCCCTTGCTCCCTTTGTGGGATTTGCAGGATGCCTTCCTGCTCCCTGAGGCCCAGCCATTTCCCTGTCTAGGGATCGATCCTCCATTTTAAATGAAGCAATGGTTACTCACTGCAATATTGGTGGCTAGGTCGCTTCCTAGGAACCAGACAATGCCTCGTGATGGAGAGGCTAAGCAGTGGCGGCTATGCATATTGATGATACCCCACCCCGAAACCACGGATGATCTCCCCCTGCGGCTTCATATAGATGTTGAACATAAGGGGAGAGAGGACTGACCCCTGAGGGGCCTCGGGGCCGACCTCTGTCTCCCCGCCAACATCGCTTGTGAATGCCCAGAGAGGTAGGAGAACCACCGTAACACAGTGCCTCCCACTCCCAACCCCTCAAGGCACCGCAGCAGGATACCATGGTAGACAAAACTGCTGCCTTAGAGGTTAAAGAATAAACAAATAATAATTACCATGCTGCATGATGGGAGTGTTTATTCGGATGGGAGCAACAGTTGGTGCTAGCAGTATTTTCTCACTCAATGTTGTATATACTATTGCAGTCCTTCTGATTATTTTAATGTTATTTTAGATATGACATTGTTTACTGATAGGTCCACAAGGCAGTTTAAAATTTGAGGCGTTCTATAAAGTAATAGCCCAAAATCTTTCTGGTATCTGGGGCCACTTGGGGGTAGGGGGGAAATGTGTTCCACAGATCTGGGAGGCGAAGGGGATGGTTTTGCATGCAACCTAGATCCTGCGCATGTAGAAGAAGCTTCATCTGCTTGCCTGCAGTTTACCCGGCCCAATTCCTAACAGACCATGGACTGGTACTGGTCCACTGTCCACTGTCTGGGGCTTGGGGCCCACTGCTATAAAGCATGACTTTCTGTGATTTAATGTTGTGAACCAGGAAGTAACCAAGCTCCTTATTGGTAGGGTGGAGGAGAATTATTATGTAATTTCCTGCCTCAGTTTTAAAATTATATTCTCTCAATTTGGCACAAAATTTGTGCAAGTGTTCAGGGAGATATTTCTGTTATCGTACTGTAATTTGGTAGGTTGGTCCTAGGTCTTTTCTAATATCATTTCTAAAATTCCACATTGCTACAAAGACCATTAAAGATATCCCAGAAATATAGTTTAAAATCAGGTTTTTTTTTCTCCCCAGACTTTGTCCTGTTACTATCGAACAGTGTTTTTCTTGTTTCTTAAAAAACGATACCTATAATTTTTAGGCTTCATCACTTTTGCTCAAAGAAATTCAGTAGCCATTATAGCCTAAAGTTATTACAGCCACCAACAATGGATGTCTAAACTTACAAGAGAATTAGAGAATCAAGAAATCAATCATACAGGTAGAATATTTCTTTTTGTTCCTTTGGCCAGTAGAAAATAATTACATTTTCAAAGTACCAGTTAACTCAGTAATAACTATATAGTAGGCTATGCTTTTTATCCTGAAACATTCATCCTTTATTTATATATTTAGCAATGAACCATGACTCCAAACAAAGACTTTCAAAATTATTTCCTAAGGAGTCAGCGTCTTAAATTCTCTCCCCATGACTGGTGCTTTAAAATTTGCTACTTGCTCAAACTAGAAAGCTATGAAATATTTGAATCTTTATTTTATATACCATAGTTCATATAAATACCCAATGAGTTATATTCAGTAGTTAATGGGATATAAAATCTAAGTAAAATTGTGAGCAAATGTTTTATGACCGTTGAACAAGTTTAAGAGAGGCAACATTCAAGTCTAAAAAGAGATAATCAAGAGATGTAATTTTTGCCCCGGCAAAAGCCAAGTTTTAGCATTGTAGTTGTCCTCTGTGCCATACCAGCTATACATATGCAAAACATAAAAGATGTTAAGTCTGGTGTTTTAGAAATAGGTTTTGTTTTTCTTAAGGCATGTTTACATTTCTTATATGGTAATAGGCTCTGATAAATGCAACCATAAAGATGAAATATCAGCATCTATCGGGAATAACACATGAACATAAATTGTATTTCTAACCTACTTATGAATGCATTATATTCAAGAAAATGCTAGTAGTGACAAATCTATTCATGCACATTGACAACTGCAGTCATACCCTATTACAATTACTGTAACTGTTTATAGCAACTGTTATTTTCAAGGTGCAATTTGTGGTGGCCAAGCTTTCTAGGAAGATTTTTCCTTAACCTAAAAGTCCAGAAGAAGGAAAAGGAGAAGGAGAAGGAATAACTCATTTCTCCTTAGGCTCCCTGATTCAATATTATTTTCTTGAGCTGTAGAAACAATATATGTGATGGAGATGAGCTACCCAATGCACATGAATCATGATCTCCTAGTTTGAGACTGGACAGGATCTATCTACAGTATGTGAATGTGGATCAATCTGGGTAAAGCCCATTTTCTTTACTATACTGGTTGTTTCTCTTATTTGCTTCCACAACTCACACCAACGTGGAACAATATCTCTCGTCATGCTGATAGGATTTGATGGGAGCCAGAGACCAATGCCAATTGGAAATGGTTGGTTCAAAGTAGTATGAAATAGAGCATCACAACTTCAGGTAATTTACCTTCCTACCAATCACATCATCAATGAACTTGAGTGCCATTATGATAGAAATAAAAAGTTAACTTTTCCTAAGATTGCATGCATTTTGCTATTAGAATGATTTTTAAAATATACTGTATACCTTCACCTACTTTTCTAATTAAATGGATTCTCTACCCCCCCCCCCGCCCCAGCCAAAAATCCTTGCACCCTCACTCAGTAAATGAAGAACAATAACCCAATAAAAGCTACCAACCTCAACAAGAGTATGCCCGCATCAGGGAAGCTTCTGCTGCAACAGTCATCAAGGCTTCTTGCCTTCTGATTTCCTAGCTTCTAGCAGCCTCTTAACAGAGCATCAAAGAATAAAGAGGAAGGGGGGGGGGAATGGGTTAGCAATTACAAGGAGAAAGAAAAGATTGTGGGCAAGAATGATTTAGAAGAGGAAACCTACTTGCCTGAGTCCCCAGTCACCTTTTTCGTCTTTGCTACTACAGTGAGATTACTGATGTCTGAAAGATAGATGTCTACTTAAATCTCTTAGAAACTCTTTGGTCTTCAAAAATTGTACTTGTCTTCTTGTTGGTAGTAGAAGTATCATGGATTTTGTTCCCAACACCTGTTTATTCCAGCTCTCCTTTCCTACTCTCAGAGTTGTCTGCTTAACTTGCGAGTGTTCTGAAAATAAAGAAAACCACTGCAGAAAAAAAAACTGAGAAGAAAGACTCTTTCCTTAGTGCTTCACAAAACACATAGAAGGACAAGAGAAAATATGAGTGTCTTGCTTGGGCAAGCCACTGAGAAAATGAAGACAAAAGGATTAGGGGAGATCGTCAGAAGAGAATCCAGGAGAATCTGGATAAAGAATCCTCCACTAGTAAGGTCGATGGTAGCAGTACTTTTTCATATTCATATTCTACTTGAATTTGTACTGAGAAGACTGCTTTAGCATGCAACACCTGAAATTGTCCTAAGTGAGCATGCAAAGGAATGAAAATTTGTAAGGTTGCATCTTATGCTTGCAAAAAATCCTGCACAATTTTAAAAATATCCTTTAAAATAGGACAGATATAAAGAAAATCTTGGGGCTATTTATTTTTGAAAATTTAGTTGTGTTTTATTAACATTATTTTTCCAACAACCCCCCCACCCCCAAATTGTCAGATGTTATAGCTCAACCAGGCATCACAATTTTGCATTAGGCACAACATGTCTCTTGAAACAAACTTACATCTATCTACATGTAGTCCTCAATTTAATAACAGTTCATTTAGTCACCAAAGTTACAACAGCACTGAAAAAAGTGATTTAGGACCATTTTTCACACTTATGATCGTTGCAGCATCCCCACAGTCATGCGATCAAAATTCTTGGAAACTGACTCATACTTATGACGGCTACAGTTTCCCCAGGTCATGTGATCAGCTTTTGTAACCTTCTGATCAGCAAAGTCAATGGGGAAGCCAGATTCACTTAATAACCATGATACTAATTTAACAACTGCAGTGATTCACTTAACAATTTTTGCAAGAAAGGTCATAAAAAGGGGCAAAATTCACTTAACAAATGTTTAACTTAACAGCAACAGAAACGTTGGGCTCAATTGTGGTCATAAATTGAGGACTACCTGTAATGTTTTTTAAACTAGAGATGATTTAGAAGTATTTAACCGTTTCTTTTCTGAAGTATGCTTGGCTCTAGGGCATAGGGTCAACATACAGTAGATGTTCAGAGAGAATTCTGTTCTATAGATTTACAACTACAACTGTGAAAAAGATGGGCAGATAAGAAATACAAGATATAAATAAGTGAAGTCCCTAAGATTTTCACCAAGATACTTCTCTTACATTGCCTTCTCTTTCTTACTGTTAATTCAGCACAAGTGCAAAGTATTTAAAATGGACAGCACTTTAGGTAATAGTGGTTGAGCACAGTGGGATCACTCACTAGTAGCAACCTCATCCCCAGGGGAGGTTGTGAGCTTTAAGTGCCAACATATCTTCTGGAGCCCAAAGCTCAGTTTTCGTTCCTTACTCTTTGACTCATAACAAATGTAGACCTGAATTAAATGATTTTTAAATATTCACCATTCAAATCGAGATATTTCCTGAGTACTTTAAAATCACATATGATCATATCTGAGTTGCAACAGTTAGTAGTTTGTCATGTAGTTATCCCTTATCATGAAATGTTTAGAAAAAGCTAAGCACCAACAGTTATGGAAATATTAAAAATGCCTGCTTTTTGATTGATAGTAAAATGACACCTAGTGATCACCCATCAGATTCCTCCTAAGGGCAATTTGCATTCTGTTGTGGGTCTGAAAAGAACTGACAGAATTTAAATCAGTTTAGCTCAGGGGTGAAATTCAGCAAGTTCTGGAGAACCGGTAGTGGAAATTTTGAATAGTTTAGAGAACTGGCAAATACCACCTCTCGCTGGCCCCAGAGTGGGGTGGGAATGGAGATTTTGCAATATCCTTCCCCTAGGAATGGGGAGAAAATGGGGATTTTGCAGTATACTTCGCCTGGAGTGGGGTGAGAATGGAGATTTTGCAGTATCCTTCCCCTGCCATGCCTACCGAGCCATGCCCACAAAACTAGTAGTAAAAAAAATTGGATTTCACCACTGGTTTAGCTCCTGCTCCAAAATTATCCTGGATTTTATTAATCTTCAAATAATGTAAGAAAAGATCCCAATTTCTACTAAAAAGCTAAGCCCTGTAGACAGTCACTGCTGTCCTACTTGCTGCTCTATTGATTATTGTGCAAATATTGGGTTTCCTGTTGACGCAGGTCTGACTGCAAGGTCTGTTTCAATGCTGTTTGCATATTCCAAACTAGAACATGGATTAAAATAAGGAAGTTTATGTAATGTTCCAAAAAGGGCTGTATCCTGTGGCAAGTATGAAGGCACAAGAGAGATGAATGCACAAATGTTTCTTTCATCAGAAACTGAACCATTTTCCTCATAAGACTGGAGCAGATTTAGTCACATAAAATTACTTTCTGAATCATCTATCTAGCAATAATGGGAGAAAACCCCCAGCAAAAATAACTATTCTTCCTTAATTTACTAGGGAAGAAAACTGGTCTCTGAGTACTAGGGGTATTTTCTTCAGGATTAATACCTCTACAGGGCTTTGCCACCTTAAATAACTCATTGTACCAACCTAAAAGGGAAAAGAATGCAGTATTCCATATATCTCCTCTTATACACTCTATATAGAAAGAAGTCATCTGAGAACTAAGAACTGACACGGCAAAATAATACTGCAGGCTGAACCATAATATTTTCCTGCCTTTGGCAATGATGATGCATTGACTTAATTCCACTGCCTCTTGTACATAGAACCTTCATTTGGTGGCAAGGATGCGATAATGTCTTCCAGCACAATTTATTTTGATGTCCGTGGGCAAACATAATACTGGCTCTCCAATGCAAGAGAACTATTGTTACTATTGCCTCCAATGATCATCTAATGATAAGTCTGGTTCTATGACTCTTAACTAATAATTGCCATAGTCATGGCAATTTTAGAAAGTTATTTGGTCTGTCTACACCATGTCCTCCCTTGCTCAGGGCTTATTTAGCTGAACAGAAATATGTGAGAAGAGACCATTACTTTTCAATTCCTGAGATTCATTAGTCTCACTGAAGCACTATACAGAGAGAGATTCCATCTGATGAACTGCGCAATGACACAATACCATCGACCTTTGCCTGGCACGTCCATGTAACAGGCACTGATGTCTGAGCAAGGAAAACATGCATACATGCTTCTAAAATGTGCAGAGTTTCAGATCACAATAAGGTCCAAGTACACAATAAGGTCCAAGTACAGTCCAAGATAACAAGCAACTCTGTGATGGGATGAGGGTAGGTCTAGGAAAACCCAATGATACTTGGGATAACATCCATTGTTTCAACTAACAGATTCCATGAAATCCTTAATGACACACAAGAACTTTTGCAATATTAGTTTAATTCAAATTAAGTATAACACAATTGCTAATATCTACAGTCTCAGTGCCTGGTTTTAGGAGTCCTTGGTTGTCATCGGGTGACATGTCTTCAGTTCCTGAGGCAATCTACCTCTTTTTCTCTGCAATACATGTGCAGGAAAGACAAGTGAATTCTGCTTACCAATCAGAGAGGCCAGCTAAACAGACTGTGGCATTAAGGAGAAAGAACAGTCAACACAGAAAGCTCCAAAGACTGGCAATATGCCCCTTGGAGAGGTCCTGGCCTTCCCAGGGATCTGACAGTGACAACACATCCTAACTTATTGCACTGGTATATTTGGCTTCTTCTTGTTAGGATTGTTACTGCTTTAAGTAGGCTTGATTTTTTTTTCAACTGATAAATGCAACTTCATTTGCACCAGAAATTTATCCCTCTCTCAAGCTAGATTATTTGGATTGTAATTGAAAAAGATGGGGCCACCTAAACATTTTTAATTGATTCTTAAAAGAATGCCCTTGGCTGGAAGTACAGTTCTCCCCCTCCATTTTCCCCAAGGAAGCTGTTTCAAATGGGTGAAATTCTTTAAAATTTCAAAGAATTAATTGAGTAACCAGCATGGACAAATTAACAAAGAAAATGTCAATCAAAACAAAAAATAATTAAGGCAATAGGCTTCTCTGCATGTGTGTGTTATGTTCTGAAAGGTAGGGTTTTTTCCTCTTATAATGACTATAATACTATATTATATTTTATAATGAATATAATATTAAAATAACCTTTCCAGCTAACATATGGCAATTTTTATTTCTTAAATTATGTGCCCTGTTCAGTGTTTTCTTTTTAAATATACCCGTATTGAGTTTTTGTTGGAATATATACTTTGGCTGTATACTGATAGACATTTCTTGGAAGAGAAGATCCTTTGGTTTGCTATTTGTGCTAAGTAGTTGGGGAGTTAAGTAGCTAGATATCGATTTTCTGATCACAGGAGAACCTGATAATTAAGAATATAAATACGTAAATGCATATCTTGGAGAATTCATCACTAAAGTAATTAAGATTTATATTTGAGTATATGTATAAAACTATAGGGATCCAACTGCAAGCTCCTCTACCCTCTGTTAAAGTTACATTGATTGTATACAGCACTTTACTTTTGAAAAACATCTTTGGGACAATTACTTGACTATTAAGAGATAAAAGTGTAAGCAACAGTCCTACATTTAGTGTTAAACTAATATTTAAAAGACTGCAATCTAAAATGACTAATTGGTTCACAATTCCATTGAAAATAAGGAAAATAAATATCTGAATCCAAACAGTGCACTTAAACAAGTTTAAAGATATCTATAATGTGCCTAAAAAGTATCCTATTATGGCATAAAACATCTACTATTTATATATTATTACTGTAAAACTTCTACATATTTCTACATTTTGAGAAAAAAATCTCTAACTTTATAAGTTTATTGATATTGTTGAATAAAAATAACTAACAACCTCCAAACAATTGAAATGAAGTTTTAATATATACAAGAAAAAATGTTTCATCATCAGTAAAAATTCCAATTTAACATTGGATTATTGCTTATGCCACAGGACCGTAACAGGCATTTTGATTTATGATATCTATAAAAAAATTTAGTTTTTACCTGAAAAACACAAATAGAACCCCATTATCACATTATCTATTGCCTGAAATATTTTTTCTAATAAGTAATTTTAGAAGACTTATCTCAAATGCTTGTTTTGTCAATTTTATCTCTATGTTTAACAAGTACAAATCAGACCAACAATGAAATATGTGAAAAGATGAAGCTAGATCAGAAGCTAAATCTTATTATTTATCAATCCGTTTTTACATGTTTATCTCCTGTTTGTTACTTTTATAAATAATTCATTGTGGTAAATATAGCCGGTACTCCTCCTGTTTTCCGCACAACAATCCTGTCAGGTGAGTTGGGCTGAGAGAGAGTGACTGGCCCAAAGTCACTCAACTGGCTTTAATTTTGATCTTTTCCAGCAAAAAAGGCCATTCAAATAAATGGATTTGCTTAATAATCATAGCATTCACTTAATGACCATATTTACTTAATGGCGATCTTAAAAAGACCAGAATATTACTACTGGTCGGATGGGTGTTTAAACTGTAAATTTATGACTATAATTCTCAATTCAATTATGATAATAAGTCAAGGAATACCTGTATATGATATTGGATTCTCCCTTATCCCTCTCCATATATATGTAAAATATTTACTCCAAATAATTGTTACTGGAGTTTTATAAAAGTTATAAAGGTTTGTATGGATCCTACGGGAGGGAGGGAAGGAAGGAAGGAAGGAAGGAAGGAAGGAAGGAAGGAAGGAAGGAAGGAAGGAAGGAAGGAAGGAAGATATTCTAAGGAACAGCTGCTCTACTGTTCTTTTGGAGGTTTTAGATTCATAGGTTTTGCAAACCAACAAAGAACAGTATGCAAATAATGCCATCGCCTATTGATATAACAGATGTGGTAAGTTCTTCAGTGTCATTTTCAGTCTTTGACCTGTAAGAATCCATCTGTCTGCAATTTTTTTCCCGCCAGAATCCTATTTGCTCAGTCAAGGAAGAAGAAAGGCAAATGACACGAGTTTCATATTGCAAATATAATAAATAAAACATTACACACCAGAGCTTTGGCAAGCTAAGAACAATGAAAGAAACAGATTTTTTAAAAAGAGGAAACTATTGCAAATCTTAATTAGCTGAGAAATAATTAGAAGGACACAAGATAGCTACTATCTTTCATATATCTGCAGTATTAGGATTTCACCCAATACTCTCTGAGGTAGCATTACCGAACTCCTACATTCCTGCTACCTGCCTCATGAGCTCCTCTGCCAGTATACAATCACCAATAGTAAATTGTTTGTTTTTAGCAAAATTACTCCAATGGGCAAATGTCTAAAGCACAGGTGTTCAGATCAGCCTGCTGCAGCTGCATTTTTTCCTTCCACAGACAAGGTTTTATATTTACGGCATAGAAGTACTCTTAACTCAATTTTAGTTAAAGGAAAACATTGCTAAGGAATTAAAAGATAAGATCTTTTCTGACAGATGATGGGATTAAACAGTGATAAAGCAAATATATTCCCAACAAGTAAAATGGTGGTTGATATAAAAATCAGCTGCTAGAAATAAACAAATAAACTAGTAATTAATTGGTTTAATTATTCTTCTAAACCAATCCGTTAACCTTTACCCTTCTCCAAATACACTTATTTTCCAGGATCTAGCTTTCCCTACAGTCCTTAAAGTACAAAATAATATATATGGGTAGTCTGTGCAGAAAAACTGACAGCAATGTGCATCATGCTAATCCCACCTCATTTAGAGGAAGGCTTCATAAAAAATGTGCTCCTTGTATTATTTGGTTTTCAGGAATTTTGAAATGATGTTTTATATTTTTAAACATGGGAAGAAAATGTGTTGGAGGCAATAAAGGAATGAAGAATCAGCTAACAGATAAGAGAGTAAAGAAAATCTCAGCTCTGGGAAACAATTAAGTATATGGAAGAGATTCAAAATAACTCCACCTTGATTCTCTGTGCTAAAAGGGGGGGATAGAAAGAAACTCTGCCAGGGATTTGAAATTCTATTTTTATACTCAACAACAATAGAATTCCAATAGTACTTGTGGTATCTAATTCCTGATTTAGCCGACCTTGAAAGGCTGACAAAGAGGGAGTGAGTTCCCATTGGAGGAAAATAGAGATCTAGCCATTATTTGAATAGTGTACATATTAAAATAAACTCTTTCCTGAATTATACTATCCATCCCCACCCCAAGAAATCAAAGGTATAAATAAAATATGGTCAAGTGCAGCATTTTTTGTGTTTCATCACTGCTTTATGCATATTATGTTTAACTTTAAGCTTTATACTGGTCAGTGTGAAAATGAAAATAATGTACTGACCAACACACATTCACAAATATAATCTGCACTATTAACAAGGCCAATTTAAATTCTCTTCCCCTATATGGGGAGAATAAAGAAGGAAAGATAAATTGAAAAATATCCCACAAATATATGAACTAATTAAAAATCAGCACGATTTAGCAGTCAGCAAAAAGCCTGCATTTTTTTAAAAAATGAAAATGGATTAAATTAAAATTTTCCATATCAAATGCAATTTTCTCAGAAGGAGAAAATGTAAGAACTGGAGTAAGCATAAAGATGATACTTAATTGCTACCAAGGCAAATTATTCGAATGCTAAAAGCCCACTTCATTCATTGACCTCTGAATTATTACATATTGGTTTAAAAGGCCTTTGGCAAGGGAGAGCTAGACCTCTTGTTTCATTTAATCCAGTCTGTTATTCTTGCCATCTTCTGTTTTCTTTCTTTGATTGTTTAAGTTACCTGAAGTCACTGGGAGTCAGGTAATGTACAAATTTAATAAATTATTATCGTAAATGATTAGCACATATATAATAAATTCACACTTACACTGCTGATAGTCCATTTAAGCACACTCTAAAGGGAAAATAATGCCACTGCAGCTACAGACTCATGCAAGATTATGGTTCCATCATTACTAAACAAATATGTGACAATTATCCATCTTATATTGTTCACATGAATAGTCCCCACTCAAATAGCATTTTTGCATTACCAGCAGGGTGAAATGCTACCGGTTTGGACCAGTTCAGCCGAACCGGTAACAATGGCAACGGGTGGTGCGGAGAACCGGTAGCGATGGCAGTGCGTGGCTCTGCCCACCTGCCTGGTTGTTACTTTCTGGTTTTAACCAGGAAGTAACCTGTTTTTCACCCTCTGCACAGGTGCAGAAGGGTTTGCACATGCGCAGAGGGTCCACACAAGTGGAGCAAGCGCACGGGTGCGGTGCATGCACTTCCTGTTTCTATAATAAAATCCTGTTTTGCTATATCTTAGGTAATATTGCTAAGTTTTAGTACTAACAATTAAATGTGTATTGTTTAACATTTATGTTGCCAGAGAAAGATGCATAAGAACTGAATCTCACAACTACCCAGATCTAAAAATGAAGATATAAACTCATGTTAATAATGAGTTTAATTATTAATAATCAAACAATCCCAAGACACTGCAACAGCTATAAATATGAACCACTTGCGAAATATCTGAATTTTGATCATGTGACTATGGGATGCTGCAGCAGTCGTGTGAAAAACAGTCATAAGTCACTTTTTTTAGTATCATTGTAACTTTGAACCATCATTAAATGAACTGTTGTAAGTCAAGGACTACCTGTATAGGATGTATAGACCTGTATAGCTACTATATAGCTCCTGCAGCCTTATAAGCTTAAAATGATTATCACTATTTTATTAAACCTATTACACAACTCCAAAAAATTTGATTTACAAATATCATAATATTAAGTCTTACTATGAACTTTACCCTTACTAATTTAATGGCATAATGTTTTACCCTTACTAATTTAATGGCAAATATTTTTTAAAGAAAAATAAAGTTAAAAAGTAAAACTCAACAGCCCAGCCTTAATTAAAAAAAAGAATGATGAAGATATAGGAAACTCAAGATTCTGATAGACTGATACTAACTACTTTTCAAAAGTCCGCTTAACCCTAAAAGAAAGGACCCATGAAGTTTTTGTTAGGGAGTGGAAGAAATGGGTAGAATACATGAAGAATAAATATCAAAGTAAGAAGTTTCAATTAGCATTTAAATGAATTTATATCTTTCATATTTAGAATTAACTTAAAAGAGAAATGTATGGAACTTGATAATTTTTAATTTTTATTATATTTTATGTAATTGAATTTATATTTTTAATATTTAGATTTAATTTTAATGAGAAATGTATTATGAAATGTATTGAATTTGATGATTTTGGATTTTTAATATTTAGACTAAATGTTAAAGAGAAATATACTATGTATTGTGTGATTTTGATTTTGATATAGAGGAATTCTAGTTAAAATTTAAATTTTATGATGTTCAAAATTATTTTACTAGATTTTTCTAAATAGATTGTTAAGAGTTGAGTGTTTTTTATATTTGATGGTTGTCACATATTGGTTTAAAAGAAAAAATTGTTTTTTTAATACTTAAGGTTAAAATTGGTTTTAAAATAAGGTTATAGTTCTTTTTTAGAGGGATCTCACCTTCAAAAATTGTTGAGTATGTTAACGTTGATGTTTGTTTAATAGCGGAAGTCAAGGGGGGGTTGGGGAGGGATAGGGGGGATAGGGGGGGTTGGTAGGGGGTTGGGATGGGGAAGGGTTTTTTTTTTAAAAAAAATAAAATGTAATGTAAAACTTTTTCAATAAAAAAAAAAAAAAAAAGTCCGCTTAACCAGAATCACCCTGATGGTCTTATGAGTTATATTTCATGAGAACTGCAGAGATTAAAATGTTCTCTTAACTGTAATAACACATATGAATCAATGATCAGACAAGCCTATTTATCATTAAGATAATATCACAGTGAAAGGAACTAATCATTAATAATCATCAATATAATATTCAGATTTTTTTGTATATAGGCAAAGTAATGGCTCAATGTTGTAAATAATCAGATAGCAGCAGTGTTTGTTTAGCATTGGGAGGGTGCTGAGAAAATACTGTATTGCTATTATTTGTGAAACCGAAGTTTCTAATAAATACTTGTTGGAATGCTTTAAGCAATGTCCTGTGATTAATTTTCAAAGGAGTCCCTGTAATTGAAATTCACCACTGTGCAAGTTGTTTATTGCGACTGTGTTGACGTGAATACTGTGCATCACTGGGCAAAAAAAAAATAAAAAAATGTAAATATGGTAATCTGGGAAGAGCTGATTTGTGTGATCAAGAACAAAGTCAATAACCTGTGATAGCAACTGACAAGTTTCACATGAAAAGCGTTGATTAACTGATTAAGAACAATTGGTGAATCATTCAAAAGAAAACTGCTGTCAAGCTTGGCATTTCACAGGAGTGTGCCAAATTATGTTTGTTCTTCAATAAGAAAGTTTGTAGAATATGAGTTCCTTGCATGCTGATGGTGGATATAAAAGCTTCTAGAGTTGAAATTTGCCAACAGTTGTTGTCATACTATGAGAAGAAGATGAGGAATTTCAAAACAGTTAAAGGAACATGGGCTCGTAATTATGATGCAGAACAAAGCATTAGTCCATGGACTATTACAGCAAAACTTCACCTAAGAAAAAATAATGCAAAATCCATGCTTTGGCAAGAAAACTCATTGATAGTTTTCTGGGAGGCAGATAATGTCATTTACATGATTTTCCTTGAATCTGGTACTACTAATGTATCACTTCAGAGTACTACATTATAACACTTTGAAACAATATTAAGCAGAGTTCAGAAGCACATGAAAAAAATCAACGCAACATGACATCAGACCTTAATCCTCATGAGCCACCAGGAATCAATTGCACAGTTGAATCGCAATGTCTTATCCCATCTACCCTACAATCCATACATGGTGCTGGATGATTTCCGCTTTTTCTCGAAAATGAAAAACTATTTGTGGGCATCTGTTAGCATCAGATGAAGGAATGAACTGTCAGGTTCTGGTTGGAACTGAGTGTTTCAGGCTTAAAACTTTGGAGTTGAAAATATTTTTCACACCACTGACTACATGATAGCATTGTTGTTCTGAAAAACTGAATGATCTTCCGACAATGGAGTACCGGATTTAATGAATTTAAACAATTGGGACCTACAAATCAGCAGTGCAGCTATCATATTCACTGTTTTAATCAAATAATATTTCCATTACCTTCCTTCTGATTTTTTTTATTCCACCTGGCTGCAAAGCAGTTAGAAACTGTTTAATGTTCACTGCTTAATCACTATTGAGCTATACTGTGATCTTTCCTGGTTATTTTTCCTAATGCTTTTATTAGAGAAGTAGTTCTGCTAACACTGCTTTTTCCTTAGATCTGCTGATACCTCCTTCAAAGAAATTGATAGTATGGAATTGCTGAGGTTTCCAATTTTACTATTAATAATAACTAATTCTTAACCATCTAAAATTTTCCTATGGCTCATTTGGTTAACAATGATATCAACTAACAACAATATTACATAAACAAATCTGAAAGATCTGAAATAAATATTTGCTGTTTCCCACAGCATACTTTTCAGCTACCTATGTGAAAATCAACCTGTCATTCTTTTCCCTTATGTATGGATTCTTTTTTTATTAGTAGTGTTAGGAGTATGCGGAGCATTAAAAGAAATGGAATAGGATGCAGGATATTAAATACATAAGTAAGCTCCCATGAACCTCCAACTACTTAACCACATTGTCATCTATCAAGGGGATCTTCCTATAGTTGCCCTGATAGAAAGAAGAAAGTTTATATTGCATTTAAAATATCCATACCAAAATTGGGGCATTTTCAAATTAGTATAGTTTCATATGATAAATCTGTTATGTTGTTACTGTTTTGAGCGGGAAGTTCAAACTGGGGGTTGTTTCTGATTGGTTACTGGCCAGCAGCCAAACTGTATATAAAGAGGGCTGCTGCCTGCATACCTTTGCTGAAGTCTCACCATATAATAAAGAGCTGTTGTCACTATCCTGTCTGTGCTGCTTCGTTATTGCCCAGCCACTTCAAAATCACTCTCCATGTGTTTGTCATAAACACAGAGTATCTATGCACTGATGATCAAACTATAGATCATAATTTAGTAAAAGTGAGAATAGAATAAAAATAGAAGGGAGTATAAAAAGCCAGTTTCGTCTTGAGATTAAGGCACCAGGCCAGAAAACAGGAGACCATGAGTTTTAATCCCACCTTAACCATGAAAGCTGGGTGGGTCAATCATTTTCTATCAGTCCAACTCACTTCACAGACTTGTTATTCTGAGGATGAGGAAGGAGTATTACATATGTTTGCCACCCTGAGTTATTTATCAAAATAATAAACCTGGAATTAACAAAAAATATTTTTTAAAAAAGAGAGAATATGCTTTTCATAGAGATGGAAAACAACACTGACAAAAGAAACATCAACCTAGAGAACAAGTTACACTGAAAATCTGTTCACATATTACAGAGTTGAAGACCAGGGTCCCACCCAAAAGATTAAGTGGCAGAGCAAAAGGGATAGCAGCAAACAGGCCTATTATCAATCCCTAGCATGACACAAACTTCCTCTTTCTGCTTTAAAAAAATAGCATTTTACAGTAAGAGAGAGATCCGCCTGTTCATATGAATGCTAATCTTACTATTTTTACTTTTACGATATACTGCACTATACTTTTCAGCTACAAAAGAGTATTTAACCCCTGGAAAGATGTGCATCTAAAGAAAATGTGGGCAACATTCTTGTTGCTATGCAGTTCTTCCTTTTGATCACCCAAAGAAATAGGGGTTATGGCCAACAAGTGGATTGAGTGGCATCATACATTTAATCTTGAAGTACTTAGGTGTCTTAAATCTTGCAGGTTCAAGTTAAACACTGACCAAAATGGCTGAATTCTAAACCACATTTGTATAATGATATGTGAATTTTGGGGAGACTGGGAGCTGCAGACTGGGCAACCAGATTCTAAAAGATGTTTCAGCCCACAATAGGGGGGGATGGTGTGGGAAACCTATCAGATGGGGATCTCCCTAGATTTCTGGAGAGTAAAAGGAAAAGAGGGAAGAAATGCTTTCAATCTTTCAAGATTCTGCTAATGTAACCTTACAACAAAGATAGAGCTAGGATTCCTGGGTGTGCTTCTTGTCTGGACTACCTCAGAGGGCTGACATCAGCCTCTATGAAAGAAACAGGAATTATACAAAAACTGCCTCTAAATATTGCACAGAGAATTTCCCATATTCTCCAGCAACCCAACTATGTTAACATTTAACTTTCTGAGTTATTCATTTATTGCATACATGAGCTGGGAGATTTTTTTTTTTTTTTTTTTTTGAGAAGAGGCACAGGACATACTTCAGTTGCCAAGGAGAAAAACACTGTTAAATTTGAAGATATGGAAAATACTTGAATAACAGGGATTTGAAAAGTATGTGCTCAAGGGACAAATAGGATCGATATCGAAGAGAGCCCATGATGGTTCTAATCTTAATGACAGTTTCTAAATAAAATGATTTTAAAAACTGACTGTAACTCCTAGTTATTCTACCCATTGAACTTAGAGAAAACTTTTTAAAAACTACCTAATGCTTCAATTTAGATCAGAAAATTGAAGAAAATATACAGATTATAATATATGTCATTATAAAACTAGGTGAGTGAAAAACTGCAGCTATGCAAGGTCTAACAATGCCCTTGAGATGGAACATTAGCTCTTCTTGTACCACAGATTATAGAAAGCCGCAATTCTTTTCTTACTGTTCACTGTCATGGGGGAAATATACTCCGTGTATATGCTTTTGGTATACTGGGGACATAAATACACTCACAGTTAATAATTATACCGATGAGCAGTATTTCAACATCCGTGTGAAACTTTTAAGAGAACAGAAGACAAACTATCCAAGTCATACATCATGGATATATTTTATATGAGAAAATGAATGAACCACATGCTGTCTGTGATCTAATAGAATTGATTTTACTACGCAATTTTTGATTTGTATGGGACCAGATAAAATTGCAATTCCAAATTAACAGAGGGAGAGAACATTCCTCTATAAGTGCTCCCTTTCAATTTCTGGATTTGGAAGATTGCCTAGTACAGGTGGAACACTGCAGCCACCAATTACAGAACTCCTTTCAGTATGAAGCCTAAGGACACACACCTAAAACTGCTAATAACCGTGATAAATATAATTGTCTTTCAGCCTGTGGTTTATTTTAAAGCAAATTTTCAGAAACCAGAAATTTGGTTAAAGTTAGATGAATCCAAAACATTACAAATGCTAAACAAAATATCAGCTAAAGCAGTTTAATAAATGATAGCAAATAGTTCTATATACTACCATTTGCAAAGGAGCTTTGAACTGATAACTCCAAAGAAAAAGTATTTTAATTTTCTAATTTAACTTTCTATTGCTTATATCAGAGGAAGGGAATTTGCATACTTTCAGTTGTTCTTAAATTAGAACTCACATTATTCTTCGCTACGGATAGCCTCGCTTAACTACCACAACTGGGACTGACAACTCTGGTTAAGTGATGTGGTTGTTAAGCAAAACAACATGTTACTGTGCTGGACTTTCATCAGTTCTGCTATGGTCATTAAGCAACTCACCTATGGTTGTTATGTGAGATTTTATATGATCATGATTTGCAATTTTATTGCCACTTCTGCATTGATAAAAGTCAGCTGTGAACTAGCAAATGATTATCACATGACTGTGGGAATCCTGCAATGGTCAAATATGCATGCCAGTTGCAAAGCACTCAAATGACATTCATGTGACTGCAGGAACATGTTGTTAACTGAAAATTACCTGTGAAGCTAATATTGGTTGGAGCCTCTGAGGGTTCATCTACACACACATCCTTAATTGCATACTGAAGAAGCCTTTTTATTATTATTTAATAAGTCCTCATAGCCCAGCCTTTGCCTGAAACCATATACTTTTGTCCTTATCTGGTCCAATATTAAAGGGGTTTTTTTCATCTCTAAAAACAGGCCTTGCTATGTAGTTTGCCTCTTGGTAGTAATATGGAAATGGGAAAAAAGAGAAGGGGTGTTGAGCCTACCTGAGACGCATCTTCTCGTTGGATGAAGACAGCAGCCAGGATGGGGAGTATTCGACTGTTCAGTTTGATGGACTGAGTCTGTCATAGTTGTTTAGTCCCACCCTTGTTGCTAGGGGCTTCCAGCTTTTGGCGAAGACAAAGAAACAGACTCGTTGTGTGGGCATGAAAAATGAGAAAGGTTAGAGGCAGAGAACAACCAGACTGTCGAAGGGAGGGTCTGGCTGCTGTCTCCACCCAACGAGAAGGTGCGTCTCAGGTAGGATCAACGCCCCTTCTCCATTGTGGGTGGCGACAGCAGCCAGGATGGGACATACCCAAGTTCAGTGTCCTGAAGTTTGGGGGGGGGGAGCAGTCTGGTTCCGAGAGCCCTCCCCAGGGTACACATTTTGAAGAACGCGTCGGCCAAAGACAACATCCGCCAAAGCGAACTTATCCAACTTGTAATGCAAGACGAACGGGGAAAGAGAGGTCCATGTTGCAGCCCTGCATATCTCCAGTAAGGAAGCTTGCGTCGCCCAAGCCGCCGAAGTCGCCGCACTGTGGGTGGAATGAGCAGTCACATGAGGAGGCCTCGACAAGGAACAAAGTTCGTAGGCCATAGAATTCATCTGTTGGATCCAGCGACCGATGGTCAACAACGACACCTTGCAGCCTAGGGAAACAGGCAGGAAAGACACAAAGAGCGACTCCATCCGGCGGATCAAAGCAGTCTGTTTTATGTACAAACAAAGCATCCTGAGAACATCTAGAGTATGCCACCGCCTCTCCAACGGGTGAACCGGATGAGGGCAGAAGTTCGGAAGGACAAGTTCCTGCATGAGGTGGAATGTCGTGTTGACCTTTGGGACAAATGTTGTGTCAAGGCGCAGAACCACCCAAAGGTCAGCCCAGGTCGATAGAGCAGCAATCTCCGAAATATGACGAGCCGAGGTAATGGCTACCAAGAAACGATTTTACACGACAGCAGACAGAGACTAGCAGTTCGCAAGGGTTCGTATGGAGGGCCGGTAAGCGTGTTCAGTACAATGGAGAGGTCCCAGGTAGGGTACCTATGGAGAACAGGCGGACACAAATTGGTAGCTCCCCGGAGAAAACGATGAATCAGGGGATGTTGAGCCAAGGAAGTCAAGGAGCCACAGGTAAGTATCGATGAGATCGCCGCGACCTGCCTGTGTAAGGTATTAGGAGATAGACCCTTGGAAAGACTCTCCTGGAGGAAGACCAGAATATCAATGATGGAAGCCCGTAAGGCTTGCACGCCATTTTTGTCACACCACATGCAAAAGGCCGGCCAGGTAGCCAAGTAAATACGGTCTGTAGAAGGCCTCCACGAAGCCTGGATCGTTTGGATGACGGCTGGCAGAATATTAGCCCCACTCAAAGTGCACCGCTCAACCTCCAAGTGGTCAGATTGAGCCAGGGAAGGTCCGGATGACATAGTGTCCCTTATGACAAAGCGTTCGCTCTGAGAGGAATGTGCCAAGGGGGAGCAACAGATAGAGAAACTAGGTCCGCAAACCAAGGCCTGCAAGGCCAATGAGGGGCCAGGAGAATTATCTCTGCCCATTCTGACAGCAGCTTGCGAATGACCTTTGAAAGAAGAAGAATTGGTGGGAACGCATACAGAAGCCCCGTCGGCAATGGGGACCGAAGAGCATCAGTGGCCTCCGCTCGAGGTGAAGGATAACGAGCAAAGAATCGCGGGAGTTGCGCATTTGATTCCGTTGCAAAGAGGTCAACCTCCGGAAGGCCAAAACGGACGTCAGGTTCCTGAACACCTGGGGATGCAGGTGCCACTTTGCATGGTCCAAATGGTGGCGGCTCAGCCAGTCGGCCTGTACATTGGCCACTCTGCTCGGCTTTCAAGGAGCTGAGGTGGTATTCTGCCCAAAGGCCCAATGTCATGGCGAGATCCATCAGGGATTTGGATCTGGTGACCCCTAGGCAGTTTATGTGCACCTTCACTGTAATATTGTCTGTAAGGACGAGAACGTGAGCTCCAGAGACAAGATTGAAACGCCCAAAGGGCCAGGAAGATTGCCTGCAATTCCAACCAATTGATTGGCCGTTGAGCCACGCTGCGGGTCCATGTGCCTTGAGCTATCTGACCTTGGGAATGGGTGCCCCAGCCCTGAAGACTGGCGTCCGTGGTGACCACCACCCTCTCGGGCTCGAAAAACAGGAAGCCTTCCGAAATGGCTGGAGACCTCCACCACCTGAGGGACCTGCGCACCGCCAGGGGAATTGCTACCTTGTGGGACAAAGTTCCTCTGCCTGCCTTCTGCAACAGCAAAAGAAACCATTGGAAATCCTGGGAGTGCAATCGTGCCCAGGGATCTATCGAGGTGGCCGAGATCATCTTCCCCAGGAGTTGAGATAAAATAAACGGGGAAGCCAATTTATACCCTCCAGTTTGAAAGCGAGGGCTCGCAGTGCTGCCGCTCTTGGGATAAATGGACCTTCCCAGTCATAGAATCAATTATGGCTCCCAAGTGGAGCAGATGAGTGGATGGCACCAGATGGCTCTTCGCAAGATTAATAGAAAAGCCATGAGTGGCCAGGGTCCAGATGGTAAGCTGAATATCCGATACTGCCTGCTGAGGGGAAGAGGACAGGATTAAAATATCGTCTAAGTAACACTGTAGACGAACTGAAGAGGCCCTAAGGGATGCCGCTAAAGCTGCCAAAACCTTGGTAAAGGTCTGAGGGGCATAGGAAAGGCCGAAAGGCAAGGATCTATGCTGGTAATGACACCCCCCATAACAAAAACACAGGAACTTAATATAGGAAGGAAGGATGGGAATATGGAAATAGTCCTCGGTGAGGTCTATAGAAGAGAGGAGATCACCCCTCCAAACACCGTCAAGAATGGTTTGTAACGACTGCATCATAAATTTGCAGTACACGACATACCGATTTAAGTGTTTAAGGTCCAGAATGGCTCTCCTCCCCCCCCCCAATTACTTTGGGACAAGAAACACGGGAATAAAATCCCGTCCCCTTTTGATCATCAGGCACCCGTTGGATAGCCCTGATCGAAAGGAGATGCTGAACCGCCGACTCCATAAGAGCTCGTTTCGAAGAGACCCGAGACAGCGGACAGCAGACAAAAGACATCGGGGGAGGGGAAAAGAATTTGATGGGCAAACCTGATCTCAAAGTGGCCAAAAACCCATTTATCCGAAGTCGTACTCTCCTAAAGATCAGCAAAGAGGGCCAATCTGGGAGGATCTGGGATGTAGTTAACGATGGTGCCAGAATGAACGACCTCCCCCCCCCGAAAGGGCCGTTTACCTAAGGGGGGGTTTCCCCTCAAGGGTCTGTCTTGATAACCACATTGCCGAGGAAAGAAAGTACCTTGCATCTTAGATGAGGAGGAAGCAAGACCTCCCACCCTGTCAAATCTCCGATATTGAGGGCGATGGAAATATGACAAAAAATGGGACTCTCCTCTATGATAAGCGGTTGGTAATACCTTCCACTTATCCTTTGTCTCCACGAGGAAGGCATTCAAAGGATCCCCAAAGAGAGCTCCTCCCGAAAAGGGAACCGAAGCTAAGCATCACTTATGTTGTGCATCCGCCTGCCAATGGCGGAGCCAAACCAAACGGCAGGCAGTTACAGACG
This sequence comes from Masticophis lateralis, assembly GCA_030761175.1. NCBI lineage: Eukaryota > Metazoa > Chordata > Lepidosauria > Squamata > Colubridae > Masticophis > Masticophis lateralis. Next base: position 196,701,672 of record JAUDYJ010000001.1, on the reverse strand, counting down.
AGGCAAGCGATTTGGCTGCAAAGTGGGCTGCGTTGAGCGTAGCATCTGCTGAAAACTGCACAGCAGCAACAATTTTATTTAGATCTTGCTTGAGCCTGGTGTCCTCCGGAGCAATCTTATCTTGCAGTTGTCATAGCCATAGCAACGTAGCCCTATTAAAAAATGATGTGGTCGAGGCCGACCGAATCGCCCAAGCTGCACCTTGATGTGCCTGTTGTAGTACCAGGTCTGTCCATCGTTCCTCTGGACACGACCCTCATCAGGAGTGCCAGGAATAGCTGCATTGGGCGTCAGGTCTACAATAGCCTTATGTTTAGAACAATGTTCCTGAACTGCCATGCCTGACATTCCTCAACTGGGCTGGGCAGCAGCAGACCTAGAAGTGGCTTCTAGGGGCAAAGCATGTTCAGCCAGACTGGCCTTCCAGCCATGCTTTGATTTGCATAAAGCCTTGGGCATTTCGCTGAAGGAAACCTCATTTCAAAAAGCAGTAGCTTGGACTACAAGCAGCAGCCAAAGACCCCAAAATACCCTGTAGCAGGGCGAATGAAAAGTTAAGGGTAGTGAAATTAGCAGACCGCACCAAGGCTGTCAGTAGCAAAACAACACTATCGCGCCAAGGTGATTTCAGTGAAAGAAGCAAAATGGTGGCTATCCCACAGTGCCACGTAGGGAGCACAAAACTCCACCAACTGCTGATACACTTAAAATGGTGGCCGCAATAACAGGCAACGGAGGGAGAAAGCAATCTCCTCAGCAAGACCGCCGTAGCAAATAGAAAAAGCTGGGCTGGAGCGCAAGGCTTCCAAAACTCCTGTGGCAAAAGACTCTATGAAGGCCAGCAGAGGCTAGGCAAAGAGGCAATGCCGAGAAAAGACAGCCCGTTGGCACTTGAAAGCGGGCGTCAGCTGTAGGTCGGCTCTAAAATGGCCACTGACCTCCAAATAAAGGGGAGTGTGAAAACTCCACACAATAATCAGAATGAACGGGACCACGAAGCTCCACTGGTAGCAAAATGCGAGGCATGCAGCAGGAGCGCAGCGCTCCACAAACAATCGTGTAGGAGGCTAAATTTAGAAGTGGCAGGTTCCGATAGCCTGTAATTGAAATCAGCTGTAGTTCAGCTGTAAAACAGCCGCTGGCAAACAATAAGGGAGCGCAAAGCTCCGCACAGAGAAATATTGAAATATTTTGGAAGCGCGAGACTCCACTAGAAACCTAAAGTCCAGGGGCTGTAAAAGTCACAAATATTAACAAATTGAGAAAGATAGATAGTAAAATAACACTGAAAGAGCTGCAGGCAGCTGCTGAGGGAGTCAAGCCCACCACAGCAGTGCCACAGCTACAACTCACAAAACGAAGTCAACCAAGTCCAAATCAGTAGGCAAAAATCAAATCCAAAGTCCAAATCCAAAGTCAGAATAACCAGAGTGAATTCCAGCAAGAGAAATTCAGAGAAAATCAGTGAAATCAACCAGAGACTCAATCCCACATGACTATCCAGTCTAATGGACTGAGTTAAAAGCTGGAAGCCCCTAGAAACAGGAGCGGGACTAAACAACTATGACAGACTTAGTCCATCAAACTGAACTGTCGAGTACTCCCAATCCTGGCTGCTGTCTCCACCCACAAAATGGAAAAAAAGAGAATGGTAATCAAAAGCAAGATGGAACAAGTGACAGAAAGATGTGTAAGATGGTAAAAGACCAAGAAACAGAGGAAAAAATGCTAGAGAAAATATGAAAAATGAATGAGAGAAAAAGGTTGAATAAGCACATTGGTGTAAAAGAGATTGAGACTATTTATCATCTTTTCCAGATTCTGACAGACGACTAAATCCTCCAGTCTAAATTCACCTCTACCTCCAGCCCCAGCTCAAATTATAAAGAAAGACTGAAGGATAGTTTTCCTACTAGCTGGAAATCTACAACTTGCTATCCTTCAACACATTTTCAGGACTGCACCAGTGGTGGGACTTGAATAATTTAACCGGTTCTCTGGCTGGGTAGGCGTGGTCTGTTGATAATGTGACTGGGTGGGTGATATCACTCATCACACCAATTCTTGCCTCCCGGCCCCTTGCCTCAAAGGCAGAGTTAGGATTCAGCCGGTTGGGCCTAATCCCACCACTTGCTGGGCCCGCCCCCGCCTGTTTTTTGGCTGTTTTTCAGGCTGTTTTCAGGTTGGTTTTGGCCCAAAAAATGGCCCAGAAAACAAGCCAAAAACTGAGTGGGACTGGGGCCAGCCAGTGGTGGAATTTGCTGGTTCATCGAACTGTGCAGAATCTTAACTATCAGTTTGCCCAAACCGGTGCAAACCAGCAAGAGCCCTCCTCTGGACTGCACCACTGACTATCTCATTACCAAGGCAGAATATTAATCAGTTTTTAGGACAGAGAAAATTCTGCCAACCCATTTTTGTGCTATCTTGTGGACTACGCTAGAGGACAGCCTATTAAGCTGGGTGTATGGATGGGACACCTGGAGGATCACAGATTCTCTACCTTGAATGTTCTTAATCTTATTTAAATGAGTGTGTATATTTGGGGTTTCTGGGTAGGAAATGACAGCAGTAGAAAAGCTGATCCATAATTTCAAAAATTAAGATTTCCCATTTTTTGACATGTTAATCAATCTTAAAATATAAATTAGGTTACATAATTTGTATTGGCAAACTTTGTTATACTATACTTGTCAATGTTTTTGGATGTCAGACATAAATAATGGTTATAGCATAATGACTATTCCATTTTATGAGCATATGGTAAAGGTTTAAGTTGGTCCAAGTTCTTGGATGGGTTGCTAGGATAGGCAGTGTGGAGAGAACAAACAGCTTCCAACTATTATAGGAGTACAGCTGGGGGAAAAATGTGATGTATTTACCTAAGTCACGGATGCTATTAACAAAGGAAGAATCATATATGCTTACATAACTAAGTTATTTATCCTTGACTTTCCTTTGTATAGCTATGCTACTCAAACATCATTGACTCTGTCTTGAGAGATGCGAATAACAGGTCACCTTTATACACATCCCATAAGCCTCTCTACGTCCTTGTGCAAATGTGTATCAACCAAATAAAAACATTTAAGAATAAGGGAAAAAACTGAGCCCTTGGAAAGGAAGCTAAAAAGGTAGAATCTGATCCAGCTTCAGAAGTGCAGCTAACCTCACTAGTAGCAGATATAGTACACTAATTATAGTAGTTCTAAGCAACATAATTTTGTTTAATACTAGGTCATACAATATAGAGTCCCAAGAAATTCTGAATGTCTTCCTTGTCATCACAATTACCTGGACGGCTAAGTTTCATAAAACTATATTCACTTTGCTATTAACTTCTTAATATGAAACTGCAGTAGGGTATTAGGATGTGATATCATTCCTATACCTTTTCAGAATTTAAAGATACTAGAGCAGGGCTGTCAAACTCCCAGCCCACAGGCTGGCCACACCGACGCCCGGTTTAGCAAAGGGGGGGAAAAGTCTTGATACGTCACATGACGCCGCAGTGACGATGTGAGTTTGACATCTCTGTACCAGAGTGGGGTTTTTTTTCTGTATGCAAGATCTTTCTCTGCTAGAGAAGACATATACAAAAATAAAATGCATCAGACTGAATCATTAGCCAATGAACAAGTGTGGAAACTTGATCTATTCTTGTGCTATTAGATTAACTGCAGTTGAAATCTATAAAGTTAACTTCAGGCAAGTCAATGATTTTTACAGGGGTGCTGACCTTCAATCAATTTATAGTGTCTTAGAACTCTTTCCTGTACATATATATCATTGGCTAAAGAAATTTATTATGCTCTCAGAGGGAATGATGAAAACCTGTTTTAATGAGAGGTGACTACAATATTTTCACTTAGGCTGTAGTCCTGTGCACACTTATTTGGGAGTGATCTCTGTTCTGAGATTTATTTTGCAGTAAATATTTATAGGACTGCAGTTTTGAGGATGATGCCTCAATCACAAAATTTAAGTCCGACTACCTATTCACAAATTCTGAGCATCTAAAATATGAAATACAATAAACCTGTATACTACTAAAAGTCTCTTGTCTGTGTATAATCAACTGAGGGAAACTGTGTATCGTAGGCAACCATTTTTGAACCAAGGTACCCCAATAGGCTAACTCAATGAATGCATTCAAAATCCAGGAGCGATGACTTTTGAGGGATTGAAATTTTGGAAAATTATGGGCCCATCAATGCTGCTGTACTGCTGCAGTGCCATGATCATCATTTCCAATGTTCCCTGCCAGTTTCCCACAAGTTAGTTGGGAATCTGGCAGTAAGTTGCAAGTCCAAGGCCAGCAGACAGGTTAGTGGCTGCTGCTTGGTGAGGGAGGAAGCAATGTATGTGTGAGAGAGATGGAGCAAGGGTGGAGGAGGGTGTGCAGGGTGTGTAAGAGGCACAGAACATGTGAGGGAGAGTATATGAGGGTGCGGGTTGGTGAGGGTGCCTGAAGAGTGTGGCAAGGGTCAGGGAAGATTTGTGAGGGTGCAACAGAGGTTGGGGAGAATATGAAGGGATGTGAGGAGGTGCACAAGGTTCATGGACTACATGAATGGTAGTAAAGAAATATCTCTGAAACAATGATCCAATGGGTCACAGGTTGCCATAAAAACATCAGCAGTATAGGATATACTGTTTCTCTATAAAATATTGATTTTGAGCTATTTATGCTATAAATATGAAAAGTAGCATTTTAACATTTGCTTGTGACAAGCTATATACATGAGATGGACTCATACAGTTTCTCCAATATCTTATTGGCATATAATTCTGGAGTTAGTTTCTATAACCCTGATGTAACTGAAATGTGTTCACTATTATTACAATTAAAAAAGGCCAATCAGTACAAGAGCCTGGTGGTGCAGTGGACTAAGTGCTGTTAAAGTAGCACTTAGTTGCCAGCTGCATGCAATTATTGCAAGTTCAAATCTCACCAGGCTCAAGGTTGATTCAGCCTTCCATCCTTTCGAGGTAGATGAAATGAGGACCCGGATTGTGGGGGCAATAAGCTGACTTTGTATAAAAAAGAACACCGCTTAGGGGCCCCCGAAGCCCTACTAAGCAGGTATATACAAAAGTATGAAGGCTATTGCTTAACACATTGTAAGCTGCCCTGAGTCTCCGGAGAAGGGCGGCATATAAATCTAACTAACTAACTAATAAATAAATCAGGGCTGTCCACATGCAGGGACCATTCTCAAGATCAGAAATTACTTCTGACTTAAGATTCTTAATTGCAAAAAATCGAAGAATTTAGGCCAGCATTTTAAAAAAGCATTGGCTACTTCTGCCAGCAGTCAGCAGTTTGAGTCTCACAGGCTCAAGGTTGACTCAGCTTTCCATCCTTCTGAGGCTGGTAAAATGAGGACCCTGATTGTTGCGGACAATAGGCTGATTCTGTAAACTGCTTAGAGAGGACTGTAAAGCACTGTGAAGCGGTATATAAGTCTAAGTGCTATTATATCATAGTTTTTATGGATTTATGGATATATAAGCTGCCTTTAATGTGATATTAATTGCTGTTTTGTTAATATTGCTGATGTTTTTAGCTGGTTGTTGGTCCCCAAAATCTCATGGCAAATGGGTGGACATAAAGCAAAACAAAACAGCTCATTCACATTTTAAACCATAGACTTGTGAGCAGGAAGACTTCTGAACATATAATCCTATAACATTTGCGGTTAAATCCTGTGAGTGTTTCATCTACTCGGTTGGTTTTTCCTTCAAGTTTAATCTCTCCCAAATACTGCAATCCTCTCCCATAAAATCCATTACAACTTCTGGCAGGATTCAAAATAGAAGCTACTGGTTCAAGGGTAACGTATTTTAAAGCCTAATAATTGCAGCTAGGTATTTCTGGAAATCTGTGTATCAGCATGTAAGAATGAAATGCATGCATGCATGCATGAGAAACTGAATGACTAATCTAGAGAAACTACGGTAGTCTGACAGGGTATATGTCCATATTTTGTCCTTCCTCAATTTTTGCTATAGGTTCTGATGCATTTGCCTGAAATCAACTTAGCTTTCAAGCCAAATTAGGCTGCCAATTCCCACTGTGATAGTTGAAGTTATAACATTATAATTTCTCTAACTAAAGGCAATGAAAACTAAATAGCAATCTACATTGAAAATCTACAGTAAACCCAGGTTCTGTCCAACACAATGCCTAAGGGCATCAATGTAACTAGTGACATCTGCCTTGGCACCAGGCTTTCTAATTCTCAGGACTTCTTTAAAGATGTTTTTACTTAAAATTTAATAAATGGGAATAAATTAGAAGTTAGTATGCTTTACAGAAAAGCACTACTATAAAAAAATAGGATATAATTTAATTCCTGGAAGCATTTTTAGAAAATAAGATGGTGAGTGGTTAAAGTCCAGGGTTGGCATCTGTTGAAGTGGCAGAGACACTTTGGAAAGCTACAACGCTTGTTGAGCAACAACCTGTGTAGTGCAGCTGTGTTTTTTTTACAATGAATTTTATACGTTTACTTGATAGATTTAGGTAACACAGGTGAGGTGTGAGGTAATTAAATAAACAGTTTACTGAAGGACAAGTAACAGACTAACAGAAATAATTACTGCCACACCATATCAGAAGTTACTTGTAGAAATAAGAGGAAACAAGAGAACATTGTTGCTTATCGCCTGCTTCTGGCATGCATATTACATATTTACAACAATCACTTCACCAGTTGTATCCTAGTAACTGAGTGCTTTGAGACTGGGCCTACCAAGCATGGCAATCATTTTATGGGAATTACTATTAAGATACTTTCAAAATCCCAGATACATCCACCAACTCAGATTAGACTATTATATTTTCATAAATTCATATACAGAGTGAAAATATATATATATATATATATATACACGGCAATGAATGTTCAGAAGCAATTATTAAGAAAATACTTCTTGGTAACTTGTTAATCGCATAATCAATGATTAAAGGGGTAAGAATAACGGTATATAATGTAATATAGATGGTTGTCTTGTTTGAGAGCAAATCAGTGAAAAGCCCAAATGACAGTGTATTATGACAACGAAATAATTTATTCATATGGGGAAAACATCAGGAGAAACTTCAAAAACCTTTGATGGGACAGTTCTGGGTCTCCTGTTTAATGCTTTACTTTACCAAGAAGATCACCTGAAATATCAGGTTGGGGACAAATTGTCCTAGAGAAAAATCTATCTGTAAGAGTAGATATTGGCTTGATGGCATATAAGCAAGTAAGCAAGCTGATAATAGATACAAAGTTCAGGGATCATTGAATATACATTCTGAAAGTCCTGTAGAAATTAAAGTATTAGCATTAATCATTAAAATACCAAACTAGCAAATAATGACTATAGTTGCATTTGTGTATACCTTCCCATCCTCTCCATTTTAAAGTGATTTTTAAAATTATATTCCAGCTTACTTTAAATGTTAACGAAAAAGCAAAATGAAGTATTAATTTACCTTTACTGAAATAAACTTCACTAATTTGTAATCATTTCTTTTGATTATTTTATCTGTGATGTTTTGCACGTGTAAAGAAGATACGCAGACATGACAATAACCAGTGAGGCTGGATGGGGAGGAACAGACTTCAACTCAATCTTGGCAAGCCTGGGTGACTGTGGCTGCTTGGTTTTCTAGAGTCAAGGGCTTCCATCATTGGCCACAGATAGTATAGCACTTCTCCATTCTAGATTGGTGAGCAACATCTGGAGTCACAGCTACTACTCAAAGAGTGAGGGGTACCTCCAGCCAGGAGGACTTTTACACAGGTTCATTTTATGTAACAGATGCACCCCTTCCTTAACTTGAAGACTCTTCAGTACGTCACTCATGCCCAGGTCACCTTACACCAGATCAGTGTTGGCAAACCTTTTCGGCACTGTGCCATAGATTCTGCAGCTTCTTGGGGTGCATGCGTGCACTGGGAAGGTAATCTTCTGGTTTCCGGCATGCGCATGTGCACCGGCCACCTGGTCTTCCAGTTTCTGGCATGCATGCACACATGAAGACCAGCTGGCCGGTGCACATGCACACACTGGAAACCGGAAGATCATCTTCCCGGTGCGCACATGCGCACCAGGCAGCTGCTCTTCCGGATTCCGCCTTTCCCGCGCATGTGAAGGCCAGCTGGCCAGTGCGCCAAAACCGGGAAGAGCAACGGGTGATGGCTCGCGTGCCCATAGAGATGGCTCTGTGTGCCACTTCCAGCACGCGTGCCATAGGTTCGCCATCATGGCATTAGATTATTGCAATATGCTCTTTGTAGGGCTGCCCTCGAAGACCATCCAGAAACTACAGTTGGTTCAAAACGCAGCATCCCAAGGATTAATTGTGGAATGCAGTGGGAATGGCCTTGAGGGGCAGGAGGAAAAGCCACTACTAAGACAATAGTCAGTTAAAAGTAAATGTCTCAAACAAGACCTTCACGAATATACAGGGAAAGAGTGCATTCAAACTTGCAAGATTCTATCACCATAGTTTTACAATAAAAATAATACCGATGCACATAACATTGGATTCCTAGTCTGATCTACCTTGAAGGGCTGACAGTAATGCAAGTCTTGGTAGGCCCTTGTGTTATAACTGCTAGATAAGCTGCATTGTTTTGTTTTGTTTTAATTTGATTTATATGCTGCTCTTCTCCGGAGACTCAGGGAGGCTTACCAATCCATTTCCAGATTCAATTCAAGATGTTGGTCGATACCTATAAAACTTTATGGTATAGAACCTGATCTGCAGGATCAACTAGGACCAATTGTTTCTACTTGCCCAGTACATTCTAGCACAGTAGGTATATTCCAGCTCCTTTCTATCAAACACTATAATCTTACAAAACCGAGGGAAGTTGCCTTGTACTGTAACAGCCCTCAATCTCTGGAACAGCATCTCCCCAGGAATACAGACAGCATCCTCTCCTGGAGTTCTGAAAAGCTCTTAAAATGCCATTGTAGTCTCAAGCTTGTTTATGGGGTCCCTGTCTTGGTTTCTTATTGTTATAAGTGTTCTGGACTGTTCATGATGTTGTATATTTTTTTTAAATGGTATTTGTAAGCCACCAGAGCCTAGTGGAGTGGGCAGCTAGAATAAATTTAAATAAATAATGTAATATTACAGTAGTATCACAAAAAATATGCTGGAATGTGTGTGTGTGTGTGTGTGTGTGTGTGACAGAGACAGAGACTGATTTTCTTTCATGAAGTCACATATTAATCCAACCAGGCAAGTACTGTCCACTGTAACTATAATTAAATTTCTCTGGGTATTAAAGTTTTAGTATTATTATTCGCATTTTACACTTGGAAAAAAACATGTGCTCTATCAGAAGCAAATTAACACTGTTTAAAAACATCTGGTGATCTTCTGTGTGACAGTAAATAATAAAATGCCTTTCTGAAATTTGAATTGCCAACAATCCAAAATTCTAGTGATACTTATTTTCAAAAACTGTATTGGCAAACACTGGGAAATACCAAAGATAAACACTGAATTAAATGTTGATTGAAGTTGTAATCTTATCCAGAGTTTTGAGACGAAGATTACCATATATACTCGAGTATAAGCCGAGGTTTTCAGCACACTTTTTAATGCTGAAAAAAGCCCCCCCCCCCGGGCTTATACTCGAGTGAAGGAAAAATGCCTTTTTTCCTGCAACCTGTTTTGACTTCCAGGGGATGCAGGGAGGCTTGCTAAAGGTAAAATGGGGCATGGGGTGGTGGTGCCCCTCCCCCATGCCCTTTTTTGGCTCTCAGGGACTGCAGGGAGGCTTGCTAGGGGCATGAGGGTGATGCCTAGCAAGACTCCCTGCAGCCCCCTGGAAGCAAAAAGGGAGAAAGAAACAAAGAAATCCTCACTGTTTAGGGAGATCCCCATGTGCACTGAGCTTTAGTTGAGAGCTTATTGTAATTGGCAGCTAGCTATCTTTGCTCAGGCTAGGCCAGGGGTGGGCAAATGTGGCCCTTTTACAACCTGTGGACTTCAACTCCCAGAATTCTCCCAGCTTGGCTGTGTCAGGAATTCTGGGAGTTGAAGTCCACAAGTTGTAAAAGGGCCACATTTGCCCACCCCTGGGCTAAGCTAATCAATAATGGAGCTCTAAGAATGCCAGATGAGAAGGAGAAAGGGAGGGAGAAAGAGATAAAGAAAGAAAAAGAAAACGGAAGGGAGGGAGAGAGAGAGAGAGAGAGAATGCAGGTATCTCTTAACAGAGGCTTAAACTTACCTGAAATTAGATCAAGCCCTACATCACTTAACCCAATGTATCAGATTAAATTGTTATTGAATTAGTTTTGGTATATATACTACATTCTCTTGTGTAATTTAGTTATAGTGTAAAACTAGTCTATTATGTCTCAAAATAAAAGGGAGATCAAAATTAGTGCCATGTAAATTCTGGAATCCCCAAAGACTTTTCCCATTGTATTTATTAAACAAACTTATATAGCTATCCAACTCATATACAGTACTTTTAAAGTTATTGTTGATACAATATTGTTTTTGTTGATCCTCTTTTCCATTTACAGAGCTAGTTTACTGTTTTTCTTTGAAATCAATATTCAAAAACATTTAATCTACTGAGGCCTCAATTAATGTAATTTTATTGGTATCTATTTTTATTTTGAAATTTACCAGTAGCGGCTGCATTTCCCACCCTAGGCTTATACTCGAGTCAATAAGTTTTCCCAAGGTTTTTTGGTAAAATTAGGTGCCTCGGCTTATATTCGGGTCAGCTTCGAGTATATACGGTAAGTCTTTATCAGTTCAGTGAAATGTATGTCCAAATACGCATTCACTTGGTTGGATTAAAAATGATTGACAATGACTTGGAGTTATACAGACATGTTAGATAAAAGTGATTCTTCTCATATTGTATATTCTAGATAATTTTTATATGTAAAAAAAAAATAGCTATCTTTGTTTTTCTTTGCATTATAGAAGATATTCCTGTTCTGAAGCACAATGTTATTTCTCAAACAAAACCATTTAAGGGTAAACTAAACATCATTTACAGTATGGAGCAGGGGTGTCAAACTTGCGGCCCACGGGCCAGATGCCTCATGCACTGGCCATGCCCACCCCGGTTTAGTGAAGGGGGAAAAAGTTGTGATATGTCACATGATGACAACATGACGCCGCAAGTTTGACACCCCTGGTCTAGAGACACTATGATGAAACATAGAAGACTGATGTAAAGATGGTATGGAAAAAATCTCATACATATATTTAATTCATTATTGAGTTTTTTTATTTCAACATATCTAGAGAAAATAATGACATAACAATCTTACTTGATCTACTCCTAAACTAATTTTCAGGAAACAAGATCCCCCAAATATAAGAAATATTACGACTAGTAGAAGCGACTATTTATAGTAGTTCGGTCTTCATCTCACTGCATTGTCTAATTTCAATATAAGTAAAACCATTGTTTAGATCTTGCTCCAATCTGATGCTATAAAGATACATTTAAACTTAACATAATAGCAATAATATTTGCTTAATATATAACAACTCAAAGGGAAAGCAATCTTTGTTTACATATAACAAAATGACTGAGTTAAACTAGGCTCATGGTTTCCAAACTAAACCAGAATGAGCTGGGTTTGAACATCACACTAAGCCATTAATCACAATTTACAAACCACCACTAACAGGTTCACATGTTAAGTCAAAATCAAACAATCCATATTTTGGCTTATTCAGAATTTGTACTAGGCCAATTGTTTAAATCAGCCTGCAAGAATTCAGTGTAAGGTGTATCTGATCTTATGAGTTTTATGTGAAAGCACACAGACCTGTATAAGCTTTATGCATACATATATTATTTGCCCATAGAAAGAAGGATATAGTGTAAAGTGAACTTTTCAATATTATACTAAGACCATTTTACACTTTCTTTAATGGTGGAAAGAAGGAAGACTAGGTATCTCTTGCTGTATTTATATATACGTATATGTATATGTACAGATAGTCCTCAACTTACAACAGTTCATTTAGTGATTGTTTTAGACCAAATGGCACTGAAAAAAGTAACTTATGACCGTTTTTCACAGATACGATGGTTGCAGGATCCTCATGTTCAGAGTGATCAAAATTCAGATGTTTGGCAACTGACTCATATTTATGACAGTTGCAATGTCCCAGGTTAAGCAATCACCTTTTCTGACCTTTTGACAAGCAAAACCGATGGGGAAGCTACATTCACTTAACAACCATGTTACTAATTTAATAACTGTGGTGATTCACTTAACTGTGCCAAGAAAGGTTGTAAAATGGGGCAAAACTCACTTAACAAAGATCTCACTTAGCAACAGAGATTTTGGACTCAATTGTGGTTGTAAGTTGAGGACTATCTGTAACGTGTTAAATTTCTTCAGGAATTACCACCACCATATACCTAGTATATATAATATTAACTATCCCAAAAAAACAGCATGTCTGAAGGTAACAAATATCTAACAAATCTCTTTAAGACATGAAAGTTATGAGTAACTACATTAGTAGTACATAGAGCAAAAATACCATTTTTACTGCTTGACATTTGCATTCATTGATTTTGTTTTTTAACTGATACTTTTATGCAAATTAATATATGCAACTTACTCACAATAAAAATGCTACAATTATTACAGCATTAGATCAATATTATCAATGATTGCCTGATAAAAAGAAACACGGAATTCACATTTAGTTATAAATACATAAGATCCACTGCATTTTGGATCCAACTCAAAATAAAATAAGAATTACAATACAGTTTTATATCTTTCCTTTGAAAAACGAACATAAGGAAAAGTATAACAGAATAGTTTTTCATTAGCTTAAAAGTCCATTTTAAACACTCCTTACATGCAGTAGAGTTCCTTGCAAGTTTTATTCACAAAAAACAGGTCAAATTCAGGCATTGATCAGAAAAAAAGGCATATCCAAATAATATTCTGAAATAAATCTGCAAACCCATTATACCTTTCCTAGTTCTAATTAGGGTTTTTCCCCTTTTCCATTTAACTCTTTTCATTTTTTAGTATCTCTCATGGACACCTTAGCAGAAGCTATCAGCTTTGACAGAAGACAAAAGTTCTGGCAGTGAACCATAAATTGGCCATTTCCATAAAAAGAACTGCTAAATGAGAAACCATGTGCTCAGTATATGAAACTAATTTCATGCTTTCAAAAGCACACAGTGGCTTCTAGCAAGAGACTGGCCTTGGGACTTGCAAAGACAGATCGGCTAAATAGAAATAGGTTTTCTGCTGGTTAGCCATGCTTTACATGTACTGTTAGTAAATAGAAATTCTCGAATCTTCTGTCAAACATATATACATTCTTTTCCATAACTCTGGGGTTGAAAGCTATAAAAACAACTGCCTTGTGAACAAATTTACAGCAAAAAGCATGAGATGGTTCTTATGAAAGGACTGCAGAGTTACTATTCATTCTGTAACAAGAAATGGTTTTTCTTTCCTACTGGATATTACCACCCATTCCTAAAACAAATATCCAAAGAGGAAGCAAGCAAATAACAAGATTTGGTGAATAATTTACAAACTGAAATGATTGGGCAGAACTTTTCAGACATGTAAACACAACTTAATCCTCCGACATGTTGTTTTTAAACTTAAGGGACTGATAATGTGAATTCCAGAGATTATTACCAGCAATGTATTCAGGTCTTTAAAAAAGATTTGCAATGTTTAAATGTCATATTTAATTAAAGTATTGTTAGGCAGAAGTTATAGGAATTTTATGCCTCTTACAAAACAAGTTATCATTGCAAACAAATTACTAGAGGTTGTCCCATATCTGGCAGATCATATCTTTTTAATACTGACAAAATCAGATACATATCACATCAGTATATTGCTTTTGCTTTTAACTTTATTAGCTGAAAGGCACATTTGCCATTTATAGTTCAAGTCAAGCTTTTCATAAATAGGATTTTATGCTCTGCAGTTTGTTTCCTGACCACAAGTATATAATCACACTGATGATTAATTAGCCTCATTAATTAATCATCAGCTTGTCATATTGTATCAATAGATGTGTGTTAATGTATTTGAAATGCATAATGACTATTCTGCCAGGAGAGTCTCTTCTGGTTATAAATACTAAACCAGCAATACAGAGAAGATAACCCATTACATAGAATTGCATTTGCAATGCATTATTAGTTATAATCAGAAAAATAATCTGTTTTCCCATAATTTTTTTAGCCTTGGTGTTCTTTTGCTATAGGTGACAAACAAAATTCCACTTCTAAACATGTGAAGATTACAAGGCTGTATCTCATTTTGAAATGAGTATAATTCTGTAATGTTTATATTTTTTTAAAAAAAGCATTGCTCACCTCTGCTAGGAAGTCCACTCCACATGATGGTACTGTCGTGCTAAATATCCAGCTTGTAAAAGACACCAGGCTAGAAATTCAAAACTTCCAATTTGTGACCAGCAACAGAAGATGGGTTGGATACTACAGAGACCTGGATCTCCAGCCCTGATCATGTGTGTGCCAGGAAACTGTTATACCAGTGCAGCTTCAAACCTTCTCCACTGCTGGCTTATTTGCACTGCTCATTGAAAATCCTTTACACGCTGGCAGCATTTTAGGGAAGGACAAGCATACTGAGTCATTTGTAAAGAAATTGAAGCAATTTTAGTTCCACACATTCACTTGTACTGAAATATATACACACAGCACTGTTAAAGTAGAAGGTCTTTGGAGTGGATTTATACTGAGAAACAAACAATCTTCAGGCTTCATTATCAATGCATGGAATCAACTGCAGTGATCAGACTCAAGCAAGGCAGATTATTACGAAATGGCTCTACAGAGATAGCTTCAAACCATAAAGAATCATCTTCCTAAAAGCGTGAGTGTTAAAATTAGAGCTAAATTCTCCACAGGGAGAGGGAGCATTCATAGTCAATATGTTAATATGTATTATTGGGCTTGATTTAGAAATGAATAATGACATGTTGACTATGGTTTTTTTCCCCTGTTTATATAAAAATGCACAACACATGCTCAGAAAGGAAATACTGGTTATATCCTGCTGCCATAAAATAGCCTGAAATAGCCCACCCCTCTCAAAAGACATAAATGGACATAGAAAACTCTAGTGACACTATTATTGACTGTGTAAATTTAGGCATCTGATGCTTCAGACCTGCACCTTTAAAATGTTTACTTTCTGCCCTACTGCTCTTCTTTCTTTTGATGTAGGTCACTTCTTGTTCTCTCAGATTTCTAATCATTTCACCCTCTTAGTCCCTTGCCTCAGCCTGTTCCCTGTTGCCTCTAGCATTGTTACAGTCACTCATCCACCACCTCTCATTCACTGCAGCTGTTTCAGCTCATGATGCCTTTGCACAAAACAGTTAGGCTAACTCTAACAAATTTCTTTCGACACCAAAAGATGCCCTTCTCCTTGGAAACTGCCCTCACTGCTGCTCTCCTATCAGAGCTTTTTGTGGGGTTTTTTTTCAGAAACCAACAAACAGAAGGGAAATTGGAGGCCACCTGTATGTTTCAGCTTTTGATTGCTTCTTAAATTTTTGGCAATCATTCTGTGCCTTTGTATTCTCTCTGGCAGCGCTTTGTTGCTATGTCATTCTCCTGGGCTTTTTCTTCCATATTGTCTGAGTTGTTAGCTTTTGCTTTCTTTCATAACACATTGAGATTGTTCCCTTGTGACTTCAATCTTCAAGAAAAAATCTAGCTACCTCTCATCTTCAAGTTACATTTCCATCACTGGCACCCACTTTTCATTTCTACTATTTGCTGCCATGGTCACTCCATTGATCTTTAAGAACTGTACTCTAGCTCTTTCCATTATGGATTTTATTTTCTTGTTTGAACATCACACTGTCACTTTTAATACATCCTCCCCATCTCACTGTTTGTACCACTCAACATCTTGCTTGTACTGTGACCTACAATCTAATAATATATTTCTTGAAGTTTATTTCCATTATTTATCTCCAACTTCTGACCTCTTCCCAGACTTTTTCCTTTACTTTTATCCCCTCTCAGCCAATGCTCCACTGTTCAAGCAAACGTGACGCGTATTTTCATGACTCCATTTGGTATGCCTCCCCAAGTTGCTAAGCATATGCTAAGGAAAAAACAAACTATCTAACTGCTTTTATTCATTTAAATTTCAACTGTCCTTCTCTGTATTTTATCTTCCTAGCTTGTATTACAATACAGGTCTAATTCTGAAATTATTTTCTGTGTTTCATGCTGTACTTAGTCCTCTTTCTTTACTTCATGTATTACTAACTTCCATAGGAAAATTGGCTATCTTTCTCTCCTACTACTTTCTCCAGACTTCATCTCTTTCAGTGTTTATTGATGAAATCTTGTCCATTAAATCACTCAACTTGCCACCTTAAATTAACAGATCTGATTTATCTATTATCTATTCTGAATAAATCGTAGCCCTCTTTTCCTCTATGCAGGGGTGTCAAACTCATGTTGTCACGGCGTGGTCACATGATGTATTGGGACTTTCCCCCCCTTCGCTAAACCGGGAATGGGATTGACCAGCGCGTGACGCATCCGGCCCTTGAGCCGGGAGTTTTGACAGCACTGCTCTACTATGTTCAAATATACCATTATCTTATTTATTCTGGAATAAAGCACCTTGCAAATTTTAATGTCTCTTCTCCCCCCCACACCCCCTTATAAGCATCACAATAAATACATCCATCTTATTATATCCATTTGGCATTTTAAAACTACAGATGCCTGAAAAGACACAATTGCTTAATCACACCTACCCAGTAATCCAACAGAAGTGAATATACAGTATGCACTTCAGGTTGAGCCAGGGATTCTATGCCTAATAATGTCAGATACCTGGGGCAAAAATATTTTCTTTCTAAAATGCAGCTCCAAAGTCAAAAACATTGCTAGTTTCATGTTAACTTTTACTCACTATTCCTAAATCTTAATATTTTTTCAAAAAAATATTTTCCACATTTAGCAACTTACCTTCTCATCTCTCCCTGTCTCTTTTTTCTCTTCCCCATCTTTGCATTTTAGATGGCAGGAGAAAGGGACTTGGTCAGTTTTGCTAATGGAATCTTAAACTGCCTGGAAAACTAATAGTACTATTTAAATCAGAGGTGGAGAACAATAGCTCCTTTATGACTTGTGGACTTCAATTCCGAGAATTCCTGAGCCAGCATGGGCCATCATACCCAACCTCTGATCTAAAATATATTGAATGCTTCTCAAGTCAACAGGGTTTATGCATGGTACAAGCTATCCACCAAAACATACTTCTTCTCAAATACAATTTCCACTTAGAATATCAATTTGAACTTGATATTGTAACTTTAGATTATAGAAAGAATATAGAGTATAAAACTAGACAAGTCTATGCAACTCCCAAATTTGTATATTAAGTTGTGAAAAGCTAATAAAGCCTAGATTCAGAATTTCATTTTGGAGAACTCTGCTTAAGAGATGTTTCTAACAGAGCAACAATAGCCAACCTTTTTTACAAAATGTAGTATGGTTCATGTGTAATAACATGCAGTGGGGCGTATTTCTCTTCTGCAGTATCATTGTGTAGGATTCTATTCTCATTCTTTCCTCTGTTCATCATCTATTCAATTCAAAGCCATAATATGTGGTGGGATATATCATGTTCTCTCATCACATATACTACAAACTTCCCTTCTTGGTAACTGGCAGTTCTCTGGTGTTGTATACAAAACATTATCCCCGTATAACCTTAACATTTATACTCAGAAGGCATAATTAATGAGACAACTGGCATCCAGTGCATTGATTAGAACAAAAGATTAAGAACAGGGAGACTCACTTTCCTATGTCATTCACTGGTAATCTTAGGACGAGCTATCAGTAACCTACTTTTCAAAGACAAAATTGGAGAATATAAATCAAACACACTTGGGCTATGTGAAGTGTCAAAATGATTCCATTTGAAAAGAGATTTGATTGAAGGCCCATTTGAATTAAATGTTCACAGTAAAATCAATTTCAGGTGTCAAACCAAATCACATTTTTCAACACTTTGAAAACATTTAAATACAATTCAGATACCAGATGGACTTTCTAGCTTTGCAATCTCAAACCTGGGGTTTTTTTTTAATTATTTATATTTATATTTATATACCGCCCTTCTCCCTGGGGACTCAGGGCGGTTTTTACAGCCAAGTAAAAACATAGAGTACAAACATTAAAATACAATTAAAAGATATATGTAAATTTGGCCCCGTAATTAAAAAAAACAACAATAAACCAATTAAAACACTTCAAAGTATTAAGCCAGCCCGGCTTGCTGAAAAAAGGGCACGGTGGAAGGTACCGAGGTCTTGGATTCTCCTTATCTCTGGGGGCAGTTGGTTCCAGAGGGTAGGTGCCCTTACAGAGAAGGCCATCCCCCTAGGGGTCACCACCTACATTGTTTGGCTGATGGCACCCCGAGGAGGCCCTCTCTGTGGGAGCGCACGGGTCGGTGGGAGGTCATTGGTAGCAGCTGGCGGTCTCAAAGATAACTAGGTCCTATGCCATGGAGTGCTTTAAAGGTGATAACCAACACCTTGGAAGTAAAGCTGCAACCAAAACCTTGGTTGCAGCTTTACTTCCACATATGCACAAAACTGAAGTAGGTTGAGTTGCATTTTGTGGAGTTTCTCTCCTCCACCCCACGCCCAAAGGAAAGCCAGTCGGGCTTCTTCTCCTAGAACCACCCCTTCCCTTCCCCCTGCACTCTGCTCCCTTCGCCCTACCCTCAACTCAATCCCACTTCAGGACAAAGGAGTGGGCACTGGAAACGAATGTTGAGGCGATGTCGGAGCACATCTTCTGACCCTCTGGCACTCGTCCCACAACTCTCCATGCTCCTCCAGCCCTGGTTTGCTAAGGGGTGTGTGTGGAGGAGCCCTGATGCTTCCACTGCCCCACATGGCCCCAGCTATCGCTGCCCAGCTTCCTCAAAGGTGTGGTGCATTTCAAAGGCGGCAGTTCATGTCTGGAGGAGCCGAAGAGTGTCCTGCTGTGAGAGCTGGGCTAGGCCTCTCACTATCCAACTCACTAATGGGGGCGCTTTTGCTGGGCCAGCCCCCTCTCCCACTGGGCTTTTGTGCTCGGCACTTGGCCCCTTCTTTCTCTTGGCCCCGCTGAGGGAGAAGGAAAGTCTAGCTTGGGCAATGGCCCCCACCCCATAAGATCCGCCCTCACTGTTCTCTCCCAGCCCTCTTTGCTGATGGCAACAGCAGATTCCACAATGAAGGCAGAATCCTGTTGCCGTGAAAAGGCAATTACAGGGGTGCTTCGCTCCCGCACTAAGGTTCTGCCCATTGCCACCACTGTGACAGGGTGACAGCTCTTTCATCCCTGTGCCGTGACAGGGTCACAGGGAGCCGCAGCAGAAAGGTAAAAGAGCCGCATGGGTTGCATTGTAGGCTTGAGGAAGACAGGACCCATCTCCCTCATGGTGAAGTGAGCGAGTGAAAAAGTTTATTCAATCAAGTCCAATTTTGTGAGATCTTTTTCTTTCATGAGAAGTTGGAATTGATTGAGTGAAACACGCTGGAGAAACGCGATTGGAGCTGGACTGGGGCGACTGCACATGTGCCACAGAGAGGGCTCTGCATGCCACATCTGGCACGCCATCACGGATATATAGTAATAGTGCTTTCCTTTTTTTAATCTCTTGGCTTTGTTTTGGAATTTGTTAGGTTGACTTGGAAGGAGGCAGATTTATTTTGTTATTCCCTTTTGATTCCCTATTTCCCTATTTTGTTATTCCCTTTTGATTCCCTATTTCCCTATTTTGTTATTCCCTCTTTTTATGATCCTCTATATTTCCCAAAATCTATAAATTTTCTTTCCTAAATTTTGTCTTTTTATCAGGTCTGCCAGTCACATCTATAAACTGTTTGCAGTTCAATTGTTTTAGTCCCCCCTTTTATTAATTTATTATTAAATAAGAAAGTCATTTACTTTCTTGTTGATTTTGCCCAGTCTAGCATTGAATGAATGTTCTTCACTGCATGAGTGCAGAATGAATTAGCATTAAGGGCTGTCAGGTCTGCCTTGATTGTCTAGCATGTGTAGATTTCCCTGACATTGTATGCTATATGCTAAATAACTGTACTAGTCTAAAATACTGTGTGCAGAACACTATGCATAATATAGCCTATTTCTTTATACTAGATATTACATAACATATTTTTGGAGTATAAGACGCACCTTTCCCCCCCAAAAAAGACAGTGAAAATCTGGGTGCATCTTATACTCTGAATGTAACCCCCACCCAGCCTCTCAAACAGAGGTTTCAGAGGCTGAAAAAAACCTCTTAAACAGAGGTTTCAGAGGCTCAGAAATGAAGCTTCAGAAAAAAAGCCTCAGAAACAGAGCTTCAAAAAAAAAAAAGTCTGAGAGACGAAGCTTCAGAAAAAAAGCCTCCAAACTGAACTTCAGAAAAAAAGCCTCTGAAACAAAAGAGGCTTTTTTTCTGGAGCCCTGTTTCGGAGGCTTTCAGAGGCAAAAGAAAAAGTTTTTTCCGAAACAGAGTTTCAGACGTTTCAGAGGCATAAAAAAAGAGCCTCTGAAAAAAAAATGCAAGGCACAGAGCTCACAACCAACAACCTATTGCTAAAATTCGCCTCTGGAAACAGCTGATTGGAGGTATTCCGGGAGGCCGATCGACCAGCCAATCAGCTTTTTTCTTATTTTCCTCCCCAAAAACTAAGGTGCATCTTATAATCCAAAAAATACGATATGCAATATTTTTTTAAAAAAAATTTAATTGTTGCCCTGATATCACAAAATACATCAATTCTAGAAAATTCTAATCTTGACAGTAAAATATGATGTCCTCCAACCCAGAAAAGCAAATGATCAGAGAGCGTAGTAGGCTCTCTGTTCTTAAATATAAGCTTTATTTTTAAGAAACGTTTTGAAACTTTTAAGTATGACATTTTCTGTACTTGTTTCACACAATCTTTGTAGATTATTTAAAGCACATTTTGGAGGTAACTGTCTTGCTTTCTCTTTTCTGTTTTAAAAGTATGAGAATATTAATAATCACAATGAAATCTTTAATGCTACCCTGCCAAAACTTTCCTGCAATATGTCTAAAGGATCTCTCATCCCTACTGTTTTCATTCAATTCTACCAAAAAATGAACCTTCAATAGATTTTTTAATATTTTCTCTTAAAACCTATGAAACGGGGCATATTCAGTTTGCTTATTCAAATCCTTATATATAAAAACTATTCATATTACCAAATAAAAGAGCTACTGCATTAGTAACACTTTGATATTGATTTTTTAATTAAAGGCAATTACAGCTAAATCTATAGAAAAGCTTAGGTTACTGCAGGTCAGAGATTTAAAAAAAAAATAAGAAAATAACTAATACCAAATAACTGAATATACTTACACAATATTTTGCAGGGCATCTGGTTTAAAGATTAAATTCATAGTTTTAAAACTTATTACAAATGGTAATTATATAAATGATCCTTTTAATGATTTAATAACACAAGAAGTGGATTATTTTAGGTACAAATCACACCATTTTTGTTCTGATAAAATATGAACTGAAATGAGTATTTTAATATTTGCTTCTAAATTGCTGGATAATGTTGATTGCAAACTGGATGGTTTTTCATATTTCTTAATGGAAAATCACTAGGAAGACATTCAAATAAGTAGGAGAATGGAAAGAGATACTGTAAGTGATATTTTTTTAAAAATTATGGGAAAGAAAACCACATCTTCAAGGCAAGACACTGTGATCACGAAGCACTGTTAACCATGGGTAACTTTATCATGACTTATTCAACCCAGTTTTCAAGGTTCACATATACAATGAACCATAAATTAAAGGCTGGGTATTCATAACATAGTAGGCTATGGTTGGCTATGTAATTCAGTGGCCCTATCTGCATAACATATTAAGTTGGGTAAGGCTTGTCTATTGGATAAACATATCCAACCAATAAAAGAGTTAAAAATTTTACTCCACAATAGCCCAAGGTTAAGAGACTAACTCTCATGACCAACTGTATTACTCAAAGAAATGTTTGCTTGGTGGTCTCCCTGTTCATCCTCTCACTCCCAGCAAGATGGGCAAAGCAATGATAGACAATTTATATAAATACATAGATAAATTTGGGGGTTGGAGAAAACCAGCAGAAAATCCTTTGGATACTTCCAATTTAATTGTGATATCTGCAATTACACAATCAGACAACTTTATAGTTATGCTATCTCCTCATTTTCTGTAGAATGCTGGCTATGTTCACATGGTATAGCCGTCTCCTAAGATAACCATTTACTGTATATCAGAAGTCCCAATCAAATGGGACTTGATAATAGCTTTTCTGTTTTTCATAACTGAAGTTGTCCTGTTGATATCAATACAGATTAACACAAAAGGGAATTTTAAAATGCAGTAATACCACAGCCCTATTTATTATTTCATTTACATAAATGTGTCATCCTTGATTAGCTAAGCAAACACCTCAGTTTCCTTCTGCAGTAGTTTTGTAGATTAAATAGCCCCTCCTATTTTTATACAAAATAAGAAAGAGATTGGACACATGTGAAAGTGAATTATAAGTAGCTTTGTAAACAATATATCTGCATTTTATAAAATATAACCAAAATGTAAATTCCCCTGCTCCACATATCTGAGGTTAAAAGACTTAGTAGTGTCAATGATAGAAATAAAGAAGAAAAAAAAAAGGTAAAATAGGTCACAGTTGGAATGATACCTGTTTTCTTCAAATAATCATTAAGAGAAAAGACATAGGGTGAAATATACCAACTAATGCCATAAATGGTTAAATCTGCTAAAAGCAATCTTTGTATGAATGCTTGCACTGACATCTTGTGGATATTTTAAAACACAACATAAACTATTTAAAGACCCAAATACATCACTGGAATGATTTTTTTCCCTATTGATAAAAGATAATAAATACAAAAATAGTTATTTTATATGATGCACTTGTTAATTTTCATGACTGCTAGTTAATTTCAGAACTGCATTTTAAAGAAGTTTTTCATCATCCCTGTTCCTTCTTTTTATATTTGTCACCATTTGATATTTCCCTGTATTATTATTGAAAGAGTAACCAAAACTGTAATTTTAGCACCTGTGAAATGAATACTGGCAGTTTGGGAATGAATTAGGATTGTATAACATATTAACATGCTGCAAAGACCACCAACTAACAATGAACTCACAGATGTTACTGAATTTTACCACAAAAATCCAAGACTTCAATAAACTTAATTGCCATAAATCATTACTTGTTTTGACAATACTTGTGGAACGACCATAAAAAATCCATATTCCAGTATTTCCTCAGCATAGAAGGTGTGGTGTATACAATGTTCAACGTCTTAAGTCACTATGAATTAAATGCTGCCTGGAGAAAAGCACCATATCCTTGCTTTCTACCATCAATCACTGATGTCAGCCGAGTCACTTCAGTAGCATCAGGATTAGAACCACTGCTTCCACATATCCTGTCCCTATCACTATTGCTCCTATCCTAATAATCTCTAGTGCCTATTCTTGAGGGAGGGTAAGATTGTTACTGTCCACAGGCCCATAAACTGTCTTCCTTGCAATACTACTGTCTTCCTCTGAAAAAGACAAGGGAAGACAAGCAAGCATCCAGCAGGGCTATTACACCCACTTTAATATTGGACCTGCAGTAGAGGAGGGAAAGGTGCAATTATAATGAATTTTTTTGAGTCTGTGAAGGGGTATGGAAGATTAATAAATACTGCAGTAGAGTCAACTTGGTGCAATGGTTTTGGCAACAGGCTAGAAACTGGAAAACTGTGAGTTCTAAACCTGACTTAAGCACAAAGCCAGATGGGAGACCTTGGGCCAGACACACAACCCTAGGAAGAAGGCAATGGCAAATCTCTTCCAAAATGTTGCCAAGAAAACTGCAGGGACCAACCCAGGCATTTGCCAAGAGTCAACAATGACTTGAAGTCACCAACAAACAGGGGCAGAGTATCTGTACATCCCTTCCTTTTCAGGAAAGCAGGCCACACACCATTTCCTCAAAGTCATGAGGCCATTAGAAAGAAGATAAAAGGCATCGCAAAGTCCCTGCTTTATTGCCCTTAATAAACGAGATACTCATAGTTGGGTTCCAATATTTTAAAACTTAAACTTTTCTTTTCAATAAATCTAACTAATGAGGCTATATGAGATGCTAGCTTTCTTGGTTGTAAGCAATCTTTGGAATCTTGATAATGGTCCTCTTGGGTATAAGATAGAACCCCTGTTCCACCTCATTGTGATATATTTGTGGAGAGGAAAATTATTTTTATTAATGGAAGTCAATATGAAGCTGGCTTTCTAAGCACTAACACATTTCTCTTAAGCATTAACTTAATTTGCAAGAAATACTCTTAAAAATAAAAGTGGCAAGTAGTAGTAGCCCAGTGTTTTGGTTTATTATATGTACTTATTTGTTCATCTGTCAGTCTCAAATTCAGAGACAAGCAGGATAAGAGTGCTTAAATTGATGGAATGCCAAAGTCTCTTGTCATTGTTCCAATTTTCAAATGACCTTTTTAGGATGCAGAGTAAAGCTATTTAGTATGTTTGCTGCTGGGTTGAAACCTGAGCCAGGAACTTAAAGCTTATGCTATTATTAACTGTTTTTAATTAAATGAATGTGCATGATTCAGAAAGCAGTGTGCATGTATAGCTCTAATGGAACTATGTATCATCTTTACTTAACCTGGTGCTTTCCAGATCAACTAGGATTGCAATTCCCAGAATCCCCAACCAGGATTCCTCCTGAAGGGAAATTGGTAAGGGTTGGTGGGAATACATTGTAAAACAGAACTAGTTTAATTACAAGTAATATCATTCATACATCAATATCACAGGGTTGCCGCTGTGGGGAAAATAGGAGGAGGGAGGAGTATTATGTATCTTTGCTGCCTTGAGTTATTTATAAAGTAATAAAGGCAGGATAAAAAAACTATAAATAAATAAATCTGTTTCCTGATCATGTAGTGTTGTCTCACTATTTAGCCTATTCCCTAGAACTTCTCTGCAAATGAGATTTCCTCGTCAAATAAAAAAAATAATCGAAATAGTAATAGTGGGTTTCTTCAGTGCTTTATATTTGATTTCAGAAAGCTGCTTTGGAAGTAGGTAAGAGTGCATATGTAACACCTGTCAGCAACTTTTCAAAGCAGCCCTGATTTTTCTCAAAATCACACTGCTCCCTTCTTGAAAATAGTCTTGAAGGAAATATGTATCAACCTTATTAGCCTGGAAAAATAGAGAAGGGTGAGAAAGAAACTCTTTGGTATAGGAGGAAGGGAAGAAATAAAAAAATGCTGTTGAGCTCTCCGGAACCTTTTATTATAGCTTATATCAAAAAAGGAGAGTGATAGCATTTGCTGAAGTGTTTTATGATCTGGTCTATCTTAAAGGGTTGACACCTCTGAAGCTGAAGGGAATGGTGGCAAAACATATTTACTTTCAAGAATTGCAGAGTTACTATAGTTGTTATTTCTCTACATTTGAAGGCATGTTTTTGAGTTAAAACTGTAGGCAAAGCCCTAGTAAATAGTTGCCTTATACTAACTGGACAAGTCGTATATTGTCCTAAACCACAAAATAGCTTAACTGCCTCTGGCATAGTGTCTGGGTAAACCCAACCAATGTGTTTAGTAAATTTGTGATTTATGTCATAGCTTGCTATGTACACCCAGTGAAGTGTGGTTTATTCAAGGAAGCATAACTTAGATATGATTATCTGGATACCGAGTTACTGTATGAGATTGTTAGAGACTTTGTTCATTTTTATTCATTTATTAAATTTATGCTGTCCATAAGGCAGCTTTGGGTAGCTTATTCTAGGTAGTTATTCAAATATACAACTTATTGCAGTGTTGCCTCCATTAACTGGCAGCAAACCTCGAGTTCAAATAATATTTTTTTGGTTTTATCTTGAGATGCCAATAAATGATCCTGGAAGATTGTAACATATGAAATATTTATCATTGAGCTATGGCTTCTTACTATAACTTGTAGCATCAATGAGCACCAATTAAAGTATTTATCCAACATTTCTATAAATCTGATCTGATCTGTAAGGGATTTCTTTCTATATTGTAAACCTAACAGTAAAACTAACTATAACATTCAGAACAGATCTGCATTTCCTTTGTTGGGTGCCACAGTGTTTCCAAGTTTAAAGATATAGGGAATATCTGCATGCAGTAAGCTCATAGCTTTTTTAATCCTTAAAGTCCCACATCACCTGGGATCTGATCAACATAATATATTATTTATATTTATATTTCATGTTTCTAGACTGCACATCTCCCTCAATGAATGGCTCTGAATAGTGTTTTTATTAAACTTCTGGTCTTTAATATCTATTGGTATCTGGTTTATTAGCATATCTTCCTGATGTTTTGATGTTTGTCTATGGGATTTGATGAGATAGAATTTTTTTTTCAATTGCAGAGCTGAGAAAGAATGTCACTGGTGCTAAGATATGCTTGGCTCCCATTCATGCTCAACACTACCTTTAAAAGAACACTTTGTCTTTTAAAGATAAAAATCATTATCTTTGTGTCATTTTTCTACTGGTTGTGAACTGCCTGGTCAGTTCAGATTTTTTCTGAGTTGGTTGTTAATTTAAATTTTAATAATTTTGCTGTGGCTTTTATATTTTGTAAGTTGTTGGTCATCTTGAACATTTTTACAGCAAGATGAGATAAAAAATATTTGTCAAGATACAAATCCATGTAAAATGTAATGCCACTGCTATTTATCCTTGGCTAAAAGGGGGAAGAATATTTGCTCTAGGAAAGGGCAATGAAGTGTGCAGTCTGGCTCTTAATTCATTAGCAGGGAGCCAGCATTACATGTCATTTTTGTTACTGTATCTAATATAATCTTGAAGCAAGACCCCCTATTTCTATTTAATTTTATTGTTTTAGACAGCTTGATTGACTATGGTTATGATATGTCTTATCAGGGCCACCAAACAAAATAGATGGAGGTAGAGAATATTTTAGAAAGTGCCAAACGTTTATAAGAAACAATTATAAAGAAAATGAAACTTCCATAGGATAAACGGGCAAATCTTTTTTAATCTATGAAAACAAACAAGTTCCCCCCAGATGAGTTTAAATCTATCACTTCATTAATACTTTGCTATACTAGCAAAAGTCATTCAAAAGCAGCTATCTCTCTCTCCTCTAGATAGTATTTCTTAAGGACAAAGACATTTTCCCATCTATCTTAATATAAGAAAGGTTGATGGGTATTATTTTTATAAAAGGTGACCTCCAAAGGATTATATTTAAAAAGAAAATGGGATATCAGCGCACTCTGCATCTTTCTGAAAGGAAAAGAAGCACATTATTCTTCCTCTATTATATGGCCATTTTTAAAAAAAAAAAAAAAGAACTATGGTTTAACGGTTTAATTATTGGGACCAGGTCCAGATTCCAATCATCCTCAGCCATGAAAGCTCACTGAGTGATTCTGGGCCAATCATTATCTGTCTACTCAACCCACCCCAGAGAATTTTTGTTGTGTGAAAATTTGGGAGACAAGAGCCTATATATATCAAGTTATAGCCTTGCAGGAAAACATACAATACTGTAACATTGATAAATTACTAACTAAATTAAGAAAAAAATTAATTTGTTACTTTCCTTCATCTTATAGGAAACGGAATATTATCGGGTTTATTTTAATTCAGCTCATTAAAAGTTCAGTTTTTAAAAACCAAGTTAGACTTTATAAGGCTTTATGGATCGCTACAGAAATACTGAATTTTAAATGATTCATGCTGACTTATTAGATAAATAAGTCCCATTTCTTCTACTGCTGAACTAAATGACTTTAATCTCAAAATGATAGGCAGGATCAGACCATGGATAACCATGTAAACCATTAAACCATAGTTCTTTTTTTTTTTTAAATGTATAATAGAGAAAGAATAATATGCCTCTTTTCCTTTCAAAAGGATTCACAGTGTGCTGATATCCCATTTTCTTTTTAAATATAATCATTTGGAGGTCACCTTTTATAAAAAGTTTAGGAAGTAAAAACATTCTGGGGGAAAAAACAAGAACAAATGTTTTTCATCTTGCTAAAAGAACCATATGAATAAGCCCATGAAGTAGAAAATCTCTTCTAATCTGAAATGCCATGACATTATTGAAGAAAACAAACAAAATAGGATAAGGCTCTGCCTGCTGGCTTGAAATTGTAAACAAACATGTACAGTGGGGCAAAAAAGTATTTAGTCAGCCACCAATTGTGCAAGTTTTCCCACTTAAAAAGATGAGAGAGGCCTGTAATTGACATCATAGGTAGACCTCAACTACGAGAGACAAAATGAGAAAATAAATCCAGACAATCACATTGTCTGATTTGGAAAGAATTTATTTGCAAATTATGGTGCAAATAAATGAATGTGCAAGCAGAAGCAGATGGGGGCTTAGATGTGACCCTGGTTTGGTATGAGTGGGGAAAAAAGAAAAAGGGATGACAAAGTAGACCAAGGGTTATTCTAGGAGATAAGAGTTTTAAGGGTAAAATGAATGCAATTAGGCATCTGCAAAATTAATGCAACAATATTCAACTAATTCCCTCTGAAAAAGGCAAAAAAAGAATCCAATTTACTTTGGGCTGAGAAGTCTGAAGACTACAAAGGGATGTTTCTAGGCTGTGGATTTGCTATCTATAGATATTAAAAGATCCACATATCCATAAATTCTCTGCATCTCAGATTTTAGAATTTGAGCCAGAAATACTGCAACTATTAAAAAGCAAAAATTAAAGCCAGCATCTTATTAATTAAGCGGTGTGATGCTGCAGTGGTTAGAATACAATATTGCAGGTTACTTTTGCTGACTGCCAACTGTCAGATGTTCGGTAGTTCGATTCTCACCAGCTCAAGGTTGACTCAGACTGTTGGGGGCAATATGCTGACTTTGTTAACTGCTTAGGAAAGATTATAAACATTATGCAGTGGTATATAAGTCTAAGTAAGGTGCATAAATATCAATTTTTAAAAAAAATTAAAAAATGGATTTTTAAAATTTAAATTGGATTTTTTTTATTTTTATCAAATTTATTTTAATAATAAAATTATGCAACCGGGGGCTGCAGGGAGGCTTGCTGAAGGTAAAATGGGGCATGGGGGGGTGCGGTGCCCTTTCTCCGTGCCCCGTTTTGGCTCCTAGGGGCTGCAGGGAGGCTTGCTAAGGGCATGAGGGGGGTGCCTAGCAAGATTCCCTGTAGCCCCCTGGAAGCAAAAATGGGCTGCAAGGGGGGGGGGGTTTCCAAGGGAGAAAGAAACAAAAAAATCCTCACTGTTTAGGGAGATCCCCGTGTGCATTGAGCTTGAGTTGAGAGCTTATTGTAATTGAGAGCTTATTGTAATTGTAATTGAGAGTTTGTTGTAATTGGCTGCTAACTATCCTTGCTCAGGCTAACCCAGGGGTGGGCAAATGTGGCCCTTTTACAACCTGTGGACTTCAACTCCCAGAATTCTCCCAACTTGGCTGTCTCAGGAATTCTGGGAGTTGAAGTCCACAGGTTGTAAAAGGGCCACATTTGCCCACCCCTGATGTAAGCTAATCAATAGTGGAGCTCTAAGAATGCCAGAGGAGAGACAGAGAGAGAAGAAAGAAAGAGACAAAGAAAGAAAGTGAAAGAAAAAGGAAAAGGAAGGGAGAGAGAGAGAGAGAGAGAGAGAGAGAGAGAGAGAGAGAGAGAGAGAGAGAGAGAGAGAGAGAGAGAGAATGCAGGTATCTCTTAACAGAGGCTTAAACTTGCCTGAAATTAGATCAGTTTTGGTATATATACTACATTCTCTTGTGTAATTTAGTTATAATGTAAAACTAGCCTATTATGTCTCAAAATAAAAGGGAAATCAAAAATCCAATTAGTGCCATGTAAATTCTGGAATCCCCAAAGACCTTTCCCATTGTATTTATTAAACAAACTTATATAGCTACCCAACTCATATACAGTACTTTTAAAGTTATTGTTGATACAATATTGTTTTTGTTGATCCTCTTTTCCATTTACAGAGCTAGTTTACTGTTTTTCTTTGAAATCAATATTCAAAAACATTTAACCTACTGATGCCTCAATTAATGTAATTTTATTGGTATCTATTTTTATTTTGAAATTTACCAGTAGCTGCTGCATTTCCCACCCTAGGCTTATACTCGAGTCAATAAGTTTTCCCAGTTTTTTTGTGGTAAAATTGGGTGTCTCCGCTTTTATTCGGGTCAGCTCATACTCAAGGTTATATGGTACTTTTGGAGTAAAAAATCTTTCTAAAGATAGTTTTGTATTTAAGATATAGTAATAATTTAGTTTATTCAGCATGAAATGGAGCTTAGTGATGTAGCATCAGGCTGTATATTTTGCAATATTTACATTTTTGGTAAACTCAGTGAATCTTCAGTGAATCTTCAGTGAATCCAAGCTCTTCAATCTGAGATAACATGCACTGCATTGATGCATTCACACAATAACCATGAGATACATACATATGGTTCACAGTAACAATGTGATAAATCATAAAACAAAGTTCAGGAATATTCCTTTATCTCACTCTTTTGCAAATCTGTGCACACTACAAACTGTATGATTTGAAGAGAAATGCATCTGTACCATCAGGCTCTAAGTGTGAGGAGGAAGGACAAGCAGGAAAAATGAAAGTGAAACCTTCTAAGCAGCTTATAAATATAATATTAAACAGCAGTTGTCATTTCAGATCCATTATGGCAGCGCCTGTTAGCGGGCATCTACTTCAGTGGTGGGTTGCTCCTTGTTCGCATCGGTTCACAAGAACGGGTAGTAAAAATTTGTAGTAGTTTGGAGAACCGGTAATAACATTGGCTGGACACACCCCCAAACCGTTCCCCGGCCTGGTCGCCACTCACTTACCCCGCCCACCTCATCAGAGGCTTTTTTTTTTTTACTTTTAAATGCATTTTTTCTACAACCTCTTTGGCCGAAAAAATGCTTTTAAAAGTTTTTTTAAAAAGCCTCTGATGATCACGCGGTTCAACTGGGATCGTCAGAGTCAATTTCTTAAGGTTGAAGAAAAAATGCTTTTAAAAGTAAAAAAAAAAAAAGTTGGCCACGCCCACCTAGTCACATAACCCCCCACTAAGCCACGCCCACAGAACCATGCCCACATAATCCATGCTCACAGAACCTGTAGTAAAAAAATTTAAAACCCACCCCTGATCCACTCACCTGCTGCCTGCCATGTCTCTCACCTTGTTGTGTCACTGCCGCATCATCAGTCATGAGTGAATGGGACTGTCAGTGAGTCCACAGTGTGTCAGAGGAGGAGCCGCTGTGGGACACGGATTTAAATCAAATCCACGCTAAGTCTAAATCCTATTGCTATAGCTATTAAAAATTTTTGGCCTTTAGTCAGTATTGTTAAGTAGTACTATAGTAATATTATTGTACTACTTAGTAATTAAGTACTTAATATTACTAATATTTGTATTACTAAGTATTACTCACTATTAGCTACCTGGGCAAAAGGATATATTGCTAACTTTGAAATCTGCCTGGCTGGGTTTCAGGCCCTGCATCAGTCTCAAGACCATGGCTGGCAGAATGGCAAAATATTTCAGTCCTTTCTGGGCTTTTAGACCAGATTTATGAACTGGTGGTAGAGTTCCCTGTCTTTTGATGTTGGGGAACTTCAACTTCCATATTTTGAAGGCCACAGGTCAAATTAAGCTCAGGGGTCAATGACTTCTGTAGCAGCCACAGGTCTATCTCACTGGAATTTAGAAGCAACACATGAAGGTGGACACACTTGGGACTTTGCCTTTGTTTCATGCCAGTAAACTGGATGGGGAGGGCATTACCCCCATGGTTAGATCACTTCCTTTTCTACCTAAGATTGACTGATACTTGGTACCTCCATTGGGATCGAACCTGTTTGAATGGTTCTCCCAAGGTAACCCGTGAATCATGGTGCCTTCCAGCAAATGTTTGGGGAACTTCCTGACAAGCTGGTGGTGAATTTGTTGATGGACTGCTTCACTATCTGCATTGTGATGTGACCTGGACCCTGGATAAAATCATATGAGTGGTCTTCCTGTCATCAAATCCCAAATGGCTCCTTGGTTTACTGAAAGCCTGTAGGAAATTAAATTACAATAGTGATGCTAGAGTACTGATAGAGAAAATCAAGAAGTCAATCTGACCGAGCATTAATACATGCCTGATTTAGGACTATTCAATGGCAGTATGAGATGTGAAACACTATTTTTTCTTCTCTATTATTGAATCAGCGGTTGTTCTGAGGCTGTGTTTCAGATTAGGAAACAATGAACAAGAGACCTCCTATCACACCTATCACACCCCCAGTGGCATTATCAATTAGAATGTAGGAGACCAAGCTGAGCCCAAGGGAGGAGTCAAATGGGTCATCAGTCTTGAGTCCCTTCACGCCCACAAAAGTTCCAGCCCACCTTGAATTTTATTGACATTTATCTACCGTCAATTTGCTCAGTAATTCAGATTCTTGTAGAGAGCTTAAGCTTGCAATAAACTTTTATATTCATTTGAAATGCCTGGATTTCCTGATTTCTTGCATTTGACATTAATCTGAACTATACCTTCTTCACCAAAAATTTCACAGACCCCGGAACACCCAAGCCATGACTTCAGATCTCAGAGCTGCAGCAACAGCATCTCTGGGATGTGAGCCAGACATGTACTATTTTAGCAAACTTCAAAATGGAATAAAAGTCGAAGTAAGGAATTTAGAGCCAATGTTCACAACTGATTCAGCAAGTACAGATCCTGACTCAAAAAGGGCTTCTCAACAACTGCAACCACCTGCCAAGGCACAACTGCCAGTTCCTGCCACACTTTTCCCCAAGATCCCCAGGTACCCACCACAAAGATTCACCGGAGAGTCTGATAATTTGAGAATATTCCTAGTGCAGCGCAAAATCTTTATCATCAGCCAACAGCAGATCAAGAGTCACCTTCATCCTCATTCTTTTAATCGACTCCACTGCCAAATGGGTACTTCCACTCTTTGAAAGCAATGACCCCATCCTGGATAATTTGCCAAACTTCCCCACAAGATTTAGAGACCCTATCCAGATGGAAACTTCTGAACACATCAGCCAATTATACTTTAACTCTGTTGAGAATATATGTTGAAAACTTCAAGCTCCTTGCAGCAGATCTTGATTGGAAAGAACACAATGCAGGAGGGGAAAGCAGCGTAGAAGAACCTATGGAAGAGGAGGAGACCAAGGTGGATGAGTAGGTGATATAGGAGACAATCAGGTTGAGCCTGAGGGAAGGATCAAACATGCCATCAGTCTCAAGTCCCTTCATACCCACAAGAGATCCAAGTCCAGCCTACTAATTTCTTGTGCTTGATATTAAGCAGCATTTTAATGGCAAAGCCACCTCTATTCATGTCTCATCTCCTTGTAAGCAGGATCTAGGTCATTTATTGAAGTATCAACTGAGTTACCTGGATTCCTTGTACCTGAAATCTTCTATTAAGTGACTAGTGTGCTAAAACATCTTCTGTCACTTATGGACTGAATCCCTGTCCCTGCCAGTTTCTTCAGACAGCAATCAGGGAAATAATTCCTTGGATCCAGGAGACTGTTAAATACCTCATTGAGGGAATGATACTACAGTGGTCTTGAAGAAAGCTGTGATATGCGCAATAGAGGCCTTAAACCTATTGGCATTTAACTCCCACAAGTAATAAAACATCTGAAAATGTTAGTTCTGTCCTCTCCAACGACATCACAGCATCAGCAGCCCAACTCCCTAGAGAAAGACAAAGTGCAAATCCAAGCTGGAAAAGATTGTCTATTCTGCTACAATGTATTAACTTCATTATACCAGCTAGCATGGAAAACAGATGTGCATCAACTACCCAGGGACTGAAAGGAATAGTGAAAACTACAGAATTGAAGTGGAGCACATTCCAACAACAGCACTGGGACCAGGCAAAACACTGCAACTTTCAATATTTTTGACCCTTGAAACATAAAGGGATGGTAGGTGTTTACGTAAGTATCAAACAACAACAATAATAATAATACCACCTGTGCTGGAACTTGCAAATAAATTGCTTGTATTTGTAGGTATCTTCCCATTATTCAGTTGTTTTACTCTTTTCAGATGAGACTTTCCATGGTAATGAAGCTGAGCTTGTGCTGCTGAGTTCAGCTGAATATTGCACACATCACAAAAGGAAAATATCATCTTCTTTTTCTCTTTACTTAATCGATAGTCTGGCCTATCATATCTCTGTCCTTTATCTTCAAAGTCCCTTCGAACTGCTGATGGATTCATACTTTTATCTCCAGCCATGTGGTCAGGACATATTGGATGCTTCATGTCTACAAAAATGAAGAAGGAGATGGTGGGGGAAGAGAGAAAGAGAGAAAATATTGAGGCTGAAAACTAAGTAAAGTAGTATCATTTTAGCCAGTGTTTGAATTAGCATCTTCAGAAGACATTGCTTTATTATATGCTGTACACTAAAGGATTCAAGTTGGCTAATAATAAAAATAAAAATTATACAGCCTCACTGTTAACAGTTCTGCAGAGACTGCTGTTCATGCAGAAATATAAAGGCTTATGACATAAGCTATAGCTCACCAGTAAACAAAAAATAATTCACATTTTTGCAAAGTACAGTCATCCTTATCTTCTTTCCGCAATTATCTTTCAGATGGAAATTTCTTTTTTTATTGGTATGAAAATATAATATAATGGTCCAATTTCTTTTAAATCTCTCTTTGTCTTTTTTCTTTTAAATATGGAAATACTGTTTCCCCAAAAATAAGCCCTATCCTAAAAACAAGCCCTACCCTCAAAATAAGCCCTAGTTAAGAGCTTGTGCAATCTGACCATCCCTTCCATCTGGCTGCTTGCTGTGCCAGAACCACAAGGTGAGTTTGATTAGTGGTGGAGCTGTCCCACGTGCCCCGCACCACCTTATCTCTTGGCCCCTGGCAGCCAGGCCATCCAGCAGGATCCCACGTGGCTGCCGCCCTACTTCTTCTGCTTGCTCGCGGCTGCATGGAGCAGGAAGCTGAGTAGTGTGCTGGTGCCGCATTCGTGAGGCGAGCCAGGTATCGGGGCTTGGAGGGCCTGCTGTGGGGTGGGGGTGGGGTGCTGAGGTAAGCCGGTGAGGGCTCCATGTCTCCACCTCACAGCAGTGGCACTATCACACTGCGTGGTGTCTGAGAAGACATGGGCCTCCCATGTACTCTTAAAGTACATGGAAAAAATAAGACATCCCCGAAAATAAGCCCTAGTGCTTATTCTGAGGCCCATGTTTTCAGGGAAGCACAGGTACATAACAATTGACTATAATGGAAAAATGATAGAAACATTAATTCCCTTTTTCTAATTCATTGTCATTTTATAAATATTCCTCTATAGAAATAAACACATATAACATTACATATAACATTACTACCAACCGTTGCAAACTATGCAAATATCATTTAAATTTCAGGACTAAGTCCTATATATTATATGGATGTCTATGGCCAGCTGTAAAAAATGCTTCCTTTGACTTTAATGCAGCATAGGATTTTTCCTGGTTGCTCATATTGCATTAAATTGTCAAGATAAAATGAAGGAAGTAGAGGGAAATAGGTTGAAGGAAGAAATAGATAACAAGAAAAACAATAATGTGCTGTTACAGATAGTGAGTTGTGGTGAGTTAGTTACCTTGATGATTAACAGCTGTCTCCTTAAGAGATTGCATTGTGGAGATGTAGTGAGAGAGTGCATTAGGGGAAATGTAGTCCAGGACATGTGACCATATCTGGGTGTCTAATTGGCCACTGAGGCTTTCTGCCTGGACCGGGGCCATTTTGAATTAGCTCAGAAGAAAGAAACATGCTTTCTGTATGTTGACTGTAAGTCTCTGTTTGAGGATTCCCTAATAAATGATCTGTATGCAACCTGTTTGCTAGAGTTTATCTGCCTGTTCCCAGTGGAGCCAGATGCCTGGGGATCAGAACAGTAAAAGGATGTAGATTGCCTGACCCCCCTCCCTTTCTTCTCTTGGAGCATTGATGGACATTCTGTTTGAGTGAACAAAAGAAACAAAAATGCATCTCTTCTCTGCGCACAACTTGTAAAAAGACTTTGTTTGTATCTAATTGAGACCTTTGCTTAGCCACAAATGTGACAAAACCTGCTTTCCTTCTCTTTGCATCCCAAACTCCATTTGGATTTAACCATTTGGTTCCCACTTACAAGTCATCCCCGTCTCGGCCTGGTAGCAGCATCTCACAACAATCCTCTGCCTCAGACTCCTTCCATCCTTCCAAAGCATCTTCCTGTCACAGCCAGTTGTCCAGAGCCTCCTCAGCAAGGAGCCTCACTGCCCGGGCCACAGAGGCATGAGCCGAAGTGCAGCGGCCAAAGCAACCTTGAGCGTGGCAAAGGAGGAACAATTGCTGAAGGAAGAAATGGCCAAAGTTCAGGCCAGACTAGACTATTTGAAGTACGAAAAGGAGACACTGGGAAAAGCAGCACTGGCTGAAGCCTTAGAGGCAGAGGCTGAACGTGCTTCACTCAACTTCAAACCTGGACAGTTAGAGGAGGAGGACTCAGATGAGCATGTCAAAGCCTATGTTGAGGACCAGTACTCCCCACAGCAGGGACAAGGAGGAGAACCTCACCCACCGGCTCTACAAACTACTCAGACAGCAGATATCATAAGATCTAGACCACAAGACTCCTCCTTTGAAAGTGCACAACCTACTCCGACAAACGAAGACATGTGGGGCAACCAGAGTACTCCTTCAGCAGCAGTGAAGGCGACTCAGGAGGCAAGCACGCAAACAACCACGATACACCACCTCAAAGTGGAGTCTAAAGAGTTCCTGCCAAACCTGCCAGGCATTCCGAGTGCAGACGTCAAGCGC
Organism: Masticophis lateralis; assembly: GCA_030761175.1. Taxonomy (NCBI): domain Eukaryota; kingdom Metazoa; phylum Chordata; class Lepidosauria; order Squamata; family Colubridae; genus Masticophis; species Masticophis lateralis. Next base: position 196,664,649 of record JAUDYJ010000001.1, on the reverse strand, counting down.
AATGGAGGTACTCCAGTTGCCTGCCAGGAAAAAGACCTATCATCAACTGTGGCATGGGAAGACGAAATTGTCCATAAATACTCTATAGGGAACTACAGCCAGTGTTGGCAGTTAATCCTGTCCTAGCCAACGTTTTATGGCGCACCTTGCCACCACCCCCATCGTATAAGGATACTACAACATCCTGGAGAAGGATGGACCTGGCACATAGAGGAGTGCACAAGTTCTCCGACAAGTCAGGCATAGATTATATGCTATGGAAGCTTCTTTTTGTAAATGCCATTAAAGGCGAACGATTGGAGCCAGCCAAGGAACTTGGTCATATGATCACATGGCTAGGCCCACAGTCAATACAAGCAGTAAAGGTGGTCTACACATCAAAAATGTACGAGCCAGTGGAAGCCCTCAGGCTATCATGGGAAACACTTGATGAGGGGTATGGGGCACCTACGATGACGGAATCCTCATTCCTAGAGCAGGTGGACAATGTCCCTGCCATGGACCTCAGTAACCCTCAAGAACTATGGCACTTCTCCGGTCTCCTTACACAATTGAGGTCAGCACAAATGGATCTCACCTTGCCAGGACTTAGCTGTCTCGACCTGTATAAGACACAAAGGTCTATCATTAAAAAACTACCAACGAAACTGATTGATGCATGGATCGACCTAGCTGATAATTACAGGGCAAAGAACCTTGGCAGAGAACCACCCTTCGCCGCTCTTCAAGAATTTGTTGCCCATATGTCAAAGAAGTACAATGATCCATGAAATAAAGACCTTACAAAACAAAGGACCCCTGCCAGCAGAAAAACCAACCAAAGCCTTGGTCCGATCAAGAGCCCAGAGCAGGCCACAAGAGGAACAGCCTCTCTGTCAGTGCATAGCATGGAGGTCATTCCTCTGTTAACGAGGAATGCTGATGTAAAGCCTCTAAGAGTGCTCTACATCAACCTCAGAAAGCAAAGGAAGAACCCATCTGTCCACTGCACAAGACCTCGCACACTCTGAATAAGTGCAGAGAATTCCAAAAAAAGTCCCTGGATGGAAGAAAAGCATTGATCAGGGAGTATAAAGACTGCTTCAAATGCTGTGAGTCTACAGACCACATGGCCAAAGCTTGCACAGTTAAAGTGATATGTTATCTATGCAAAAGTGCCCAGCACCCAACTGCCTTACATCTAGACCGCGAGTCAACGCCACAACCAATTCCTGCTCCATGGTCGGCTCTTACTCTACGACGGACTCCGACCCCCACTCCAACTAAGGAGCCTCAGCACGGCAACAAAACGCACCCAGAAATGACAACAAGTGTCAACTGCACTTCGGTATGCGGAGACTCACCATCACCTCGTTCATGCCACTCTATCTACCTAACTAAAGTCTATCCCTTCTGGACGCCCAGAAGAAGCAGTGAAAACGTATGTGGTAGTGGACGTGCAGAGCAACCAATTGTTAGCCAAATCAGCTTTCTTTGACCACTTTGACGTTCAATCCAAAGAAACACACTTCACAATGTCGACATGTATGGGGGTACAGCGCATAGCGGGGAGGAAAGCTACCAGATTCTGCATAGAATCAATAGATCTGCATAGAATCAATAGATTCTATTCACTTTGCCACCACTGCTAGAATGTGATGCTTTACCAGACAACCACAGTCAAATCATGACACCAGAGGTAATAAGCAATATATCTCACCTGAGACACATGGCTAATCTCTTCCTTGCCCTAGATCCTGAAGCTGAAATCCTGTTCTTGTTAGGTGTGGATGCCCCCGAAGCCTTCCCTCCCCAGGCAGTGGTCGAAGGCCCAGCTGGCTCTCCATGTGCCCTCAAGAAAGAACTTGCATGGGCCACCTGTTTGTATTGACCAGCTACGAGACACCCTTTCCCCCCCCCCCCGACTTCTACCAAGTAGTTCTAGACCAGTCACTGACCTGGAACTACTGCAAAGAAAACCTTGAAGTCTGAACCTCAAGCTTTGCATGAATTGTGTCTACCTCACTGTTTGCATTGTTTGATGCTATTACCTTGTTTACTTTAGTCAATTAGATAGTTACATTGCATTATTTTCTGCTATTTCTTTCTTTATCTTATCTAGTTAAGTAGTTAGTTAGGAGTGGAATTTATAATTCCAGGCGGGGAGTGTGCTGTTACAGATAGTGAGCTGTGGTTAGTTAGTTACCTTGAGGATTAAGAGCTGTCTCCTTAAGAGATTGCATTGTGGGAGATGTAGTGAGAGAGCGCATTAGGGAAAATGTAGTCTAGAACATGTGACCATATCTGTGTGTTTAATTGGCCACTGAGGCTTTCTGCCTGGGTTTTACAACAAACACCGGTGCCATTTTGAATTAGCTCAGAAGAAAGAAACATGCTTTCTGAACAGGGGGATAAACTACCATCCTTTTACACTGGGAAATGGGACAGATTATGAAATAAGGATGTATCTCAACATGACTCACTATGATTCACCTTGACTGTAAGTCTGTGTTTGAGGATTCCCTAATAAACAATCTATATGAAACCTGTTTGCTAGAGTTTATCTGCCTGTTCCCAGTGGAGCCAGATGCCTAAGGAACAGAACAAATAGCACCAGCAGCTTCTACTCCTTTAAAATATTAAGTATGCTTAAAAATCCAACTCAAAATTATGACAATAATTTTTTACTGTCTTCAAAATCAGCTCATAAGAAGCAAGAAACCTCTAAAGCAGATTCTGTCAATATGAGGGATACTGAAGGAGAGAAACTCCTTCTTCCAATTACTAGTTATGCTGATGGAAACATTCTAATGGATTTAATCTAGCCAGTAGAACATTTTGAACATTCAAAATGTTAATTTTCCCTAATGTAATTGTTCAAAAATTTATTTGCTTTTTCCTAGCTAAACAGAAATTCTTGCAACTCTCTTTCTTGAAATTCTCAATTGCTTTTAAATGGGAATGCATTGCAAGAGTGTACAGTATGATTTTTCCTTAGTGGTTTAATATAGTCAATGGCTAAGCATATAAGGAAACCTTGTAATGATGATAACAATGCTAGACAGGTAGTGAGGTTACATGAGGTCTATTTTGAGAAATGAATATTTGTTGAAAGAAAATGTCCATGTATAAGGTCACACTACTGCCCACTTTGTAACATGGAAATGAAACTTAATATGTCAGGGAAAACAATTTTAATGTAGTGGGAATAATGTAAGGTACATTAAGAATTGCAGTAAAACAAGAGATGAGTCAAGAAAGGTTACAAATGAATCCCAGAATTATGAGATTGGAAGAGATCTTGAGGATATTCTAGTCCAACCCATACCCATGACAGAGATTGTCAGATAATTGGCTGTCTAACCTTTGCTTTAAAACTTGAAAACTTCCCATGACAGAAGAGACTGTACCACTGTTTAATAGGTCTTCCACTCAGAAAAGTCATCCTTACTTCAAGTTTGTATCTATCTCTGTAAACCTTTCACCCTCTGGGTCTTCTCCTACCCTTAGTGCTACAGGGCCTGAGTGATACAGGCAACAAATCTACACTCCTTTCCCTGTGAAAAGTTTTAAGAGACTACTATGATGGCTCCCTTTAGCTTTCTCTTCTTTTGGCTAAACACATCCAACTTTTTTAGTTGTTCTGCAAAGGATTTAGTCTCCAAATCTCTCATCATCTTTGTTCTTCTTGGAAATCTTTCTAGGTTCTTAGCATCATTCTTATATTGTGACAACCAGAACTGGACACAGTATTGTAGATGCAGCCTAACTAGTACCACATAGAGCAGAATTAATCACTGCTTATGATTTTGATATGATATATGTTGATGGAACCAAATACTGTACTGACTTTTTTCACAGCGGAAACATATTTTGGAATCAAACTTTTGGGATCAGATTTAATTTGTGGTTTACCCACATGCTCATATCCTTCTTGTAAGTACTACTGTTGAGTCAGGTACTGCCTATCCTGTACCTGTGCACTTCTTACTACTGAACTACATACTGCAAGATAGGGCCAATGTTCAAGAGTGTTAGGATCCTTTTGAACCTAGAACCATTTTGATGTGTTAGCAATCCTCCCTACTTTTATTTGTCTGCAGAACTGATGGCCAGCCCTTCTATACACTCATCTAAGTCATTTATAAAACAAGTCTCTTTATTAAACTTTATTAAACTAGTGGCAAAACCAAACAGAGAAGTAATAAATAGAAAGTACAATTAGATAAGACAAATTTTAATATAGACAAATCTATAAAATTAACTTTAAAAGATGGGTGTCCACTGGGTAACAGTAATGTCATCAGCTAATCCTTTCAACTCAGAAGTGCCTTAAATGATGCCTCGAACATAAATGGGATTTTAAGACAACTAATAAAAGAATTGCCAATAATCTAAGCAACAATGAAATTTACTAGAAATGAAAGAACTACTAAAGAAAATTTGCAACACACAAAAAAAATATCTTTGAACATTCAAATAAACAAGGATTGTAAGAAAGTGCCCAAATTATTGTATTCAAGATCAGACATCACAGAATAATTGGTAGCTTTTAAAAATAAGATGCCAATATACTCAGAAAATAAATATATTCCAAGGCTAATATTAATGAAAGTCCACAATCTTGTGCTAATCCCAACCCCTAACCTTTATGTAATGGGGATTTTGTTCACACATTCAATTAAAAAGCCACCAGTTAGACAAGTTGTTCCTTTTTTTTAAAAAAAAATCCACTTGTCAAGAGAGTTTGATTAGTAATATTCTTGGTGCCAATTATACAAGGGTTTTTTCGTACTTGAGATTCCAAGAATCTAATGCAAGTATTCAAACTATCCCTTAGTTTAGATACCTTCCTTTGATCTGTTTAAGAGTGTTACCGATATCTACAGTTCTTGTTTGAAAAAAAGAGAGAGACCACAGTGGATTGCCTTCAAAACTTTTGATAGGCAAACAGGCAAAATTGCCTGTTTCAGGAAATTGGCTGGAAGGTCTCTCTCTCCTCTTTTTGAAAGTACTCCAAAGTATTGCGCAAACATGATTTAGCAGTGGAAAATCCCCACTGTAGAGCTGGATTTATCTTCCTTGGTTTCACTGAGGCTCCCTGTTATTCTTTAGTTCTGGTAATGAAAGGGCTTTCCAATTTCTAATGTAGGTATACCTCTCTCTGTGTATGTATATTTATTCACATATACCGGTATAGGAATGGCTACATACAGAAGGAAAGATTTTTAAATTTTATTTTTTAATTTATTTGTTATTATTTATTCATATGGCAATGATTCTGGTTACAAGGATTACAATGTTCAAGGACTAAAACCAACAAGAGAAACCAACAATCCAAATAACAAATGTCCAAAGTCACAGGTATCATTTCAATTACTTAAAAGAACAATAAACACCAACACGAAGCAGAGCTCATTCATTCTTCCAAGTCAAACATCTGAGGGAGCAGTCAGCTTTTAAAGCCTTAAAAAAGCTAGCCAGGTTGGGTGATTTGGATTTCCAGAAAGACACTGTTCCAAAAGGCAGACAGTACAACAGAAAAAGCATGCATGACTTCTGAGTCCAGCATGATGACATTACTTCAAAACATCAAAATCAGGAAGTTAATAAATGAGAAAAACTAAGAATACCAAAATGTAGGATGGAAGTTCAAGCCTATCATAATCTTAATTTCAACAATTTCTTTTATCATGCATTTTTTAATGGAAGCTTTGTGCTGCCAAGACAGCAGCTCATCTGTTAAGAATCTTTAAATGCTATAAGTCCCTCAAAGGCATGATATAATATTTCAGCTAATCAGATTAAGTGCTTGCCCATCTCTGTTATCAAGTAACTTTTTATTCATAAGGAGAATAGTGCCAGAAGTTTGTTCATCTACCCTCACAAAAAGATCTGAAGTCAAATTTTCACTGATCCCAGTTAGCTTATATAAATCCTCATGATAATTTAAAGCAAAAACACACACTCATGCACACACAACTGTGATATAATATAAAGACATAATAATGTCTTCTGTAAAATTAAGAAAATTGTAATTTATTCCTGTATTAAATCTGCAGAAAACTGCTTCATTGTTTTGATTGATATTATAATGTGTGTTATTTTTTTCACAGCAGAAAGTCACAGATACTGTCAAGTTAAGAAACTATGAGCGAAGTTGACACTGATTCTTGTCAATTTAATAGGATGGTTGATAAACTAAACCAATGCAGATGTTTTGAATTTCAATAACTGTTACTCCCAGTCAATACAAGCAATGCCACACAGTTGTGGCAGTTTAGTGCAAATTCTTTGAAGTAGGCCAGACTGCCTATTCATGCATTAAAGCAGAGGTCTTCAAATTTGGCACCTTTAAGACTTGTGAACTTCAACTCCCAGAATTCTCCAGCATAGCTGGCTGGAGAATTCTGGGAGTTGAAGTCCACAAGTCTTAAAACTGCCATGTTTGAAGACCTCTGCATTAAAGAAAGCAAATATTTACCATGCACTTATGATGCTTTATTCCAATTGAGACAGATCTAACTCTAACTGGAATTAACTTACAGCTTTAGGTGACTAGGGACCATAGCTGCTCCTTTCTATTATAGATATTAAAAGGCTAGTAATTCTCAGTTGATCAAATATTTTATTCCTATTCAACTCTTTGAACTAGCTGTATACAGCCTGTTGGAAAGTGAACTACGTATGATGACATTGCTTTATGTACTGCAAGGCTTTAGTCCTCAACATTTACACAGACTCCCTCATTTTGACTCCAACTTCTGCTGGTCTTTCCTACTTTTTTGCCTGTTCATCTGTCTTAAAATATTTTGATTACAATTCTCACAAGATTTTGCCAATGGCCATGCTAATTGAGCTAAGGAGTCTAAAACAGCTGGAGGTTGTCAGGTGACCCATGCATTAAGAACACTTTTCAATTTTCTTAAGAATTCCCAAATACTTAGCAGCAATACTGTTTTGGAATAAAAACAATCTTCAGGAATAATACATTTATCACAGCATAAATTCTTCAGATTCACAGATGCAGATGAAAATTACACTATACATTCGTTGATCTTTATAGATGCCACCAAACTTTGTAGTTTAAATTCTTATTGGCTTTTGAATAACCGTCTTTTAAAAAAACATATAAATATATAGTAACAACAGTACTGGACAGGTGATATTGGAGTTTACCACATTAGGTTGGGAAGACTATAAAACTAAGAGCAGGTATGCTCTTTGTCTTCTTTTGTTACTTTGATGAATTGGCTGGAATTATCTAGAAAGCACTGATATATGCCAAAACTGTATTATACAGCCGAGGTGGCGCAGTGCAGGCAGCACTGAATGCAGCACTGCAGGTTACTTCAGCTGACTGCTAGCTGCAGTTTGGCAGTTCAAATCTCACCAGTTCAAGGTTGACTCAGCTTTCCATCCTTCCGAGGTTGGTAAAATGAGGACCCAGATTTTGGGGGCGAAATGCTGACTCTGTAAAACCGCTTAGAAAGGGCTGTAAAAGCACTATGAAGCAGTATATAAGTCTAAGTGCTATTGCTATTGCTGAAATCTTTTGTTTGGGAATTTGAGCCATTCAAAACTTATTGGGTTTTTTTTATAAGGGATTGCTCAGCTCCTTTATAGTGTTGTGAAGAAATTACAAATCTAATACTCCGTATCTGACACTAAACAAATTTTATGCATCTTCCCTGATAACCAATGTTATCATTTCATGAGAAGTAACCGGATCTATAGAGAACATGGTTTGAACCATCCAGGCTAACAAGTTCTACTGGGTTAGCATATTGCTATTGAGTAGGATATGCAGAATGCCTTTTGTGCACAAAGTCCAACAATGCTGACAGCAACATTTGGGGGCTTCTTATTTTACTCAAGGAAGTGGTGAAAATATTTCTTATGTTATATATAAAGGGTATGATTCTTTACCTTGTTAGATAGCAGATGGCTTCAGACAGCGGGAATACTGCATGGACAGAAAAAGATTAAAAGTTAGAAAAGTTATAAATTGTATTAGAAACTGTTCACAAAACTGATGCTTACATAAACAATAATACAGATATCTTTTTATTTTAAAGTTATGGTTAAAAAGCAGCCTTTCTCCCCTCCCCCAATGGATTGTACTACTAGAGTCTGGAAAGGACTGCCTCTGCTTTTCAGAAACAAATTTATGACTTTTGTGGTACTTCTTTACTTAATAGGCATTATGCACAAAAAGAGCTTTCCTCCTACAATGTAAATTATTACAGAATTTTACACTGGATTTTTTAGAAAGGATTTGAATCTCATCCTAGTGAGCATTTGAGCTTCAGAAAATCAGCAGAGATTTTTGATTCCTATATATCACTGATTTGATTTTATTTGATTTTATTAGATTTATATACCACCCTTCTCCTTGCGGACTCAGGGCGGTGGCTAACCTTTTGGCTAACCTTTGGCTAACCTTTTCCGGACCAAGTGCCAAAAGCGTGCAAATGCAAATGCACGTGTGCATGTCCGAACCCCCAAAATGCAATGCGCCCCACCCCCCATGCATGAACCTAAAATCTCTTTTAAAGATCTGGCAACTAACAACTATAACATTAACTTGCCGGTGTTGTTTAGGTGCCTGCATGTGAAATAGCAACTTCTTCACACAGAGATGGAGACAATATTCTTTTTCAATGGTGACCCACAGATAATTGAACAGTCTCCACATTCTACTTTAAGCAAAGTTATTTTAAATGGCAAGTGTTGTGCCTAAAGATGTTTCATTATCTGTGTTTCTGTACTAGTTGTTTTTTGCTACATTTTTAAATATGTTATTGTTCTTAGCCTACTAATTGAAAGCCTGGAAAAGTATATAAAAGATGAAAGATAAATCCATTAACAAATTATGGTCGAAGGCTTTAATTGTCAAGGTGTAGATAAAATAAAAAGCTAGAAGGAGAAGACAGACACAGGAGTTAGAAAGATGACATATGTTTTCAAACCATCTGAATGTTTGGAGAAGGGGCGTTGGTCCTACCTGAGATGCTCCTTTTCGTTTGGTGGAGACAGCAGCCAGGCTTGGGATGCACTCATCCGTTCAGATTGGACTGAATCTGTCAAAGTTGTTAAGTCCTGCCCTTGTTGCTATGGTCTTCCAGCTTCTGGCGAAGATGGAAAAACAGACTCGTTGTGTAGGAGAAAGGAAAAGTCAGCAATAGACAGACAGACAAATCCTCCCCCCAGACTGAAAGAGGGTGGGGCTAGCTGCTGTCTCTACCCAATGAGAAGGAGCATCTCAGGTAGGACCAATACCCCTTCTCTATTGTGGGTGGAGACAGCAGCCAGGCTTGGGACATACCAAAGTTCACTGTCCCTAGGTACGGGCGGGATCAGTCTGAGTTGATGATTCCCCTTCCACATGAACCCCTTGTAAAACCCTGCATCCAAAGGAGGCCTCAGCAGAGGCAAACTTATCCAGTTTATAGTGACGAATAAAGGGGGAAGGGGAAGTCCAGGTAGTAGCCCTGCAAATTTCCAGCAAGGAAGCCTGCGTCGCCCAAGCCGCCGACGTCACAGTGCTGCAGGTAGAGTGCGCAGTCAAATTAGAAGGGCAAGGCAGGAATTGTAGATCATACACAGAAGCAATAGTCTGTCGAATCCATCGCCCAATCGTCGACGAAGTGGCTTTGCTACCTAAAGAAATAGGAAGGAAGGATACAAAGAGAGATTCCGTCTTCCAGAAATCAGCAGTTCTCTTGATGTAAACATGCAGAGCCCTCTGGATATCCAATTTGTGCCAACGCCTCTCCCGCGGATAGGAAGGGCGAGGGCAGAAGTCGGGAAGAATAAGCTCCTGCAAATGAGGAAAGGGAGCATTGGGACAAAAGAAAAGGAGAAGCTTTTTGCTCACGTTGTATCCTGCCCACCATGGCCATAAAACTATCTTGCCGGTCCTGTGACATATATACCCTCCCTTCCACCGAATCAATAATTGCCCCCAAATGGAGCAAATGGGTTTCAGATGACTCTTCTCCACATTAATGGAGAACCTGTGGGAAGAGAGGATTTGCACAGTAGTCTGCAAGTCCTTGCTGAACAGGGCTTGCTGAACAGAAGAGGTTAAAATTAGAACATCATCCAGATAGCATTGGAGACGAATAGATTTGGACCTAAGGGATGCCGCTAAGACTGCTAACACTTTGGTGAAACTACAGGGAGCGGAGGAAAGCCCAAAGGGCAAAGCCCGGTATTGATAATGAGCCCCCATATAACTAAAACTAAGGAACCTTCTATGAGAAGGACATATAAGGATGTGAAGGTAGGCCTCTGTGAGGTCAATAGAGGTGAGGAGATTGCCCCTCCAAAAGCCACCGAGAATAGTACGTAGTGACTGCATCTTAAATTTACGATAGACCACGTAATGGTTCAGACGTTTTAAATCAAGAATTGGTCTCCACCCCCCCCCCCGAAGTTTTGGGAACCAGAAACACCCTAGAATAAAATACCTGTCCGATTTGATCAACGGGAACCTGTTGAACAGCCCGGATTGACAGCAGATGTTGAACTGCAGAGTCCATGAGTTGCCGTCTATCAGAAGACCTCGAAATCGGACAGGCAGTGAAGAACTGCGAGGGAGTGGAAAGGAAGTCTATAGCTAAGCCAAATCTGACAGTACTTTGGACCCATCTGTGGTCCTGTCCCAGAGGTCAGCAAAGAAAGCCAATCTACTGCCAATGGGAAGGTTCAAAGTACAGTCAATGGTGGCGCCGGAATTAACGACCCCATCCCCCACAAAAGGGTCATTTATTAAAGAAGGTCTATTTTGTGAAGGTCTGTCCGGAAAACCCTGGTGCCTTTGGGTAGGTGGTCCTAAGAAATGGGCAGAACTAACAGCCCCTCCAGATCCACAAAACTGAGATCATTGGGGATAAGGCATAAAACGGGCCTCACCCCTTCAAAAGGTAGAGGGTAAGACCTTCCGCTTGTCTTTAGTCTCTATTAGGAAAGCCTCCAAAGGTTCTCCAACAGTTTGGATCCCAGAAAGGGGACAGATGCCAGAGGCCACTTGTGTCTAGCATCTGCCTGCCAATGATGGAGCCAAATTAGACGGTGAGCCGCCAACGAAGAGGCCAGGGATTTGGCAGCAAAACGAGCCACATTCAGGGTGGCATTGGCAGAGAATTGGACTGCCATGATGACTTTGTTCAAGTCCTGTCTGAGTCTCGCATCTTCAGGTGACAACTTTTCTTCCAACTGTCGTAACCAAAGCAAGGTCGTTCTATTAAAAAATGAAGCTGTCGTCACCGAACGAATAGCCCAGGCCAATCCTAGGCGTGTTCGCTGGAGCACCTGATCGGAGCGACGCTCTTCCGGGCGTAGACCCTCCTCTGGGTCCCCAGGCATGATGGCATTTGGCAGAAGCTCGGCAACAGGGGCATCCATGGATGGAACCTGGAGGAGAGATGCTAAGTCTGGAGCCACATTGAAGTACTTGCAGTCAGTGGAGGATGGAACAGGAGCAGAACTGGGCAAAGACCATTGCTTCCCAACAACACTGAATAACAGCGGCACTGGAATAGAATTAACTGGCCTACTGGGTTCGGCAAATACAGGATTTAGACTGCCCTGTGATGCCGTTGCACCCACTTCCACGGGATTAGAGCTGAGTTGGGCGGTATTGACTGCCTTAAACAATAACTATTTGAACAATGCCAGAGGAAATAAGCCTGTAAAAGGAGGCTGTTCAGGGGGAAGGCCCTCATCTTCCGAAAGATCAGGCTCTCGCGCATCCCCTGCCGTAAAATTCAAAGGGTGGCTGTCAGTAGACGATATCGGTAAACCAGGGTCCCCAGCCGAGGAGGAGTCCTCCTGGTAATCCCTCTCCGGTGAAACTGACACATAGGATTGTATAGGAGAGCCCCTGCCGGTAGGCCGAAAACCGGCAGCCAGAGGTTGTTGGATAGCAGAAGTAATCATCTGTTGGATCTGTTCTGGACCCAGAAATTGATGACATGCTGGCAGGTATGGAGTATTGCCCCCCATTGAGTCGAAGTGCTGAAGATGAATGCGGATGGATGCCAGTATCCAATCCCCCCCCCCCCGGGGCCACTGGAGTAGGCACAGGCTCTGCTGGCAAGGCAGAACCCCATAATTCCGCAGTTGGAATAAGGACAGGACAGTCCTGAAGGGACATTTGGTCCGGGGTGAGTGACGGTGGCAGTTCTCTAGGAAATTCAATCCCTCTGGAAGACCCTGGCCCTTCCTTATTTTTTGAAGGACATACAGCCTTAGCTGAAGCCTTGTCACAAATTTTCTGGAATGTTTTGTGTCTGTGCCTCTCATCCTTAGATTGTTTGTGTGGTCTATGATTAGAGCCCAATGAATGACTGGTGGTACCAGGATTTGATGGGCCATCTTTCCAGGTCAACTCAGAAGAAGATGCCGGCACATGAGAAGTGGACAGGGATTCATCCCCAGCTTCTGGCCATGCTTCAATTTAAGCTGCGCCTTAGGCATAATTAAACCGGCTGCAGCTGAGATAAGATACACATGCAATATCAAGTTGTCAAGGTCAGGCACAAGCACAGTGTAAAGGGGTGTTGCCCACAAAGGTCAAGCATGGCATAGCAGTGGCAATCACTGGAAGGTGTTCAGGCAAAAAGCCAAACAAGGAAAAATTCCTGCGAAGGAATTAGACTATAATTATGGCGCAGGCAGAAGCCAGGAGGCCAATCCACAAGTAGCCCCACTGAAGGTGGCTAAGGGCGATCAACCAAATTCTGGCACAGGCAGAAGCCTGGAGGCCAATTAGCGCACCGTTCTGATAGAGGAGGCTTTGGGCTACCACAATATATGGCACAGGCAGAAGCCTGGAGGCCAATCCACAAAGCACCCTGTTTAAAATGGTTCCTGTTATGTCCTTATAAGGACATCCGCCTGGGATTGGCTGCAGATCCTTTCGGCGGGAGTTTTGAATCCCTGTCAGTGGGCGGTGCGTCTGCCGGAGTGTATATAAGGAGAGCTCCGGCAGCGCACAAGCCGTTCAGTTCTTGTTATTAAAACTTGTTACTTGAACCCTGCTGGTCACTTCTTCTTTCCTGCGCCGATCTAACACTGGCGACGAAGGTCTAGAGAAGAACCTCCGCGTGGCACGATCGCCATAACGAGCTGAAGTCACTCGACGCGGTCTGAGAAATGGCAACGCCGCAAGCGCCGTTCGCCTCACTGGCTCCCTTCAACCCCAGCCGGGAGAAGTGGAGTTCGTATATGATACGTTTCCGCCAATTCCTCCGGGGAAACGGCTACAACAACCTAGACGACGAGAGGAAGAGGGCTCTCTTCCTCGCTAACTGCGGCTCCGACGTTCTGGAACTCGCCGTCAACCTCGTCGCACCCAGGGACATTGAAGTCATGTCCTGGGTGGATCTGCAGACTGCCCTGCAAGACCACTATGCCCCAACGGGCACCCCCATTTCGAACCGCTTTACCTTCCGCCAACGTAATCAGAAGGAAGGCGAATCGCTTAAAGACTTTGTGGCGGCATTGCGTCAAATCGCTGCTAACTGCGAATTTGAGAACGTTGACAATGCCTTACGCGACGGGATCGTCTTCGGGATGAGAGATGCCAACCTCCAAAAGAAGTTCCTAAGCAGAAAAAGACTGTCCTTGAAGGACGTTCTTGAGGAGGCTACGGCTGCTGAAACATCCGAGACCGCCGCTGCTGCCATGCTCCAGTCCCGAGGGATCCATAAGATCCGCAAACCGTCATCGGAATCATCCGACGACTCGTCCACTCCGACTGATTCAGAGGGAGAATCAACCGTTTTAAAAGTTTCCCGCCCAACCAGGCGGGAAATTCAAAACGATGGCCGCCGCGCCGCTCAGTGCGGCAGTTGCAAGGGACACCACCCCCGCCAATCCTGTCGCTGGCGGGATGCCACCTGCAGACGCTGCCTTAAGAGGGGGCACATCGCAGAGGCATGCAGAGCCTCTGATCCTGTTCCGGAGTCGATCAAGCCCCAGAATCCAGAAAATCGTCGCGACTCCCAGAGGTCGTCCAAACGGTCCTCAACCCAGCAAAAGCGCGACGACCGCACCAGTTCTCATGGCGGCGCTGTGAACCAGACAACGACCGCCCTCACCAGCACCAACAGTGCCACAAAATTCCACGTGACACTGTTGGCAGAAGGCTTGCCGTGCACGATGGAAGTCGACTCAGGCTCCGTCTATTCGATCATCGACTGGCACCAGGTCAAGAGGCTCAAGCCGAATCTCTCCAAGCGCCAACTTGAACCTCTGCACTCCAAGCTGGTGGATTTCGGCGGCAACCCCATCGGCGTCATCGGGCGGACCAACCTCCGGATCGCCTTCAAGCAGTTCCAGGGCCAGCTTCCCATAACCGTCGTGGAGCATAGCCGCCCGACCCTGCTGGGCGTGGAGTGGTTCCAGCCGCTGGGGCTTTCTATTGGAGGCATCCACCAGATTAGCTCAGGCGAACTCGACTCACTCATCGGAGAGTTCCAAGAAGTCTTCGATGGTAAGTTAGGGACGTTTTTAGGGAAACCCATCTCCTTTAATCTGGACAAGGGGGTAACCCCAATTCGGCTCAAGCCCCGCCGGGTTCCATTTGCCTTGCGGGCTAAAGTAGACGCTCAGCTAGATAAGCTGATTGCCCAAGGTATTCTGGAACCCATCGATCATGCTTCATGGGAAACTCCCATTGTGACTCCCATGAAGCAGGATGGATCTGTGCGCATCTGCGCCGACTACAAAGTAACCATCAATAAGGCGTTGCCGCAGAGCGCATACCCCGTGCCAGTAGTGCAACATTTGCTGCACTCACTCGGCAAGGGCAAAATTTTTGCAAAACTGGACCTGGCCCAGGCTTACCAGCAACTGCCAGTAGATCAGGAAACGGCGGAGGCACAGACTATTGTCACCCATAGAGGCGCGTTTAAGTGCAACCGTCTCCAGTTTGGAGTCAGTGCAGCCCCTGGCATTTTCCAATCCATGATGGAACGCCTTCTCCAAGGCGTTCCAGGGGTGGTGCCTTATTTCGATGATGTACTGATCTCTGGGGACTCAAAAGCTCAACTCCTGGACCGGCTAAGGCTAGTTCTCCAGCGTTTCAGGGAGAAGGGCTTGAGAGTCCGGAGGGACAAGTGCATCATTGGGGTACAGGAAGTCGAGTTCCTGGGCTATCTGATAGATAGTTCTGGCATCCACCCCACCAAATCAAAAGTTAAAGCTATCCATGAAGCTCCCAGCCCCAAAAACAAAGCGGAGCTTCAGGCTTTCCTTGGATTGCTTAACTTCTACGCTATTTTCCTCCAGCAGAAAGCCACTGTTGCTGAGCCGCTCCATCGCTTGCTGGCGAAGGCGGTTTCCTGGAGGTGGGGACGTGAGGAAGAGTCTGCATTCAGAGCCGTTAAGCAACTTCTGACCTCAGACAGTGTGCTCATTCAATACAATGAGACACTGCCCCTCAGACTGACCTGTGATGCTTCCCCGTACGGAGTTGGCGCTGTGCTCAGCCATGAACTGCCTACCGGTCGTGAAGCCCCCATCGCATTTTTCTCTAAGACTATGTCTAGTGCTGAGCGCAACTACAGCCAACTGGACAAAGAGGCGTTGGCTATTGTTGCAGGGGTGAAGCGCTTCCACGAATACCTGTATGGACGGCAATTCACCATTGTCACCGATCACAAGCCCCTCCTCGGCCTACTAGCAGGGGACAAGCAGACCCCAGCCTTCATGTCCCCCCGGATGACGCGCTGGTCCATTTTCCTCGCCGGCTACTCTTACAGCCTCGTCCACCAGCCTGGTAAAGCCATCGCAAACGCCGACGCGTTGAGCAGGTGCCCATCCGCCGAATCCGTGGAAGACCCGGCCCCCACGCTCGAGCTGCTGCATATTGACAACGACAACAACTGTCCGGTGACATCTGCCGACGTAGCGACGCACACGCGAGCTGACCCCATCCTCCGGCAAGTCCACTCCTGGGTTCTGAGAGGCTGGCCGACTCGAATGGACAGCGACGACTTCATCCCGTTCAGCCGCAAGCAAGGGGAGCTGTCCACCATGCGCGGCTGTTTACTATGGGGAGATAGGGTGCTGATTCCCAGCACCCTTCAACGAAGGACTCTTACGGCGCTGCACAAAGGACACCCGGGCATAGTCCGGATGAAAGCCCTGGCACGGAGCTACGTCTGGTGGCCGACACTGGACAAAGACATTGAACATTGGGTCGCCAGGTGTAGCCCGTGCCAAGAAGTCAGAGCCGCCCCGCCTCAATCTGACCCGATGCCCTGGGAGACTCCGAGCTCCCCCTGGTCGCGCATTCACATAGACTTTGCGGGCCCCATTCATGGGCACCACCTCCTCATCGTGGTTGATGCCTACTCCAAGTGGTTGGAAGTCGTCCCCATGGCATCCACCACAACGGAAGCTACCATCCGTGCCCTCCGGCGCCTTTTCGCGACCCATGGACTCCCTGACGTTTTGGTCTCAGACAACGGGCCCCAACTTACGTCCGTGCCCATGGAAGCTTTCCTGGCTGGTTTGGGCATTCGCCATGCCCTTTCTGCCCCTTACAGACCGGCCGGAAATGGGCAGGCTGAACGGATGGTGCGGCTCACGAAGGAGTCGCTCGCCAAAATGGGCCCGGGTGACTGGCAGGAGCGCATTGACACTTTTTTGCTCACCCAGCATATCACGCCTCACTCTGCCACCCGAAAATGCCCCGCCGAGCTTTTAATGGGCAGGAGACTCCGGTCTCCCCTGGACAGACTGCACCCGCAATACTCCTCTGAGGTGCCCGCATCCGCCAGTCGCCAACTTCGCCAGTTTTCCGTCGGTGATGCCGTTTTCGCTCTGAATTTCCACGGCTCGCCGAAATGGCTTAAAGCTACAGTACACAGCACAACCGGTCCCAAATCCTACCGCGTTGAGCTGGACGATGGACAGATCGTGAGACGTCATCTCGACCAGCTCCGCAAAAGGTGGAGGGAAGTGAGCGAAAACCACCCCGACGAGGTAGGCCTAAACCACCCCGGCGCAGTAGGCCTAAACCACCCCGACGAGGTAGGCCTAAACCACCCCGGCGCAGTAGGCCTAAACCACCCCGACGAGGTAGGCCTAAACCACCCCGGCACAGTAGGCCTAAACCACCCCGACGAGGTAGGCCTAAACCACCCCGCCGAAGTAAGCCTAAACCACCCAGACGAGGGAGACCGGCGACCCGAGGGACGAACAAGCACCCCGGCACCTAGCCTAATACCAGATCCGGCAAGGCAAGTAGACCGGGGACAACCCAGCAGGGGAAGCCAATGTCAACCCTGCGAAGTAGGCAACCGGCAGCCCAGAGTTGGGGACCTCCAGCCATCAGTCCAGGAGACCCTACAACAACCCGCCAACCGCGCAGAAAACCAACCCTGCAAGGAAGGCCTCCACCACCCCGGCAGGGTAGGCCAGCACCAACCCGACCAGGTCGAGCAGCCCAGCGGCCAGAGGGAACATTCGACACCACCGCCAGACCAACCGCGCAGAGAGGGCCTACACCACCCCTGCAAGGTAGGCCTACGCCACCCCGACAGAGCCGACCAGTCACCATGTCCGTCCACCTGCCGCCCCGGGAGTAAGCCGGACTCGACCGGAGACCCCGGGGGCTTAACCCAACCACCACCGCCGGACTCGCACCCTGACCCAGACCGGCGCGACCCCAGCCCAAAGGGGACCCGAGGGAGACCCAGGGACCTACCGTGGCTCAGGAGTTCCGGACCGGCCGAGAACAGGGATCCACACCGGCGGCTCCACGATCCGTGCAGGAACGAGGCAGACCAGCATCGCCCGCAGGCGGAGGTCCGTGACCCGGCCGGAGGTTCGGACACAGTGCCCGCGTCCTCGACGGCCAGATCCAGCCCGGCACCGGGGAAGAAGCCCCGAGCAGAGCAGACACCCTCCGTCCGGGAGAGTGTCCATCTTGACTCTGAACTGCGCAGGTCTACGCGGGCACGTAGACGTCCTGTTTATCTTAGTGACTATTTCCCTGATCGACTGACTAAGAACTAGGGGGGAGGAGTGTTATGTCCTTATAAGGACATCCGCCTGGGATTGGCTGCAGATCCTTTCGGCGGGAGTTTTGAATCCCTGTCAGTGGGCGGTGCGTCTGCCGGAGTGTATATAAGGAGAGCTCCGGCAGCGCACAAGCCGTTCAGTTCTTGTTATTAAAACTTGTTACTTGAACCCTGCTGGTCACTTCTTCTTTCCTGCGCCGATCTAACAGTTCCGATGGCAAATAAAATGACAGCCATGGAGGGCATCATCATTGGAGCGTGAAGCTCCACAAAATGTCCAGAAAGCCCTCTATTAAGTGCAGGCTGAAGCGTGAAGCTTCCAAAGCAGGAACCACAAAGCCGGGGAGGAGAGTATTCAGAAAAGCGCTCAGAATCCAATCTCAAAGATTAGAGAGTGCGAAGCTCTTCCGTCAAAGCTGAAGAGTGCTAAGCTCCTCAGGCAAGCAATTGGCGGCTGGTAGCTGTCAAATATCCAAAATGGCCACCCAACATACTCTCAAGGGAGCGCAAAGCTCCGCTTGAACTCCACCAGCAATTGGGAGCGCGAAACTCTGCCAACAATAAAAACAGACCCATGAGGAATCGTGAAGCTCCACAAGCGTCCCAGAATGGTGTTCAATCAACGGGACGAATAAAACTGAGTCAATTAAGAGGCTGAAATGCTCCCTCAGCAGCTGGCACAGGCCAGCTGCCAAGGTGGGCAATCCACAACAACCAAGTTTAGCGGAACTCACAAGCCAATGTCCAATAAGGACATCAGCTTGTCCAATAAGGACATCAGCTTGAGGAGCTCTGGTGGCTCAGCAGACTAAAAGAACTGTAATTAAACACCAGCTGTCTGCAATTACTGTGTTCGTATCTCGCCAGCCTCAAGGTTGACTCAGCCTTCCATCCTTTCTAAGGTAGGTAAATTGAGGACCCAGTTTGTGGGGGCAATAAGCTGACTTTGTATAAATATACAAAGTATGAAGTATAAATATATAAAGTATGAAGGCTATTGCTTAACGCATTGTAAGCCGCTCTGAGTCTCCGGAGAAGGGCGGCATATAAATCAAATTAAAATATAATAATAATAATAATAACAACAACAACAACAACAACAACAACAGTCCAGAGTCAAGTCCAATATAAGTAGTCAGAAGGAAAAGGGAAATAAAGGATAAATGAAGCAGTAGAAAGGCAAATATGCCAGAGACACAAGCCCACACGACTATCCAGTCTGACGGACTGAGTCAAAAGCTGGAAGACCATAGCAACAAGGGTGGGACTTAACAACTTTGACAGACTCAGTCCACAAATCTGAACGGATGAGTGCATCCCAAGCCTGGCTGCTGTCTCCACCCACAATGGAGAATGAGGCTTTTTCCACAAAGGAAAAAATGGCAGATTTAGCTGAAGAAGGGTAGATAGTATATAAAAAAGAAGCATCATTAAAAACAAATAATCCCTCAAACCTTGTTGATTCCTTGTTGTTTTACATCTGAAACCTAGAAGCTTTTATTCAGCGTGTTCTAAAAAATACACAGGCCTTTAAGGAAATACAGATAGTTCAACTCTAGCCTTGTAAAACTGTGCAAAAAGTTTTAGAGCTTGCAATTATTAAATTGTCTGTAATTTTTGTATTTATTGAGTATAGAACAAACATGTACAGAAAAAAGTAAGAGAAATTTAATGGCTTAGTTGAAGTTCTGCTCTTTATTACATTGCTATTCTGTTGATAAAACAAACACATTGACCAGATGGAGCACAAATGAACATTTGTTACATGCAAACAGATGTTAAGTATACAGGAAGTCCTCGACTTACGACCACAACTGAGCACAATTTTTTTTATTTCTAAGTGAAACTTGAGATAAATTGAGTTTTATCTCATTTTATAACCTTTTTTGCCACAGTTCTTAAATTAGTAGCATGGTTGCTAAATGAATTTGGCAACTAACTCTGCTTGTCAGAAGTCCGCAAAAGTCAATCACATGATCCTGGGACACTGCAACTGTCATAAATGAGTCAGTTGCCAAGCATTTGGATTTTGATCATGTGACCATAGAGATGCTGCAATGGTTGTAAATGTGAAAAACATTCATAAGTAACTCTTTTCAGTGCTGTTGCTGTTGTTGGTCATTCAAACTGTTGTAAATCAAGGACTACCTGTACCACCCTACAAATGACTTACACCAGAATACAAAATGTAACCAAGTAATGAAACAGTTAATACTAAAAATGCAGAATGACTACATTTGATGGCTCCTGAATTTTACGTTCAAACTAGATCAGAGGTGGTCAACTTTCCTGGCATAGCATCTCAAAAAATTCAGAAAATTTCTCTCTCAATTGATTCTTCATTTATTTCCTGATAGTCTTCTCTATTCTTATCAGTCAGGATGTCAGGCGGGCCATTCAACTGAAAATACACTTTTTGAAATTCTGAACAATATTTTGTGTTGTCATTCCCAACACTTTTGGTGACTGAGTCTCATATCCTATCTTTTGGATCTGACAGCTGTGTTTAATACATTTGACATGTTATATTACTGGTTCATTTATAAACTCTGGGATATAATTTGATGCATTCAAATATTTTTTGTTCTCTTGTTACATTGCAGTATTTCATGATAGATAAATTCCTGTGAATTTCCTCTTATTGCTTGTATCCTCACTCCAGAATTATTTCAGATACAATAATCCTAGTGAAGAGGCTGGAGGTATTTTATGAAGCAGCCACACAATCCTGGAAAAAATATGCAGTTGTTGTTATGACTGACAGAGAGATATTTTGCTATGCTTTCCTATGCCAACAAAGCTTTATTCCAGAAATTTGCAACTATGTCACTTATTTGTCCCCAGCAACTACCCTGAGAAGTATACTCTTCCTAGGTATGGATATTTCATTTAGCCTTTAGGCTAATCACCATATGTAGACTGATCTGTTTATTTACCATTATAATCTGTAATTACAAAATATTAAATAGCGATATATTAAAATTACAATCTTTTATCTCATGAAAAAATAATTGTGGCATTGTTTAACAATTGCATGAAGAGTTTACACTACCCTTGTCTTAAATATAAAAAGCTACTACTGCACTTTACAAAAATAGAAATATGATGCTCCACCTTGGAAGTATAACAAAGCAACAAGACAACTGCAGAAGGTTATCATTTGTTTTGTACCAAGACTCATGGAGGAATAATCATTTCTGTGCAGAACTCACATAGCTTTTACATTTTTTATTATTTTCATTTTATCTTTTTACTTTCTATAAGATGGCCAGAGTTGCCTTATCTGTGAGAGAGAGCATATATATTTAACAAGTAATAATGTTGAAAAACCGTTCAGAAATAATTGTGAAATGATCGCAGTAGGATGATACTTGAAGGCACTTGATAAGATGTAACTGGGAGTTTGGGGATGGGAGTCTCCTAAAAGCCAAAATCTGAATAAAAATCACAGTCATGCCTTCCCCTTTCCCACAGGAACAAGTTTATAACATTTGTTATAATATTAGTATATTCAGGTATAACAAGTACAATCTGAAGTTCTCAAAACGGAATATACAGGACCATAGAGATGACCTGGGAGAAGATACAATATCCAACAACCATTAGTGAAAGATAAACTTAGCCTGGAAAAACAAGAAGTAGTTTAGAGGAGCTGTATCTGTCCAATAACCCTGTCTTTAATGTCACATTCTCATTCATATTGCCTTCAAGTCATCCTAAACCCAAGCTAAGTCAGTTTAAAGGCAAATTAAACTGTCCCAGTGTTAAAACAGTTTTCCAGCTTCTCTTCTTAACTTTTGCTGTGAATATAATCTAGCATGCTTCATCAAAAATGTGGCCATTGATACTGTCGTGGCCAACTTCAGATTGCAAGGGCACACCTTGGGTTGCTGGGAACTGTTTTGGCTTGGGCTGCAGAGAAGATTGAAGATCTAGTTTCTGCAAAATCATCTCCCTATGCAATACCTGGCTAGCTATTTCCAAAGCCAACCAGCTTTTATGTGGGTTCCTTATAATCTCAGATTTAATGAGCTTTTGAAAGAGTGTTAGAGCCATACTTTAACAGTAGCTCCATTTAAATGAAACTAGGAGAATCAATCAATCACATTTCTTAACTTCTCCTAAACTGAGCAAGTGGTGTATGGAAAGCATCAATCCTTATTACCACAGCAAAGCAGGATTTTATAGTTAGGACAGCGATTTTTTTGCCAGCATATGGACTGTTAGTCAGCATAGTTAACATGGCCATCTGGAGACAACTGGACACAATTTATGAAGTTGCCACATAAGGCTGGAAAAAGATGCATTTGTTTTAGTGATTCAAAAGGACATGCTCTTCACATGTTCCTACAAATTCTTAAAAGGAAACAGACTTGTGGCTTGAACTCCAATGGCTTTTACATTCCTAAAAATCATTTTCAGAGTGATTTATCCTTTAGCTGTTTCAGCAGTTCTATTCCCAGGTCTGTGTAAACCAATGCACCTTATCAGCAATGGAGGGAGGAACCGGAAGCATCATGGCGAGACTGGCAAAAATCCAATCAGACAAACTGCTGATGTGGGGGGGGAGGTCTTCAGACCGGAACCATCTTGTAGAGATGGTGAAGAAGGAGAGGCATCTCGGATGACCAGGAGGAACAGGCAAGTTCCTCCGAAAGTTAGAGAAAACTTTTTGAGCCAGTGGCGGGGGTGGCGGCCATTGCAACCATCAAGAAGCTGGGGCAACCGGACTAAGAATTGTGCAGGAGGAAGATTTTGGACAGAGTATTGGTACCAGGTGAATGATTGGCCAACTCGCAGGTAATAAAGAAACAACTTGAAATCTTTGAAAAGAGTCCCGGCATGGAAACAGCAGCCAATTAGCACTGAGGAATGTTAATAGAGGGAGAATAACAAAGAGGAAGTAAAAACACTAAAGCCCAAAACGAGGTTTGATATTTGGATTTGGAAATTGGATTTGGAGAACTTAAAAGTATTACAAGAAAAAGAAACCCGAAAAAAAAAAGTAAAGAATTGGACATAAATTTTAAGAAAAACTTTCAACCTTAAAGGAAGAATAAAGAAAGACTCAAAACAAAAAAGCCCTGTAAAGATATTTTAATTGTATTTGAATTGGACTGCAAAACTTGGATTTGGAATATATAAAAATTAAGAGAAAGAAATCAGACAAATATTAGATAAGTGGATTTAATACACAAATTGGATACTTAGTTAAGTCATTAATTTGAAACTTGTGGATTGAAGAGAGACATCTACTGGTGGAAAAAAAAGTACTACAATGAACATTTTGAAATCTGGAAAAAAAATAGAGCGACCTTGATTAATGAGCTGTGTGCAATTCTAAGGAGGATTTGTTTTTCTTTTCAACTCTTTGACTTTGATAATTAAAAGAGGTGACAAACAATTTTTTTTAAAGTTGAACTAAAACTTAAGCAGAATGGCAAAATATGGCAGAAATTAATTGACCTGGTTAAAAGGGTACATGTATGATTCGATATGGACAGAAAGAAATCAAGAATTTTGTCAGAACATATTCAACTGGAGAAACAGCCTATAAACAAGAAACAAGGAAACAGCACTGAAGATAAAAGTATTGATGAACAATTAAATAATAATGAAAAAAAGAGAGACATAAGGAGGGCACAACCAACAAAAAAGAAAATTAAGAGAAGGAAAGAAGAGAGGAAAAGATTAGAGGAAAATATTTTTCATGATTACACTGGAATAAACAGTGGTAAAAGTAGAGTAGATAGAGAGAAACAACAGAAACAAAAAAAAGGGAAGAGATTAGAGACAAAAAATTGAAATGAATACACTGGGATTAACTGGGGAAAAAGAGAAGGGAAAAAGAGAAAAGGGAAATAGATCAGATGAGAATATAGGACAAAATAAGCGAGTAATGGATTTAAAAGTTAAAGGAAGGAAACGGACACTGGCTTACCTGAACGTCCCTTTTCTGGGCGCTACGACTACAACTCATGGCTGGGTTATACCTGTGTGTTGCTAGGGAACTGAGTGTATTTTTTTTTTCATTTTCTTGCTTGACCACGCCTACTCTATCATGCTCAGTTCAGTCTTTTCACGAAGGCGCAGCCAGCCAATAGTCTACGAGAGAAGGTAAGTACACAGAAATACACAAGACAAGCCACCCCACCAAAAGCAAGAAGCCAGAACAGGGGACGGTATGGATTGTAGTCGCAGTGCCCAGAAAAGGGACATTTAGGTAAGCCAATGTCCATTTTCCAGTGCACTTCTCCTATAATCCATGGCTGGGATATACCCAAGCTCAAACCTCCTGGGTGGGAGGCTGACTGCTCCCCGAATCCTGGGTGGTGTGGACTTGCTGCAGGACCCTCCAACCAAATGAAGCCTCAGCCAAGGCATAACTGTCAATCTTGTAATGGTGTTTAAATGAAGAAACGGAGGACCATGTGGCCGCTCGACAGATGTCTGTTATGGAAGCTTGGGTAGCCCATGCCTCTGTGGTTGCTGCGCTGCAGGTAGAATGCACAAAAATCCTGCCAGGCACAAGCTTGGCTTTAAGCTCGTAAGCAGTGGAGATGCAGGCGTTAATCCATCTGCCCACAGTGGAAGAAGACACCTTCCTACCCATGGAGGAAAAATGGAAGAACACCAATAATGCCTCCGTCTGATGAAATGAAACTGTACGTCTGATATAATGACGAAGCACCCTCCGTACATCCAATGTGTGCCAACGTTTCTCCCGTGGATGCTGTGGGTCCGGGCAGAAGTTGGGTAGGATGAGCTCCTGGGCCCGGTGAAACCAGGAGTTCACCTTAGGCAAGAATGAAGGGTCCAACCTCATCACTACCCTGTTGGCATGAAAAGTGCAGAGGTCCTTACGGACAAGGCTGCTAGCTCAGAAATCCTCCTTGCGGAAGTTATGGCGAGGAGAAATGCAAGCTTGAAAGTCAGAAATTGAGCCCAATGGTTTGAACGGTGCAGATGTAAGCACCTGGAGTACAAACGGGAGGACCCAGGATGTATATTGATGGACAACCGGAGGGGAAATGTTGGCCGCTCCGTGCAAAAAACTTTAAATCCTCAGATTTTGTGATAATGTGCGGTGCAGCTCACAGGTAAGTACGGTAGCTAGTACCACTATTTGGCACCTCAAAGTCATTGGGGCTAGGCCTTTAGCTAACCCTTCGTGCAAAAAGTCAAGTACATCTGGAATGTCAGCTGATGTTGGGTCCACATGGTGGCTTGAACACCAAATCAAAAACGCTCTCCATGAGGCCTCATAAATATGAATCATCGATGGGTGTCTAGATGACTGAACAACATGGATCACCTTATCAGAAAGTCTGCCTTTCCTCAGTAGAACCCTCTCAAGTGCCAGATGATCAACTGGAGCCACTGGGGCTCTGGGTGTGCAATGACCCCCTGGCTGAGAGAGACCTTGTGCTGAGGAATTGTCCATGGTGGAGAGGCTGACAGACTCACCAAGTCAGCGTACCAGGTTCTGTGAGGCCAAAGTGAAGCTACCAGTAGAATCTCTGCGCATTCGGATAGCAGCTTCCGAACAACTTGCGGAATCAGAGGAAGAGGAGGGAAGGCGTAGAGCAGCCCAGGTGACCATGGGCAGCACAGAGCATTCCATCCATCCGGCCCTGCGCTTGGTTAACGCAAATAAAACCTCGGAAGCTGGGCGTTTTGAGGTGTCACAAATAGATCTACTAGAGCACAGCCGAACCTCTGAGATATCTCTAGAAAGATGCTTGGATGAAGCTACCATTCTGCTGAATTGAACTTCTCCCTGCTGAGCCAGTCCGTACGAATGTTTGAAAGTCCTGAAATGTGGTCCGCCTTTAGTGACGCAGTGTGGCGCTCCGCCCAGCTCAGTAGCTTCTCTGCCTCAATCATCAGGGGCTTGGATCAAGTGCATCCCTCCCAATACACATGAGCTTTGGTGGTCATGTTGTCCATTAGAATCAACACGTGTTGACCCTCCAAGGTTAGGTGAAAGTGGCACAGTGCCAGACAAACAGCTCTCAACTCTAGCCAGTTGATGCTGTTCACCCGTTCTGTCAGGGACCATCGTCCCTGAAAAACTTGATCCAAAAGATGCGCTTCCCATCAGTGTAGACTTGCATCTGATGTAAGGACAAGACATTTGGGTTGAAGGAAAACGCACCTTTCAGGAGAGCCGGAGAAGTCTACCACGTAAGGAACAAGCGAACTTGATGTGGTAATGCAATTGGAGTCCTGGAGTTGCTGCATCCTGATTTTTGAAATGGTAACAGGAACCACTGCAAGGGGTGGGTGTGTTTGCATGCCCAGGGAACGATGGCTATGCATGACACCATCTTCCCTAATAATTGAGACAATAGGAGAAGAGGAACCTTTCTTTGAGCCTTCACGTGCGTCATCAAGGTTTTGATGCTGTGAATCCGGTCGGGGGAAAGGAACACTTGACCTTTGTTCGAATCGATCACTGCACCCAAGTGTAGAAGACGGGTTGTCGGAGTTAGGTGACTCTTTTTCTGGTTTATGGAAAAACCGTAGCTTTTGGAACAGTGATCGCCACTTCGATGTCCCTTGCAGTCTGAAGTGTGAAAGATGGCAAAACGAGAATATCATCCAAGTAACAAAGAAGGCATATTGGAAGTATCCGGACCATTGCGGCTACCACCGCCACCAGTTTGGTAAAAGTTTTGGGGGCTGAGGAAAGCCCGAATGGCATCGTGTAGTACTGAAAATGATAGCTGGCATATTCGAATCGAAGGTACTTGCGATATGCCGGATGAATCAGGATATGTAAGTACGCCTCTCGGAGATCCACCGACTGTAAGAAATCCCTGTGTCTGGCGCACACCAGAATCGAACAGAGAGACTGCATCTTGAACCTGCGATATAGAATGAATTGTTTGAGATGCTTGAGGTTCACTCCACTGAAGTCTTTGGAACGGTGAACAGGATGGAATAAAACCCCTGTCTCCTTTGGTCCTGTGGGACCAGCTCTATGGCCCAAACATCCAACAAGTGTCAGATGGCAATTTCCATGAAGCCATATTTTTCAATGTTGCTGGAGACAGGGCACCAGACAAAATGATTTGGGGGCATGGAGAGGAACTCCAGAGAGAGCCTAACCTCAAAGTATTGAGTATTTATTTATTTATTTATTGGTTTGATTTATATGCCGCCCTTCTCCAGAGACTCAGGGCGGCTTACAATGCATTAAGCAATAGCCTTCATACTTTTTGTATATACCTGCTTAGTAGGGCTTTTGCCCCCCCCCCCAAGCGGTGTTCTTTTTTATACAAAGTCAGTTTATTGCCCCCACAATCTGGGTCCTCATTTTACCTACCTCGGAAGGATGGAAGGCTGAATCAACCTTGAGCCTGGTGACATTTGAAGTCACAGTAATTGCAGGCAGCTGGCAGCTAAGTGCTAATTAACAGCACTTTAGTCTGCTGCACCACCAAGGCTCCTTACCCAATTGTCTGTGGTGGTTTCTTCCCACTGGGGGGCAAAAAGAGCCAATCTGCTACCAATGGGAAGGTTGGTCTGACAGTCATTTAGCTCTATGGAATGGATGACTTCCTCCTCCTTGAAAGGGCTGGCGGGACTGAAAGACTTGCCTGGGTCGGTCACAAAATCCGGACCTCTCTGGCTGTCGGTCCTGTTGCTGAGGCCCAAAGCGTTGTGTAGAGCTGTCCACCTCAGGAGGCTGGAATGCCAGTCTGCAGTAGTAGGGGGAAGGTCTGTGGTCCGCCCTCCAAAACATTTCCAGCATAAGCTTCCTCCTGTCTTTGTTCTCAATTAGTATTGAATTAAGGGCCTCCCCAAATAGCCTAGCCCCTCTGAAAGGGACAGAGGCCAGCCTCCACTGTGACCTGGTATCTGCCTGCCAATTGCAGAGCCATAACAGTCTCCTCAAGGTGACAGAAGAGGAGGGGGCACGGGAGGCAAACTTTGCAGCATTTAAAGTAGTGTCCACTGAAAATTGGGCGGCGGCCACCAATTTGTTGATATTTTGGTGTAAGCATGCGTCCTGTGCTGACAACTTCGCTTACAACTGGCTGAGCCAGAGCAAGGAAGTGTGGTTAAAAAAGAAAGCTGCCGTGGCCGCCTTCACTGCCCATGCTGCAGCTTGCTAGGTCTTACGGAGGACAAGTTCTGCTTTCTTGTCCTTAGCCCTTAGGTTGTCAGCCAAATCCCCAGCCACAATAGAGGATGATGAGGTATGAATGACTTGCTGAGTATTAATAAGAATTGCTGATAATAATTACAGAAAATTGATCTTTTTTTTTTTATAGAAAGTAAGGGAATGTGGATATCTGAATATTGTCAAGAATTATTTATAGATGATGATTTATAAAGCGTGGAATATTATTATAGAAAAATGTGGATATTTTGAAATAAATTTTTAAAAAGGAAAGAAAGTTTTTTTCTTTTTTATTAATAAACGTGGTTTAAAATGCTGTAAGTTATAAGAAATATGAAAACTATGAATGAATCTTTGATTATCAATAAGAATTACTGATAAGATTTAACAATTACAGAAAATTGTTTTTGTAAATGGTTAAAAATATTATGCTTTATAGAAAATAAGAAAATGTGAATAAAACTCTGAATATTGTTAAGAACTATTTATACAAGCTCATTTTTAAAGTGAGAAACATGATTAATAGAAAAAATGTGGATACTTTGAAAGAATTTTCTAATGGTTATAGAAAATGAATTGGAAATTCATTTTAAAATGTTTTTTTATAGCAAACAAGAGAATGAATTCTTGAATAACAACAAGATTTGTTAACGTATTATTATCTTCAATTGCTAAAGAAATATGATTTTGGGAATTAAATGGTAAAAAAACTGTGAATTTGTTAAATATAAGGTTAGGAGTGGAGGAAAGCATCCCTGGAGAGCAGCTGACTAGGCTGTTAACCAGTTAAAAATAAACCTAGGAGGAATGGAGGAAGCAACGCTGGAGAGCAGTTAGAGCCAAACTGCGAACCAGTTAATATAAGGTAAGGAGTGGAGGTAAGCATTTCTGGAAAACAGCTGATCAAGCTGTGAACCAACCAAAAATAAAACTAGGAGGAATGGAAGAAGCAATGCTGGGAAGCAGTTAAAGCTGAACTGTGAGCCAGTGAAATATAGTTAGGAGTGGAGGGAAGCATCCCTGGAAAACAGCTGAAAAACTGTTATCCAGCCAAAAATAAAACTAGGAGGAGTGAAGGAGAAAATGTTGGAAGCAGTTAAAACTAACTGTGACCCAGCCAATAAATAAGATCAGGAGTGGAGGAAAGCATTTCTGAAAACCAGCTAATTAAGCTGCAATCCAGCTAAAAATAAACCTAGGAGGAATGAAATATTTTATATTGGTTATTAGATGTGTTTTAAAAGAAATATTGATTTGATTTGGGTCTTTGAAGTACAGAAAATACATGAAATAATGATTATTTAAAATGATAAATGAATACTATAAAGTGCTTTTTGGATTTGAAGTTTAAGAATTAGGGTGATTACATAGTAAAAACTTAAATGTTAGAATAAGATGTTAGATTGGATGAGTTTAGATTTGTTGGGGGTTTTTTTGTTGTTGTTCTTTTTTCCTTTTCATTTGTTATTCTTGTTATTTTTTGGTTTGCTTTATGGTGCTAATTGATGAAATTGTGAATTTATACTTATGTTACACCGGGCTAAACTCTTGCTCCAAAAACATGTTGTTTTATGTATTATGTTTTAAAAATAAATAAACAAATTTTCAAAAAAAAAATAGAGGATGATGAGGTGAGGTTCGCCACTGGTTCCTCCACCATAGGCAGCTGTGAAAGTTCAGCCAGTCCAGACCAGTGTTGCAAAAATGCCTGTCATTGCCTGTTGGGGTGGGAATGGCCACAGGATGATCCCATTATTCCTGAATAACCTCCAGAAATAGTTTTGGAGTAGGGATCTCCTCTTTTGCTGACTTAGGCTTGTGAAAGAGGCCTTCAGCAGGGTCTTGGGGAGCCACCAGTGATGTAATCTGTGTTCCCAATTTGGAGGTGGATTTAGCCTTGTGAAGTAAAGGCTTAAAAAGGGCTGAAGGGAAGAGTCCAGTAAAGGCTGGAGGATCCAGCAGCATATCCTCATCCTCCGAGAGGTCCAGCTCTCTGTGCCCATCATCATCCCAAAGGGAATCCTGACTTCCCATTGAGGGGCTGTGGGAACAATGTTCGTGATAGTCAGGTCTGCTGGCTGAAGGCAAGAATGAGGAAAACAAGACATATCTTTCTGTGACAAGGTATCAGGGCGGTAGGTTTGCTGCAAGGCTGCAGCAATACCTTGGAAAATGGCCTGAGAAATTATAAGTCTCATGTCTTGAGATATGTCAGGCCCTGACTTTCCAGTGGGCAGAGTCCTGCTGGAGTGGGTGTAAAGGTAGCGAAGGAGCTGACCTGTCAGAAAATTCCTGCCTGCCAGTTGCTATGCAAGCAAAAGGATCCAAGTATTTTTCATTGCTGTCAAGCTGTAAGGAGATGGAAGGAGACAACTCTCCTGCTCCCTCTAGTGGTTCCTCCAATAGAGCTTGGCAAAGTGTTTGGAGCTGTCAAGGGGAAGCTGGCAGCTTGACATGCTTCTTTGCAGCCCTTGAAAAATGCTTTTTAAGGCTTTCAGATACCTCTTAGCATTCTTTTCCTCTGCGCTAGTATTTCTGGAGGAACTGAGAGCCTTTATCTTGTCAGCTGCTCTCTTAGAAGCTGACCTGGATTTAGCAGACCCCTTGCTGGCATGCTCCAGCGAAGCTGGGGCATGACCATTAGCTCCATTCCTGTCATCAAAGGAGCTATCCATCATTTTGACAACTCAGCTTTGACAGGGGAGGCTAGAAAACAGGCAAGGGCTCCGCAGGAGGTCAGCCTGGCCAGAGGCGGAGGAAAAGTTGGTGGCGGCTTTGTTGGTGCCCGAACTAGCCAGCGCACACACCAAGGCTGCCAGAAATGTCCAAAAACCCCGGCTCAAGCAGCACTGTTGAAGGCTGGCCCTGAAACCGGTGCAGCAATGCCAAATGGCTTGGAAGTTTTAAAATCAGCTCATGCAGCTCTGAAAGCCACAACGGAAACAATAGAACAATCCCAGCATTTTCATGGGTCGGCGGCTGTGCCAGGCAGACTGGACTAACCAGCACTTCCCACTGGCCCCAGTTGAGGGGCTGTTAGGTTGGCGGCATTACCAGAACACCTGGATTGGCCAGCATAACCGAACAGCAGCAAGCTAAGTCCTGGCGGCGGGAACGCAGGACGAGAGCTCCTGCTGCCTCTGCAAGTCTGCAACAGTCAGAAGCAGCCTAAAGACAAGTAAAGAAACCTGTTCCCAGGAAGAAGTCCAAGCTGTTCAAAGACGTCTCTCTAGAGCAAGACTGAGTTGAAAACTGGAGCCAGAAAGAGAGGCCCCTAGGCGTGGCTTCAATTTATTATTCAATCTCTGGGCAGAAAAGACATCATTGAACCCATTCTTGGACCCTCCCACTATCAAACTGGAGAATATACCCATGACTAATTAAAGTTACCTAAAATAGATAATGATAGGAAAGAGTAAGTAGATTTATATTTTTATTTTAAGTATTTTTCATATTAACATATATTCAAATTCCTACTTCAACTTATATTACAAAACAATTGCCTTTAGCTTATTTTGCATTACTGGCAAAACTGTTTGATAGATGAGGAGAGATATAATTAGCACCAGCTAGTCCATGTTCGGAGAAACAAAGGTTGGCTTTTTCTAAAACCAGTTTTAAGCACTATCCCAGATCTTTAAAAAAACACAAATATATTATGATTTCAAAATAAAGAATGATTGCAGGATGTAATACATCACTTTTTTAAAAATCCTATATACTGCAAGTGTGTGATTTTACTACTGAACTGGTCCAAAGCTGTTGTTTCTGCAATGCCTTTGGAATTATTTAATACAAAACATTAATGTGTTAAATATATATATTGAAAAGGGGATGGAAATAGAACAAAATTCCATTTTCAATTATATTTTGAAATGTGATCAACATTAAACAGTGAAGAGCCTCAGTGGAAATCAAAGAAAAGCCCGATCATTGCTCCCCAAAGTAGCAATAAAATTATTTAAATTGAGACTGGGAACATAAAAATACATACATCATATTCTAAAATCTCTTAAGACTGAGTTTTTAGAATGCTGAAGTATTTAATTCCTGTTTCCTGTCTTCTTTCAGACTGAAGCCATAGGGGTACTACAGTTGCTAGGATTTGGGGATTTGGATTAAAGTCCATCATTATTTTTCAGTTAATACTCCCTCACAGACCAATCAGTGGTCATATGGTGTTTACCAACCCTGGATATTTAAACCCACTTGATCAGATTTTGTGCTATAATTTGTACCTCAAAATACAGATTATTTCTAATGTAGATGATTTGTGTCTTTATGAGGGCAAAGAAATCTAATCCTTACAAGTCCTAAAGCAGAGTTTCCTATCTTGTGATTCTTTTGACAGATATAGGAATGCATTTTTCATCATAATCATGTTAATGATATTCTAAAGTTAATGTCCTATTTTGATGTGTCTTCACAAAACCACAATGTGAGTGTGCACTTTTGCAAATGCTACAAGCACTACAGAATGAACTGCAGTCAAGACTCCTTTAAAAATACATTTGCTTTATATTGAGTGTAATCATGTTTATTTCACATTAGGAAAATAAGTGCAATGTTCTTTCACAAAAATGAAGTTTTAAAAGCAAAATATTTTACCTCAGTCATATTTGGAGAATAAAATAACACATTAAGATCCCCAAACTTTGTGCTTATCAGTAGCCAAATTATTTTGCCATGGAGCATTTTTCAGTAATTCTAGACCAAGGATGAGAAGTAAGATATATTAAAGTGCTGTAGTACCAGAGTGGTTGCATGTTTATAGCCAAACAATATACATTTAGGGGACTATATCTAATATAAATAGTAGGATCATGTATTGTATCCCATTTTATTGGGAAATTATAATTTCCACAATCATAAAAATATAGACTGATCCAGCATAGCTAAAAAGGAACCAATTTAAAAGAAGGGATTCTAAAACAGCATTTTGCAAATGAAATTATCTAAATTATTTCCAGGAATAAGACCATTTAAGGTCTGTGCTCTTCAGGGAAGAGAATTCACTAATTTTTGAGATTTTTAACGTTCTTCTTTCTTTTCCTCTTCTGCTTGACACATGGAGGGGCAACCTGGTCCATGCCTCACTGAAGTTTGGTATTGCTTTCATTTGCTATAAAATTTTAGAGCCAATCCATTGAAAAATAGTCTTAAATCTCTGCTAGGATTAGGAAAACTAAGCAAATAGATAGACAGACAGACAGATTGACAAATAGATAATAAGTAAAAGATTTGCTTAAATGGACTAACTTTATAAGGTTAAATTTCTGAAATATATTGGAAGTGATTTTTTGACCAGCATATATTCTGTTTAAAGATTTAGTTTAAATATAATATTTCTGATATCTTTATTTTAAATATACTAAAATGTCAAAAAAATAATAAAAAGTTTTGCCTTGTCCATTATATTCCCTTTTTTGGCAACTTTTTTGGCAATAGATGAATTCACAAAACAGTATGGGAAGAGATATGGCATAATGAAACAACAGGCATACGCAAATGACATCCAGCCTTTTTAAAAGAAACAGATTTTTTAAAATAGTGGAATCTTGCAAAATTTCAGAAATTTTTGTTATTTTTGTAATTATTTTTATTTAAAAATATTTCCCTTTTTATTATATTGTTATAAATCTTAATACAATTAAATTAGATAGATATCACAAGCATAACATCTTTTGACTTTTTTATACAAACATACATTATATAAAAGTGGAGATGGTTTATTTATGTCATAGCCAACCATTTTCATACTGTAAAGTCTGAGAACAATTGATTAATTAATGAAATAAAATAAAAATAGGCATATGGTATGTTTCTAAATGGCCAAAAGGGGAAGAATGCAATAAATATGAAGATGATTCACTGACTTCTCATTCAACTGTGATCATTGGCTACCCTCATTGTGAGGCCATTTTCAGTTCTCCATGGCTTCCCAGGAAGTCCAGAGTTTGATCATTTAGTGAAAAAGGTAAGGAAACTACTGCTTCAGATACAAAAGCAAATAAAAGATCGTAAGGTTTCATATGTTATCTTTTCTTCCCAGAATGTAAATAAATATGCTTCCTCTTTCTGTGTTTCAATCTATTAACTAAAAACTTATGGTAACTTCACAAACACCTACAACATTATTATGCTAGTTAAATGTGCCAATTCATATACAATATCTGTCACGCAAAAGAGCAGTATCATATTCAATGTTTCTGAAATGTATTGCAATAGAAAGCAAAATGGTAGCTTTGACCATGCAACCTGTTTAACTAACATTCAATAAAGCTTTGCCTGCTTAATTCAGTTTATTGGTGCCTGCATCTTTTATCCTCCTACAGTAAGCAAAATATCTGCTTTGATCATGCAGTTTATTTAGCTTACTTATTGAAAAAGAAAGCCCTATAATTTCTAGGAGAATTTGTGCACTGCTGGAGCAATACAAGACAAAAGCACTATTATTTTCCTCTTCTCTGATGTCAGCTTTATATTTGGTACATTTAAAACTGATGGTTTAGCTCTGTATATATACAGAGTGCTACATCCATCTTGGAAAATTAGACAACTTGTTTAATTATTTATTGAATATATATACCCCAATTTTCTGCCAAAAATGGAACTCAAAGTAAATAAATATAGTAAAAAATAAGGATAAAAGAGAGCATGAATTCAAAATGCTTTTTATATATGGATATACAGATACACAAACATAAATAAAAAGAAATAAACATATAGCTGAAATTCTGCTCAGGAGACAAATCAGCTTAAGATCAGATGCCTCCTAAATAATTAGAGTTTGATCTGTTGATGAAAAAACAACTAAGAATCTAATCTCCTTTAGCAGGAGATCTAAAAAGTCTGAGAACAGACACCAAAAAGGCATATCTCAAACTTATAGAGAACATTTCCCCAATGTGTCAAAACCAAGGAAAGGATTTGTACCACCTCATTTGCTAGAATGTGACTTTTCCAACTGCCTGGGAACTTATGTATGAATGTATTAATTAAAATCAAAATTTAGAATTTTGCAAGGAAGCTGACGAGAAATCAGTGAAATTATACTAAAAGAGGAACATGTGCCTTCCAATTAACAGTATAGACTCACTGATGTTTCAAAGAAAGTCTACTAACCATACCATAGTTGTCCAGACAGAGAAACTAACAAATTATTATGGAAAACTGACATGTTTAGGAATTGGCAAAGTTGGGATACTAGCTTCTCACATGACTGAGTTTTAAAGGGGAATGGCACTCCATTCAAAACAAATTCAATAACTGTTATCTATTCCATCTTTCAACTGATTAGGAGGATCTAGAGAGATAAAAAATTCCAAATAACTTCACCAGAATTCCTGACAATCAAAAATTCCAGATAACTTCTCCCAAGGTTTCAAATACATATATAAATGTATGACAAACTGAATAGAATCTTGACATATTGTGCTCTGTGTATGTCTTTTTGTATGCAAATACATACACACATACATATATGGGTAAGCTTCAATTTACAACCAAATTATAAATGTGAGCCAGTTGCCAAGTGCCAAATTGCAATCATGTATTGCCAGACTGATGCAATGATTGCAATTGTAACCAATTTACCATTAATAATAGGCACCTTGGATACAATTCCAAAATTTCTTGAACAGCACTTGAATGCTATTGACATTAACAAAATCCCCATCAGTCAATTGGAAAAGGCAACTTTTTACTTGAAACAGCTTCCATCCTGTGATGATACCTTTAAAGATACTCCTATTCAACAACATCCACCTATCCCAAGTCCTTGGGAAGGGCTCAATAGAAAGACAAAAAAGCCAAATGGAGTTTAAATAAGTGGCTGGCTGTACAACCAACCATAATAGTATTTTCAATGTATATGCCAGCTGACTCCCAGCAACTTTGGGTGGTTTATAATTGTTAAAACATTTAAAACAAAAAACCCACATTAAAAGAACAACAATAGCATAAAAAGTAAAAGTAAAATAAACCCAGAGAGGAAAAGAAAGAAATAAAGGAATATTAGGGGGTGTCTCCAAAGGCCTGTGCAAAGAGTCAGATCTTTAAGGTCTTTTGAAATATTAGGGTGGCATTTGAATCTAGGGGAGGCTGGGAGGGAGGGACGGGAAACCACATTCCAGAGAGTAGATGCTGGCAGATACTATGAGAGACAGGGCGTGCAGTGCTTTCTGAACTCAGCCCTTCCAAGAAATAGTCATTATAAAATACACCAGGTACCATTCTAAGATAATTTTTAAAAACACCATGTGTGATTGTACTAAAAACTACAGGATCTCTAGCAGAATTAACTAAGACTGTGCCACACTATTGGTAATCCAATATCCAATTCGGTTTCTATCCCACATGCAGGTTTGGTTTGAAACCAGTATGAGATAAACCTATATCTGTATTATCTAGAAATCCTGAGAACCAGGCCACCATCCCCTATTGTAGGACCTTAATGGAAAAGTGGAACATCGTTGGGAATTGTTCTTCGCTGTATTAATAAGCATCTGGACAGGACCAACTTAAAGCTGGTATATTGCTCAGGGTATCATTGGAATGCAAGTGTTTCTTGTATTAATGTTCATGTTCTTGTTTCACATAATTCAAATTGAGCCTTAGGGTTTTCAGATCAAGTTGAGGATTAAAGGATTTATTTAAGTAGTGCCAAGCCATGGAAAAATAGCCTTTTGCATCAGTCTATTCACATTATTAACCAAAAATTATAACTGCCCAGAGGTTAACATTAACCTATTGGTCTAATTGACTACAATGTACTCTGACGGCTTATATTTTCTTTCCTCATGGCATGACTGTCTCTGACCATTTGAAAAAACCTCAAACGGATGATTGTACAAAGGCAAAACTGTAAAGAAGAGTAATTTCTTTATATTATTACCGTCAAGTAGGCAAGAACTCTTTCCAACTTTTCTAATGATTTTGCCTTGTCAGCCTAGTAATAATTTCCCCAGGTCCCTTGAAAACTTAGGTGCTCATTTGGGTCTATTCTGTAAGTAAAACACTAAGGAATTGTATGCAGGTAATGCTTATTTAGCAACTGCCTTGGAGAGCAACCATTCCCAAATATAACACTAATACATTAATTTTCCAACCAATGCATGAATTTAGAACAACAAAAGCCTTCTCTGGGAAACTGATAAAGGCCTGGTCAGTTTCAAGTAGCATCTGTCAGTCATGGGAGAGTTCTAATGGCCTAATTAAAGTCACAGAGCTGAGGTTGTTAACACTTTAGGGAAGTTCTGTACAGCAGAGAAAAGCAGCTCAGGAAGAGAGAGCTTGTTTAAAGAATCTCTCTAACCTACCAAGGGGCAAAAAGAAAAGTGGAGGGGAGGGGGGGGGGACAGGTTAAGCATAGGATACAAAAGAATTTTATCTGGTGATCTTTGCAGCAACTCTCTCATTTTGTCAGGCATGTGTTCACTTAGCGACCATTTTACTTAACAAGCCAGTTGTCAGAATCAATTGCAGTAAATGAATATTACCTGAACAGTGGTACTTAAAAGTTTGTAAACACATTTAATTTTTTAATATTTCAACATAAATATGACCAGAATGTGATCTATTTTCCACATAAGTCCTAAAATTAAATAATACAAATAAATAAATGTGCCAAAAGCATTGTCTTATTCATTTATTTATTGTGGGAAATGATCCAAAGCTATAATTCATGTGTGGCAAAAGTATGTGAATCTCTAGGATTATCAAAACTATTTCTAGAGAGTTTGAATTCCACTAGTCCATTGTTAGGCAGATAGTGTACAAATGGAGGTAATTTAACATCATTGTTCATCTACCTAGCAGTGGTTGACCAATCAAGATCACACCAAGGGCAAAGCATACAATACTATGGGAACTCTCAAAGAACTCCAGGCTGAAGAACTAAAGGCTTCCCTAGCATAGGTGAATGCCAGACTTTTAAGAGTTCATCAGAACATTGAACAATAGTGTGGATGACAAGACTATAAGGTGAAAACCACTCTTATTTAGTGGCGATACGGGCGGCAAAATGTTCGCGTTTCTCAGTACTTATTGCATCTGCTGATTCGCGCCCAGCCGCCCTATTTAGGGTGACTCACTCCCTCCTTAATGCAGGGAGAGTGGAGGAGCTCTTGCAGGATAGAGCTGAGGAGTTTGTGCAGTTTCTGTCGGATAAAGTCGCTCAGATTCGGATAGACCTTGACTCTGATTGGGCAATTACGACCGAGATGGCGGGGGCAGGTCTTAATCCTATTTTGTGGGATGAATTTGAGCCTGTGACTCCTGAGGAAGTGGACAAGGCTGTAAGAGTGATGAGTTCCTCCACTTGTTTGTTGGACCCGTACCCCTCCTGGCTGGGTTTGGCCAGCAGGGAGGTGACACGAAGCTGGCTCCAGGCTTTTGTTAACGCGTCCTTGATGGATGGGGCCTTCCCGCAAACATTAAAGGAAGTGGCTGTAAGGTCCCTCCTCAAGAAGCCTTCCCTGGATCCAGCAGAATTAAAGAACTTTTGTCCAGTCTCCAACCTACCCTTTGTGGAAAAGGTTGTAGAGAAAGTGGTGGCACTTCAACTCCTGCGGTCATTGGAGAAAACTGATTATCTATACCCTTTTCAGTTTGGCTTCAGGCCTGGCTACAGCATGGAAACTGCCTTGGTCACGCTGATGGATGATCTCTGGCGAGCCTGAGATGGGGGTCATTCCTCCATCTTGGTGCTACTTGACCTCTCAGCGGCTTTCAATACCATTGACCATGGTATCCTTCTGGGACGACTAAGGGAGTTGGGAGTGGGAGGCATCGTGTTATGGTGGTTCTCCTTCTATCTCTCTGGTCGGTCACAGCCGGTGTTGGTAGGAGGACAGAGGTCGACCCGTTGCCCCCACATTTGTGGGGTGCCTCAGGGCTCGGTCCTCTCTCTCCTCCTATTTAACATCTACATGAAGCCACTGGGTTACCTCATCTGACGATACGGGGTGAGGTATCAGCAATGATGATATCCAGCTATATATCTCTACCCCGCATCAATTCAGTGAGGCAGTGGATGTGATGTGCCAGTGCCAGGAGACCATGAGGGTCTGGATGGGAGTCAACAGGCTCAGACTTAACCCAGACAAAACCGAGTGGCTGTGGGTATTGCTTCCTAAATACCATGCTGATTGTCCATCCTTG
The DNA here is from genome assembly GCA_030761175.1 of Masticophis lateralis. Classification (NCBI taxonomy): domain Eukaryota; kingdom Metazoa; phylum Chordata; class Lepidosauria; order Squamata; family Colubridae; genus Masticophis; species Masticophis lateralis. Next base: position 196,625,331 of record JAUDYJ010000001.1, on the reverse strand, counting down.
GTTCGGGGAGAGGGGGAGAAATTGTTCCCTTCAGAATGGGCTCGCAATTTGGGTGTCCTCCTAGATTCACAGCTAAGTTTGGAGCAGCATCTGTCAGCTGTGGGTAGGGGGACTTTTGTACAGGTTCACCTGGTGCACCAATTGCAACCCTACTTGGATCAGGAGGCTCTCCTCACAGTCACTCATGCCCTTGTCACCTCACGGTTAGATTATTGCAACACATTCTACATGGGGCTACCTTGAAAAATGTTCGGAGACTACAGTTGGTCCAGAACACAACTGCGAGAGCTGTCGTGGGTGCACCTAGATACACCCACATTACACCAATTCTCCGCGAGCTGCACTGGCTCCCTATTGGTCTCCGGTCACAATTCAAGGTGTTGGTTATTACCTTTAAAGCCCTACATGGCTCAGGGCCAGGCTAACTTCGAGACCGCCTTCTATCGCATAGCTCCCATCGACCGGTAAGATCCCACAGAGTTGGTCTCCTCCGGGTCCCGTCAGCTAAACAATGTCGGTTGGCGGGCCTGCGGGGGAGGGCCTTCTCTGTGGCTGCCCCGGGTCTCTGGAACCAATTACCTCCTGAGGTCCGGACCGCCCCCACCCTATTGGCCTTCCAGAAGGCGGTGAAGACCTGGCTTTTCCAGCAAGCCTGGGGCCGTTGATCTCGCTGCTGCGATTTGTTGAGATACAGCCATGAATGGTGTGAATGGGTTTTAATTATTTTTAATGGTTTAACTTTTAATGTTTTATATATGGTTTTTAAATTCATTGTAAGCAGCCTTGAGTCTTCAGAGAAAGGTGGCATACAAGTTGAACAAACAAATAAATAAATATTGTCACAAATGAACATTGATGTCCACCTATAGTTTTTGAAAGACCATGTGGATAAGTCAAAATAAATAAAATAGAATGTTTTGGCATAACTGAAAATGTGTTGTCCATTGTAGTGGGAACAGCATCCAGGAATGGATTGTCCTTGTCTGCTAGCCAATAGGACTAAATCTTCCAAAGTTGCAAGAACACGCTTACACAAACTGTTCCCAGCTTTTGACTCAATCCTAGCTAAAGACAGACGTGTTTTTCATTTAGGTCTCCTAATTCCTGGATACTTTTCCAAACTCTAACAGCTTTACTACCAATGTGGCTGCTAGACCCAACTTTGGTATCCCTGCCCCAGATACTGGAATTTCTTCAGGCGGGGCTTGATAAGGATGTATCACACAACACAATCTGTTGCCAGGTGGCTACCCTGACATCGGTCCTTTCTTGCGGGGGGGGGGCCTGGACTCCCTGGCTCAACACCTGACCATCCGCAGGTTCATTAGGGGTGCAACAAACCTTCGGCCTCCAGTGGTTCACAGATACCCTACTTGGGACCTCACTAAGGTACTGCAGCTGCTGACCAATGCCACATTTGAGCCACTGAGATCGGCCACATTGTGCTTCCTGACCTGCAAGATGGCCTTCCTGTAGCCATTACATTGGTTCGACGGCACTCTCTGTCAGGAGGAATCTCTGTGTATTCCATCCTAACAGGGTGGCATTACGTCTGAACCCTTCTTTCATACCAAAGGTGAACTCATAGTTCCACAGGACCCAGAAGCTTATCTTGTTCAACTTCTGCCCCAATCCAGTGCATACCCTGGAAAAGAAGTGGCATACGCTAGACGTGAGACAGGCACTCCGAATCTATATCAAGCGAACTTCCCCTTTCAGGAAGACTGAGTCGCTCTTTGTATCATTCCAGCTGACCACCTTAGAAGCCAAGGTCACTCCATCGATCCTGGACCATTGGATTAGGGCATGTATCGTCAAATCATATGAGATACAGACCCTTCCATTGCCCAAGACTATCATGGCACATTCCACACGGAATGCGGCCACAACTGTGGCATGGGCAACGCAAGCCTCTCTGGAAGAGGTTTGCCATGTGGCTACTTGGTCCTCTCCGTCCCCTTTCATCAAGCACTATAAACTGGACAGCTATGGCTTGGCTAAGGCAGCCTTTGGTAGGTGGGTCCTCCAAAGGGTATATGCGGATGAGGGGACCTCAGAGGCGGCCTACCCATAAGGACAAGACCACTTTGGTATGTCCCATTCCTGGATGCTGTTCCCACTCAACAAGAAGGAGCATGTCAGGTAAGACCAACGCCCCTTTGGTGAAAGGCAAACACTGCATTCTAGTCTAAGAATTTCCATCTGGGAAATGTAATGGCTTGGGTCTGTTTTGCTGCCTCAGGATCAGAATTTCCATCATTGATGGAATTATGAATTTTGAATTGCAAATCCTGCAAGAAAATATCAAGGTACCTGCTGGGAACTGAAACTCAGGAGAAAATGGGTCATGCAGCAAGACTATTATTCAAAACACATGCTCTATGACCAAAGAGTGGTTAAAGCAGAAGAAAATTAATGTTTTGGAATAACCAAGACAAAGTCCTGACCTTCATCCTATAGAAATGTTGTAGAAGGCTCTGAAACAGATTGTTGGTATGAGGAAACCCACCAACATCTGAGTAGAAGCTGTTCTGTAAGGAGGAATGGGCTAATGATCTGTCCCCCTCTACAGATACCCACAAAAACACAGCCAGTCGAGGGTTAAAGAAGCACTTGGCACACACCCCAGTTCTTATCTCTAACTTGGCAGCGATATGCACACCGTCTGCCAAGTGCTTTAATAGTACACAGAAAGAAAATCACAACAAATATTCAGCAAAGTCTCTGATCAGCTTCAGCTTTTAGCTCCAATGACTACCCGATTGAGTATTTGTTCGTCACAGAGATCATTTACCACCACCCTGTCTTATATAGTCTCTGGGTGTGGTCCAGTGACTCATTGGTCCTGTGACTCAAGTCCAGTGACTCAGGTCTATTCCCTCATACGACTTCTCAGCTGCTGTAAGCGCTTATCTCGCCTTCTTTGCCGTGCGTCCAGGAATGACGTCTCTCCCTCACTCTCATCTGAGACACCTGTTTCCCCACTACTTTGCTCTCTTTCAGCTGGCACCTGAGACGGTGCCAGGGGGGGGGGGGGCTGGGAGATCTGGCTGGCTCCTCTTCCTCATGCTCAGAGCTTCCTTCCTCCAATGGGATAGGCTCAGAGGACGGGGCCACAACAGGCTAAGATTTATCCAAGCCAAAGTGCAGGGCAGATCAATGTTTAATTTCAGTTACTGCTCCTCAAAGGGGAACATCAGTTATTGAAAGCAAAGGTTCACATACTTTTGAAATACACAAATATTATCAAATAATTATTATCAAATTTATTTGCCACCCATCTCACAGTTCAAATTGAATATGTAGCTTTTCCTCAATGAATAAATTAACAAGTATAATGTTTTTGACTCATTTTTTTTAATTGGATTCTTTTTATCTAATTTTAGACCTTGTGTGGAGAGTAAATAATACTTTAGGTCACATTTATGCAGAAATATTAAAAATTCAAAATTGTCCATAAACTTTTAACTGCAACTGTATTACTTGTCCACACTATTTATTCAATCTAGAAGTCAATCAGGGCTGCAATAGAATCAGTTGGTGGAATAATAGGAATACGTTCTACATCAGGAAGCCATTTATGTGCATAAGATTTGAACCAGAACAAAAGAATGTTGGTTGAAAAGCATCTCCTCAGTGCAATTCATGCCAGAAATTATCATATGTATCAGATTTTTTTAAATAAATGCTGCATTTGTACAGCTGAGAAATTCTTTAAAATTTTCATCAGCTATCAGATAATTTGCGTGCATAGAAAGCTGCCTAAAATATTGAACTGTATAATTGGCTTAACTAGTTTAGTTTTCTCCATACTGATTGGCAGTGACTCTCCAAAACTGAGCATTTAGTGTTCTGTTATGCCATCTTACACCTCAGTCTAATCTTGAATTCGAGATTCCAGTATGATCATTATGATCTTCTGGATAATAGGTGAATTCCTATAGAACCTAGGGATATTTTGTCCTTTTAAAAACTGTGGATTTTTTCATTTATATAAACTGAAAATAGAAAAGCAACCAGAGTGTTAGAGCTTAGAAAACTCAAAAATCCCAAATTAGAAAACACTAGAGGCTGAACCTCTCTACAGGAGATGCTTCCTTCTACTTCATTTTCCTGCAGCATCTCCACTTAATTGTAGTTGAGAATTCATTCTGGGTTTACCACTCATTAAGTCATATATCATTTTTCTGAGAACTGTAAAGCTATAAATCATGGAAGACAGAATGAGGACTAATTAAAGGGGCAGCTAAGCATATAATTTTGTTTTGCATTACTTCAAAACAATAACCAAAAAAAGATTTTTTTAAAAAAAAATCCATATTGTAAGAAGAATGTTCAAGAAAGCTATTTTTAGTGCAAAGTATTTTAATAAGCAAAGGGCAAAAATAAAAACTTCAGTTTTTCTTGCAAACAAATCAGAATCTAGAACCAGCTTCTTATTAGAGAAAAACATTCCAATAGCAATTTAATATTTTTTTGACTAAAACAAATGAGTCATAATAAATAAATAAAATAAAAATTTCACTATCAAGATTTATCTGCAGTCTACAGTAACTTACGAGCACAATTGAGCCCAACATTTCTGTTAAGTGAGACAATTGTTAAGTGAGTTTTCCCCATTTTACGGCAAGTTGTCCTTGACTCCATTGGCTCAAGAAGAAAAAATACCCCTCAATTGAAGCACTACTTGTACTTCTCTCTTCAAGCTTCTAAGCTTTTCATTTCATTCTCAGTCTTAAAACAACACAGTGTCTAAGTTTTGAAAAGGTTGCTGGTTCTCTATTTTCTTATGGTTTCTCTGTGCGAAACCTTTGCACCATACTGATTGGAACAACAATGAAACAGTGTAGCTGTGCGCTTAAAATGATGCAGTTAGCTAAGGAAAGAATAAGTAATAATAAAAAAAGCTAGCAGAGTTCAAATTTGTAACCTTTTATATACTAGGTACAACTCTTAGCCACTGTGTTATTTTAGAGCTAAGGGAAGGTAAAGGGAAGGTATAGATGGTATTGGAGTTCAAAACAAAGGAATGTTTATTTTAAAGCTAATAGGTGTGCCTGCATATAGGTCCATTTTGATTCTGTATATATAAATTTAACTTTAAATTGTGTGCATGTATTTATCTAATATGTACATATGTATATAATCAATGTGTATGTATCTGTGTCCGCAGGAGCCTTCCATGTGTATTGGCAATTGCTTTCCTGGAATGTAACCGGGGGAGGGCAGGACAGAAGGTTAACTCTTCAATGGGATGATATGGTAGTCTGTCATACGGAATGAACCTTTCGAAAGTCTCTCAGTCCAATTATTTTATTTATTAAAACATATTTATACTTAAGAGATTAAAGAATCACCTTAAATGGTAAGTACAAAAAGATGCCCTTAGCTGAAAAGCAGGTTATACTTTCAGTAAACCATAAATGTTAAAATCTCAGCATCTAATGTCTTGGAACTATGCTCTGTATCTCAAGGAAGCCAAGCCACACAGATCAGTAATGTGATCATCAGCACTACTACTTTGGACAGAGAAAGTGAAGATCAGAACAAGAAGATTTCACAGTGATGGTTGAAATCTGAGTGAGCAAAACAGATTCAGTAAACATGTTCCATCATATGAACCGGCAGTCACAGAAGTCTATTACGATGATCAAGCATCTAATGTGCCAAACACCGCTTATATTAGGTCTTATAAAGAAATCTAAAAGTTGCATTTACATTTAATGCAACTTTTTATTTAGCCTTGTTACTAAATGAACTCATTTTCTGAGTTTTCACAAAATACTGAATGTAAACCAACCAAAAGGGCTGCGTTTCTACATCACACTAAGGCATAAAAAGCCCTTCACTGAACTAATCTAAACAGTAAACAAACTCAACAATTTATATAAGGACTTGATACATTAAACAAATTGGAGTATCCTGTAAAGGAGATCCATTTATCCAATTACCGACTCTTGTATTACAATATATGTATTTTATCACTCTATTTCCTCTTATCTATTTTATTCTGGAATTAGACTGCTGTAGTTTATTTTATTGATAAGTTTGAAAGACTAATAAATAAACCACTACTACTACTTATATAAGTGCTTTTACTAAGTCTTTTCCTGATTTTGATTAGAATTTCAGAATATCGATACACACAAACAACACAAAAAGCAACTTCTGCCTATAGTTACTTCTTGTAAGTTACCTCTTGTAAGTACTCTTCTGAAATAGAATTCCCCTGTCAGATCTACTGGCCATCAACCTTCCTGTTATACATGAAGATATGTTTTGCATTCTTTCATGCAAGGCATAGAGTAGCTTGGGTCTTAAAGTAAAATTAAAAGAAAGATATGCTAAAGTTATGCTATGCTATCTATAAGATAAATATTGAATAATTAATATTAATTATTGATTAATTGAGAGTACCAAGTGCTCTTATACCTAGAAATATATTAAATTAATTTGTAGAAAACAACACACAGATGGGCAAATTTTCTTCACTGCAACATTCTTGTCAAGCTTACCCAGTAAAACCAGAAAACTTTAGCATGTCTATCAATGTTCACTATGGGCTTTCAACTTTCCTTGAATTATCATCATGCCGATCTATGACTGAATAAGGACTTGATTGATTGATTGATTGATTGAATAGCCACTTTGGAGTTGTTTTTTTTAAAGAGTTCAGCTATCTGTCAGGTATACTTCAGTTACAGATGTTAATTGGGACTAGGAACTCCTTCTCCTAAATGGAAGAAACAGCATTCAGCCGTGGGTAGAGACCTCACCTTTACTATCCTAACCAAGTCTACGAATTTAAATATCTCCGCCCCTAGCTGGCCAGGCTCCAGTGTTTAGACTCGGTCTTTGCTTGACGGTCGTGTCTTTCTGTGCTCTATTACTTCGCTACCTTTTTTGGACTGTTTTCTGCTGGCTTTCGACTCTGGATTGACGTGGACTTCTCCCTACAGTTTTCTGGTTTGTGCATTTTATCCTGGACTGTTTATCGGACTGCTCTTTCTGTATTTGGCGTGAAAGGTTCTTACCTGACCCCGCCTGCCGCTTCGCAGCACCCTGAAGCCCTTCAGGGTGATTTTTTTTCTAGGGGCTAGTTCATTAGTTTTAAATTTGCCCCTTAGCCCCCTGAGAGAGCGGAGTGAGATTTCGCTGCGTTTTAACGGCCTTTGCCAAGCAGCGCTACGTGGGGTGCAGCCTGAGATAAAGCGGGAATGCCATTTTTCGCCGCATTTGATTGCCTGTGGCTAGTGGCAAGACTTTCAGCCCCTTGTAAAGCTTTTTCTCTCATGGAGGTTTTGATTCGCCTGGCAGTTTTATTGCTTTTAAGCTCCTTCCTCCGCTCGGCTCCCTCGTTTCAAGCCCCTTATTACAAGGAGCATCTAATTTACTTTCTTTGGGCCTGCACGCCGTTTTAAAATGGCGGATGCCATGAGGCACTCAAAAATGACTCCTGCAGCTACAGGAGGAAGACGCAGGCATTCCAGCGACCCTGGGGAGGGCCCTTCTATTATGCCACCACCGCCCAAGAGTATTGGTCCTTACGGACAATATCACTGCTAAAGCCCATGTTAATAAATTGGGGGGAACGCATTCCAGGGCTCTTATGGACGAAACCTTTCTTCTCGGATTCTGGGCTGAGTCTCATCTCCACTCCCTCCGCGCAGATCACATCTTGGGGGAGGCCAATTCTCAGGCAGACTCTCTCAGCTGTCAGTGGCTGGACCAGTCAGAGTGAAGCATTCCGGACCCACTGTTTCAAGACATCTCAATGAGGCTCGGCACCCCGGTTCTCAACCTCTTCACCTCGGGAGCCAACCATCAGGTTCCGAGGTATTTTTCTCGCTATCAAGATCCTGCGGCTGAGTCCATTGACGCCCTTCGCTCTCCATGGCCCTCTGGTCTATTATATGCTTTCCCTCCTCTCCCTTTGTTATCTAGGGTTCTTCGGAAAGTCTTAGAGGAGCGAACAGAGGTCGTCTTGATTGCTCCCCGGTGGCCACAGAGGCCCTGGTTTGCGGACTTAATAGCCCTATCTGTAGCCCCTCCGTGGACCATCCCCAACGATCGGCTTATTCTCACCCAGGGGACTCTTCGTCACCCGACGGGTCTGCACTTGACCGTGTGGTGGTTGAGCGGCGCCTGTATTTAAATGCAAGGGTTCCTCCATCCGTCATTTCCATCATTCCGGCAGCCTACCGCGACTCCACGAATCGTATTTATAATGTGACTTGGTCCGCCTTTGTTGAGTGGTGTAGCCGGTCCAACATTTCACCTCTGTCAGCTTCAATTGTTGATGTCCTCCGTTTCCTCCTGGCTGGATTTGAGAAAGGGTTGGCCCCCAATACCCTCCGTCGTCAGGTGGCTGCCCTTTCCTCTATCTTGACGTGTGGGTCGGACTCGTCTCTCTCGCAACACCATTCGACACTTCTTGAGGGGAGCCAAGAACCTCCGTCCTCCCACAATCCATCGTGGGATCTGAACAAAGTGCTTACTGCCCTGACCTTGTCGCCATTCGAGCCTCTTCGTACTGTGTCCTTACATTTCCTTTCATTTAAGACTGTCTTCTTAGTGGCGATTACAACTGCTCGACGGATTTCGGAGTTGGCTGCCTTATCTGCTCGACACGATTTGTGCATTTTCCACAAGGATAGGGTTGTACTCCGTCTGGACCCCACCTTCGTCTCTAAGGTGAACTCGCCTTTTCATCGGGCACAGGAGCTGATCCTTCTGGACTTTTGTCCATCTCCATCGCACCGGTTGGAGCGGGCTTGGCATACATTAAACGTACGGCGTGCACTTAAGATCTATTTGGCGCGCACTGCTCTCCTACATAAGACAGAGGCCCTGTTTGTCTCGTATCAACCAGCTTTGATTGGGGCCAAGGTTTCGGCTCCTATGCTAGGAAGATGGATTAGGGCCACTATTTTGACAGCCTACCAACACCAGTCATTGCCTGTTCCGCGAGGCGTTACGGCCCACTTGACGAGTGCCTCGACTTTGGCTACATGGGCTACGCAAGCTCCGTTGGAGGAAATTTGCAGAGCCGCTACCTGGACCAGCCTCTCACCTTTTATCCGGCACTATAGAATCGATGCCTTTGCCTCGGCGGATGCGGCTTTCAGTCATCTTGTTCTTGAATCTGTTCATCAGCCTTAGTTTTCAAGGACCTTCTTCATCACCCACCCAACAAACATCAAGCTTTGGTATGTCCTACGGCTGAATGCTGTTTCTTCCATTTAGGAGAAGGGATGTTGGTCCTACCTGATATGTCCGTTCTCTAGGAGGAAGAAACGACATTCAGAACCTCCCTTTGAAGGTCCTTTCTCCCTGGTAGGGGGGCTTCTTTTAATTTGTTTCTTTATCTTTACAGAAAGACACTCTGGTCTACGAGAATGCCCTCGCCTAAACATTGGAGCCTGGCCAGCTAGGGGCGGAGATATTTAAATTCGTAGACTCTGTCAGGACAGCAAAGGGGAGGTCTCTACCCATGGCTGAATGCCGTTTCTTCCTCCTAGAGAGTGGACGTATCAGGTAGGACCAACGTCCCATATCTAAATGATATGAAAGTATGATGACATGTGGCTTTGCTAAATTATGAAAGCGTCCCAGGGTCCCAGAGTCCCAGGTGTCATTGTTAGACAAATCCTGAATGATCTCTACCGACATTTGTTGTAAGAGCCCTTCATCATTCAATAGGGAAACGGTAAAGACCGATTTCTCAATACCTTAGCTTGTTTCTGAAGCACACATTCTCCATTGTGGGTGGAGATAGCAGCCAGGAATGGGTGTTCTCGCCTGTTCAGCTTGAAGGCCTGAGACTGTTTCAAATTTAAACTCCACCCTTGTTGCTAGAGTTCCCTAGCTTTTTCTCAGTCCTTCAGCCTGGACAGTCGCCTCAGGCTGTGTCTCCTCACCACCTTTCCTTTACCTTCCTGTTTGCTGTCTTTCATATTTTCGATTTTGATTTGTTGATTTCATTGAATTGTGAGTTGCTGAGGACCTTGTCTTTGGATTTGGTCCCTTTTTCCCTGCAGGCTTGCCTGCTTGGGGAGAGACATTACTACCCCACACCCCCATTTAATCGGTTTGGATTGCTCCGTTGAACTTGCAGGCATTCCAGAGAGGCTTGGAATTTTGCCTTGGGGGAGGGGGCTGCGCTTCACGCTCCCAGCTTCAGCTACAGGATGCAGGACCTGGTCCTTCCAAATTTTTGCCCTCATCCCACTCACCCTTTAGAACAGCACTGGCATATGTTGGATGTGCGGAGGGCCCTTCATATTTATCTCGAGGGGACTGCTGACATCCACAGGACAGAGTCCTTGTTTGTTTCTTTTAGTCCAGTGTCTTTAGGTACCAAGGTTTCTTCCTACACCTTTGGCAGATGGATTCGGCAGACGATCGCCACACGTATAAACTGCGTTCCTTGCCACAACCATCATGTCTGATGGCACATTCCACGCACAGTGTGGCTATTTCTGCGGCCTGGGCCACGCAGACATCCTTGACCAAGATCTACAGGGCAGCGACATGGACATCTTCTTCGTCTTTTGTTAGACACTATAAGCTGGACCAGTTTGCCTCAGTAGAGGCGGCATTTGGCCACAGGTTTCTGCAGTGGGTTCACTCTGTCACAAAGACTGGGGCCTGCCTGTAGTTGGGGACACTAAGCTTTGTTATGTCCCATTCCTGGCTGCTGTCTCCACCCACAATGGAGAAGGGGCGTTGGTCCTACCTGATATGCACCTTCTCACTGGGTGGAGACAGCAGCCAGCCCCACCCTTGGACAGTCTGGTCTTCTTTCTTAATCTTCTTTCTCCCAAGACGTCGAGGCTGTTGTTTGTCTTCGTAAAAGCTGGAGATCCCTAGCAACAAGGGAGGAGCTTAAATTTGAAACAGTCTCAGTCCTTCAAGTTGAACAGGCGAGAACACCGATTCCTGGTTGCTGTCTCCACCCAACAAGAAGGTGTGTATCAGGTAGGATCAACGCCCCTTTAAAAGTAAATGCACTATGATCAGATACACAACAAACATTGATACTGCATTTTTTAATTGGTGATATAAGGTTGATGAGATTTTAAAAAAATCAAGCCTAAAATAATTGTGGTTCAGTTTTGAATAAAATATACATTCTCTTTAGTTGGATATATCAAACACCAGGGATCAATTAAGTCCAGTACTTACATATAAATGTTAATTGTTTCTTTCACTAAGGAATTTTTGAATGGGAAGCATATAAAGTACATAGTTGAGGTAGAATATCACTTATGCATCATACAAAAATAAGATTAAAAATAAAAGGAAAAAATATTTTGAAAGATGAATTGAAACATTTATGGGCACAGATGACTAGATGCCTATCTACAGTTTGTACTTTAAAAATACAGAAAAAGAAATATGAATTAACTACTATATCATAGCAACATAATTTAATACTTTACATTTAGTTGGATTATATAACCCAGAGAAAATATTGAATAAAGATATAAAGGCCTTTTTAAATAAAATTAATCTATGCATTTAGATAAAGCATAAAAATATATTTTATTCACTTCAATATCTGAGGTAGAGATTAAGCAAATAATTTTAAAAATGGCAGATGGTAAAACACCAGGATTAGATGGGTTTGAGTGGCATACCATAGAACTTTTAGTGGCAAAACTTTGTTAAGCATATGAAATTGATGATGGAATGTTATCACCAACAATCAGGCACACAATAATAATACAATTATACCAAAAGCTGGTAAAGATCACATTCATGTTAGCACATGTGCTAATCATCCAACCTCATTGATTTATGATGATGCAAAGATTTTAACACCAATATTAGCAAATAGATAAAGCAAGTGATATGGTTTGTTATTAAGAATGATCAAGCACAGTTTATAAAAACTAGACAAGAAGCAGATAACATTAAGGTAATTGTAGATATAATAGATCTGCATAAAAATAAAGATCAATTTCTAATTTTACCATTAGAGGCCAAAAAAGCTTTTGACAAAATACATAAACAATATGTGTTTGCTCTACTAGACAGATCTGGATTTTCTCTGGAATTCATAAAATGGATTAAGATATTATATGAATTTCCCACATCTAAAGTCAAGATTAATGGCATGTTTTCTCCCATTTTTCTACTGTTCAGAAAAAGTAGATGATTTCTATTTTCACCCTTGCTAATTAATTGGTCCAAATTGGAGTTCATGTCAATAGGTGAAAATTAGGTTACCCATCTATTCAAGGAATATCAATCCCGTATTTATACTGAATCCATTAAATATTTAGGTAAGTGTAGACCAAAGTAGTTCAGTTAGGAACATGCAATGCAAATAAAATATAAAGAGTTTTCCTCAGATATCGATAGATAAGAATCACCTTAACCTCCTAGAGAGGCTCTGGAGGCTGGGGATAGCAAAAAAGTCACTTCCTGTCCAACCAGGAGTTGGGAAATGGGCCGTTTTGGGCCTCCAGAGGGCCTCCGAGGGGGTGGGGAAGGCTGTTTTTGCTCCAGAGAGGATCTGGAGCCAGGTGAGAAAGAAAAACAGGCCTATTGGGCCATCACATGTCAGGAGCAGGGGGGAGGGGGGTCACGCATGAATGCGCGGGGCAGGGAGCATAGAATTATGGGTGTGGGCATGCGCGCATGCGAACCTCCCCTGCCCCCCCCCCTTCCTGGCACGTGATGGCAAAAAGGTCAACCATCACTGCTGTAGAATCTCTCAGGATATATCTATTAGGTTAAAAAGTTATAGTTTTAGTCTGTCAAGATTCTGTCTATTAGATGTAAGCAAATAAAGAACTAGATTTAATCAGATCATTGTGTCATTTTTGGGTTTAGGCATGACAAGGAGATGGCGATGGTTGTAACCACATCACCGCTTATAAGTACTCTTCATTCAGCACCACTGTAACTTTGAACAGTTGCTGAACAAGTGAATGTTAAACAAAGACTACCTGTATTTGGCACCTTTAAAACAGCATAGCAGGAAACAAGCACACTACAAAAATTCAATAACAAAACGGCGACTGTTCAAAATAAATTAGATATGTTAAGTCTTTGATAGGCATAATGTCCTTTATTCTAAATATACTTTTGAAATTAACAGTGACCTGAAAATTTTAATTCCATTTACTCTGCTGACATCACTGCATTACTCTAGGATCCCAGCATTTCTCAGGAATAGAGTTGCATATTCTAAAAATTATAGTGTGGACTCCAATTAAAGGAAACTTGCCCATCTTGCTCTGTATGGATATTTAACAAATGTTAGGTGGAATACAATTAAATCTTAGCTGTTGAAACTGCTTCCACGAGCTGAGTGATAACGTCCAAGTTCTTTCTTTTGTAAGCCCTCAAAATCCACTCCACAGAATTAACTGTTAATTTTTACACTGGGGGAAGGGGGAAATATGGGAGGCCATAAACACAAAGAAAAGTCTCATCGGTATCAGGAGACTTTATCCTATATATGATTCTATACAGTATCCTGTTCTGAAATTTTCTGAGACACTAAACAATAGAAGTGTAATGCAGCAGCAGAGATTAGGGGTAGCAAACTGAATACTCAACTGCTGTGCTATTGTCCAGAAACTACTACAGTTTGGCTGTGTCAACAAAACATATTAAACATTTTTGATGAGCAGTAATCTAAAGTGCCTGAAGCATTAACAAAATACTTGACACTATGAGAAGTTATTCTGAGAGTATAACAATACTATTATAAAAAGAACAACAATTGTAATTGCTAGAATTGCCATATTCAGATTGGTTTACAAGGATGATGTATCTACAAATGTCAGCAGATTAGTTTCTCTAATGCATTGTAGCAAGTAAATTAAATGTTAAGAAATATACTCTATAGAAGTTCTTTCAAATGCATCCTTTTTGAGATGACACAACTACAAGGCAAAAATTCTTATTAAAACCCATAGGAAAACAATAAAAATGTGCAGTTTGGTAGATTGAATCTATTAGTTTAGGATTTTAAGATTCGTAAGTAGAGACACTTCTTTGAAAAACCAGTAAATTTACTTATATTATATAACAATTTGGAAAAAGTGCTGGAGTGTTATAATAAATTCAGTGTTTTTTCTTTTGCTTAGTTAATGTTAAGTTATTTTGCCCTCATATCTTCATTCCTATCTTTTTACTTTAACAACAGGGTAATCAAAAGTGATATATTTTTCTATTTTTTTTTTTTAAAGAAAACTTTCCTTCGCAATTGCCAGAGAAGCATCTAGAGCAGGGATGTCAAACTCGTGGCCCACAGGCTGGATGCATCAAGTGCTGGCCTCACCCCCGCCCGGTTTAGCAAACGGAGGAAAAGTCCTGATATATTATGTAACACCGCCGTGACAATGCGAGTTTGACACCCCTGATCTAGAGAATCAGGTTTGAATATAATTTTATTATGCTCAGGCAAACAAAATTAAGTATATCAGTGCAGCTTCTTCCAATTTTGGTTTAACTGCAAATAGAGGGAGAATGATGCAGCAAAAGCACTTTCTAAATTCACTGGGAGAAAGTTCAGCATGGGTATAATTCCCTATGGATTGTCTTTAAAATAATTCAAGGAGATATATAGTTACATTTTAAAAATTAGTCATAAGCACAGCGAAGTCAGAAAAAATGACAAAACTGGTTGCAGATAAATTTACTTTTTGCCTTTTGCCTATTAAAAACATTACATTCTGACATGGTCATTGTCCCTAAAGTAGAATGAATGATTCTATATTATAATGAAATACCTCCTTCTATGTCATAAGTAAAACATCTATTCTATACCCACCTTGCTAAAAACAAGTAAACAAAAGTTGTTGTGAAATCAAACTGAACACATAATTTCTCTTCTTGAAAAGGCATTGCTGATATTGGTGGAGATATTTGGTAATTATATAACTGCTATCACTGGAATAATACATTTAATTTAATTTCAACTAAGTACCTGATAGAACTAGGCTAGGAAAGTTATCTTATGTCTAGTAAACTTTCACATCTGGCCATGGGGCTTCAAGTGAGTCCTTTTTTCCCTCTTTCTCCAAATAAGCAGCAAATCATGGGGCTCTGTTCTGCCTTCATCCTTCTCACAACAGGAAAACAAGGAATAGTGAAATCAATATAATGCCATGACTCCAGGGCAATCAATGAAGAGAAGTTAGAAATGGTAGGATTATAGCACTCAGGCGCTTAGAACATAATCAAAATATTCCGAATCAATCTTGGATGCATTTTAACCTGTATGTAGCCCTGAATCACTGTCTTGTACAATATCTCAGGGATCATTAAAAATCATAATTTTAAATTCTACAAACCACTAATATGATTTTTTTAAAAAGATAAATAGTATTTAATGCAATATAAAAAATGCAAATAATTTTTCTGTGGAGCAGCAAAATTTTCTCACAGACCAGTAGTGGTTCACAGACCACCGGTTGGTGACTGCAGCTCTGGATAGTTCCTATTCTCTACCACTATTGTACAAGGCAGTGATTCAGGGCTACAAATTTCAGGTTAAAATGCATCCAAGATTGATTCGGAATATTTTGATTATTTTCAGATCTATTTAGACAACATAACGTTACGGTCTCAGTCAACATCAGTAATGAATCTCCACTTGCTTTTCCCAGCTAATAGCTGACCCAGAAAATTTGCTAATAACCGAATGTTCCACAGATAAATTCATTTCCCACTTTCTACACAAATAGAAGAGAATGAATGAATTTCTGAGTTTGTGATGGTGACAAACCATGGCAAACCATTATTTTCCAAGCTTCCAAACACTGATACTCATTCTGCATTTGAACGCTTTATTAAGGCAACCACTCAAGAGCTGGGAGATCAAATAGAACAAGCCAAGTATCTCTTCCACTCTGACCATGCAAACTGTCCCTTCAAATATAAGCACTAACACATTGCCCTGCAATGGCACACCTATGTCCAAATATAACACCACTGGTAAATCCTCCATTATGCAGTTTATCTCACCTCATTCACAATGTTATTCCTAGAAGATTGGAGATCTATGGAATCCTATCCCATGGAATGCCCATGCAATGCCAAAACTGCAGTGGGACAATATACTGCCAGAACTCAGTAATATTCTCTCTCTCTCTCTCTCTCTTTCTCTCTCTCTCTCATACTCTAAGAGTTGCCTTGCCAATTAAGAATTAAAGTCTGGCATTTTATGCATAAAAAGATACACATCTCAGAGCAGCAAAAATTGAAAGTGTGTGCAAGTGGTTTTTTATTGATTAATTTATATTTCACATTTATTTATTTTTATAAACAATTCAAGTTGGCTAACACATCTAATTACTCCTTCCTCTTCCTATTTGCCTCATAACTCATAACTCAGATTCGGGATGATTTGGCCGCTGACTGGGTTAGTTCAGGCGAGGTGACTGAGGCAGGTCTTGAGAGTGTTATCTGGGCTGAGTTCGATCCTGTGGCTCCCGAGGACGTGGACAGGATTCTGGGAAGACTGAACACAACCACATGTTTATTGGACCCGTGTCTCTCCTGGTTGGTGCTGGCCTCCCGGGAGGTTACACGAGGCTGGCTCCAGGAGATTATAAACGCTTCTTTGAGTGAGGGTGCCCTACCGGCCGCCTTGAAGGAGGCGGTGATGAGGCCCCTCCTCAAGAAGCCCTCCCTGGACCCAGCTGTTTTGGTTAATTATCGTCCAGTCTCCAACCTTCCCTTTCTAGCGAAGGTTGTTGAGAGTGTGGTGGCGTGGCAGCTCCCCCGGTACCTGGATGAAGCTGTCTATTTAGACCCACTACAGTCCGGCTTCAGGTCTGGATACAGCACCGAAACGGCATTGGTCGCGTTGGTGGATGATCTCTGGAGGGCCCGGGGTAGGGGGTACTCCTCTATCCTGGTGTTGTTAGACCTCTCAGCAGTTTTTGATACCATCGACCATGGTATCATGTTGCGCCGGTTGGAGGGATTGGGGGTGGGGGGCACCGTTTTACGGTGGTTCTCCTACCTCTCCGACCGGTCGCAATCCGTGTTGACAGGGGGGCAGCGGTCGACCCTGAGGCGCCTAGAGTGTGGGGTGCCACAAGGGTCGGTCCTCTCGCCCCTCCTGTTCAACATTTATGTAAAGCCGCTGGGCGAGATCATCCGTGGTTTTGGGTGGAGTTCCATCAGTACACTGATGATACTCAGCTGTACATCTCCACCCCAGACCACCCCAACGATGCCGTGGAAGTGATGTCCCACTGCCTTGAAGCTGTGCGGGTCTGGATGGGGAGAAACAGGCTTCGACTCAACCCCTCCAAGACCGAGTGGCTGTGGCTGCCGGCGTCCCGATATAGCCAGCTGACACCATCGCTGGTTATTGGGGGCGAATAATTGGCCCCCACGGAAAGGGTGCGCAACTTGGGCGTCCTCCTGGACTCACTTAGAGGATCATACGACAGCTGTGGCCAGGGGGGCTTTCTATGAGGTTCGCCTGATACGCCAGTTGCGGCCCTTTCTAGATCTGGACTCCCTACGCACAGTCACTCAGGCGCTCGTCACGTCTTGCCTGGACTACTGCAATGCTCTCTACATGGGGCTCCCCTTGGGGTGCACCCAGAGGCTCCAACTGGTGCAGAATGCGGCCGTGCGGGGGATTATGGGAGCGACGGGGCGCTCCCATGTGACACCTCTCCTGCGTGAGCTGCATTGGCTGCCGATGGACTTCCGGGTACGTTTCAAGATGTTGGTAATCACCTTTAAAGCGCTCCATGGCTTAGGACCAGGGTACTTACGGGACCGCCTTCTGACGCCAATTGCCTCCCACCGGCCGGTTCGCTCCCACAGAGAGGGCCTCCTCAGGGTGCCGTCAGCCAGACAATGCTGGCTGGCGACCCCCAGGGGGAGAGCCTTCTCTGTGGCAGCCCCCACCCTCTGGAACGATCTTCCTCCAGAACTGAGAATGATCTCCGACCTCCGGACTTTTCGTCAGGCCTTGAAAACTTATCTTTTTCAGCTTGCCGGTTTAGCCTGATCCCTGCTAAATTTTTAAAATTCTTAGAGTTTTTTGGAGTTGATTCATTTTAATATTTATTTGTTTTTAAATTTCAGCCAAATTTATATTTGTTTTTATAATATTTTAACTTTTATGTACTGGTTTTTATTCGGCTGTTCACCACCCTGAGTCCGTAAGGAGAAGGGCGGTATATAAGTCTAATAAATAAATAAATAACAACCATGTGAGATAGGCAGAGAGTGTGACTGGCCTCCATGGTTAAGGTAGGATTAGAACTCATGGTCTTCCTGGTTTCTAGCCTGGTGCCTTAATCACTAGACTAAACAAAATCAGTCCTCAATTGCCTGATCAGATATATAATTTACAAGTCTTCTCCAAGTCTTTGTTACTGGAAGAAAGACTGACGAGTACTTTTTGAAATTGAATTATCTGAATATGGTGAAATGGTCTCCAGAATTTCTTGGATATTGCCCTATCTAAGCTTAATTTCATGCTACTGATTTTGCCATCTGAAATTACTGTGACATTACATGAAAAATCAGTTTATAAATTTTTGTCATTAATTTACTGAATTTATTACCTTCATATTCCTGGCAAAGCCACGTTTAATGTTTGGAATCCAAGGATGTCCATCTGCCAACTGTTGAGAGAACAAATTTCCTGTGAAGCCTTCTAGGTGTGCCAAAAATGTACACATAATATTTGGATGAGTTTATAGAGCAAATCTGGGAGTGTGATGCAGAAGGTATAATAGGAAGAAGTGCCATTGTGATTTGAGATTGAATGATAATGTTCATTGGGATCCAAAAATAGAAATGGATGAAAAAAATATGCTTTCCAAAAAATGACTGATTTTTACATTTTACATCTTATGTTTGTTACTTCTAAAGATGATGTATGTTGACTATAATTAACATGAGTTCGCAGTCACACTGTGACATTTCTTTCCAAACTTTTTCTCTAATAGATATTTTTATGTACAGCCTCCATAAGATCCCTCTCTTTTCTAACTAAAAATAGAAAGTAACTAAACAGATGTTGTTTTAGATAACTTAAATTATACTATCATATTTTTATAACTTGGAATTATTGTATTTGTCACTAGTGAAACCATCCTTACTTTAATAAACAGATTCGTTTTGGACAACATACAGTTTTTAAGAACATACAGTTTCATAAACACCACTTTAAAATGTGCGCTGGAGAAATTAGCTAATGCTAGCAAAGGATCAGTAAAAAATGATTTCTAACATATTCCCATTAGGATGCTAAGATCAGCCCAATGTTATTTACTCAGAAGAAAAGAAAGGTATCACAGTTCCAACATTATTTTCATTTATCTCATACTTTTGGAATGCATTTAAAGCCATTAGTGGGTTTTCTTTCCAGACTATTTTAACGAAACATTACTAAAAAAAGTAACTAACAATTACCTTTTTACTAACAATTAATTTGCAAATCTACCTGAAGAATTATAAGAGATGCAGTCAATTTGACACACACTTCTATTTTGTAAATGAAGTAGCAGAAGAGAATCAATAAACTTTTTCAACTTAATTTACTCAAGTCTTTATTCTGGTAAGCTATCTCACTAACTTTTGCCTGACTTTCTTTATATGAAATGTATGATGTCATCCTTACACAGATCATTATTTAGCCTTTCCTCCATTTAAACTTATAGTTCCATCACATTGCTATTTAAATTCTCCGTGTCTTCTTGCAAACCCATATCTTTAATTATCAATTATGCATCTTTGAAACAGAAATAAAATTAATAATGGACTCAGCATTCATACAGAATTTGAATAAATATACTACCTAAAGAACGGGAAATACCCAACATGCTAATGAACATCTCTTACGTATTTGTAATAATTTAAAATAATTGTATTAACTAAATGAAAGAAGAGCATTTATAGTTTTGTTTGAGCAATTAACTAAAGTGATGCCCGGAAGTTCATGTGCTATAATTGCCTACTAGCCAGATGTTTTCTAGGCAGGGATCCAGGGACAGCATGCTGTAATACCTTTTATCCTATGATTTGTGCTTCTCATCCAGAGCATTCCCTTTCAGTTCCACAGCATTCAACCTGAGAATTCTATACTGTTTGTAGCACTACTGACTCTGCAATTCTATGGTTAATGTTTAGTTTATTCATACAATTAACATTACATTTAGTAAGCCACGCCACAATAGATAGGTAGGTAGGTAGGTAGGTAGGTAGGTAGATAGATAGATAGATAGATTCATTTCAGTAAACTCATCTAAAAATACTTGCATAAAATTGATAGTTTATTTCACCTGTTCTTTCACTATTCATAAATCAGATAGATCAAAGTGAATTCAAAATAAAACATGTTATCAGTTACATCAATATAAATCATTTCTAAATTTATCCTGAATTTTTTGTCAACAAATGGGTTGCTGAGCACATTCACTCTATTCAATTTATAATAAGGTTACAAATCCTCTATTACCTTTAGGCTTTCCTTAACAGCACAGTTCCAAGTGGGTAAATAGCTTTACTTTGGGGCTATTTATGAATTAGTGGATTTTAGAACACTTTTTAAAAGCATTATCACAGAATAATCTTACAAAAGTTAGTTGCTGCTTCATTTCTTTATAAAAATTTTACAGTCATGTTCACATAGACATATCTGGATGATAGTCCTCAACAAGCACTCACATTTTCATGTTTCTTAATTAAAAGTTTGAGGGACGTATTTCCAAAACTTTCATATTTCTCTGGTTTCCTGTTAGCCTTAACATACTCATTTTGAATAGTGTACATAGTTCTAAGAATCATATTTTTATTTGCTATTGTGCCTTATACATAAAATACCTGGACTAACTTTAAGAAAGTTCCTCAAGGATTGGGTGTTAAAAGTATACAAAATATTTCTGCAAACTGAAAATATCTCATATTTGCAATATATTATTTTTACTAGTTCAAGCTTGATACTGCTCTCATCTAAATTTGAAACAGATGCTTTCAGCTCAGAATGAGAATGGCTCAAGTTTAGGAGTCATATTGAACTTGAAAAAAATGTTTAAACTCAAATCCTTAACAATTCAAAATGTTTTACATAACCTTGTTGCATGCCCTGTGATTTGCAGATCTGGTCTAGGTACAACCTTTAGACTACAATGCATATGAACCCCTCTGTAATCAAATCAAGGATTTCTTCAAGCAGGCTGAGCCTTAGTTGCTGAAGAAATTCCCCTTTTCAAGAAGTGCTAAAGCTTTTTATAAAGCAACAGAGATAAGTAAGGCCAAGAGAACAATTAAATCTGTATCTCTTTCAACATGAAGACCAAAAGCCTATAGAATCTAAGGGTCCATCTGCATTTAACCATGGCATAAATATGCCCCAGCAACCTCTTTCTACTGACATATATCCTCAAGTTATTACAGCACTTCCAACTCATCCCAAACCAACACCTACAGTCATTCTTAGCTATAAATGGCTCAAGCTTAGGAGCCATGTTAAACAGAATTTTCCCTTTTAAGCAAGCAAAAAACCACAACATTTTGTCGTGGGTGAATCTGGCCAGCTTTGCAGACTATGTGATTGATGTGGAAAATCATCCTACTAACCACTTTTAAGCTGGGACAGGTGTGCCCTTCCTCTCCTATCCTCTTTGGGCAATAGTAGAATTTGGGGCTTTCAAATTGGGTTCTGTGTTTTATACTTATCAGGTCTCTTAATCCACAACTCAAAGATTTGAACACGGCACTGGCCAGAGATGGCAGAAGCAAGTTGGCTGTTTTGTGAAGTAAAAAAGAGAGAGCCAGTGTGAGTTCCATCTGCTGCTTTACAGCACATCTCTGTGTCTGTCAGCTGTCATTTGGGATTCTTTCTGAACCCGGGTTTAGTACTCTTCTGGAATAGTGCTATACCCATATTCAACACAAACCCATCAGTAATAGGGCTCATTTTGGAAACATTTACCACTATTCCAGAAGAGAACACTATTCCAGAATAGTACTGTTATTCTAGAATAGCCCCATTCCAGAAGAACGCAGCCATATAAAACTCTTAAAACCAGAGCAAAGTTCTTACAGATTTCTAAACCAAGCAGGTGTTGTTGTTTTTTTAAAAAAATTGTAAATCACCCAGAGGCATGCAAGTGTGATGGGCGCTATGGAAATTGGATAAATAAAAAGTAAAGAAATAAACCAGTCTAGCCATCTGTCAAAATCCACATGCATTCCAGTTCCATCTCAGATTAAGGAATGTGACTGGCAGTACTTTCCCACAGATGGGTGACAATTGGTATCAGGGAAGGGAAAGGAAAAGAAGAGGAAAGGAAGCCAGCAACCCATGCCCTGTGCTCTGCAAATAAGGGCAGCACCACTCACATTGGCATTATGGCTGTTGTGACAAGAAGCGGATCATCGGTTAGGGGAGCCAACTTAGGCTAGTATAGTTCTCCCAACTCAAGCCCTGGTGGATGGATCGCTGTTTAACTCAGCGGAAAAAGACAAGTCATTTGTTGCGGCATATTTTTCAAAGGCCCCGGATAGTTTGTGCCCGCTCCTAAAACCTTGACCTACTTAGAGAAACCGAGAAAATGGCTTTTCTACAACCTCACATCTGTCGGCAACAGCGAAACTGAACTGAAGAAGATGCTGAGGGTAAGAGGATGGAAATTGTGGTGCCTGCACGCAGAGAACCCGCGCTCCATTTCACCCAGCTGGCAAGCCCTGGCTCTAAAACACGCCAGGCTACCTCTCTACACGAGCAATGAAAGGAAACGGCTTTTATACAAACAAACAAACACACACACACACACACACAAACCAGTAGTTTGTTTCCAAAGGAAGATGCCCCTCTTCAGCAAACCTGCTGCTGCTGCTGCTGCTGCTGCTGCCACCGCCTCCCAGATGCCCAAAAGAACGCGCGGTCAGCAGCCTAGATTGGGAAAAACTCGCCTCTTCAGCAAACCTGCTGCTGATGTTGCTGCCGCTTCCGAGACGCTGCTGCTCGGGTTTCTCTTAAAGGCTCGCCTCAAGCGTCCTCGGGCTGTCTTTAACGCCACGGGCCTGATGATGGGCACTTGCCCGTGGGCGCCACGAGCACAGGGGCCCCACATACCTACCAACACCGATTCTGTCGGAAGTGCCAATCAAATAAATACAAGTTTGATTTCTTAAATCGCCTCCAGACGCCCTCCCCCCCCCTTTTTTTTTTTTTGCCACAGGCCAGGCGGTACATACGAATAAGCGCTTCTGAATTGACAAAACGCGCGGCTCTTTCGGAAGAAAGCCGCCTCACCTCGGAGGGGTGGGGTGGGGGATGCCTCGGTTCCGCAGGCAGACAGGCAGGCAGGTCGACCGGCCGGCCAGCAAAAGAAAAAAGGCGCATCTGAGCTCTCCCCCCATCCACCCACTTCCCGCCGCCCCCTTGAGAGACTCAAGGACCGCTCAAACTTCGCGGCCGACCGAGACACTTTTTTTTTTTTTAACCATCCCCGCCGAGCCCAAAGGGCTTTCCGCTTTGACACTCGAGCGCGGCGCGCGAACCGTCCGTCCCGCCCGAAGCGTCTTACCTCGTCTGAGGCGCGGCAGGCGAGCGGCTTTGGAAGGCAATGCACTTAAGGGGTGGGAGGGGGGGAGCGCCTTCTTCCATGGGCGCCCGTGCGTTCGGCTAAGCGCGCGCTTTTCTCCCCCAAACCCGCCCTTTCCGTCAAGCTTCTTCTTCTTCTTCTTCTTCTTCTTCTTCTTCTGTCAGGTGGCGGCGGAGCGCGCGGACGCCTCTCCCTAACAGCCGGCCGAGCGGCGGCACAAGCCTGGACCAGAGCGGCGCGGCCGGAGACACAGCCGCCGCGCGCATGCGCCCGGCGTGGCCCTAAACGACCCTTTAAGGCAGCCAGGTGAAGCGCGCGAGAGAGAGAGTGTGGCCGCTTGCAGTTTCTTTTGGCGCGCTTCAAACTCTTGCACGAAACGAGTCTCGATAAGAGAGAGAGAGAGAGAGATGCCCCACGCTCGCCTTTTAGCCTCTAATTTCTTTGGGTGGCCTAAGTGGTGCTTTTGCAACTGGATGATAGTTCGTTCCGGTAACTTTTTCTTAAACCGTTGTTGTAAGCCTGAAGAAGAAGCGCGCTCTTATACTCCCCCCCCCCCCGCCCGAAGTAGTTTAGAGTGAGGATTCAGCGATCCTGACTTTAAAGCTGCTCACCTTCGCGTGTTTCCAGTCGCCGAAAAAATGAATTTATTTCTCCCGTCTTGCTCAGTGGCTAAGACACTGAGCTTGTTGATTAGAAAGTTCGGCGGTTCGAAAATTCCCTAGTACAAGTCTCCTGGGTAAGTGGAGGGTTGGACTAGATCAATAGTCGCCAACTGGTAGTCCATGAGAAAAATTTGGTGGTCCACAGAAAAATTATTTACATTTTTTATATTGCACTAAATACTATTTATCTTTTTAAAAAAAATCATATTAATGGTCCGCGGGATTTAAAATTATGAATTTAGTGGTCCCTGAGGTCCAAAAGGTTGGCGATCCCTGGACTAGATGACCTCCAAGGTACCATTTTGGAAGCCCATTTTGGAAAGAAGCTCCTTCCCTCCCATTCGAAAATCCAAAGCAGATGATCTTCAGATTTGGGCACTTCTATTGAAAAATCAAAGGTCAGTTTTTCAGATGACACCCAGGCTGAGTGACCAAACCCCTTCTGAATCCTCACCACTAGCATATCAAAGGGAAATAGATTTATATTCAGATTATATTTAAAGATTATTAAAGCAACAGCAAAGAAATGTTGCTTCTTGTTGATATCTGTGATCTACTTTTATTAAATCAAGCTACGCTGAACAGCCTTGAGGAAAAATTTTCTATATTCAATGTGATTTTGGAAACGCCTGGAGATAACATTCATGATTTACATATTTTGTTCCTACTACCACTACATATGGCTTGGAAAAACTCCTGAATAAAATGCCTAAGAGCAATTGCCACTCAATATAGACATTTTATTGGGATGTTCTCTATTCAGTTCATACAGAGCTGCAATAATGAAATACACTGTACAGCACTTCAGATTTTGAACACATCTTGTCTAAATACTCAGGATGTTTTTGGGCAAGATTGATAAGTGAAACTGACAAGACTAAAAAACAAAAAAAAAGAGTATTTACCACCAGGTTAACTAAAGGCCTGTTTTTCAGGAAATAAAGAACTTGCCCTGGAACTCCCAAATAAAAAAGATTGAACTCTGATGTGGTTACTTTTTAATTGGATTGGGCCATATGTTTGCACTGTTTCATATCACTTCGACTAATGTTAGGATCCTTCAGAGAAATCCTAAATGAACAGAAAGCCTGTTATACCATTTCAAAATATTAATGGTAATAGAAGAAAGTTTAACATAATTTTACAGGAAAAGGGCTTATATGTAAAGTAAATGATGAAGCAGATATTTCAAAGATTACTCAGGATAAGGAAGAATAAGAAAATACACTGTTTTCACCAATAACGTTTCTCATGGCAAAAGTAGAAGATATAGAACAAGTGCTATAGATATTTCCCAATGCTTCTAAGAATGTGATTCAAAATGATGTCTGACAAAAATAATGTTTAAGGGGACTAACAAATTTTTTTTTACATGCATCCTAGTCCTGAATACACTTATTTTAGTAGAGCTCTCATATTTTCAAGAAGCTACTGGACTAAATTATATCTTAAAATTTCTGTGAAGTCCTTGTCAGCCTCATTCTCCGAATCATACTAGTATTAGTACTACTAGTAGTATTCAGAAAATATTTGACTTGTATTTATATTACAATAAAAGCATTTTAAAATATCACATAATATAACTTTTTTTAAATACTTTCTGCAACACATGATGAAAAGTTGAAAGCAGGAATAGCTGGGCACAGATAAATGCTGAGAGGAAAACATAATTACTGTAGTTCAGTATATATTCAGTATATATAAGTCTAAATAAATAAATAAATAAATAAATATTGATTGACAAAACTCTTATAAATTCAAGTATTTAAATGGCTGACTAGGTTGGTTATAATTTTTCCTTGGAATCAATTGCACCTCATTGCACTGGCTTCTGTGAAACTGCTAATGGCTATGCTGATTGGCAACTCTGGCAATGGAGTCCCAACCCATCTGGTGGGCTTCACTAGAGAAAAAAATGTTTTTTAAGACATATTACAACTCTAATTTGATCCTAAACCACGCAAATTGTTTGCATGATATGCAAACATATAGTTTCACTCTGCCTCTGTAAGATTTGGATTCCCCTCTTCCAATTACAACCTACATTGCCTAAGCTGTTCATTATGGGCTTCTGGGCTCCTATGGAGAGCAGGAAGAGAAAATGAGAATTACATAAGCTTCCAGCACGAGCCTTAATACAAGTCATCCTCAATGTACAACTGCAATTGAGCCCCAAATGTTCATTGCTGAGCAAGGCAACTGTTAGGTGAGTCACATCCCATTTTTACCATGGTTGTTAAGCAAATCACTGCAGTTAAGTGAACCATTTGGATGTTAAGTGAATCTAGCTTCTCCCATTGACTTTGTTTGTCAGAAGCTCTCCAGGAAGATTATATATGACAATCCCAGAATCCTGGAACACTACAACTATTTTAAATACATGTAATTTGCTAAGCACCCGAATTTTGATCACATGGCTGTGGGTTGTCCCAATGGTTCCACAATGGTTTAAGAACCAGTAAATCACTTGTTTCAGTTCTGTTAACTTTGAACTGTTGTTAAATGAGTTGTAAGTCGAGGACTACCTATATATAACCCAGGACCTTTTCATCTTACCAAAGAATACCAATCTAATCAAATTCAACTGTCATGGGCAAGGGGCTTTTTTTTTTTGGATGATAAACAGTTGCTTAATATTCCTTTCTCATTCTCTTTTTGTTATTTTGGATTACCAAAAAATGGGATGAGAAAAATTGGATAAGAAAAAATGCCTTGAAAAGTTTTTTAAAAAAAGTTGGCCATGCCCATCCAGTCACATTACATCCTCCCAAGCCACACCCACAGAACCGGTAGTAACAAATTTTACATTTCACCCCTGCTACATATCTGTTTCTCTGTTTTGCTATCAAAGTTATAGACTATTTTGGAAAAGAAGCATATAAATATTTTAAATAAATAAGTGGTTTTATACTTTTTTCCTTTCAAGGAATTATTCAAGATATTTCAAAGTTCATGAAATTAAAAATTTATCTGCTTTCTGCCCAGAGTAACAAGATTTTTTTTTTAACTTCTAATACTATAGTTATTTTTTATATATACAAAAGAGCAAAGATCTTTGAGGATAGTAATTAGTTTTGCAAATACCCTTTTAAGTTAAGTCATGGGACTGTTAAATAAGACACTGAGTGGAACACAATCAAATTGAATTGGAATTAAACTAGCCAGATAAATATTTAAGCTGTCTAGAAGATGTGCTTCTAAGTGGCAGAAAAACACTATGCTATTTTTTTGTTGTTGATAACTCTAAAACAGAAAAAAGGCACTTTAGCACTGATTGCATAACACTTCCATTGTACTTCAATCTGTGCTCTTGGAAAACTAGTTTTATTTAATAGCATGAACAATCAATTCACATGCTGTTACAGTTCCATTAATAATAAGACATGAAAGTCCTCTTGTTTAATAGTTCATGTGAAAATGATTGATCTTTGATCTGTTCTCAATGAGACACAGTTTCCCCTACACCTAAATATTCTGAATGCAGAAGTAAAAGCGACAAGAAAGTGTTTAGTTATAAAGGATGCTGACAGCCTTGCCCAAATCACAGCCTCATAGGCCCTTTATCCACTAACAGTTTATATCATTTTATTAACTTGATCAATGAAGTTGGGCTTATTTTGGGCTCAGCCCTTGACTTAAGCTGCCTTCCATTGTCATTTTGAGTATTGGAATAAGACCAATTTCCCTGTTACAGTAATCTGACTCTGCCTTACCACAATTTTAAGATGTGTAACATTTAGAATGTTTTGACACCCATTACCATGGAGAAGAGGTTAAGTGTATTTTAGACACATGTTGGGCAATTCGGACATCCTTTCCATCAGTTCATGAGTCAGCCCCACTTGCAACCATTTGTCTCCCAAATTTTCCCTCTCAGTTACTCCTGATCTCTGATTTCCCTTTATACTGGCATCTCCCCACTTTCTATTTTTGAATTAGGTTCTTCTCCAAGCTTCCAACAATGAGCAGGGAAGAGCACAGCTCTACTAATTTTATTTGGGAAACAAGAGAAGCCATGATTGTGCACACTGCAATACATCATAACATAACATAACTCTATAACACAACATCATGGTGGATGCAGTTGCCCAAGTGATCATCAGTGCAGCATTCTAAGAATAATGAGGGATGTGGAAGTGAGTGATCATGGAAAATCCACTTGCTAGAGCAGAGATGCAAAACAGCACAGTATTTTGGCCCCTCAGCCATCAGCACAGCATCTAGCATTGCCAAAGCCAGAATGTGGATAGGCAAAATGGGACTTTCATCACTCCCAAGAGTGACACAAGCAGTTGTAAATGGCTGCTAGGACTGCAGCTGTATAATATGGATCCTGTGAGTATTGTCAATTTTAGCATTAATGCATAATCCTCAAAAATTATACAAGTGACATAATCCATTTTATATTTTTAAAAAGCTACATAAGACCTCACAGTTGCAAAGCAACAGGGAAACAAAATTCTTTCAAGGGTGACAGAACAAGCAACACACATAACTGGCAAAACCTGGATGTCTTTTGTGGTTTAAATTGACTTTTGGAGCAGAACAGGATTAGCACACTCGAGAGAGTGCTATTCCTATTTTTTAAAACATGGGTCTAGCACTTTTCCAGAAAAGTGTTGGATCCATATTTGGAAAATAGGAGTAACACTCTTCAGAGAGTATTGAACTTGTTTCTAGGAGGACCTGATGTAAAATCTGACAAGCAGTTTGGAAAGTTCTAGCCAGGCACTAGGTACCAAAGTCTCCACAAAAGTCTGATGTTTAATCTCTGTTTCCAAATGGCCATTCTCGGCAGTGCTTCCCCTCTGTTCTGAAAATAGCTTTTGGCTTTGGAGGAAAGCATTCTTAATCTTTTCTTAAACTCAGATCCAGAACTGAGGCAAGCAGGCCTCATCAGTACATCCAATACAAAAGTGGATTTGCTCACACAATAGCAGAATTCCACTTACATTCTTCACCTACCGTATATATTTTTTCTTTTTATGATCCTGTAGTCCCTTAATTCAAGGTAGAATTGGACCAACTGGATAGAGCTGAGGGTTTACTGCCTTCCTGACTCCTACATCAGTGGTGGGTTTCAAAAAATTTTACTTCTGGTTCTGTAGGTGTGGCTTGATGGGCATGGCATGGCATGGGGGCGTGGCAGGGGAAGGATACTGTAAAATCCCAACTCCCAACCCACTCCAGGGAAAGGTTACTGCAAAATCCCCATTTCCTCCCAATCAGCTGGGACTCAGGAGGCAGACAATAGATGGGAGCAGGGCCAGTCATAGGTGGTATTAACCGGTTCTTCGAACTACTCAAAATTTCCACTACCGGTTCTCCAGAACTGGTCAGAACCTGCTGAAACCCACACCTCTGTCCTACATGGAGTTCGCAGCAAATATTTTTTTTCTTTGCGCCAAGAGAGAAACATCTGCCGATACTTAGGACTGAACTCTCAACCTTCCCAGTGGGAGGTGAGCAATCTTCACCACTAGGCCACCATGCCACAAATCCTTCATCTATCATATGCCTCCCAAAATCCGCTCTAGAAAATTTTCAAACTGTATCTAGTAGCTAGATAGATAGGGAGAATTGTTAATATTTCTAGCTGTAGTTTTAATTCCACCACAGTATATAAGATTGCGCAGAATGCTCAATTTATAGGATACTTGAGTCCTTTAGTGTTGTCCACATTGGCAAATGGTAAATGATATTGGGGAAAAAGAATGAATAGCCCTTCCCATTTTACCTTGTAGATTTAACTGATTGAGCCTTTAAGCCAGAGAAGTAATAAAGGTGAGCGTATAAGCCAGATGTGTTCTTTCAACCACTGAGTAGCAATCATACTTTCAATTTATCTGGGATTCATGGATAAAGATTTCCATAGCATCAGCAGGCTTAGCAGTCCCCATTTTAGAAATTAGGTCTTGAAGAAGTGAGAAATTGATTTTGAAAGTCCCAACTGGAGTTAAAATTGGCATTCATCTTGTTCTTCAGAAAGGCAATTTCATAACAATTTTATAAATTAACAGTGACTGTGCAGCTGTCCTTGAGAAATGGTCAATTCAGCTAGGGCAGAACATACCATAATTTCAAGGACTTCTCTTTTCCTAAGTGCCTGTTCCATGTGTATGTATGTGTGTATCTGTGTATGCATATATATAATCTAGGCATTGCATTTATGGAAATAAGATTTGCTATAAATAGTAAAGAACCAGATCATTTAGATTATACAGGCAAGCAGAATGAAGTAACCTCTAGTTATAATTTTCTGTCCTTTATATGCAAACCAATAATTTCCCTCTGCCACATTTATAATCAAGAAAGGGAGATTGGAGAATGTGGCATATGCTGCCACTGGTATATTGAAGGCTAAGACCCCTCTTGAAGTTTGCATCACCTCCAATTATCTTACTATAATATTATTCTTGGACAAGATATAAAAATAGAGTAATGTAGGAGAAAGTCTCTGAAAGTCATATATATATTGTTCAAAAAGCCAATGCTATAAAGCATTAAAACAGAACTACTGTATACATATGCACAGAGTTAACCCTGATCCTTAGACACAAGCTAACGATGTACAAAATTGCTGCCTTTACACATTTCTTCTTGGTTCTCTGACCAGGAAGAACAGCCCTGGTGGCACAGTGGTTAAAATGCAGTATTGCAGGCTAACTCTTCCAACAGCTAGGAGTTCGATCCTGTCAGGGCTCAAGGTTGACTCAGCCTTCCATCCTTCCGAGGTTGGTAAAATGAGGATCCAGATTGTTGGGGAAAATATGCTGACATTGTGAACTGCTCAGAGAGTGCAGTAAAACACTATGAGTAGTATACCAGTCTAAGTGCTATTGCTATTGCTAGTAATTCCTTAATTTAGTTAACCTAAACTCTCATATTATAGGAATCTGTATTTATCAGATTTCCTTGATATAAAATAGAATACCAATATCGTACATTCTTAAATATGAAGGGTACCTACGTAATATTCCAATTCTTTTGAAATATAAATGAAGTTGGGGAACTCCACAGCCCATAAACGTCCACTATTTGTTTTTACCTATATACATTTGTACAATATAAGAGTAATTATCCATTCACATAATACAAAATTTAAAAAAAAATATTTCTCAGGCTCTGTTCTTTTGCTTACATCAAGTCATTCAGAGACAAAAATAACCATACTAATCCATAAGGCAAAATAATCAAAATCCATAGTTGGGCCTTTTTAGAGCTGTGTTTAGACGAAGATATGAAGAAATGTATAATTCCATTTGAATATTTCATTGGAGGGGGAAAAAAACCCACAGAGAATAAAGGGACATCAATCTAAATAACAGTTTACAGTAAACAGATGGTTTACAGTCAGGTGCAAGGTTATATTCACTTGGCCAGACTAAACCCACTTCCAGGCATCCTATTTAGAGTATTTATATTAACCGCAGCTGACATACAGTTGAACATAGCTGATTCATGGCATTTGGGCATAGTCTCTCATATTGAAATAGTTGGTGGGAGGCAAGGTAATTCAACCTTTGGTACACAAGAAAAAGCTAAATGGAAGCCAGTCTGATGAGATGAGAATCTGGCCAATTTTTAATTTTCTAATGGAAAGTTGGTTTCCATATTCATTTTTAAAAGACTAAATATACTGAGCCATAAATGGACTGCAAATGGTTATAAAATATTATACATTACTAAAATATTTTTATGGATCAATTTTGTTTCTTCTAAATGTCAATGGAGATTCTCAGTCATCCAGTCATGGTTGTCCCAAAGGTGGTTTTTCAAAAGGCAACTGGACTTTTTCTTTGAAGAGGTTTCGCTTCTCAACTAAGAAGCTTCTTCAGCGCTGAGCTGCTCTCAGAGCTGAAGAAGTTTTTTGGATGAGAAACAAAACCTCTTCAAAGAAAAACAAGAAAGCTTGTTTCTCCTACATTTATTGTAGACATTTGAAAGAACACATACTTTGTGTTGAGATAATATACTCTGTTTGGGTTTGAATTCTGTTTGATTTGAGGTTTGTCACCCAAAATCTTTGATACGGCATATTATAAAAGTTCAGCCAACTGTACTTTGTTAAACAAACTATGCTTAGTAGAATGCAGGTCCAGCTGAGAGTTTTCTCAATTTGTGGCAGGCATAAATCTATTCAATCAAGTATATGAAGGTAGTAGCCATTTTATCTTAAATGTAGACTTGCAGATGTAAAAAAGGAAATGCAGTGAGAAATCACTGCATTAACTAACAAAAGCTTATCTAAGGTAAAAATCCTACCATCCTTTTAATTAAATGAATATAATTAGATTCAGAAAAGAAGAACACTAAAATACTCAGGGTTAATGTATTGAGAAAATGTCTATTTTTTAAAAAAAGTAAACCATTTAAAATATGGCTTTGCAAAATGAGTTAAATATAATGGAGACTGAATATTGGAAATTCTCAAGCAAAAACCAGCAGTTGTTTAAAGCACTTTTTTAGTCTGAAAAGTTCCTGGAAATATTTTGCTTTAGAGGTCTTCAGGGGCAAGAAAGTTCTGCATTTCAAATGGAAAGTTAGTAGTTCCAGAAGAATAGTGTTTTCCTTCATGTGGATTGCCAGTTTCAGAGAAACGTTGGGAGATGCGCAAGTTGCAAACCAGGAAAAAATGAGCTGCAACTCCATTAGCTCATGGACAGCAGGGATTAAAATCCCTCATTAGTCATCTATAAAGTACAGAAAAGATATTTTAAAATTGACTCTTAATTTTAATAAATATTAAAGGAATAATAAGCCTAATCATTTTGAATTAAAAAATATTAGAGAGAAATCCAATTTTTTAAAAAATTAGAATTAGGGCAGAGAAAATAGGAAATATTTTTAATGCAGTGACAAATACCCTATGTTTGGACTGCTTCTTCAAGAGACTCCTGCAAAATATCAAAAAAACAAAATAGTTTCCAAAATAGATGTGATATGTATGTGAATTTAAGACAAAAACCTGGGCAGGCTGAACAGCACAGATTGTTAAAGTTGTCACATCTTGGGTCTTTGTATCTTGAATTGATTTGTGTGACATTTGTTCCAGTTTCACAAACACAGCTGAGTCAGTTTGTGGCAACAAAATCAAGAAGCTCTGAAAGAGTAGGAAGACAAATGGCTGGAACCCAAACGTGTTTCTTTGTTATGATTGTATGTCAAATACAAAATGTGTTTTCAAAATTTGAGCCAAATTTGAAAGGGTTGGAATTGTGCTTTGTTCCGACAAGAGTAAAAGATTAATATGTACGTTCTGAACTTTTGCACAACAAATTTGATAAATAAATAAATGAAATAAATCAACAGTCTTCCATACAGAGTGAGATATGGGAGAAATTCCCATTGTGAAAAGATAGGCAGAAAAAACCATGTTTACCCATTTCCCCAATCATCTTTCATATTTATTTTGCGGCTTTTTCCTGCTCTGTACTTGCTTTCAATAAAATGATGTTGGCCTGGTCTTGGAGTGATTCCACACCTGGAATGTGAATCTGCAAGTATCTCATTTGGGAATAGAGGAAAGGAGGAAGGGGCAAAATTCTCAACTCTTTTTCCATATTTGTTTCATGACTCTTTGTTCATGACACAATTCAGTGGCTTTAAAAGAATGAAAACATTCTTTTAAGCTAAGAAAGAAAAGGGAATAAAAATTTGAGTACAAATTTGTAATTTACAGTTGATATATTTTTTTATAGTCATCTATTTCAAATGTAGCTTTTTGTTGTTATCCTCAATGATATTTAAATATAGAGAGACTGGCAGTACTTTTTGAATTAACAAGTTGCATTAAAAGGCAAAAGTTTTTTGAGCTACAGCTCACCTCATCAGATGCATAGATGGCATTCTATGAGTCTAATAAAGTGATCTGCATCTCAAAAACATCTGTCTTGTAATAAAAAATGGAAGAGATGTTATCAAATTCCTATAGAACAGGGATGTCAAACTCGATTTCATTGAGGGCCATATCAGGATTGTGTTTGACCTCGGGGGGGAGGCAGGTGTGTGTGGCCATGGTGGGCATGGCCAGCTTGACATAACTTGTGTCGGGAGCACCTGTGGTGGCCTGGGTGGGGCTGTGGGGGATCCACTTTTGCTAGTAGTTTGTTTTGCTAGCCAGTGAAAACAATGCTTGGGGGGGTGCACATGGCCTTCCCGGGCTCCGTTTTCGGCTGTGACAATCTCCTGCAGCACTCTGCCAGCAAAAAGGACCACTGTGTGCAGTCCTCATAAGCTCTGTTTTTGCTGGCAGAGGCACCGCAGGCTGGTCCTTCAGTTACCAGGGTGGCCCCACGGGCCAGATCTAAGCAGGATGGCCCTGCGGGCCTTGAGTTTGACACCCCTGCTATAGACTAACCAGGCTCTATTCCTAGTCCCTAAATTATATAGTTCACCCATATGCTCCTTTACTAACAAGTATTTGTGGAAATTATTAAAGAATGGCATTATTTACATGGCTAATTGAAAGCAGAAGTTGCATTGTTTTTATATATTTTGATTTTGATTCAACAGGTAACTCTCATAAGCATTTTAAAACAATTTATGATACAGAGTTTTGATGACAGTACTGCTCAGATCAGACCCTGAATGGCAATAATTTAAAAATACCAGATATAGTTCTTACTAGAATTATACATTTTTCAGCCAAAGTGAAAAAATACATGTTCTGACTAGATTTTTAAAGAAATAATCTTTTATGATTAAATCATCAAAGCAACATCCACCAATCATGCTACATGAGTTTTTATTCAACATCAGCTTTTATGATTTTTTTCAGTTAACAAAGAGGGAATTTTAACATATTGATTCTTTGAGCTTTAGATTTTCAAATTCTAAACAGAGGCATAACTTCTGTTTAGAATTTACAATTAAATTTTGTAAATTTAGATTTTAGTAAATTTACAGCCACAAGGATCAACTTATTACTGTTGTTTATTCACAACTGCTTTCCATCTAGAGTATTAATCAGCCTTGTCCGCATATCGCATGGGTGTCAAACTCAATTTTATTGAGGGTCGCATCAGGGTTGTGGTTGACCTTGGGGAGCCGGGTGGGCATGGCTGATTGGGTGGGTGTGGCCAGCTTGACGCCACTCCCCAAACTACTGGCATTGGCACTTCTTCGCATTGGGTAGACCGGGCTGAAGCAATGCGGGCCAGCCTCTTACATTTTCCAGGACGGCCCCATGGGCCAGATTTGGCCTGCAGGCCTTATGTTTGACACCCCTGGTATATGGCATGTTATCATATCATTTGGGTCAAAAAGTTAAGGATCATGCTTATTTAGTGTTGGGCTTATTTCAAGTATATATGGCACTGAATGTGACCAATAAACCATGATAGATATTGGTAAAGCTTTCATTTCTAAACACTGATCTATTTTTCATTGCCAAATTTAAAAGACTGCCCTTTAATCTGTAATTCACAAAAAAACCCACAAATGTTATTTCTGAAATGAAATTTTAATATATCCTGAAATCTAAAATTCAAAAATGAAAAGGAAGGAATGTTTAGCATTTCCAGAGAACACAAATAAAATTCAAAGAATAAATATTTACAGCATACTAATATCCCATTGAAAGCAATGTTTAACTGTTTTACTGGGCTTTGATTCCTCTTGGATTCAAAGTCTTTTAAGCAGTAGTTTAGCGGAAAGCTCCAACAATTAACAGTGATTCAAAGAGTCATTACTGTTTGGAAGTATTTTGTACAAAGGATTTCTCTTTTAAAAATGTGTAGCAAGTTGTAAAAAGACAGTTCAAATGGCAAGGCGGTATTGAAAAGTCTTCTTGATTCATTTGTGCCTGGATGGAGAAGCATTTCTGTGCCTTCTCCTGGTTTCGCCTTTCCTTATCTCTTTAAACTGGTTTGAATATTGGCTGTTTTCCTCAAACTCTCTGGGGCTGGGATAATGGTGAGGCCTCTCTCTGGACTTAGATCTGTCCTTCTTCTCTCTGTGGAGCTTGCTGTCCCTTTTATGGTGCCTGTCCCTCTCTTCATCCTCAGAAAAAGAAGGTCTTCCTTCTTTCCTCTTTTTAGAATGGCCAGTTTTGCTGTCTAAAAGTATATTTTTTTCTCGGTTCCTCTCCTTTCCACTCCGGGAATTATTTCTATCACTGGAATAATCTCTATCATAAGATGCTTCGTCTTTTCTACTGGAGCTTTTGTCAGTATTCCTCTCCGAGTTTCTTGCAGCACCATTTTCCCTCTCAGGCCACCTCCATTCTTTTTCCTTTTCAAGTTTCTTCTTCTTATTCCCTTGTTTTCTCTGGGTACCTTTATCTGCATTTTTCTTCTTTTGAGATTTTTTCTTATCTGAAAGAAAAAAAACCAAAGGCTTTCACTCTAAGATTAAAATTTTAATTTGTTAAACCACGTTGCTTGTATTCAAAACTCCCAAGATGGGGTATGTAAGAAAAGTCTGATTAATTACTGTAAAGAAATGGAGAATAATACCAGAGAGAGAGAGAGGTGATATCTCACTGCCATAATCTGAAATGTTTCTGCTCACCTTGGGAGGCCATATGAGCCATTTCATGGCATGAATTATTATCAGAAGCTTTTCTGTTTACTTTCCAGGAAATGCATACCATCTGCATTTCTCTCAGAAATGCCAACTTTCATTTCATTATTATTGATTTTGAAATTTGACATTTGTGTATGTAAAATTCACAGATTAGGAAATATGACCAATGGACCCCAACATCTATGACACCATTCAATTCAATTAAAATCTTGCCATTTTAGTACCATCTGTGTTTTGATTTTCTACCAAGATGCAGGTATTAAAAAAAAAATCTATTTAACACGAACAACAAATAATCCTGTCATTCCTTCAACATTTTGTTGTTTCCAGTCTCCGGCCCAACTACATGGCTTCAAATCCATAGCTTAAGACAACTATTTAATGCAAGTGGCCTTTTACCCAAGAAAAATTACATATAAAACATTTCTATGCTGTAGGCTGTTGTAAATCTATTGCTTTTTTCTGCAAAAGATTAATGCTGTTACACTATAAACAATGTTTTATAGGAAAGCTAGAAAGTCTACCAGGCAATTTGACATTCTCATTCAGTAAGAAAAAGCATATTAAAGGAATAGTGAATGCATGGAGCTCTTTTTTAATACTAATACAGACATGCAAGTTCTAAACTGAGTTTAAAAAATGAGCTATACAAGTCCTTGGTTCACAATGGCAATTGGGATCAGGACTGCCATTGCTAAGTGAGGGGTGCAATTTCATGTAACCATATCACTTAGCACCAACGATCCCAGCAGTCCCTTTGGCCATCATACTCCCAAGATGCACAAATTGTTAACTGGGAACAGCAGGAGTCTCAGGTAAGGAGGGAAGAGTGCCCTAGGGGGGTACAGGAGGTAGAGGGGGCTGGGAGAGGTCCTGGGAGGCCTGGTGCACGTCATACTAGAATGGAGGCTGGGAAAAAGAGGATGCCATGCTGGGCAACTGGAGGGAGACCAGAGAAGCATGGGACCGCACAATTAGAGGATAGGCAGTGGAAACAAGGGAGCCAAGGGAGCTTGAGGGAAGCAGGCAATGGTGCTGCCAGAGTGTAGAGAGGCTGAGGGAAGCAGGGAGCAGCTTGGACAAACAAAGGAGGCCAGGTGAATTAAAATACTGGTCATCCTTGACCTACGACTATTCATTCAGTGACTGTTCAAAGTTAAAGCAGCATTCAATGAATGGTGGTTATGAACAATCCTTGGAGGTTCAGACACCCCAGAACTTCCTCAGTCATGTGATTGTGATCTGGGTACTTGGCCAATCATCACTTGGCAGGGAAGCTGGCAGGAAAGGCTGCAAGTTGCTGGACTAAGTCTCCCACACCTGTATACCTTCCTCAAGCAGTCATGCTGTGCCAGCCACTTACTCTCCCTCATGCACCCTCCCTGAACCCTTGCCACAACTCCCTTGTGCATCCCCTTGCACCCTTTCCCTTGTGCACCCTTCCAGACCTGCGCCTTTGTGCACCTGCTTATGCAGTCCTCCCTGATGTATGCCACTTACAACCCCCCTCATACACCCTCTCCAACCTGTACTGTGCCCCCCCTTACACCCACACACTCTCTCCCTGACCTGGGCTGCTTGTGCAACACTCGTATCCTCATGTACACTCCCTGACCCGTGCTATGTCTCTTGCATCTTCTCCATGACCTGCGCCATCCCTCACATACATCTTCATCGTACCTGACCCACATCATGCCTCTTGCATAGTTCTTCACACCTCTCACCCTTTATAACCCATGCCTTTTTGCATACTCCCTCATAGCCTCCCTGACCTGCATTACATTTCTTATGCATCCCCTATATCTCCCCATGTTCAGTGCCATGCCTCTCCCCACAGAGTTTGGTCATGGGAAACTAGCAGGAAGTTACCTAGTTTTAACAACTAGGGATTTAGTTAACAACGGGAACAGGGATTGCCATTGTAAATTGAGGACCATCTGTATTTTTGCCCTTAACCTCATCCATATAGCTAATTTTTTTAAAAGGCTCTTTCAGTGCAGAAACTCATGCTGGGCTATCAGCTGCTCCCACAATTAACTGCAGATATGCTCCATGTAATCGAATGTTACAAAATCCTTGGGAGATGAAGCAAAGAAATGCTGCCTAGGGAATGATCAGATAAGAGACAGCCTAGCCTGCAGTTGCATAGTGGGCAAGACAAGAGATTCAGAAGGGACCCTCCCTAGTTTCTCGGGAGATAAAGGAGATTGGGGGGGGGGGGGAACAGTATTTTCAAACTTGCAAGAGTCTATCAATGTAGCTTTACAATAAAATAAAACTAGCTCATCTAGTTGTGATTCTATCTGGTTTACCAGACAAGCTCGACACTCTGAAATGATCTACCAGCAAAGTAACAAATTCATTATGTATTTTTTTAAAACTTGAAATAAAATAGTAAATATAAAATGCAAATGTTCAAGTACCATGCTATCCAGTAATAAATCTTAGCAAAGTAGGATAATACGTAATAAAAAGTAAAAGAGACTGCACCGCACTAGGCTTCATTACATTAATCAAAGAATAACTATTAATATTTTTTATAGAGCCACATATGTACGCCAAAAAGAACTGCATATCACATCTTTAGTTAATAAGAGAGGCTAATAAAATAAAGCTTTTCTGTTTTAGCAATGCCTGAGGGGCTTCACCATGGTGTTTTCATTGTGCATACTTTAGCAGATTCGTATCTCAACACAAAACAGCTTAAAATGTTGAATGTATTTCTTTTGCATAATCCCTAAATACATTATTACTTTTTTGTATGTGAGAGAGTGTTTTTAAAGATAATGAAAAAGAAGTGAATTTCAGACTGCAATAAATCTACAATTATGGGAACAAAATCAAGAGAATCGATCATATCAATTTTCTCTCCAGGTAACTATTTTAACAAAGTTTAGTAAGGTTGTAATTCCAAAAATACTTACAGATAGTCCTCAGGTTACAATGGGAATTGGGAGAAGAATTGCCTCACTAAGCAATGTGGTCATGTCACATGACCTCATTACTTAGTGATGGCAGTCCCAGTTGCTATCACTAACAGAGGACTTCAAAGGTTGCTAGGTAAGGATCTTATGTGAATGTAACTTCCAACTGGCTTCCCCATTGAATCTGCTTGTGGGAAGCCAATAGGAATATTGGAAAACATGATCATTGGGGAGACACTAAAATGGCTTTTAGTATCAGAGAACCAGTCCTAAGTACCACTTGTTTAGCACCATACTTTCAACAGTTGCTGAAAAAGTGGTTGTAACTCAAGGACCACTTGTATTTTTGGTTGGAGATAAACCCAAATGAAATGGCTCAATGACCTACTGTAAACGTGAAGATTCTACTATATGTTGTCTACTCTGAAGTAGTAGATTCTACTACTTCATGTTGTCAATGTCACATCAGTCTTCACTTTCCCCTTCCCGGCTTTGTGGGTTTTTTTTTTAAGAAAATAAATGTTTTTTCAAGACATTTTGCTTCCATATGCATTTCATACTTCAAAATTAAAAAACCTGACATGTGAAAACTCATAATCGTGTAACCGAGGTGAGGGTAATAGAACAGGCTTCAAAGAGGTAGTCTGGCTAATCTCATTCCATAGTTCCAGAATATTAAACCATTTTATGGCATAACATTTCTACCTAAACCCTTCTTGATGTTTCTTAAAAGATTTATACGCACCATCCATTACATTTTTAGTCAGGCAATTTATTACTCTGCAATGTTTGCAGATTTTAGACATCTAAAATTACCTTCAAGCAAAAAAGGCAGTCTGCATGAACAAATGGCCCATCGCTAAAGGAAACTGATGGACTGAAGGCAGAATTTTACCTGAGTCACTGCTGTCCGTACTGTTGGAAGTGGATTCACTCCCACTAGAGGATCCTGAGGTCTCACTGCTGCTGGAATCATCATCCGAATCAGATGTCCCTGATTCCGAAGATGAATCAGATGACTCCACATCTTGTTTCTGCGTCATTATTATTTTAGGTGCATTTTTCAGATGTTCCCGTAATTCGTCGCTATTTAAATAAATTTAACAAAATAGAAGATATATAAAAATAACTTACGTGTTTGTTGAGTTGTACCCTGTCTTGTATTTCTGAATGTAGCCTTACTTAAAGAATCTCACTGAATTGATAAGGAATTACTTTACTAATCACTGTCAACCCAATTCTATCCAGAATTAAATTTCTTTTTGAGATTGTGGAGTCAATGTCAACATGTAAATTGGCTTGGATGATAGCTTCTCCTTAGGCTCATGTCTGATGACAATGCATCTCTAAGTAACGCTGGTAACACAGAATTAGCAGTGTGGTTCCCCCCGCCTCCCCCAGTATTTTAGTCTTTGAGAACTTTAATGCTTTGTCTTTAAATTCTAGAGCAACATTAGTACTGGCCCAGAATAAAACCTGCAGAAAATTGCAATTCCTCCCTGCTCCTAGTATGATATTGAGCACTGAAAAAAAAACAAACCCCCACAACGTAAGCAGCCTTCAATGATTAAAAAGTTGCCCGCATTACTAAGAGTGTTTAAGCAGAACCAAAACATGCTGAATTGTCAGATTTGTCGCAATATTGATCTCACAGAGTTGTGCACAGATGGGTTTCAAATTATAGGCCTTGCTTGTGCATTTTGCCTCCCATGGATAGCCTGCAGACATCAGAGGCAAAGTTTGAATATATTTTCACTCCCTAACATACAGTATATATGGTCAGATCCAAAATCTATCTATACATCATCTGATCCTTTTATGTGACCGATTCACAGGAAATATTTAAATATGCATGTACATATACAAATTAAAATTTTTTTTTCCTTACGTCAGTCCTCCAAGGCCAATTGAAGTGAAGAAATTGATTGCAAATCTAGTATTTCTTGGATTATCTCGTGGTAATAATCCTTCAAAGAACGGTAGCAGGGTTCTGTTAAAAACCAAACATAGCAATAATTCCTGAGAATTTCAAATGCTGTACACAAACATATTTTGATCCCAGTTTAGAAATATTTAAAACAATCAGCTTAATTTACACAAGATTTGCAACTATAGAAATCTGTATCTTACTAAATTCAAAATCCTATTGAAAAAGTAATCTTTTTCAATAAATATACAGTCTACTGGGAGCATACATTCCGAAGGAATAGAAAGAATTTTTAAAAATTCAGTACATAAAGCTTTAAGGCAAGTAGTGACAGAAAGTATGGCCCTGGGAAACAGAGGTACCCCAAGCCACTATGTGGTACCAGGCAAGAATTGCAACAGCCATCCAATAAGGAAACAAAAGGATTAATGGTGATGAATGGAGATGGCAGATTTGGCCTGAAACAGAATATGAGAATTGAGGGGAAAAGTGGGGACAAGACTTCTCCCTTCAATATATGAATGGGGGAAAGAGTCAGAAGAGAAGCAAAAGTCACTTTTTTAAAAAACTGGAATCTATATTACGCAGGTTGAGTTATTCTTACTACCACAATATTATACCACAGCAGGTGACATCATTTACTTTTACTGAAGCTCGATGTTTCTCAACTTCAGGTACCTTATGATCTGTGGACTTCAACTCCCCAAAATTTCCCCATCCTGGGAATTGAAGTCCATATATCTTAAAACCGATAAAGTTGGGAAACAGTGCCTTTGCTGGTCTCAATAAAAATAAGCAGGTTTAATACCTGGATAGGAGAACATGAGAAATTTCAAAAGGTGTTATACACAAATTGAAAGTTGAAAACAAAATCCCACAAAAAGGTAATCAAAGAAAACAACATGGACATATCCATGTAAGTTATTAAGACTTTAAGGGAGATTTTACCTTTTATTAAAATATGTTCACTCCCTCTGACAACTGTGTGTTACTTATCAACTTCAATGTTTACAAATCTGATAAGAATATAAAGTCATAAACAAGGTATTAAAAAATTAATGTATAATATGATTTGTTACTTACTCATCTTTCAACCTTGCATTAAGATTAGGAAGTCCCATATATTCACTAAGCTCTTGGAAGAATATTTTAACAAAAATCCTACTGGATGATGTTGTTGTTTCTTCACTTAGAGATATGCATTCAAGGACCTACAAATAGAAGGGGTAAGTAAATGCCAATTTTTTAAAAATAAACTAATGTTTCTTTATTCCCTAAGGCATTTTGATAGTCCTTGAATGGTAGCATATTCCTTGTGATAAATATTTGCTAATGGAATGGCCATCTTACAAAAACACATTCACATTATCAGTTAAGCCAAATCTGGATTCCAAGCAAACTATCTATATTTTTCTTAAATTCAAGAAATTCTTTCTTTCAAAGCATTCATGTCCCTTGCCAGACTGAAAATCAATGTGATTCTTCACTCTCAACATGTATTTGAACTAATTCCATTTACATCTGTAGGTTCCAAAAAAAAACCCCAACCCCCCCATCCCCCGCTATCAAAAACCCAATGTATGGTACAAGGCTACAAATGTTGGCTACATACACTCCATGGAAGTGAATCTGTGTATAAAAGATGAGCAAACATCTTGGCAACATTCCTCAACTTGTTTGTTTCCAACCGATGTATGGTATCATACTGCTCTTTGAAAATTGCTTCAAATGACTCCATGTATTCTTTTTTCAACATACAGAAGCGCTAGGTATAAAATAAAAACACAATGAAGAAAATCAAATGAGAAAAAAAATATCTGATTTCAGCAGGGTGCTAGGACTAAACAGACGAAGAAAATTAAAAAGAAAAATCACAGATAGACTTCGACTTATGACCATAATGGAGCCTGCCCATTGCTGTCCTAAATCATGACAGTCGTAAAGTGGGTCACCCACAGGATTGAACTGATTTTATGACCATTTTTTTGCTGCAGTCATTAAGCGAATCACTGCAGTTAAGTGAGTCTGTGGTCTTAAACAACACAGTCATTAAGCAAACTCATTGTTTGCTAGGGGCCTTTTTGCCCAAAAATGGAAGAAAATGCTGGTTTTCAAGGAAAACAGCAATAGTATTTAAACTTATATACCGACCCACACTGCTTTACAGCACTCTTTGAGCGGTTTGCAGAGTCAGTATATGGCCCCCAACAATCTGGGTCCTCATTTTACCAGTCTTGAAACAATGGAAGGCTGAGTCAACCTTGAGCTGATCAGGATTGAACTTCTGGCTATGGACAGAGTTAGCATGCAATACTGCAATCTAGCCACTGCGCCACTGCGTTAGTAAATTGCTGTTCTGTAACCATGGGACGATGCCAACAGTTGTCGGCTGGATGCTGAGCACCCCAAAAGCAGTCATATGACCATGTGAAGGATGGGAGGGCTGGCCATTAGAATATTGGAACACAGTCTTAAGTATTTTGGGGGGTAAGTCCCTCATAACTTTGAACAGTCATTAAGTGACCAGTCGTAAGTCGAGGACTATCATACTGGTTTCTTTTCCAATACTAAGTTGGTTCTAAAGACAACTAAACATAAAAAGAAGACAATTTAACTAATAGTTAGCTGGAGAATTTTGGGGAGCAGAGAGGGCATTC
Source organism: Masticophis lateralis (assembly GCA_030761175.1). Lineage (NCBI taxonomy): Eukaryota > Metazoa > Chordata > Lepidosauria > Squamata > Colubridae > Masticophis > Masticophis lateralis. Next base: position 196,581,078 of record JAUDYJ010000001.1, on the reverse strand, counting down.
TTGTTCTATCCATCCATCTTTTCCATTGCCTTCCCTTTCTACTTTCCTCAACATTACCAGGCAAAGGAACATTTCTAGGCCATCATCTCTGCACATCCTCACATACCTCAGTTTTGGCTTGCTGACTGTCACACCAAGGAAACAATCAGTATTTAGTTTTGGACTGATGTTTCTCCCCACTCTCTTCAAATAGACAATTAGATAACATCGATGTTCTTTCTCTCACTCTACCTCAGTTCAGCTTTCACACTTATATAGGTAGTCCTCAACTTATGGCCCCAATTGAGCCCAACATTTACATTGTTCAGTGAAAAATTTGTTAAGTAAATTGGTCCCATCTTTTGACTTTTCTTGCCACATTTGTTAAACGAATCACTGCAGTTGTTAAATTAGTAACATGGTGGTTAAGAGAATCTGGGTTCTCCACTGACTTTGCTTGTCAGAAGGTCCTGAACACTGCAACCATCATAAATATGAGTCGGTTGTCAAGCATCTCGATGTAAATCACGTGTCCATGGGGGATGCTGCAATGGTCGTAAGTGTGAAAAATGGTCTAAGTCACTATTTTCAGTAACGTGGGGGAGTTCAAACAGTCACTAAATGAACTGTTGTAAGTCGAGGACTACCTGTATATTACAAGACCATCACTGGAATCACTTGTCTTAGGTAGGCTGGCTTCCCTTAAATCAGCACAGACCCACTTTGGGCTTAATTTTAGCTTTACTTCTCCCTTTTGACCTCACTGCCAAAGATAAGCCTGCCACAAATAAGCATTGCACTGATAGTTATTGCAGCTACTAGGCCTACAATTTGGGAATCATATTGAAAAACAGGAATCTCCTTCGAAGTGACATATGCAGAAATCACATCCTCACGGTTCCATATTAAAAAAAAAAACAGCTGGGAAAAGGCTATTTTTTCCTCAGCATATTTAGTGCTATTTTGCAATGTTAATAAACCATGCAAATCAAGATGCCACTATCTGCCTCATCTTTCCAAAAAGCTAAGTCATAAATGAAAAGTTACCAATTGATATTGAAAAACACTTTTGTAAATGAGTCCTCTTTATGGGAGACTGAGAGGCATGGTGAGGGGTATGGATATGACAAGGGAGATCGATATGACAAGTAGCAACTCACCCCAGCTAGCAAACCAAAGAATTTTTCATATGTTCTTTGCTGAGCACAACAATCAAGAATCATGTTGCACAGTTCTTTCTGCCGCAAAAAAGAAAAGAACGAAAAGGAAGGAAGGAAGGAAGGAAGAAAGAAAGAAAGTAACATGCTTTGAGTTAAAAATTACTACCGCAAAATCATGGTAATAGTGCAGAAATAATTACGAAGAAACATGTTTGAAAAAAATTTGACTTGTAAGTCCACAAAACCCTCTGAACGCACTTACCTTTCGGCGTGAAAAGTTACTGATGGAAAGATGAAACCATAAGACGAACGACTTATGAAAAGTTTCGATCCAGCACAATGTGTGATTCACCAGCACTGTGATCAGTTAACATTAGTGGTGAAATCTAAAATTTGTTACTACCGGTTCTGTGGGCGTGGCTGGGGGGGTAATGTGACTGGGTGGGTGTAGCCAATTTTTTTTTTTTAACTTTTAAAACCATTTTTTCAACAACCTTTTCGGCGAAGAGACTGTAAAAAAATGCTTTCCAAAGGCTCTGACGATCCCAGCTGAGTTGCCTGATCGTCAGAGGCATTTAAAAGAAAAAAAGCTTCTGCCGATCAGGCAACTCAGCTGGGATCGTCAGAGCCTTTTGAAAGCATTTTTTCTACAACCTCTGAAGAAGTTGTAGAAAAAATGCTTTTAAAAGCCTTTGACGATCCCAGCTGAGCCACACGATCATCAGGTTTTTTTTTTTACTTTTAAAAGCATTTTTTCAGTCGAAGAGGTTGTAGAAAAAATGCTTTTAAAAGTAAAAAAAACCCCTGATGATTGTGCGGCTCAGCTGGGCGGGGGGGGGGCAGGGATTTTTGCTACTGGTTCTCCAACCACCCGCCTCCATCGCTACTGGATCAGGTGATCCGGTCCGAACCAGGAGCATTTCACCCCTGGTTAACATACTCATCAATAAATATTCAAGGTTTTCTGTTTGTTTAATGATAAGAAATGGCTAACTACCATAATCTTCAAAATATCTTGTTGTATTTTACACGAATTCAATATGTTAAAACATATATTTATTTTTACATTGCTCCACTGAAATAATTTTGCAGTCAATCATTTTTATGTAATAAAGCAGGGCAAAGTGCTGATGCTGTTTGCTAATGAAGTCAGCGCATCTTGAAGAACAAATTACATTTTGCTCCCTGAACAGCGGTTACCACGCTATAATATCTCCCAGGGGTTAAAGTAATTAAATATTTCAACATTTTAAATATTTAAATATTACCCGTGATTTCTACTGGAATATCTTGAGTAATCATGTTCAGGAAAACAGATTTGCTTATAAAGTCACTCTCACTGGCTTATTCAAAACAAACATGCTTAAATCTAATCGTTCCCCATTATTTTATACGCATGATGTGATAGGAGTCATTGAGCTGCATTAGCAACGTGCTGTGGTTTCCGAGATTAATTGCAACCACTGATCCACTTGTTCAAGTCTTAAATTGAATGCTTCATGCGCTATTGGGACTTGCTGGCCGTTTACATTATATATAGAAGAAACCAAAACATCTGTATATCAATTGTTAAAGCCAGCATATACGATGATGCAGATCTGAATATAATTCTCGAGTTACAGTCACAATTGAGACCAAAATTTATGTTGCTAAATGAAACATTTATTAAGTGAGTTTGGAAGGATGGAAGGATTTATATTCCTTGTAGACAGCTGGTCATTTGCATCCTTTTAGAGGGTTGTTGAAGCACTTGGAAAGGATGCAAATGACCAGCTGTCTGCAAGGAATATAAATCCTTCCATTCCCCATCCAGTCAGAGCTGAAGAAGTGTCTTGGATGAGAAGCGAAATGTCTTCAAAGAAAAAACAAGAAAGTCCAGTTGCCTTTTGAAAAAGCACCTTCGGGACAACCATGACCTGGATGGCTGAGAATCTCTACAGACTTCAAGACCAACATGGAATCACTGCTTTGCTATGGTTAATGTTAACTATATCCTTCTCTTCTGAGCCTTTAAAAGAAATTCTGCAATGCTGATTTTGCTTAATTATATACAGTATTGATCAACAAATTGATAATCTTTCTCTGTAGTTAACTCTGCTCAAACAAACATACAAGCCGGTTGAATGATGGTAAATATTTGTCCAGACTCTAATATAGGCAGCAATGCATCTATACTGGGCCACATGCAGTTCCCTTAAAAGACACCCTACTCCCCTTCATTCATAACTGATAAGGGGGTCATACAATTCCCCAAAAGCAACCTTGGCATCCTTTGGGCAAAGGATGTTGCTCCAGTGAGATTCTATCACTAATACAAATAAATCACTTCCAAGCAGTTGATGAAGAAACAGCTAATGAAATTTCATAGGAAGAGCAAAGACAGAAAAGCACAGCCTTTATATTGCCGTTTCTTTGCCATTTCAAACATTCCTTCTTCAGGATTTAACTATAACTTTCTTTTACTTAATCCCAAGAGTTTTATCATCAGATTCCCCCTCTTCTTTTTCTTTCTGTAAACATCAAGGATACGCCTCAGATTAAAAGTGGAAAAGCGTTAAACTCGATTACACTTATTTTGATGGCACTGCTATTCTGCTACCTCTGGGACTGTCATCTGCTTATTTTTGCTGACCATTTTCTTCAGGTATTCTAGTCGACCTCAAGACAATACATTTGCTGACTTTGAATCAATACGTCATTTCTTAGTTTGATGCTTATTCTAGATTAATTAATTTAGTTAAGAAACAAGTTACCGTCCCTTTCCCTATAATTGCAATATAGGCCTATAATTTTATTAATTCAATAAACAAGTACTATTAGTAAATAAATATAGTAGACTCGAAAGCAAAATGTGCAACTTATTTTTTTAACACTGAAAAGGACTGCAGAATAATTGGCCAAAAATGTCTGCCCCCTCCCCACAATTAATTAAAGACAATCTTTATTTTTGAAGTCATAAAACATTCTCATATTATAATACACCAGGCCATATTTTGTAGGTAGACACACATGGATTTAAGTAGCAGGCTACAACTTTTATACCTACTAGTTTCCAAATTTGGCAAATTTGGTGTATTGGGGGGACTGGTAAATGACCAAATGTATCCCTTTTCATAATTTTGTAAACTTTTTTTCTGTATCAATTTATTCAGTAAACACTGAAAGTTCTAATGAAACAATGTGTGTAAGTTTGCAGCCTCTGAAAGGAACAAACTGAAACAGACATTAAAGTACCAGCATGAATAATGCAATAAGGCTTTTAAAATGTTGGCGCAGGGTGAGTGATGAATTAGCAAAAGGCCCAATTTCTGTACAATCTATCAAACCCCCAAAATGTATTGAAGTGTTTTTTTCATAAAACTTATTTTTTGGTTCCTATTCATTTAGATAGCTAACTGAATTCTGAGGCAATTCCATTATTTGCAATATAGTATAGATCTGATACAAAAATATGTATCTGAACACACAGGGACACACACCCAATTTTTAGGATATAATCCTGAAGCTTCCTCATCTATTACGAAGTATCTAGGGTGCCTTTGGGCCAGTCATAAAATCTCATTTGGTATGGGGAAAGTGGGAAGAGGTTGTGCTATGTAAGCCACCTTGATCTCCTGAATGAAAGGCTGAATATAAATCAAATTGATTTATGAAATGAATGAATCAATGAATCAATCAATTATAGGTAGTCTCAACTTATGACAACAATTGGGACCAGAATTTCCATCAGCCCCCGTCAGCTGCTCGCCCCGCGGTTGCCCATGTATCTCCGCGCGTCCAGCCCTTCATTTCTGGACATTACAGGTGGCCTGAGGCTTGCAACCGGATGTCACCCACAGATGGCCAGATGCTAGGTGGACAGCAAGCATGACTGGGTGGCCAATGGGCGCGGCCCTGGGCCATAAAACACACTGGGAGGGGAGAGCTTCCAGCGTTGACTTTGCGTGGCTCTGTGCATTATACTCAACGTGTACCAAGGCTCCGGCCTCTGAGTGAGAAGTAAAATCTGTATTCCTGAGCTGCTGAGTTTCCTGTGTGGGTTTGCCTGACTTCTCCCTGGTGCGGGCCTTGACCGTTTGAGACGTAAGTTGTTGCAATCACAAGTCAAGTCGAACCCAATTTTATGGCAATTTTTTACAAAGGTTATTAATAATGGATAAAAGATTTAAACTCAAATGCTCAAATATTAAACCACAGGAACACACACATTTTCCCCTTTCTAAATCATTGTGATAGGTAGCTGATTGCCCTGTTTTCACTCACTCACATACAAATATGTACAGATGCATAATGAGTTATTTGGGACAGGAACTACCATACGCAGTGGAAACAGCAATATTCCCCAAACTTTTTTTTAAAAAAATCCCAAACCCCTGCATGCACGTAGGGATGAAAAAGTTCAGCTCAGGAGAGTGATAAATGCTGCCCAAAACTCTCAGCAGCCAGTTTTACGTCAGAAGTTTTACATCAGAAGTTAGACTTGAGAACAAACTCTCAAGTCGAACGAACATAGCAGAAACCGTGGGTTTAGATTACAGTTAAAAATATCCAGGTTAAGCAGAAATGGAACTATTATCTGGTTTGGTTGACAGATTTTAGTACAAGTATAAAGCGCTATTTTCCCTAACCTGGCTCCTTCCAGGCATGTGGATTTCAAGCCCCAGGATTCTGAGCAAAAGAGGGTCATTGATGAAAGCTCCAGAGGCCACCCAGGATGACTTAGTACACTGCACAAATGTGTTGAAAAAATAAATACGTCTCTACTGCCTACATCTATCTAGTCAAGAAAACACAACACCAATGGCTAGGCACAAGGCAAGTTCTTGAAGATACACCCCCTTTCCATCAGCAAAGAAGGAGCCCTTTTGCTAGGTGTATATTAATTACACTATATATGACAGTAACTACTTTGTGGGAGATGAGAACAAGTTTATATTGAATTAAGGGTGGTGAGTAGAGTCATTTAGTGTCAGGTTCCTATCAGAACACTGCCGTTCTGGGCGGGGTGGTGGGGGGGAGAGGCACCATGGGTGGAATGGTTTGCATGCTTTTGCTTTACTGTAACTGCTTGGGAATTGAAAAGGGGAGATGTGGCCATCTGCACTGACTCCCTCTCGGCTGGTACCAGCTGGGTATTCAAGGTCGCAGTGTCCCAACGACAACCTCTTCTCACCACCCAGCCTCGGAGATTCTCACAACACCTTTGTGGCAATTTATTGGCTACAGATGGACACGGGTATTGGGGATAGGAGTTGAGGGGAAAATTCAGCCTAACACTTCGTGCCTGAATTCAGATTCTGCCTGACTTCTCTGCAATCACTATCTCTCAGTAAAAGTTCCTTTTGCAATGTGAACTGTTTCAAGAGTTTTACTTTCTTGGGAAGGTAGCTGAGGCAGGTCCTTACATTTAGGCAGGAATGGAATAGAGAAAAGTTCCATGATATACAGTGTATTTCAGATATAAGCCATGAAGTGGCTTGCCTCTGGATGTAATACTAAACTATGATTTCAATGTGAATAAAGAAGCATGAGATATAAATTCCTTCCTCCAATAGAACAGTGAGGCTGAAATTATCACCTTCCTGTTCCTTGGCTTACACATTTCCTTCTGGCAAGAAAAGATCGAAACTTCTAAATTCCTTCATGACTCTTTTGGATACGTTCCACTGAATTTCCTCAAAGCCATTCTTTTTAACTGACAGAAGGGGAAAATGATTAAATAGAAGAGTAGGGAATCATTAAAAATACAGATCTGTTAAGATTAAGTGTAATGAAAGGAAATGTATTTACAGTCTCAGCCCCAGTCTTTGTTTTTGGGAAACTTACACAAATTTGTTCCAGGTTGCCAAGAGATCGGTGGAAACATTTAATAATAGTGTCAGCAAAATATGAGCACAGATATTTTACATAATATATTTTATATAATAAGTTTACATAATATATATTTCTAGAAATATATTCTCGTAAATAAAATTGCTCAGCTTCGGTGTTCGGTGTATTTTCATGTGTTAGAAAAATTTGTGCAAAGCCATCATTTATATACATTCCATCTGGAGAGCAACTTCCTGGAAAAAAATGGTCCAAGGTTACCCAGTTGGCTTCGTGCCCAAGCTGGGACTAGAAACCCTCATCTCCCAGTTTTTAGCCAATACCTTAACCACTACACCAAAGGTCTCTTAACAGTAAATACAGGCAGTCCTCAACTTATGACCAAAATTGAGCCCAAAAGTTCACTGCTAAGCAAGAGTTGTTAAATGAATTTTGCCCCATTTAGCAAGTGAATCACTGCACTTGTTAAGTAAGTTAAGTAAGTCATACTGTTAAATGTTAAGGGGATCTGTCTTCCCCACTGACTTTGCTTGTCAGAAGGTCACAAAACCGACCTTGGGACTCTGCAAATACATGACAGCTGTCAAGCATCCAAATTTTGATCATGTGACCATGGGGATGCTACAACAGTCATAAGTTCAAAAACAGTCATAAGTCACCTTTTTTAGTGTTTTTGTAACTTCAAATGGTTACTAAACGAATGTTTGTAAGTCAAGGACTACCTGTGCTTGGCTTGTTGATGTTATTTTACCTCACATTTTTATACCTAAGTCAAAATGGCATATATACGTAATATTCCTGCCTCCTATTTCCCCATAGCAACAGCCCTGTGAGGTGGTTGGGCTGAGAGCGAGTGCCTAACCCAGTTGCCCAGTTGGCTTTCATGCCTAAGGGAAACCTAGAACGTACAGCCTCCTGGTTTATAAGCCATCATCTTAACCACAAGATGAAACTGGTTCTAATAATAATAACTGTAGTACTAAGGGACAGCAGAAAAGAAATAGAGAAAATCACAAAATGCAAAGACCTACAAATAGAAGAACAGCTATGGCAAAATGTCTATAGAGATTCTCAATCATCTAGGTCAGGGGTGGGCAACTGTGGCCCTTTTACAACTGGTGGACTTCAACTCCCAGAATTCCTGAGCCAGCTTGGCTGTCTCAGGAATTCTGGGAGTTGAAGTCCACCGGTTGTAAAAGGGTCACAGTTGCCCACCCTTGATTTAGGTCATGGTTGTCCCAAAGGTCCTTTATTTCCCCAAGAGGCAACTAGTTTGATTTTCTTTGAAGACATTTAGCTTTACATCCAAGAAGCTTCTTCAGCTCTGACTGGATGGGATGGGAATGGTAGGATTTATACTCCTTGCAGACAGCTGGACATTTGCATTTGTGGATGAGAAGCGAAACGTCTTCAAAGAAAAACAAAGAAAGCCCAATTGCCTTTTGGAAAAAAAAAGCACCTTTGGGACAACTATGGCAAAAGAAAGCAAAAATAGCACCAACTGTAATAGGTGCCTTAAGTGCAATCCCAAAACAAGGGGAGCCCCACTTGAACACCACTGGCATTGACAAAATCATCACCGGTCAATTGCAAAAGGCTCAGAACATATTATATTCTGCAATGATACCTTTAACACCATCAAGTAACAACATCTGCCTAGCTCAGGTCCTTGACAGATGGTTGAAAGTCCAAATCCAGACCAAACATGTAGCTGACTGTGCAACCAAGCATAAAAATGAAAAAGGTGACCTGTTCATCCCAATCAATCTATTGTAAAACCAATGTGGGTGGTGTGTTTAAAATTTATAATAGCTAGTAAATTAATAAACCCCACCATCCCATGAATAAAACTGTCACATTGCACTTTAAGGGCACTAGTGCACTCAAAGCTGGATTTATGTCAGAACTTCTCTCAACCTGCTTCCAAAGGTAATTCACCCTGCATCACAGTATCTTTTGATTCATTGCTGTAATCTACATAGACTCCCATGGTTTTCAACAGTGAAGCAACAGAAAACAAAAACAAAATTAACAGTAGTGTGCAACTTACTCAGAGATCACCCACTCACTCTTCCCCTAATGCCTTCCAAAAAAAGTTGTTTCCATGAATTTCTGGAAGACCGTAAGGGAAGTGGGTAACCTAGCACCAAAGAGAAGACTGTTCACAGCATAAGCACTGCAGCAGAGAAAGTTAATGGGCATACCTCTGCACTGTTAACCTCCCACTATGGAGAACCGCAAGGAAATTTTAAGAATGGGGGTGCACACCAGGTAGCTTTCAGACTTTTTAAAAAAAATTATTAATCCTTTTTCAAACAAGCATACATAAGAATTGAACAATTTACTACTTATTTTTTTTAAAAAAGAGAAAAACATAGTACAACAAATAAAAACAAAACACCCAAAAAAATCTGTAATTACAACTGTATTTCCAAATCACCTGATTTTATTTATTATTTTATTTTATTTTTCACATTTTTGAATCATCCATCTCCCTCGTGGGGAGGGGTGGGAGTTTTAAAAAGGGGAACATAAGCTTTCAAACGTTTCACCAAGGACCTCTTCCAAAGGAAGAGACAGCATGACATTTTCTGATTGACAGAATCATATAATTTCCTCAAAAATGGCTAGATTTTACACCCCCCCACACACACACCCCTCAGATTTGCTCATGACACACTCCAGGGTCACAACCAACTATGGGAGAACCTCCATACTAGACATCAGCTGCTATACTATATAAAATATGATTGTCTCAGTAACTGTATTTTTAATGCCCTTTTAGGAATGGAAAAGCGAAAAAAACCCCAAAAGAAACCCTTATTAAGACTTACTGTTTGACTGTCAGGAAAATCCATCTTCAATAGTTTATGGGCACATTCCTCAAAATCTAAACTAGAGAAAGACAGAGAAAGGGAAAATATACATTTATCTGTACATAACTGATTTTCATTCTTAACATGGTAAAAGCTTCTCACAAAACCTCAAAGTTTAGTTTAGTTTAGTTTAGTTTATACTTATATGCCTCCCATATTTAGAACCTCTCTTACTGAAGTCAGACACTCCTTGTCACTTGATTTATCACTGGTCTCTGAGCCTTAAATCTGTTGAAATAAGTTTACATGACAACCAGTTTGCTATAGTAGTAAGGTACTAAAATAGAAAACCAGGAGACAGTGAGTTCTAATCTTGCCTTAGGCATGAAACCAGCTGAGTGAATTTGAGTCCGTCACTCTCAGCCCTTGGAAGAAGACTATAGAAAGTCCACTTTCAAAAATCTTACCAAAAAATTTCAAAAAATTGTCCAGGCAACTGCCAGGAGTCAACACTGACTCAAAGGTATACACGCAACGGTATACACACATACAGGTACACTTGCAAGAAGTTCATTAAAGAAAGAAAACAACGCATATACATCAATGTATGAAAACTCCATTTTCCTCCTCATTAAAAAGCACAATGTATTTTATAACCATGTACATTTCTGTTGAAAAATAATACTATTTTAGCAATTAAATGGTTTTTTTCCATGCGCTCCAGCCAAAACCAATAGATTTTCAGACAGACTAAAAACAAGATGATTCTCATTTGTGAGTCATTATTACTGTAACATCATATTAAACAGAAATGTACCCATTCTAGTAAACAAATTAAAACACTGGCTTTTTCCACAATGTAATCTCACTGAATAACAGTTTTGATGTAAAGAAGGCAATAGAAACATTTGCAAATATTTTTAGTTCTAGGCCAATTTTCTTTTATTTTACAAGTGCAGATTTGTCCGTTTTAAATGTATGAATTTTCTAATTTCAATAGATTCAGATTGAGAATTCTTCCACAATTTGTGGTTTTACATGACTGTAAATCTTCAATGACAGGAATCTGAAGAGTTGCAGTCCAACAAATTTGAAAGGAATCAGTTTGGTCAGAGATAATTTTGAAGTGCAGTCCTTACATATAAAGAAAAATGTACAAGTGCTATAGATTGAAGCTAATGTTTTGCATGCTGTCATTTAGGATGCTAGTTTGCCAAAGGGCCTGCAATTTATGCTATAACGGTGTTAAATTTCAACAGAGAGTTATGTTTCATTTTACCTTGACTGAATTGCAAGGTAAATAGTTCGCCGGAAGGAAACCAAGTTAATTTCCGTTTTGTCGTGGATGGTAACTTTTTGTCCTTGATCAATAAAAGGAAACAAACAAAAGATTAGGATAAACCATTCAGGAAAATAATTGCACAGCATTGCCAACACATTGTTTCAGATGTGATTGTTCAAAATAAATGAGTTATTCATGAAAAATAGCTGAACTTGGAAGCTAAGCAGGGATGGGGCCTGGATCATATTTGATAGGAAACTATCCAGGAAGGCAAGCAAAAAAAGCTAAACATCGACATTTAAAAACATTCTGAAAGGAAGCAATCTCAAACGAAAGCAATCTTTGCCTTTAAAAATTACGTGAGGAAAAATAGCCTGTTTCACAGTCATCCCAATTCAGTGTACAGCTTTTGGGTAGTTACATTTAATAAAGAAACAATGAGTTTTCAACCTGGCTTGATATATAAATGATCGAGAGAATTTCATTTAAATATCAAAGAGGGAGAATTCTCTTATGCCTCTAAGAATACTATCCATAACAACATATAACAATTGCAATAGAACAGGAGGTAAGATTTCATTGTGGTTGATGCATAACTAAACAAACTATTTTAATGTAAATAAATACCCAGTGTTTAAACAAGCTCTGTTCATGATGACAGTCTGCAATAATTACCAGCTTCTTTTTTATATTTTTGGCCTGACAAACAATGCTTTCCTACTGTTTAAAAAATAGCATTTTTCAGATTTAGCATCCACCTCAATGTGTTCTTGTATTTCTGTATAACCATTTCCCACTGAGTAAATATTTTTACAGATATTAATTGTAGACTGTCAAAATACGCAAAGCTGCTTTATTTGTGAACCATAAGGGGGGGGGGGGGATAAATGCAAAACAATATCCACACTCCTACTTTTGTAAACAGTGTTAGCAATGGACAAGATTCAGTCAAGATAAAAGTTTTAAAATTTGATTTCAAGGGAAATGCTTTTAAACAAACCTTAATCCTGGTAGTAAATTCTGTGGATCTTATGTGGATTTTTAAAGGCTGACCGAGTGCATAGTGTATTATTATACTTAATATCTGGGCCAGGTACTCCATTAAAAACCCAACAAAAATACTGAACTTCTCTATAAAACTGTATTTAGAATTGTAATGAAAATTAATGCAGAACAAGAAAAGAAATTTAAAATAAAAGTATCCCTTTTTATGGTTCTCTCCCTTTGGAATATCATCCTTTTAGAAATAAGACTGGCCCACTCTTTCGTAAGTACCTGAAGGCTTGGTTTTGTTAGTGGGCCTGGGGAACCCAAAGTGGGATAGAGTCCATTAAATGGCTCATTTGACTGCGTGTTGTCGCTGGACATGAGTGTGTGTATGGGGGGGGGAGGTATTATTTTTTTTAATACTGTGTTTTTATTGCTTGTGAGCCTCTTAGAGTTGCTGTGAGCAAGTAGGCGACTATATAAATTTTCGAAATAAATAAAATACTTATCTTTGGCAGAGACAGAAGCAGGTGAGAAGAAAAAAAGCTAATGTTTACAACTGAAAAAGAGTTGAATGCAAAAATGGAATAAAATGTGTGCATGCTAGTCCTGACTGTGATCAAGACAACACTGGGCTTCCATTTCTTAAACATCAGTACTGCTTTTCCAGCAGAAACACAAAGTCAAGATTTTCAAAAGTTAATTAGGCACAGGGGCTCATTTTCTAAAACTGTTTTTTACCTCAAGTGAATAAACTTTATAAAAGCTTTAAATATACACACAAATGCTCTGGTTTATGGGTAGTAAGGATAACTAAAATCACCCTTGATCTACAAAGATTCACCTTTGCTAACTCGGTACATTTTCCTGAGCACAACACAGAAGGCCTATGATGTTCATATAAATTTCCCCCAATGGTAATTAAAAATATCTGGTCTGCTTCCATGTTCAGTTCAAGGTGTTGGTTATGGTCTTTAAAGCCCTACATGGTATGGGGTTTGGGTAACTGTGAAGCTCTTTTACCACATTACACCAGTCCCACCAAGTCAGACGGGGGGGCGGGGGGGGGATGCTGTGACCCATTAGTTCAAGAATTGTGCGCATTACTTCAAGAATTGTGCGCATTCAAGAGCGCATTCTCTGCCACTGCCCCTGGGAAAATTCTTCCCCCCGAGGCGAAGTAGGGCCTCAAACTCGTGGCCTCTTGGAAATGTCCAATGACCTGGCTCTGACAACTTGCTTGGGGAGAGATGGAGGTGCATATGGCCATCAGGCTGGTAAGCGCCTTGAAGGCCCTCCCCTGCTTTGTAATTCTGAATTTTAAATATCATATTTTTGGAGTATAAGACGCACCTTAGTTTTTAGGGAGGAAAACGGGGGAAAAAATTCTGCCTACCAGGTATTCATCTGTCTAGCTTCCTTAGCCTGGTCAGCTTCAGCACATTAGTTCACTGATTTTGAGCGTGTGCTGGTTGGGGCTGAAAAAAAGCTTCTAAAGCATAGCTGATTGTCGCAGGGAGCAGCAATGAGGACAGCAGGCGAAATGCGGAAGATCGCTTCGCTCACAAGCACCTCGTTGGGGCTGATAAGCAGCTTCAAAAGCACAGCTGATCGTGGGATGGAGCTCCAGTGACTAAAGCAGGCAAAACGCGGAAGCAGCAGTTGCTCCAGGTAGCCATTTTGGGCATCGTGTGTCACGTTTTCAGCCTCCAAATGAGTCGTGTTTTCAGGCGGCGATCGGCAGCGATGTGCTTTGAAGGGCTCTCAAATGGAGCATTTGGAGCTGAAAATGCAACACGTGGAGCCCAAAAACACAAGCTATTCTTGGTGGCAATGTCTGCAATAAGGAAGAGGATGCATAGAGGCTAAAGGGTAGGCTGGGCTACATTCAGAGAATAAGATGCACCCAAATTTTCAGCCTCTTTGTGTGTGTGGGGGGGGGGGGGGATGCGTCTTATACTCTGAAAAATACAGTATTTTATTCTTGTTTTAATCTGGTTTATGTTACAATATTTATACCGTTTTTGTTTTTAAGTCTTCATACAATGCCAGGAGTTGCTCTGTGAGGAAGATGAGTGGTTTCCAAATGTGATAATTAAACAATGTAATATAAATCAAATTTAGATTTATTCTCCTGCCATTGGGTATTACCCAGAGCTCTGAGTAGTTTATCCCACTTAGTTTAAACAGAACTCTTACCGTCTTCATCCTCCTCTTCCTCCTCTCTTTCTTCCTCATCCTCCTCTTCACTACTACCAGCATCCTGATCGGCTTCTGAGTCACTGTCACCTTCATCCAGGATTTCTACATTACAAAAGAAAATAATAATAAAAAAATGAAAATAATAGATTGGATTGAGTCAGCAGCATTTAGGCCAGAGAAGTGCCTTGGAAATAAACAACTATGCCCAATCAAGAATTTGAACCCGCATACCTTTTTTCAGGGTTTTGTACTTCTCTTCGTTTTCCACAAATTCAGGGTCCATTTTGAAGACATCTTCCCAAAAGGAGAAAAAAACAAACAAAAAAAACCCCATTGAAATTATGCTCTTACACAATTCTAGATCACAACAAGCACACGTCTGATTTCAAAAGCATACTTACTGAGAATGTCATCAGGATTGTATTCGTCTTCCAAAGGCAACATGTGGGTAAATTGATCTTCCTCCTCCACAAGGTCAAGTCCTTCTAGAATTACTGGGTGATCTTTGAATCCATCTTTGCGTACCGCAAACATGACTTCAATCATGTATTGGACACGCTTGTCAGTTTCAGATTCATGAAGAACGTGGCGAAGGCGGTCAAAGATGGCTGTGGAGTAAAATTGGTCAGATAGGGACTGCTAATTCAGGAATCAAAGAGGAACGTACCAGGGTTGCCTACTTACCGTTAATACCTCTAGGTGACACTTCCGTCAACTTGAGGCCACAGTCCTTCAAAAATCCAATGGCTACTTCAATACTGTCATCTGTAGGTCTTTCCAGGAGCAATGTGAGCATTTCCAAACACAAAACCTCGTGAGCCTGATAAGAAAACAATGCAAATATTAGTAAAAATCTTAAAATAGATGATAAAATACAACACTGCAAGAAATATAACGAGCTCAGGGCAACACATGCTGACTTTAAAACATCCCATCCCATCCCATCAACAGCAAAGCAGTTGGAAGTATTCAAAGTCAGGTCCAACCGGATATGCCTAGAGCAATTCTCTAGATCAAGAAATGGCAATTAGCAAGGAGTATTGTTCGAAGCAAAACGTGAACAACAGTCAACTAGACTCACTCCAATTCAACAGGCATTTTACTATGCATTCTGTCTTTCCACAACTATTTGCAGACAGATGGAAAATATAATAGAGAATGGCGGCAGAACCTTTCTGTGTCCCAAAGGTGCTTTTTTTCAGGAGGCAACTGGACTTTCTTGTTTTTTCTTTGAAGATGTTTCGCTTCTCATCCAAGAAGCTTTGAAGCATCTTCAAAGAAAAAACAAGAAAGTCCAGTTGCCTCCTGAAAAAAAGCACTTTTGGGACAACCAAGACCTGGATGACTGAGAATCTCCATAGATCAGGGGTGTCAAACTGAAGGCCCGCAGGCCGGATCTGGCCCGTGATGTGGTCAGATCCGGACTGCGGGGCCGTCCTGGTCTACCCAATGTGAAGAGGAAAGATCAGGCCAATGTAGCTTCAGCCGGGTCTATCCAGTGCGAAGAGGAAAGATCAGAACAGCGTGGATTCGGCCCAGTCTACCCAATGCAAAAAGGAAACATGCCAGCAGTTTGGGGAGTGGCGTCAAGTCAGCCACACCCACTCAGTCAGCCACGCCCACCCCCAAGGTTAACCACAGCCCTGATGCAGTCCTCTATGAAATTGAGCTTGACACCCCTGCCACAGACTTTTAGCTATGCCCCCTTTGAATGGTGCAGGAGTATGAATGGATTTTCCCAAAAAATTGCAGACTACAGGAACCGTTTGCATTTCAGTTTGAGGTGCAGACAACAGAGGCTCCTCCCCAACAGCCTGCGCCTCTCTTCAACAGTGAAGGGACACAGGGCACAAGGCTCCATAGCCATTTGCACTACTCAGGTGACCCTGAGAACACAAATAAACCTCCAAGTGACCTCAACGACTCTCTAAAAAGAATGCAAATGACCAGCTGTAAGGAATATAAATCGTTCCATTCACCACCATCCAGTCAGAGCTGAAGAAGCATCTTGGATGAGAAGCGAAAAAAAAGTAAGTCTTGTTGTCTCCTGAAAAAGCACCTCTGGGATAACTATGATCTGGATGATTAAGAATCTCCATAAATCTTTCTGGGGTTCACTCTAAAATATGGGGGATCAGGCCTTAGCCCGGAAAGGGTAAACCTGTTACTGAAAGGGTCATAAGGATGCCTGATTAGGAAATCTCAAGACGAGCTTAAGCAACCTGTCTCCCCCTGCCCAAGCTGCTGAAAATTGTGTCTATTTGCTCGTAAAGAAGGAAAACTACAGTATATACGTAATCCTGGCTTAATCATCCCTTTTAGCAACTCTTTAAAATTGTGATGGTGCTGAAAAAGTACAAGCAGCCCTTGACTCACAACTGCAATTGGGACCAAAATTTCCATTGCTGAGTGATGCAATTGTGAAGCACATCACATGGCTTAGCGACGGCAATTTCTGCAATCTTGGCTGTTGTTAACCAAATTTCACTGTTGTTAGGTGAGGCAACTTCCTGTTGCAAATCCCAGGCAGCTTGCATATCCCAGGCTGGCAGGTAGGCAGGCAACTGGCTGGCATCAGATGTGGCAAGGTGCAAAGAAGGCATGGGAAAACTTGAGGAGGGTGCAAGAGAAGTGCAACAAGAGGTGTGTGTGGATCTGTGTGTCCAGCATGGCAGAGGTGCAGAGGGATTGGGAGTGGATGTGCAGATGAAGGAAGCTTACCCCAGCAACTTTGAACCTTTCCTTCCAGTTTCCCCATTGACTTGCTGGGGAAGCTGGAAGGAAAGGTTACAAATGGCAATCACATGATCACATGGCATAACAACTGGTTTTAACTGCGAGACAATTTTCAAGTGCCCAGATTGCAATCATATGATCACAAGGCTACTGGGACAGCCAGAACTCCGAGGACCTGTCATAACCGCCATTCATTCAGCACCTTTTGTAATTTCAAACATTCATTGAATGATGTTGAGAACGCCCTGTAACTTTATGACCAGTCCTCATACTCATAACTTGCAGCATCCTCACAGTGAGTGGGAGCTGGGAACTTCATAATCAGCAGCTGTTTATGATCATCAGTTTCCATGGTTGCATCATCACCATTTGCGTGCTTTACTACCAGCTTCTGACAAACAAAACAAGAAGCCAGCAGTAAAATTGCAAGTTGTGGTCACATGATGTCTCTCTTAATGACCATGGAGGAAGTGAGGTTGGGAGGCTATCCAGGCTACATGATGTCTCACTTAACGACTGCATTGCTTAGGGAAAGCTTCCACACATAACGAATGGTTACTATTTATTTCTGAGAAAGTCCTAATTCTGTGATATTAGTAGGTAAAAGTGAATTGAATTTACTACCTTAAAAAATGTGATTCCCACTTCAAATATAAATGTTAGAATATATGACTGCTTCTTCAATCACTTCATTAGGAAAGCTACCTAAATATGTATGATGACTAAATGCAAAAAGCCTAATTCCTGCATCTCACTAATAGCAATAGCACTTAAACTTATATACCGCTTCACAGTGCTTTACAGCCCTCTCTAAGCGGTTTACAGAGTCAGCATATTGCCTTCAGCAATCTGTATCCTCATTTTACTGACCTCAGAAGGATGGAAGACTGAATCAGTCTTGAGCCGGTCAGGATCGAACTCCTGGCAGTGAGCAGAATTAGCTTGCACTATACTTAGAATCCACTTTTACTGGATTCTAACCACTGCACCACCATGGCTCTTAATTGTCTATTGTACTTCTAAATTGTGGTTCTGATTCTGACATGATTCAGATTGAGTTTAGCGTATTACAAATGGTGACAAGAAGTAATCTAGACAGACAAGGAACTATAAAACATCAATAGATAACCACAGCTTCTCATTTTGTTGGTTCCTGTGGGAAGATTATCTTGCAAGTGTCAAAAGCTAGACTATGATGTCCCTACAACAAATAGCTTACCACATTCTGATTCATAAGATGTGCAACAAACTTGGAAGCTGTCAGGCACTGTTGCTGCAAAACAAAACACGAAGATATACATTATTCTAAATTACTTTATTTTTCTAACATTATGCCACGATGAATAACCTACTGAAGCACAAGAAAACATTACACTACACATGTTTCGGGACACTGCTAGGTCATGAAGCAAGTAAAGCCACATTATGTACATATAGGAGTAGTTTGTCTGGGATATATTTTGCGGAATTTCCTTGGTTATTTAATTGTGACCTGGATTTAAGTCTTATACCCATTTTCATGTATTTAATATTTCAAAATTATGAGAAATCACACTGTTATTCTTGAGCAAGACAGAGGAGACTGCAAAGGACACAAACAGGGAGTTTATGGGCTACAAGTTGTTCATGCAAGCATGAGGGGATTCAAGTGGCTCACAGAAGTACTTAACATTTCATAATTTTAAAAAAGAGAGAAACTGCCTGTCCCTTACTAGTTTTATTGGAAAAGAGACAAAAATATTTACCAGTAACCATCTTCAGGTCAAACGAAAAAGTGGGATTAAGTTAGTGGGCCTACTTGAACTATGATTAAATTTACAATCAGTTTAGAAATTGTATTGCACAATTATGACTTAATAAGTACACAGTATTATGGCTTGGCTCAGAAGCTGCAATAAGCCATAATATGATTTGTCTGTTTTTTGCTTAATATAGTGTACAATGAAGTGGTGGGTTGCTCCCTGTTCGCATCGGTTTGGAAGAACCAGTAGTGGCAGCAGTGGGAGGCTCCGTCCACCTGCCCAGACATCATCAAAAACAATCTGCGCATGTGCAAAAGCACTGCACGCTTGCAAAACATCCACGCGCTACCGATAGCGAACCGGTGGTGCCGGGTTTTGAAACCCATCACTGGTACAATGGTTTAAAATAAACCATTTTTTTAAGCCAGTTCTTATACAACTGTCATTTCACTGTTATGCTACAGAATTGCACATATTTGCTTTTGTTTAACGTGGATTTGTTCTTTATACTCTTGATGATTTTATTTTTTTCGTTCTGTCTTTACAATGGCAAAAAAACAACAACAATACAATATCTTTGGACACAAGAGAGCAATATTTTGCTTCTTCATGTGCAGTCTTGCATACGTTTGCAACCATTTCAAAAATTAATTGAATGTATATTTCAATTCAAGTATTAAATCAATACTTTTTTCAATTTTGTTGGACAGAAAGCATTTTATTTTTCTTATATTAAAATATTGAGTTTCAACTGATACTTACGCATTAAATTTTATATTAATTTTAACATTAATTTAAACATTAATATTATATGGCACTTTCTTCTCTGTGATCTCCTCATGTCTATATACCTTGCACCCCTCAATACACTAATGAGGAAATAAGTCTGATTGAGCATATTTCCCTAAGGCAGCTCAAAATATAAAGAATTTAATGGACTCAACCTTACTCAATTAACCTCTCCAACGGCTTTTTCCATACCTTATCATTTCTTCTGTATCCTTTGCGAAAATTTAAAATGAGTCTCTTGAGAATCAGTTCCCCAATATTTGGAAATTTGGAATTGATAATTGCTACAACTGCTGCATATACATGAGTGAAGATGGGGGAAGCACTCTGGGCTTGCAAAATTGATCTTGCTAGTAATCCCCTATAAATGAGAAGAGAGACATAAAGACCCTTTAAAGAAAACATAATTTAATCTAAGTTTAAATGCAGGCAACAAGGTACGTGGAAATGAACTTCCTTACTGCCCCTAGTCCTTAAAAGGTTTTCAAAGAGATTAAGTCTCACCTGATCGATAAGACTTCCCTGTATGGATATTCCATCCACCCCACCAGTCTACCCAATCAGCGGCAGCTCTGACCCTCTGAAATATATTTATATGGGGGGGAGGGGGGAGCTACACTGGGAAGAAGTAGCTAGAGAAATCCATTTCTACTAATACAACTTAATGCATCTAAATTCAGACTTAATCCTTTACTAGACTCCCTTAAATTATATGACATGATAGCTTGAAGACAATCACTGGATTTTCTCCAGCACACAGTATTATCACTAAACTATCATATTGCCTAATATATAATATTCACTATGGTAATTTTAGGTTTTTCATCTGTGATACTATTCTTCACGCTGTAAGTTTATATTGTGATATTATACATTAATTTCCAGTAGTATTTCAGAAAGGAATAGTTAACACTTGGTTCTAGGCAAAATGATAAAGAAACTTTATTACAAATAACTCCCAAATCCTGCTCTCTCACATGTCAGTGTTGTCAATATATCATTGACATGTATCATGAATGTCAATATGACCATGTTTCCCTTTAACAGCACAGGTTTCTATCAAACCTATTGCATTTTTGAGTCTTACAGTTCTAATGAAGACCAAATGGAGTTATACTGTGAAAAAAAATCAATGCCATCCCATCAAAGAAAATAAATTCAAAACATTTCAAATTAAATACAGGTAGTCCTCGACTTACAACAGTTCATTTAGTGACTGTTCAAAGTTACAAGGGCACTGAAAAAATGGTTTTTTCACACTTACGGCCGTTGAAGCATTCCCACGGTCATGTGATCCAAAATTTGGATGCTTGGCAACTGACTTGTATTGTTACAACTGCAGTGTCCCTGCATCGTGTGATCACCTTTTGAGACCTTTGCACAAGCAAAATCAATGGGGAAGCTAACATGTTACTAACTTAACAACTGCAGTGCTTCACCTAACAACTGTGGCGAGAAAAGTCGTAAAATGGGTCAAAATTCATTTAACAAATGTTTCACTCGGAAACAAAAGTGCTGGGCTCAATTATAGTCATAAGTTGAGGACCACCTGTATAACAAATTACTACCCTTGTAATTTTCAGAATAATGATAACTCTGCTACCTAAATCCATTAGGAAAAATAGCATAACTAAATATAAATATAAGCCCATATAGAGCTTATTGGTGCAAACCAAAGGTCATTAACGTACAAGGTCATCAGTGTTACTAGGATAGAAAAGTAAATTAAGTTCAACAAGCATAATTTGCCTCCTAATTCAGATATAAAGATATTTTCTGGTAATCTGTGTTTTAATTAAGCACTTAGAAGAAACATGACAGAAGAGGATATTTGTGGATTAGGAATCCATCAGAGGCTGCTACTTACTCCTGTCTCAAAGAGGAACACTGACAGAAAACTCATTTCCCCAACAGCTTATCAGGACTAAAAAAACCAGCAAGAGGGTAAATTGATTGTTATGTAATATGAACAAACTGCCATGAAATACAAGCCTTATTTTTATTCAGTCACTTTACTAAGGCAATAAACGGAAGAGCTCAAGAACCCAATCAGGCAGACTTCATCATTTTTTACAGTATTTGAATACCATAAGATTGCAAAATGGAATCCAGTGCACAAAAGAACACTTAAGAATTTAAAAGAGCAAATCCGAAACTGTTTGATTTTTGAGCACTACAAGTAAGAAGGCATTCACAATTCTTCCATCTCCATTCAAACTAGTTTGTGGTCATGGATCAGAAAATATCCATTGTAATATAGCAGAGCTCCAGTTAATACCTGGTTGTTTTTTTTTAAAGACCCGGCTTTGTAAAAAAATTACACATTATAAAAGTCACGTTGCATGCTTTAAAAGCTTTAAAGCTAATTTGATTGCTGGATTAGACTCCCACAAAATATATAAAATATCTTGACTTTGAGAGAATTTGCGAAGGACAAATCTTCAATTTATCTGCAAGCTTGCATTAACTTTTAGCAAGCCATTCTTATTTTAAAACAAACATACCAGCTTGACTCAAGCAGGAGCCTCTATAAATACGCTGTAGAGTATTTTTAACAAGAAGCCCAGATCTACAGGTTGTACAAGCAATACAAAATGTGTCTTCTTCAAACTCAGAGCAAACCCATTATGTTAACAGGAATTCTGCAATGACACAATGAAGACTTAGAATATATTCAAACTAAATCTGCAGGGATCTTAAGAGGGATTTTATGGGGTGAATGAGGCAGTGCTTGTCTTATCATTGTCCTTTTCCTCTCTACCTACAGCCACTACCCAGGTCCCAATGTGGCAATTTTCTCTATGCTTAATATTGTTTCATATACATACATCAATATTCACACATATTTAAACTAAGTAGAAAGGGTTGCTCTGTACATATTTCATGCTTACCTGCCTCTCACAATATTTTCTTGAAGAAGTTCAGTTATAATGTTGGCAATGTTTGAAACGTTCACCTTGTTGATCAGACCATTGATGGATTTCTTCAGTGCTTCCCAGCTCATTCTTTGATAGGCTAAGCTGTTTTTCAAAATATAAAAATTTACTAATGGGCAAAAAGCAAAGAACTAGAGCAAAAGGAATGATCAGCTGGAGCATTAAACATAGTGACACATCTTTCACTTCACTTTTACAAATGCAAAATAGTCTACAAACACTAGCCTAAAGAAAAGAAAAATTTGGGTTGACATGATAGCAGTATTCCAATATTTGGGGGGCTGCCACAAAGAAGAGGGGGTCAAATTATTTTACAAAGCACCAGAGGGCAGGACAATTAAGAATGAGGAAAATTAACCAGTGAAATAGCTTGCCTTCAGAAATTGTGGGCGCTAGATTTGACCGGAAGCGTCGCAGCGAGACAGTCAGGGAAATAGCAGGCTCCGATGAGCCCCACAAAATCCCAGGCTGCCAAGCCGCTGCCAAGGGGTCTTCAGACCGGATCTGTCTTGTAGGGACAGAGAAGAAGGAGAGGCACATTGGAAGATGAAGAGGAACAGGCAAGTTCCTCGGAGGTCAGAGGAAAGTTTCCGACTCGGCAGCGGGAGCAGCGGCCATTGTGACCATCACTAAGCTGGGACAACCGGACTAAGTTTTGAGCAGGAGCGGTGATTTGAATGGAGCACTGATGCTGGGTGAGTGATTGCCAGCTCATAGGCAAAAAAAGAAAAACATTTTTAAACTTCTTAAAAGTGTCCCAGCAAAATAACAGCGGCTAATGGGCATAGGGGAAAAGAAGGAAGAAGACCAAAGCAGAAATTTAAAGTGACAAAACCCGAAAAGAAAATTGACTTTTGGACAAAAATATTTGGAGAACTTTAAAATTAGAAGAAATAAAAACCCATAATTCTTGTGGAGGACTGGAAAGAAAGTAAAAAGATTTTTTTTCCTGAATGTTGGAGAAAAAATTAATTTAATTTACATAAAATATAATTTTTAGAAATCCTGGTATACCTGTTTTTATCAGTGATTTGTGCCTGCATCATCCTGAGCTTTGCTGGAGGAATGTATGCACCACCAGTCCGTGTAAGGATTGGATCCACTTCCTCTTTCTTTTTCTTTTGAGGGGGTTCTTCACGTAAAAGAGAGCCCTGTACTCCTGATTTCTCTGTATCATTTCTTCTATCAGGTGACCGGGACTTCCTGTGCTTCTTCCAATCAGATTCTCTCTCTCTCTCCTGTCTTTCTCTCCTTCTGAAATTTAAAAAAAAAATCTACATATTTCATGTTCAAAGCACAAAAGAAAGAAAAAGTAAATTTTAAATATGATGCCAATATTTACCATCCATCAGTTCTAAAACTTATTTTAAGCAAAATCCTAATCAGCACACCCTACAAAAGCTTACAAAAACACCAGCAATTAAATAACACAAAGTTCAGAACTTTTAGAAACATTTGACATTCACCTCGGTTCTGGGTATCTGTCATCGTAATGCCCCCTTCCCGAATGTTCTCTGTCAGATCTTCTGTGTTCCAAGTGGCCTTTGCTTTGTGGTGATTGAGACCTCTTACGCTCCATGGACCTACTCCTGGATTAAGGGCAAAACTTGATTAGCAATTAATGTTAAATACATCACAGAATTTGTGGAGAGCCAGTTTGGTGTCGTGGTTAAGGCACCAGGCTACAAATGAGGAAACAATGACTACAGGTAGTCCTTGACTTACAACAGTTCATTTAGTGACTGTTCAAAGTTACAACGGCACCGTAACAAGTGACTTGGGACCCTTAACAACTGTAGGAATTCACTTAACAAATGTGGCAAGAAAAGTCATAAAATGGAGCAAAACTCGCTTAACAGATTTTTTCATTTAACATAAATGTTGGGCTCAATTGTGGTCATAAGTCGAGCTGGCCAGTTGCCTTTCTCAGCCCTAGGAAGAAGAAACTGACAAGCCTACTTCCCAAAAAATGCTGGCAAGAAACCTGCAGGCAGTTACAAGGAGTCAACGCTGATCTGAAGGCATAAGTAAGTAAGTAAACAAACAAACAAACAAATATATAATGGATTGTGTAACTTTGGAAAGCAAATAGTGTGTTTCAAATGTTCCTCAGCTGTCAACTTTGTATTGCATAGAACTTTACTCTATATGCAAAAGTAATAAAAAATATTGATATTATTTGTAGTAATTAAACACTGAAGTCTCGGTGTTTATGTATGTCCTTGAATTACTCCTTGGTTCATCGGTTTTACAAGATTTACATCATAAATCTTGTACCTAATCCCTCCCTCCCTTTTCGTATTTTCTACTGCTACCCCAATCCTTTCAAAACAGGTATCATCTTGATTATGATAGTGAAAGAAGCAAAGGAATAAAGAGCATTCGTAAGTGGATATTTATATTCAATATATCTGATGTTCGTACCTGTAACATGCTTCTATAGTTTCTATACAAATATTTGGAAATGAGATTTGAGCGGAGCAGAATCCTAATGAGGCACCAGATCAGAATGGGCAGAGAAGGAATTGCACTCACACATGATGGATTCATTTCTATCTTTTCAATTGGCTCCACTCCTAATTGTGTAAGTCTGAAGGAGCTTCTCAGCTATGTTCACTTAGCATTTGTCTACAACTGGAATATACTTAGAACAGCAAATTTTCTGCTGAGAAGATCAAGAGAGTAACCAATATCCCTGGGGACACTGAGAAAACTGTTAGTGCACCTTTGAAAGGTATAAATCTTGGACTGAAGATGTCAACTTATTAACAGCAACATAAGAAACTAAGCTAGAGACAGAAACGCCTGCAAAAACACCTATTGATGAAATATCTAATAAAGCACACGACAGGTGAAGTGGTATGTGTATAGTGCATGTGTGTGTGTAAGAAGAAGACACGCATATCCCTCAACATCCCTAAATTACAAGCATTGTTGTCTGCGTCTTCCTTTGATCAGAAGACCCAAAACCAATCCTGTCAATTTATGAAGTTGTCTTAGTTCTTTAGATCAGAGTGAAAGAAATGTCCCCTCAATTCACTTCTTTTCCATCAAATATCAAAACTGTCTGAAAGGAAGGCAAATCTAGGTTTAAAACAATTCCTATCCCAAAACAGTATTAGAATAAAAATATGATGTATTTCCACTACCAGATTCTTAGCTAATCTAAAATGACTAACCCTCGCAGGTAAACCTAGTATTTGCCACTTCAGCTAACCATCAATTTCTCAGATTTACAACTTGCCTTAAAAAAAAAAAAGCCTGTAGAAATGCTTTTTAACTTGTAGGAGAATTCGCAAATCTTACAATACTTTAAATCTATTTTAAATTTTAAAATAGGGAGTCCCCAACCCCTGGACCATGATTGGTACCAGTAGGTGGACTGCCAGGAACTGGGCTGAGCGAGTGAAGCCCCATCCGTGCACATGTGGGACCATGGCAGCTTGCGAAACCATACACACCCCTGATCTGTGGAAAAACCACCCTCCATGGAAACCGGTCCCTGGTGCCCAAAGGGGGGGGGGGGCTGCTGTTTTAAAATATTAAAGAAACTGTCTCCCCTCCCATCTCCCCATTACAATCTATTATTATCTATAGTGAGTTTTCACTGATTTCCTTATAAAAAGACATTTTACCTGTCTTCTGGAGAGGCACTTCTCTGGCGAGTATGGTAAGATTCCTTCCTTTCACAGCTAGATCCAGACTTTAAAACATAAAAGCATGTAAATTTTACATAATAAACATTAATTTAAGAGAAATGAAATGCAAAAATGTAAACTCACGAAGAAGTAATATGACTTTTTTTTCACGTACATGCAACCCCATACTGTGCCTGCGATCCTTACAAAATGTGCTAAAGTGGCACTGAGAAACCAGCTATTTTAAACCAGCCTTACCCTCTTTTGGAAAAATCTATATCTTTCTATTACTGTATTACACTTTGTTGTAATACATTTTGCGAATTGATTTGAGATTATTTAATGGGAAATAGTATAATATTGTAATAAATATTACCGTGTTAAATTTTATACTGTTCATTTTTACTTCATTTTATTATTCTAGTTTATCAAATATATGGATTGTAACCAACTCTGATTCCTTAAGATAATAGCCAAGCTACAAATATTTTAATAAAGAAAATAAAGCATTTGAGATAAAATTTGCAGTTAGCCAACTATCAAGTAATAATAACTACATAACTGTTCTCAATAAAATATTGATTACGTAGTAGACACTATAACATGATCATAACCGCATTATACAAATAAGTATACAATTCTTCTCAGATAAAATTTAGCTTCTGGGCTTCAGTCATACTTCCATAGACTCAAATTGCCTTCTGCATAAGCACTTTGGAAACATCCATAAACATTGAGGGAATTGGTGTCAGAGTTAAGGGGATAAACTAGGAGCTGGGAGTTTTAGCCCTCTTTAGGCATAAAAGCAACCATTTGCTACCTGTAGTTGCAGAATACATGCTTTTCATGCAAAAAGTCCCAGGTTTAATTCCTGTAGTTGTCAGATACCATTGAAAAAACACTGGCTGAACCCCTGACAGTCCTTGACAGTCATCATAGATAATGCTGAATGAAATGTTTTGACCTAGCACAGTCCTCCTCCAATATCCTAGTCACTTGTTATTATTGCTTGTGAAAGAGTACCAGCAATATTTACCCACATGCCCTCTCTTTAAATTTAAGTTTTCATGATATAATAATGAAAATAATAGAAGTAGAACGACTACATGGCAAAATGAAGCATAGTTATAGGTGCTCCGGGTGCAATTCCAAAACCTCTGGAGCATCATCTGGACATCTTTTGCATTGCCAAAATCACCACTGGTCAGTGGTGATTTTGGTTGCTCCTGGTTCGCACTGGAGGTAGTAAAACCAGCAGGAGGCTCCGTCCACCGACCCTGACGTCATCAAAATGCTTCTGCACATATGGAGAAAAGCATGCGTGCAAGCAAAGCAAGCATGCGCGGCCCCACTATGAACTGGTAATAAAGGTAAGTAGAACCCACCCCTGCCACTGGACAATTGCAAAAGCAGCTTTATTTGGAATAGCATACTTAGCAATAGCATTTAGACTTATATACTGCTTCATAGTGCTTTAGTGCTTTACGGCCCTCTCTAAGAGATTTACAGAGTCAGCATATTGCCCACATTTTACCGACCTCAGAACGATGGAAGGCTGAGTCAACCTTGAGAGTCAGGATCAAACTGCTGGCAGTCAGCAGAGTTAACCTGCAATACTGCATTCTAACCACTGTGCCACCATGGCTCTACATCCTGATATCTTTAACACCATCAAACACCATCTGCCTATCCCAGTCCTTGGGAAGGATTTGATAGGTGGATAAAAAAAGCCAAATCCAGTCTGAACAACTGGTTGACTATGCAACCAACCATAATATATTAAAGGTCTATGCCACCTGACTCCCAGTGACTCTGAACAGTTTACAGATTGTAATAAGCATTGTAAAAAGAATATGCAAAACACAAAGCAAAGAAAGAAAGCTGGCAGAGAAAATAATCGTTGCAGATGGGAACAAAAAAAACAAAAAAGGAAGAAAAACGGTATCAATCTTCCTCATCAAAAGCCTGTACTTTCAGGACCCCCAAAATACCAATGGATTTGCTGAATTCATCAAATTTATAATTTAATACTCAATTTTAAAAAAATACTTACATTCATTTCTGCTACTCTTCATTCCCTCTTCTTCCGCTTTAAAACTCTGAATTTCCAATGTAAGCGTTCCAAAAATCAATGTGGAATGTTACTGTTATTCTTACAGCAAAAATAATTCATCTATAGAGAAAACAAATGAGGTTTCTGGTATTGTTAAGACAAAAATCATAGCAGCCATAAACTAATATTGCTGTCAACAATAACATTATCTGCTTTTCAGTTAATTAAATTAATTAATTTAATCTGTACCTATCAGAGCTTTCACAGCATAGTTCTCATATAGCATGTTAATACACAAGAATTTGCTCATTCATCAGGGGTCCCCAACCCCCGGTCCGTGGACTGGCATTGGTCCACAGGTATGTGAAACCACACTTCCTCCAGTCCACGGAAAAACCTCTCTCCACGGAAGGGGTCCCTGATGCCCAAAAGGTTGGGGGCCACTGTCATACATGACTGATAAATAAGAGAACAATATCTGTAAAACACAACCTTCATTTTTGCATGAATTTCAATTCTGCACTAATAAGAAATGATACGTGAACATAGCAAGCTCTATCGAGCTAAATGCAATGGCTTGTTGCTTTGTTTTTACTGCCTACTTGAGCCAGTAAGTGTGCCGTGCATGCACTATTTGGTTAGTGCCTTTTGCATCTCTCAGTATTTTTTGTATTTTGTTAATTATTACTGCTAAAGTGTACTTTCACTTGCTTAATAAATCTGTATACTGAAAAGGATGTGTGAACAAAGCACGGTGGTAATAACATTTCAAGTGGAGAAAGAAAAGCTTTATTGATTGAAGAAAAGTTTGAAATTCTCAGTGCTTTGAAAAGAAACGAAAGAACATGTGACACTGTGTGGGTTTCTGCTTAAATGAAGAGACCTCATGGGCAATCAGAAGAAATGTTAATAATATAAAAGCCAGGTTTCCTTTTTTTAAAGGAAGAACAAGTGTAGGAAGTCTATTAGAACAAGACAAAGGATTTGAAGAGATGGAACATCTATTAAATGTTTCGACTGTGATCAGATAATGAAGATATCAGAGGCATACTTTCTCACAAGAAATGAGAAGCCACTAACAATGGTGTTTGATAGCTTCTGCTTGATTACTTATGTGATTTGAAAGGCTTTGCTGCTATAAAAGAGCTGCCCAAAATAAAGGCAAATTGTATTGCTCTCACAAAGCAAGCTGGGTTCAACGAAGTACAGGAAGAAGACAGATCTAAGTAAGTCTTCTTCGTGTATTTCGTTGAACCCAGCTTGCTTTGGGAGAGCCATACAATTTGCTCTCACAAAGCAAGATCGAAATTGTTTCAGTCCCATCTGCAGAGAACTTTCAATAAAAGATCTGCAACACTTGCTGCTGATGGCCAAGTAGAAGGTGAAGAAGACAAGTCCAGCAAGCCAGTACAGGTAGTCCTCAATTTACAACAGTTCATTTAGTGACTTTCTGAAGTTACAATGGCAGTGAAAAAAGTGACATATAACTGTTTTTCACACTTATGACAGTTGCAGTATCCCCATGGTCACGTGATTAAAATCCGGCTGCTTGGCAACTGACTCATATTTATGATGGTTGCATGTCCTAGGGCCGTGATGGCGAACCTATGGCACACGTGCCACAGGTGGCACATGGAGCCATCTCTATGGACACGCGGAGCCATTGCCCTAGGTCAGCTCCACCGTGCATACGCGCGCACCTTCTGCCAGCCAGCTGAATTTTAGGTTTCTGCCACGCATGTGGGAGACATGAGTGCATGCACGGGGGGTATCATGCACACAAGCACAGAGGGGGTGCGGCACCTCCCCCCCGCACCCCATTTTTGGTTCCAGGAGGCTTCAGGGAGGCCGGATAGGCCCAAAACGGGGTGCGAGGGTTTGTGCACACATGCGCAGGGGGTGGG
Source organism: Masticophis lateralis (assembly GCA_030761175.1). Taxonomy (NCBI): domain Eukaryota; kingdom Metazoa; phylum Chordata; class Lepidosauria; order Squamata; family Colubridae; genus Masticophis; species Masticophis lateralis. The sequence goes on along the minus strand of JAUDYJ010000001.1, from coordinate 196,551,025 downwards.
GGAGTGCGTACACATGCACAGGGGGTATGGGGGGTGCTGAGGGGCATTGCATTATGGGTGTGGGCACACTCGCACTATCATGCGCATATGCGCGCTTTCGGCACCCGAGAAAAAAAAGGTTAGCCATCACTGCTTTTCAACATTCTGACAAACAAGGTCAATGGGGGAAGCTAGATTCACTTAACAACACTGCAATTAATTTAACAAGAGCCTGAGTAGCGTAGGGGGCTAATGCCTCCTACTAAAGGCAGCAATTAACATCCAGCTGCCTGTAATTCTGTGAGTTCAATCCTAGCCAGGCTCAAGGTCGACTCAGCCTTCCATCCTTTCTAAGGTGGGTAAATTGAGGACCCAGTTTGTAGGGGGCAATAAGCTGACTTTGTATAGATATATACAAAAGTATGAAGGCTATTGCTTAATGCACTGTAAACTGCTCTGAGTCTCCGGAGAAGGGCGGCATATAAATCAAATTTTTAAAAAAATGCAGTGATTCATTTAACAAATTGTGGCAGGAAAAGTTGTAAAATGGGGCAAAACTCGCTTAACAAATTTCTCACTTAGCAACATAAATTACGGGTTCAATTGTGGTTGTAAGTTAAGGACTGCTTGTATAAAATCTTTTTTTTTAAAAAAAGAACAAAACCTCCAAAACAATCAGTTCTGAGAAAATTTTAGAAAAATGGAAATGGCTAGAAAATAGCAATTATAATGCAGAAAGGAACAGTATAGTAGCCTCTGGATTTCAATTTTATTTGGAGATATGGAGGCAACTTTGGATAGGGAGATGGGCAGCATATAAATTTAATAAAATAGTCAAACCAATAAACAAACAAACTTCTTTTTGAAAGAAAGATGGCAAAACAACAGACATTATTATTAAGCAAAGATCCAAGAAAAGGACAGAAGATATGTATACCAAGGTCCTGCAGTTCTGATAAGATCACATTTCATACAAAGCCTGCATCCACATCTCCTCCACCTACTAATCATCATTTTCTATCATTGTCTCCATTACTCTGCAGCCTCGCTCTCCCTCCTTACGCTTCAAACTGTCATCACTTATTTTTCAACGTTAAGAGACTAAACCTACATGACTAAATTGTGAATTATGAATTGAACATGTTTTTCAACTGTGTAAGTACTTTATTAGGATCATTTATTGTTTTATACATCAAGTTGATGTATATAATCAGTTATCGTCTTGAGTTACTTTGTAGGACAATGTCTTAGATTGCCTTTTTCCCCAAGTACTGGGTTTCCCTAGAAATAAGACCTTGTCTTATATTATTTTGAACCCCGAAATAAGCAATTGGCCTTATTTTCGGGGAGGTCTTATTATTTTGGGGTGTATGGAGCAAGATGGGGCTCCTCTTGCCGTCTTGCCTGATTTCAAGCTCTGCGTTTAAATATTTTCAGCGAGGGCTTATTATTTACATTACAGCCCTCTCTAAGAGGTTTACACAGTTAGCATATTGCCCCCAACAATCTGGGTCCTCATTTTACCCACATTGGAAGGATGGAAGGCTGAGTCAACCTGTGAGATTCAATCTGCTGAACTGCAGCTAGCAGTCAGCTGAAATAGCCTGCAGTACTGCACGCTAACCACTGCGCCACCTCGAATCCTCAGTTAATGACCATTTGTTCAGCAACTGTACAAAGTTACGAAAGCCGCAGTGTCCTGCGGTCATGTGATTACAATTGTGATTTCATGTGATTTCTTTACAACCTCTTCTGTCGAAGAGGCTGTAGAAAAAAATGCTTTTACAAGCCTCTGACAATCCCAGCTGAATTGCCTGATAGTCAGAGGTTTTTAAAAACATTTTTTTCTACAGCCTCTTTGGCTGAAGAGGTTGTAGAAAAAATGCTTTTAAAAGTTTTAAAAAAAAAGTTGGCCATGCCCATGCCATGCCCACCCGATCACATAACCCCCCCACCACCACCAAGCCCACAGAACCAGTAGTAACAAATTTTACGTTTCACCACTGCCTTGCAGACTGCTGAATATTTGCATCCTTTCAGAGGGTCGTTGGAGGTTTATCTGTGTCCTCAAGGTCACCTGAGTAGTGCTCCTGGTTCTTGTAGTCTGCAGTTTTTTTCTCTCTGGAAATCCAATCCTACTCCCACATCATCCAAAGGGTGTTCATTCTAAATTGTACAGCTAAAAGACTGAGAATCTCTACAGACTTCCAGTTGCAATGTTTAGACAAATCCTCCATGATCATTAGGACTGACAATTTGGTTGTGGGGCATTTGATGAGGGTGGTCAGTACATGTAGTCCTCAACCTACGACCACAGTTGAGTCCAAAATTTATGTTGTTGAGAAATTTGTTAAGTGAGTTTGCTCCATGCTATGATTTTTCTCATCTAATTTGTTAAGGGAATCACTGCAGTTCTTAAATTAGTAACATGGCTGTTGGGGGTTGCTGGCTTCCCCATTGACTTCGTTTGTCAGAAAGTCATAAAAGGAGATCACATGACCCCAGGACACTGCAATCATCATAAATGTGAGTCATTTGTCAATCATCCGAATGTAAATCACATGACCATGGGGATCGTGCAAAGGTCGTAAATGTAAAAAAATGGCCATTAAGTCCCTTCTTTCAGTGCCGCTGTAACTCTGAACGGTCACTAAATGAACTGTTGTAAATTGAAGACTACCTGTATCTACTTGTGAAACAAAGATGAAAGTGATGTTAGAAAATACGTGACTATAGTAATTTTAGACCTATCTGCTTCCCTGGGTTTTTTTTTTTTTAAAAAAACCTTTCCCCAGATGTCCCAAAATCACTATGCAATATCGATGTCCTCAACATTCAGCAATCGAAAATGACAAATCATAGCAGCCCTTACATCAAGAAAACCCCAGACAGCTCTCCATTTTAACCGAAATCTTGGAGGTCGGCTTCATGTTATCTCTCAAGTCTCATGACAAAAAAACAAAACAAAATATTGCTAGGATAAACAGTTGTGGAGGACAGCCAAATCATCATCATCATCATCATCCAGATCTACCTAGCCCAGGTCCTTGGTAAGGACTAGATAGGTAGACAAAAATGCCAAACCAAGTCTGAACGTCCAGCTGACTGTGTGATGACTAATAATAATAAGGATAATAAGGATAAGGGAGGTGGAGGAGGAAGATTCTGCGAAATGGCAAAGTATTTTTTATCAGATCACCACCTCTGTCGAGGACAAGGGAAGCAAAGATGCTGGGGCAACTCATAATACTTCCCAGCACAGGCGGGGAAAAGGAAGATCGCGTACTGCCACCTTCGCACACACACATCTACACGTGTTGCAATGAAGTAACGAGTCGCTACCTACGAGCACCGGTTCTGGGGAACTGCGAATGGTTTGGGAAAGTTTTCTTCGGATCGTCCCGCCAACCGGGAAGCCCAAGCTTCCCCCCATGCTCGTTGGCCTATCGCTTCCTCCCCTGCCCTCCTCCCACCACCCGGCGATCGACGTGGAGGGCTCAAAACCGGAGAAAAGCCAGAACTCCGGCTGCGAGGAAACGACGTCAGAAAGCTCGCTCGCCGCGCCAGCCGGCCTTGTAACTTACCCGAACCACCAATTTCCCACCATAGCATATGCCCGTTTACAGGAATGACGTCACTTCCTCTTACTTGTCCTCCAATTAGAGGCAAGACAGAAGGCGGAACTTCCTTCCTCTACCCCCGCCCCCCCCCGAATTATTGCTTATGTTAAATCCAAGCCGTCAACGTCGGGAAGGAAAGGGTTAAGAGAAATGTCACCCGAAGAGCGCTTTCTCGCTTACCTAATAGCAGCGTTCTAGGCTATCAAACACTGATTGACTACATTTCCCAGCGTTCCTTATGTTCGATAAGAGTGTCTACTGCTGTTAGAGTGGCAAAAGATTTTTCGGAGAATTTTTATGATGAACTTGAAATAGAAGTACCTGGAGCCTATAGAAATTCAGAATAAGTTTTTTTTCCCTTCCACCCGTTCCTTTCCTCCCTGGCAGAAACATAGGTTTTCTTCATGAGTGTTTAATACAAGCAGACATCTGATACAGTTTTAGAATAGAATAGAATAGAATAGAATAGAATAGAATAGAATAGAATAGAATAGAATAGAATAGAATAGAATAAGTGTGATTGGACACACAAGGAATTTGTCTTGGTGCATATGCTCTCAGTGTACGTAAAAGAAAAGATTACCACCAAAGAGAGGAGCAATATTTCACCAGTTGAATTTTTGTTGGTTTATGTTTTTTGCACCATCTAGAAATTACAACCAATATGAAATACCGACTTTAATACCATATTATATAGTAAGTGGACAGAATGGTCCATTTTTCATATATTTCCAACAGGAAAAGAAATGGTTGGCTCACAGTTTAAGGGAGATCAAAATACTGAGCTGTTTTCATTAATCCAAAATGCATAGAAAATCTGAAAATGTGCCACTCGCATTTGAGATCAGGAAATATGTTACAACACTTGGTTTGTTATATGTTGCCTAATGGAAAATTTCACAAGATTTCCAAGTCTGGAAAAGTCTTTTGTGACATTTTGGTCAGTTCTTAACAAAGGGATTTCATGCTATGGCTTTTGAAGTTTCCCCCCATGGATGAATAGTTTCTTGAATCCAGTAAAGATTTGATTGTCAAATGTTTGAGATGTCAAATGTTTGAGATGTCAAAAGTTTGAGAAAAACATATGATTAACATGGTACTTGGTATAAGTGTTGGTGATACCAAGAGGACTAATTTCTAAGTAATTGGGAAGTCACTGAGTCTAGAATGGTGAATTCCAGTCGATGTTTATAGATGAAAACCCATTGTCTTCAGCAGAGCCTAATTATCATGTAAACTACAAAGGATCTGCTTTAAGGTGCTGTTACTTACCTATAGACCCCTTCAAGGCATGGGCCCAGGGTACTTGCAAGAGCACCTTCTGCTGGCCTCCAACCGTCCAGTGCGCTCACATAAGGCTGCCCTCCTCCGGGTGCCATCAGCCAGGCAATGTTGGCTGATGACGCCTAGGATGAGGGCGTTTTCTGTGGGCGTACCGACCCTCTGGAATGGGTTACCCACCGGGCTCCGGACGGCCCCCGACCTCCGCTTCTTCCGCAGGGACCTGAAGACATGGCTCTTCCAACAAATTGTCTGATCTGCTGGGAGTTTTTAGTTTTCTAAGGGTTTTAATTGGATTATTTTAATTAATTTAAATTAACTTATTAACTATTGTTCTGTGGTTTTTGTCTTTGTGAGCCACCCCGAGTCTTTCAGGAGAAGGGCGGCATATAAATACGATCAATCAATCAATCAATAAAATACTAGAGAAAACAGCTTAAAAATCATGAATCTTCTCTGAAATGCATAGAAACGCAGCAGGTATATAAGAGGATGACAAGAAAGTAATGTAAGTCTCTATATTAGAATAGCTTTTTTTCAGACATCTTTTGTCCTTAGTGAATATCCTGTGTTGCTAATTAGCATTTTCATGTGAACCCAGTGAGATGTTGATGAAATTGTCACAGTTCAGCTGTCATAGGCAAGCCCTAATTGTCATAACACCTAACTCTTAGCAGGCAATCTCTCCTTAGATGCTGTATCTCTAATAAATTTTGATGGTGAAGCAGTTGGCTCCTTTATCAGAAGAAGCCTGTTCCTTGCATTTTATGTTTGAAAGCCAAGATCAAAAATGCTGCAGTATAGAAAAAACGTCTTTGGAAATACAGATCGAAACAAATGAGACAACAGAAAGATCTCTTTGCAAAATATCTGTGGGATGATTTGCAGAAACAGTTTGCAAATAAATCTTTCGGTGTTTTTTGCTGTTTCATGAAAATGGTGATATTGCTGTTATAGAAATGTGTGGCCAGATAAGACATTATGTAAATGTGGCTATCTTTAAAGATAATGTAGCACGGGATCTGGATATTTGACGGACCACCCATTTCCAAATATTTCTCTCCATTTTATAAAATCAGACCAGATTGGTCTGTCGTGGTACAGTTTTACAAGCATTTCGGTTTCATATAACGTTGCAATATACTAGATTGCAATATTCAGGCTGACCTAGAAATTTATTGTATCTACTGATCATCTGAGATCTCTTGAGTGCCATCAGATACTTGTTCTCAGCTGTTAATGATATCATTTCTATAGAAATGTATTTCCTCCTATACCTCCCTTCAGAGTTCCACTTTTAGTTGCACTTGTAGAGCAGCTGTCCTTTTATCTGTGGCACGTGTATTGCCTGAGTCCATTACTTGCCAAGTCACATCACTATCCTATTTCCCTTTAGTCAGTCAGACTTGTTATTCTTATTACATCTTGCTAATATGTCTGCTAATTGGCTGTTGCTCTTTATATAACAGAGCTTATATTGCTGATATATTCTTATGCTTCTTTCATCCTGTGGATGTCACTCTTGGCCCCAAGTACTTTCCAGCCAAATTTGTCGTCATCTTTTCCTTTCCACCTGCTGCTCAGAGGAAGAGGGCAAAAAGGAAAGACTCTTCTTTCCTGCCAACCATCAGTCACTCTTGATCTTGCCAGTTATAATGGCAGTGTTGTTCTTAGTATAAAATAAATAGCTGAACTGTAAGCAGGACCATAAGGTATGTATGTTGTCTCGCCTACACACAGAGATCACTGTGGGGAAGAAAGATATTTTACCTCATAATGATTGCTGAAGCAGGAGAAATATCACACAGAGAGAGAGAGAGACAAACACAAAAACATACACAGACCCACACAGCAATCAAATTCAGGATTGACTGAAATTTAAATTAAGGGCATAAGGAAGGGAACATACGCAGGAATCTTTGCCTAGACAAAAAGAGTTGAAGATTGTTTTAAGTCCAGGACTACATGATCAAACAGACATCTTCTAATCCACTGAAGTGTAAGGAGAAAGGGGAGGTGGTACTGCACAATCAAATTTACAGAATTTTGTTATTATAGCCAATTTTTATACAAGTAGCTTTAGCCTTACTATGTAGGTGATTTTCTGGTCTGATTCATTTGTTACGGTTGACACTTCTCCTGATGGTGAAACTTTATTGGGAATGACTTTAGACTGCCCCCACCCCTGGTGAGAATTTTGGGACCCCATCTTAATCCCTCTTCAGCAAACAATTCCTTTTGCAACAAGACTGATGTTAGTAAAGGAAAGAGTATCTTACCAATGAAGACAAATATCTGTGTCCCAGGATAATGATGCAGGATCCAATCAGGGTCGGTCACCGGCAACAGAAGTTCAGTTTTCCAACTTTTGAATTTGTGCTGGAGCCCATCCTCAGGGAACTTCTCTCACACCAGAATGTGTGAGAGAAAAGTTCCCTGTGGATGGGTTCCAAAGCTAGAGAGAAATTCCATAAAGATGGGTGTCAACTCGCAAAGCATCCCTGGCCTGCTGTCAAGTTGCCATAGGCAAGGGGGATGGGAAAACGAACTCTGTAGCTGCGGTGAGGCAGCACAGCAGTCAAAACAAAAGCACATTCCAGCCATATCTGTTTTAGCTGTCTCCGCAGTAACCCACAGTGGCGGGAGGGGAGTGATCTCTACAACCCATGAAATTGCTTCATTGGAGAATGTGACTGATGACACACCTTGGGGGGAGGAGAAGAAACAGGGGTCAGAGTTGGCTTCACTTGGAACCTGCCAACATGAAGCTCCTAATAAATAACCATATTTTTTTTGAAGCTTGGCTTGAGGGTCATGATTTAATTAGGGCATGAGCCGGAACCCTGACAGCCGGGGGTAATATTCACTTACCTTCGCTACCAGTTTGCAAATGGGAGTGCATGTGTGTGCAGGGGCTTCCGTGCATGTGCCGAGCATCAACGTGGATAAATGGGACATGATGTGGGTGGATGGAGCCTCCTGCAGCTGCCGCTACCAGTTCGCCCAAACCAGATAGAACTGGCTGAATACCACCATTACTGACAGTGGGTTCCAGCACGAGTCTGAAAGCCCAGAAGACAACAACTCTGGTACTGGTGACTGACCCAGATGGGATCCTATGAGTCTGAAAGCTCGGAAGACTAAGCCTCTGGTCCCGGTGACCAACCCAGATTGGATCCTGCAAAGAATATCTTGATTAAGACAGGGAAGGGGAGGACTTCATCTCAGCCCTTTCCACAAGTGCAAATGAAGATGGCTATTTTCCAATATCTTGGAAGCTAGGAAAATTAAAAAATGCTTCTGTGTGAGCTGATTCAAAATTGATAGAAGGCTCCACATAGGTCACCCTTATGTGTTTGGCATCCTCAGGTCCAATGCTGCTTAATTTTGATACTTCAGAATGGCATTGATCTCAGATGACCATGCTCTTTGAGGACAGGGTGTATTAGAAATGCCTCAACACAAAACTTGCCGAGTTTGCTGATATAACCTATTTAAAGCATGATGTATTAATTTATGTTTGGCATTATTACTGGTTACTGTGTTAGGAAAGATGAGAGGACATTTAGTTCTTCAGCAAAGCTCAGTGTTTTTAGAACAGATTAAAAGCCCAGTTGCTTTCTGTTAAGAGAAAATAAATGGTGTTGCTGCTACATTGCGTCTCAGCAGTTTTTTAAAAAATAAATTGGAAATGAAACAAAATGGCTTTCTTGTCCTTGATGGGCTATTAGATCACCCTTATGGATTGGATGGCAGCGAGATGGCTAATACCATAATTTTGAATCAGGAATTAAATCATTTTATTATCTTCATTTTGTTGAGTCATCTCATTCCAGTATTTCTGTTTGCTACCGATCTCATACCAGGATTGTTCTACTGGCATTTCAAAAGAGGGTCTTCCCTCCAATTATGTGGAACCAAATTCCAGAAAAGACATGCCCAAAACTTGTCATCAGGATTCAATCTTCATTCAAGGGTATCTCCACTCTTACCTTAATTAAAGGTAGAACCGACTTCTGCATTTTTAAAAAGAAAAGGTGTATACATCTGTGCCATTTGAACATTGTACTTGGTTGGCTGACATTCAGGGAAGATGCGGCTCTGCAAATTTGCAAGAGAAAATGTTTTGCCTTAGGGTAATTGTGAAGAATGTTGTAAAGACTGTAAATGGATAAGAAGATATCAATAATTCTGCATCAGGCCTATGCAAATTTAGTTTAGCCTATTTGTTAGATGAGATTAGTTCACAGTAAGGATCTTAAGTGATGGCGCTGTTATATTGATGCTTCTCCAATGTCATGTAAGGAAGGGAGAGAGAGGAAGTGCAAATGTCCTTTGCTGGAGCAATTTCAGGTATGGTTCCTTCTAGCCTATGTCTGTTCTGACCCAGCCTTCATAAGCAATGAGAAATCACTTATGAGTAAAACAACCCTCTTTTTAAAACAGGGCAGGAACAGTCTTTATTCACGTTGGATAGACAAAACCAAAAATAGCTAGTCACAAGTGAACTTTTTTTCCCCCTTCTGAAACAGGGCATGAGCAGTCTCTGTTCACATGAGAACTCAAGATCAAAAGTCCTCCATTGGTTAAGGCAAGCAGAAACAGTTCCTGTTCACACCAGCTGAGGCAAATTCATTATCTATTATTTCCCAGCAGGGAGACTCAATTGGCACCTCAAATACAGAGCAATGAGTCCCGACAAACCTGGTTCTGGCAAAGGAATCTGACTTGAAAACAAACCGATGTTTGCAACAGCAGGCCACTCCCAAACCCCTACTGTTTATTTCCCAGCCAGAGAAGGGCTGGCTAGCATCTACGACTTTTTTTCCCTGAGAGCCGGTGTATTGACTTCCATGGTTTTCCTCTCCTCTCTTGTCTACACATATGCGCATCTGGGATGGGCCACATCTGTTCCTCCCCCTCACTCAGCTCAGGCCCCGAAGGCAGCTGCCTCTCCACCTCGGGGCGAACAGAAGGCCCTGATTCTGCTTCCTCATCAGAGCCTTCCAAAGGCTCCGAAGCTGGCCCAGACTCCCCCTCCCCATCGTCCTTGTCTGCCTCTCCTGCTATTCTGCCACAATAATGCCTTCTTCCAGAACTAAGTGACTACTGATTTTCAGTTACAATATTCAGATTTGCATTAGCCAAGGACAGGATACAGGTACTCCTTGCTTAATGACCAGTCACTTAGTGACCATTTAAAGTCATGCCAGACCCCCACCCCAAAAGTACTTACAAACCAGTTTCCAGAATTCCAGAATGGTGGCAGATGTACCCCCCTTGCAGTCACATGACCATATTTTTAGGTGCTTGACAACCGGATCACCTTTATGGACAATTGCAGCATTCTGCATTCAGGTAGTGCAATTTACCAGGGGGTTTTTTTGGGGGGGGGGGCAGAAACTGGTCTTTTTGGCTGTTTTCTGACAAAAACTGCCCATAGAAATACTTCGACTTGCCTAACGACTGTGGTGCTTGCTTTATACCCATTATCAACATCCATTAACAAAAAAGGCATAAAATCAGGTTGGTCACATAGGTCCCTCAACTTACATCCATCATGACTTATGACAAAAATGTTGGGGTCCATCATAGTCATCAGTCAAGGACTACCTGTACTGTATAGGCAGTCCTCGACTTACAACCACAATCGAGCCCAACATTTCTGTAGCTAAGCGAGACATTTGTGAAGTGAATTTTGCACCATTTTGCAATTTTTCTTGTCACGTTTGTTAAATGAATCACTGCAGTTGTTAAGTAAGTCACACAGTTGTTAAGTGAATCAGGCTTTCCCGTTGACTTTGCTTGTCAGAAGGTTGCCTAAAGGGATCACGTGACTCCAGGCCACTGTAACCATCATAAATACGAGTCCTTTGTCACACGTCCAAATTTTGATCACAGGACCAAGGGGATACTCCAAGGGTCATAAGTGTGAAAAATGGTCATAATCACATTTTTCAGTGGCGTTGTAACTTTGAATGGTCACTAAATGAACTGTTGTAAGTTGAGGACTACCTGTATTACATTGAAAAGAGTTAGAAACAGGTGAAATCTAAAATTTGTTACTACCAGTTCTTGGTGGGGGGGTAATGTGACTGGGTGGGCGTGGCCAATTTTTTTTTCTTTTAAAAACTTTTTTTCTACAATCTCTTCGGCAAAGAGGTTGTAAAAAATGCTTTCAAAAGGCTCTGACGATCCCAGCTGAGTTGCCTGATCAGCAGAGACTTTTTTTCTTTTAAATGCTTCTGACGATCAGGCAACTCAGCTTGGATCGTCAGAGGCATTTAAAAGAAAAAAAAGGTTTTTTTTCTTTTAAAAGCCTTTGATGATCCTAGCTGAGCCGCGCAATCATCAGAGGCTATTTTTTTTACTTTTAAAAAGATTTTTTCAGCTGAAGAGGTTGTAGAAAAAATGCTTTTAAAAGTAAAAAAAAAAGCCTCTGATGATTGTGTGGCTCAGCTGGGCATGGGGGTGGGGCAGGGATTTTTGCTACCGGTTCTCTGAAACACCCGCCTCTATCGCTACCGGATCCAGGTGATCCGGTCCGAACCGGGAGCATTTCACCCCTGGTTAGAAAACTTCACATGTCATTTTGGGAGATGGCTAGAAGGTGAATATGGTGTGCTACAGTGTGGATTAAGAGGTGGTAAATTCCCACAGAAAATTGGACCATTCAAACAACCAATCAACAAGAGAACCAATCAGCTGCTCGGAATTTAAATATAGCTCCAAACAAACAACCAATCAAATGACCAACTGACCACACTGCCACACAAGATATTTATAGACTAAGGAGAATTGGAGAAGACAATTCTGCTGCTGATGTTAACGAAACGTTCAGAAACTAAACTGAAACAAGCTTGGAGAGCAAACTACTGCAATCAATCAATCAATCAATCAATCAATAAATAAATAAATAAAAATTCAATTTAAGATTTATTTTAGAGATACAGTTTCCCCTTAGGGCTCCTTTGAATGAAGGATGGGCTATAAAAGTAGTGAAAAGAAATGGCCTGTACTGACGGGGAACAGGGATTTTTACATTCAAATAACGTACTGAGAAAGCTCCCCTTGCCCCCAATCTTCCAAATGGCTATATCCAATGACTAAAATAATTTTAAGTAGGGGTGGGACAGTTAAAAAAAAGCTTTAATAAGAGTTCTGGTGGGGCAGTGGTTAAAGTCCAGTATTGCAAGCAAACTCTGCCCACCAGAATGGGACAACTTGCTGCAGCTAACTTGCTGCAACCAACTAGCCATCGCCAACTCACCTCAGCCAACTTGCTGTGGCCCACTTACCATAGTCAACTCACTGCAGGACAACTCGCCACCGGATAACTTGCTGCAGGACAATTTAACAATTCTATTTAATTATTTAAAATAAATAAAAAAATATTTTAATTTTTGCAATTCACATTTAATTCTATCCCTCATTTTGCATCTTTTCTTTAATGATTCTATCCCGCTATTTCTTTGATATTAGTGGAACTCTTGTCTTGCAGCTAATTGTCCTGCAGCAAGTTGGCTGTGGCAAGATGTCCTGGAGTGAATTGGCCACAGCAAGTTGGCCAAGGTGAGTTGGCCATGGCGAATTGTCATAGACCTCTGCCCACAACCTGGAGTTCGATCCTGTGGGGACTCAAGGTTGAATCAGCATCCATCCATCTGAGGTCGGTAAAATGAGGACCCAGATTGTTAGGGGCAATATGATATTATAAACCTCCCAGAGAGCGATGTATGGGGTGGCGTATAAGTTTAAATGCTATTATTTGGAACTTGTATGCTTTCTGTTCAGTTCTGTTGCATAAACTGCATACTGCATATGTGCAAAGACCAGTAAACGACTTCCAATTTATATTGGCAGTCAATAATAAGAGAGGGTGGGAAGGGAGTAGGCATTTCAAGGATGTATATAGTTTCCATACAGATTTGTTACGCTCCAGAGATTTTTAGACAGCAGCTCCTAGAAATCCCAGTCTGCAAAGCTAATGGATGTAATTAGTCTTCCTGATCGTATTTATTTTGTTATAACTTCTATTTTAGTTTTACTGCCTGTGGGGGATTTTCAGCCCAAGCTTCCAGATTGGATCTGCCTCTTATTGAAGAAAGCCTATTCCAATCAAACCACAATGAACAAAAGGGAACAGTTGTGTAAAGTTAAAAATGCTTTGTTTTACTGGTCAAAACTTGTGATTTTATGCAAACAAACAGAGCAGTCAAAAGAATAAACATGGGGAGGCTAGTATGAATTTGGACATTGCAAACAATTATTTGTTTTACCTGAAGCCCTGGATTTTTTGTACGCGTTCAAAAGGTCTGAGGTTTGTTTTGCAAAATTACAATCATTGTATTAACTTTGATTTTGCCCCCCCCCCACACACATATAAATGTTGCTTTGTCAGACTAAATAAAAGTTAAATTTGATTATTTTTACAGAATCATTTACAGAATGTCCTAATCTCTTACAGATTCTACGGTGCTCTTTTATATTTAAAAGTCTATTCAACATTTTAAGAAGAAATGCATAAAAAATTAGGGTGATGATATAAAAAATTCCAGGACTGTGCTATTGCTATATTACATTGTGTTTAGAACTAATGTTATAATGTTTTAAAGAAATCAGTAAAATATTTTAGTGAGAGAATATTTGTGAATGAGTTGCCAATGCTTGCTGATACATGGACCCATGAGATACAAATATTTAGAATGAAATAATTGATTCTCACGATCCTGCACTCTTTCAGAAAGCTTATGATGAATCTCACCCTTGCTAAAATGATTTATCACATAACTGGCTAAAAATGTCAAAAATATACTTTATAATAAAGCATATGCATGTTTCTTCAAGAGTAAGTACTACCGACTATTTGGACTCCTTCAGAGGTGGGTTTCAGCAGGTTCTGACCAGTTCTGGAGAACCGGTAGTAGAAATTCTGAGTAGTTCGGAGAACTGGTAGTAAAAATTCTGACTGGCCCCACCCCCATCTATTCACTGCCTCCCAAGTCCCAGCTGATCAGGAGGGAATGGAGATTTTTCAGTATCCTTCCCCTGGAGTGGGGTGCGAATGGAGATTTTACAGTATCTTTCCTCTGCCACGCCCACCAAGCCACACTCACAGAACTGGTAGTAAAAAAATTTGAAACCCATCACTGGACTCCTTCCCAGGTGGGTGCGTAGAAGAAACCCAGCCTGGGAAATCTTGCCAGAACTCATTCTATTTTATTGCTCCATTCATGAGCCATTACCAATTTTAAAAACAAGTATTTTTCCTTGTGGAATCTTTGTGCAGTTCTCCAAATACGTTTTTAAAACTTGCACAGGACTTTTATTATCCCTATGAAAGGTAAAAAAAAAAAAACCATTTAACTTTTTGCATGGAGAAGGGATGTTCCAAATCAGCCTTTGGCAAAATTTCTGAAGAAAATTGAATGACAAATAAATCAGTTTTACTTCTTGGGTTCCCTTTTATTTCTAAGGGCCAGGCTGGGGATGATGATTCAGTAGGCAAAACTAGGTTAAAGCAAGGACAGTCTTCCTTTCTGGCATTTTTATCCTGCTTAAAGGGCAGCTTAATAATATCAGGGAGCCTTTCTGGCTTGAATGCAAGGCTAAATGTTTAACAAAAGCAAATCTGGGGCATGACATACATATTGGGAAGGAACAAGCAGTCCCCCCCCCCGCCCCTCCATATCACATTTTTTTAAAATGTTCAGAAGTCTACAGGGAGCTAGAAAGTGACATGGCAACGTCATCCAAATTGGTAAGGCTAATATTTTTGGCTCTTGTTTCATTGAGGGTTTCTCTTAGGGGAAATAATAAGGGAAATGGGCACTAAAGCTTTTGTTTGGTTTTAAGGCCAAAGGTGTCTCCAAATAATATCATTATCTGGTATAATGCAGCATCTATTAGTCCAGTGATGGCTAACCTTTTTCTCTTCATGTGCCAAAAGCGCACGTGTGCACGTGCGACAGTGAGCGTGCGTGCCGGCACCCATAATGCAATGTGCACCCCCGTGCATGTATGCATGCCCCCCCACCGCTTTGCATGCACATGTGACATCCCCCTTGCCCCCCCCACCATGCGCATGAGGGGTAGGATTCAAAAATTTTACCAACCTGCATCACGATTGGACTGGGGGTGTTTTCGCCCTCCCCAGGTTCCAGAGGCTTTCCTTGAGCCTCTGGGAGGGCAAAAACAGCCTTCTCCAGGCTCCAGAGGCCCTCCAGAGGCTGGAAATGGGCCTCTTTCCTCACTTTCAGAACACGTGCACTGCACCCCATGCACTCCCCCCACCCCATCATGTGTGTGTGCCCTCACCCCCATACATGCACCTGTGACCCCCCTGTGCATGTGCCCATGTCTCCCGCATGCCCCCGCCCCCTGTGCATCCCGAAAATCAGCTGGTCAGTGGGAGGCACACATGGGCATGTGTAGTGCAGTTGAGCTCTGGCAACGGCTCGCGTGCCCGCAGAGAGGGCTCTGTGTGCCAGCTGTGGCACTCGTGCCATAGGTTTGCCATCACAGTATTAGTCTTTCCATCTTGAACTACAGGTAATTTTTGAGTTATGGCGGTAATTGAGCCCAGAATTACAATTGTAAGTCTTTGCAGTTGTAAGTCAAGACATCATGTGACCGGACCCAATTTTTCAACATTTTTTTTACAGCAGTTGTTAAACAAACACTACAGTACCTAAGCAAGTGTAGTCGTTACTAAGCGAACATGGGAGTGGCAAAGCAAATCCATTTTCCCCAATAGGTGTTTCTTTGCAGGAAATCAGAAGTAAATGCTGGAAACTGGCAAAAAAATGTCAAAAATTACAGTCCTAGGATGCTGCAAATAGCCACAAAAGTGAGCATATGGCCAAGTACCCAGAATGTACATGATCGTCGTGGTGGTGGTGCAGCTGTTGTAACTTTGAAAATGGATTGTATTCATTTTCTGTAGTTCTGTAGTTGTAGTTCTAAGGAGGTCCATCGTAACTTTGAACAAGAGCTAAGTTTCCGGTTTGAAGTCGAGAGTTATCACTAGCTAATGAATGCTGGAAGGTGTTTGAAACAAAATAAGATCTGCATTTGCACATATTGTTATGTGTGAAATATTTTTAATAAGAAAGTGTTAATCTTGCCTCAGCCCCTAGAGAAAAGCAATTTTACTCAACTTATATCTCCACTTCTATCCTTTGGTAAGTACATGACTAAAGGTTGCTTCAGCAAAAATTGCCTGCACTGCTGTTCTGAAAAGGCCAGTCAGATAACACAGACAATTTGCTTCTGAAATAAAACAACAGTATGCCCTTTCATAGCTTTCTTTGGATGCCCTGCAAACACTATACAAAACTTTACTGGAGGGTAACAATCTCCTAAACCAGGGGTATCAAACTCAAGGCCCGGGGGCTGGATATGGTCCATGGGATGCTTAGATCTGGCCTGCAGGGCCACCCTGGAAACAGTGAAGGACCGGCCTGCAGTGCCTCTGCCAGTGAAAATGGAGCTTGGGAGGACTATAGGTGGCCCTCCCGAGCTCCGTTTTCACTGGCAGAGGGTTGCAGAAGGTCATCGCAGTAAAAAATGGAGCTTGCGAGGGCTGTGTGTGGCCGTCCTGAGCTTCGTTTTTGCTGGCAGAGGGTTGCAGGAGACCGTTGCAGCCGAAACAGAGCTTGGGAGCCTGTTTGGGGCCACCAAAGGCACCCAGACATGAGTGATGTTGAGCTGGCCCTGCCCCCTGGCCCCGCTCCCCCCCCCCAAGGTCAAACTCAACCCTGATGTGGCCTCAATAAAATCGATTTTGACACCCCTGTCCTAAACAGAGTCTATTCAAAGTGAAGAAGACTCCAACTGGCTTGTTCAAAGATAAATAGAGTGTATACAATTGATGGGCTCTTTTACAGGAGATGACCATACTGAACTGTCAGTATTTGTTTATATAGATTGATGTGCTCCTGTGTCAATTATGCAAACATTTATTTGGGAGCAATCTCCACGGAAACGAGTGATCAACTTCTGAGTAATTTGATGAGGTCAATGGAGCTTGCTTCTCAGTTTGATGATTAAATGACTTTACAACGAATTAATATAGATTATTGATGTAATTAATTTAGGGTGGTGCAATTCAATCTGTAAAACAATTACACAGGATGTGTTCGGAATTTTAGCTTGATATATCCAATAATTGATCCTGAAGCCACATTCAGCCGCTGCCTTTGTTGCTGGTTGTACTTTTTTCTTTTCTTACTTTTTAAGTCATCCCCTCAGTTTTTGATGGATTTTAGTATGATGTCATTTATTCCCAAAGCTGGAGAATGTAACTTTTTCATAGATTGGAAAGATCAGCACTTAGCCTGTAACAACTTGTCCAGAGCAGGCTACAATTTCGTTAGAATAGTAAAACATGCAAAGTGACATCATAACACAATCTTTGTCTTTTATCCGCATGCCACGTTGTAATATATGTACAAAGAGACACAGTTTGCATTGCAAATCACATTTTGTGTTACAGGGCTATGAAAAACCATTAATGGAAATCCATATAATTGGGTTTTTTTGGTGGCTGAGGTGGTGATGAGTGGTATTTTTTTTTAAATATGAAATTTGATTATAAACATATAATTACTTTGCATTCTCTAAGCTGGTAATAAAGGATAAAGTGTATAGATACAGAAAGGAAATCCCAAAGGTGCTTTTTCTGGAGGCAATTGGACTTCCTTGTTTTTTCTTTGAAGACGTTTTGCTTCTCATCCAAGAAGCTTCTTCAACTCTGACAGGATAGTGCCGAATGGAAGGATTTATATTCCTTGCAGAAAGCTGGTCATTTGCATCCTTTTAGAGGGTCGTTGAAGCACTTGGAGGTTTATTTGTGTCCTCAGGGTGACCTGAGTGGTGCTCCTGGTTCTTGTAGTCTGCAATTTTTTTCTCTGGAAATCCATTCCTACTTCCACACCATTCAAAGGGTGTTCATCCCAAATTGCACAGCTAAAAGTCTGTAGAAATTCTCAGCCATCCAGGACATGGTTGTCCCAAAGGTGCTTTTTCAGAAGGCAACTGAACTTGTTTGGTCATGTGGAGGAATTTTTGATTCCTCATTTTTCCCTTCCATTTTTCCAAGTCACTAGTCACTATTTAAGCATTTATTTATTTATTTATTAATCATATTTCTATGCCGCCCACTCTCCGAGGACTCTGGGCAGCTTTGTACTTTTCTTGAAACATTGGAGATTGTTGCTTACATTTATTTAAATCATTCTCATTTAATATTTTTAAATTGACGTCTTACCTTTTTTTTCTTAAAAACTACATTCCAAATGTCTAAATCTGCCTTCCTCTGTGATATATTGTATCATGTAAGGGAACTGTACTTGCTTGAATTTAGTTAAATTTCTGTTGTAAATATATAGGAATCATTTTCACTTCATTGTGTGTTTTCTGATTCTGGTCTCCCATTTTTATATGGTTGGCACTGGACCACATTTGCAACATTGTGCCATATTAGTTAATGCTGCTGTCAGGATAAATCATAGCAGATTGTGATACTCTCGCTTATATCCTCTGGAATTACTCTTTATAAAAATAATTGTTATTTCAATTCAAATTTTATTTTTAAAATTCTCTGAATGTTTTGGTGTATTTCCTTTTAATTCTTTGATGTTTTGCGTCCATTTTTGTCATGCAGTTTTTAATTTGTTCTGTCTTTGTATTATATGTTAATAACAATTTGTAGGCGCATCCCAATATATGACTTTGATTCCATGTAAGCATTTCAAATTCTGTCATTGGTGCCTCGTTTTTTGTTGAAATCACTTTTTAGTCTTCCAGTAATCTGCAGGTACATTAACCATTGTTAAATTCCTACCTTCATTAAGCAACTCTTGCTGTGTGTTTAATCTGTTTTATGAATTTGGATATATATCATATTCGACTTATCTGTGGACTTATTCTTATTCGCAGAACTTTCCAAATTTTTAAAAGACTATCTTACAATGTGCCCTGTCAACTTTTTCCCCCATTTGTTTCTTTATGAAACACAATGAAATGTTGAATGCCATCCCTTAAGTTCTCTTGAAGTCCTAAGTGGATCTTAAATTGCTCTTGGTGTCCTAGCAAATAATCACTTAAATATGAGCCAGCAGTGTGTGACAGCAGGTAAAAAAGCTAATAAAACCCTTGGTTGCATAAACACAGGGGTAGAATCAAGATCATATGAACTATTAGTATTGCTATGCAAAACCTTAGTAAGACCACATCTGGAACACTGCATTCAGTTTTGGTCACCACATGGTAAAAAAGATGTTGAGACTTTGGAAAGAGTGCAGAGAACAGCAACTAACATGATAAGGGTCTGGAGACGAAAAGATATGTAGAACAGTTGGAGGAATTGGGTATGGCTAGTCTAGAGAAAAAGAAGGACTAGAGGTCACATGATAGCAGTGTTTCAATATTTGAGTGGCTGCCACAAAGAAGCGGGGTCAGCCTATTTCCCAAAATACCAGAAGGCAAGACGAGAAACAATGGACGGAAACTAATCAAGGACAGAAGCAAGCTAGAACTAAGGAGAACCTTTCTAATAGTGAGAACCAGTGGTGGGTCACCTCCGGTTTGGACTGGTTCACAAGAACCAGTAATAAAATTAGCGGGAGGCTCCGCGCACTGACCTGGACGTCATCAGGAAGTTTCTGCGCATGAGCACGCGGTCCCATTGCGAACCAGTAGTAAAAGTAAGTAGAACCCACTCCTGATGAAAACAATTAACCAATGGACTGCCTTTCCTTCAGAAGTTGTGAGTGCTTCATCACTGAAGGCTTTTAAGAAGAGACTGGACAACCATTTGTCTGAAATTGTATAGGGTCACCTGTCTGAGAAGAGGGTTAGACTAGTAGACCTCAAAGGTCCTTTCCCACTCTATTGTTCTGTATTCTTCTATTCTTTAAACATAGCAGTGATAGCAACAAGGTGGGGAGGCTTACCAGTGGTCTCTCTCCCACATCCTATAGTCTTGGGAAGACAAGGTGGGGGCTCAAGGGAAATGTAGTCTGTCCAGTTGCTAAAACATCCTTGGGCATTGTTGTCCTGAACATCTTTCTCTGGCTTGACCTACAGTTAATATGCAGAAATATTTCCCTGTTTTGAAGCCTGGATGCTGGAAAGAAATTTGAATTGTTAGTGGGGAGGAAAAGGGCAGAAAAATGTGGGAAGTTACCCATCTGCACCTCCTGAGTTGATATGTCCTTTCTGAGTCCCTTTGTTGATTAAAATGTTTATAACTCACACTTCCACTCCTAATTTAAATAATTTAAGATGGTCAACAAACCATTATAAAATCCTTCTGAACCATGTTCAGATACCAAATATAGTATTAACAGAGCCCTTTAAGACAGCTTATCACTAATGGCTAAATCAAGAAGCATCTTGATAAAATACTTAATCTTTATCAAGGCCTTGTCTCTTTTTCTCTCAGCCTCTCTCCCGCCTAGCCTTTTTCTATATACTATAAAATAAAACACAGCTGAGGGGATTCATGTTTTTGAAGAAATACTGCCCTCAAGTGCATCCCAGAGGTACTTGGTTGACCACTGAGGTATCAAAATGCTGGTCTAGAATGAATATTTCATTTCATTTTATTTTATTTCTCTCTGTAAATGAAACTCTTTAAGATTATTTTAATCCTTCCCCTGACCCAATGAAATTTAGATTTTTGGGAGAGATGATTATGACTAATTGATATAATAATTTCTGTATGATACGGGAAGTTACTAGAAAATATCTGTGCATGGTTTATTATAGTTCATGGGTGTTAAACTCATGGGGTCGTGTTACAATCACGTGATGTTTCACAATGTTTTTTCCCTTCGCAGAGCTGAGCTGGTGGTGGCCCACACGTGATGCATCCAGGCCACAGGCTCACAGTTTGACACCCCTGTATATAGTTCATTATTATAGCTTATTAAATCATTTATTATTTATTATAATTAAGACCTAGGACTTGCACTCAGATTCACCTTTCCACTGAACATAAATGGCATGGAAATCCTGAAATAATGAACAAGCACCAGTCCCTCTTCCTAGACTTCCATTCCTCTTATATCTACCTTCTCTCTGCTCTGGAAAACCTTGTTCCAGATAGAATGTGAGCATTCTGTTATGCCATCTATCAGGGTTCCAACGGATGCCCTAATTAAATCATGAGCCTCAAGCAAAGCTTCAAAATGAATCCAGTTATTTATTAGGAGCTTCATGTCAGCATGTTCCAAGTGAAGCCAATTCCGACCCCATGTAATTTACGATTCATGACCCTGTTTCCCCCTCCCCCCAGGGTGTGTCATCAGTCACATTCAACAACGGAGCAATTTAGCGGGTTGTAGAGATCACTCCCCTCCGCCCGCTGTGGATAACTCTGGGAGACAGCCTTGACAGAGATATGTCTGGAATGTGCTTTTGTTTTTGGGTGCTGTGCTGCTTCATCATTTTCTCATCCCCTTTGCCTATGGCAACTCGAGAGCAGGCCAGGTATGCTTGCGAGTTGATACCATGTTGGATCTGCACTGAAAGATTTACATAGGAAAGGCAATTGCATAGGAAAGACGCTCTAAAAATGGTATGTTAAATTCACCTTGTCAGAGTTTAGGCAGCATAACTGGTATTATGAGATAAACCCAGGAGCAAAACACAGCACACAGCACACAGAGCCTTTAGATAAATGACAGTGGTTTTATCTACAGCTAAATATTTACAGACTTATACATGGTTAAATATCTTATCATACAGCTACTGATACACGGAGAGCAATAAGAGAACATAAGTATAATGCATGAGGAGAAAGAAACCCCCTCTAATGGCTTCCCTTATATAGGCAGCTTCTTACCCAGCTTCTTAAAGTGGCAGTAACCGTGCTGCCTCATTCCATTGCATCAGCTTCCAGTTACCCCCGCTTACAACTTCTCATCAACTTACAGGTATTAATTCTTCATACCCTGACACACCTTCCTTTAAACTCTCAGAACAGGGAGTTACACATATCATATTATGCCATGTCCCTATGTATGACTTCTACCCATCCTCTAGCTTGGGAGAGAATTCTCCATTTTTTGTATGGCATATATTCTTGGTGGTATTTTTCAACTGTCAATCTAGGAAGGTAATTTTCATGGACTCAATTTTTAGATGAACAGTTGTTTGCTTCAGACTTTATCCCTTCTGTTTTTCACTTTCCTCTTCTGTTGTCCCAAAGCCCCCCCTCCCCCCCCACTCCACAAAAGGCCACAGGATTTTCTTTGTTTTTCCATGAAGATATTTTACTTCTCATCCAAGAAGCTTCTTCAGTTCAGGAACTGAATAAGCTTCTTGGATGAGAAGCGAAACAAAGGGGTGGGGTGGGGGAAAGCATCTTTGAGACAACCATGACCTGGGTGACTGAGAACCTCAGTAGACATTTCTCTTCTGTTCTATCTTGGCAGACAGTAGAGGGGTGCAAGAGTTGTGTTAATGTCAAGCATTAAGACGCTATAAAACACCAGCTGTATGTTATGCCTATATATTACAGTTCTTTAAAAAAATTGCCATAAAACGTAATGCTGTAGCTAATGTGAAGGATATGGAAGATAAGTGAAGTTCACTGACTCCCATAGATCTTTTGTCTTTTCTGCCGCACTGTGACTATCAAGCTCTAATTTAATTAGCTGCAGTACAAATTGGGTTCTTTGTTAAAATTGCATTCTAACTTCATCTGTGCCAAACTTGTCAGTTCCCTTTCATCTACTCTCTTTGCGAAGCTGGGAAAGGAGGAGTGGGAAGGGAGGTACAAATGCATTTTGAAATTCATTGCAGCAGCAAGAAGAGGCCACTTCACATTTGCTCACAGCCAAAGCCAGGTATGTGGGATGGAAAATCCAGAACGTTGGAGGTTGCCTTTTGTGCTGGCATTAGTATTCTCTCTGCTGTAGGGGTACAGAGACAGTAGGCTGATGTTCTGGAGGAAGGAGGGAAGTAGAAGAGAAAAGGAAGAGAAGATAGCAGGAACTTCAGGGGGAGAGGAAGGGTGTCTCTGGTACGCATCCCTGCCTCCTGAAGAGTGTGGTGAAATGAACACCACCTTTTAGTAGGAACGTCCTGCTGGACAAATATGCTTAGCTTTCTTAACAATCTGGAAGATAATGGGAATTGCAATAGTTTTCATGAGTGCTATGGTGATAATATTGACATGAAGAGAAGAAACAGGATTTTTTTTTTTGCCCTATTCAGTGGCATTACATATGTATTTTTCTCAGCATCGCTGATAGAAAGGAAATCACGACTCTTGACCCTGAAACTACTTGAGTGTAGTCTGTGCTACATAATGAAAAAGTTGAGTAGAGCCTATCCAATATCAATTTGGGAAGATAGATCATGCTACAATTACTATTAGGGAGGATAATGTCTTGTCAGGAACTATTCATAGGGGAAC
This sequence comes from Masticophis lateralis, assembly GCA_030761175.1. NCBI lineage: Eukaryota > Metazoa > Chordata > Lepidosauria > Squamata > Colubridae > Masticophis > Masticophis lateralis. The sequence continues at coordinate 196,527,715 of JAUDYJ010000001.1, read as the reverse complement.
AGTGACAGGAGCAAAATGGAATAACTGGAAGCATAGCTATCCTCAATTTCTTGTGAGGCTTAGAGTTGTGGTATATATCACTGCTTGAAATAAACGATAAAAGCAAGGAAGTCCAGAGTATTGAATTGGCTATATATGGAACCATGGAATAAATAGAGAAATCAAAATTAATCATACAATCTTACCAGTTAGATAAGAGATTAAAAATTGCTCCAAAGAATGCATAAAGATTAGCTAAGGAACTTAGTACTGTAGCTGGTTTCCCCAGCCATTCAACGTAATAAATATATAAATAATAGATATTTTACCAAGAAGAAGCGAGCTTGATTATTGATAATGCTGATGATGTCTGGTTATTTGAAATGTCTTCAGGTATACAACCATTCTCATAGAAGACCAAGAACCCAACAGTTCAACCCTGAACTACATAATTCTTTTCTTTTCGATGCTTTTAACTCTTCATATAAGACTTAACAGTGGAGAACACAGCTCCTGCGAGCGGAAGTGAATTTAAAAATACATCCATACTCAACAATAAGACATGAGAGGCTAGTCAGTTTTGCAGTCTACTCAGGAGAGCAGGAGCTTCAGGAAATCTTTTGCAAAGAAGAAGGCACGGAAAGCGTCATTTTAATTATTTAAACAGATTAAAAAATGGTAGCGTCGGCTAGGCAGGCAGAAAAAGTTACGCTTGCTGTTCAGGCGTTTGAATCATTGAACATTATTGAACATGACATTTCAAATTGTTAGTTTTCTATAGCACATCGAGGTAGGTAGCCAGGTGGTACCATGAGCGGAGTGGACAAGGATAGGAAGAAAGCAGAATTAAGGCCTGTCAAGGTTTTGTTGAAATAAGGAGGCATGTGAGCATAGTTTCAGCTTCTCTATCTCAGATGCCGGAATGCTGTAGGCCAGTCCTATTTACAGGAATTATCTATTTAGATGATTTGCGGGAAGCAAAAAATGGAAAATGAAGGTTATATTTATCCTTCGCTCTGAGTGAACTAGCACAGGGCCTCTTTTAAATTAGAAAAAAAGCTAACATGGAGGCAACCTTCTTGTCCCTGAAACAGTATTTTTTAGTTCTTCACTCCTCACAAAAGGAGCAGGAAAAAGATTCCTTCTTCTTTTTTCTTTTGTTGTTTTGTTGTTACTACACAGGGTTTTTTTTCCAGAGAGTGTTCTTTTTTGTTTTTTTATTTAATTTTTTAATTATAAATTAGAAACAAAAAACAGAAAGAAGACTATATATAACGAAACACAATCACATACATACGACTGAGGTTGATTCAACCCTTATATATATACAGTTTCTAACTAGCTTCACATATCTTCATACTAAATCTTCAATTTGGTTTTTCATACTGCATCTTGCATTTGTTAATCTTCTTATATCTAATATAACCTTATTTATATTTAACTTGCTATTTACATATCTATGCTACATGTTTCCCTAACAACTGCCTCATGACAGTTTTACTTCTATCCATTGGTACCATTTATCCCAGCTTTGACTGAAAGTTGATTCTTGTCTGTCTTTAAGAATATATGTTAGTCTTTCACATTCTGCACACCACAAAACTTTGTTGATAATCATCTGATCCGATGGTATTTCTTTCCCTTTCCAAAGTTGTGCATATGCAATTCTAGCCATACATAGTGGTAATGTGTATGAAGATACCAGTCTGCTTTCCTTATGCCCCCAGGGTTTATTCCTAACAAGTAAACCTCTGGTCTCAATTGAAAGCTGACTCCTGTAATCTCCACGAGCCAAACTTTTATCTTACTCCAATAATTTTGGGCTGAAAAAGATTCCTTCCACAGGGAGTAAAGAATCTTGCAAACACAAGGCACCAAGATTTAGTCTGGCATTGCTTTTGAGTTCTGATTAAACAAATGTACAAAATAGAGAAAGTAAAGTTACTGTCAATATGTACTGTCAATACATTGCAGTGGTGAAATGTAAAATTTGTTGCTACCGGTTCTGTGGGTGTGGCTTGGTGGGCATGGCTTGGAGGGGTGGGGTCATGTGACTGGGTGGGCATGGCCAACCTTTTTTTTTTTTACTTTTTAAAAGCATTTTTTATTACCTATTCGCAGGAACCGGTAGTAAAAAAAATGCTTTAAAAAAGTAAAAAAAAAAAGGTTCCAATAATTGTGCAATCCTTGGAACCTTTTTTTTACTTTTTAAAAGCATTTTTTATTACCTATTCGCTGGAACCGGTAGGAAAAAAAAATGCTTGACAATAAGCTCTGCTGTGCTATCCTTGGAACCTTTTTTTTCTTTTTTAAAGCATTTTTTAAATTACCGGATCACCCGAACCAGTAGTTTTTATCACTACCAGTTTGCCCAAACCGGAGCTAACCGATAGCATTTCACCCCATTATTATCTTGAAATATTCTGGTGAAATGCTACTGTAGTTTAATTTTGTCTCTCTGACTGTGGCAGGGAAACTAACAGTGATTAGAATTGGTTCCTGCAAAAACAGAAGTCTGAGACAAAAAGAACATCCTGTCATCCAGAGTCAACGTCAATATATGCTTGACACTTCCTGCATGCCATACCATTGAACAGCCCTGAGCCATAAAGATAAATCCTAGCTAATAGGTGACCTACTACATCTATCATGACTGGTTCCTATTATGTCATCCATATGGAGCTTAGTAACCTTCTTAATTTTGATGTCTGCACTGCAGTGCAAAAACAGAGGGCTGTTTTGACACTCAGTAAGGCAGACATACACGTTTGCCTGGGTGGAATTATCTATTATATAGATCTGATGTAGACTCAGTTGCCATTAGCATGTAACAGAGAACATTGTTGGGAGCTGCAGTAGCCCACATTGCAGCCACCGTGTCTTCCTAAGGGACAATTACGTACAAGAGGAGCTGCATCTAAATAAACCACAAATCAGTGAGGAAGCTCCTTGGGTGTAATCAAGGTCCTTGAAAAAGAAGCCATTCATTATATTTTAGAATACAGGGTTATGGGTTAGATTTTTTTCCATTCACAAACTGTCCAATCACTAAGCCGGCGTCAATCTTTTAAACTGAAATCTCTTGATATTTTATACTTAGCACTATCAAATATGGAATGTGATGGCAGCAAGGAATTAGCAGACATGTTCTACTTCAGTTGTTTCCATAAAAGAGTTCTTTTACTCATTTATGGAAAATCATACCCTCCTTGTGTCTTTCTTGGTGGCTTTTTTTTTTTTACATGTTAGATGCAAAGAAGGAGTTATTTCTGGGAAGCACACCCTGAATTTTGCTTGATGGCTCCCCTCCCATTTTTACAGAAGCCAGTTTTGTTTAGCAGCCAAACTACAAGCTCTTGGCCTTAAAGGCTGATCCCGGGCAAGAACAGCAATTGCTATTTATATATTTAGAAGGGAATCAGAGCCCCACCCATTCAAACCCAACTTTATTTAAACTGGCCTCATTTCACTTTTCTCTACCACTCCTGATTTGCTTCAGTGCAACTCTAGAAAGGCACCAAATCCTTCCTTCCACCCGTGGTCCTGGGAAAATATATATTTGCGGATTAATATTCCATTCACTATTAGTTTTTCATGTTTCTGCAAGCATATGCTTCCATTGGCCTTATAATATGAAGAAAAGTTTTCATTAGGACTTTTTAAATACATAAAAGGGAGATTAATTTGAGATTTTACAGAATTAGAATTGATTTGAGAACCGTGCATTACTGGTGTCATTACGAATGTCAGAGTTTCCAATAGATGGTGCTGCAACATCAGAAAATGCCATTTTCATTGCTGACCTAACAGTTCAGGTTCATAATGATTATTTATTGACCATTCCAACATACGGAGAGAGCAGTTAGTAGAACTGAAATCTTCACTTTTAATATTCATTTAGAGGAAGGTTTTCAAAGTTTCAAAAGCTTTTTCATTGGACTGAAACTTGATTAGACTGGACAGGGACTAAGTGATCATTTTAAGTAGGTGTATCCATCTAAGTAAGCCAAATCCCATATCCAATCCCAGGTTAGGTTGACTTAGAAATATTCAGAAGTTTGGATAAAACTTACTCTGAATCCCGCTTTACAATTTAGCAGAGTTGTGCAGATTTTGAATAGGTTCTTCACTTTGTGTGTCGACTATCTGTGCAAAGTTGAGTGCCTATGCAAAGTAGGGCCTCATCCTACCTTTATTCAGCAGAGCTGTGGCATTCTCTCCCTTCGTTTGGTAATAGCAGCATCTATACATGCACAAGAACCACAGACCAGATAGTATGTTATTGAAGCATCTCGTCCATGATCCAATTTAGGGATGTGCAGGAATTCAGATAGAGTCTATCCAGAAAAAGGGATAGCTAGATCTCCTTGTGATCTTCCAATTTGATTTATGGAAGCATAAAGCGTAACAGAATCAGTATAAGAATTGTATTTCTAGAGACTGAATATATTTAACACTATGACCCGTGGTGGCATAGTGGTTAGAATGCAGTACTGCAGGCTACTTCTGCTGATTGCCAGCTGCCTGCAATTTGGAAGTTTGATCCTGACTGACTCAGGGTTGACTCAGCTTTCCATCCTTCCGAGGTTGGGTAAAATGAAGACCCAGATTATTGGGGGCAATTGGCTGACTCTGTAAACCACTTAGAAAGGGTTGTAAAAGCACTATGAAGCAGTATATAAGTCTGAGTGCTGTTGCTATTGCTATTAGATAGACTAATTCTTGCCTCACAGCTAATCCTTGTCTATCTTCATAAGCACGTTTGATTAGGAGTAGTACAGACATTATCCTACTTAGGAACAGGTTTCATTTGGAGAGTGTTGCCCTAGGTAGAACTAGACAATTGCTCCATGCCGTTCTCTTATTCTCTCCTCTGACTGGTTGTTCTAAAAGAAACCAACTCTTCCTAGTGGTGGTATTGAATCTTGGGCCAAGTCAGGGATTCCTCTAAGTGGGAGGAGAAGATACGAACCTCATGGACTGTCAATTTGGGCTAGATGAGCATAGGTCTCCCAACTAGCAAAGGCAGATACTAATGCGCAAAATATAACACAAGTATCTAATCATACTGTACCAATGTCATGATACGTTAGCAAAGCTTGGTCAAGTGCAGAGTTTAAAAATCAAATACAGATAGTCCTCAACGTATGACCACAACTGAGCCCAAAATGTATGTTGAAATTTGTTAGGTGAGTTTTGCCCCCTTTTCTTGCCATGTTTGTTAAGTGAATCCCTGCAGTTGATAAATCAGTCACACGGCTGTTAAATGAACCTGGCTTCCCCATTTTGACTTTGCTTGTCAGAAGGTCTCAAAAGGTGATCACATGACCTTGGGACACAGCAATGGTCATAAGTATGAACCAGTTGCCAAGCATCTGAATTTTGATCACATGGGAATGCTGCCCAGGTTGCATCTATGAAAAACGGTCCTAAGCCACTTTTTTCAGTGTCATTGTAACTTTGAATGGTCACTAAATGAACTGTAAGTTGAGGACTACCTGTAGCAAATTTTAGTTAGGTAAGCACGGATAAAAGCTTTTTTATCTTGACTTGACCTCAGTGATGTATGTTAGCTCTTCCAAGGACACTGCTGTAGTCCCCTGCATGCTGGTTATTTATTTAAATTTTTCTTTCTTTTTTCCTTATTGTCCCCTCAAACTTCGCCAAGCGTATGGCAAAGTATTTTTCTAGGCTTTTATGTGCTGACATCACATATCTCAAACCCAGGAGTTTCTATTTGCTTATCACTGCTCATGGGAGGAATCAGTCTTTATTTGGTCTAGAATTGATTGATTCTTTTTTTGTGGTCTATAGTACTCTTAATGTCTCCAAGCTCATATTCTGAAATCATCTGTCTTCCTTTCTCACAGTTCAGCTTTTGCAGCCAGGCATTATTACTGGAAAGAACATTTTTTTTCCCGTGCTTTGATCTTGATTCCAATATAACAGCAGAGCAAAAAAATATCTCTGCACTTCTTAGAAAAGAATAATAGCCATTTCCCCAAACTTTTAGAATGAGCATAGGGTGTAACAGTATATTGAAGAGGATCTAATAGGCTTCTGCATAGACAGCGGGAGGCTTTTTAGAAAAGACTGGAGAGCCACTTGTCTGGAATGGTATAGGATCTACTGCTCGAGTGGGTTGGACTAGAAGACCTCCAAGATCCCTTCCAACTCTGTATTCTATGTTCCACTATATCTTCTGATCTTTGGATTGCCTTATTTTGTCTTCATACTGTATTGTCACCTCTATGATCAGGCATCTGTGCTTGCTATATGTTTAAGTCTGAACTGATTTGCTTTGAACTTTTGCTGCTGATGCCCTGGGATCTGCATGTATGCAAATTTTATTTACAGTTTGGGTTTTTTGCATATTGCTACAAACATCCTGCATTCCTGTGACAGTTTATTATGGGTACTGTTTTTTTTTCTCTTGCTCAAATGCACGAAAGCTTGGCTATCAGCTTTGGCTTCAAATAATGGGTTATCATGTTAAGTTCCCGTTGCTTACTCCAGCTTGGACAGACAAATTGCCAATTAATATCCATATAGAACATAGCCTAACTGTTAACATTCTTGTAGCCTTCACAAGAATGACCACTGCTTAGAGGTAAAGTGCACATATCTCAGACAGAAATCCCAAGACTTAATCTCTCTGTTCCACTTTTATAGGAATGATTCTCTAGCTGCCAAGTACCTGAATTTTGATCAGTTGACTGCCATGGCTGTAACTTTGGGGGCTAATTATAAGTCCTTTTGTTCAGTGCCACCATAAATTTGAATGATCACTGAATGAATGTTGTAAATTGAGGACCACCTGCAACTTTTGACTTTTTAAAAAAAATATATAACAAATGATTTTTTTCCTTCCCATATCCCATCTCTGAATCCTTCAAGCCATGTCATTTCAATCCATGCCAGCAAAAATCCATTAAGAATGACCAGAGTTAATAATATATCTATTTTAACCTTGATCAAATAAACCAACTTTATACTTCTTCCTTTTACTTTTAACAATCTTGATCTTTAGGCCCTTTAAATAATGCCTATAATTCTTTTCATGTTTGCTTTGTCCCTTTTCACAAAATTCTTTAAAACTTTAACAAGCCTCTTTTGTAAATTTTATATAGGAAAATTATCAATGTCACTCTCTTGTTTTATTATTTGTTTACCACTTTTAATTGTTAAAGTATCAACCAATATCTTAATATATCAAGACATTTGTATGTTCAGTGTAGCATCTTTTTCCATATCATTTCTATAGCTTGCTATTTTTTAAAATCAGTTTTCAGATAAATTGCAATTTTGTCAGGTAAAACTTGTTCCTCTTCCATAAAGTCTTTAAAACAACCTATCTTTAAAAAAGACTCTCTTAAATCAACTCCTGGGTCCATAGTTCAAAAATATCCTTCAGTATCACCAATATTAAAATGTTTTCTTCATTCTGTATTAGTAAGTCAAAGGTTCTTCTCCTTTAATAGTAATTTTTAGTTCCTTCTGGTTTTCTTTAGTGCCCAACCTTCAAATTTTACTATCTTATGATTTTTTAAAAAAGATAACTCAAAGCAAAAGCACATTTTAGGGCAGGGTGGTGGTGAGCCTCTGTAAAACTTGGTTTTGTTTTGTGTGTTCTTTTTTCTGAATGCAAATCTGTTTTTTTTTAATTATTTGAGGGAATTTTTTAATAATATAAAGTTTCCAGAAACATTTGCAGTCTGGTGTTCATTTAATCTAAATAAATAAATAAATGAATGAATAATCATATAGAGTACATTTAAAAGCCCAACATAGGAAAATAATATTAAAAATTCTCCACTTGACACATAAACAACCCCATAAGAGCCTTGGTGGAGCAGCGGACTAAAGCGCTGTTAAAGTAGCACTTAGCTGCCAGCTGCCTGCAATTACTGCAAGTTCAAATCTCACCAGGCTCAAGGTTGACTCAGCCTTCCATCCTTTTGAGGTAGGTAAAATGAGGACCCGGATTGTGGGGGCAATAAGCTGATTTTGTATAAAAAAGAACACCACTTGGGGGGGGGGGCAAAAACCCTACTAAGCAGGTATATACAAAAGTATGAAGGCTATTGCTTAACGCATTGTAAGCTGCCCTGAGTCTCCGAAGAAGGGCGGCATATATAAATCGAACCAATAAATAAATAAATAAATAAATAAATTGAAAGATCCAGTCAAAACTCACAAGGAAATACCCTCTGAATAGCATTTATATAGCCAGGAAGTTTTTTTTTTCTGATAAATATATTAATTTGATTTAATTTGCTAGGAAAAACAGAGCAATTAACTTCCTTTACCACAGCAAGTTTTGTATCACATTTGTATTGGTATACATATATATGAGAATCTCATCTGATGTAACTGGTACCAAGCTTTTAAGAGATTTTCAGTGGTAAATCCAGCTTTTGAACTGGGTTCAGAATGCAACTATGAGCTGACAGTACCCCATCTTCTCATTATCCTCAGGCAAATGCGCAGACAATATTGTATATTACACATTATTCAGTTCCATCAATATCTCCAATGGAGGTCATTACATTACATTTTAATTAGTATGAAAAGTTAAAGATGCTCTTGAGTGAAGCTCAATTCCTGGTCTCCACAGTCATGCAGTTCTTTTGGCAGCTTCACAGAGATAATTTGCAATTCCACTCTTCATGAGTGTCTTTTCTTCTTTAAGTAAACAAAAGGGTAAGGGTTCAGGACCATGGATAGCAATCTTGCAGATAAGGTATATTACTCCAACTGGAGAAACTGAGTGGCTGACTGGACCTACCATTCCTTCAAGTTCTATAGCTGACTAAAGAAAGATTGCCTTTTCTTATAATAAGGTCAGACATCTCCTAGGTAGTGAGGATTGGAGATAGCACAGGTGAATTAGAGAGTGTTACCTGTCTTCTATTCTGTCAATATTTTTTTTTTAAGAATAGAATATAATTCTTTATTGGTCAAGTGTGATTGGACACACAAGGAATTTGTCTTTGGTGCATATGCTCTCAGTGTGCATAAAAAGACAAGATACACTCATCAAGAATCACAGGGCACAACACCCAGTGACAGTTATTTGGTACAATAAACAACCAGATCATACTAGGAAACAATCAATATCAATATAAATCGCAAGGATACAAGCAACAAAGTTACAGTCGTGCAGCCACAAGTGATAGGAGATGGGCAACAGGAACGATGAGAAGACCAATAGCAATAGTAATGCAGCCTAATGTGAATAGTTTGACAGTGTTGAGGGAATTATTTGTTTAGCAGAGTGATGGCGTTAGGGAAAAAACTGTCCTTGTATTTAGTTGTCTTGGTGTGCAGTGATCTATAGCGTCGTTTTGAGGGTAGAGTTGAAACAATTTATGTCCAGGATGTGAGGGTTCTGTAAATATTTTCATAGCCCTCTTTTGACTCATGCAGTATGCAGGTCCTCTATGGAAGGCAAGTTGGTAGTAATTGTTTTTTCTGCAGTTCTAATTATCCTCTGAAGTTTGTATCTGTCTTGTTGGGTTGCATCCTCTTGACTATTCTCACCTGCCTATTTCACTTTCCATCTCTGTCATTTTGGCTGCTTTGTACAGCAGTGCCCCTTGGTGGCAGTGATGGTGCTGGCAGTGATGGGGCTGAAGTAGAGGCCTACAGGTGGCGCTAACCAGTTAGGACTGCTAAAGGCTTCAGGCCTCTACTTCAAACTTAGTGCCACCAGCACCACTGTGGAGTGATGCCTAAAGCCATGGGCTATAGCCAGCCAACCAGTGTTACAGAGCAAAGCCCCAGCTGCTCCCACTGTCCTGCGTTTCATCAGCCCTGCTGCACCCAGCTGACTTTGCCATCTTCCTTCTCCCATTGCTGATGAGGTATATCCAGCCTGGCTAGGCGAAACTTTCTTGTTGTGGTCAGGCCTGCCTTTCTTTAAATCATGTGTGCCCTTCTTGCAATGCTTCAGAAGGCATTCTGAATCATTGTGAGAGGATAGCATGTGATTGGGAGAATAGCAGACATGAGTTGAAGAACGGTATGGATGGCCTCAGGAAGAAGGCCTGGTGCAGCCAACAGCTGGGCCAAACTGGGATGTCTCATCAGCAGTTGGAAAAAAAAAGATGGCAAAATCAGCTGAGTGTGGCAGGGCCAGCAGAGCACAGGGAAGTGGGAGCAGCTGGGACTTCATGCTGGGGTGATTGGCCATGGTGTGGATCTTGAGGTGGTACTCCTTGGTAGTAGTAATGGGATGGATAGCACTAGTGTTGAAGTAGAGGTATGAGTGTGGAGGTGGCTAGTTGAGACCACTGAAGACTTTGGGCCTCTACTTTACCTCAGCACTGAATAGTAGGACTGCTATGGCTGCCAAGGAATGCCACAGTGGGGGGAAGCCAAAAGGGCAGCGATGGACAGAGACTGCCAGGTGCCAAAATTTTGATCACGTGACTGGGGGCACTGCAATGGCCATACATTCAGGAACCAGGCATAAGTACCGTTCATTCAGTACCACTGTAACTTTGAACAGTCGTTCAACAAATGATTATTAAGTGATGACTACCTGTATTTTCTAAGTGCTATTGACTATGAATTATATGGTTATCAAGCAATCTATTGATACTTCAAGGATGTGTATGTTTTATTTAAAAAAATCTTCGATTCTCTGGAGAAATAAGATCTTACTCCAAGCTCCCATATACATCTTAGAAATGATAATAAAAGTCATATACAAAATTGTCCTCATTCCATAATTTGCTGTTATTTTATAATAATAATGGCTTTTGAAAGACATTACATTGTTTACGCAATGAACACAAGGGGGACTGAGCTGCTTCAATCACACTCTTTTCCCCTGGTATTTATATCCAAGCAGCAAAAGCTGTCTCTCTGTCTCTTTTTCTCCGTGTCTATGTATCTGGGGTAGTGTTTGTGCGTCTGTATGTATGCGTGCGTGCGTGCGTGTGTCTGCTTCCTGTCAGGCAACTGCAAAACCAATTCTGAGTAGGATGGGTGATTGCATTATCTTCTCCATCTTTTCCCCATTGAGCAGCCATCTTATAAAAGACAAATGCCATCAGGGAAACACAAGAGTATTTTAAAATGTTTTGGGTGAAAATACTGTCAGATCCAATGGGGGTAACAGAAAGGAGCAGAATGCAGTGTATCCTTCATCTTGGTGGGGAGGATTTCTTAAACATTGTTCCTTATCATGGATAGGCTAAGCAATTACATCAGCGCAGCTCACCCTTAAAGCTGATCACTCTGTACTTGGCAGGAATTAAATGAATTCTGCCATCATCCCTCAAGGGAGAAAAGGGCCACCTTGTGATTAAGTGTGCTTTCCACAAGATGGCAGCAATTTCTAAAAATAAATAACCTTCTCTTCCTGGTTACAACTTTTTTTCCCCTCCACCATAGTGTTGCCTTAAAAAAAAAACCAAAGGAAAAAAAAACCCTCCAGCTCACAAAAAGTGCTTCTAATCCTTTCAAATGCAAAAAGCTCCAGGATCAAGATGAAGTTTGCTGAAGGAGGAGGGGTGGGTCTTTAATCATATTAAGAATTGTCTGATGAAACTGCTACTCTGGATGCGTCCTGAAATACAAAATACATAATTGAAAGTGAATACCGGATGTGATGTGCTATCCAGCATCCTGATGAGGAAAATACTTTGAACCATACTGTGGGGGAACATTTCCTTATGATTGCTAAACATCCAAGTTTATTCAGATTGTGAATATGAAATTTGTTCTCGTGTTGTAAATGCTTCAATCTTTTTTGGCGTTTCTTGATCTGAGCAGGTACCAAATATTCAATCTCATAAATTCCCAACCCTACTTCACCCTTCATGTTTCTGATACTGTTGATTCTCTCACACCATTAGTTATCACTTAGCAAATATTGCCTTATGTTCTGAAGTGAGGTCAGCTCCATCCCTCCTTATTTTTCGGAAATCTCTCAAGACTTGGCTCTGAGGGTCAAAGGGGACTGGTAAGAACTTGAGGTGGCTCAGTTTCTAATTGAATTTCTTGTGTGTATTTATTTTTCTTCTTTTTTAAATACAATAGTATTTGACATGTTTATTTTTTTCACATTTCTTTTGCTCTACGTCACCTAGAGTCACTTCTTATGAGATGGACAGACACGTAAATTTGCTAAATAAATAAATACTGAAATAATGGCTCAGGATTAAATATCAGTTAGGATCAGGGAATTTGGCTACAATTAAACAATATTTGGTTACTATTTAACCTTAAAGACAATAAGGGAAAAATTGCAGGAAGCAATTAAATTGCAGGGAACGCAGTTACATTTTTCAATGATTTGGTATTTTATTTTATTTAATAAAATTATCAATTTAGTTTTCATTTTTTATCTATCGTATTGCCTATAATTTCTTGGTAATGTCTTACTTATGTCTAGGATACAAATTGTTTCTCAGTGATGTATAGAATTTAGTCTGGCCCATCTACAAAAGCTTGCTCCCTCCCCTTTATTATCATTTCAAAATGATCAAGGTCTGAGTCTTGGCACTCAAAATCAAAATAGATGCAAAAGCTGAGCCCTGATTTCATTTAAGCTTTTATCCTGGCACAGGATATATTTTTGCAGAGCACATAATATGCACTGGTAACCAGTGAATGCACTGGATCGAGCTTTATAAATTGAAAGCGTTATCTCTAAATAGCAATACCTGTTTCTTGCCTTTCTATAAGATGGCTTCACTGTTCGGTCTAGAAGAAATAGAGTAGAAATGATTGAAATTCTATATTATCTATGGCCATCATCACTAATAATTGTCAAAGTTCATAGAGCACATGGACTACTCTGAGCTCTTTTGAGGCAGGCACTGCTGGAAATAAAGGCTGATGGAAACCTTACATGTTGACAATTCCCAAATTTTTATGTGAATTCCAAAATGTGGATAAGAAGTGTTGAAAACTTTTGAAAGTAAAGGAATTAACAACTAAAATATAGAAGATCCATAGTCTTCACTCCCACAGAACTGGGGAAAGCAGATTAGAGAAAGCTACACTTGAAAAATGTAACCTGAAAAACTGCAAATGCAGTGGGTGGCAAATTTAGTTCTGAAGGCAGGCAAGCAATAACTCGCGCAGCTGGGTAGGAGTTCTGCTGCTGAATTGCTCAAGGCTTGAGAGCCTTTCCAAAGAGATGCTGAAGGATGAGAAAAAGGACAAACAAACCCTGGATAGCCTATTATTTTAGGAGCAGCAGACCTTGGAGGCAATCTCAGTCAGAGAAGAGCAGTTTTTAAATACCACAAGCAGAAATAATTTGCAGATTGGGGTGAAAAATGACACCAGGCAACGAATGGCTGAATAATAGAAGTTACTTGAGAAGCTGCTGCTTTAGAGCTGTCTCCGGCTCTCATGGCTGATTCCAAGGGCAATGCAACATTAGGAAGCCCCACATGGACTCATTTCATCACTCAGATTTATTTTGATCCCACCTTTATTATTTTTATAAATATTGTAACTCAAGACAGTGAACACACCTACTACTCCTTTTCTCCTATTTTCCCCACTACTACATCCCTGTGAAGTGGGTAGGTCTGAGAGACAGTAACTGGCCCAAAATCATCCATCAAGTTTTCATCGTTAAGGAAGAACTAGAACTCATGGTCTCCTATGCTTCTAGCCTAATGCCTTAATCACTAGACCAAAGTCTCACAAACTCTCTAAATCAGGGGGTGTCAAACTCAATTTCATTGAGGGCCATATCAGGGCTGCGGTTGATATCGGGGGGCCAGGTGAACATGGCCAAGTGGGTTGGTGTGGCCAAGTGGGTGGGCATGTCTAAGTGGGTGGGTGTGGCCAGCTTGACATCACTCCCCAAACTGCTGGCATGTTTCCTCTTCGCATTGGATAAACTGGGCCGATGCCACTCTGGCCCGATGTTTCTTCCTCGCATTGGGTAGACTGGGCCAAAGCGACGCAGGCCGACCCCTTATATTTTTCAGGACAACCCCGTGGGCCAGATCAAGGGGTGAAGTTCAGCAGGTTCTGGAGAACCGGTAGTGGAAAGTTTGAGCATTTCAGAGAACTGGTAGCAGATATTTTGAATAGTTTCAAGAACTGGAAATACCACCTATGACTGGCCCCAGAGTGGGGTGGGAATGGGGATTTTGCAATATCGTTCCCTTGGAGTGGGATGGGAATGAAGATTTTGCAGTATCCTTTCCCTGCCACGGCCACCAAGCCATGCCCACCAAGCCACATCATGCCCACAGAACCGGTAGTAAAAAAATTGGATTTCACCACTGACTGGATCCAACCACATCGCAGGCCAGATCCAGCCCATGGGCCTTGTGTTTGAGACCCCTGCTCTAAGTGCACTAAAGCAAATATCTCTTTCTCAGACACAGCCCTCTATCTGCTAGATGGTGATAATAAAATTGGCCCATGCAACAAGGTCTTTGCAAGAGAATAACTAACTAACTAAACAGGATGAAACTTCAGTCTGGCCATGCCCAGCAACTGATGGACCTAAGAACTACATGACTTCGAGGTATTTGTAGTTCTCTATTTCTTATGCAAATCGATTGCTGTAACAATGGAATTAATACATATATTGTTAGCAGAGATGCAGGAGATGCAAAGTCGTAAAAATGTGCGAACGTGATGGAAGTGATTTATGCAATTAAGTTACACAAAGTGCTTACTGATGGGCTGATATCGCCCAGAGTGTTAAGCCAGTGGTGAAATTCAAATATTTTTACTACCGGTTCTGTGGGCATGGCTTGGTGGGCGTGGTGTGGCTTGGTGGACATGGCAGGGGAAGGATACTGCAAAATTTCGATTTCCACCCATTCCTGGGGGAAAGATATTGCAAAATCTCCATTCCCACCCCACTCTGGGGCCAGCCAGAGATGGTATTTGCCGGTTCTCTGAACTACTCAAGATTTCTGCTGCCAGTTCTCCAGAACCTTTCAGAACCTGCTGGATTTCACCCCTGTGTTAAGCCATGGTTTGATGTACGCATTTTGGATGAACAAATCACAACTCTCTGCGTTCACATCAATTTAAGGAACAAAGTCAGAGTGGTAAACAAAAATGGCAGAGTTCACATAACTCACAATACCAAAATCAAGCAAGTCATTTTTTTGTTTTGTTTTGGCAATGCACAGATTCCCAGAAGAGAGGGGGCTACATTCCAGAGCAGCAAAACAGCACAGTTTAGATAGCCTGGTTGGCAAGAAGAAGATCAAGGCAGTTCCTCCTTAAGAATTCTCAGAGCCTATCTTTAAGGATGCAAGTAGTTTGGCAAGATTTCTGTGTATAGTTGAAAAACAATAAAGAAAACAATAGAAAAAACCTCAGTGTTTCCTTTTTGATTGTTGAAGCCTGACATATAAGTGTGTTTCTTAAGTGTGTTTCTCACCTGGCCTGAGATCTAATAGAGATGGTTGCTTTTTTTGGATCTAATTCATACATTCCTAACAGCAATAATGGTTTTATTTCTCTCCCTTCCTTTGTTTGTTTGTGTATGGTGTGTGCATGCACTTTTAGCTAAAGGTTCCAGTTCAGTAGCTGAAACACAATCTAGTGTGGTTTATAGCTAAAGTGAGCTGAAGAATGCAGGAAAAAGATTAAAGTGAGCTATAGCATGTCCCTTTCCCTCTAGTGAAGCTTCTCACTGTACTAGGGTAGAACTGCCAGTTCACGTACATCAATCATATTAAAGATAAGGCATAGAGGCCAGTTTCTATTACCAATATGATTCAGCATTAGGCTTTCTTTTTTAGACATCTGTTTTTTATGACATCTTAACAAGTTGCTTTTTTATATTTCCCCTAGTTTTTAAAGGTAAGGAATATGTTAGATCCTGTAAAACCTGTCTTTTTGTTTGTTTGGGGGTAACCCATTTTTTATTATTTTTATTATAATACAATATGCACATACACACAAAATTGGAAAAGGGAAAACATACCAACAGAAGAAGAATTGATAAAAAAAAAAAAAATCCTAGAAAGTGCCGAGATGGACAAATTAACAAAAGAGCTCAAAGAAAAGGAAGATACAAAATATTATATAATCTGGAACAAATGGTATAATTGGCTAGAGACTAGAAATAATGGGTAATAAAAATAGGGGTGGAGTTGAAAATGGAAAGAACGAATATGATAATGTATAGAATGTATAAAATCAATATGATTGTTAAGAAATATAAGGTAATTAAAAGAGAAAGGGACAAGAAGAAAATGAATAGTATAAAGGGAATTGGGGGAGAATGTAAATATTAGAAGATGACCACTACAAAATATATTTTGTGAGAGCACAAAATTTGTTGGCTGCCAGAATGAAAAGAAAGAAGAAAAAAACCCAGAAAGTAGTGAATGAGATTTTACTCAATTGTGGTTCCAGAAAACATCTTGGTTACATAGGAAAAACCTGGCTTAAAGGAAAAACACACATAAAACCTACGAAAAGTAATGGTTTGTGTTTTGGGTAACTCATTTTAAGGTTTCTCTTTTTCAGGGGGGGGGGGAAGATAATAATTTTATTTTGAAATGTCCCATGTATGAAGAAACTCTCGCCCTCCCCATCTTTTCAACGATCCTGACTTGATGCTGTATTGAAAGGCACAGGACCAAAACCTTCATTATCTGAATTTTATTTTTTTTTATTTTTAATTTGATTTATATGCCGTCCTTCTCCGGAGACTCAGGGCGGCTTACAATGCATTAAGCAATAGCCTTCATACTTTTGTATATTTATACAAAGTCAGCTTATTGCCCCCACAAACTGGGTCCTCAATTTACCCACCTTAGAAAGGATGGAAGGCTGAGTCGACCTTGAGCCTGGCTAGGATTGAACTCAGAGAAATTACAGGCAGCTGGTGTTAATTGCTGCCTTTAGTAGGAGGCATTAGCCCCCTATGATACACAGGCTCCTTATTAGGAGAAATTAGGAGAAATGATGACTGATGTCATTATTGGAGATGGAAAGGGATACAAACATTGGGCAAATGATTCCTCACTGACGCTATGGAAATATGCTTGGTTGAGTTTTAATTTTGGTAGCAAATCAAACAGTAAAGTCAATTCAAGTTTTGTTTGATTAAACGTTCATCACACACAACAGAAAATTCCAAAGCAAACGATGCTGCAGCCTAATAGTTCAATTCAAGCTGCTCCATCACCATGTCTCCTAGGAAGGGAGATGAAAAAAGAAAAAAAAATCAGACTCTTTGCTTTTCTGAGGGAATGGATTTAAGATGTACTCGGCTCCCCAAGAATGTACAGTGGTACTTTCATAGTCAACTATTTTGAAACTCATCCAGTTTGGTATTCAATGCATATTGGCATGAAAATTTTGTTCTAATACCCATCATTTGTTTGGTATTCAATGAAGAAGCTAGAACTTATTGGTGTTGGCTGCCTTCTGACTCACTACATAATTCCTTATGGGAAAAATTTGTTTGGTTACTCATTGTTTTTGGTAGTCATCATGCTTCCCAGAACCAATTAACAATGAATACTGAGGTATCATTGCACTTTAAAGGTTAGACATTACTAGATTATTTTATGCTAAAGGACTTCCAGGGAAGTAGAGGCGAACTGAAGACAGCAGAGCCAAAAAGTGGAGTGGAACGAGGAACCGGCAAATGGATTGGCATCTCTGGATTCATCTCCAGATAAGGACAGCGCTCAGAATCACCCATAAATGCCCCAAACCAGTGGTCACCAATCAGTGGTCTGTGGACCACTGGTGATTCATGAGAAAATTTTGCTGGTCCGCAGAAAAATTACTTGCATTTTTATATTGCATTAAATACTATTTATCTTTTTTTAAAAAAATCATATTAGTGGTCCATGGGATTTAAAATTATGAATTTAGTGGTCCCTGAGATCCGAAAGGTTGGTGAATGCTACCCCAGACAGTAGCTCCTCATGAGGAGACCATAAGTCAGTGGTCTTCAGTGGTTCTAGAAGTCTAAGAGCTAATATACTGCCATCTTTAGCTAGACTGCATACTTCCTTTCTTAATCATTTCTGGAAACTGCTTGTTAATGTGTGTGTGTGTGTGTGTGTGTGTGTGTGTATTATACATATACATATACATATACATATACATATACATATACATATACATATACATATACATATACATATACATATACACTTAATCTCTCCCCTGGCTCAAGCTGCTGAAGGGAGGAGAACGTGTGGCTCAGAGGTCAATACAACTGCCTAACATGCAGGCAGTCCAAGTTTGAATCCAAGTAAGGGTATGACTAGCTGATGAGAGCTAAATAGCTTGAAATAGATCTATACAATTCTCCCTTTATTTTTTTATCAGCGAAATATAAATACATAGATATAAGAATCTTCAAAAGGACAAGATTCATTACACTGGGTGAGTATAAGCAAATTAATGGGAAAATATTTAAAAGTTATAGATGTTAATATAATGTCAACTACATACTAAGGTTTTGGCATTTTCACCAGGAATTCTGGTTTATCAAACATGGGACTTGGCTAAAACAGTTCAAATTGAGAAATTTGAAATGTGATATTATTTCAGATGTTGACAAATGGTTGTCAGAAATGTGTGATCTATCTATTGTGGAAAAGACAATCAAAGGATGCAACAGTATGTGGCAGAGAATTTGTGATATGTTACAAAAATATTTTGAACTGTTCATGGTATAGTAGTATATTTGGACACATATTGTACAAAGACTTAGCTGTCTGGAAAAAGTTATAATGATGGGAAAGATGGAAGGAAGAGAAGAAAAGGGAGGCCAGAAGCAGAGTGGATACCCTCGGTTACAAGCGATGGGTTTGTTGTGGGAAGACTTGAAAGACCAGGTTAGAGATAAATTATTAGGGAGAAAATCTTTGATGTAGTCACTGGGATTCAAAAGCCACTTGATGGCACATAATCAATCCATCAACTGCTAACCAATGACTATTGATAAGCATAAAATATAATGAAGAATTTATTTCTCTTTCCTTTTCTTCTGTCTTTTGGTTTTTGTTTTTAGTTTGTTTGTGATTGTTTTCTTCTATTTTTTTTAAAGATTAAAGATGGTTTTGTGACTTGTGTATGCATAAAATAAATAAACCAAACAATACAATGAGAAAAAGTAGACCAAATATGATAGGACTTCAGTTTGATAGCTGGATGTTATGATCTTGCATTTGCCTATCTTGGCTTCCTTTACACACCGCCCAGCTAGTGCAAGGGCCGTAGCTGGGAAGAATAAGCATGCTTTCTATGCAACATTTTCCTGGCATCCCAAGGTAAAATGAGGAAGACTGAGTTCTGAGATGCTGAAGATTCATTATTGAAGAGTATAGATAAGGGATAGGCAACATTCCAAAGACTAAATGATACTTTCACCTTTTAGCAGATTTTTTATACTGCTGAGGGTACAGCAGATGGGACAATAGTGCAAAGTGGATATGCTTCATTATATAATTGGGCAAAGTTGTTGTTTTTTCCTCAGTTTTTTTCCAGCCACCAACAGAAAACTTGATATTAATTTTCCGAGGTCTGGTTGGAGGAGGTTCCATAAAGTAGAAAAAAGATTTTTGAGACCCTTGTTGAATGTGTTGAGCTGGGTGGATCAATAACATGAGACTTGATATGATGCCCCTTCCTAGAACAAGGTGAGATTATATAAATGGCAACTGCATAGCAGTTTATCCTTCATTGTGATTATTCTTAATCCTAAACAGGAAACCTTTGGGCTTTCTAGAGTTGCTGAATTACATCTCTTGACATTCTTCATTGTTCATTTTACTTTATTGGGTTGCTTTGATTTGGTAGTACAGGGCCATCTGGAGGGTCTCAGCCTTGTCTCTGTCCTTCATTGTAATGTAGTTATTCTTTTCATGCTCCAATTTGTCAAATGAACCACATTTTAATTAAAAACGTTTTGAGCCCCAGAATGAAGATCAGCCAGTATGTGACATGAATTCCCAAGTGTGTTATAGAAATTTCTGCTTGCAGCACACAGTACATGCACAAGGATGCAGCAAACCACAGATCAATAATAATAATAATAATAATAATAATAATAATAATAATAATAATAATAATAATAATATCTGAATCTGGAAATGAATGCATTCTATTTATTGATTATTATAGTCTTTAAGTTAGGATCAAGAGCCCAAATGTTGTTAGGCTACTGTTTCCATTCACCCCACCATTTGCTGGTAAAGGATAACAGGTAACAGGTAACAATAACAGAGTTGGAAGGGACTTGGAGGTCATCTAGTCCAACCCCCCTGTTCACACAGGAGATCTGTACTAGGGATTCGAACCACCGAACTGCCGACCTTTCTGATCGACAAGCTCAGTGTCTTAGCCACTGAGCCACCTAGTCAGGATAAAGGCCTCTATAAATCCCAGTTTATGTGGTGGACCGTAAATTGCCCATCCCAATTTGAATATTGAGAGGTGTTTCAAAAATGACCAAAATCCAACTTTATTTGAAACAAATGGCACTATCTTCAGTCCAAGATCCACAGCTGAGTCAGTTCAGATGGCAAAACAAGTCCTTCTTTTCCCAGGGAGATAGCCAGGCACATGTAGCAACCACAATGAGCCCCCATAGAAAAGCAGGTTATCCATATATATAGAAAATAAATTAGACGTATTCAGGGCAGCTGTCTAACTGGCCACTGCAGACTAACAACTCTCCTTGAAAACATAAAACTCTTACGCCATATTCCCCATAGGTATAATCATTTTCTGATAATGTTTTAAAGAGCTTGTAAGCTTTACTCTTAATGTGGCTGAATAATCTGTACATATAATGTTGAACTGTAAGCATATTGGGTGGCCTGCACCAGAGTCCTCTTTGTTCCTGCAGGCATTTTCTGAGGGTCTGACGATGGGCGGCTTTCTTTAATTTTTCCACCGTTCCAAACTGTCTGGCAGCTTGGTTGATGCCTTTCCTATCAAATCAGAATATATAATCACGATGGAAAAACACAACTCTGTCAACACTGATCTCAAATTAGGATGGTCTCCCTAAGAGATCAGATGGCCCCATCATTTGCTACCACATTAAATCTATTTTTGAAAGCTGAATGACAGCAAAGCAAAAACAGAACAGAGCCGGTAATCCAGCTGAAATATAACACACCTGTCCTGCAGATCGGTTGTCCAAACTGAAATCTGTGACCGGTTAGTTGCTTTGGAGTGACACCTGCCATTGAAAGGATGGAGGAAAAGAGGAAGAGAGATAGATAAAAAGTAATTTTCCAATTTTCCCATGACCTTGTAGCAGCCACCCCGATATAATTGGAGAAATTGTTCTTGGAGAATAGAATAATACAACTAAATCTAATAATCCAGGCAGCCAAAGTCAGGCACTTACTCCACTTAGTAGGATGATTAGATATTGATACATTTAAAACAAGAGTACAAATTTCATTCTATGCTCCTGTGTGGGATATTGCAGGAACACACAGCCTAGTAACACAACAATGAAGAGTTTTAGATAATCATTCATATAATATGATTCCTCTCACACAGCGAAGAGAGGGGATGCTCCACTCTCTCTTGGCTGTTACATGTCAGTTGTGCTAATAAAAATGTGACCCTTTGTGTTTCAGAGTGGTACATATCAGTTAATCAAAGTTATATAAGATTAGTGATGGAAGACTCTCTTGGAGGAGAGGGAAAGAAAAGATCAGATCTTACAAATTAAAAATGTAATCATTCATTTTAATAGATCCCCACTGAAACCTTTGTGACACTGAGATATTGTCTGTTGAAGATAAGGCTCTCTTCTCACATTTCATCACACTATTGCCTGCTTGAATGGCTTGTACTTAAAATACTGGCAGCTGAATCCTAACTTCTGTAGCGTCTCCAATAACTATTGCTTTCCCTGGAAATTATCCAGAGGAACCAGAGCTGATTTATAGCCCTGATTACCTCACAGACTCTATTTTATGAGGTGAAACTTAACATGTGTAGAGCAACATGTTGTACATAACAAAACTCCTGCAGTGTAGCTAGAAATCGTAAATGAAATATTTGCTAATGGAGGATGCCTGACTCTAATTCTGGTTGATATGGATGGGAATTTTCTCTATTGCCCACTTGTTCATTCTTGTTGTTCAGGGTGAATTGTTTTTAGAGAGAAAGTAGGGAGGGAAGGATTAAATCTCCTTTGCCAGCTAGTCATGATGCTAGATGACAGCTGCCCCGCTTTTCTGCATGTGTATGTGTATGTGTGCGTGTGTGTATTTATGTATATAGAGCCGTGGTGGCGCAGTGGTTAGAATGCAGTATTGCAAGCTAATTTTGACGACTGCCAGCCGTTCGATTCTCACCGGCTCAAGGTTCACTCAGCCTTCTATCCTTCTGAGGTTCATAAAATGAGGACTCAGATAGTTAGGGGCAATATGCTGACTCTGTAAACCTCTTAGAGAGGCTGTAAAGTGCTATGAAGCAGTATATATAGCTATTGTTATATAAAATAAAGTAAAATAAGTAACACTGCTCTCCTGGGACTTCACAGACAGAACCATCCTATTTTCTTGTCAACAGTATGTACATGATTTGCCACCGCAAATGGTGGCAAATCATCTAGGATGTTTTTTGACTTCTCATTGTAGCCAATGATCCTTGGATTCCTTGATAATCTCCCACCCAAGTATCAAGCTGACCCAATCGTGCTTAGCTTTTTAAAAATCAGCTTGCTTGTGCTACATATCATTAGACCCTTTACAAATCTTTATATATTTGTACAATTCACACCCTGACTCATAAAGTGATCCCTGCATTGTCCTAACGATCTGCAGCAATCTGCAAAACCGAAAGAAATATGTTAGGGCAAGGAAGGTCTTCGGTAACACATCAATGGCACTTGATTGAGGTGCCAGGGTCACGATTAGTCCCACAATGCCTTAAGTGTCTCTACAGAGCCCTTTCCAAAGTTGTTGCTGAATTGTAATTTTTCAAGGTGCTAAAGGAGAAAATGGCCAAATATAGAGGAACCACCTTCATCATCTTTCAGTTCTATTCATTTATTTTAATTACCATTAAACTACTACTTGATTTTGAACTGGGCCCATCCAGTGTTTCTACTAACTATGACCAAGATTTTGGTGGGTGGCATCTGTCTGTCTGTCCGTCCTTCCGTCCTTCCGTCCTTCCGTCCTTCCGTCCATCCGTCCGTCCATCCATCCATCCATCCATCCATCCATCCATCCATCCATCCATCCATCCATCATTTCCCAGCTTTATTACTTTTATAAATAACTCAAGGCAGCAAACATATCCAACACACCTTCCTCCTCTTATTTTTATCACAGTAACAACCTCCCTATGAGGTGGGTTGCGCTGAGAGAGAGCAACTGGCCCAAAGTAACCCAGTTGTCTTTCATGGCTTAGATGAGTCTAGAACTCACCCACTCCTGCTTTCTAGCCTAGGGCCTTTAAACTTGGCTCAACATATTTACAAATCTTTGCTCTGTTTAAAATCACCTAAGTAGACAAAAATCATATAAATTGCAAGGTGTCCAAGGGATAAATACATGCATGGGAAACTACATTATTTGCAGTTACTGTATCTTTCTGTTACACTGCCATGATATGATTAAGGGATTATACCTCTATTCTGCTTTTTAAAATTAATTAACCGAAACAATCATGCTAAGGATATGTAATGTTTTCATCAACTTTTAACTCCAAGGACTCATACAACAATATGTTTTTATTTCACACAGAGCAACTTTCTTCTTATCCAACCAATAACCAGTGATATCATTATTATTGAAATAAAAATTATGGATGATATAACAAAATCTGTTTTTGCTATACCCATTTAGAAATAGTTAGGTAGACAACTATTGGTAATATAAGTGTTACTTTTGCAGGCAGGGAAATTGTTGAATGATAACAATTGATTTCTGGCTTTTACTACATTCTAAACTTTATTCCAGACGCTAGGAAAAAGGAAAGAGGAAATCAGAAGATCTATTTGCTATTCATTATATTTTGCTTACTTAGTTTCTAGCTGTAGAAGTCATTTTGTTAGAGAAACTGTTCGTGTTTCTTTACACGTGTAAAGTGTTTCTATTGTGCAAAGTTAATGAATCAAGAAAAATGTTAAACTGGTTCACAAGTCAGTTCTTGTGCACTATGATTTTGTCTATTCAATCCTGAGAACCCACATCCACAATCTGTGACAACCGGCAACTTTTCAAATCAGTGCAATGCAAGGTCTTCACTATGATCCACCTGTTGTGACCTAGGCTTAGTGAGTCATTAAAACACATGAGTAGTCCCCAAAACCTCTTTATTGCAACAGCTGTGAATTACTTTCATTCACAGCTGAGTCCCAGTTAGTTGCAAAAAATCCTTTGGGAGAAGTCCTTCGGGATAATCACCAACCTTTATCTCCCTGGACATGCTGCCAAAGACCTACTTGGCAAAGCCACACGGAGTCCAGAATCAAACAGAGATGCCGACTGGGAACAGAATTAACAACATTGCTTTCCTGCAAAGGGCCCAAGTGTCTTTGCTTCTCTTTTAAGCCTTATGGGAGGGGCCAATCATCTCCAGCCTTACTCCCAAGTTGTCCTTTTTGTTTTAACTGTTCTTGCCTTCTGGCAGCTTTGCACATGCACACACTAGGAACAGGCTCCTCCTGTTCTGTTGCCTCTCTGATGTCCGACTCCGGATTCGCGCATAACTCCCAAATGGTCCTGGTCCCATCTCTGCCTCCAATGCAGAGCCCTTATCTGAGTCTTCCCCAGACTCCAGGACTGCCCATGTTCCTCCCCAGCCTCCTCACTTTCTGACCCTGCTGCCAGCTCCGTAGGCTGCTGGTAAACCACAACACCACCTAAACTGCCAATCCAATCAAATGAACTTGCACGAACTCAGATGTTAGTTTAGGAGGTTATATGAATTTAAACATTATAGTTAAGAGAACTATTTTTAGGGAGACCTCTGAACCAAGCTTTTTCATTCTGTATATTAATGGCCTCCTAATATGTTGGGTTGGAAGCTCAGAAAGGGTCATCCAGCTTGGCCAACTTGATTTG
Organism: Masticophis lateralis; assembly: GCA_030761175.1. NCBI lineage: Eukaryota > Metazoa > Chordata > Lepidosauria > Squamata > Colubridae > Masticophis > Masticophis lateralis. The sequence goes on along the minus strand of JAUDYJ010000001.1, from coordinate 196,502,708 downwards.
GACTTCAGCGAGTTGCACCATCAAGACATCCAAGAGCCTGTGTTTGAGTTGTACCTCTGTATACACACCTCAAACCAATTTGAACTATCCCCTTCCTACTCCATTTACTTGCTTCAGACTTAGGCATACAAGAAGCAATGTATGGAAACTAAGCAAGGAGAGGACTAACCTGGAACTAAGGAGGAATTTCCTGACAGTTAGAACAATTAATCAGTGGAACAATTAGCCTCCAGAATTTGTGGATGCTTCAGGGGCTGTTTAAGAAGAGATTGGACAACAATTTGGCTGCAGTGGTGTAGGATTTCCTGCCTGAGGAGGGGGTTGGACTAGAAGACCTCCAAGGTGCCTTCCAACTCTTATTCTGTATATTTTATTTATTCATTTAATTAATTATTTTAGAGATAATTATCTGAGAGATGTTGGATTGCTTTTATTGAAACACATATTGGAAAACCTCCCTCCAGGCAGAGAATTCATAAATGTTATAGTCCTTCAGTGCCTTAAAAAAATAAAATAATATAAAGGAGTAGCTGCATTACGCAGATAACATGACCAGTTGCAATTCAGTTCTCTATTTTCACAGCTGAGATCATTTGATATTTTTGCTATCGGGAGTGAAAGCAGTAGATATTTGCTTTAATTGATTTTTCCCTTACTCTTTCAGACATGTTATATCACATGAGATACAACTTGTTTTCAGCTATCAGAATGCAACAGCATGTTCCTGGCCTAGAGAATGAAAAAGCGGATAGTTTTTTAAAAAAATAAAATCAATGAATAATGTAGCCAAGAACCAAATGTTGATTTTACATTTGATATAACCCATTGAGGTATACAGCTTTCAAAATCCTTTCTCTTATAAAGAAAATGAAGCCAACATCTGGGTACAAACAGTCAACAGGGATCATTTTATAATAATCACTGGTAAAATAGAACATTGTACTTTATGTTTTTTTTTCTCACTAAGAATCAAGATACTTCACAAGAATGTTCCCCTCCTTCCTGTTAGACTCCGAATGAATTATTAAGAACCATTATCCGTCATGCAAAAATATTGTAATAAGGAGTTTAATATAAAACGATACTTCCATTTTTAAAACAGTCTCACAGTAAAATAAATAGTTTGTTGGCTCTCTGCAGTGTTTAATTTTTAGGTTGTGAATTGATAATTCTGAGTGGCCATAGATTCTTCCTGGTTCAACTGATGCAGAGGAGGATTTTCAGAAAAAAATATAGTCTTAGCTCCTATATTTTTTTACTTGACTTTCCTGCCTTGCAATCATAATTTCAAAATAGGTCATTGACGATAATTGAAATCAGCCATCCCCAACATGAATGCTCACTAAATGTGAATTTCAACCCAGGGAATTCTCAATCATGGTCCTGCTGGTTGTGGAATTCTGGGAGATGTAGAGTCAACAGCCCCCAGGTCTGGTAGTGGCTGATGAGGAAGAGGAGGAACAGCTGGGTCCAGTGCCTGACCTGCAGATGCACAGAAGGCAGAGGAGAGGAGAGCAGTGGAAATCTATGGGCCAATTCTTGGGACGGAAGAGCCACCGGTGCTAGCGAAGCCCCACCCTAGCTCTGGAGATAAAAGGCAGGGGATGGAGATGAATAGGTGTGGCAGACAATTATTCATCTCTCTGCTGGACAGACTTATTAGCCTGATGTGTATGAGAGAGAGAGAGACTTTTTGCCGGGGCTGTTGGTACTCCTAATAAAGGAATCATTGATTTAACTACAGAGGGTTTGTCATGTTTGGGATCCGGGTTAGAGCACTAATGAACTTGTTTGGCCACTTCAGCTCATGTGCTGCCTGCAAATCATGCATAGTGTCATACAAATCTGTGATGGGAACAGAGAAATTGCTCACAATCAGGCAGGAGATCTTGTGTCTACAGTGAGCTCTGTTGAACTCACCTTCAGTGGTAAATTTGTATAGGTTTACAAAATTGTGTATAATTGAAATAGTATAGTGTATAATTTCAACAACCAGCAACCTGAATCCATGCTTATTTATTCCCAAATAAATCCAGGTATATTCAGGATTTACCTAGCTATAAGTAGATTTGATGGAAATATGATACCAGAATCTACTTTGGTTTTCTATACAGGTATTCCTTGACTTACAACAGTTTGTTTAGGGACTCTTTGAAGTTACAACAGAATTTTAAAAAGTGACTTATGACCATGTTTCACGCTTATGACCACTGCAGATCCCCATGGTCACATGATCAAAATTTAGATGCTTAGCAACTGACTCATATTTATGTCCTGGGTTCATGTGATCACTTTTTTCAATCTTCTGACAAGCAAAGTCAATGAGGAGGCCAGATTCACTTAACAACCGTGTTACTAACTTAACAACTAGAGTGATGTATTTAACAACTATGGTACGAAAGTTCATAAAATGGCGCAAAACTCATTTAACAAATGTCTCACTTAGCAATAGAAATTTTGAACTCAATTGTGTTCGTAAGTCGAAGACCTACTTGTATTCAGATGCCTACAAAGTGCAAACCTGCCTGTGAAAATAAGGAAGGGGCATGGTAGCAGAGACACAAAGCAATGGTGGGTTGCTCCCGGTTTGCACCGGTTTGCAAGAACCGGTAGTAAAAATTTGTAATAGTTCCAAGAACCAGTAATAATGTTGGCCGGCCATGCCCCCGAATTGGTCCCTGCCCGGTCGCCACTCGCTTACCCTGCCCACCTCATCAGAGGCTTTTTTTAAAAAAAAACTTTTAAAAGCATTTTTTCTACAACCTCTTCGGCCACAAAAATGCTTTTAAAAGTAAAATAGGCCTCTGATGATCCCGCGGCTCAGCTGGGATCGTCAGAGGCCTTTCAAAACATTTTTTCTATAACCACTTGAACCGAAGAGGTGGTAAAAAACAATGCTTTGAAAAGCCTCTGATGATCTCAGCTGAGTTGCCTGATTGGCAGAGGCTTTTCAAAGCATTGCTTTCTGCAACCTTTTCAGCCGAAGAGGTGGTAAAAAAAAATGCTTTGAAAAGCCTCTGACGATCCCAGCTGTGTTGTCTGATCGGCAGAGACTTTTCAAAGCATTTTTTTGTGCAACCTCTTAAAGTTGTAGAAAAAATGCTTTTAAAAGTAAAAAAAAAAAGTTGGCCACGCCCACTCAGCTACATTACCCCTCCCACCAAGCCATGCCCACAAAATAAGCCACACCCACAGAACCGGTAGTAAAAATTTTTAAAACCCACCCGACACGAAGGGATCAGATGCACACACAAAAATGAAGATTTGTTTTTGGAAGATGCTTATTAGCAGCATATACTGCGATTTGATTGGTGTGCAAATACTCTTGTGCTGGAGTTCTTGAAGAGGAGGCTTTTTTGCTAATAATATTTTGTCATCAGGTTCCTTTTGCAGCTCTGTGTCTTTCTCCCCCAATTTTAATTTGTGCATTGGCTGTGAAGGATTGTAATTTTCCTAGCATTCAAGTAATGCAAATGGCACGATGGATTGTCCTAATGGCTCATCAATATCTCAAACCATTTGTATATTTTTAATCACGGTGTGTATCCACTTTCGTTGAACCTCAACTTCGGGTCTAGGCTGCTGCTGCGAAACAGCTTGACTGAAACAGATCAGGATTCTTGGGTGGACTTGGACAGTCCACTTTCTCAACCTTGGCAATAGTATTAGTATTTTAATTAATAAGTTTAAAACATTATTAAATAATATTAATGTATTACCTTAAATATATGTGTAACAATTATGAATTTATTATTATTATTATTATTATTGTTGTTGTTGTTGTTGTTGTTATTGTTATTGTTGTTGTTGTTATTGTTATTATTATTATTATTATTATTTAAATTTGATTTATATGCCGCCCTTCTCCGGAGACTCAGGGCGGCTTACAATGTGTTAAGCAATAGCCTTCATACTTTTGTATATTTTATACAAAGTCATCTTATTGCCCCCACAAACTGGGCCCTCATTTTATCTACTGTATTTTCCTGCGTATAAGACTACTTTCTAACACACAAAAATCTTCTCAAAAGTCGGGGGTCGTCTTATATGCCGGGTCTCATTCTCCTGTAACCAGGCAGATCAGTCCATAAGGCTCTGACGAGCCTTAAATCGCTCTGAGGAGGGTCGTCTTATACGCCCAGTCGTCTTATACGCCAGAAAATACGGTACCTTAGAAAGGATGGAAGGCTGAGTCAACCTTCTATTATTGTTGTTCCTAGGGCTCGCTGCCTTAGAAGAGTGAGGAAAATTCTCAGGGACGACTCTCACCCTAGTCATTTTTTACCCTCCTACCATTGGGAAGGAGATATAGAAGTATAGCCAGCCACACAAATAGGCTGAAGAACAGGTTTTATCTGTGGGCTGTCAGACTCCTGAATGAGAAATAGCATCATAACTATGTAGTATGATGGACTGCAGGACTGGCACAATGTGTAACATGTTCACACTGGTGCAGTAGGATTGAGTGTTTTATTAATATGATTTATTGGGTTTGGGATTTTTTGTCAGTTGCATTGTGCTGGATGTGTGTATGTGTGTGCATTGAGGGAGCCCAACCAATCTCATTGTATATATGTTGTGCATGACAATAAAGATTTGAACTGAATTGAATTGAATTAATCCACATATATAGTTTACTTTCTAAAGGTCTTTTCCTGAGGCCTGTCATTTCCATACCATACATATAGAGAAGGAAGCTCCGATGTTCCTCATCTATAAATTTGCTAAATAAATAAATAAATCTCCCAAGCATCAAAAACTTCCCTTCTACAAAACTCTCATCCCTTTTCACCTGAAATTTGGCAGGCTTCATCCCTGCAGGAGAAATGGCACCTGCAAATTTCATCCTACTCTCAAAGAAATAAAAATGTTACTCCTTCTCTTTTATTTATCTGACATTCAGTAGATTTCACTGAGTCTGAAAAGTCTGCTCTGCCTGAACATTTCATACAAACCTGTCAAAAAGTGAAAACATAATGACATTTTTTATTTCTCTACATAAGGTAGTTTGATATGGACGATGCTTCCAGTTTTCCAAAGCAAAGTCCCTCTTCGGGCCTAAGAGGAAGTGGGCCCTGCCTGAAGCTGTTCAAATCAGCTTGGCTCACAGTCAAAATACTGCTATACAGCCCTAAGTCAATTTTGCTTTAAGTTGAGGGCCACAGAGGATGGACTTTGTAATACATGTTTTTGGCAATATTGTTGCACTGGCTAATTATCCCAAAGGTCCTTTTTCAGGAGGCAACTGGACTTTCTTGTTTTCTTTTGAAGCCGTTTTGCTTCTCATCCAAGAAGCTCCTTCAGCTCTGACAGGATAGTGGTGAATGGAAGGATTTATATTCCTTGCAGAAAGTTGGTCATTTGCATCCTTTTAGAGGGTCCTTGAAGCACTTAGGGGTTTATCTGTGTCCTCAGGGTCACTCGAGTAGCTCCTGGTTGCTGTAGTCTACAATTTTTCCTCTGGAAATCCATTCCTTCTCCCACACCATTCAAAGGGCGTCAATCCTGGCTAATTAACATGGCTAATTAACACTGGCTAATTAACACTGGCTAATTATCGTGGGTTTTCTTGTATTTTAAATTTCCGTTTTCAATTGTATTGCTAATAGTTTCCCATACGCTTTAATCTTCAAGAAAAAGTCTTTCTTTCAGAAACCAGGACTGGCAGGAGAACATTCAATTCATTGTAGATAACAGTTTCTTTTTTAGTTGTTCTCAAGCCTCCGTGAACAAATAATCAAGCCAATCTTGGGAAGCACTTTGTGTGTCTTACCCAAACCCATTTTGACATTTTTAATTTGCATTTTGATATTATCTCTCTCTCTCTCTCTCTCTCTCTCTCTCTCTCTCTCTCTCTCTCTCTCTCTCTCTCTCTCATCTATCTAGCAAATTTATACTTTTACTTTTACTCAGAACACAATGCTCTTTTCTATGGCTATGCTCACATCCAAGTTCCATATTGGATGTTGGAACTCTTGTGATGTAACTGAACCGATGACTATTTCTAAACCAATCAACTTTTGCTTTGAACTTCTTTGTTGTGCTAATTATAAAAGTAAATATAACCCATTTCTTGGGGTTCCCCCTTTTCATAGGCATAATGCACTTTATCAAAGTACTCTAATGAATTACTTTTAAATGACGTTTTAACTTGGTTGCGTATTGGAAAAGATAAGTCAAGACAGAACCTAGGGCCAGATTTGGCCATCAAAGTGCAAATCCCAGCCTGTATTATTTTTGCTATTCAGATTGAATACAGTCTTATCTATCTATTATCTATCTATCTATCTATCTATCTATCTATCTATCTATCTATCTATCTATCTATCTATCATCTATCTATCTATCTATCTATCTATCTATCTATCTATCTATCTATCTATCATCTATCTGTTTTATATATAGTAGTTACCCATCTCAAGCACATGACTCTGGGCAGTTCATGAACAATTAAAAAAACAATAGAAAACATCAAAATAATACAAGAATATAAGAATAGACACACAATATAAACCAAGGGTCAGCAATTAATTTTCTTAAGGGGTTATATGAAAGAACTACCTGCTAATGAAGTATCACTGCCACTGCTGCCCCCTGCTGGACAGGGATACAGTGTGCCATAAAATGCCCTGGTCTGATATAAACCATTCAACAAAACTCATAACGGAAATAATCTTCTGTCCTCCAATGTCCAATACAGCTGCTGCATAGGCTATACTACAGTTTGAAAGCACGTAAAAAATGCAAGTAGAAAAATAGGCACCACCTTTGGTGGGAAGGTAACAGTGCTCCATGCGCCTACGGCATTTAGTCATGCCAGCCACATGACCACAGAGACGTCTTCATACAGCATTGGCTCTTCAGCTTAGTAACAGAGATGAGCATCCCTCCTAGAGCTGGAAACAACTACCACACATATGTGGGACAATCTTTACTTTTACCTTTTTAAGGTAAGTTTTACTTGTGTACCCAATAGATTAAACTAGGAGCGTCAAACTCGATTTCATTGAGGGCCGGATCAGGGTTGTGTCTGATCTAGGGGTTGGGGGCGGGGAGGAAATGTGACCAGCTCAACGTCATGTGTTGAGGCTCCATTTTCAGCCGTAATGGCCTCCTGCAGCTCTCTGCCAGCAAAAACAGATCTTGGGGAGGCATGTGCAGCCTGTCCAGGCTCCATTTTTGCTGGCAGAGGGCTGCAGGAGGCCGTTGCAGCTGAAAATGGAGCCTGGGAGGATCGCGCATGACCCTCCTGAACTCCATTTTCACTGGCAGAGGCACCGTGGGCCAGTCCTTCACTGTTTCCAGCCCTGCGGGTCAGTTCTAAGCACCCCATGGGCTAGATCAGGCCTGCGGGCCTTGAGTTTGATACCCCTGGATTAAACCAATCTAGTTAAAATGTGTTATGCAGACACAGCTGTATTGTTAATTTTGTGAATCCTTGAATAGGTTTTGCCCGAAATAGGCCTATTGGGGAGTAAAAATCAGGAGACCCTCAGTATTAATAACACATAGTGAAATGCTGTCTTGTTCTAAGTCCCTAATATCCTGCTCCAAGCATTTTTTTAAATTTAATTTTGTATTTACCGTACAACATAAATTTCCGCTGACATAAAAACTAGGCGTATCTTTTCAGAATGATGCTTTCTACTTATGTAGCAGAAACTAGCCAAAGGCAACCCAAAGGGCAAAGACATTACAGTTCCATGCAATGAGCCTGAACAAGCTCATTTTTCTTAACAGATTGAAAGATAGGTAAGACCAATAAAAGTTTATCCTTATATAAACATGTAGAAGCACATCTGAGTATCTGGGTTTTTCAGTGTGCCTTGCGTGCTCTTAATTTCACACAGAAGCATCCTCCAGCAAGTGCTGTTAGATTGATAGATCTAGCCCAATAACTCACAATGCAAAGTAATAGTTTCTGTAAACTTATTTATTTGTAGGCTTACAATATGGCTTAGGCCCAAGCATACACTTGTAACTGACCTTTGTCCTTCCTTTGCAGGTATACATCTGGAACTGGATTTGTGCCCATGTGGACAGTCTTATATACCCAGGGGGAGGAGTAAAGGTAAGGTGGGGTCAAGGGAGTGATGGGTTGTGGGGTGCTGTTAACTCTTGCTGGACCATAGACAAGTAGGAGCAAGTGTAGGTTGGACATTTTACCTGATAAGTGCAATTCATGTTCTACTATTAGAACAGAGGAACAATTAAAAAAGTTTCTTCATTCTCCCATTGGAAAAGCAGAGTAAATAACATAAGATGCTAAACAGTAGCCGAACTGAGAAGTCTTAGAAAGACTTGGTTCTCTATTGTCACCATTCCATCCTTTCCCCGCACAAAATATTAGGACATGGAATAAAACGATGAGAGGAACAAATTGGATCATTGTCACAATCAAATGAACTAAAGGTAATTCTCAACTTACAATGGACCCTGAAAGATACTTATGACCCAGTTTTGATATTCTGACGGCTGTCCCTCTCCTCATGGTCACATACTGCATTTTGGCACTTGGCAACCAGCCTGCATTTATATGCAGTTTCCTACGGTCCTGGGACTGCTATTTAGAACATTTTACTTACAATGTTTAGTAAAAATGGCCCCATAGCAAACAATAGACAGCTGCCGTGTTTGCTTAACTATCATCACAAAAAAGGGCCATAAAATTAGGTCTGATCCAGTGGTGGGTTGCTACCGGTTTGTCCTGGATTCGGCGAACCAGTAGCGATGGGAGGCTCCGCCCACCCACCTGGGGTGGGAGTGTGTGCACACACACAAGAGAACCTGTAGCAAACTAAATTCAAACCCACTACTGGTCTGATCGCATGGTGACCCGCTTTATGAGCTGTGGTGGTGCAATGGTTAGAATGCAGTACTGCAGGCTAATTCTGTTGACTGCCGGCTGCCAGCAATTCAAGTCTCACCGGTTCAAGGTTGACTCTGCCCACAGCCTAGAGTTTAATCCTGATGGGGCTCAAGGTTGACTCAGCTTTCCTTCCTTCTGAGGTCAGTAAAATGAGGACCCAGATTGTTGGTGGGCAATATGCTGACATTGTAAACTGCTAAGAGAGGTATTGCATTGTAAAGCACTATGAAGCGGCATATAAGTCTAACTGCTATTGCTATTTATGACCATCATGACCTACGACCATAACTGAGAGGCTCAATTACATGTGTAACTCAAGCATAAATACACTTCATGGATCTTTTTTTTTTTTAATGAACATCAGAAAAATAAGTAAGTCCAAGCCCTGTCAGATTGTGCCTATGAAACTCAAAACCAGTTGAATCTGCAGAGGTTCTGAAACGGTTCAGAGCTACCCAAGACATGTTACCCTATAAACCATTGCCCAAGATGAGGTGTGTCCAAAAAAATTAGGAATCTGTTTAACACAAACCAAATTTTGAATTTGAATTTGAATTTCAGCAAATCTCCAGAATTTTCATACTCTGTACTAAATTTGTCTTAACTAAGGAGGGTACGCAAACCATATATTTTGTCGCTATTAGCCCTTCAAAATACCCCAACGAAGAAACCAAAACCACGAGTACTAATACAGGTAGCATAACTTGACTTATGACCACAATTGAGCCTGAAATTTCAGTTACTAACCAACCTCCCCCCCCCCCCCCATGCTCCATTTTGGGCCTGGAAAGCCTCCTGCACCAACCTGGAAGCCAAAACTGGGCACGGGGGCACTGCAAGAAGCCCCCCTTGCCTGTTTTGGGCCTGGAAACCTCTTGCACCAACCTGCACCCCCCCCACGCATGCACCCCATCCCCCCACGCATGCATGCATAGTCCCCTGCATGCGCCCCACCTCCCCGCACGTGCAGCAGAGACCTGAAGACCAGCTGGCCAGCTGGAGGTGCATTTGCATTCGCAGTGGAGCTGGGCTGGGGCAACAGCTGGCATAGGTTTGCCATCACAGCCCTATACAGTGGTGAGCCTTATAGCACCTTCCTCTTTGACACCTTCCTGCTTTGATCATAGATCAGATCAAGCCCTCAAAGCTGCCTCCCTCCCTCCCAATCACACAAGAGAGGCATTTGATATTTCAAGGCATGGAAAATGCTGCCATCCTTTGCTTGAAACACCAGACTCCCAGTTGCACATATGCTGTGAAAAGTGAATTAAGGTGAGGAATGAGAAATGATACTGTAGCTTTTATCAATATAAATAATAGCGAAAGGTACATTCCTTACATTTCTTTTAAGCCAGAGGAGAAAAAGAGAGAGAGAGAGAGACTTGCCAGGCTGATAGGCCACTGCTTCTAAAGCAGCATGAAGTGGGATAAATCACACTGTCAATTTAATGGTTTGGTGTTTGCAGCTTCTGTATTATTGCAAAGGTTATTCTTTGTATTCAGGCAAAATGGATAGAAATATATAAAAGCGATCCAGAGTATTTTTTTTTAATGCCAGAGTCTTTTGTCATCGTGTTATATAAACTGACACAAGTTACACAAAACGAATGGCTTGCTTTGTTTGGTTCCCTTTTATTATGATGATACATGAGAAGCTAATTCTGTTTCTGTCATTGGGAAGCATGTAAACAACATTTCCATGTTTGAAAAAAGTGTGCCATGTCAAAAACATATTAGTGAGCGCAATAACATTAGTGCTGCTTGCTTCAAGGACACCTCTCTGCTTCCAATCAGAATCAGTAATGCTGTTCAGACGGTTGGAAGAAATCAATGTGATCATCTCCCTCACATAGAATTTCCACAAGCTGTGCAAAATTATGTGCTTGCCATTTTAAAATTGGAAATGACGGGATGGGGTGGGAATTTGTTCGAATCCCTAATTTGCACTTCTTATCCTGTATGCAAAGCTGAAAGGCAGTGCTTGGAATTTTGTGAATGTTGTGCGAGATCAGTTTTGACAGTTCCCCCCTCACCAAAAAAGGTGCAAAAGTATTAAGGAAAATCTGCACAAGATGCATTTTTGGGTTAAATTAATATGCCCAACAACATGACGCTAGGAAAAGTGCTGCAAAAAAAAGTCTTTAAGATGAAACACAATGAAAATATATAATTTTCAGGCAAACTTTTAAAAAATGCAGAAAGATCTGAACAAGCTTTGGAATGAACGTGAGGTTGGAAAATTAAGAAAAGGGCTGAAACTGAACCTGCCAGTTTCATTCTACTGATAACCCATCATAAGCATAGGCATTAGTTTACCGTAATAAAAATAAGCAATATGTCACTGTTCCGAGTAACCCATCTGAGGAAATCAGAATTCCAAGGCAGGAACGTTCCTCAGAGAACATGTTTATTGGACACATCATATTGGCACAACCAGGGAAAACCAACTAGGAGGCAGAGAATAGATGGGGGCAGGGCCAGTCAGAGGTAGTATTTACCGGTTCTCCAAACTACTCAAAATTTCCACTACCAGTTCTCCAGAACTGGTCAGAGCCTGCTGAATACCACCTCTGGTGGGCTCCATCGACCACTTTTGCCTCCTCCAATTGCCATCTGCTGGGATGGTCTTGGTTCCCATGGGATAACTCCTTATTTGTCTATGAGACAGCCTAGCTAGAGGTTTCAGCAGGTTCTGACTAGTTCTGGAGAACCAATAGCGGAAATTTTGAGTAGTTCAGAGAACCAGTAGTAAAAATTCTAATTGGCCCCGCTCCCATCTATTCTCTGCCTCCCAAGTCCCTGCTGATTGGGAGGAAATGGGGTTTTTCAGTAACCTTCCCCTGGAATGGGGTGGGAATGGAGATTTTACAGTATCCTTCCCCTGCCATGCCCACCAAGCCATGCCATGCCCACCAAGCCAAACCCACAGAACTGGTAGTAAAATTTTTTGAAACCCACCACTGGGTCTAGCTATTTCCCCCTCCTCCTCCTCCCACACGTTCGTGACAACTATGAAGCAGCAAAGATGGCTTCAGCTAGGTTTGATTCAGAGTTGACACAATATCCAAAATATATTGAAACCAGCTATAAACCAGATCTGCAAGAAAGCATGATATTGACACTACAATGAATCAAGGTATACAAGACCAAGTGGGACCGACGCCAGGCTAGAGGCAGAGGGAAGTAGTCTGGCCCTGATTGGTTTTTGGATCCCAACTGCGATGAAACTTGATTGTTAGCCCTGCTGCTGCTTGGGTAATTCCAAACATCTGGAGTTCAATAGATTGCCTAATTCTATTCCAGGATAAGTATGTTTAGGGTGGGCTAGCACTGTGTCAGGGTTATCACCAGGTTCCACTATACTCTGACACATAAGAAATAATCATGTTATGTTTAGCGTCAGATGATCTGAACATTACATCGTCTTATGCAAAGCCCAACATGCTATCCACCCCTGACTAGAAATATTGACTGAACTACAGTATATTTCAAAGCGGGCAAAACTGGAGTTATATTTCCAAATTATATTCCAGCCTCCTCCACCAATCAGAGTACAGTTTAGGAAAGGAGAGGAGGACTAATTGCGTAAGACACACAGCTTGATTCAGATCTACTGCCTGTGGCCACCACTTCACTCAGCCTAATGGCCTTAATCTGCATTAAGGTTTGATCTTCTGAAATGGACTCTGGGTTCCTACCTCTTTGCTATGGATCAGTTTCCGTTTTCTTTCCTGAATAAACCTGTGCTTTTGCTTCGTACCTCACACATAGAAACACACACTGTTGCTGACAGTTTTCCTTTTATTCTGTACTTAGGTGCACCTTGGTTGTAGATTTTCAGAGAGTTTAATCATCTATTTCTATAAATAATGGGCCAAATGGCCATCTCTTTGACATCTCTGTGCAAATACCAAGTTCAGAAGAGAGAGAGAGGGAGGGAGAGAGAGACAGAGAGAGCGAGAGAGCATGCCTAGGAAAGGAGTAGGAACGGGGCAAAGGCAAATTCTTTCTCCATTCCTTCTCTGATCCATTATTGGGCCTCTTTGATCATTTTTGTGCACATTCTTTCTCGCTCTTTAGATGAAATTCACGTTTGGTTTGCTCCATCTCTTGAGGGTGTGTCCAAAGGAGGCAAGAATGTGATCCTGCCCATCTTGCGCTCCACAGAAAGGATGTATTGTGGAAAATGAACAAGGAAGTTCGCTTTTTTTGGTTTTGTTCTGCGATGTGTATTTCGATAATACAAGATTGCCAAGCTTTATAGAGATGTATGCCCACCCTCTAGTATTTCTGCAGAGTGGAAAACATACAACATATTAGTTCAAAGTAGTTTATACAAGGGTGCTTTATTTATTAATGAAGTGTTTGTAGATGGATTTAATCTATAATTAAATAAGATTCAATTATTTATCAAAGCAAGTGGAGCCAATTTACTGGGAACTGATGTGAATAGTATTGGAATGTTATGCTATCTTTCCAGCACAGCCCCAGAATTTACATTGTACCCATCTGGTAACCTCCATATGTGTGGTATTATGGTCCATCACTCCAGGAGTGCACAATGAATGGGAATGATGGGATGTGTAGTCCTTGGCATTCAGAATGCCTTGTTTTGTGGAGGCAATCCAAATATCTGTTCTTTCTACACCTGGCTTACCTCCCTTAAGAACACATTATGCTCAAAACAAGCACGCAAACCAACTAACCACCTGATAAGTTTATAAACTGATAAGATGTAGCCAGTGACATTTCCTTCTTGTAACCTTCCTGTGTTTGACTCAGCTTTATCTAGGGAAAAAATATTAAAGACAGAAAGGTGGAATAATATAAAGATTGTCGCAGTAGCTGAAATGATACTAAATATTTAGTTATACAAAACCCTTAAAACTGTAAACTACAAATATTGTGGTATTTGCAAGCTTCTTTGTTTTATTTTTCTACTTTTTTATCCCACCTTTATTATTTTTTAAATAACCCAAGGCAGCAAAGATACTCCTCCCTCCTCCTATTTTCCCCACAAAAACTCTGAGGTAAATTGGACTGAGAGAGAGTGACTGGCCCAAAGTCACCTAACCTGGTTTTCTTGCCTGAGGCAAGACTAGAATTCACAATTCCTTGGTTTCTGGCTTGGTGCCTTAACCACTACACAAAACTTTTGTTTTACATGTATTAATACACATGTTATTATGTGACTCCTAAACTTAATCCAGTGGCAGACTTTCGAGGGTTTAACAGTCTCATGCTGGATTGATATAACATGAAACACCTTATCTTCAATTAAAATGACATCTTCTTTTAGGACAGCAAAATATCAGAACATCTTTCTCAGTCAAGTGCCTTCCAATTTAATCACACTAGGTGGGAATTTAGATCTATAATCTAAAGGAGGACATCAGATAATGGAAGGCTATCTCAGAACAGCCTTTTGGGGAATTTCTGTGTCTAGTCAAATATGTCAAATTAGTTGAGTTTTATAATAAAACAATGGCATAAATCTGTCCTCCTTCCCTTTAAAACGAATTTATTGGACTAGGTGTAGTTTTTAATAGGGTAAAAATAGGACATTGTGATACTACAACAATTCTTTTTTCCCCCTGGAGAATCTACTGCACATAAGTTTCTTCTAAGCTGCACATAAGTTTCTTCTAAGCTGCACATAAGTTTCTTCTAAGATTTTTGAATGTATTTTATTGCCACAATTAGCATTGTCTGTAATAGACTTAATGGTTTTATATAGAGCTCAATTTACCATTTGTTCAGAAATGTTTCAGAAAATTTATGTTATTACAACTGAAACAGAAGGGCTTTGGGAGAAAATTTATTCAAGCCATAGAAGCCACAGAAGCCATAAAAAAACAGCAAAAGTAATGATAAATTGAGAATTGACAGTCTATTGAAATACAAAAAGGAACGAGATAAGGTTGTCCACTGTCACTTCTGTTGTTCACGTTAACACTAGAAGTATTAAACAGAAATATTAGAGATGAAAAAGATGAATGAAAGGAATGAAAATTCAAAAGGAAGAATACAAACTACAAGCATTTGCAGATGACCTGATGTTTATTCTTGAAGATCCATTTGAATCAATAAGTATATTGATAGATAAGATAGGAGAATTTGGAAAGTTAGCAGGTTTGAAAATAAATAAAGATAAAATGAAGATTTTGACAAAAAACATGTTAAAAAAACAAAAAGAAGAATTGGCGGAAGTATCAAAAATGCAGGTCACAAACAAGCTTAAGTTTTTGGGGATATATCTGACAGCAAGATGCAGTACACTTAAGGAGAATAACTATAACAAACTCAAACAACAGATAGTGACAGATTTGGCTAAATGGGAGAATTTACAATTATCATTGATAGGGAGGATATCAACTATTAAGATGAATATATTGCCTAGAATTCTAGATTTGTTCCAGACAATTCCAATTAGGTTGGAAAAAGATTATTTTGAAGATTTGAACAAAATAATGTTAAAATATATTTGGCAGGGTAAAAAGGCGAGGATAAAATCAAAACTGTTGCAAGGTGCTAGAATAAGAGGACATTTTGGTTTGCCTGATTGGGAATTATACTACCAAGCAACAAATTTGATGTGGATTAAAGAATGGATAATGTTAAGAAATACTATATTACTGACTTTAGAAGGACATGACTTCTTGTTGGGGTGGCACACTTTTTTATGGTATAAGGGCACAAAAACACAGGGGTACTTTAGAAGACATTACTGTATATACAAGAGTCTTTGCTATTAAATTGGGAGAAGATTAAAAGACAGCATTATTTAAAAATTCCAGTCTGGTTATCTACTATTGAAGCATTCTCATATCCAATAACATTCAGAAAGGAACAAATGGTTAGATATAGTGAATTACAGAATGAAAAGAGTGAATTTAAATTGAAACAAGAATTAGAAGAACAAGATATAAAGATGCCTGTATGCAAATACATTCTAGATATGATAGAGGCTGTAAGACAGAAGGTTTTTATAATAACTTGATTATAATCTAGATAAATTATCTAATTTAGATAAAATTCTAACAGGTACCAATGACAATTAAAAAATTGTATGGATATTTACTAGAGGTTAAACTGGAAGAAGAACAAGTTAAAGAAACAATGATTGCTTGGGGGAAAAATTTTGGACATGGAATTGATTTAGAGAAATGGCAAAAATTGTGGTCACAAAATTATAAAATGACCATGTCAACTGCATACAAAGAAAATTTGTATAAGATGTTTTACAGGTGGCATCTACCCCTGACAAGAATAGCCAGAATGTTCAAGAATAAATCGGAAAAGTGTTGGAAATATCATCAGATACTGGGCTCATACTACCATATGTGGTGGACATGTGTAGAAGCCAAAAGATACTGGACTAAAATCCACACATGGATGGAAAAAATGACACAAAGCACATAGACTTTAAACCAGATATTTTTTTATTAGGGATTGTACCAGAAATATACAATAGAGAATTGAGATATTTGATTGTGAGTGTACTAACAGTGGCTAGAATTGTGTTTGCTAAAAATTGGAAAAATGAGAAAATACTAACGCAAGATGAAGTTATTAAGAAAATTATGGAATGTGCTGAAATGAGCAAATTGACATTTGAAATTAGAGAACAAGAAGATAAACAATACTATAAGATATGGGATTAATTTTATCAATGGCTAGATAATAAAACATGGAAATGAAATAGGGATGACACCATTGTAACATAAGAACAATAGAAATATATAAAATATAATGCAAAGTTATATGACTATGAATGTTATAATACAAATATTTGAAAATAATTTTTATGGAAAGAGGGGAAAGCCAAAGTTGAATGATTAATGAGGATTATATTATAAAGATACTTATTAGATTGGTAAAATTAGATAATTAGTAGTAATGAATATGGTGAGGAGGCAAAAAAGATTTGCCTGACACACTGTTTGCAATTGTATGGATGATGGTTTTATGTTTTGCGTTTTGTTTTTAAAAATAAAAAAATTCTTTAAAAAAAACAAATAGTAAAGTTTAGGAGTTTGAGAAAATAAGAATTTAGAAATTTGGAAGAATAGATTTTTTAAAAATAAAAAATGCTATTAATCTAAGATAAAAACTTAAAATCTAAAGGTAAATGAATGGAAGCAAGTTCACCATAGGGAAACTATTCTCGTCTTCTCTATATTCATCTAAACATTGAAAACTCTTAACTGAATGCAGCATTTCTTTGGTCAAAGTTGAGATGTCAACTTTGGTCAAACTTATTAACATTTTCTCTGCAGGTTCTCATGATGCTCGTGAGGTTGTGAAGCTTATATATTGTGGTTGTGTTAGAACAAAGTGATATGGGTATCAAAGATTGGTAATGTGTAAATGATTACACCCAGAATTTGATCGCAGGGATTTCCAAAAATTATTTCTAAATTATTTAAGGAAGCCTTGAATAGGAATTTACTCTTATTAGGAAGAGTAAAGAGTAAATACAAATTTATTTGCAACACCTTCCCGTTGCAAATAAATGCATGCTTCTCTAAAACCTTTTGCTCCAATATTTATTATACAGTATTAGCTACAGCTGAACAATCAAAATTATTCAGAAGAAGTTTTTCAGAGCTTGCACAAGTGCTTGGATGAATGGCTGCAAAAGTTGATGGAGTTAGCAGAGATTGCTAAATTGACCGCTTTGATTAAATAAAAGAATGCAACTCATTTTGTTTGTATTTGGAAACTGTTTCTGGACTGTGTACTTGAGGTGGGAATAAAAATGACATTTTGATTTTGGGTTTTGCTGATTAGATAGGTTTGTTGTTATAAAAATATCTAGTATATATTATTATGTAAAAGTAAAAAAGCTGAGGCTTTGTATTATTACTTATTCAACTGTGCTAAAAACAGTTTGAAGTTAATGCTTTGCTTTTTCTTTCCCCTTTTATGCTACATCTTTTCTTTTTTTTTGTATATCAATATTCTGCTTTGTATATCTGTATTTTATACATCGATAAACTAATTAAAAAAATGTAATCCCCCTCCCAAAAAAAACTTTTGCGCGAGTGCTTTGGGTTTAACACAAGGACAGCTTCTTCTTACTTTCTCTTCTTAAAGAAGACCCCTCTTTTTCCAGGCTTCCTCATGAGCCTGACAAAAAAAATTACAAGTTTTTTGAGTTGTGTGGATGCTTTAATAAAGAGCAGGGAGGTGCTGTTCTATTAAATCTAAAGTATTTCTGCCACATCCATTTCCAAATATGCAAAACCCCAATATTAACTAGTTAATGTTTATTGTTAGGAACAAACAACCAGAAGGATGGAGAATCTGATTTAGGACTCTTATGGGGTGTATTGCACCATTCATCCAATTCCTGTGACCAAAGAAAGAAAGAAAGAAAGAAAGAAAGAAAGAAAGAAAGAAAGAAAGAAAGAAAGAAAGAAAGAGAGCCTCAGATAGCTCAACAGGCTAGATAGCCTGTTATTAACATTCAGCTGTCTGCAATTATTGCAAGTTCGAGGCTCAAGGTTGATTCAGCCTTCCATCCTTTCTAAGGTAGGTAAATTGAGGACCCAGTTTGTGGGGGCAATAAGCTGACTTTGTATAAAATATACAAAAGTATGAAGGCTATTGCTTAACGCATTGTAAGCCACCCTGAGTCTCTGGAGAAGGGCGGCATATAAATCAATTTTTTTTAAAAAAAAAAAGCTAGTCAGTAGCTTTGTCTCCAGCTGAAACAACCTTACTTTCCTCTCCAAATCTTCACAATGATATAGATCAGGGGCCAGCACCTCATGGCTCTGGAGCTGCATGTGGGTCTTTCATCCCTCTGCTGAGGCTCCCTGTTGCTCAATATATGCATTACAACTGCCAATGTGTGATACCCGCCAGCATGTGATTTATTAAGTTTTTTGACCCCCCGGTAGGCCAACCATGATTAAATCCAAGAAAAGAAAAGTTTCAGAAGAAAACAGAACATTTAATTCACAACGAATGCTAGTTTTGTGGCCTCTCAGAAAATAGTCAGGCACTGGAAAGGTTTTGTGGCTCCCGGTATTTTTTTTTCTGTGGGCAACAGGTCCAAATGGCTCTTTGAGTGTTTAAGGTTGCCAACCCCTGGTATAGATCATGGGTATCAAACTTGCAGAGTCACATTGCCATCACATGATGTTTTTTCCCATTCATGGCAGTGGGGTGGATGTGGCCTGTGTGTGATGCATCCGGCCTGTGGGCCGCCAGTTTGACACCCCTGGTATAGATGGTCCAGGCACATCCAAAATTTACTAAAACAGAGCTGTCAAACTTCCAATCACAGACCGAGATATATAAGACTCATTTCTTTTCTGTCCCAGAGGCACCCTCTAATGCAGGGGTTTCTAACCCATGGTCTGTGAACTGGCACCAGGCTGTGGCATGCCAGCAACTGGGACACACAAATAAGCAAATTCCCATCCACGGGATGCAGGCAGCACGTGAAACCATGGCCCATCCAATCCACGGAAAAAAACTGTCTCCACGGAACCAGTTCCTGGTGCCCAAAAGGTTGGGAACCCCTGCTCTACTAGAAGAAAGGGTTATTAACAAAAGCAGGCAGAGCGAGAATATAAGATGAGTTTTCTGCAGCATTAACAATTAAAAAAAAAAATCAAACCAGTGGATTTAAAAAAATCCTCTCCCAGCTTCCCACACAGAAATATATTTAATCATGTATCATACTGAGAAAGACCATAAAGCTGCATTGAATTTAGACAGTAAATTGCACCAGGAACATTTGGCAGTGCATGACCGAGCTACTCATAAGGAGAACAGCCTGAAATGTGTGTCTTCCAGTCACTCCTCCTGACTGCAATGCTATTTGGCATAAGTAGCAAGGGCTGAGGAACCAATCACGTTTTCTGCCATGTCCCATATGCCTTGATAGAACACTGCTCTCCAAGCAATTGAGGAGTACAAAAAAGATGGATGGTCTCCTAGATCTACCTATTGGAAGCAGATACACAGACACGTCCAAAGGGTGACATCCAGCTTGTCTGCCACCTTGTATTGGGGAACTGTTCACTTTTTGGAGTCTCAGGAATGAAGCAGCTTTTAGCCCATAGCAACATCTTCTAAAGCAGGGCTGTCAAACTTGATTTCATTGAGGGCTGCATCAGAGTTGTGTTTGACCTTGGGGGGCTGGGGTGAGCGTGGCCAGGGTGGCTGTGGCCAGCTCGACATCACTCATGTCAGGGATGCCTGTGATGGCCCGAGAGCTCTGCCACGGGTTCCTGAGCTCCGTTTTTGGCTGGCAGAGGCACCGCGGGCCAGTCCTTTGCTGTTTCCAGGGTGGCCCAACCGGCCAGATCTAAGCTCCTTGAGTTTGACACTCCTGTTCTAAAGAAATGAAGGCCAATATTTATTATTTATTTATTTATTTATTTATTAAGCTAATATGCTGCCTTCTCTCCGGAAAGGACTCAGGGCGGCTCACAGCTATAAAAACAGATAAAATCAATATTAAGTGTTAAAAACCATTAAAACTCCCCTTAAAAACCCCTTCAGTCCAATCTGGCCTGGTGAAATAACCGTATCTTAAGGTCACAGTGGAAAGAGCGCAGGTCAGGGGCTACCCGGAGCTCCAGGGGCAGTTGATTCCATAAGGTAGGTGCATCCACAGAGAAAGCCCATTCCCTAGGAGTCGCCAGACGACATTGCCTGGCTGACGGCACTCCAAGGAGGACCTCCCTGTGGGAATGCATTGGGCAATGGGGAACTGTTGCTGGCTGCAGATGGTCCGTCAGGTACCCCGGGCCTAGGCCATGTAGGGCTTTATAGATAATAACCAGCACCTTGAATCTCACCCGGAGGGCAACCGGTAGCCAATGCAGGTCGCGCAGGAGGGGAGTAACATGAGAGTGTCAGGACACTCCCATCACTACCCGTGCGGGCGCATTCTGCACCAGCTGAAGCCTCCGAGTGGTCTTCATGGGCAGCCCCATTGCAGTAGTCGATCTGGGAGATCACGAGCACATGAGTGACTGTATGGAGGTCATTACGGTCCAGGTAGGGGCGCAATTGGCACACCAGATGAATTTGTGCAAATGCCCCCCTGGTCCCGGTCACAACATGATCTTCCAAAGTCAACCATGAATCCAGGAGGATGCCTAAATTGTGCGCCCTTTCAACAGGAGGCAACACCTCACCCCCTATGACCAACAATGAAGTATTCCCTTGGAACCAAGATGCTGGTACCCACAGCCACTCTGTCTTGGTGGGGTTGAACTGAAGCCTGTTCCTTCCCATCCAGAGCCGCACCACTTCCAGGCACCAAGACATCACGTCGAGGGCATCACTGGGCTGGTTCGGGGTGGATATAAAAAGTTGGGTATCATCAGTGTACTGATGATACCTCACCCTGAAACCATGGATGATCTCCCCCAATGGCTTCATATAGATATTGAACAAAAGGGGAGAGAGGACCGACCCCTGAGGTACTCCACATGTGAGGAACCTTGAGGCCGACCTCTGTCCCCCTGCCAACACCTCTAGTGCATGCCCCGAGAGGTAGGAGGTGAACCACCGAAGAATGGTGCCTCCCACTCCCAACCCCTCAGTAGGCGCCGCAGTAAGATACCATGGTCGATGGTATCGAAAGCCACCGAAAAGTCTAATAGGACCAGGACAGAGGAATATCCTTTGTCCCAAGCCCTCCAGAGGTCATCCACCAGCACGACCAATGCCATCTCCATGCTGTACCCGGGCCTGAAACCCGACTGGTACGGATCCAGATATAATGTTTCATCCAGGAACAATGGGAGCTGATGTGCCACCACACTCTCAACAGCCTTCGCCATAAAGCGAAGGTTGGAGACAGGATGAAAGTTATTCAAAGTAGCCGGATCCAGGGTAGGCTTCTTGAGGAGAGGTCTCACCACCGCCTCCTTCAAGGCAGCCAGAAAGTGCCCCTTACCCAAAGAAGCCATAATCACTGCCTGGATCCAGCTGCGTGTAACCTCCCGGGCCGAATAAACAAGCCAGGCGTGACACGGGTCCAGCACACACATGGTGGCACTCAGCTTCCCCATGACCCTGTCCACTTCCTCGGGAGTAACAGGATCAAACTCTTCCCAAATCACCAGACCTGTCGTCCCTCCCCGACCGACCCTGCCAGTCGGAGTCCAGCCCCTCCCGAATCTGAGCAATCTTATCCTGCAGGTATTTACTAAATTCCTTGGCCCACCCCCTCACAGGGTCCTCCCCCGCTCCCTGATTCAAAAGGGAGCGGGATACCCAATATACGTGTCACAGGATCCAATCTGGATCAGTGACCAGAACCAAAGGTTTTTTCTTCCAAGCTTTTGGACTCATGCTGGAGCCCATCCTATGGGTTCCAAAAGCTCAGAAGACAAAACATTTTGTCCCGGTGACTGACCCAGATTGGATCTTCTAAAGGATTCTATATTCTATATTCTATAATCGATTATTCATGCATTAACTGAAGGACAGGTAATTTGTATTCTTCCAATCAGTGCCAAAACTGCCATCCACCTCTATTAAGAGGATCCATGGCAAGGGATTGAAATAATTGTAGTTACAAAGACAACATCACATTGCCTTAATCCTGCCTTAATCACATTTTTTTTACTTTCCCAAATTTAATCTGAAATGTTGTAGGGTTTCCTGCTAGAGGGGGTTGGACTAGAAGACCTCCAAATTCCCTTCCTACTCTGTATTATGTTATTCTGTTAATCAACCTGTTCTATTTTTGTTTGCCATATGCATTCTGAGTACAAATGGCTGGAGACCTGCAAAGGGGGAGAAAGTTGGGAAATGGCACTCATGCAGGCAGATTATGGCACCTTGTATTAGATGGCTTTAGAATGCATGGCAGAACCCTCATAGAAATAAATCAGAGATCAAATTACTCATTCAAAGGGTCCAACCATGATTAACTGCGTGGTAATGGACAATGATTTATTCCTGAACTTTAAATGCTGCCGGAAACATTTGTAGGAGATACAGTCAATAGATCTATTTATGAAATCATCGGACATTGAACAACAACATAACAAAATGGTTGTTACCAAGAATCTATAACCAGCAGTGACTATATATTTTCCCCCCCAGTTTATTCAATATACTGTATTTTGTAAGAAGTCTAGAAAATACGGTCAAATAAATCAAAGTTGAACTTTACCTTAAAGAAATGAGATGAATGGGAAACCAGAAGAGCCCGGGGAGAGAAAGTAGGGGGGAAAAAGTACATTGCTGCTTGGAGAAACACAACAACAAATTACAGAAGCCGAACACGAGTCTATTTTTTTTCTTACAGTCTGGGAATTCTTCTAAATTCCCACTCTTCAGCCGTGCTAACTAAATGCTGCTGCTCTTCCTTGAAGCCCTGGAGGGTGGTAACACCTTGAAATTAGCTTCCTTACAAACCGTGGAATGTCTTTCTTCGAAAATGAAATGCCCCTTCTTGGAAGATGGAAGGAAAAATTCCATACTGAATTAAGCATACTGAAAGAAACCTTTTGAATAAATGACCCAAAGGTGATGATTGTATTAGGCATGAATTACAAGATTATTTTGCCTCAGCCCAGGTGAAATTAACAGATGGCAAACATTAAGAAAAAGGGTGTGAAGAAGTGATTTAAGCACGACAGTAGGAGATTTTTAAAGTAAATTTAGCACTGTGGATGGATGGCAACGATGTGAAAAATTATACCCACCGGAGAGGGTGCCAAGATTTTCATTGGTAACAGATTTCAGTTGTCCTGATATTTTAAGGTTTGATTTTCATTTTGCTGTGAATTTTGTGTCATGCTTTATGTTTTGAATTTTGTTTTAATGTTGGCAAACTGCGCTTACATAAGCAGAAAGGCAGGAATATGTCAGAATAAATAAAGAAAATGGATGTTATTTATTATTATTAATGTTATAATATGGGGCAAAATTAGGAGCAGAAAGGAGGTTAAAAAAGATAAATTGGAAATGTAACGCTACATTTATTTCAGATATAAGGCTTACTTTAACCATGTGAAAAGTTTTAAACGTTTGATGAAAATTTAAAATAAGAGAATGATGTCCATCAATGCTGTCTATCATGGTGCATTTTGCTGATCACCCTGTTTCACCTGGAATTTCCTCGTCTTCTAGAGCAGCATTTGGACTGCCCAAGCAGGGAATACGGAATTGTAGAAATCTGTTTCTGTTCTGCTGATAGAAGCTTTCTCTAGATCAAAGACCCTTCATGCAAGGAGTACAACTTGAATGTTGTTTCGGTGGTTATTCATTGATTTATCACTTTTCCATCTCAGCATGGCATCTCTTGTTTGTCCAAGTCAGTTTTCCAAGGAAACAGAATTTTGTAAATTTCTCATGAAAAAGTAAAACAAATGGGATCCTAAAGGTGAATGGAATTAACTGTATTCTCATGTCACCTTTTCCCTGTTGATAATCTAGTTGCCTCTGATGAGATGAGTGACACATGGATGTAATAAATGAATAAATAATGTGGCTATAAAATCTTGCTGTTGGGTATGATTGGCTGCCCAATGTTTGATATCAGAACTACTATTCAACTGTGCTATAGCAGGTGGGTGGGGCCAAAGAGCAGGCAGTGACAAGCGACTTCTGGGAGAGGAGGCTAAGACCTCCCACCTTTCATCCTGAAGGTCCAGTGGCTAAGCCATAGTTTATATAGAATAGAATCAAATAGAATTGAATCGAATCAGGGGTTGTATTGACCTACCTTTGCTACTGGTTCGCAAATGTGAGTGCGCTCACGCACTTGCTTAACTCACGCACAACACCTCTGCGCATGCGCAGGACCTTCTGCACATGTACAGAGCATCAAAAATGGGACGTAATGACGTCCAGGTGGGTGGGCGGAGCCTCCCTCAGCCACCGCTATCAGTTTGACCAAACCAGATAGAACCAGCTGAATACCACTATAGAATAGAATAGAACAGAACAGAACAGAACAGAACCAAACCAAACCAAACCAAACCAAACCAAACCAAACCAAACCAAACCAAACCAAACCAAACCAAATCAAATCAAATCAAATCAAATCTGGAAGGGACCTTGGAGGACTTCTAGTCCAGCCCCTTGCTCAAGCAGGAGAACCTATATCATTTCAGACAAGTGACTGTCCAGACTCTTCTTAAAAACCTCCAGTGATGGAATGCCCATGATTTCTGAAGGCAAACTGTTCCACTGGTTAATTGTCCAGTGTAACTGTTCAGTGTAATTAGGAAATTTCTCCTCATTTCCAGGTTGCTTCTCTCTTTGATTAGTTTCTAACCATTGTTTCTTGTTCTGCCTTCTGGTGCTTTGTAGAATAATTTGACCCCCTTTTCTTTGTGGCAGCCCCTCAAATATTGGAATACTGCTATTATGTCACCCTTAATTCTTCTTTTTTTAAAGACTAGCCAAACCCAAATCCTGCAGCCGTGATTCTTCATATGTTTTAGTCTCCAGGCCTTTGATCATCTTAATTGCTCTTCTCTGAACTTTTTCCAAAGTCTCAACATTATTTTTGTACTATGGTGACCAAATTTGTCTATTTATTAGGCCACAACATGTGTACACTTCTCACACCATTGTAAGCCATAGTAAATGTTTATCTGATGAACTATGAAAGCCTAATAAATGAGTTAGAAGGCAACACTCTTTGATCTTAGTAAGAGTACATGCTTTTTCAAAAGATAAAAAGCTTGTTAAAGCAGTAAATTAGTTCATTGCATCTCACTGGAAATCACCCAAACAGCTTTCAAAACAGCAGGGATTGATAACATTTGGGGACCAGCATCAGTATGCCTGAAATTAATCTGTAAATTTAACAAGCAAGGATTCCTGTTTTTTTTTTAAAAAAAGATATTATAATGATTTCTATTTACAGATGGAACTCTGACTATCATTTTGTATCTGCACCTTGTCTCCAGACAGTGTGTGTGTGTGTGTGTGTATACACACATAGATATATAACAAATATACACAAACATACACACACATGCACACACACACACACCCATACACATACAACTTCTGTTAGTAAATTTATCCTTATCTAACATACTCATGATATGGGTAAAGTCTGTATTAAGAGTGTGTATTTATTCCCTTAGGCAATGACTGGGGGCATTTTGATAGTGGTCCCCAAATGTTATCAGTCCGTGATTAGGAGTTTTGAATCTACTCTTTTGATGGCAAAGCGTGTGATTTTTGAAACTGAGGGTAAGCACAGACCAGTGGTGGGTTGCCCCCGGTTTGGACCGGTTTGCAATAACGGGTAGTAAAACCAGTGGGAGGTTCTACCCATTGACCTGGACGTCATCATAGGTGATCTGCGCATACGCAATGCAAACTGGTAGTAAAGGTAAGTAGAACCAACCCTGGCATAGACCTCAGATAATTTCATGGGAATTTGAAATCCCATGAAAAGCTTTACCGCCCTTAGCAACAGGAATGGAATTTAGTCTTAGATACTATCTCAAAATGCTTTACAACACACTCTGGGCAGTTTACAATGTCAGAATATTGCCCTCGACAATTTGGGTTCTCATTTTACTAAGCTCAGAAGAATGGAAGGCCAAGCCAACCTCATGCCCCATCAGGATTGAACTCCAGGCTATGGGCAGAGTTTTCTTGTAATATTGCCCTTTAACCAATGCACTACCAGGTAGCTTTTATCATTTGTGGGAAACGGGCCTGTCTTTCCATAAACATCTTTGAGATAGGCTACAACTCTCCTATATTCCCAAACCAGCTCCAGAAAGGAGGCAAAGCTATTCCAGAAAGCTCATTTTCTATGTACTGCTTCTCCCCACTCCACATTTTGC
Organism: Masticophis lateralis; assembly: GCA_030761175.1. NCBI lineage: Eukaryota > Metazoa > Chordata > Lepidosauria > Squamata > Colubridae > Masticophis > Masticophis lateralis. The sequence continues at coordinate 196,476,032 of JAUDYJ010000001.1, read as the reverse complement.
CAGCGTCTATTGCAGTGATGGCTAACCTTTTCTGGACCAAGTACCCAAAGCATCCGTGCATGCGAGCAGATGCATGCACATATGCCCAAACCCCCAAAATGCAATGTGCCCCGGTGCATGCACCCACACCACACATGCACCCCCCACATGTGCTATGCCCCCTGAATGTGTATGCCCCTACACGTGCCATGTCTCCCGCACTCGTGTGCCCTGTGCATGCTTCCCGCCCCCCACGCATGTGTGGCAGATGCCCAAAGACCAGCTGGCCAACAGGAGGCATGCACGCATGCCTGAACCCCCAAATGCAATGCACATGTGCCCCGCCCCCTGTGCATGTGCCCCATCCTGTGTGCATGCGCGTGTGGCCCCCACATGTGCCCTGCCCCCACACATTTACGTGCCCCCTGTGCATGCATGTGTGGCACCCAGCATGCACCCCTCCCCCGCACATGCATGGCAGAGACCCAAATACCAGCTGGCCTGTGGGAGGCACATGTGCATGCATGGTGGAGCTGAACTGGGGTGACAGCTTGCATGCCCACAAAGAGGGCACTGCATGCCACCTCTGGCACGTGTACCATAGGTTCGCCATCACGAGTCTATTGAATAAATCATGAGTGTGAGTTCAAATTCTTTAGAAGCTCTGGCCATTTTGGAGCTCCAGCCTCAAATGGTCTGGTCCTGTTGTATTTTTATGTGTACCCTTCCTTTTCACTATTTATGTTTTTAACATTTATTTCAAATAAAATGTCATATTCAAGTAAAGTACTAAATTTAGTTACCTTCCAGAAGGTGACAATTGCCCTCGACAATTTGGGTTCTCAAAGCAACCCAGAAGCTTCAGAAATGTGTTGAACAGGTTTTTCTTCCTTTTTTCCCCCAGCAGTTTGGGAGAATGTGCTACTGTTAAGGTTCAGAAGAACTTCCTAGTACAGTAAAGGTATTTTATTTGTTTTATTGTATTCCTTCAGGAATCCACAGGAAAGAAGCATTTGTTGTGTATTCAGCAAGTACATATTTGACTTTCTTCTCTGCTGTTCTTATAGATTTTTTTCCCCTTTTCACTTTTTAGACAATATTATGTTTGCATTTGATTTAATAGTTTAACCGGAGTACAGATGTCCATGCCCCATAATTTACTCCTTCTTTCTAGACCAGCTGCTTCTACAGTTTAATCTTTCTTAGCTAGGGAATTTTCACCTCCTCTGCTGACTTCTCAACTTGTCAAAACCTTCAGTTGTTTATTCTGAAAAAGAAAGAAAAGAAAAGAGGGGGAAAAAAACCCGGCCCATTTTTGCAAGAGGGGAAGTATGATTTTAAGAATACCAGTAGACTCTCCAAGGATACTCTAAATACATCAGAACATTAATTCCAGACTGGTGTACTTTACTTGAAAAAGGGTGAATCTGCATTACAAAAGGGCATTCCCACCTACCCACCCACCCCAGTTATATTATCCCACCCCATTAAATTTTGCAGAAAAGGAATGTTGTAAGTACCATTGACTAGGGACATATATCTGTTGGGTTCCAGGAGACATTGCCTCCTCTGCTGTGGCACCTGCCTTATGGAATATTTTTCACCCTGAAATTAGGTTGGACTTCTCCTATTTTCATAAGGCCCTCAAGACCTTATATTAGGCTGCCAGGCATGAGACTGCCAGGAAACTGGAGATTTGCCCTTACGGCTCCAATGCTGAGGGTCCATGTTTATCCTCCCGTCACCCTGGGTTAGTATTTTTGTTTTTATGATATATATTACTGTGGCTTTTAGATTTTTATCTATTTTATTTTGGCTACCTTATTGTTGTGCTCCTCTCAGAGTCCCCTTTGAGGAGGTGGATGGTTATATATATTTGATAACCAACCAACCAACCAACCAACCAACTAACCACCCAACCACCCAACCACCCAACCACTAAAAGACTAGAGTTAACTGCAGTTATCCTTGAACATCCTAACAAGTATTGTGAGTTTCTGCTAAAAATGCTGATTATACCATCTGGTCTTGATTTATTCACTTAAAAAAAAAAACTAATTTCCAGGTTGGTGTATTGTAATAAGGTCCTACTACTGGAAATAGGCCTTATTTGTTCTGAATGCAGCTGCCAAATTCTAGTAAAGAGAGAAGGAGTGATGGTATTCTATCTATTCTGAAAAAGCTCTAAGGACTCCCCGATCATTTTTAGACTCAATCCAACCATCTGATATCTCCCTGCATGATTTAGCACCCTGTATTTGCTGAAACCTTTTTATTGGATTTGATTTATATAACTGTCCATCTCACAGATGTGACTGTGGGTGATATATAATAAAACAATCAGGTAAAACGAATATAAAACAATACAGTATGCATCAATTTGAACAAATTAAAACAATCCAGATACAAGTATAAATAGGACAGCAGGAAAATGGACTAGTATCCTACACACAGATTAGGCCTCCCAATTTCTATAGTATTCCCAAGCCTGTTGGTAGAACCAATTTTTGAGGGATTTCCTCAAAAATTGGAGCTATACTCATCTTGGGGGGAATGATATTTCAGAGGATGAATGTCATAGCAGAAAAGGCCCACATTTTGTATCTTGTCAGATGAAACTCTTTAGGAGACAAACCCATCACACGTGCCTCCTGCAGGACCTCTTCTCATATAACCACAAAAATTGAAAGTTACATTTGAGTTACCTCCACATTGGTTAACAAGAGTTGATATGGAGATTTAGGCTGAAGCTGAAGGTTTGTTCAGGACTTCATGGTCTCTCTGATAGCCATGGTTCTGTCATTCTCTTATTCTGTTAAAGTTATCTCTCTGTCCTAGACAGACTTCAAATTTTGAACTTTTAACATCACATCTTTCTCCAGGGAAGAGGGACTCATTAAAATTGTCTGCTTTTTAAAACAAATGCAGCCTGATGAATTTCTGAATGTTGGGAAGGGAATTTTCCAGAATCCAGGGCTGGTGAATCTGCTAGTGATTTATGGAAAAAGGAAACAGAGTGGATCATTGTGTGCAGTTGTCCAAAAGTGAGCTGTCTAGCATTGTGGAGGTAAGACATGCTAGAGCAAATGGCATAAGATTCAGCAAGAGCCTGGTCAGGCATGCCTTAGGGCAGCCGTCCCCAGTCTTTGCAGCTTGGCAGCCCAGCTGTGGGGGAGGAGAGGGGAAGTGAGTCGCATGAGGAATGGGCTGGTGCACACATGCTCAGCTGAACTTATGTAATGAGTGTCTGCCAACCTGCCACTTGTGCAAGTCGAGTTGCATGCGTGCTCCGGCCAGCCACTTGCACAGCCCAATTCCAAATACGCCATGACCCAATAGTAGTCCGCGCCCTGAGGGTTGGGGACCCCTGCCTTAGGGCATAGAATCATGCCTCTTGTATGACAATGAAGGCTGCAAAGAATGCTTACTTTTCAGCCTCCGTTGCAGCCTCAGGTAGTTATCCAATGGTGTAGCAGGCACAAAAGATCAGGATAACATGTGAGGTTCCAAGCAAACTGATTTATTTCTAATAATGCCTATGCACAGGAAACTATTCAACCAATGGTTAACACTTTCTTGGTACTAGATAAGCGCCAGTACAATTCAAGAGGGGTTGGACTTAGTGTGTTTGTGGCTACGTAGAGACTCTAGGCCCATGATGGCGAACCTATGGCATGCATGCCATAGGTGGCATGTGGAGCCATGTCAGTGGGCATGCGAGCATTGCTGTAGTTCCCCTCTAGCATGGTTGGACCGGAAGTCGGGAAACGGGCCATTTCTGGCCTCCAGAGAGCCTCCCCAGGCTCCTAGAAAGCCCCTATAGCCTGAGTTGGGTGAAAAACGGGCCTACCGGGGCACCGTGCCATCACATGCCAAAAGTGGGGGGAGCATGCACATGTGTGGGGGACGGGGCGCATTGAATTATGGATGTGGGCATGTGCACATGCGCTATCCCCCCCGCGCCCCCCACTTTTGGCACACAACGGCAAAAAGGTTTGCCATCACTGCTCTAGGCTGATTCCTCTTTTGAGTCCAACCCCAGGTTCTGCCATTCATTTTCCAGCAGGAGGTCTTTAGGGTGGTGAAGAGCTTATTGTCATTTTACTCTTAGAGGGAGCTCTGGTTTACTGCAGAAGTCTTGCTATATGTATGGAGAGTCATTGGCAGTTGCCTGGCAGCAGGTATTTTTTGTGGTGATGTCCATACTCCCCTCGCCCAAGAAATTCAGGAAGCATCTGTTACAATCACTTTCAGATATCAGTTGAAAATTTTAGTGTTTTGTTGTATAATGTATTTTATTGCTATTTTACTGTGAATTACTTCAAGATGCTTCAGTACAAGAAACAAAATAAAAATAAAAATATTAGAAGTTATTAAGAAATTTAGAAGGATCAGCAACATCGTCTTTAAATAAAATAGGCTACCACAATTGAAAGCCTCACTTGTACAACTTCACCTCTAGCCCCCACTATCTCATCTCTATTAGTAATTGGACTAGACTTTCTGAATAAATCTTAGTTAACTAGCCAGCTTGTCTAGGATGTCTTCCAATCTATGTGCTAACATGAGCTGTTCTTTCTACTTAAGTTTGGGTAAGTTATGTTCTAAGCCAGGCTGCATAAACGGTTGACTTTTAATCACGTCCTGAAGGAAGCTGAATCCCTTTGTTTTACTCAAAGGAAAATTGAGAGCACACATGAAATTATCTTATCTTCCTTTTCTTTCCCCCAGAGGAAAGCAAAGCATTGACATAGACACTAAATTTCTTTTCTTAAATAGCCTGCCCAAAGAGTGCCTCTTTTGCTCACCGTGAATTGGTTATATGCTCAAAAAAAGTTGATCTTGTTTATAAAGGAAATGTATAAGACAATTTGCTTCATTTCAGAAGACAGCAGCAGTGCAATCTCATGCATATCTACTCTGAAGTAAATCCCACTATAATCAGTATGACCAAGAATGTATGAATAATTGTAACACAAGATAACTTGAATTATTCTTTTGGGGTCTTCCTCTCTCTCTCTGTATCTGTATGATGCAAATCAATAGTTTGCAAATGAATCAATTCCAGACAACGCTCAATCAATCAATCAATCAATCAGACAATGTTCAAATGCAGAAAGCACCACTTAATTATTTGGTGATTTCTGCTATTTCTATTCACATTTGCCTTCACATGAAGAAAAGAATCAGGAAGGAAGGAAGGAAGGAAGGAAGGAAGGAAGGAAGGAAGGAAGGAAGGCTCTTACATGAAGTATTGGAAATGTGAGGTAAAGTGTCACCATGCTCAACATTAAAGCTACCACCCTTAACACCAAATGTTAAGGGACCTATAGTCTCCAGCTATTGCTCAATTACTAGCAGCCATTAATGGGGAATGAGATGAGCAACAGGCCATGGTGTGTGTGTGCGTGTGTATGTGGGTGTGTGTGAGGGAAATCATAGATTTTCATACATGCTAGATACATTTTAGTTACTTAGCTGACCAAAATCAATTGAATTAGCTTCAGAACATGTTTTAGGTTTGTAGTGCAAATACATTTCTTAAACTGCCAAGTCATGTTGATAGCCAGTGATATAAAAAGTCTAACAAATACGCAGGCAAATGTTATTTGATAATTTCCAGGATTTTTCTTTGATCTTACATGTCCACCAATCTCTTATTTGTTTGTTTTAATAGATTGAAAGGAAAATACTGTCTCACATTTATTTGAGACTAAGATTCATTGAAGTCCATGGGACTTATTCCCAAACAAAGAGCTCGAATTTCAAGTCTCTTTTTCTGACAGACCAAACATGAAACTTGCTAAAGATTTTTTAAAAATCAAATCAGCTGCCATCTTAATTTATTTTCAACACAGCCATGAAGTACACAGCAGTCTGTTTGACAGAACAGCAGAGGGAAAAAAACCCAATTCTTTTTTTAAAGTTCTTTATTTTAAACACATTAAAAACAAAACATAGAAGAACATTTATAGAAAAACATTTATAGAAGAAAAATAAAAAATAAAAACAAAAAAGAGAGAAAAATTATTACTTTTCTTTTCAACTGTAAGCAGTGATCCTTTCTTTCTATATATCAATATTTTAGTATTGACTTATTTAACATTCATTTTCTACTTTCTTTCATTCACTCTATCCTATAAATTGATCGTCCACATTTCCCCCTCCTTTTCCCCCTTAATTCTTAATCCCCTTTTCTCAATCAAAACTACAATTCCTTCCCCTCATCATCAGAAGCTGGTTTCTGCCAACCCATCTGTTTTTCCTGAAGATTATTTGTGTGTACCTGCTGCACTTATATCATGCCTTTTCTTCAGAGCCTCAAGTCAATGCAGGTTTATACATGATGTTGATGTTATCTTTGCAAGAATTTTATGAGGTAGATTGGGCTGAAAGATTGTGACCGGCTTTTAGTCACCCAATAAAACTCATGGGTGAGGATTTAAAGTTGAGTTTCCCAACCAGTCCAATATGCTAATCTTTATTCTGGCACATTCCTTATTCCTTTGAGGAAAGGAATATTGGGGAACTAAAGAGAAAGATGGGTAGTAGAGGAAGAGTTGTAGTGGAAGCCAGCATTGGACTGGGTCTCCCCCTGGCAAGAAGGAATTTACACGTTGTGGCTTTTTGAATTTGCAATTGAACATTGAATTAACCCTTAATTTGCAATTGTGAGAGCAACCGCTTGCCTTTGCTCATGTACACCTGGAAGAGATTAGGTGCATTTTCCCTCCTCTTCACGAATAGATCAAAGATGGGCTTTCTCATTCCCCCCCCCCAGGTTTTAAGAAAAGTCAGCAGTATAGGAGTTACAGAATCCAGTTGTGTGTGTGCTGCTGAGAGCAGATTGCAAGTTCAATAGGACTCATCTAAGAGAGCTTCCATAGTATTTCAATGAGTTGATTTTTTCCCCTAAAACCTTTTCTCTTTCACTTCTTTGTCTATAGGAGATGCTACTGATTTCATTCATAAAACTCAATTTCTCCTCATTAGGAATACAGATAAATCAGCAGTTCTTGACATACATTCTTTGTATACCAGGATATCCCCCAAGTAATTTTTTTTGGAAATGAGTGTTTAAAAATACCCTGCAACTCATTTTTGTCATCATTAGCAACATTTTGGTGTTCAAAAATTATCTTTGCTTTGAAAATAAGCATCGGCAAATCAAAGGTGTTGCCATGGATCCTGCCCTAGCCAATTTATTTATGGGCTTTTTTAAAATAAAGGAAAAACATGTATCTTCCATCACTATTCCTACCATATACATTGTGAAAGGTGGTGGAGATATACCAGTGATGTTTTTGCTCCTGCAAAAAACTATTATGAAACTTTAGAAGGATTTTATACATGGTTGAACAATTAGAATACCGATATAGTTTAATATGTAATATGAGAAACATTAGTTTTTTGGACCTAAGAGGGTTTAAGCAAGCAATTAAATAAATGCTTTTACTTAAATAAGGCAATTCTCTTAATCAAGTCTGGAATAATTTACTGGTAGGATATATCCTAAAAGTTAAATGTAATTGAATTTTGGAAGGAGGTTTTCAATTGAAATCTAAGATTTTAAATAAACAATGGTTAAAGAGAAGATATCAAAGATACGGGTGAATACCAATGTCAGAAAAATCTCAGAGAAGATCTTATATATGGTAGTCCTTCAGGTTTGAAGAAGACATGCTGTTGTGCAGTTCATCTGTGGACATAGAGGTGGCTCTGCAATCCCAGTCTGGAAATGTAGAGTCTGTCTGCACAATGGGAGCACCAAACGTCCATTGTTATAGAACTGTGGGTGTCATTCTGTGATGCTGTTCATGGTTTTCCGTCAGTTTTTTGGCAGCACCTGTCTTCAAAGTTGAAGGAGGACTCATACCAGAGGGCTCACCAGCGGGTTCTGTCAGCAGCTGCAGCTTCCAATTCCCTTGGCTGGATGTCACAGTAGTGTACGGTTTCTTTCACAGAGTTTTTGTAGTGCTTGTGTGATTGACTCCAAGGTCTTTTTTCAGACTCCAGTACACTATAGAGCAACTGGTGAGGCATATGCTAGTCATCCATTCTGATGACATGTCCCACCCATCTCGTCTCTGATAACCAGGGACTCAGTGTTGCTGGACTCCATGCAATCCAAGATCTCCAGGTGAGAGACACAGTCTTGCCAATAAATGTCAAGGTTGGAGCAGAAACTGTGTGTGCGAAATGTCTCCAATTATTTGATTTGCTTTTGGAATGGAGTCCAGAACTCGCATAGGAAGGAAGGGATAAAAGGTCTGTAGACTTTCAGCTTTGTGGAAATATGGATGTTGTGTTAATTGAGCAGTCTAGTGGGCAGCTGCCCTTCTACCTAGCTGGCCATGCTGATTCTGGAGTCAATTTCTTCATCTATAGACCTTGAAGTTGCTTGAAATGATATTTGAAGCTATTTACCTTTGATAGCAGGGGTCATCATCAGTGATTTTTGGTTCTACAGACTTGCTATTTGGCACATGCTGGTAAAGTACTTCAGCCATGCTCAGGCTGATAATCAGGCCAAATAGTTTAGTGACATGTGAAGATTTGTTCAGCATCGGTTGGGGATCACTCATGTCCTTGTGCACTAGGAGTGCACAGTCATCAGCAAAGAGGATTTCTTGAATAACTGTAGTGTTGTATGGGGGCACTTCATCCATGCATTTAAGAAGTGAAGAACAAAGAAAGCCATCCAATCAGTTTCTGATGTACACTCATTTTTTTCCAGACTCTGAAAAACACGTGACCATATGCAAATGAAGAACAGATTGAATAGGAGTGGGGCTAGCACACAACCCTGTTTTACCCAATTGGAAATGGCAAATGCAACTGATGTATCACCATTGTAAACAACCTGCCCTGTCATTATGTCATGGAGTAGCTGAATGAACTTCACAAATTTCTTTGGGCAACCATAACAACTCAGGATGATCCAGCGAGCCTCCCTGTTTATAGTGTCAAATGCCTTTGTCAGGTCAATGAAGACAGGCTAAAAAGGCTTGTTCTGCTCAGTGTGCTTCTCCAGACTTGCCTCATGGCAGATATCATATCTGCAGAATTCCACTCTGGCTAAAAGTCACACAGCACCTCTGCCAGGTTTCTTTCTGAGACAATGACAAGTCTGTTCAGTTAGTTAGTTAGTTAGTTAGTTAGTTAGTTAGTTAGTTAGTTTATTATATTTATATACTGCCCTTCTCCCGAAGGACTCGGGGCGGTGGACAGCCAGCAAATAAAATACAAAAATACAAAATTTAAAACAGTATTAAAATCCAATTAGATCAATTTGGCCCATAGTTAAAAGCCCTATATTATACCCATAATTTTAGTAATTGAGTTAAAACAGTTTTTTAAAAGAGTAGGTCAGGCCAGCCCGGTTTGATGTGCCTGGGTTTTTAGTTCAAGTTTACAGTTGTTGCTATCTGTGATGACATCTTTAAACTGCATCCACTTTTCAGAACAGGTTTTTATAAGCGGTAAATTGCAGAGGAATTTTCATTAAGTATATCTTGGAAATGTTGGTCTCATCACCTTGATTACTTGTCTTTAGTGAAAGGTCACAGACTTGGACCAGGCTTAATTTGGGGACTCCAGAAATTCTGGAATTATGTTACTAGTCCTTCTGATTCCTTGGGCTCTTTTCTTCATAAATTGATCTCAAAATGGTGCTGTAAATCATGATTGAAAATGACTGTCTGCAACCACAGTGAAACAAAAGTGCATGCCATCTCAGCACCCATATCCTTATTAAGTTTTCGAGAAGGGGTCATCTCCTTTCTTGACATCTCATAATAGCATATGGGCTAGATTATTGATTTATACCAGGCAGGCCAGTTTTTCATGACAAGAGGCCTTTTTTAAAATTTTATTTGGAAAGCATTACAGAACTGCAAGTGTGGGCACTACTTGGATTTTGAGGGATTTTGTGTGTATCTACTTGGCCTCCCCCCCACCCAATGGGTTAACCCATTTCCAACAAAAAATCAAGTAGGAAATTGTACCTCGGCATTGCAATTTCAGATAATGGTTGGGGGAAAAAAAAGTCAGGACTAGAGGTTTCTTGATCTCTGACTTGCATCTTAAATTAGCTGTGTGCAATTTCTGCATCCCAAATAGTGAAATGTTCTCAGCTAGGAGACGTTTTGTTGATTCTGTGTTGAATCCACATGTATGAAGAGATTATAAAACAGATCAAATGACAGAAATCAGATTTGGAAAAGTAAAATCAATTGAATTACTCCAAAACATACAAATTCTTCCTCTCTCCTTCCTTGGTGAATCCAGCCATTTTGAGTGCCATCCATCAAGTGGTGGGATTTTACCGGTTCAGACTGGCTCAAGAGAACCGTTTACTCCAACTTTCAGCCGTGAGTGAACTGGTTCTCTCTTTCTTTGAAGGCCCGCCCACATTATACTTACCTATATTTCTGCTTCCAAAGCCCAGCTGATCGGGGCAGCAGAGTGGATTGCCACTCCTCAGCTGTTTTCCTTGCTCTCAGCAACACAGAAGTTCAGTTTTCTGCAAAGTGTGCATGCATGCTCAGTGAACCGGTGGTTAAACTAGTAGGATCCCCCAACTGCATCCATCCCATTGTGTGTCTGTCACCACAAATATTTGGTAACAATTAAATGAATCTATTTCTCCCCCCACCCCACAACTGACAAAATTTTCTGAAGGCTTGGCCACTGGAATCTTTTCTCCTCCAGCTGATCTTGCTTGGCACTTCCAGCTGTACATTGTGCTCTAACCAGTCCAGCTGGCGCAGCTGGCTCAGTCATTTGTCCCAGGAAAATGCACCTGGCTAGCAGTTGGGTTGCATCAAACAAAGGTTAAACTGATGTTGGGGCTCAGAGAAAGAAGAATCGCCCAATTTGCCATGAGAAATGTACACACAAGATTTCGTCTTGTGTTGTTGTTTTTTTTTTTTCCAAAAAGAAAACAATCATGTTTTAATTTTCAAACATACAGGCTACATTTTCTGTTCTCCCATTTAAAAATGTCAGGCATTCATTTGGCATTGCCAAGCTCTTCTTCTTAGTGGAGATATGTGACACCTTAATTTTTATCAATGCTCAAACTGAGGAAAGCGTACAAAAAAAGAAAGGGGGTAGCTAGGTTAATTTTAGTACATAGAGTGAAGTCTGCTCCTTTATGTTTTGCAGGAGATGAGCTTGGTTGCTTTGGGCAGTATTCCTATAGTTTTCCAAGAGGGTTTATTAAATTGCTTTCTGAAATTGCACTTTTGCTGCAGTTTATGAGCAAATACTGATTTCATCCACATGAATTATGATAAAAATTCATGTGGATGAAAAATTCAGAGCAATAAAAAAAACCTTTTTATTGCTCCGAAAGATGGTTCAGAAGAAGCTACCTCAGGATGTGAGAACTCCCTTGGAGGCATCTAGAATGTTCTACCAAAAAGTAGAACATTCCAAGAGTTAAGAAATAATTTACCACAGAGCTAGTCTGTGGAACATAGGAACATAGGTACTAAAGGGCTGTCTCAGTGTATCCAGATGTTACATTGAGTATTTACTATGACAGTATGTAAGATCCAGCATCTGAAATTAACTGGTGAACATTGACAGTCACCACGAGGATAGACCCTTGCATTTATTTATAAATTTCCTAAATATGTGTGTCGGTGTGTACATGCTTATAATTCATGAAATAAGATGAACTTTGATTTTAGCATTCATATGTGAAGATTAATATTCACCAACTAATGTATATTCAGGGGTGTTTTCTTCATGTACGAGAGGTTAGTTAAGTGCCTAAGGGAAAGACTAAGAAAACCAAGGACCAAGAGAAGGTGAGGACTATATAGTTCAAGAAAGTGAAGTAAAATGAATACATTATTACTTCTGTTTAAAATACACCTTTGTGAATATGCTGTCATCTTTCAGTGATAGCCATGGAACTCTAAATTATAGTCTTGACAGATAAAATCTCTTGTTGTTGTTGTTGTTGTTGTTACATTTGATTCTAGCAGCCCACAATATGACAGAATTCTCTAGAGAGACTAATGAATACACTATAAAAAGTCATGTCAACCTTTCTGTATGAACTCTAATCGGATATCACTGCATCACGGGGAGCAATGCAAAGGGAGACATTTAACCATTCATTCAGCCACACAGTTTTGACATATGCATTAAAGCGACTGAGGGAATAATGACAACATCATATTATGGTGATAAGCAGGGGAATCGTGGTAGTACAAATGGTCACTCTTCCTTTTCCCGTTGCTTCATTGACTCCCTGTTTGCAATACGATTAACATTTGAACTCGAAACCAAGAAAGATTCAGAAAATCCACAAATGATATATAAACCTCTGTATAAATAGAATTAATTATTTATGTCAACATACAGTGCTAGAAGGTAACTCATCTGCCAGAGATTGGATCTACTGTCTTACCTAACAGAACTCTATATACTGAAAGCACCAATGAAATATCCAGAGACTAAAACTACTGACTGCATTTCAAGAAAATATGGATTATCATTACATTAACAAGCTTTGGCCTCTATTCTTTCTATCGGGGCACTTTTTTACGAACGAATTGAAAGCTTTTGCTTCAGTTTTCAGTTCCCTGTAGTTTAGACTTGTATCTATCTTAGACAACCTCTAATTTTTGTTTATGTTTTGCTGAAACAGGACATGTCATCTTAATTTTATATATGAATTGGCGGGAGGCTCCGCCCACCCGCCACGATTCTGCACATGTGCAGAAGCGCACACACTCCCACTGCGAACCGGTAGTAAAGGTAAGTGGAACCTTTTGTGACCTTCTGACAGGCAAAGTCAATGGGGAAACCAGATTCACTTAACAACCATGTTAGTAACTTAACAACTGCAATAATTCAATTGTGGCAAGAAAGGTTGTAAAATGGGGCAAAATTTGCTTAACAAATGCCTCACTTAGCCACAGAAATTTTGGGCTCAATTGTGGTCGTAAGTCAAAGACTACCTGTATTAGGATTGTAACCTTAGAGCCTCCATGGAAAAGAAAAAGGAAAAAACAAAACAAAAGCAAAACAAAAACTAAAAATAAATATTCTGCACCAGGTACTGGAGACGTTATTTTCCTGTCACAACAGTCTCAAACCCTTCTCTTTGTGAGTCACTGAAAAATAATAAAATAACTAAAGCATTTGGTGAATCCCCCTACAGTTCAAACACGGCTGTATAATAACAAAAACATTAATTTAATTAAAAGGTTTAAAAGGACAGATTCATGATGCAGCTGCTAAATGCCACAAGAGGGCAGAAGAATTGCTTGCCAAAGATCTCGCTTTCCGTTCTAACTAGAAGCATTTTCTGGAAGGGAGAGTGGGGGGTGGGGTGGGAAGAAGGCGGGATCCGTGGTTACTTCTTATGATGGAATGTACTAGGCCAGATTCCCAGAAGGGAGGGGGTTGCATTCCAGAGGAATAAGAGGCAGTTGAGTCCAGCTATTTTGTGTGAGAGAAAGAGGGTGATAACAGATTCTCCCTAATATTTCTCAGAGTATATAGTAGAAGCAGATAGTAGGATGCTTCAGCTTGGCAAGATTCTGTCTATAGGTGTGGAAACAATGAAGAACTCAGCTGGGAAGAACCTCCATATGTCATTCTTGGTTTTGGACCTGACGCTTCCCAATTTCATCCATGCATGGCAGTATGGCTTCAGAGAACTAACCAATTGAGAACTCAAAATATCTGTGAAAATTGATGGAATACCAATTTATAAAATCTCCACGAGCTTGGAAAAGAGATTGATTAAGAAAGGAAATAGCTCCCGCCGATTTTGCAGTGTCCATGCTAAATGACATATAGGCACATATTCTACCTATGTGACAACCCTGCAATTTGGTCATGGATTCATATCTGTTTTCACTAACAGCAACAACCAGTTTTTTAAGGACTATTTTGAAAGTCCTTTTACACTGGGGATGATGATCCATTGACTCTTCAGATGTTCCTGCATTTTAATTCTAGCACACCTCTTAATTGCTGAACATTTAAATGCTTTTTTCCCCCTTCAGCCACATTTGAAGGTCCATGGGGAATTGAAATGAGGAACAGCTCAGTTTGAATTTTTCTACATATAAAAAAATCTGACTTGTCTCTCAGTTTTCCGCATAGATTTTATTTATTGATTGATTGATTCGATTTATATACCGCCCTTCTCCGGAGACTCAGGGTGGCTTACAATATGTTAAGCAATAGCCTTCATATTTTTGTATATACCTGCTTAGTAGGGCTTTTGCTGTCCCCCCCTCCCCCCGCAGTGGTGTTCTTTTTTATACAAAGTCAGCTTATTCTGGGTCAGCACAATCTGGGTCCTCATTTTACCTACCTCAGAAGGATGGAAGTCTGAGTCAACCTTGAGCCTGGTGAGATTTGAACTCGCAGTAATTGCAGGCAGCTGGCAGCTAAGTGCTACTTAACAGCACTTTAGTCCGTTGTACCACCAAGGCTCCTTTTGTGATCCAAGATGATGTGTAATCTTGGATTATTTGAATTCTGATGCTTTTTAAAAGGAGTATTCCCCTCTGCCACACAAGAATTAATTTGGAAGATAACAACATGCAATTATGATTAATGTAAATCATTTTTGTATCACACTTTGACCTAACAAAGACTCCTGAAGCAGTTTACATAATTAAAAAAAAACAAAATAGAGTCTAGAATAACAACAACAACAACAAAGGAAAGCATTCCAGAGCAAGCCAGAGGTCTTTTTAACCACAGGAACAATCCTTTGACCATATTTGTGTGCATGTGGGAATAACAGTCCTGGAGTAACCATTAAGAAAAATAAGTATATGTTTAGGCATCAAGAGGCACTACAAAGTTTTTTTCCCTCTAAATATTATGCTCTTAACATTTTCACTGCCACATTTATCCCTAGTCATATATTTTTTTTTGTAATTGTATTTGTCATGCTGCTTTAATCCACATGGTTTAAAAAAATTCATTGGCATGGTGAGTGAATAAAGTTTAAAAATTTGTGAAGATATTGCGAGATGTCTTATTTTAGAGTTTTGCTTCTACTGACAGGCACCATTGTTGGGCTGTGCTTTGAATTCCATTGGTGGAATTCAAAATTTTTACTAGCGGTTCTGTGGGCGTGGCTTGGTGGGCATGGTGTGGCTTGGTGGGCATGGCAGGGGAAGGATATTGCAAAATCTCCATTCCCACCCCACTCCTAGGAGAAGGATAAGGCAAAATCTCTATTCCCACTCCACTCTGGGGCCAGCCAGAGGTGGTAGTTTGCCAGTTCTCCGAACTACTCAAAATTTCTTCTACCGGTTCTCCAGAACCTGTCAGAACCTGCTGAATTTAACCCCTGATTGGTTGACCTTAACCTGGCATTGGTGGACAAGAATCATATTTTCATTGCAATCCTTCAGCTTCTGCCGTCTCCTCCTCCTCCTCCTCCCTCCACCAGATTTAGTCGTCTTCTGCTCTCTTTTTCAGACATAACTGTGTTGCTAGAGTTGAGAGTTCCTTTACATAATTTCTTGCCAAAACCTTGTGGTATTGACGAATAAAATCAGTTCATTCTAGTGAGGCAAAAAAATGACAATGTTGCTATACATAACAACACAGCAAAATACAAAGCGGAAAGATTTTTAAAAAATCAATAATACCGTAATGGTATACTCTTCCATTGCTTTACCTATATTTAAGTCTGTTTGAATCAGTGGAGGCTAGTTTTGAATCAACACACTTAGGATATCCTTGCAATTCATGCTGTCCAACAGGCAGATAGACCTAATTGCTTTCCCCATATTCTACTGCTTAAAAGCACAGCGCCAAATAGCAACAGACAAAAACCTGTCCTTTTACTCACATCAAAAGGAGCCATTAAAAACATTCATAAAAACTTATGCAAATAAAACTGTTTAACTACGTCCTATTAGGAATTGTATTAGGGCAATTCTCATAAGGAAGGTATGAAGTCCTGGTCAGTCTTCCAGAGGTCAAGGGTCAAAGGAGAAAATCAGCCCTGTGATGTAAACTCTGCCCATTTTGAATGTGCGTCTTACATTGCATGCAACTATGAAAAAGGCAGAGCTTGCATCATGACAACACTCTCCCGCCCTGCTCTCTTATGTTCTCAGCAAGCAAAGTTCTGGGTGTGTATATGCGTGAAAATATAATTAGGATGAGTGCTAGAGAGGGTCCAGGTTTGCCAGAACTAGTAATAGCTATGACAGGGATGAGGAAGCTCAGGAATGCTAGCTCAGGAATTCTGGGAGTTGAAGTCCACAAGTCATAAAAGGGCCACAGTTCCCCACCTCTGCCCTATGAGAATAGAAACTCCAAAGGTAAATTTGAATGATTCCTATAGGAATCAATTCCTTTCAAATATTCTGGCCAGTAACTGCTATTCAGGACCAAATAAATAAATAAATATTGATGTGAAGGTGACATAAGGTTGAAATAAAAAGTATATGAGAAATATCTGACTGCCACTCTTTTTAAATGGCAATTTTTAAGAGCAGCTGCATGTAGAGCTAATCAGGAGATATATCATTGTGCCAGACCTACCTTTTGACAGTTTTATTTATGGGACAATCTTACTTTTTCTGTACACCCGTGGCATAAACATAAACATCTGCAGTTCCCACTGGGTGTGCTTTTAAACGTATTTTTAAAAAGTCTTTATTGCTGGATTCTTATTACTTAGATTGTACTGGAGAATCCAGTGACATGTGTTCCTCCTTCATCTATTCATAGCAAAATTGAGATATTGATTCTTCTAGGGGACCTCATGGGCTATTGAATTAATGGCACAATATGGCCATGCTTGTCTTGTTCTGTTTATCAAAGGCTTGATTAATCAAATCTTTACAATACTTACAAGGAGTTACCACCAGTCTTTAAAAGATTGATGCTTGGAATGACTGGGTATATTAGATCAAAAGGCATTTGACTGAAGACAGTCAGCAGAGAGACAGCTAAATTCCCAGTTACTTTTAAAAATGATTACTTGGAATTCAGAGCGTATCAATATCTAGACTGGGACTCAACAATTCTGAATAAACCTGTGTTTAAATAATAACTGGAGGTAACTTGGAGTACATGAGCATCCCCAATTGATTCAATTTTGGTGGGGAAGTACAACTATAATTTCGAACAGTAATCAAGTTGAGGCTTTTGTATCACAATGGAAGGAAAGCCATAAATCCTTAACAAATGACCTATTCTATTATCCTAATCTGCTACACAAAAGAAATACTTTGGGTGACTCAATTAATGTTCTCCATTTATACCTCCCGATCCAGATGGAAGGGATTCCATTCCAGCCAACATTCACTAATCACTAGAGTTATTTCTGTCCCCTGAAAGCAGCTATATTGCTTTTATAAAATGATATAAAGTAATACATCTTTAAAGTTAATTCCTTGTAATTCAACTAAATCCACCTTGGTTTGGGATCTTGTGTGGTTTATTACATTTTGTGGGATTCGAGCTAGGAATGGGGACACATTTCTTTATAATATACCTTTCTAATTAGCTGTCAGCTTTAAAGATCACTTTATTCAGGTTTACTGTCTGGTTTCTCCAGGAGAAATTGCATAACTGTTCTCTTTTGCTTGTTTGTGCTAGAGGTGAAGAAGTGGGTTTAAATCAAGTTACTCACACATTTCTCTTCAGTAAAGCATAAAAGAAATTTATTTACTAGGTAAAATACAAGACTTCAATGGCAAAGAGATAAGAGAATATATTTGAAACCTCTGCCTAGTTTGATTCCTGTGGGAATGTAACTAAATCAGCTGTTTTTAAGGAGAAATTATAGGGCCTCTGGTTGAACAAAGACTTTGTCCAGTGGTGAAGGAGCCCTTGAAACATTAACCCACATTTTGTGGTCTTGCTCTTATGATAAAAATGCTCAGTTAAAAACTTCCCATCTAGCCAGGTTAACATTGTATGTTGGATCCATTGTATTTACTATTTTGATTGTCTCTTCTAGATGGCATGATGGCCTGGTGATGAAAACACTCACTTCCCACGTGGAAGATTGAGAATTCAATCCTAGGTAGCGGCAGGTGTTTCTCTTCTAGGGGCAAAGAAAGAATATCTGCTATGAACCAGTGATGGGTTTCAAAATTTTTTAGTACCGGTTCTGTGAGTGTGGCTTGGTGGGCATGGCATGGCTTGGTGGGTGTGGCAGGGGAAGGATACTGCAAAATCTCCATTCTCACCCCACTCCAGGGGAAGGATACTGCAAAATCCCCATTCCCACCTGATTCCATGGGAAGGTTACTGCAAAATCCTCATTTCCTCCCAATCAGCTGGGATTTGGGAGGCAGAGAATAGATGGAGACGGAGCCAGTCAGAATTTTTATTACTTCTGAATTACTCAAAATTTCTGCTACCGGTTCTCCAGAACTGTTCATAACCTGCTGAAACCCACCTCTGCTATGAACTCTCCAAAGGCATCAGGGAAAGGCATACAGCCAGTAAATGCTCAACTCCATCCAGTCTCTGCCACAATAAGGCCTACAAGATCGTAAAAAGGGAATTTTTTATTTTCTGTTGAGTGTGATTTCATTTCTGCAATCTTGACTAAATTTTGTTTTGTGCTTGCAAAGTATGCCATACTTTGACAACATCCATTTTTATAATTCTTTAGTTTTGTTATGGTTTTTAATTGCTTTCTTAGAATTTGTTTTCTTTCTGTTTTTGAATCTGTCAGTGATTACAAAAATATTTATACAGGTAATCCTCAACAAGAAATCCCATCTAGCAGTGGGGGTTGAAAATATATCACACTCTGCACAGTTATTGGAAGAAAAGTGGGTGGAGAATAGAAAAAAAAATGACCGTGGGAGGGAAAAAAGTGTGTGATTTTCAAACCAAGGTACTTTTTAGGGGGATTATCTGTAATTTCACTGATGTTAAATACTTTAAAACAGTCATGTTTGGCAGTCAACCTACTGCCTAGGAATAGAAGTGACACAGCTACAAAGATTAGCCTGGTTCTGTATGCCACATTCTTATTGAAATGCATAGAGGAGTACGGAGTCTGGTCAAAATAGTCATGATAGTGTTTATGACTAGGCCATTGAAATCCTGCCACCTATGTGTGTGCATGTAAGATTAATGCCCCCATTAATAGGCTGGAGTTTGAGATGCATTGTTAGAACCACCATCTTGATGTTGTTAACAGCCCTGAATGCACTCAAATTATAGTATCTGGAACAGTGGTGAAATCCAATTTTTTTTTACTACCGGTTCTGTTGGCATGGCTTGGTGGGCATGGTGTGGCTTGGTGGGCATGGCTTGGTGGGTGTGGCAGGGGAAGGATACTGCTAAATCTTCATTCCTACCCCACTCTGGGGCCAGTCAGAGGTGGTATTTGCCGGTTCTCCGAACTACTCAAAATTTCCACTACCGGTTCTCCAGAACCTGTTAGAACCTGCTGGATTTCACCCCTGATCTGGAATGTGCTGTGCATCCAATCTTGGATAAAGATGTGCATAGGCCTCCAAATTTGGCATCATAGTGAATCTGAAGGCACTGGCTCTTCAAATTTGCTCAGATGGATCTCAAGAGTGGCATGGGAAGGGAAGTGTTGAAACTTATACAATTTTCATGCTTTTGGATGTATGGTATTTCCGTATTAATATGTTTACTATCTGACAGGTTACATATAAATGCAATTGCAGATACATGATCCCTAATTCAAACAACTTGATCTCAAGTTCTCAATAGCTGTCTTCATCAAAAATTTTGGTCTCTATTCTATTCAAATGCCTCTTTGGCTTCTCAGAAATCAGTTACGGTAATTCAGTTGCAGTAAATAGGATAATAACAACTGGTAAATTGGGATTTGTAGCCTGATATCAGAGGCCTGCAGTAACAAAGCAAAGAATAATTTAAACACCCAATCATTATGAGGAATACAGAAACCGAGTCCCCATCCTGGCATATTAATTCAGTTTAGTGTACCTTATGCAAAGTGACCAAAATTGACTTCATTCATTCGTTCGTTCATTCATTCATTCATGCAATTTTCATAACTTTCATCTCAGCCAAGTGATTGTGGAGGGGGTTACAATTCCAAAAGTATAAACAATTAAAAAGAATAATAAACATGTCCAAAAATAAATGCATTCAGTGTCTGAGATAGTAAGAACTAAAGTAAAGCCAAGAAAAGGGGCCCTTAAACACATTCTGAATCTCAGGCAGTGCAGGAATTCAAATATTTTTACTACCAGTTCTGTGGGCGTGGCTTGGTGAGCGTGGTGTGGCTTGGTAGGTGTGGCTTGGTGGGCATGGCAGGGGAAGGATATTGCAAAATCTCCATTCCCACCCCACTCTGGGACCAGCCAGAGGTCGTATTTGCCGGTTCTCCAAACTACTCAAAATTTCTGCTACCGGTTCTCCAGAACTTGTCAGAACCTGATCCAAATTGTAAAAGCCTTTTATGAAAAGCAAAGAGGACTGGGGTCATTCTAATCTTGGAGGAGGGGATGATATTCCACAGACCAGGAGCTATAGCAGAGAAGACTTGTCTTCTGATTCCTACCAGTCAACACTCTTTGACTCATGGTATCTACAGCATGTTCAATCTACTGGATCGAATTGAACAGACAGGTAGAGACTCTTGGAAAAAGACAGCCCCTCAGGTAAACTAATCCCAACAGAAGCATGCCGATCCCCTGAGTTTCTCTTCAATAACTGTGCTCTGATAGAGCCAAACCAAGTAGCTCATGGGTATTGCTCTGACATTATCTAATAATGGGGGGGGGGGGCAGGCAGGGAAAGTGAGATGGGCTAGTGGTGCAGTGGTTAGAGTGCATTACTGCAGGCTACTTCAGCTGACTGCTAGCTGCAGTTCAGCAGTTCAAATCTCACCATCTCAAGATTGACTCATCCTTCCAAGGTGGGAAAAATGAGGACCCAGATTGTTGGGGGCCATATGCTGATTTTGGTTAAACCACTTAGAGAGGGCTGTAAAAGCACTATGAAGTATGTCAATCTAAGTGCTATTGCTAATAAAAAAAGTCAAGATGACTTTGCAACCCTGTGATTGAAGCTCTGCCCCCTTTTAGGCATCTCATGCATGCAATGCACACCAAACAGAGGTGGGATTTTGAATGTGCAGTGATGGCCACTTGGATGATAAGTCCCCATTACTGAGGCATCCAAAGTGATGGGGACTTTTCTATATTTCCATGTCCTCATACCATATCTGGTCTCCCTTTCTAAACCAACTGGCTCCTTTAAACCATACTTTCTGCTGCTCTTTCAACCTGGGATTTAATACCCAGGTTGCAAGGCAACAAGTGATTGCATCTTCCTGCTGAGCCAACCCAATTTTTTTTCCCTCCAATTTCTTAGAAAATTGCAGCAGCACCAATCCCATTCAACCTTGGGATCTTTTGAGGCATCATTTGTAACAAATTATGTGGGTTGTCCAAGAAGAAAGAGATTCTGCCTTGAACATTGAGGAACTCTGAGACAAAGACACAAAACTATGGCATAATCCGGTGCATCCGATCCATCCAACTCCCTGTTGTACATAAATAAATAGCCTTGTAATTTAGTTATTATGGACTAAAACTCCTATAAGCCTGAACATTTGGGAAGCGGTTAAACTTATAGAAAGTGCAATCAAACACTCACCAGTCTATTACTAGGAATGGGTGAGAGGAGAAATGAACCACTGTCCAAGGTCACCAGATTGAACAAACTTCAGTGAAAGCGAAAATGCAACAGTAAACAAGCATTTGGTGCTGAACTAGGTAAGGCCTCTTAATATAGGAATAGGGAGGAGTAAGAGAACTGATAATTTTAAGAGTTAAGAAAACCAGGTGTGTGTATTATAGTGACACATTCATGGCTCTCTGTCTTCTTAGCAAACTGGAGAGTCCCTTTGCCAATTTAGTCCTTTGTGTGCCAGGGGACAAACCATGAGCAGCTGACAGAATAATTATAAAATTACTTAACAGCAATTTAACCCTTTCCTTGCAGGCTGTCCTGGAATGACCCCTTAACCTTGCTATTCCAACAGAACAGGCCTGAAACATTTTTTTTAAAAAAAACCTTTCAAGTCATTGTTCGACACCCAAGTTTTTCCAGGCATTTTATGTCCTACTAAACTCTCAAAATAAAATTCAGAGCCATAATTAAAATGCACAATTAAGCAGAATAATTAAAATACATGCTGATATAAACAATAAAAGGGGAAAGCACTAAAAAGAGCAGCCAGAGTAATTAAACGGTTTCTGAGCAGCATCTTTATTAAAATAAGCGCATGCATTAATTAAATGCTTGAGGTAATAGGAGCATCTTTGCTTGGTGCAAATAACAAAAGGATGGTTGACTGGAGAGGCATTTGGGAAGGAGAAATGGGGCTACCACTGATAAGGCCTGTTGCCAAATAGTTGTTTCTTTGCCTGGCAGAGACTCTGAAGACCTTTAAGTTAGGCTGCAGAAGGAGAGATGAAGATGGCAGTTCAATCTGGATTCAAGATTGGTCACAAGAACATATTTCTCTAGACCAGCAGTCACCAACCGATGGTCCATGGACCACTGGTGATCCGCAAGAACATTTTGGTGGTCTGCAGAAAAATTATTTGCATTTTTTATATTGCACTAAATCAGGGGCCTTCAAACGCCGACCCCTGGGTCGAATATGTGCAATGAACGTTTGTGTTGCTGCAGAGAGTCTCCCCCTTCAGGGTCTTTTTGTGTGAGTTGGAGGGGGAAGAAATTCTGACTTGGGGTCTGCTTCAGCTCCTGGTGCGGGGCTTTGGGCAAAGGCTGGAGGTAAGTGCATCTGATGGCGAAGAGCTGGAGGGCCTCATTCTAGTGGGATTGCATCATGGCCTGGAACTGGCTGACCATCTCAGCCCGCTGAGCCTCCAGGCGCCTGTATTGGTCTTGCACTCCCGCAGGTCTTCCCTCTGCTTGGAAAGCCTATGCTCATAGTCCTCAGTGAGGTTCTTCTGATGAGCCTCCTTCTCGGTTAGATTCAATTTGAGTTGAACAGCTGTTTCGCCATCTCTTTCTCATGGTGGTTGCTTAGCTCCAACAACTGCTTCCTGTTGGGGCCCTAAGGAGCCCAGGCAGGGAGGCAAGGAGTGGCTGGGAGGGTGAGGGCGAATAGACTCTGGCAAGATGCCCTTGACGTGAGTGACATCAGGTTGGCCACGCCCACCCAGTCATATGACCATTTAGCCACACCCACCCAGCCGGTCATTAGGCAGATCATATTAGTGGTCTGCAGGATTTAAAATTATGAACTCAGTGGTCCCTGAGGTCCGAAAGGTTGGTGACCCCTGCTCTAGACAGTAGGTCAACTGGTGGGTTCCGGGGTAAGCTGTATGGCCCATCCAATACGTTCTTACCACTCAATACATTAATCCTGTTTTCTGTGCCACATCCTCTGCTTTCTAACTGGATGATTCGCTCTGCTGGATGTTCAGGCTGGCCTTGTCTGGTACATTTGTAGAACAACATCATTCGTTGTTGATTCCTGGTCAGTGCTGACTAATAGCAGGGCTTCCGGGCTTCCGAAAGGCCTCTTCCCTTGCTCCATCTGGAAAGGTCACAGATGCCATGATCTCCATCACATTGTCAAAAAATGCCAATTAATAATTTTAGGGAGGGAGACAACACTTCATTTCTTTCTAATTCATAAAAGAAGCACTTTGCTGGGTGAGATGATAAAGTATGTGAGAAAATCCCCCCTTTAAACTGTAGAAGCAAGAAAACAACAGCATCTCTTTAATTATCCATTGCTTGGAACGACTGTATAAGGAGGGTCAATTTTAGAAATGGAAGTTATCCAGCTGCTGTACATGAAAGCTACACTTCATGGAATACAGGCAAAGAAAATAGACTACACTTTCGTTCTCTTTCTAAATGCTAAATGGGACCTTAAAAAGGGCCTTTTTTGTGGTGGTCCCCTCCTTTTGGAGCATCATTCCCCCAGGGTCATTGAAGATATGGTTTAGTCAACAGGCTTGGGGACCCCATTTGGAGCACAAATGCTTGGCTGATTGTATTGTCATCAACAGGTGGGTGAGTTAAACTGTGGGTTTTTAATGTTGCACACTGCCGGTGGGTTTCAAAAAGGTTTACTATCTGTGGGTGTGGCTTGGTGGGTGTGGCATGGCTTAGTGGGCGTGGCTTGGTGGGCGTTGCAGGGGAAGGATACTGTAAAATCTCCATTCCCTCCCCACTCCAGAGGAAGGTTACTGGAAAATCCCCATTTCCTCCCAATCAGCTGAGACTCGGGAGTCAGAGAATAGATGGGGGTGGGGCCAGTCAGAGGTGGTATTTACTGGTTCTCCAAAGTACTCAAAATTTCTCTACTAGTCCTCCAGAATTGGTCAGAACCTGCTGAAACCCACCTCTGCGCACTGCCCAGAGTCACTGGGTGTGAGTTAGGCAGCTATATAAATCTGTTTAATAAATAAATAATAAACTGCTGGGCCTGCCCAGAACTGAATAGTTCTAGTGGAAATAAATTGTTCTTCAGTTTTTGCTCATTTTCATGCCCGGGGCTGATATGAGGTACATTGATCTTGGACTTAACATAATTTCAAGACCAGTTTCACCATTTTACAGAAAATGTAAAGCTCAAGACTTCATCATTTATTATTATGCGCATGTATTATAGCAAGAGAGTTCCATTGAATTTATTCCATTGGATTTCAGAATAAATAAATACAGAATTGTGCTGCAAGGGCATAATCTGAGTTAAGTACTTCCAAAATCTATTAATTTCACTGGCAGTGTTAAAATGTAACCTTTCCCATTAAAATTGAGAAACATAAAAGGAGGGTTGTTCAGTTATTTTAGCAGTTCGAAACCAAAAAGGTGCTTTAATGCATTCTGGCATGCCCAGAGAAAAATCTGTTTGCTAGTCCTTCAATCAAACATATATTTTCCTGAAAATGTGATATAGGTAGTCTTTGACTTACAACTGTAATTGAGCCCAGAATTACAGTAGTTAAGTTGTGCTGTTTGTTAATCATCATGTAACCACGATCAATTTTATGACCTTTTTCATGGCAATTAAGCAAACCCATTGTCCTAAGTGCACAGTTTTTGCCAGAAACTTGAAAACTGGTTTCTAGCCAAAAGAAAAGGGGCTTAAATCAAAGACTTATGAACACAGAGTCTGCAAATGGACATACATGGCTTGTCCCATCCTTGCTCATTCTAGTTGCCTCTGGATGCGCTAGAGTTCTACTGTTACATTGAGGTGGGAATTATGGGAAATAATGTCCAATACATCTGGAGGGCACCAGGTCAGAGGAGGCTGGCCTAGATTTTTAACATATATTATGAAGTGGTGGAAAATGTATGCTTAAATGCATTTTAGTATGCAAAGTATGCAAAGTGTGAATTTGATGCCAGTTAACTGTTTATATATTCTGGAGTGAGGACGATCCCTGGATGTATGGGGATGGGAAGTCTAGGCCTGTTACTGAATAATGTACAAATACTTTTTGAATGCAACTTAGAATGCAAATTGCTTAGTTCATTCAAACAATAAGAAGGCAAGATGAACAGAAGAGAACAGAACAGAACAACAAAACAGAACAGAACAGAACAGAACAGAACAGCTTTATTGGCCAAGTGTAATTAGACACGCAAGGAATTTGTCTCTGGTGCAGCTACTAAATCATGCTGGCTGAGGAATTTGGGGAATTGAAGTTCACATATCTTAAACTTGCCAAGTTTGAGAAACATAGTACTAGATCATCTCAGCAGCACAATTCACACTGCAGATAGTTTAAAGAACATTCATGTACCATGTCCAAAGTTCAATTCCTGTCATTAATGATAGATGGAATATTTTCATGGGAAAAACTGTGGACATCCCCATAACGGTTGGTGCAATTGGATACAGCTGTTTAGTTAGTGTAGCTTCGAGGAATTCCAGTATGTAGCAAAGAAACTGGTTTCTTCAAAAATGTAATTGAGCCTCCAGGACCTATAAGGTGCTAATTATAGGTCTTTTAAAAAATCCATGTAGCAATTAATTAATTCTATTAGATCACTGCTGAAAGTAGAAGCAGTTTTTCATTCAAATGGCAAGAAAGATACCAGGTGAGTCAGAGCGATACTAGAAATTTAGAAAATTGTATGAGAAAAAGTACCAATTACTACCTAAATATAGCTCTGGTAAAGGTAGATGTGGGGATCAAAAAAATATTTTGTTTAATATTTATTTTAAACAGAAAAATTTACTGAATCCCATCGACTATATACTGTATGTGCATAGACTTCTGCATCTTTTAAAATCATGCCTTCTAAATTTCAGATAAACATTGTCCTTAATGTCTATAAAATCTGGTGTTTGGCCTCTGAATGCATTATGAGAAAATTGCACAATATCCTCTGAGAATAGGTACTAGTATTGTAGAGAATTTTAGCGTTCTTTCTGTTGCCATTTGTGGGTTTTTTTATATTTACCATTGTGGGTTTTTTCCCATTGTTTTCGTCCAATTCATCAGCTACTGTGCTGGTCACCAACTTAGAAGCCATTTAAAAAGGAAGAAAAAATACAATATAGGGTTAATTCATTTTCCACGTCTATTATCCATGGCACTTAACTTCCATGTCTAGAAACTGTTTATCTTTAATTATCCAATTCTGGGAGGAAATGATAGGGCAGTATGATTATGGAAATAGAATATTATTTTGAAAGTCGAACTCTTTGTCTTATCCAGCAAGATAATTCTTAAGAGTCTAGTTAGAAAAGGCCTTCAAATAGCTTTCATTCGGCAAGCATCTGTTTTAGTTTTAGACATCTGTAAATGATTCTTATACGTATGAGATATACGGGCAACACAAAGCTGTATGAGATGGCAACAAAAAGTTAACATCTTCTATCTTTCTATTGCCATCTGGATTTTTCCACTCCATTAGACTTATACTTGCTATATACAATAGGGTGCAATAATTTATTTTTATCTATGGTAGAATGATGCCAGCCTTCTCCAAGTCAGCCTTGCTGGCTGGGAACTGAAATCTCGATTCATCTGGAGGGCACCAGGTTGGAGATGGCAGCAAAAACCTTTCTTGCTGCCTCCAGAAGTCTGATGTTGGTTTCCTCCTGCAACTGAGTTTATGCGAGTTTTAATTCTGAAGTGTGGTGGACACTTTGACAGGGTACAATGAAAAAACAAAGAGTGAGCTGCCTTTTGTCAGCCTAAAATACTCTCTCAGATTTCTGTTTTATAGAATAACAATAATTAGGCTGAGGCTTGTCCCTGAAAACCAGCAATTTTAAATAGAAGTAGCTCCCAACTATGACAGCTACTACAGACATATATTTTTAAAAGCCTGTGTCTTTCCTATACTTGCCCTTTCTCCCCCCCCCCACCCCCAAGAAGCTAGAGGGATCAAGTTAATCATGGAACTAAGCCCATGGCTTCAATTTACTTTCCAAATCTGGGTGCTCAGGTATCCCTGGTCCTAGATATTGCACAGCACTGCTTGTTATGCTGCTCCGACCTTACCATTGGAACCTGTTATTACCCTGACAGCAAATTACTTGTTCTTACTACATTGTTAAAATAAACACAGCACAGTTCTGAAAGCTGAAAGCACCACACATGGAAGATCAGATGGCACCCTTAGCAGTTATAAAAGGAAATTATTTGTAAGTGGAGTGCAGATGTTAAAGGAAAGTTCTGCTTATGATGCTGTGATGTTGCATCCATCCATATGTTAAGGAAGTGGACATCTGCATATTGATCCACCATCTATATATGTAACCTGCATGGTACCCAGATCACAGTGAGATCCTATCTTCTAATACAAAGATAGTGGCAATGATAAATGATCATTATTTGTAGAATCATCATCAATAATAATATTCATTTATTCATAGTTTTTGCAACTTTCCCCAATGGTCAGACTCTGGACAGTGTGTAAGAAGCACAATATCAATGACAATATTAAGCAGTGTATGGAAACTAATCAAGGAGAGAACCAGTGGTGAAATCTGAACCGGTTTACTACCGGTTTGCTGGCTTTGCATGCGCGCTGCGCATCAAACGTGCGCTGCATGCATGCACGTGCAGTGCCCACCATGCACCAAATATGAGGCACGCACATGTGCAGTGCACGCCAAAAGGAGGCATGGGGTAAGTAGAACTGTGTGCGGGGTGGTGGTGGTGATCAGCTGTGGCATGCGATCTTCGGAGCCTTTTAAAAAAAAATTTAAAAGCATTTTTTTACAACCTATTTGGCCAATAAAATGCTTTTAAAAGTTAAAAAAAAGGCTCTGATGATCATGCTCCACAGCTGTGATTGCAAGAGTCTTTACCGGTTCCAGAGAACCGGTAGTAAAAAAATGCCTAAAAAGTTCCAACGATCGCATGTTACTTAGCTGAACATTGGAACTTTTTTTTTTTACATTTTTTTACTACCGGTTCAGCAAACCAGTAGCCTTTTTTATTCCTGGTTCGGGCAAACCTGTCTGAACCGGAAGCATTTCACTCCTGGAGAGAACCAACCTAGATTTAAGGAGAAATTTCCTGACAGTTAGAACAACTAATCAGTAGAACTACTTGCCTCCAGAATTTATGGGTGCTCCAACACCAGAGGTTTTTAAGAAGAGATTAGGCAACCATTTGTCTGAAATGGTATAAGAGCTGTGGCGGTGCAGTGGTTAGAATGCAGTACTGCAGGCTAACTCTCCCCACCGTCAGGAGTTCGATCCTGTGAGGGCTCAAGGTTGACTCAGCCTTCCATCCTTCCAAGGTCTATAAAACGAGGACCCAGATTCTTGGGGTCAGGATACAGATGTTGTAAAACACTCAGAGAGTGTTGTAAATCACTCTGGAACCGTATATAAGTCTAATTTCTATTACTATTGCTGTAGGGCATTAAGGATAATGCTCATCTACAATCTTCCTAAACCAAAGCCAAGCATGAACTAGAAGTTCTTCAGAACATTGCAGGGAGCAAGGAGGGGAAAGTACATTTTAGAGCATGGGTGTCACTACTGAGAAGAACTGCTTTGTAGTCCAAGACATGTGTGTATCTCTTAAAGAATTAATATTTTTAAACAGATCCTTCCTCAGAGTTCTTCAGAGTCCATGTGAGCAGAGTCACATTTGGCAACTTCCTTCTCCTCCTCCTCATTCCTTTTGTTATTCAAATCACTTTACATGCACCATCTGGGTATAATTCTCATAACAAATCAGTAAAGTCTAATTCTTTGGGAATCCTATTACAAGCAACCCACTATCCTAATTGGTTTTAAGTGGGCATCAAATGAGAATTCTCATATTACTACAGCTATAACTTGGGGTTTCTGAGCATGCCAGATACACACTGCTATGAATGTTACTGGTTTTTCAGATTTATCTATTCCAGTTTGCAGCTGCTATATTCCTTTCTGTGTTATTTAACACATAATTTCTGTATTCATTCCAATTTCCCCCCTCCCCTCTTTCTGTAGAGTATTTAATACTGTAGAGTCCACAGTATTAAATATTGGGGGGTGCAGATAACCAACAATCTGAACTGATCTTTCTACACGCCATCCTTAGTGAAACATGCAAACTAGCATCTGCAATTGGATGGGGAGAGCAGATGTTTCTCCTTCTGTCCTGGTTACTTTTTACAGAGACACGATTGAGAGTGTTTTAACAAACTGCATCACTGTTTGGTTTGGTAGCAGCAGTGCCTCAGAGAGAAAGTCCACTCGGAGAGTGGTAAGGACAGCTGAGAAGATCATAGGAAGCTCGCTTCTTGTTATTCAGGATGCTGCTTTTAAGCGCTATGCGCTTAGAGCTCAAAGCATTGTTAGAGACCCCACAAATCCACTTGGCAGTCTGTTTCTGTTGCTCCTCTGTGGGAGGGAGGTTTCAAAGTATTTCTAGCAGGACTACCAGATTCTGCAACAGCTTTGTTCCCGGTACTAACCGTCTGGTAAACTCACAAGATTAATTTTTCTCGTTGTGTATATGTACACCAGGGATGGGTTCTACTTACCTTTACTACCAGTTCGCAATGGGATCCCGCATATCGCCTATGACGACACCCAGGGTGGTGGGTGGAGCCTCCTGCTGGTTTTACTATTGGTTCTTGCGAACTGGTCTGAACTGGGGGCAACCCACCACTGATGTACACATCTGAACTAGACTGTGTTGTTTCTCTGTGTCATATAATATATGTGGGTGTATGCATAATGTTGTATTTATTATTTATTCATATTTTCTTATGTTTATGTAGTACATATTGGAGGTGTGACCCTTTGAAAGCTGTATGCAACAAAAATTCATTTTAATGTATGCCGATTAGTGTACATTTAGAGTGATTGTAAAGTTTTTCTAAGTCTAAGTCTCCTCCTCCCCCACTATCACTGCTACCAAAAACCAGGGTCAGATGCAGGATGCTTCCCAACAGAAACTTCCCAGTGCAACCAATCAAAAGATGATGTAGAAGCACTCTTTGTCTCCTTCGTAGATTTTTTTTTCTCTTGAAAGAAAGAAGCCACCACAATCCTGTCCCCAAATAAAAGCCTACGGATGAGTCAGGATAATCATACTAAACAAGAATCAGCCAGAAGTATTCTCATTCTTTGCTAACCACAAAACAGATTTGCAGAGGAATAAGGGCTAGAGCTATCGTTACAAGTGGACAAGTGGCTGAAAGGAATACACACACACACAAACACACACACACATACACACACACAGATAGTCCTCATCTTACAACAGTTCATTTATTGACCATTCAAAGTTACAACTGCACTGAAAAAAGTGACTTAAGACCATTTTTCACACTTACAACTGTTGAAGCATCCTCATGGTCACGTGACCAAAATTCAGACATTTGCCAACTGATTCATATTTATATTTATGAATTATGGTTGCAGTATCCCAGGGTCATGTGATTCCTTTTGGTGACCTTCTGACAAGCAAAGTCAACGGGGAAGCCAGATTCATTTAACAGCTGTGGTACTAACATAACAACTGCAGTGATTCACGCTGATATACACAATCTCAATTCCCTGTATTCTTCCATGACCATTGAAAACAGCTCCCAAGTATTTTTTTTCCCTGAGATAATAAGAGTTTCACAAATTTGTATGACATTATCTATAGGAAGAGATTGAAAATTTCTAGAAAACACTATAGAAAGGAAGGTGAAAACATCTGGGATAACAATATCAACACTTCTTAGACTTTTATACCACTTTACAGCGTTTTACAGCCCTTTCTAAGTGGTTTACAGGATCAGCCTATTGCCCCCAACAATCTGGGTCCTCATTTCACCCACCTCAGAAGGATGGAAGGCTGAGTCAACCTTGAGCCTGGTGAGATTCAAACTGCCAAATTGCAGGCAACCGGCAGTCGGCAGAAATAGCCTACCGTACTGCATTCTAACTACTGCGTCACCGTGGCTCATAATTACTAGTAGTTTCTTTTTTAAAATGTGATAATCAAAGTACATACTCTGTTTTCCCTGAAAATAAAACATCCCCTGATAATAAGCCTAATCGGGCTTTTGAGCGCATGCACTAAAATAAGCCTCTCTCTGAAAATAAGCTCTCCCTGAAAATATTTAAATGCAGAGCTGGAAATCAGGTAAGACGGCAAGAGGAGCCCCATCTTGTTCCACGCACCCCAAAATAATAAGACCTCCCCCAAAATAAGGCCAAGCGCCTATTTCAGGGTTCAAAAAAATATTAGACAGGGTCTTATTTTCGGGGAAACACGGTTGGCCTCAAGGAACGCTAAAGATCACATGCAAATTTATCTGGAAATGAATTTTTGAATCCGATTTGTGCAAAATGGGGCTCAAAAAACTTTACTTAGTGCTGGACATCATCCTTTCAGATGTGACCATCCATCAAAATGACTTACACCATATGATCCTAAGATCAGTAGTGTGATGAAGTGGAAAACCCAAAAATTATTCAGAAAAACATTGAGGTCCTGAGCCAGTGTGGAGGAGTGCAAGAGACAGTTTAGTAGCATTCTATGAGTATGATTCTTGGTACGAGTCATTGTCCACACTGGATCTGGACCATCATGTTACTAGTTTTATGATAGAAAAGATGTAAAATGAGGGTGCCACAAAAAGAGTTAAGAGATGATGGACCAAATCCTGCAAACATATCTGCTCTGTGGGTGATGCAGTGCTTTGTTTGGAACTTACATTTTATCCAGCTAGTGTTATGCTGAAAGGAGAATGCAACAAATAGAAGATGGAATGGATTGTGTAGTCAATCACACACTGCATATATATAAGCAAGGCAGCACCACCTGACCGTGACTTGCAATAGAGTTGATAGAGGTAGGGGTAGGAATTGGCAGTTGTGATGATGGTGTGATTTTCTGCCAGTTCTTTAACTCAGCCATGGAGTGTGGCCCAAGGATGAGGGAAGGACTGATGTTGCAACTCATCAGATCTCTTATGCTGGGTCATACAAGTGGTTGAGACAAGTAAGAAAGACCCATGAAGTTCAGTAAGCTAGGAAAGCTAGGAAAAGGAGGAGGAGAGGAAGAAGAAGAGAGATATGTGAAACAAATGATCAGAAGATGTGGGAATAGGTGAAGAAGATGCCCCCCGATGCACCAAGAGATCACAATAAACAGCCTGGAATTTCTGTCTAAATAGCACATGGATGAGAGGGAACAATTCCATTTCAATATTCTGTCCACTGCTTAATGCTCACCAACCTAGGGATAGAAAAACCTGTTATTTTCAGTCTCTCATTTCACCAACCTTAACTTTGATTGTTCTAAGCTACAATTATCACCAAAGGAGAGTGTAACAAAGAATACTGTACTGAAATAAAAATGAATCCCTGTTAACTTCATACTGTCTAAGGGTGCAACACAGAACAAATTATCTTAAAATTGTAACGTTGACAGAAAACTATCCCCATGTGAACAATCGCCCCCATTTCTCTTGGGCATCCCAAAAAGCAAAGAATATTAGCCTTTGTTCATCCTTGCTCTCATTTTCTTTCTTAGATGCCATCACACTAAGCTATAGGAGATAGAAACTGGCAGTTGATGGCTTGCAAAAAAAAACTAAGCCCGCAGTCAATCTCTTGTGATGAGAGGTAGGAAGGAGATTAAAAAAACACTGGCAAAATTGTCACCTGCTTTTGACTGGTGGGTAAAGATTTAATGTGAGACAACACTCAGAATAGGCTGCTAGACATGGCATCTCTCCTAATCACAAACTCAGGTGTCAATGCCAAAAGCATTATAGCCACTAGACAGCACCAGAAAGCCCAGAAAGAAAAAGGATTTGCAGAAGTCCAAATAATGTGCTTAAATTAAACCATCATAAAAGTTTGAAATGTATAGTAACCGGGGGGGGGGGGGAGAGAAGGAGGGGAGGAGGGAGGGAGAGAGAGAAGACCATAGTGAAGGGAATATTTGAGTACTTGAGACATCTTGCATCGTAGGAGTAGGTGAAAAACTGGACAGGAACATTCCTTTTAGGAGGGAGATTAATTGGAACAATTTTGTTGCATGTCTTTTAACAAAATCCAGTTCAATTCGGCTTTATCCAGAAATTAATATGAAAGTTTGGATTGAACAAGATATTCAGAAAGGTGTTTTGTACAGTTCTCTGTGCAAACTAAACATCACTGTTGAAGTGTTGAGGCAGCTGTTTTACAGGGGAGGCTTCTATGGCGAGAGTGGGAATAAAAAGGCATGAAGATGTCTGCAATGGAAGCCCCACCCCTTCCTATGTGGGTCACAGAGGGACAAGTCTTCAATGATAGGGTTATGATTACCATCTCAACTTTTTTGACTACTTGAGCCCTTGTTTGGGGGACTGCCAGGAAAGGCAAGGAGTTGAACAAGGATGTGGACACAAGATGTCTAGAAAAGATAACACTGTCCAAATAGCCTTATGAGACTTCTGAAAGATGTAGCTTTCTCAGTGGTTTCAGGAGACGCTCTTTACACACATCTTCACATACACATACACACACACACACACACACACACACTGACACTTAATATGAAGAGAAGCTAACAGATTAAGAACAGAACTTTTCTTTGAATCATTCAAAATAGATGAGGCATTGACTACAGGTTATTGGACAGCTGTTAAATTGGGATGCAATTTAATAGAAATAGGCTGGTGACATAGGAAGAAGAACTGATGGGAGGTGGAGCAAGGCAGTCATAGAATGGATCCCACTTGATAAAAAGCATCCACAAAAGAGACCTAAAACAAGATGGACAATGACATCAGCAAGTGTTGTGAGCCCAATTGGCAAAAGAAAGCTCAGGACTGTATTGGTTGGAATCATGCGGAAGAGAGGCCTTCATCCTACATTGGGTAGACAATGGCTAAAAATGATGATAATGATGAAATTGGGATACAAACAAGAACCTTTCAAAAACCAGCCCTAACTTGAATTATACTTGCAAATGAAAGGATGAAATCAGCATTTTCTTTCATATATACTATATAAATTAAATATATGATCCCAAACTGATTTACATTAATACAAGTCTTACTGACGCGAGTGTGGTGTAATGGTTAAAGGCTAGAAACCAAGATATTTTGAGTTCTAGTCCTGCCTTAGGCATGAAGCCAGCTGGGTGAATCCCAGACATAGGAGGCAGACAAAGCCATAAGAGGCAGACAAAGGCAAACCACTTCCAAACATACTGACAAGAAAACTACAGGGACTTCTCTGGGTAGTGGCCAGGAGTCAAGACTGACTTGAAAGCAAAACAACTCTTCATTAACATAAAGTGGGATTATTACTTTGTAGAAAGGTGAAGGTAAAGGTTTCCCTTGTCTAGTCATGTCTGACTCTAGAGAGCAGTGTTCATCTCGATTTCTTAGCTGAGGAAGCCAGCATTATCTGAAGACCCTTCTGCAGTCATATGGCTGGCACGACTATATGTTCTGGCACATGGGACACTGTTAGCTTCCCACTGAAGTGGTACCTATTTATCTACTTGCATTTGCATGCTTTCAAACTGCTAGGCTGGCAGGAGCTGGAGCAAGAATGGGAGCTCACCCTATTTCGCAGTGCTTGGGTCTCGAACTGCCAATTTTTTGGTTGACAAGCCCAGTGTTGTAACCACTAGGCCACTGTACCTCCCCCACATATAGATGTGTAAATCATTAAAAATCATATTTGCTTTAAGATCCATCTTTGCAGAGTCAAAGTCTGGATTTGGGGAATTTTTAAGACTTTTGTCAGCCCACTGCTAAAGAAAACAGAATGCCAAAGCTGAAGTTCTACAAAGAATCTGGTCCTCTAAAAATATAGTGAAAAGTTCTGTTTCATCCCTGGCTCACAGTTAGTAGTCATGTGGTTTCAAGCATCAAAGAGAGAAGAGATTGGGATTTTTTAATCGGGGGGGTGGGGGGGTGGGGAATAAAAGCAAGAGAATTTATACCAGAAGAAATATTCTGGCTGCAAAGCTCTGCTCTTTCTGGGGTGGACGAGTGGCACGCCCAGAGTGGTTCAAAAAAGTCAAGATGGCAGTCGTGCATATGCAAAAAGGGTCTGGGTTTCATTTGTGCTGCCAGAACTGCTGTCTTAGATGCTGTTGCAGAGAAACTGTAGAATCCAAATGTAGAATCCTACTAAGGAGAAACCAGTATGGGACTGGTCAACTTGCTCATTTAGACATCTTCATGGAATACAGAACATTGCCTTTTGCACAGCCACTTTGGCCCAATGTTCTCTCAACACTGACTGATAACATTCTCTTTTTTCAAGCAGGTGAACTTACCTAATCCTCCTTGGATGTTATCCATGGGAAGCTTGAGTATGATCCTGAACTATATGAATTTGGGGCATTGATACTTCCCTTCTTTGCTTTAGAGGAGTTGGGGAATTTGGGTGCTGGTGAGGGGATTCTGAACATTGAAGTCCATCGCTGTTTAAACATGTTATTAGATTATAGAATAAAATACAAAATACAAAAGCAAGTAGGAAGGCACAGTGGGAGGAAAAGGAGAAAGAAGTGAGGAGGGGATGGGGGAAAAGGAAAAAAAAAAAGCATTGACTTCCGACTTCCTCTGTTGCAGTAAAATAAAGCATTAACATCAAACCAGTGGTGGGTTGCTACCGGTTCACACTGGGTTGGGCAAACCAGTACCGGTGGCGCTGGGAGATTCTGCCCACCAGGCTGGAGCTTCTGCGCATGCACAGAAGTGCTGGGTGTGTGCACGAATGAACCGGTAGCTGTGGGATTTGAAACCTGTCCCTGCATCAAGCCATAACATTTTACTTTTCCATAATACTATAAACTAGCCATTTCTATAAAAACAAATCAATCTAATTGGTAAAAACCCAAAATCAAAGTTTCATTTTTTCCCACCTCAAGTACAAAGTCCAGAAGTGGTCTCCACATGGCAACAAAAGTATTTATATTCTTTTCTTCAAATGGTCAGTTTAGCCATTTCTGCCAGCTCCATCAGCTTTTGTAGCCATTTGTCCATGATGGGAATTGAAACATCCTTCCATTTTTGTGCATATGGTAGTCTTGCTGATGTCAACATTTATGTATTAGATCAAAGTTCAAATTTTTTTCTCCAAGTCTTTTTCCATTAAACCTAAAAAAAAAAGTTTCTGATTTCATGTTTATCTTCGTTTTAAGAATTTTCTGTATTAAAATATGAATCTTACTCTTTATCTTTGCTTTATCACATGTCCACCGTAAATGATGAAAAGTCCCTTCTTTACTTTTACATTTCCAGCATTCATTTGAAATATCTTTATACATTCCAGATAACTTATCCGGTGTTAAATATCAGTGATGGCATTGAAGTCCATTGAAGTTCATTGAGGTTGAGGAAGTTGCTTTAGAGCAGGGGTGTCAAACTCGTGGCCCGTGGGCCAGATGCGTCACATGCTGGACACGCCCTTGCCTGGTTAAGTGAAGGGGGAAAAAGTTGTGATACATCATGTGACGCCACCATGATGACTCGAGTTTGACGCTTCTGCTTTAGAGCATCCAACAGCCCCTGTTCTGCCATTCTGCCTGTGGCCTGCCCCCCATGCCTGTGTGACCCCCCACCCTGTTTTGAGCCTAGCAGGCCTCCCTGCAGCCTCCTGGGACCAAAAATGGGCCGTGGCTATGGCCCGTTTTTGGTCCCAGGAGGCTGTAGGGAGGCCTGCTAGGCCCAAAACGTCCATGGGGAGGGGAGTGCGCGCATACGGGGTGGAGCTGAGCTGGGCAATGGCTCGCATGCCCGTAGAGAGGACTCTGGTCCGCCATAGGTGCCATAGGTTCACCTTCACGGTCCTAGATAGTTGAACACGAAGGTGTTGTATCTTGTTTCTGGGAGTCCACAGAGCCTTTCCTTCCTAAACTTCAGCTTGATGCATCAAAGTTCCTCTTTTCAGTAATGATATGGGCCACGTAGTGATTGTTACAACTGCCTTGGGATCTCACAGGCTGTAAAATAGTGTTGCCTGTTGTCTTCAGGTTGTCTGCGACACTGCTCTACTCTCAGTTCCCCTGCGCAGACAAGTGAAAAAAGATTTTGAAATATTGGAATGAGGAAAACCATTTTGTAGCCGCATGTAACAGCTTGCTGCTGAGGACAAAGACAATTCTCAACAGGCGGAACTTTTATTTGTGAAGAAATGTATTGTAATTCTCAAATTCATTCCCCAAACAGCACTTAATAAAATCTACTGACTCACTCATTCCATACATGTCAGATCTGTTTTTCACATTTCTGTATAAATTTATTCTCTGAACACTGGTTTTGCAATAGTACTTAACACAGGCCCCTCCTGCTAGATATCTATGCTGCTAGGAAAACCTGTTTAAAATAGTGTTTATGCCAAGGCATAGTATCTCAGATTACTACTGACTGTATCAAGGTGTTCAAGAAATGTCAGTCAACAAGCTGTCAGCCTTCCTGGTTACAGAATAATTTGGTACCGTGATAAGAAATAGAGACAAGGAACATTTAAGGTCTTTCCCCCCACCTGTGTTTTACTGAACTGGTCTTCAACAAGCTTTGAATGGCAGAAATTTATACCTGCATGAAATTATCTGTCCTCATTGCTGATCTCTGTCCTGATTTTGTTACCTCTTTTAATTGAAGTCAACTGATATCCATCCAGATTAGTGGATGACAAAACCAAGGAGAAGGTCTATATCAAGATAATGCCCTTGGCTAGTGTTGAAAAAAGGATGTGAACCCAATGTTAACTCTAGAATAGATGTCTCACTTACAAAATGGTAAGGTGAAGGCAATGTCATATGGATGTGTCAAAAAAAAATCCCAGTATATGTTTGTGCCATATTTAGGTATATGCTCAGAAATTATTCTGTTAAAATGTATTTTTCAAGCATCTATGCATTACTTCAAGAAATAAGCTCACTTTACTAGTATTAAATACATTTCATTTGAGAGCAAATGGTATTACTGGGCCTTCCATTTTCAAATAGTACAACCTGTTCTTTGTTCCTTGGGGTATTCACCTACCAGAATAAATTAACTCATTAGTAGTTGCTTCATTCTGAAGTAAATTTGCAGACACTTGCTAGAGGAAATTAGTGTTTTTGTGTTCCCTCACCTGCCAAATCAACTCATTGAGATGTAATTCCAAGTCAACATATATCAGCTTCACTTGTCAGGGTTACTGAGTTTAAGTAGAGGCAACTCTTATCCCAATTGCTGGAATTTCAGGAAGAAGAACTAGGAGCTACAAATGGCCTATAGAAAGATGCAGGACTGAGGGGAAATCAACTTAAAGGTGGAACAGCTATATTTTTATTTCACGTTCTTTTAAAGACTTCTGAACATATTGATCTACAGTTAACCATTGTGGACATTTGGGAATTAGGAAATTGCCCGGACTTGGTAATTTGCCAGGACTTTTAGCAAGAGGATCTCAGGATTGCTGTGACTGCATATGGTCCATTGATCTGGGTTACCCATCCGTGCCAATGACTCCATCTTTTCCTGTAAGAAAGCACCTAAAATTGTTGTAATATTATGTTAAGCTGAATTTTATTTTGCCTGGAATAGCCTGGATCCTAGTGGAAAGGAGCAGGACCACTTAAAGGCCTCTAAAGTCATGAATAAACTGTGGTTCTGTGGAACAGGTGCATGTGTATGTGTGTGGGGGGAATCAGAGGTGGGTTTCAGCATGTTCTGACCAGTTCTGGAGAACTGGTAGTGGAAATTTTGAGTAGTTCGGAGAACCGGTAGTAAAAATTCTGACTGGCCCTACCTCCATCTATTCTCTGCCTCCCAAGGCCTAGCTGATCGGGAGGAGATGGGGATTTTACAGTAACCTTTCCCTGGATTGGGAACAAAATCAAGATTTTACAGTATCCTTCCCCTGGAGTGGGGTGGGAATGCAGATTTTATAGTATCCTTCCTCTGACATGCCCATCAAGCCACACCCACCAAGCCATGCCACACCCACCCAGCCACACCCATAGAACCGGTAGTAAAATTTTCTGAAACCCACCACTGGGGGAATGTATGTGAGTGGCAATGGATTGTGATGTTTAAGGATATTCTGAGTAAGACTGGGTGGTTGGCTGTAGCCACCAATGAATTTCTCCAGAGCACTCACAACCTGGTTCTAAGCATTGAGGAGAATTAAGTGATAGCTAGACCTAAGTAGCCAAAGCTACACAGATCACTAGGGAAGGAAATGAAGCTGGAAGCTACTCTAAATTGCTAGTCTTCCCAGCAGCATCAACCAGGAGGGGTCAAAATTAACCAGAGGATGGATAGAGTGTTGTGTAAGCCTTGCCCCTTTTGAAGGCACATTCATAATGGGTGGGACTTTCTTGCAATGCTCTGATGTTCTCTTGTCACTTGCCCCTCTCCCCACCTTCTGTGTGGATATTGCAGTCTCTGGTGCTGAAAAAAGCAGCAGCAGAAGAAAGACCATAGAGAGGGGTAAATTATATTAACAATGTCTGTTCTTGTAAAGGAATATGCCTTCATCTAAAAAAAGGATATATTTTTTTAATACTCAGCTGCACTTTCCAAACAGCTGCTATAGTCCAGTGCTGTCCCCACCCCTTCTTACCTTGTGTAAGACATGTGAAGCTGATAGGTAGAGAAGGTAGAAAGACACAGGCTCAGCTTGGACCAGTGGTGGGTTCCTCCTGGTTCGGCCCAGTTCTCCTGAGCCGGTAGCGGTGACGATATGATGTCACCGAACTGGTTCGGCCCGGTTCCCCTGAGCCAGTAGCAGTGATGATATGATGTCACCGAACTGGTTCTGCCCCCCTGCACCACACCCATCCACCCCCCGCGTTATTCTTATCTTTTATTTGGCCCCACCCCCAATCTATTGCTGCCTCCTGAGTCCCAGCTGATGGCTAGAGGAGAAAAAACTGTTTAAACTCTTGCAACGGGGCTTCAAAGGGCCGCCCTACAGCTGATCAGTGTTAAAAAAACCCAAATGAGTAGACCGATGCCTGCAAAAATAAATGGGTAGATCAATGCCTGCAAAAATACATGAGTAGACCAGTGCCTGAAAAAATACATGAGTAGATCAGTGCCTGCAAAAATAAATGGATAGACCAATGCCTGCAAAAATACATGAGTAGACCAGTGCCTGCAAAAATAAATGGGTAGATCGGTACAGCTCTGCAAGCAATTAAAAGCCTGGTAGACCAGTACCTCTGCTAAATCCTAAAAAATTGTCACATGACCATCAAGCCATGCCCACAAAGTAAGCCACACCCACAGAACTGGTAGTAAAAAAATTTAGAACCCACCCCTGGCTTGGACATCTTGTGATGTGCAGTGATTCCACACAGTGGTTGGTTTATTGTACACTAAAGCCCAGAAAAATGTATATATGGAAAGGAATATACATTAACGATAAAGGTTTTTCGTACAATATAATTTATGCACTGTGATCATATGTATGTCCATTTGGAAGTAAGCATCACTCTGTTCAATTAGATAAGCATATTCCTATCTAAGTGTTAATAGAACTGAACCGTTGTTGTATTAAGATCAACAATAGAAAATTATGTATGGAGAGCATACATGACTTGATGGACATACATAGGGCTGAACTTTTTTTTTTGGTAAATCCAGGATAGCAAGATTGCATTTAGAAGCAGTTCAAAAAGATGCTGCCCTAATTTACGGAAGTATAAGGAGAGGGAAAAGGATGAGCAGAATAATTAAACTCACAAGATTTGATATTAAAGCTGATCTCAATAAAAGTAGTTTTAGCCTTCCTGTGGAGTTGATTGCTTGATATACAGTTGGCCCTCGACTTACAACAGTTTGCTTAGTGACTGTTCAAAGTTACAATGACTCTGAAAAATGTGACTTATGATCATTTTTCATACCTACAACCCATGATCATGTGATTAAAATTCAGATGCTTGACAACCATCAACTTGGCAACTGGCTCATACTAATGACTGTTGATGTGCCCCAAGGTCATGTGATCACTTTTTGTGAACTTCTGACCAACAAAGTCAAGGGGGAAAGCCAAATTCACTTAACCAGATTGCTAACTTTATCCGCTACAGCGATCCACTTAGCAACTGTGGCAAGAAAAGTTGTAAAATGGGGCAAAACTCCCTTTTAACCAGGGGTGAAATCCAGCAGGTTCTGACAGGTTCTGGAGAAATTTTGAGCAGTTCGGAGAACCGGTAGCAGAAATTTTGAGTAGTTCGGCAAACCAGCAAATACCACCTCTGACTGGCTTCAGAGTGGGGTGGGAATGGAGATTTTGTAGTATCCTTCCCCTGGAGTGGGGATGAAATAGAGATTTTGCAGTATCCCTCCCCTGCCACACCCACCAAGCCATGCTCACCAGGCCACACCGCGCCCACCAAGCCATGCCCACAGAACCGGTAGTAAAAAAATTTGGATTTCACCACTGCTTTTACCACATGTCTCACTTAACCACAGGAAATTTGGGCTCCTTTGTGCTTGTAAATCGAGAACTACCTGTAGTCTGTCTGGTGGAGTTGACCCCAGATATTTTTCAGGAATTTGCCAAGGCAGGAGTCTCCTTTTATGGTCACGGAATGACTCACACTGAAAGTCCTCAATGGGAAGAATTCCATTAAAGGTGACTTCCCTTGAATGTCAGCTAGGCTGGCTAGGAACACAAATGTGCAGTGAAGAACAAGGCACAGAGGCAGCCCTAATTTCTCACTGTCGGAAAAAAAAGTTAGTGCTTTACTTAGCCTGGCATCGTGTACCAGAGTTTTTCAACTTTGGCAACTCTAAGATGTGTGAACTTCAATTAATTGTATAGAGCATATAAAACCTACCAAGGTTTTGTTTAACTCTTGTTTTTCTCATAAAGTGGTTGCCTGTTTATATTCCAGTAATTTTTTTTGTTACAGTTAGAGCTACCTCAATTTTAACGCGCCTTCTTTGTACGTTTGCACATTGATTTGTTTGATCTCTCTTTTATTTCTGTTCTGCGCTAAGTTTTTAAACAGATTAACAGCAACCGCAACAACATTATTTCGAGGCAAGCATTTTAGGCTATC
The DNA here is from genome assembly GCA_030761175.1 of Masticophis lateralis. Lineage (NCBI taxonomy): Eukaryota > Metazoa > Chordata > Lepidosauria > Squamata > Colubridae > Masticophis > Masticophis lateralis. The sequence continues at coordinate 196,433,592 of JAUDYJ010000001.1, read as the reverse complement.
AATCATCAGCCAGGGATTGGCATCTTCCCATTTGGTATTTACTGTGGTTGTAATGTGTCTTTGGATGCTGGTTGGCGCTCTATAATTGGTCCTGCTATTCTCCCTAATTTTGCTGCCTTTGAAAGGAAAGCAAAGATAAAGGAAACAGCAATGCTTTGTGATTTCAGCCCAGGAAACAAGAATAATCAGCATATAAATGAATGCGTTCTTCTCCAGTTACCACTGGTATGAGTAGCCATGTGCTATCAAATGAGAAAATGACATACCCACTGCAGCCAGCCTGTAATAATCCCTGTGTGATGAATTCCAGTATTAAGATTGCCACAATGCGAGGATACTCAGCCTGACAATCACACTGATTTCATTGGTTACAAATGGGGTGGGGTGGGGGGAGCGGCCCATTATTTAGCTTAATGCCGATTCTGTAAATAGCAATATTATCTGGAAACAGTGGTTCGCTTGCAGTAACATATGCATTTGGAACTTCTCCCTCCAACTGTTTTTATTTGCTTATTTCCTGAAGAACATCACATCCTGCACTCCTGCTGTTTGAGGTGGCCTCCTTAAAATAGTGAAAAGATGAGCCAGGTTTTCCTTCCTTTGTAAAATTAAAATAGAAATGCCTCACCGCTTATCAGTGTGGCACTTAAATAAATGCATGGCTCGGTTGGTTTTTTTTTTTTTTTGCAGCCGGCTAGGTATAATGTTTATTTTCTTTGTTTGGTTTTGATGGTTTGGGGAGTTTAATTGTATTTGTATTTCTGCATGACTCATTTTCCTCTTGAACAGGCTGGTGTTTTTTTTTTTTCTTCCTTGCTTCTCAGGGTCTCTGTCTTGGCTGCGTATCTATCAGCATTCACCCTCCCAAGGTCATGATTAGCAAATGTGAGAACTTCCAATTATATAACCTTATGTAACAGGATGCAGCTCGTTTATGGGACAACTCAAGAGTGGGTTAAGATGCATTGATGATTGGTGGTGCTTCCCTGCTTATAATAAAGCTTAGGAAAACGACAATATCGGTATCTGTACTCTGTTTTTTTTTTCTACCAGGATATGGGCAGCGGCGCACTGTCAGTTGCGCAGTCTTGTCCGGTCCCATTTACACTGAAATAGAGGCTCTCCAAAGTTTCAATAGGAATTTTCTTTATCTGTCTGGATGATGCTAGGGATTGGGCTCTCTACAAAGGAAAACGTGCTTTCCCACTCTTTTTAAAATAAAAATAAAATGTATAAAATAAAACATTCAATGTACCTCTCAGATTAATACCCTGTTTCCCCAAAAATAAGCCATCCCCTGATAATAAGCCTAATCGGGCTTTTGAGCGCATGGCAATAAGGCCAAGCGCTTATTTCAGGGTTCAAAAAAATATAAGACAGGGTCTTATTTTCGGGGGAAATGGTACCAGATGATAAAACAAAATATTCAATTAATATCACTATTAGAACTTTATATATATATATATATATATATATATATATATATATATATATATATATATATATATATATATTTATATATATGTGTGTGTGTGTGTGTGTGTGTGTGTGTGTGTATGTTTTCTGAGGTTTTCGCGGGTGTTTGTATGTAGGTCTGGTTATTCGGGTCTTCTCCCGCGTAGAATTGGAAGTATCTCGGCGACGTTTCGACGAAGTCTCATTCGTCATCTTCAGGCTGGTGTTCTCGGCTTCGTGCTTCCAGGAGCAATGTGAGATCGCAGCTGTCTCTTCCTTTTAACTGCTAGTGTGGGTGTGAGCTGATTGGGTGGGAGCTTGGCTGTGTTCTGATTGGGTGGAGGTGTGTTCTGATTGGTTAGGGGCTTGGCTGTGCTCTGATTGGATGGGGGGTTGGTTGTGCTCTGATTGCCTGGGGGTGTGTTCTGTTTGGGTGGGGGCTTGGTTGTGCTCGGCTTAGTCTGAATTGCAGGGGGATTTGAGCTGGTGAGCTGTGTTGTTGTTGTTTGGCTTCATGTTTGTGGCCATGAGAGCTTTTCATGGCGGGTGTCAGTCTGCTTCATGTATGTATATATATGTATGTGTATGTATGTATATATGTATGTGTATGTTTATGTGTGTGTATATATATATATATATATATATATATATATATATATATATATATATGTATACATTCATACACATACATGTATGTATACACATATACACACACATATATGCATATATACACACATATACAAATAAATATATGTATGTGTTAGGAAATGGTCATTGCCTAACTAGTTGGCCAGGTAATATATAAGACAGCATTATATGTTTACAGTATGAATATGTATAATATAGCTTTAAGTGTATTCCTGAGTCATTCTGCACCCTGATTAGATGAGCTCTGTAGCAACTGTATTTAAGGAGAGTTTGGTCTGTGTGGACATTACACCATATTGTTACGTGCTGCTATGTTGTAGATGTCTTTGGTCTCTTTACATGGTCAATTTGATCATGGTTTATTTATTACTGCTTTTATGAACTGTTTATATTGTTCCTGAATGATTCATGTCTTGCTCTACGAACCGGTAAGAAGTTTTGTATCTCTGGATTGATCATGCATGGCTAAGACTTGGATTGGTAAAAGGACTATGAATTTGCTTTGCTCTATAAGCAAATTTTAACTACTTTAAAAACCAGTTTGTATTCAGTTTATTCACAACTACTCTCAGCACCATTTCCGTGAGCAAGCACTCTATGCTCTGCTTCATAACCGTTCCTGGTTATTTCACAACTATATCTTTAATGTTGATTATGGGCCCAGAGTCAACCAGAACTAACCAGAATTGCTCAGAGCTAAACAAAGTTATCTAGAGAACTGAGAGTTAATGTGAATAATTCAGACAACTGTGTTTGTTATATATAATCCAAGTGAAGATGGCACAAGAACAGGCATTCAGTATTTCCATGATAACCCGGTTGGATGGAACAAACTATGTTTCCTGGTCTACGAAATGTAACCTTTTGCGTAGGGAAGGACTATGGGATGTAGTTAATAATCCACTGGATGTAACAGCATGGAATCCTGATGATGATGAAGATGAGAAGAAATTAGCCAAGTTCAACCGAGATAATGAACGCACTCTTTGCATAATTGGACTGACACTGAGTGACCAGCAGCTTGTCCATATTCGTGGTGAAGATCCTGCTGCTAGGTGTCAGAACAAGTTGAACAGCCTATATGTTCGTGATAGTGTGGGTGCGCATATACATCTGACACGTAAATTGTTTAAACAATGTCTTTTTAAAGGAGGAGATATGATGGCTCATTTGGAGTTCATGACAATAACTTTTCAAGAGCTGCACGAGAAGGAACTTATTTTTTCAGAATTGCAACAAGTTTACATAATCCTTTCTTCTTTGAATGAGAGTTACGATGACTATGTTTCTTTACTGGAGGTTTTGACTAGAGATGAACTAACGTTGACTGGCATAACCGGCAGGTTGTTGGAAGAGTCCAGAAGAAGATTAGATAGAGACCAATTGAGAGAGAAGCAACCAAAAGAAGAAAAAGTATATTCAACTGCCTATTTTGTAAAAAGATGTTTTTCTTGTGGGGCTCAGGGTCATATAGCTAAATATTGTAATAAGAATGGAAAATCAAAAGGGTGAGAGCAGTATGGATCTCTCCCTCTGGGGGAGATACTATGTCTTTGAATGCCTGCTTCACAACACCAAGAAAGTGTGATGTAGCCCCCCACCATTTGTCACCTCACCCGATACCTTATGTCAACACATTTTACTTTTAGCTAAGGTGCAAAAAATGGCAGAATTAGAGCAAAGGATTAGCATTAAATCCTAACCACACTTGACGGGAAGGGAGCCCCCATTGACCTGAATTGGGTCTTATTTCCAAATGAATGGACTTACAATATATCTGCAAATGTTCATAATGGTGGATCACACCCAAACCCAAAGGTTATTCTCACATTTAACACTCCCTCGTCTTGCAGAATTCACTCTCACAATTGCTGAATTATTAGATTTGCTTGACCCATTTGATGTAGTCCATAAGCACTGAGGAAAAATGCTGAACATTTGTCTGTCTGTTGTTACACACTAACATGACTGCTTTAGAACTTGCCTGTGTGTGTCTGTGTCTCTGTGTCTGTCTGTCCATCTGTGTCTGTCTGTGTTAATTTGATGTCTGAAACGTGTCTTGTACTTTCCTTTTAATAAGGTATTAAAACCCTTGAGATTTCTGTGCAATACAAATTTGTCGGCTCTTAAACTACATTAACTTTCAACTCTAGCATGCCCTACAAAATCCCTTAAGCAACAATTAGTGATATCAATATTTGATATGCAGCTTATAATTCCCATGCATGTCATGTGTGTGTGTGTGTGTGTGTGTGTGTGTATATATATATATATTTGAAGCTGAATCCATCAAATAATGATATAGATAAAACTACTGCAAAAATAACCCCCTAAATTGGTATGTCAGTATATTAATTGGGCTTCAAAAATTGCTTGTTACACAAGTATCATAACCCTTCATTTAAAAATAGTACATTCAGAATATTAACATTTGAAAAAGTTGCCGTGGGAAAAACCATGTTAGTTTTTGAATCAAAAAGATCAAAAAGTCTTGAAGGTGCTATAAAAGTTGAGGTCTACATTAGGTATTTAACTCTTCAAGTAATCCTTTATTTAAGTCAAAAGGCTGAAACTTAAGGACTGTGCTTTGAACCGTAGTGTGTGTGTGTGGGGGGGCGTTTACCACATTTAAATTGAATTTGATGTCATTGCATTTAAGCTTAATTAAATGGAGCATGTTTACTTTCTAATCCTGCTTTAACAATCGTTTTTATTTAAACAATAGAATTTGATGACAATTTTCAGCCTGCATCTAAGCTTTCAGGGAGGCAGGTGTTAGCCTGAGGTATAAGATTAGATTTGCCTTGAGGCTACAAATCATCATTGACATGGACCATAGATAATTCAGAACTACCTCACTGCAGATTCATGGATTCTGATGTACATGATGGTAACCTACCCTGGAGCTGTCACATCTCGGCTGGAATAATCTGCATGACCACTAGGTGTCAGCAATGACATAGAGAAAACTCGCTTTTGCTGGCATCCAGTGGCACTCCAGATTTTTGCAGCCTAGATGTGGTGGCCCTATTATTCACACACCCACACTTTGTTTGTTTGTTTGGTTATATATTTATATTTATATTTATATTTATATTTATATTTATATTTATATTTATATTTATATTTATATTTATATTTATATTTATATTTACATTTATATACCGCCCTTCTCCCTGGGGACTCAAGGCGGTGTACAGCCAAATAAAAACATAGAGTACAAATATTAAAATACGATTAAAAAGTATATATAAATTTGGCCCCGTAATTAAAAAACAATAACAAACCAATTAAAACATTTCAAAGTGTTAAGCCAGCCCGGCTTGCTGAAAAAAGAGAGTTTTAAGGGCATGGCGGAAGGTACCGAGTTGTTCCCAAACATATACCAGAGCCTTTTAAAAACTATGGTTGTGATATTGAGAGCAGTTTTGCTAAGGGGAATACTAATACAAGGGAAGATGGATCTTTCCTTTCTCTTTTGTTAATCATTTTGAACATTTTAGAAGGAATGGGGGGAGGGGGAACCCTCCAATTAGCTTTGTTTTTTTATTTTTGGGCACAGACTGATTGACAAAAGCCTGGAAAGTCAGGTGGGAGATCCCTAAGGTCCATATTTGGCTCATAGGCTGAACTTTCTCCATCTGTGCCTGAAGTAAGCTGGCTTGTGATCATGAAATAGTCACCCTTCGATTTTCAGAGTGCAATGGTATTTCTGGAACATTTGTCTAATTTTTCACTGTCCTGTTCTTGTTCTTTACATTGCCAACACCTTCGTAAAAAATATTCTTTAGAAGGAGATCATTCATAGATTAAAAATATTATATTATATATAATATAATATATATATTATATATATATAATATAATATATATATATAATAAATATTATATATTATATATATTATATATATATATATATATATATATATATATATATATATATATATATATATATATATATATATAATAAAGAATATAAAGTGAAATTAGATATTAACATACTGGATATAAATGTAAATAATGATCCTGCTAACAAAACAGTTCATTATGAATATTTAAAAATAAAGAGAAGGAGCGGGAGGATAAAAGCTAAGAGTAAAGACAAAAGTCGATGCAGGAAGTTGTAAAATTGTATATATCTGTTCTTAGTATTGTATTTTAATGTCTGGTGTATGTGTGTTTTTGTTTTTTGTTTTTGTCTCTTGATTTCTTTTGCTATTGTGTGTTTGGTTCTAAAATGTAAAATACTCAATAAAAATTATTTTTTTTAAAAAAAAGATTAAAAAACAGGCGTGTTTGTGCTGACTGTGGGCAATCTATCCCGATTTAGCATTTTACCTTTATGAACCTGTCTTGTGGCTCTCCATAGAAATGAGCCACTCCAGGTTGGGAAAGAATTGAGGTGGTACAGATTGGCAGATCAACACATCTATAGGGTTTTCCATGCCTTGTAGAGGCCAAGCAAACTGGTCAGAAGCAGTGGTGGGTTTCTACTGGTTTGGGCGAAGTATTTAGCCATAACAACATTTTTTTCTCTGAGAGTCAAGGACATTCAGCCTGCACCTGGAGTGGTGTGACTGGGAGGCATCTCCAGTTGGGATGGTGGATTGATTGGACCATGTGATAGACATGTGGGTACAGGGGAAGAAACTTCGACTTTCCTTTGGGTGGGGAAAACCTGGGAGCTTTCAGATTCGGGTTTTCCCAGCTGTGCCAATATGACATCTCTAATAAAATGGAACTTTGAGGAATTGCTGGCCTTGGAGTCTTCATTGGTTGGGGGTGTTACTTGGAACCCTGACATGCTATCTGCCTTTTAGAGGTGTTTCAAGGTTTCCCAAAAGGCAACTGGACTTTTATTTTTGTTTTTCCTTGAAAATGTTTTGCTTCTCATTCAAGAAGCTTCTTCGGTTCTTCTAACTGAATGGTGGGGAATGGAAGGATTTATATTCTTTGCAGTCATCTGGTCTATAGAATATGAGAAGAATATACCTTCATCCATTCTCCACCATTTGGTTAGAACTGAAGAAGCTTCTTGGATGAGAAGCGAAATGTCTTCAAGGAGGAAAAATCAAAAAAGTCCAGTTATCTTTTGAAAATAGCACCTTTGGGACAACCATGGCCTGGATGATTGAGAATCTCCATAGACATTTGTTTCAAGATCTGCCCATTCACATAAACTATGATCACAAAAGTCCTAGTTACTTTTGCTGAAAGATTCTTTTATGCCATATTTCAAACTTGTTGATCCTATTAGTTCAAGGGGGAAAAACTGTTTGGGCATATCCTAATTTGGTACATAGTTACTCAAGATTGGATTAAGTGATGATTTTGGTACTTTGTATTTTTTAAACATGAACAGAAGGCTCTGAAAATAAATCTGCTTGGGATCCAAACCTTTAGCCTGGCATTTATTTAATGAAGTGGAGTGTAGTTATGGAAATTTATGTCTCATTGGCCTTAGGTGGCATGATAATCTTTGATCTTTATTACAACAGGCCATGGCAATCTCTCCAGAGATTTGTAGTGTTATCCTAAATGTGTAACATTTAGCTACTGTTGACTTGCTCAATCAATATAGCTTAATTTCCCATGTATATTGAAGGAGATGGACAAATTCAAGATGTTTGTTCAATCTCATCTAATGCATTTTTTTTTTTAAAAAAGCTTCTGTTATTTTTAGTTAAGTTATTTTCCTTTAGGCAACTTGAAGGTAACTACCAGTGGAAATTTTGGATGAAATAATAATCAAAGGCTTGCTTAAAAAAAAAAAATCAATAGAATTGTAACGTAAGGTTTCTCACTTTTAATCATTAAAAGAAGCTCAATGTAGGGTTATCTAATGGAATTAAAACAAAAGAATCACATAAAATTCTATTATTTCTAGTCTGCATAATATATAGACTTATAAGATTTACAACCTGCCTTACTCCAGAGGCTTTAGGCAGTGTACAAATCAGATCACAATACAATACACACAAGAATACACTAAAAAACAAAATAAACCAAAAAAATAACAGCAATGATATCACCATAGTACAGATCTTACTTTGGCTGTTGATCTGCAAATATCTTCAGGAATAATTAAGATTTTACTATTTCCTGGAAGGATGCAAGCGTAAGGGTCATTCCAGAGGAAGGGGACTGAGAATGTTTTCTTTTGTGATCTCTTCTTGTATCAATTAAGAAGGGACATTTAGGAGATGATATCTGTTCATCTGTGTTGGCTAACCAAAATAGGGGGTTTCCAAACATTAAACAGCACAACTATCTGGCATTATGTGATATACTAAAGGTGGGATAAGTAATTCGACTTTGGAACTTTTATTGCAAAAAAAAAAGAAAGAAAGAAAGAAAAAAAAAAGGCTGAAATCTGAGCCATGTCGTTATATTTGCTTCTCATTTTCCACCAGCACTGCTTCCATTTCCTGGAACCAAGCAAAGACTATTCATGAGGAATCCTTCAAATTGCTGGTGGGCCCTGCTGCAATGGTGTGTGGGAATGACCTTGAAGACAAAGAGAAAAGATGCTGCCTAGGGAATGATTGGATAAAAGGAGGAGGAGCCCAGAAATACTTAATGGGCAAAGAAAGAAGCATAAGAAGGGTCCACTGGAGGAGTCAAATCCAGCAGGCTCTGACAGGTTCTGGAGAACCGGTAGTGGAAATTTTGAGTAGTTTGGAGAACTGGCAAATGCCACCTCTGGCTGGCCGCAGAGTGGGGTGGGAATGGAGATTTTGCAATGTCCTTCCCCCAGGAGTGGGGAGGGAATGGAGATTTTGCAGTATCCTTCCCCTGCCATGCCCAAGCCGTGCCCACCAAGCTGTGCCCACCAAGCCACACCATGCCCACCAAGCCATGCCCACAGAACTGGTAGTAAAAAAAATGGATTTCACCACTGGTCTACTCCAACATATCAGATTCTTAAAAGTGACAGTGTGAGGTTTTTTAAAAATTTATTTTCAGACTTTCAAGATTCTTTTAATGTAGTCTGACAATAAATAGAATTAGCTCATCTGATTGTGTTTCCCGTCTGGTGTACCTGAGAAGGCTGACAGTAGCCTAATTTCTCTGAGAAATTCCTTAAGCACTAAGTGGATACTTTTTGGATCCTTAATCTGAAGGGTTTCCTTAATTAGCTCAACCTTGTGGGGAGGTTATGGCTTTGATTAGCCTCATGTTCATTTGGAAACCATCTGTTCTTGATGAGAGACTCCTGGATATGTCCTCCTGAACCAGATTATGATTCATCAGCTTGAAGCTAAAGGCCAGATCCAGTGCATGACCAGCAAAGTGGGTTGAGCAAATGATGGTATTGTTGTGGTCATGAATTCCCGACTTACTTATGCCATAGAGAGGGGGGGCAGTTAAAATGCCTTGAGCACCTGAGATCCAGGTGCTCAGGAGGGAAGACTGCTACGGTAGGAGTGTAGCTAGGAGTGTCAAGGCCCATGAGCTAAGAATAGAATAGAATAGAATAGAATAGAATAGAATAGAATAGAATAGAATAGAATAGAATAGAATAGAATAGAATAGAATAGAATAGAATAGAATTCTTTATTGGCCAAGTGTGATTGGACACACAGGGAATTTGTCTTGGTGCATACGCTCTCAGTGTACATAAAAGAAAAGATACATTAATCAAGAATCATAAGGTACAACACTTAATGATTGTCATAGGGTACAAATAAGCGATCAGGAAACAATATCAATATAAATCATAAGGATACAAGCAACAAAGTTACAGTCATACAATCATAAATAACATCAAGGAAGCAAAAACTATACAGACTTCAACAAGGTATCTTTAGAGTTAGACTGGAATAATGTACAGAATATTGGAAACTGCAAGGGGAATTTCCCATCTCATTTATAATGTGTTAATTAAGGCAAAATCTCTTTGATCTGAAATGCTTTTTCCCACATTTATTACCACCTGGGCTATGCTGCCATTTATAAGATCAACTACCAACTGACTAATCTGTTATGCTGATTGTATATCTACTCTCCATTCCCCCCCCCCATGCATTCCCAATTTGTCCCTCTGATTAAGCATTCCAAACACAGTTACCTGTCTAACTAACTGTTTGCCACAGTTTCCTGTTTCATAGGTGCCCCTCTCCTTCCTCTGGGTTGAAATTGCTGTAATATCCTCCAGAACAGCTGGCCAGATTTCACTAAGGGGAACTCTCTTCTCTTGGTCCAGCCAGATCATGCCCACCTGGTTCTCCCATGTTACATTCAAATATATCATAGATGAAACTATCTTATTTGCAGAGGGTCTTCAAATTCAGTCTGATCCTGAATCTTCTGACGATGTACATATCTGGCTCTTGAGGTGAGATTGGGAGACACGAGGTAGGAATGAAAATAAGTTTCTCCTTCTCTTGGAATGGCCTGGTCCCATCTTTCACCATCTTTCTCCTCTCCACTGCTACTCTTATTTTCTTTTCATTTATCCCCATCTTGGTTATGCAAACCCCCATCCTGCAAAATTCCCACATGCTTTTTCCATCCACAATATTACTAACTACATTTACCCTTCTGCCTAGAGGCTAGCTACAGTTAGACATATTCTTTTTATTTACTGCATGTGCATTTTGATTTTGGAACTAGGAAAAAAAACAGATTAGTGTTTTAAAAAAATACATAAAAATGAGAATGTTGTTTATTTTCTTTTTTCAACCATCTTGAAAATCCATCTTTCCTATAGTTTATTGATTCTGATCTGGAAGGTTGCTGCCTTATATACTAAGTCAGCCAATAAACCTTCACCACTTAACTTCTTTGGCATGTAGATGAACTTGCATAATATGCTTTCCCCTGGACCTGCATTCATGTATGATTCATGAACTCCCTCTGGTATACACAATAATGCCTTTTTTTTTCTTCCAAAATTAAGGTTGCCTTTATGATCCTTGTGCCCTTTTTGATGGAGATTCACGTTTACTAAATACAATGGAACAGATCATGTCAGGCTAAGTATTTACAACTGGCTTTATTCAATTTTTTGTATACAGCCATACGGTTGCCAACCAATTTGTCTTGATACTCATTACAGTACTTTCTTAACATCCTGAACAAGTGTGATTCCTGAATCCAAATAATAACTGAGAGGAAACTTTGAAAGCAAAGATATCAGAACTAAATTATTAATAGTTTGCAGGCAGAGATCTAGAATTATTTTGGTGCTTGCTTTATTTATCCGTTCTCCAATATTGGAAGTAATCCTGGGATATAAATCCACATGCCAAGTTGCCTTTAGAGTTTATTCTGAAGTCGATCAAATACCATTTTGAATGATCACGAATTTTCTGAAAATAAAATAGGTTGACAGGACACTTAAGAACGAAAGATTTTACTCTCCATTTTATGCATATGCAGCTCTTCCTGCTCATGTGCCAATGTTATGATTATAGCTGGAAGTGCATATGTGTGTTTCAGTCAATCAATCAAATTAATGTATATGCTGCTTCAGCAAAGAGACTCCAAGAAGCTAACAACATGACATACAGTAAATAGGATTAAAACCTTTTTAAAAAAAGTCAAAATGGATATACAATCAAAGGTGAACCTGATGCCTAGGAACCCAGTGTAGGATCATTTTCTGCCAATTTCTCATGTTCCACCCCCAAATTATACTTTCACTATAACTAAGTGGCAGCATCTAATTGACCCAGGTTCATATAACCAACCAACCAAACAAACAAACAAAACAACCCACAACCTAGTTACTGCTTAAATCAATGTTCCTCCACTTCTGGGAGTTGAAGTCCACACATCTTCAAATTTCCACAGGCTTGGAAGAAACACAACCAGATTGAGAGGATAGCAATCAGTGGTTGGTTCCTCCTGGTTTGGCCCAGTTCCGTGGAGCTGGTAGCAGTGATGATATGACATCACCGAACCAGTTCTGTCCCCCCACATTATTCTTACCTTTAATTTGGCCCCACCCCCAATCTATTGCTGCCTCCTGAGTCCCAGCTGATCGGCTAGAAAGAAAAAAACTGTTTAAACTCTTGCTGGGGGCTTCAAAGGGCCGCCCTACAGCTGATCAGTATTAAAAGGCAGTGTGGTGGTAGACTGGTGCCTCCAAAAACAAATGAGTAGACCAGTGCCTGCAAAAATAAATGGGTAGACCAGTGCCTCCAAAAACAAATGAGTAGACCAATGCTTCAAAAAATAAATGGGTAAACCAGTGCCTCCAAAAACAAATGAGTAGATTTGAGGAGGATTTAAAAGATGTAAAAGAAATCAGAAATGAAATTAAAAAGACTGTTGAAGAGAAACATGATGAAATAAGAGAAGATATTTTGTTGGCTGTTTCTGGTTTGTCTAAAATTCTTGTGCAGCTTGATGAAAGAGTGGAAGAAATCAGTGAGGTTACTCAAGATTTGGAGGATAAGATGGGAGCATTCCAGACCAAATCGGACAGGATGGAAGGGGATATTATTATGATGCAATACAGGTCAATGGAGTTCGCTCTGAGGCTGAGAGGGTTGAAGGAAGATGGACGGGAAAACTTAAGAGACAAATGTGCTGAAGTGATTGCCTCAGTGGTTGGAAGGAAAAAGGATGAAATAATTGGATACTTGGATAAAGTCTACAGAGTTAATTCATGGATTGCAAGAAACAGAAATTTGCCAAGAGATGTTGTGATTTACTTTACCGAGAGAAAAATTAGAAATGATGTATTGCAAGCTTCTTACAATAACAAAGTACAAGTGTCTGGGCAGGAAATTAAGGTGCTGAAAGAGATTCCTCCTAAAATGCTTAGAGACAGAAAGAATTTTGGTTTTTTAGTGGAGGAATTAAGAAGACAACAAATACTCTACAGATGGGACGTACCAGTAGGCATAATAGTGGATTATGCTGGAGAGAGGTACCGAATGAATACCGTTGAGAAAGCAAGAGAATTTTATCGTAGTGTGCTAAAAATGGAAAACACCGCGAAAGATGATAAAAAAGCAGGAAAAGGAAAGCAACAGTCTTTAACATATGCTGAGGCAGTGGTTGGAGAATCTAAGAATCAAGATGACCAGAACCAATTGGATCCAACATCACTTCCTTTTCCTTTAAGTCAACTGGAAGGACCATTGGAATTTGCAAAACTGGAGCAACCAAGGGCACAACGTGTGACAAGATCAACTACTAAACAACAACAACAACAACAACAACAACAACAACAACTGGATACAAAATCAGAAGCTGTGGGGGGAGCAAGACCGAAGATCAAGGTTAAAGAGGATCTTCGGAATATGTTCCAAGTGCTTCAGTCTCACAAAGATGCCAGTTAAATTTTTGTCTTGGAATGTCAATGGTTTGAACTCACCACAAAAGAGAAAGAAAATATATCATTATTTGAAACAATTTAATAATGATGTTGTATGCTTACAAGAGACACATATCAAATTATCAGATCAGAAATACTTAATTAATGCTAAATTAGGGACTCACTTTGTGGCATCGTCTTTGGAAAAAAGAAATGGAATAGTGGTATAGGTAGAATAGCAGCAATTAAAATGAATGTATTACCTAAGTTTTTATTTTTGTTCCAAATGATACCGGTGCTGAAGAAGGATGAACAACTGAGGGAATGGCAAAAAGGTCTTAATACTTTTATATGGTCAGGTAAAAAACCCAGAGTTAAATTAAAAATTATACAAGATATTCGGGAGAGAGGTGGTTTAAAAATGCCAAATTTAAGATTATACTATGAAGCCTCGGTATTAGTTCAGATTAGTGATTGGTTTAATTTAACAGAGGATAGAATTTTGAATCTAGAAGGACATGATTTACTTTATGGATGGCATGCTTATTTATTGTATGAAAAGAAAGTGGATAAAGTTTTTAAAAGTCATATGCTTAGAAATGCCTTGTTGAGAGTCTGGAAGAAATATCAATATAAATTGGATTATAAAATACCTATTTGGGCAAATCCCAGACATGCAATAGAAAACACAAGTATAGAACAAAAGATGGAGGTGATCACATATAAAGAACTTTTATTTAAAGAAAGGGGTAAACTACAACTTAAATCCTTAGAGGTTTTGAAGAAGGAAGGGATAATTTATACTTGGTTTCAATATGGTCAACTTCAAGCAAGATGGAGGGAGGATCAAAAAACAGGTTTTATGGAAAATGAAGAAAATTTGGTAAAGCAAATCAGGGACCAGGGTACTATGCATATTAAAAGATTATACAATGTATTATTAGAGATAGACTCTGAATCAGAGCTGGTTAAAGACTGTATGATTAAATGGGCTAGAAATTTTCAGGAACCAATAATGATGGAGACATGGGAAAAGATTTGGGTTAGAAATGTTAAATTTACTCAAGCACAAAACCTTAGAGAGAACTTTTATAAGATGTTTTATAGATGGCATTTAGATCCAAAAAAGTTGTCCTGTATGTATTCTAATGTACAAGCTAAATGTTGGCGGTGTGATTGTGAAGATGCAACTTATTTTCATATTTGGTGGACCTGTAAGAAGGTTAAAGCATTTTGGATAAAGATTTGGTGGGTAATGCAAAATATTTTGAAAAAAAGGTTGGAATTTACACCGAAACTCTTTTTGTTGGGTATTATAAATGAATGTACATTATTGGAGACTAAGCTGATTTTAAATTTAATAACAGCAGCTAGACTGTTGGTTGCACAACACTGGAAAAAAGACTCTTTGCCTACAATAGAAGAATGGATTGTAAAAGTAATGAACTTAGCTGAGATGGCTAAAATCTCAGCATATTTGAAGGATCATACGCAAGAAAGATATATTCTGGAGTGGAGGAAATGGATTGACTATGTTCGGAACAAATACCATATAAGAAGACATCAAATTGCGTATGAATGAAGAGGAAGAGTTGTAATTTTTGTTTTTCTATTTTATTAGATTGGAGTTAAGATTTTGATAGTGTTTGTAAACTAGAAATTGGATAGGTTAATGGTTGGGTTAAAATTTTTGTTGAAAAAGAGAAACCCTGTATTTCACTCTGGGAAGTCCGGGGGGGGAGGGGGGTTGAAGGAGGGGAGGGGTGGGGGGGGGGAAGGGGGGGTTTATATGTTTGTATTTTTATAAAACTTTTAATAAAAAAAACAAAAACAAATGAGTAGACTGGTGCCTGCAAAAATAAATGGACAGACCAGTGCCTCCAAAAATAAATGTGTAGACCGATGTCTCCAAAAACAAATGGGTAGATCGGTACAGCTCTGCAAGCAGTTAAAAGCCTGGTAGACCAGTACCTCTGGTAAATCCTAAAGAATTGTCACAAGACCATCAAGCCACGCCCACAAAATAAGCCATGCCCACAGAACCAGTAGTAAAAAAATTTAGAACCCACCCCTGATAGCAATGGTAAAGCACCTCCATAGACTTGCCAAGAAAACTGCATCAATGCATCCATGACATCACCCAGAGTCAAGCCTGCCTCCAGGGAGACTTACCAGGTTTGTTCAACACAGCACAGTACAGATTAAGCCAAATGATGTAATGTTACGTTAGGGTTATCAAACAGTTTAAAACTACCCACTGGTTTCTTTCAACACCATGCTGAAATTGGCCTTCCAATTTTCCCCAAGGTCTTCTAAGAAAGATGCTTATATTTAGTGCATGTTCTGTTTGCTTTAGGATGATCTGGGGGAGTGTTAAGCTTACATTATTGTCAAGGCAAGCTGGCAAAGTGGTGCCCTTGTTTTGTGTTTTTCTCCTGCCCCCCTCCTTCTCATATCTCTCCATCGCAGCAGCAGTGCTGGCACCGCCACTGAAATAGCAGCTGTATGATGATTCTCCCCTTGCTCAGTGTTCCCGTTCCCTTTAGGTTGACTTACATAAAAGAATAAGATTATCAAATGTCAAAAGGAAGTGACAGGAGGTCGCACACAATCGGATAAAACTGTTTCTCCCGGCCACCGTCAAGGGACAATTGTCACTGCAGGCACTTCAAACAGAAGGGAAGCAATTCCTTTCTCTTGGGAAAAGCACCTTTTTATTGAAACATCATTTATTTATTTATTTATGGTACTATTTACGGAGGCCCTTGAAATGAAAGTACAGGGCGAGACAGGATTATAGAATTTCTTTAGCCGCAGCCGTTCTAATGCAGGCGTTTCAAAGCCAGCGGCATTCATTATGTAGCATCGTTTGTTTGGGTTTTTTTTTCCCTCTTCCAGGTTTCCACCCTATCTCCTGGTTGCTGCCCTTGAATACAGCTGCAGTTAGAAGCACAAACTCAATGCCGTTTCTTTTCCCTGAGTGTAGGAATCCGCGTAATTGGGTGGAAAACTCTGATAATGAGACTTCATTATCACAAGGGAGAGCTTGCATGATATGTCCTGGATGGGCAAAATTTGTGTGTCGGGAACATCCGAAGGACACTTTGTACTCACAAATAGGGTGGATCTTTAGGGCTTCCCTAGGGAGCGGTGTGAGGAACTTAGGGGGCCACAAAAATCAAAAAGCAGAGTGAGATGGACACCACCCCATAAGCTTTGCTTATGCTCCTGGAAACCAGAAGCAGTGTTAAAATTAGTCCCTGCTTAGCCTGCACTGCTGAGGGCTTGTCCAGGTTAAAAAAGGGCAGTCTGAGACTGAAAGTTTGTGCAGGTAAAAAGACCCCAGTGAAATTTGGCAGTATTCTTTGTTTCGCCTGCACAAGCCATTAGGTAGTTATTTATTCATGGGAAGGCTCGCCTGGATTCCTTTATCATCTTAGTGGGTCATCACAATGTTAGAAAAAAGAAGAAAAAAGCTGAAGCAAAAGACACCCTAGGATATGAAAATTAATGATCTGCTGGCTAGGGGAAAGATGCTGAGCTGACTCATAGTAAAAAGAGCAACGCCGTGGTAGAGGAACAAGTGTGATGGCTCCTTGTCGTGGCCAGCTCAAGGGACCCATTTAGTCGAAGAGCCTGAGGAAGCTTCAGCAAGCCAATGGTGTTTTGAAAAGTTGGCCAAACCCCAACACCGAGTGAAAGCCTTCGTAAGACATGCAGCTCAAATTCAGACCAAGAAGTTTGCGATTGACCTTTGAGTTGGTTGGGGGTGGGTGGGTGGGGGAGAAGGCAGTGCCAAACGGAGGATTGAAAGGCTGAGCAGTGCAAAAATGCATGTCTGGCCAGAAAACTTTACTTGGGAAGTAAAAGTTTACTTGAGAGCCAGCAAGGAGGGAAAGCTTTGTGGAAATAATAAATATTATTTGTGGACATTTGTGGATGCTTTCACAAATGAAATGCATTCAACATTTGAAAGTAGCCCAATTCTAGAAGCAATGCCACACACTCTTGACCTGTGTTAAGAGTCACTTCAAACAGAGATGGTTGGCCACGTGCAAGAGGGCATATAAAACACTCCTTTCAATAACTAGAATGGAGCAAAGGTTCTTACACCCTCCGTGCATTTGTGTGCATGTGTGTGTGTGCGTGTGTGCATGTGTGTGCATGTGCCATCACCACTTTCCCATTAAAAAATAGAGCTGCAATGACTAAATAAGAGACATCCCAGCCTAAAGTCAAGGGCTTGATTTACTTATTCATTAAAATATTGAATTAAACCCATCTTTACAATAAACGTTTCAAAGCAGCAGATATTAAAAGGTGCAAACAAAAAAAAACATTGATAAAATAGAGGACAACTGCAACATAAATTGATAATATAGCGCGGCATTACTTTCCCACTTGCAAAAGTTGTGGATAATATTTTGACTTCGGTAAAAGGTGCCCTATCTGGGCATGTCCTTGAAATTGGTTCAGCCACAGTCACAGTAACAGCAACAGCAGCAAATATTGGATGGAAATCCTTGCTTTTTTTTTTTTTTTTTTTGGTTGTTGTTGTAAGGAAAGGAAAATACAGTATCAGTGGTAGCTTGCATATTTCTAAACCAAAATCAAAATGCTGGGTTTTGCTTTACAGATAAACTTCGTTTGCAATGTGGCTCTTTGAAGAATCGTGGTGGTGTTCCAGGATGGTGGTGGGTTTAGCAGCATGACCCAAGTACTGTCTCTGTGAGGCCTGGAAGCCATTTTTGGCATTGGGCCTTCAGGCTTGCCACAGTTACTAATGTGGGAAATTGGGAGGGGGAATTGTATGGAGCCAGGGCGATATATAGTCATAATAATATTTCTATCTCAGAGAGACAATGACATCTTGCCCTGCACCTGGAGGGGTGTGGCTGGGAGGCATCTCCAGTTGGGACAGTGCATTGATTGGACCATGTGATGGACATGTGGGTGCAGGGGAAGGGACTTGGACTTTCTTTTGGGTGGGGAAAACCTGGAAGCTTTCAGATTTGGGTTTTCCCAGATGTGCCAATATGATATCTCTAACAAAATGGAACTTTGAGGAACTTCTCGCCTTGGAGTCGTCTTTCATTGGGGGTGTTACTTGGAACCCTGGCAGTCTTCTTTTTATGCATTTGTAACACATGTGTCCAAGAGCAGGGCTTGGATCATGATGGTGCACCTGCCCTCTTGCACATATCAAGCTTTCCCACTGCAGATGCAGGTGAAGGACCACCTCCACCTCAAATATTGCCCTTGCCTCAGCTCTCTCCCTAATACCCCATTCATAGGTGGAGATCAGTGTGAGACAGCAAGCTAGCAAGGACTGAAGATTTGGCTGTCTCCTGTTATCTGCTTGGGTTCTTTAGATAGGTTTTAAAGATCTAGTTATTTATTTTATCAATTTAAGCTGAAGTTGGGAGAAGCTTTGTATTTGGAGCTTGACCCAACTCACTTTGCGAGAAAATGTTATTTCTTATTACTGTTTTAGGCTTGATGGGATATTACTGAATTTATTGATTCAGTATTGATTTTGTATTTTTTCACTTCTTCATAACTTTTCCTCAAAATCAGCCAGACAGTCCCTTAAACAATTAAAATAATAACCCACACATTTATAGATGTTTCTTTTTCTGGATGCTGCTCCTTCTCCCTGATCATTATCTCACGGTTTGTGAGCTGAAATTGTTTCAACCTTGTTGTATTCCAAAAACACTTTGGAAAAATGTAAGCCTAAGAGTAATGGGAATTGTGATTCTCACAAAGCATTAAATAAAACAAACAGAAGACGATAAAGATATCTCCATCCCAAAATGGCTGCGATGTATTCCTTGCGCAGGGCACACTGAGATTTGCTAGCATCTCTCTTTAATGGAGCGCAACACCATGGAAGCCATAAATAATGCACAGCTGCTAACCATCATAATTAGAAGGCCTGCTGAGAAATCGCTGCCACAGCCAGTAGGATAGGAGGCACTAACTCTGTCATTACAGTGGCTTCGGGGATGGGAGACTGGAGCACATATATACTGGCTTTCCTCTCCTGTGTACTGGATTCAATTGCCTTGGCCCAAAGTCAACCAGGCCTTGAGATTCCTCACCCAAATTGCAACGAGATGGAGTGCCCTCTGATAAAGCAAGCATGATGAATTCTGCCATGGCAACCCTTTCTTCAGACTCAGGCAGCTTTGAAGGGAAGAAAAAGGCAAGCAAATAGAAGTAGCAAGCAGGCATGCTTCGTAGCTTTGTAAGTTGGATCAAAGATATGGCAAGGAATCGGGATCTTTGATTTGTTTGATGTTGGAGATATTTGAGACTTTGTACCAATGGTGGGTTGCCCCGGTTCGCACCAGTTCTATAGAACCGGTAGTAAAAACGGCAGGAGGCTCCGCCCACTGACCCTGACATCATCAAAATGCTTCTGTGCATGCGCAGAAGAGTATGTGTGCATGCGAGCAAAGTGAATGCATGCGCGTGGCCCCACTGCGAACGGGTAGTAAAGGTAACTAGAATCCACCCCTGCTTTGTACCCTGAATAGCAATAGCACTTAGACTTATACTACTTCACAGTGCTTTACAGTCCTCTCTCTGTGGTTTACAGAGTCAGCATATTGCCCCCAACAATTTGGATCCTCATTTTACCAACCTTGGAAGGATGGAAGGCTGAGTCAACTTTGAGCCTGGTGAGAATTGAACTGCTGGTCGGCAGAATTAGCCTGCAATACTGCACTCTAGCCACTGTGCCACCATGGCTCTATAGGAAGGATCCAGTCCAGAGATGAGATTCAGTTGGTTCTGTCCGATTCGGGAGAACCGGTAGTGGCAATTGCAATAGGCTCCACCCACCTGCCCGGATGTAATGACATCCTATTTTGCTATGTTTTTGAGGCTGGGCGCATGCACAGAAGGCGTGCATGAGAGCAAAGAGCATGTGCGGAAGGTCAAGCATGTGCGGAAGGTCAAGCATGCGAGCTTAGCGTGCGCATGAGTACCCTCACATTTGCGAACTGGTAGGGAAGGTAAGTAAATCCCACCTCTGATCCAGCCCTCTAGACAAGGCCTGTAACCTGGTTCTATTTCTCTTTGTATTTTTTTTTCTTCCCAGATAAAAGCAAATCAAGATCTGTTTCTTGGTGTTCCTGAAGACCTGTCTGCATCTTTTTCTTGCCAGCAATTTGAAGCACGTTGCCACATCTGCGGGGATATTTTTGCAACTGCCCATTTTACATCTCTGGGATTTCTTGGTAGGTTCCCATTCAAATACCAATCAGGAATAAGTCAATTTAGTTTTTGAGTCTAGACCAGGGGTGGGCAATTGTGGGCAATTGTCTCAGGAATTCTGGGAGTTGAAGTCCACAGGTTGTAAAAGAGCCACAATTGCCCACCCCTAGTCTAGACAAACTCAGCTAGATCTTGCAACCTGCTGGGATTGCTATCAATTTAAAAAGCCCACCTCTAAATTTATTTCAAACAGTACCAAAGACAGCTCTCAGGACCACATTGGAAGAAGTCAAAGTCTTCCATGAGGAATTTTGAAAGACATGTATAAGCGTTTTCCTTCCAAAGTTTGAGTTTTGAATTTATTATTAAGCACATGAAACTTCACAATACTATTCCATGGCCCAATATCTCATCTCCGGATCGTAATTCAATCACAGTATATTGCTTTTAAAGTACACTCACAAGTACCCATTGTGGGTTTCCATTACATGAACAGCAGTACCACAGCCTTTTCTCACAGGAACTTCCTGTCAAATGAAGTGAAAGAACAGCCCTTAAGGAACACATCAGAGCTTCTAGTGTGTCCATACTGCCATCTGTTGGTGAATGTTAACATTGGCAGCATTATTTTCATTCAGCCCTCGCATATGCTAAAATTATTTTGCTCTTTCAAATAATTTAACAGGGGCAAGAAAGGAGCCCACAACTAATGGTCCCCTGGAGAATTATGAGGTCACCGGCTAATCCTTTCAACCCAGAAGTGCCTTAGTTGCTTGTTTGCTTTGCATATCTGTATAAATCAGAGAAGCTCAAATGTCTTTCCATAATGCAAGTTATAAGGTGAATAAATGTGACATTCATTCTTACAGTTGTTCTTACCCAGGGAAACAGGTTATATAGACTTCTCATTTATTATCCCTTTTATGTGGAAAAGTATTTTTAACACTATATGAAAACCATTTCTAGTTAATGTAAACTATTCAGAGCTAAGCAGGTGGCTAAACAGAAGAAGGAGCTCATTGATTAGAAGAACTAATGGATTTCTGCCCAATGATAAAAGTTTCATTAGCCTTCACGTGGAGGCTATGGACTTCACTATATCATTGATTGGCAACCTTACTGCCTCAACTACAAGCGTATTTATAAAAGATTGTGGCGCTCTTTTGTGAAGAGATAGAAGGAATATTGTGATATCTATTCCAGAAGGATAGCAATGCTGAACTCTCTTATTGGAGGAACTGTGATTATCTTTATGAACATGTAGCACTACTATTGTGTGCCATTAGTTCTCATGGGGCAGAGGCCAAACAGAAGACAGAAAACAGTATGTAACTCCATTATGTACACAGCACAAATGAAAACAGGCTAAACAACAGTGCAGTCCATTCCCAATTACGCTGTATTTCTATGAGGTCCACTCCCAAGATAATTAATTATTGTAAGATAATTATTATTGGGAATGAATCCAGGGCGTATTGATCACATCTGAGTCTCTTATGTCCCTCATCCAAAGTATCAGATTTGTTAATCAATTAATTCACAGGTAACTTTCCATACATTAGAAAAGCATTATGTGTGGATGGATGTATTTCCATATATCTGTATATATTCATATACAAGAGAGAGAGATATACAAGGACAGAAGCAGACCTAGAATTATGGAGAAATTTCCTAACGGTAAGAGCAATCAATCAGTGGAATATCTTGGCTTCAGAAGATGTGGGTGCTCCATCACTGGAGGATTTTAAAAAAAGAATCTGGACAGCTATGGAGTAGGGTCTCCTCTTCGGGCAGCGGATTGGACTAGAAGATCTCCAAAGTTCTTTCCAACTGTATTATTCTACGTTCTACGTTCATATCTTGGTTCTCTCCTAATGAGCTCAAGAAGGTTTTGCATGCCGACAAGAGTTTCATGATGGCAAAAGTGGAAAAATTAAGAAGTAGAGATGATTCCCCCATTTTAGCCTCAAAAAAGGAATTCTGTGAGATAGCTTGAACTTGGAGAAACTGATTAGGTACTAACTGTCAGCTAACTGACGGCTACTTTTATGCTTGGGTAGAGCCTCAAACCTTTCCCAGTCCACTCTAATTACAGCACCAGATTGACTCTCTGGAATTTTTTGTATATCTGGGGTCCACTATTAAAATAGCAAGGGAAAAAGCAGTAGGATTCTCTTACCCTATTTTCAAGTTATTTTTAAACCCGAGACAGATGCCTTGTAAAAACATGAAGACTCTACAGTTACAAAGAAAAAAAAATTAATTAATTTGTGTGATACATCTGTCTTTCCCTTTCCATTTCAAAAATAACTTTGAATGTGCTTTAAAAATGTGATCAGTTTAAAAAATTCTGTCTCTAACACATCATTTAGCTCTTAAGTTTTCAATAAATAGTTTTCTAGATATACAAAACTTGCAGAAATCTCACTTACACTATGGGAAAATAATCAAGCACATGATTATTGTGTTATATTTGTGAGACTACAAGGGAACTATAAATATTTTCTGGCCTGCAACACTGCATATAAGATTTAATGTGAATGGAACATTATGGTATATTGATAGAAAGCACATATAGCAAGAAATACCCAAAGCCAATTACAAAAGAGAACATTAATATTTGGGATCCTTTTCCCACTTACAGACTCATGATTCTGTTTTGGGGTAACTGAGAATTCTACAGTAATCAGCAGGGAACTTCCAGACCTGTTCAAGAATTAATATAGCATTTTAGGGGCACTGAATTGGCCTTATTGTTCTACCCACAATATTAGAAGTAGATTTTCAATTCAACTTTCATTTAAGAAATGTGAAAGATTTATTTATCATGCAACTAAAGATGTTTCCAACTGAGATTTTTTACCTTTGGCATATTCATTTGTTAAAGTCTCTCCCCCCACCCCCCGAATAGCTTCTAACATGGTGAAGCCATGGTGATTTTTTAAAAATGCTAGCACAGTATGGGTACCTTAGTTTGGTTTTGAGGACTGCAGAAAACCAGAGAGAGTGCGTTCACACTAAATATTAAATTATAGTATACCAAAGTGTAATGTGTCCTGCAGGCCAAGTAAGATTAAAGTTAACAGATATACAGAGCTATAATCTATCTTGTAGATGATTTACCTAGGTTGCTGGATTTCCTTGTCCAAATTGAGAATAATGGCTTGTCTATGATCAGACCAACTTTAGTAGAACTGAGTATCCCATAGTCAATCCAGACAGCTCTAGAGAGAGAAAGAGAAAAAAAGAAAACCTTATTATCTTGAGCCAGATGTTAGCCTACTGATTTTTAATTGTTTTAATTATTTTTAAGCTGCAATGTATTTAAATTTTATTTTCAGATCTAATCAGAGGTGGTATTCAGCAGGTTCTGACCAGTTTTGGGGAACTGGTAGCAGAAATTTTGAGTAGTTTGGAGAACCGGTAAATACAACCTCTGACTGGCCCCGCCCCAATCTATTCTCTACCTCCCGAGTCCCAGCTGATCAGGAGGAAATGGGGATTTTGCAGTAAACTTCCCCTGGAGTGCAATGGGAATGGAGGTTTTACAGTACCCTTCCCCTGCGGCACTCATCAAGCCATGCCCACCAAGCCATGCCCACAGAACCAGTAGTAAAAAAATTTGAATCTCACCACTGGATCTAATGTACTAGAAAGGAGGGAGTTAAGACGGCAATTTGCTATTAGCTAAACATTTTTATCTCGAGTGTTCAATCTGCAGCAAATTACTCTGGGTTGAAAGTCCAAAAATTAAATCCCAGAAGAAAAAACTGGATGGGTGTTTTAAATAGTCCTATTTCATAGCTGCAACTCCATCATCTATAAAGAAGAACAGATGTTCTCAATACCTCTAAAGCAGTTAAAGAAATCTAACAAAATCATTTAATCAGATTGGTTCAAGATCACTTAACCCCACTGTCAAGGTACTTCTTGCATACTACTTGAGGCATTCCCCAGTGTACTTTTAGGTTAGGCTGAGTCGTCTGAGGAGATTCTTATAGTTCAACCAATCATAAGAAAGGAAAGAAAACTCCAGAGAAATTAAAAGGGTTTTGAAGCAGGAATGAAGACTTACAGATGACATTGTCTTCATATTTCTATATTCTTTATCATTGACCAGGCTCCCAGGAAGTGTAGTTCAGTGGCATCTGGAAGGATCATTGGCAGGTATGCTCAAGCATCTCCCAGGTCTCTTTACATGATTTGTACATATTTGTGTAGTGCTTCTAACAAAGTATTTCAACCTATTTAACAATAGCGGTGGAATAAAATGTGTGGATTCTACACAGGGACCCTTCTGTATCTGTGGTATTAGTTTTTTACTTGTAAAAATAATATTCTACCCATAATCTTAGAAACCATGCAAATGTTAAAGCTAAGAAGAAACAATCGATTTGCTTCGGTTTCCACACTTTCTTAGAATTTGCTGTGTGGTTCCGCAGTTTAAAAATGTGCATGAGGAGACCTATCTGGGGAAAACATATGAAAAGCAACGCTAGGAAAAATAGCATACTTATACTGCTACAGATAGGATTTGTAAAATACATGTTAAGGTAGAATTGCATGGAAAATTAATATGGCATTTCCTTGCTGAAAACCGATTGAAATGCACTTTTATATGAACATTGTAGGAAGTGGAATAAACAGATGAATTTGTCTCTAGTGGCTACAAACTAGTCTCTAGGCCCCTTAAGCCTTTTCAATCCTACTGGAACAGAGAAGGTTTAAATTGGATCTTCTCAGACAAAGCACGTGATCTGACCTTCCTTAATGCTGATGGAAACTAATGGAATTGTTCTATGGAAGATTTAAGGATCTCTCATCGTTGGGAGCTTCTCAGTCTGTTTCTCTACTACCAATGTGGTATCAGCTCCCAGCTGATTGGTGAATTGTACTAATTCACCTTTTGTGATGTGACATTCCTTGAAATTTGCTGGAATTAAGAGTGGAAGTGTAAGACTGAGAAAGAAGAGACATTGACAGGAGGAAGAATATGTTGGCATATTCAACGCGAGTTGTATTTGAGGAAGTTTGCATAAAATTAAAAAGGTAAAAGTTAATGGTTCCCCTCTCACATATATGCTAGTCATTCCCAACTCTAGGGGGCAGTACTCATCTTTGTTTCAAAGCCGAGGAGCCAGCGCTGTCTGAAGACGTCTCTGTGGTCATGTGGTTGGCATGACTAAATGCCAAAGGCGCATGGAACGCTGTTACCTTCCCACCAAAGGTGGTCCCTATTTTTCTACTTGCATTTTTTATGTGCTTTTGAACTGCTAAATTGGCAGAAGCTGTTACAAGTAACAGGAGCTCACTCCATTACGCAGCACTAGGGATTCAAATTGCTGAACTGCTGACCTTTCTATCAACAAGCTCGGCGTCTTAGCCACTGAGCCACCACATCCCTACTTGCATAAAACTAGATCAAAGCTTTTTTAGGGTGACATTATTAATGCTTCCTCAGCCATTGTTAACAGAGAATATACACCTTTCTTCCTCCATATGCATATCTGCATGGGAAAACAAGGATAGTCACATTCGTCCTATAGTTTTATCAGAATGATGTGGTTAATAGCAATGTTGTCACGGGAGTAGGAAAAGAGGACACCAGTCAATTTGAATTGGATCAAAAAATATTTTCTCCCAATTTCCAACAGAATGATAAATCAAGAAATAGTTTTTCATAGCGCTGTCAAGAAAAAAAAAACCCACCGTAATTATTTAGTGCCAATCTATTCTAATGCTGTTGATTGTGACAATCTTCAGAAATATTGAGATGCGAGAGGGAACAATTCCCCCTCTCCCCCACACCACTAAGGAAAATTATTCGTCCCCTTGAATTGTCAGTGCTTCTCATTCAATGACTGGGCTGCCTTCATGGCCTAGTTTTTTCTTTTTTTCCCCTTTATTTTGTCTGTACATGCAGCTGGTGCCCATGAAATCAGCTTTATCTGCTGAAGAACAATACTCATAAAGTCACTCAGCCTTGTAAGGGCAGGAAAAAAAGTGCCTTCCACTCCAGTAGCCATTTCCTGGAATAAATATGATTCTGGAAGAGGCCTATTAAGAGAGAGGTGGTATTGATTTGTTCTGGTACCCAAAGTTCAAATTAA
Organism: Masticophis lateralis; assembly: GCA_030761175.1. NCBI lineage: Eukaryota > Metazoa > Chordata > Lepidosauria > Squamata > Colubridae > Masticophis > Masticophis lateralis. Next base: position 196,406,884 of record JAUDYJ010000001.1, on the reverse strand, counting down.
ATGCTCCTTCGGACCTTTATTCAGGTCACCATCCTTCTACAGGAATGACATCCACTCCCCCTCCCTCTGAAGAATGTAGATCTCTTCACACGCGCCAGGATATAAAGTTGTGTGGCCCGATTGATTGGGCACGCGCAGCTTTGCTTTATGGTGCCTGCTTGAGCGTTCCTGTCAGGAAAGCCTGAATCATGGGCACTTCTGACTGCCATTGCCAAGACAGATGGCATGACACTGCAGGTGCCGGAGCAGCTCACCAACATTTCACAGATGCAATTGATGTCAGAGCTCAACGTTCGTTTTTCTTCAAGATGGCTTATGCCATGAATGTAACACCGAGTGCTGATAAATAAATATATAAACAACTCTCCCCCCTGCAAGGATGATTTAAAGAGGTTGTGCCCACTGCAGAAATGGGATTGCTAGAAAGATGCCACTTATGAATCTCACATAGGAAGCCGCTCCATCTTGCCCTATCTGAAAGACACACCATTGAGGTTCAGTCGATTGGACTGGCTGACAACAAATGGCCATTTGGTTCCTGTCTCCCAAGAGAATATTCCTTCCAGCCCACAACAGGAAATACTATTTAAGAAATGGTCCTTGGATCTTGCAACGTAACACATGACGAGTTTGCAGGAAGGGACTGTATTCCGCTTTCATTTCTTTCTTCCATTAGAAGGATTTTTGAGAATACGAGAAAATCAGATGTACCAATCCTCAGAGACATCTGATCATTATCCAGCCTTTATTGTTGTTGCTCTTGTTGACTTTCTACCCTGCCTTTTTGTTTATTCCAACACTCAAGCCTGCTTACAACAACAACAATAATAAAAAACCAGAATATAGAACGTAACAAAAAATGAAAAACAACATTAATATTCATCATTAAAATAATTAACAGTTAAAAGTTTGTCAAAAATGAAATGTTTTGAACCATCTTTATGCAGTACTTGTCCTCTGGAATGAGGCACCACCCACACTCCAGATATCCAGGTGTCTCCTAGCCTCATGGCATTCCAAAGGCCTTAAAGGGCCAGTTCTTCTCTCAGGCTCTGGGTTAAGGTCATTGGTGGTGGTGGGAGGGGCTATGATATATTTACTTAGGGCTGACCATATTTATTACCTTGTTTAACCTTTTCTATTTTAAATGTATGTTTACAATTTTGTTTTTATGCTCCGAGCTGCCCAAAGCTGATTTAGGGACAGATGGCACCCAAGTTGAATTAAATAATTAAATAAACAAAAAAAAAATATGACTAAATAATGGAAAATTGAGAATACAAAGCATATCCTTGGGAAGTGCACTGTGCAGCCTGGGATCCACCCAGAAAAAACCCTTTCCCAGCCACTCCATATTTGAGCTTTTGGCAGTGAGATCATTTTCAGAAGGATAGTTCAGATTGATATAAGTAACTAGACAGTTTACTAAAACCGAAGTGGTCCCACAGATAAATCCTTTTAGGATTTTAAAAGTCAATACCTGTTTAATTGAATCAGGTAAGGAAATGATAACCAGCACAGACCTGTGAGACATCTTACAGTGCAAACTTGCTTCTTGCGAAAGCTGCTACCTGCAAATTCAGTGATACCCAAGTGGCCAAGGTTCATTTTGAAACTGTGAACCTATAATTTCTTACAGAGTGAAGTCCCATCCAGAATGAGTTTCAAATCAGTCTCAAAGTTCAGTTTTATCCTTACTAACAGCACCTCTGTGTTGTGTGGCTTTAATTGTATCTTGTCTCTCATCCAGCCTCTTATCAAGAGCTGGCAACAGCCAAGAATACTGATGGTTTCCTTGAATTAGAAGGAAGGGACTATGAAAACTGAGAGTCATCAGATAGTAGCTAACTTCAAAGTATCGAATTACCTCCCATGTTTCATGTAGATGATAAACAGCCTAGAATAGTGATGGCAAACCTATGGTACGCGTGCCAGAAGTGGCACACAGAGCCATCTCTCTGGGCATGCCAGTCATCACCCGTTGCTCTTCCGGGTTCTGGAGTCTACATGCGCGCCAGCCAGCTGGCCATCATGCGTGCGGGAGTGTCAGAAACCGGAAGAGCAGCTTCCAGGTGCATATGCATGGACTGGGAACCTGAGCTTCCAGTTTGCGGCGTGCACATGCACACCGACCAGCTGGTCTTCACGCCAGAAACCAGAAACTTAGGTGACCGGCATGCACCTGAGTGCCAGTGAGCTGCTCTTCCGGTTTCCGGTGCTTCCCTGCGCATGCCCACTCAGTGCCAAAAAGGTTCGCCAACACTGGCCTAGGACAGTGGCCCCCAACCTTTTGGGCTACAGAGACTGGTTCTATGGAGAAAGGTTTTTCCATGGACTGGAGAGGGCATGGTTTTGCATGCTGCCTGCATACCGTGGATGGAGCTTCACTTGTTTACATGGACTGGTTGCTGGCATGCCATGGACCAGAGCTGGTCCACAGACTGGGGCTTGTGGACTCCTGGCCTAGGAGGCAAGAAAAAAACCTGTGGAAGACCACTGTACCTAGGTGTTCACAAGTAGCTACAAAGCACCACCTTCTGAGCTCAATTGGACAAAAAGGTATGGAACCACTACAGAGCAGTCCCCAAAGCCCAACCTCATCTGGTAGCTCAGAAGAACATCATGGTTGATGTTATTAAAAGGCTCTAAAGGTCCATGACAATTTGTAGGACTGCATTCCCCCAACTAGTTTCCCACATCACTCAACAATAGCACTTTGCAATAGCACTTAGACTTATATGCAGCTTTACAGTGCTTAACAGCCCTCTCTAAGCAGTTTACAGAGCATATTTTCCCCAACAGTTTGGGTCCTCATTTTACTCAACTCGAAAGGACGGAAGACCGAGTCAACCTTGAGCCTGGTGAGATTGGAACTGCCAAATTGCAAGCAGCAGCAGGCAGCAGAAGTAACCTGCAGTACTGCACTCTAACCACTGCACCACCATGTGACTAAAGTAACTAAAGCAATCTTACTACCATATCCAAGATAAACCCAAGATTGAAATGGGATTAAAAATATCAGTTTCATTCAGTTGCATTTGGAACTGCAAAGCCACTGCTTCCTTAATCACCTTACACAGAATGAAACATTTGAAACCAATCAATTATTAAAAAGATATTCCAGGTCAAGGGAGCGCTGTTTTACTGAAATACTTAAAAGAAAAGTCTTATAAATGCCTCTTTTAAACATGGAAGAGCATATCCCACATTCAAGAAGATTAATACTGTACTGTACTCCATTAATACGTAATGGAGCCTATCCAGGGGTAGGTTTCAAAAATTTTAGCAAGGGGTCCTCTGCTTGGTTGCTGGGGGGTGTGGCCATGGCTAGTTGGCCTCTTGCACCACAGTGGGGATGGTGTTTGTCCTCCCCAGGCTCCGGAGGCTTTCCTTGAGCCTCTGGGAGGGCGAAAACGGCCTCCCAGGCTCTAGAAGGCCTCTGGAGGCTGGAAACAGTAGGCCTGTTTTTCGCCTTCCCCTAGCTTCCGTGCATACCCTGCACTTACCTGCATCCAAAACGGGCTGCATGGGAGGGGAGGGAAGGGGAGGGGTGGGAGGGGCCAGCCAGGAGTGGGATTTGGGGGTTCTCCAAACTGCACAGAATCATAGCTAGAGGTTCTCCCGAACCCCTGTGAATGCCCAGCAATGCCCACCCCTGGACCTATCTCAATTTGGCCAGCTGGATGGTTTAATCAGCCAAGAAGGGCAAAGACAATGGCTGTGAAAGCAATGGGTGGATCTCCTCTCTCCAAGCTGAGAGATCTCAGATCTGAGATCTACAAGCTGATAATAACTCATATGGACCTGACAAGCAGTTGTCAAGGTTACCTCCATATGACCTGGCCCATCACTGTTAATTGCAGTCGATTTCAACTGCAAAGAATGGAAATTGCTCATAGTGAGTCAACAACTTTTCCACCTGCCTTTTCCGCACACCTTTATAGAGGAGATGCCACTGTTAGGGTGAACAATCAGGATGCACAGGCAGAGTTGAGCAGATTTTAGTCAGTTTCTTGGCTTTTTACAAGAACTGTATAATTTATCATTTGTACAACTTCCTGCCTAATCCTGAGGTATTTTGCACCCGCTATCTCATGTTCTATGTCCATTGGTATTTTCTCTCTCTGGTAACTAATATTTGTTGATTGGAGACCAGCCCACCCGTGTTTGATTCTGATATATGCATTTTTTCCAAATGTATGTGGTAGATACAGTTGTTCAGCTTCTAAAGGATGCATTTGTACAAAAATGTATAATTTGATGTATTTGCACCCAGCTTCCTTCAATGATTTCCAGTTGTTCTTTTTGTTCCTCTGCCCTGCAATAGATATCAGTAAGCAAATATTTTGCTTAAGAGAAATGATTTGCCTGAATTGTAAATAATGGGTAATTTTTGAAGAGGCTAAAATTGCCTCTTTAGATGCTGCCCTGGGCAACATTTTAGATTTAGATTTAGCTTGCCTGATGTGATGACATAAGGCACAATTCTTCTGAAAGGAGAGTATTTGAAGTGGATTTCAGAGGCACAGAGTGAACTTAGCAAGACTTGGATAAGCATAAACCAAAATAAAACAGGACCCAGTAATGTTCCAAAGGGAGCCTTCCTTTTAAAGTAGGTATTAATTAATTTAATGGTGGGTTGTTGTTTTTTTGTCACTCTACTCCAGAATCTCTCTGATTACCATATAAAGAAATAGAATTATAAACATAAGAAATGACAATTAAAATGTATTACAGTAGCATGAATCAGCAGAGGTAGATCATAAAAGGAAATGTAGGACAGCTAGTCCTCAACTTACGACCACAATTGAGCCCCAAATTTCTGTTGTTAAGTGAGACAGTTGTTACGTGAGTTTTCCCTCATTTTATGATCTTTCATGCCACAGTTGTTATGTGAATCATTGCAATTGTTAAGTTAGTAACACAATTGTTAAGTAAATCTGGCTTCCTCCTTGACTTTGCTTGTTAGAAGGACACAAAAAGTGATTACATGATCCCGGAGACATTACAACCATCATAAATATGAGCCAGTTGTTTGAATTTTGATCATGTGATCATGGAGATGCTGCAATGCTCAAAAGAGTGAAAAACGGTCTTAAGTCACTATTTTTCAGTTCTGTTGCAATTTTGAATGGTCACTAAATGAACTGTTGTAAGTCGACAACTACTTGTATATCTCAAATGCTCTTTTCCAGAATAAAAATTTCCTGGGTGGGGATTTAGTAAGAAGGAGATGGCTCTACAAGAGAGGTAGCCCATTGAGAAGTGGCCTTTACAGATGGAAATTCTTCAGAGGAGGGATCATTAACAGAGCTTCTCTCCCAGCCCCTTACTGGGTTGGGTGTCTTCAGATCCAGATGATGTCTAAGAATTGGGCTTGTGGCCAATCCTGATTAAAATAGCAATAGTACTTAGACTTATATACCACTTCACAGTGCTTTACATCCCTCTCTAAGCAATTTACAGAGCTAGCATATTGCCCCCAACAATCTGGCTCCTCATTTTACCCACCTCGGAAGGATGGAAGGCTGAGTCAACCTTAAGCCTGGTGAGATTCGAAATTGCAGGCAGCCGGCAGTCAGCAGAAGTAGCATCCAGTACTGCACTCTAACCACTGCACCACCACAGCTCTGAGAGAGTAACAAGTCCAGTTGTCTCTTGAAAAATGTTGAAAAATTCCCCTCTCCACAAAAGATGCTCTCTCATCTCTTGGGATGGGAGAGCAACAAATTTTGGAGATTTCCCCACCCTGGTTTAAAAAAATCAGTTTTAAATACTGATTTCTTTAAAACCTTGCCATTGGGTAATGTTCCCATCCTTTTAATTTTTTGACGTTGCTTACCGATATTAGTTTGAATTATGCAAAACATATGCAAACAGTTGTCCTATGCAAGGAACAGTAATAACAGAAACCACAGGCTCAGAATTTGAAAAAGAGGGCAGCAAAGCCGTTTGTTCAAATAATTGATTTTTGCAAGAGGCTCTCTGTGGCTGAATTATATATTTATAAGGTCTGGGGGAAATGACAAATGGGACTTGTAACCTCTTTTGCTTTGGGAACATTTGTTGATATGATCAACTATTTCTAATGTATGTACTCCTAACCCAGGGGTGTCAAACTCATTTTCATTGAGGGCTGCATCAGAGTTGTGTTTGACATTGTGGGGGGGTGGCGACTGGGGTGGGCATGGCCAGCTCAACATCACTTGTGTCGGGGGCAACTGTGGTGGCCTGGGTTTTCGGCTGCAACAGCCTCCTGCAGCCCTCTGCCAGCAAAAACGGAGCTTGGGAGGGCCGCACATGACCCTCCCAAGCTCTGTTTTTGCTGGTAGAGGCACCACAGACTGGTCCTTCACAGTGGGCGGCCCAATGTGCCAGATCTAAGCACCCCGCGGGCCGGATCCTTGAGTTTGACCCCGCTGCCCTAACCTCTGCCCATTTCTGCACATCAGATACCACTCCTTAGGAACACTGGGATGTGATCCCATGATCCTGACCATTTTGATTAGACTATTTTACACTTCATTTTAAAACACCAGACCTTCATTACCTGCTTGCTCGGTTTCTTTCACTGTAAAACCTGCTTAATCCCTTGATGGTTGAAGAAGAAAAAATAACAGACTATTTCAAGTGAGGCTTTAGTGCCAAATTATTTTTAAATTAAGGATTCCCCTCTCCACAATCTTGAAAGAAGTAGGGGGGGGGGGAAATAAACCACCACCCTATACCACCGGGGAAATGGGATTAATCCAAAAGACTTCGAGTGATAACAGGTTTAAGGGAATAGAAGCTTTCTTGATGAGATACAATCAGAAAGGACAAAGGAGCAAAAGTCTGTTGTTGGTTGGAAAGAATCACAAGGTCAGGGAGATAAGCCCTTATTCATTACACAAGGAAGCATTTTCAGTGTAAATTTCAGACCAGGAGAAGGCTTGAATATCTCTAAGATCTTCACTAAATTAAAAGAAAATCAAGAGCTCTCTCTCTCTCTCTCCCTCTCTCTTTCTCTTTCTCTCCCTCTCTCTCTCTTTGTGTGCCTGTTCGTGTGTGTCTGTAATAGAAAAGAGCAGCAGGCAGAAAGCCTCTGGATGAATAAGAACAGATCAAGAAGAATATTTTATTCCCACGCCTTAAATTACCAGTATGTCAGGACGGTGCAAGTGTGAGCTACACCATGCCCCTCAGGTGAAACAAATCAGATTTAATGAGTAACATTAGTTCTCATTTATGCAGCATCAAGCTCTTTCAAAGCATTTCTAAATATTACCTTAATTGTGCCGAAAGGGTAAAGCAAGAGGATAGCCACCAGGTTAAGACCGTTTGCCTAGATGTCCATATTGCACGTGTCTTCAAATCAATTGCCACGGAAACTGATTTTCAAACTATCTAGGTGAATTACAGTGAGACCTTCGTAGTCAACCCTTCGCATAATGTGGTTAAAAGTTATCCTAGTCAACTGCTAAGCTGCTTTTTTAAAAAAATTATTTCCCAGTTTGATGCAATTAAGATATCAAAATGACTATTGCCTTGGGGATTTGAGTTAATAATGGAGTATTAAAAAAAATCTTGCTGGATCAGATCATTCCGTGTCTCTTTTTTCCCCAAAGAGCAACAAGATGGAGGCTTCGGTGAAGATGGTGAACCACAGCACAACAGAGGGTCTTGTGTCTGTTGTGGGTCTTTACCAAACAGATTTGTAAAACAACACAGTATAAGAGATTGGCATCTCTTTTTTCTTTAGATAAAGGCTTGTCAGATATGAACAGGTACCTATCAATTAATTCAGTGTTTATTAATTTACTATGCATTTATTTAATATGTCATGTTATCAAATGTCGATGTTTCAAATCAATTTTGGTAACTGCTCGGGGCAATAAAGATGAAAAATACAGGTAGTCTTCAACTTACGACCACAATTGAGTCCAAAATTTCTGTTGTTAAGTGAGACGTTTGTTAAGTGTGTTTTGCTCCATTTTACAACTTTGCTTGCCACAGTTGTTAAGTGAATCACTGCAGTTGATAAATTAGTAACTTGGTTGTTAGGTGAATCTGGCTTTCTTGTTGACTTTGCTTATCAGAAGGTTGCAAGAGGTGATTGCATGTCCTTGGGACACAGCAGCAGTCATAAGTCAGCTGCTCAGCATCTGAATTTTGATCACATAATCAAAGGTCGTAACCCTGAGAAATGGTCATAAGTCACATTTTTCAGTGCTATTGTAACATTGAATGGTCACTTTCAATGAACTGTTGTAAGTCAACCACTACCTGTATTCTCCACTGTCCTATAACCCTCTTCTTCCATGTTATTGCGGAGATAACAAGAGCCATGGTGATGCAGTGGTTTGAATGCAGTTATTGCAGGCTATTTCTGCTGCCTGCCGGCTGCCTGAAATTTGGCAATTTGAATCTCACCAGGCTCAAGGTTGACTAAGTCTTCCATCCTTCCGAGGTGGGTAAAATGAGGGCCCAGATTGTTGGGGGCTGACTCTGTAAACCGTTTAGAGAGGGCTGTAAAAGCACTGTGGCATGGTATATAAGTCTAAGTGCTATTGCTATTATCAAACTCAGCCAAAGTGAGCTGAAGGACTTTTGGGAGTAGATGGGAGGGAAGGAACTGATTGGTTGGGGTTGGGGGGAAAGGAATGAGATGCATGGGAAAGGAAGAAAAGAAATCCAATTGTGGTGGTAGATTGTTTTCTATTGGAGTTCTCCTAGGTTCCTTGCCAAATAATAATAATAATAACTTTATTGTCATTGTACGTGTATTCACAGTATACCCATACAACGAAATTCACTTAACACCCAGAGACCAGGTCCAACACACATAACAATCCCCAAACACACTCCCACCCACCACAATTCCCCACCCCTAAACCACCCAAACATCCACACAACAGACCAAGTAATACTGTCCAACAGCTCACTGATGGTGGCCCTTTAGCTCATTATTGAGTGCAATTATAGCTCTGGGATAAAAACTATTCAGAAAATGTGTGGTCCGAGTTTTAATTGTTCTGTATCTTCTGCCAGAAGGCAACAGTCCAAAAAGATTGTAAGCAGGTTGGGAAAAGTATCTGAGAATGTTATGCAACTTTCTCAAACAGTGAGATTCGAAGATGTCATCCAGGGCTGGTAGCTTATAAACTACCATATATAAAGACTTATAAAGACTTACAAGCAGAATTTGCAGAAGCATCAATTACTTATGCAAATGTTGGTAGTGTTCCCTGAGTCATCGGGAATTGGGCAGCATATAAATTTAACAAATTATTATAATCAGTTGCACAATCCGTCAGATATTTAGACTGTATTTGGCACTTTTATCTCTCAATCAAGGATTTTACCAAAGACGGGGATAGCCAGATGTTTAATACTATTAAAATTATTATCTATTATTATCAAAATGTGAAATCATAATTGCCACTTTTTTAGCTGGTGTTGGTTGGCCTTCCTATGCATCAAGTTCTTGGCAAAAACCTAGGATATCATAATGTGTCAGTGTAGTATACATGGCAGATCCAAGCAATGAGGCGTTTTTGTAATTCACAGATGGAAATTTTGTCACTGTCTAGCTTTTGAAGTACTATCCAAGATTTTTTTAGTGTGGCACCCCATGTGCCAATAACCACTAGGACCACCAGAAAGATGATCTCTTGCACCCGAGAAATGAAAAACATCAAATATCAGAGAGATTGTTCTACTCACTTCCCCTCAAATTACATTCTGTTACATACTGATTTTATAATAACAATAATAATAAAAAACCCACATGCGTATTTTTGGTTATGGAAATAATGTAATAAAATCCGATAGTGAGGAATATGTTCTACAAGCTGTGGAAAAGTAGATTGATGGGATTTTGTGCAAGGAGAATGGATTGAAGCAGAGCAAAAATGCTGCTTAGCTGAATGTCAGAGATTGAGGGCAGGGATAAAGGATTACCGGTAATTTACTTACTTTTTTTCTTAAAATTTTTTAGTTCAAAAGAGCTCCATAAAATATGTTTTACTTTTTAGCATAGGAAATGGGAAACTGTGAAATGAGAAAGCTGAGGATTTTCTTACAGGTTCTTCCACCATCCCTAAGACACTGGAATAACGAAGGGTAGTTGCAGGGGCAGGTTTCAAAACCCGCCGCTACCAGTTTGCCCAAACTGGCAAACCACCACTGGGTAGTTGGGTTATTCTGACTGGTGGTCATTCATGTCAATCCTTCCATCTCATATTCCCTCTCCCCCGCCTACTTGTCAAGACACTCATCGCCCTCATTAACCAATTCTAACAGGGATTCTTGGAATTTTTTGTCTGTTGGAATTGTTTAACTTTATAATCTTGTAATTTTAAGTTTGTGTTAACCCTAAATTAACTTCAATAATTTAATTCTAATTTTTATGCTGTTTTATATGTGGGTATTATAAAGGTAGTCCTCAACTTATAATCACAATGTTGAGCCCAACATTACTGTTTTTAAGTGAGACATTTGCTAAGTGAATTTTGCCCCATTTTACGACCTTTCTTACTTCAGTTGTTAAGAGAATCACTGCCATTGACAAGTTAGTAATCCAATTGTTAAGTGAATTTGACTTCCCCATTAACTTTGCTTATCAGCAGGTTGCAAAAGGGGATCGCATGACTTTGGAACAACAGCAATGCTCATAAATATGAACCAGTTGCCAAGCATCTGAATTTTGATTACACGATCATTGGGATGCTGGAAAGTTGTAATCGTGAAAAATGGTCATAAGTCACTTTTTTCAGTATAACTTTGAACAGTCACTAAACGAATGATTGTAAGTTGAGGACTACTAATACGATAAACTTCCCAAAGTCCCTTCTTGAGGAGGATGGGCAGCCTACAAACACAAAATATAAATAAATAAAAAATATAAATACTTCACCAGAGCAAGCACCAATTGTCAAAGAATCTTGTAATCATCAGAGTTACAAATGCGGGGCTGGATTATCCCCAGTTGTATGGACTCTTTTGGAGTTGAAAAACAGTTATGGTTCATACTTTGTACTTGCTTTGATTATTATGTGAGTAATCAAAAGAAAGTCAACATTGTCTTTTTTTCCTCTAGTGTTTAAATTTCATTCAGCGAAAATGTGACTTTATTGATAGGCGATTACATAGGAGTATGACTCTAGCTGTTTTTATAGTTTGGGAACATCTATTCTATTTGGTTGATGTTCATTTTTGAAGAATATATTCATTCTGACACCTGCCACATCAAACAAATAAAGGTTTAAGGCTTAAGCAGAGCAAAACTATTCATCAAAGAGTTTCCTTCCTGTAAGAACAAATGATTGAAAGCGAAATATACTGTTTTTTCAGATGAATAGCTATCCAGTTTGGACTGAATGCTTTTTCCTTAACAAAAAATTCCTGATAGTTCTTATTACGGAGCAGATGAAATATTTCTCTTAGGCCACTTGAAAGTCTCAAGTGAAATGTATTGTTTGGATTCCCCCCCTTACTTGGATGACAAGCTGTGTTAAGAAAATATGAGAGGTTGAATTCAGAGATGAAGGATGGAGCTGTGTTGAAATAACCCTGCCCTTCATCATCTTGTTATACTTGCCATCACTCCGCCCTCTAAATTCAAAGTGGGTCTTTAAAATTTAACTGTCTTCAATAAATGAAGCAAGCACACGCTTTAAAAATCTGAAGGTTGTAAGAGGGTTCCATTTTGTACAATTTACAAGAATTCTTTCCTTGCATAAAGGCTGCTCACTCACGTTGTCAAAAGGACCAATTTTCATACTTGTAGCATATGTTAAACTACCAGTGGTGGAATTCAAATTTTTTTACCACCGGTTCTGTGGGCGTGGCTTGGTGGACGTGGTGTGGCATGGTGGGCGTGGTGTGGCTTGGTGGGCGTGGTGTGGCTTGGTGGGAGTGACAAGGGAAGGATACCGCAAAATCTCCATTCCCACCCCACTCCAGGGGAAGGATACTCTCCATTCCCGCCCCACTCTGGGGCCAGCCAGAGGTGATATTTGCCGGTTCTCCGAACTACTCAAAGTTTCTGCTACCGGTTCTCCAGAACCTGTCAGAACCTGCTTAATAGCATCCATTAAACATTGTCCCCAAATCAATTAGTTACAGCAGAGTTCAGCAGCGGCTGCAGCAAACTAGGATATCAAAACGAAAACATTCGTGTGTTGATATCATCATGCAAATGCTGCCATGCAGTTGGTTCCTGATGTCTGATGAAAAGCATCACATATGTTTCATCCTTTGTGTCCGTTCACCCGTCCCCACCACCGTTAGTGTCTCTGGGAAGGTATGGAACAGTACAGGTAGTCCTCGACTTACAACAGTTCCCTTAGTGACCATTCAAAATGACATCAGCACAGAAAAAAGTGACTTGCGACCATTTTTCACACTTATGACCATTGCAGCATCCCCATGGTTATGTGATGTACTTTCGCATGCTTGACAACTGACTCACATTTATGACAGTTGCAGTGTCCCGGGATCATGTGATCGATCCCCTTTTGTGACCTTCTGACAAGCAAAGTCAATGGGGAAGCCAGATTCCCGAGTCTCTGGCACACGGCTCGGCCGAAGACTTTGTGGCCGCCTGGGATGAGGCGGCTGCCGGGGCTTTGAACCGGGTCGTGCCTTTGCGGCCTCTGACCCAGCGCCGATCTCACCTGGCTCCTTGGTATACTGAGGAGCTGAGGGAGATGAAGCGCCGGAAAAGACGCCTAGAGAGCAGTTGGAGGGTCAGTCGTTCTGAATCTGACCGGACACTGGTAAGAGCTCATATTAAGACTTACCTAGTGGTGATAAAAGCGGAGAAGAGGAGTTACTTCTCCGCTCTTACTGCGTCATCAGATAATCGCCCAGCCGCCCTGCTGAGGGTGACCCGCTCCTTGCTACAACAAGGGGCGCGGGAGGACCCCTTGGAGGGTAGAGCTGAGGATTTTGTTCAATATCTGTATGACAAAACCGCCCAAATTCGGGAACAGCTGGACTCTAACCCTGAATGGGTAGATCCAGGGGAGGTGACTGGGACAGGTCTTGAGATTATTATATAGGAAGAGTTTGACTCTGTGACTCCAGAAAACGTGGACAGGATACTGAGCAGTCTGAGCGCAGCCACATGTTTATTGGACCCGTGTCCCACCTGGTTGGTGCTGGCCTCCCGGGAGGTGGCACGAGGCTGGCTCCAGGGGATTATAAATGCTTCTTTGAGTGAGGGTGTCTTCCCCGCCGCTTTGAAGGAAGCGGTGGTGAGACCCCTCCTCAAGAAGCCTTCCCTGGACCCGGCAATGTTGGTAAATTATCGTCCCGTCTCCAACCTTTGCTTTGTTGCGAAGGTTGTTGAGAGTGTGGTGGCGCGACAACTGCCTCAGTACCTGGATGAATCGACCTATCTAGATCTGTTCCAGTCGGGCTTCAGGTCCGGGTACAGCACGGAGACGGCATTGGTCGCGTTGGTAGATGATCTCTGGAGGGCTCAGGACAGGGGTTGCTCCTCTGTCCTGGTCCTATTAGACCTCTCAGCGGCTTTTGATACCATCGACCATGGTATCATGCTGCACCGGTTGGAGGGGCTGGGAGTGGGGGGCACTGTGTTGCGGTGGTTCTCCTCCTTTCTCTCCAACCGGTCGCAGTCTGTGTTGTCAGGGGGGCAGAGGTCGACCCCGAGGCCCCTTGTATGTGGGGTGCCGCAAGGATCGGTCCTCTCGCCCCTTCTGTTCAACATTTATATGAAGCCGCTGGGTGAGATCATCCGTGGTTCTGGGGTGAAGTACCATCAGTACGCTGACAACACTCAGTTGTACATCTCCACCCCAAACCACCCCAATGATGCCCTTGAAGTGATGTCCCGGTGCCTGGAGGCCGTACGGATCTGGATGGGGAGGAACAGACTCAGGCTCAACCCTTCCAAGACCGAGTGGCTGTGGTTTCCGACATCCCGATATAGTCAGTTGGATGGGGTTCGCAACTTGGGCGTCCTCCTGGACTCACGGCTGTCTTTAGAAGGGCATATGGCGGCCGTGGCTGGGAGGAGTTTTTATCAGGTTCGCCTGATTCGCCAGTTGCGTCCCTTTCTAGATCGGGATGCGTTACGCACGGTCACTCATGCCCTCGTCACCTCACGCCTGGACTACTGTAATGCTCTCTACATGGGGCTCCCCTTGAGGAGCACCCGGAGGCTCCAACTGGTCCAGAATGCGGCCGCGCGGGTGGTGATGGGAGCGACGTGGCGCTCCCATGTGATTCCCCTCCTGCGCGAGCTGCACTGGCTTCCAGTGGTCTTCCGGGTGCGGTTCAAGGTTTTGGTTACCATCTTCAAAGCGCTCCATGGCTTAGGACCAGGGTATCTTCGGGACCGCCTTCTGCCGCAAACAGCCTCTCACCGACCAGTCCGCTCCCATAGAGAGGGTCTCCTCAGGGTGCCGTCGGTCAAACAGTGTTGACTGGCGGCCCCCAGGGGGAGAGCCTTCTCTGTGGGGGCACCTACCATCTGGAACGAGCTCCCCCCCGAGATAAGGAACCTACATGACCTGGGTACTTTTCGCCGCGCCTTGAAAACATTTTTATTTGAACCAGCTGGGCTGGCTTAACCTCCTTTTTTGGGTTTTTAAATTTTATAATCATAATTGGACTTTTAAACTGTTGAGCCAAATTATTTAATTTGTTTTTAATGATTTTTTTAACTTTTGTATTTATTATATCTTATTCTGGCTGTTCACCGCCCTGAGTCCTGTCCGGGAGTAGGGCGGTATATAAAATAAATAAATAAATAAATAAATAAATAAATAAATAAATAAATAAATAAATAAATAAATAAATTCACTTAATAACCATCTTACTAATTTAACAACTGCAGTAATTCAGTTTAACAAATGTGGCAAGAAAAGTCGTAAAATGGGGCAAAACTCACTTAACAAATTTCTCACATAGAAACATAAATTTTGGGCTCAATTGTGATCGTACGTTGAGGGCTATCTGTGCAGCCCTATGGATTTATTAGTGGTTCTAGGATGAAACGAGTGGAATTTACTCCATTATCTGGACCACTTCTAGTCAGATTTCAGGCCTGGTTATGGGATAGAAATAGCATCGTTGCACTTGTTGATGACCTCTGATGAGAGCAGCAGGGGAGTAGTGCTCTCCTAGACCTCTCAGTGGCCTTTGATACCATTGACCCATTGACCATTGAGCAAGATATCCATTTGGGCCAGCTTGGGGTTTGGGACAGTGTGGTACAGTCTTGAATTGATTTGGCTCCTTTCTCTAAAACTGGTCCCAATCAATGCTGATAGAGAGTGAGAGATCCAGTCCATGGCTGCTCCTTTGTGGTATGCCACAAGACTCACTACTCTCTCCACTCCATTTTTATATCTACATGAAGCTGGTGAGTGAGATCATCCACCACCACGGGATGAAGTACCATACAGTAGTGGCCAAAATTGTGGAAACCTTTTGGGGGAAAAGTGTATTTTCTAAAACTAGCTAATAACACCACTTTTTTTTTTTTGGAGTAGTACAATAAAAATTATATATCAGTGGAAAGATAATTTAATCAAGAATGTAATGCAATAAATTTTATGAAGGATTTGCTATTAGAATAGCAGTTGCAGTATAAAGAAGAAAAGTGAAACACGTAGGGAAAAAAAGAGAGATACCAAAATCATCTCCATAGAAAAAAGGAGATATACAAAAATTATCACGTCAGTTAATACTTAGTTGGGTAACCTTTAGCATGAATTACAGCCTTACAACGTCTTCCCATGGAGTGAACCAAGTCTTTTAGTTCTGCAGCTGTTATAATGTGAAACCAAGATTGAATGAGTGCTTCTATTAACTGGGTATTATTGCTGGGTCGCTTGTGACTAAAAAGTTTCCTTTTGTCAGCTCCATAGATTTTCAATTGGGTTAAGGTCTGGGCTATTCCCAAGCCATTCCAGCAGTGGAATATGATTATCTTGAAACTGAAAAAAAAAAAAGTGGTGTTATTAGCCATCAAACCTCAAAAATACACTTTTCCCAAAAGGTTTCCACAATTTTGGCCACTACTGTAGTATGCTGATGAGACTCAACTTTACATCTCCATCCCTGGTGACTCAAAGGACACTCTTTCTTGTCCTCTCACAGTGCCTGGAGGCTATGGGAGGTCTGGATGGAGAACAACAGGCTTCAGCTGAATCCTGAAGATTATGTGATTTTAGGTGTGTGGAACTTTGAAATCTGGGAATTCAACCTCTTTAGTTCTGGATAAGTTTGCACTGCCCCAGACTTATCCTGTAGATAACTTGTGGCTTCTCTTGAACTCACAATTCCTGCTTAAAGAGCAGGTGGAAGTCATGGTTAAGGAGAGCCTTTGAACAACTTCATGCTGTGTGCCAGTTGCACCCTTTCTTGAATCAGGAGTCCCTGCACTCAGTCACTCAAGACATAGTCATCTCACATTTGGACTATTTCAATACACCCTACATGGGGCTACTCTTGAAGAGTGTTTGAAAACTTGCTGGTGCAGAATGCGACCACACAGACAGTGCTTGGAGCCCGTAGGGTGGTCCATATTATACTGCCATTCCACAAGCTACACTGGTTACCAGTTGCTTTCAGGTCTAATTCAAGGTATTGGTTCTTGTCTTACCTTTAAAGCCCTTCATGGCATGGGTCCAGGTTATCTGAGGAACTGTCTCACCTTATGGGATTGATCTGCTCCACCCACACCAGCAGAAAGAGCTTGCTATGGATTCTGTCAACCAAGGCATTCTGGCTGGTGGGATCTAAGAGAAGAGGAATTTCTGCCATGGCTCCTGCTCTCTGGATCATTGTGGTCCCCAAGAGATCCATGCCCACCCTTTTTGCCTTTTTAAAGGCCCTGCAGACCTTTAAGACCTCTGCCAACTGGCCTGGGTCCTAATCAAGGCTTATCATCCTGGATAAGCTTAATGGACTAAGATAAGACTCCATCTCCTGTCCATGTGCATCTTGCTCCCTTCCTCCCCATCTTTGTCAATTTTAATCATATGTAAAGTTACTGTTTATTGTTTTAATGTTTTATATTGATGCTTCATTGATCATAAGCCACCTTAGAGTTGCCTTTAGGTAAGATGGGTGGTATATATGTTTAATACATAGAATGGAATGGAATGGAATGGAATGGAATGGAATAGAATAGAATAGAATAGAATAGAATAGAATAGAATAGAATAGAATAGAATACTTTATTGGACATTTTAATTTCAAAATAAAAATTAATTAATTAATTAAAAAAACCTCTGGAACAAATTTCAGATTTATTTAATCCACCATCCTGTTTTTCATGGAAGCTTGCCAGATGCCTCTGAGAAGCCCCCAAGCCAGATATGATGAGTGTAGTAGTCCTCCTGGCCATGGACCCTAGCAACTATTCTTCTAAGTTACACCTGCAGCTATCATGGTTAGGCTTATCTTTCATATATTGTCTAATTATCTTTGGATGGTATCCAAGGGGTGGCCTTCACAACATCTTCTCTTAGTGTTGAATTATGTAAAAACTGAATTATGTAAAAACTGACGAAGAAACATATTCTTTAATCTATTCTGCATATCTCCTGATTCAGCTTCATTGAAGTGGCTTTTATTATTATGAGACAGAGAAAATGTTCTTCTGCCACTTCTCTTATTCCATATCATCCATCAATTTTTTTTTCATTTTATTAGATTTATATACCACCCTACTCCTGAAGGACTCAGGGCGGTGAACAGCCAAGAAATAAAACACACAGATTACAAAATCTAAAAACAATATAAAACCACATTAAATAATTTGGCCCAGGACAAATTTAAAACACCCCCAATGGTTAAAACAAATTTATCATCTCATGCAGAGGTGGTATTCAGCAGAAGCGATAGCGGAAATTTTGAGTAGTTCAGAGAACCAGTAAATACCACCTCTGATTGGCCCCATCTATTCTCTGCCTCCCGAATCCCAGCTGATCTGGAGGAAATGGGAATTTTACAGTAACCTTCACCTGGAGTGGGGAGGGAATGGAGATTTTACAGAATCCTTTCCCTGCCATGCCCACCAAACCATACCCACCAAACCACAACCAAAGAACCAGTAGTAAAAAAATTTGAAACCCACCACTGCTCTCATGTCTATCATGCCCAAAGACCAAAATACTTGAGGTTTCTCCAGTTTCCTTGAATTTTTTACCTGCACTTTTTTTTTCCAGTTCTACAATTTGGGTGGGAGAGTGGGAATAAAAATATGGTTATTAGTTGGTTGGCTGGAACACATGATTTAAAATTTGCAATTGCCTCCATTGACTCTACCTTAGCCGAATGAAATCAAAACGTTGTGTTCATTGATCCTAAAAGGATATCAACATCTTGGTTGGTTTATCACCTTCTTGGACCGCTCAGTGAACAATTGTTAGTAAGAAAATAACAGTTCCTGAGACGGAGGGAAGATTTGCCTAAACTAGTCTTTGCGCTTTTTTTGAGGATAACTGGATAGCTGACGAGTTAGCCCTTCAATGTAAGCCAGATCAGGAAATGGACTCCACAACCCTAAAACTAGAACTCTACTGTATGGAGGTAGGTTGTAGAAGCAAATCTTGAAAGCCTGACTGTGTTTTCCCTTTCTTCCCTCTTATACTAAGAGGGAGTTAGGATGGAGCCAGTTGAGTTTCTGGTTTATGTTTTCCTCTTTCCCAGGCTTAAAGCATGCTTTTGTTTTTGTAACCATTGTTGTGTAATTTCTCCAAAGTCATCTAAGAATTTTATTTTCCCTTCCTTGTAGAGTCCAACTTTTTATAGGACTTCAAGACAGATACTCCATTTAAAATTGGAATCAGGAGAAACAGTCTCTTTGATCATTTCCCACCAGTGTACTTACAGCATCTTCTGGAGTCATCAAAACATTGCCATTCCAAAGTAACAGTAATAAGGGTAAGCCTTATTACCTTCAGCAATGTCTGGATGATATTCTCAATATGCTTTAAAACATTAGGATTAAATGGCCTTGAAATGCCTCTGTCCAGACTGAATTTTCTTGTGCAACTCATCCAGTAGGCTAATACAAGGGGACTATTCCCTTCTCCCTTTCAGTCTGGGGCAGGCATAGTGATAGTCAGAAATGCTGTGGATGACTGAGGAGATGAACAACTACTGGTATTTAATATAGGACACAACTGTCATTTTGATGGGGAGGCCATAAAGCCTCTCTCTGTTATTATAACCCAGGGCTCATGAATTGATAGTACCACACCAGATACTGTACAAATGTACATCAGTTATATATCAAAATAAGGATTTATTCACTGACTGACTGTTTTAATATATTGCCCAACCCGAACAAGACTTTGGAGCAATATACAAACATTGCGTTGCCCCCCTTTATTAAATTTGATATTATTTTTTTATTATTTTAACATCTTATTTGTCTCTTGAGAAACTTATATGAGGGTCAAGAAGCAACAGTGAGAACTGGACATGGAACCACTGATTGATTCAAAATTGAGAAAGGAGTCCGGCAAGACTGTATACTGTCGCCCTGCCTATTTAACTTATATGCAGAGTACATCATAAGAAAGGCGGGGCTAGATGAATCACAAATTGGAATTAAGATAGCCGGGAGAAATATCAACAACTTCAGATATGCAGATGATATCACTGTAATGGCAGAAAGTGAAGAGGAACTAAAGAGCCTCTTGATTCAGGTGAAGGAGGAGAGTGCAAAAGTTGGTTTAAAACTCAACATTAAGAAAACTAAGATCATGGCATCCAGCCCTCTCAATTCCTGGCAAATAGATGGGGAAGAAATGGAGGTACTGATAGATTTTATTTTCCTGGGCTCCAAGATCACCGTAGATAGGGACTACAGCCAAGAAATTAAAAGGCGCTTGATCCTGGGGAGGAAAGCTATGGCAAACTTAGACAGCATACTAAAAAGCAGAGACATCATCCTGCCAACAAAAGTGCGTATAGCCAAGGCTATGGTTTTCCCAATTGCAATGTATGGCAGTGAAAGTTGGATCATAAGAAAGGCTGAGCGCCAAAGAATTGAGTCCTAGAGGAGACCAACCCTGACTGCTCTTTAGAAGGCCAGATCCTGAAGATCAAACTCAAATATTTTGGCCATCTAATGAGAAGGAAGGACTCACTGGAGAAGAACCTAATGCTGTGAACGACTGAGGGCATAAGAAGAAGGGGGATGGCAGAGAATGAGGTGGCTAGATGGAGTCACTGAAGCAGTCGGTGTGAGCTTAAATGGATTCCTGGGGATGGTAAAGGACAGGAAGGCCTGGAGGAACATTGTCCATGGAGTCATGATGGGCCGGACACGACTTCGCGACTAACAACAACAAATGAAATTGGAGAAATAAACATTTTTTAAAAAGAAAAAAAAAGAACTTTAGTGCAAGTATATTTGTATATAATTATTTAATACTTTTCAACTAATATGAAATCTAATCTAATAAGCGAAAGTCTTTTTCTTGTCTTCTGTTGAAAGTCTTTTTCTCGTCACTTGTTGAAATTTAAAGTTATAGTTTATATCATATTAGGATTATCATAGAAGCAGAGTTGGAAGGGAACACAGAGATTATCTAATAGAATTCTGCAATGCGTAGAAAAATGAATTAAATCATACATGAGAATTGACCTTGAAGTCTATGCTTTAAAGCAGGGGTCAAACTCAAGGCCCTGGGGCTAGATCTGGCCCATGGGGCTGTCCTCGGAACAGCGAAGGACTGTCCCATGGTGCCTCTGCCAGTGAAAACAGAGGTCAGGGGGGGCTGCGGGTGGCACTCATGAGCTCCATTTTCACTGGCAGAGGGTTGTAGGAGACCGATGCAGCCGAAAATGGAGCTCAGGATCCTGTTTTCTCTGGCAGAGCACTCAGGCCACCACAGGTGCCCCCGACATGACTGAGGTCAAGCTGGCCACGTCCACCCTGGCCATGCCCACCCCGGCCCCCTGAGGGCCAGATCTAAGTACTCTGTGGGTTGGATCCAGCCCCTGGGCCTTGAGTTTGACACCCCTGTGATAGATTCAAAAAAGTCAGCGATATAAAGTAGTCGGCATGTTTTTTTTGTGATAAATCTTTTTATGACACTTCAGATATTTATCTTTAATTGCAAAACCGTGAAGATCCAATCCAAATGGGCACTGCTGTGCATGAGATGGGAAAGGCTAATCTTTCCTCCATTACATTAGCGTTGTTGTATTCTCTGCTTCTTCACTGTAATTGTTTTCTTTTTCTTTCAAACATACATGAACACCAATGAGCAATGATGATTGTAAAATAATATAATATAATAAAATAATATTAACAAATGGAACAATAAAAGAAAGTCCAGGATCGACAAAGAAGTATTTCAATAAACCATACTTTCAACAATTGGAATCCATCACCAAAAAACTTATTAAATATTCTCTCTTATATCCAACATGCCAAATAAAAGTTTCTGTATATTAATTTCATTTTAAGATCACAAGAACGACATTTGACTGTTATCAGAGCAACCTGCCATTAATGTGAAAGAATAGAACACTGGAATTCATTATTCCTTTCTGTCCTGATACAGTCTTTTTTTTTAAAAAAACAAAAACAAAAAAAACTTGGAAATTAATAGATCAGTGATGGCAAATCTTTTCTGCACTGTGTGCTGAAAGTTCATGCGGAAATGTCATGTATGCACGCTCGTCGAGAGCGCGCTCCAGAAAAGCCGAACTTCCGGGTTCTAGTGGACATGCATGCCCGATGATCAGCTAGCTGGCGTGCATGCGCAGCCCAATTTTCGGCACTGCCGCACATGCGAAGGGATCATGCTCTGGAAAAGCCAAAGTTCCGGGCTCTGGCGCGCATGCCCACCCAACAATCAGCTGGCCGGCACACATGCACACACCAGTTTTTGGCACTGCCGCATGCGCGAAGGGCAGCTGATCGTCACGCGTGAATGCACATCAGAAACCTGGAAGACAAACAGGCAAAGCCACTTCGCATGCCATGGGCACATGTGCCATAGGTTCGCCATCACGGTAATAGATCAGTGTATCCTGCAAATAAAACAGAAATAACACTTGCTATCTATTATCTTGTCTCTGAATAATAGTCCTGCCATTTAGCAATGATGCAAACAGGAAGCGTTTCCTGAACTGACCCCAAAAGTCAACTATATTTACTTTCTGTTTGTGCTTGATAGATCTCATAATCATGTAAAATAGGTAAACTCTCCTGCTCATAATAGTTGTAGACTGATGTTTTCCAGTAAACCCATTAATGGAAATGTCTCCATGTTTTATTTTCACTTATAATAGCTTGTCAGTGAGCACATTTATGTTAGTTTCATAAGAAGATAAACTGGTTAGAAAAACTATTGGGAGCCATTATGATGTTACAAGAGCTTTGCAAATGGGTTGTTAAATTGCTGATGAGATGAGATGAGATGAGACTAGCACTTCAAGTTCTACTGTGCATGTTATGATCGGACTAGGCCTTGAGCTCCAGCCAGGGCTGATTATACCGGGAGAAATATTTTGGTGACATCTATCCAGATAATGTCCCTATATATGTCTTTGGGAGTGGGGGGAGGGAGAGAAGCAAATCTGTTAGAAGGATGCCAGTCATTGAAGATTTTACTACAAATAGTATTTCAATGAATGTAGAGAGCCTTTATTCATTATAGTTCATCCTAGCTGGGCCCAGGAAAGAAGATCCCAGATTTTTTTCTGGTTGTGGAGGTTTGTGGTGTGCTGCAGGAGAGTTAGGATTAGAACAAAGAGTATAAAACCCAAATTCAATGATGATTAAGCTCAATCTATATATAAGTTCAAACTGAATTTAAAATCATTGTACCATACAAAATTGAAAATCTCCATAACATGAAGATGTTAAGGAATTACTATACAACCAGTGGTGGGATTCAGCCGGTTCTGTCCGGATTGCGCGAACTGGTAGCGGCGACTGTGGGAGGCTCTGCCCACCCACTTGGATGTGAATGTGTGACTACTATGCATGCGCAGAAGGCCGTGCACATGCACAGAGGTGGTGTCTGTTAGTGAAGCACGCGCTTGGGCACTCACACTCCCATTTGCAAACTGGTAGGAGAAATAACTGAATCCCATGTCCGTATACAATGTGTTCCAACAATTTGACTATGATAGGATTGTGTTCATATTCTCAGGTTGTTAAAATTTGTTGACGGGTAGTCCTCGACTTACAACCACCAATGGGAGCAGAATTTCCATTGCTAAGTAAGACGGTTGTTAAGTCAGCCGTGCCTGATTTTATAACCTTTCCTTGCCACGGTTGCTAAGTGAACCACTGAAGTTGTTAAGTGAGACTGCGGCCGTTATGCAACGTTAAGCAGCTCCCCTTCCCCCTCCATTGACTTTGCTTTTTGGAATCTAGCTGGGAAGATTGCAAATGGGGATCAGATGACCCAGGTGATCGTAAATATATGCTGGTTGCCAAGTGTCCAAATTTTGATCACATGACCATGGAGATGCTGTGATACAGTAGTGGGTTCCTCTTACCTTCGCTACCGGTTCGGAACCGGGAATGCCCACGTGCGTGTGATCGCTTCGCTCATACATGGTGCTTCTGCACATGCGTGTGGCACTTCTGCCCGTACATGTGGTGCTTCTGTACATGCGCAGAGCATCCGTGATGACATCTGGGCAGGTGGGCGGAGTTTCCTGCCACTGCCACTACCGGTTCGCCCAAAACTGAGTGGACTGGTAGAAACTCACCACTGCTGTGATAGTAGTAAATCTGAGGACCAGTTGTAATTCACTTTTCTAGTGCCATTATAACTTTAAGAGGTCACTAAACAGATGGATTTAAGTTACCTGTATGTGTGGATTTGAATGGATTTAGAATCCTCCTAAATTTAGAAAGTGACCCTGGGCATTCCCTATAATCCCCATTGTCCTATTCCAGTGAAAGGCAAGGGAAGCTGGAAGCTGGAGCTTTCCTTTTTCAAAGTCTGTTGTTGGCTGTGAGTTCAGAAGGCTATAGGGAAAGGGTTTTTTTTACTTCAGATTAACCGTGAGGATTTCTGCTCCAAATCCCTGGGAGTAGGAAAACCTCAATTTAAAAAAGTATAGGCGAAAAGACCCAGAATGTTCTATTCTTTTCAGTGCTGCTTTACTTAGTTGCCCTGTTTTATATTTGCTCATGTTTTCTCTCCATCCTGTTTTGATTTCCCTGCCCCCCCCCCGCCCCCCCAATTAAAGATTGCCAGGTTGTAGTTCTTGGGCTTTATATCTTATTCCTTGCAGATTCGTTTTGTTATATTTATTCAAACCCACATCTTTTATTCATTGTTATGCAGTGTAGGATTTGTCTGTATACCAAATCCACTTGGCCCGATCACCCTAACTGTAAAAGGAAAGTGGAGAAATTTGTTTAAACGAGCCTTGTGGGGGGAGAGGCCTCTTCTGTTTCTCCGTTTCCTATCCAAATCCTAGAGGAAAAGGGGTATCTAGATGGTGGAAACTTCATGCTACCTATCTGGATGCAATTCTATTCTACAAGAACAGCTACACCCAATGAAACAGATACACTGAAATATATCAATGCTTTTATGCCATATCAATTCTTTTTTTTTTTTTAATTTGATTTATATGCCGCCCTTCTCCGGAGACTCAGGGCGGCTTACAATGCGTTGACTCTAAGCAGCTCCGAAGCACCAAAAGTATAAAAAAAATAATTGCACGAAATATCAAATCTATAAAAACAAAAATGCAAGCCATAACTGTAATCATAAAACAACAGAAACATAAATAATCAGGCATGCATGATACAGAGAGAAATAACAATGGAAAGAAAGAGAAACCCTCATCTCATTCTCACATTACCTCTTCCAGTTGAAATGCATGTTCCCAAATGCATGTTAGGAAAGGCTGTTTTTAAAAAGATTTCTTAATGTTAAAAGGGAAGGCACAGATTTTTTATCTAATGGGAGGGCATGCTGTAGGAAGGGACAACGCTTGGCTGAATCTCCCCCCCCCTCTCTTTGCAAGCACTCTATACAGGCACTTAGAGGGAGAGATTCTCCTTGGAGAAAGCAGTCTCAGAGAGAGCCAACACCCAAGTAGTGATCATGGCACTTTCAACTGCACCTGGAAGCAAAACTGACAACCAACACAGCTGCTGTAATATTGGATTGGTCCAGTTAGCATGTAAGCTGCCCTTTTGGGTCCAGTTGCACTTTATCCTTGAAGGTAGTCTTCAAGGACAATCTTACCTACTGTATAACACTGTGATGGTGAACCTATAGCACACGAGCCACAGGTGGCACGCAGGTGGCACACAGAAACATATCTGTGGGCACACAAGTGTTGCCCTAGCTTAGTTCCAGCATGCATGTCCACGCCAGCCAGCTGATTTTGGGCCTTCTGGCCCCACTGGAATTTGGGAAACAGGCCGTTTTTGGCCTCTGGAGGGCCACGGAGGTGTTAGGGAAGGCAGTTTTCGCCCTTCCCAGGCTCCAAGAAAGCCTCTGGAGCCTGGGGAGGGCGAAAAAGAGGACTTCCAGGCCCACCGATAACCTTTTTGCCATAGTGTGCCAAAAGCCAGGGGAGAGCGGTGTGTATGTGTGTGTGTATGCGTGGGGGAGCTCCCTCCACTTTTGGCATGTGATGGCAAAAAGGTTAGCCATCACTGGTATAACACATTACATTTGTCCAACCATGAGATGACGGGGGCACAAATGAGGACAATGAGTTCTTCTCCAGAAAATGCTCCCAAAGCTGGGCAAAGACCTTTCAGATCATAGTTTCTACCTGCTGTTCCAGTAGGGACTAAGAGTCCAGGAGGAGCACAGGGTGCTCATCAGGTCTTTTGAAGGTAGGACATGTTCTTATCAGAGTTTCTTGCAAAAATCAAATCCGGAAGCACACACAGATAACTGATTCAACAGGATTCATTAACTTCTCTTTATATACATAATAACAGATGACGTAAATTTTATAATACCAATAGCAGAGTTCTTTTAATGTGGTAACAAGTAGAGAGATCAGTTTCCAGTTTCATTTCAGCAGACAGACAGTTTTATTTTAGATCGGAGCACAGAGCTTAATACAAAGAAAGCCTCCTCTATACAGGGCTTTTAAGCTTCTGTACAGACTCAGTTGCCTAAGCCATGTCCAGACTTCAGTTTCTGTTTCCAAATAAGCCTCAGTGGCTGAGCCTGTTACCATGTCTTCATTCAGTCCCCATTAACTGATCTATTTCAGTCCATGAATATTTATACTCTGACAGTTCTATCCAGAACTAAAGTTAGTATTGTTTCTGAGTCAGTAAGTTTTGAATCCGCAACTATTCTGTTCTGTAACTGTTGGGTCTCTACCTGCCCCTTACATCCTCCACACACAGGACAGGACTTCCATTGCATCTCCTGATATTTGGGTGTAAATATACAACTTGGGTATTATAGCAATAGCACTTAGATTTATATACTGCTTCATAGTGCTTTACAGCCCTCTCTCTGCAGTTTACAGAGTCAGCCCCCAACAATCTGTGTCCTCATTTTACCAACCTCCGAAAAATGGAAAGCTGAGTCAACCTTGAGTTGGTGAGAATCCAATTGCTGGCACTCAGTAGAATTAGCTTGCAATATTGCATTCTAACCGCTGTGCCACTAAGGCTCTCTTGTATTATCAGCCAAACCTCCAAACACTAGATAACCCCTTCAACAATTTCATGTAGTTATCAACAAAGATGAAGGACAGAGTTGGGTCCTGAGATACTCCATGCTAGAGAGTCTAAGGATTTGATTTCTCCTCCTCCATGCAACTTAATTAGAATAGCCTAATCAGGAAGGAATGAAACATCAAAGAATGGTATCTCCAACTCCCAACACTCGCTGGCAGTTCAGGAAAATACAATGGTCAATAAAATTAAAGGCTGCCAAAATGATCCAGCCAAATATCTTGTTATGTTCTCCGGAGAGAATTTGCCTCAATGGAAGGAGAAGATTGAGCAGTTGTATTGCATAATTTCTTATTGATTGAAACAGATGGGATAATAAAAGAACATAATATAAATAGTTTAACAAGATACGGAGTAAGCACAAGAAGAGACTCACTTCAGAATTGTCACACATTGTTAACAATAACAAATGTCAATTTTTAAGAAGGCTGTGGAATAAGATCAGGTCAATGAAAACATCACAATCCTTAGAGATTACAAGATTTGGTGGTAAATAAAACCAGCACAAAATCTTATGAAAAGATTATTCAAAAATATAGCAAACCACCCAACTGGTTTCTGTATTTAAAGATTAGTACTAAAGTACAGAAGGAAATCTAGAAATGTGGAGGTTTAACAGCCTTAATAGAATTCTAAAATTTTGTAATGCAACATTTATTAGCTATGATTGCCAAAATGGATCTTAAATATTAAAAAATGTATTGGAAATGTAATAAAAAGTGGGATGTTTTTATTGTTTGTTTAACACTTAACAAATTTAGGAAGTGAAAATGTTTTCTAAAGATACAACAATTTTTTGTCCTGCATTTTCATTACTATCCATTATTTTTCTGTTAAACATCTGCTAGTAAATGTACTGAACTAATGTATCTGCTTTTGGCAGTAAAAATGAAACAAGCAGAAATTTTCAACTGTACCTTTCCCAGAAGACTGACAGCTGAAACGATAGAGTTTAAGTTTAAAATATGTTTAAAATAACCGCATAGTTGAGATATAAAAATTTTGTTGCTTCAGTACAGTTTGATAACCATTTATTGATGATAACACTTGGAAAAAGTGTCATCTCCCACACTGATTTAGTTTTCCTATTTTATATGTGTTTTAAAGAACTTCACTGTTTATTATTCTCTTTGGGTTACTTGGTATAATCTCACCAGAAACACTATCCACTGTCTCTGGATTGACAGGTTCAAACTGTTCCCAGATGTCATCCCTAAACATCCCTTCCATCCAGTTGACTTCTAATTACAAGCCAATCCCTTTGTTAATAACTCATTAAACAATTAATAACTTTGTGACCCTTCCAGCCAATCCTTCTGTACAAGATTGGATTTAAAGGTCATTTTAAAAAGAGTTGTCACATGGAACTCTGGCGAAGTAATAACAAAAAAGTAAATTTCTCCCACCCTCTCCTCAATGATGAATGGCCTAAATTTGGCCCTGAAGATATGTCCAGTTGGATTTGTTTAACCTCTTCTAACCCAACACTCCACAGAATCAGTGAACACCCAAGGATTGGTATAAAGGGAAAGGCCACTTGGAACAATCCTATCAAAAGCCTTTAATGCTGCCATATTCCAAAGACTGGCTAGGTTTCCATAGATCCACCTTCCACACAGCTGGCAAACTCCTTGACTGCTCTCTGAAAACCAGTTGGAT
This sequence comes from Masticophis lateralis, assembly GCA_030761175.1. Classification (NCBI taxonomy): domain Eukaryota; kingdom Metazoa; phylum Chordata; class Lepidosauria; order Squamata; family Colubridae; genus Masticophis; species Masticophis lateralis. Next base: position 196,378,545 of record JAUDYJ010000001.1, on the reverse strand, counting down.
CCTTCACATTCCTTGGGTAAACTAATCTAATTGGCCCTGCAGCCTTGCACAGGTTTGTGGCACTCCTCCACTATCTACGATGAGTGTGATGTATTTATTTTATTCCACTCTTATCTTCATCATCATCTTCTTTTAACAACTCCATAATCCCTTGCAGGGTGGAGTCTGGGCAACTAAATGGAGCTAGCACAGTGTTTACTGGCCGGATGCCCTTCCTGTTGCCAATGCAGAGTTTTGTTTAGCAGATATATTCTCATTGTGCCCAGAGATAAATATCTGCCTCTACCTAGGATCAAACTCACAGCTTCCTGATTGTGAGGTGAGAGCTCTACCTCTAGGCCACCACACCACTCCTCTTTATTCCACTCTTATAGTATTATGAACTGCAATTTAACCTTAAGATAAAGCAGTCCCACTTTTCCCCAAGATAGGGTCTAGAATAGGGTTGTCAAACTCAATTTCATTGAGGGCCGCAGCTGGGTTGTGTGTGACCTTGGAAGGCCGGGGTGGGCATAGACAGAATGGGTGTGGCCAGCTGAATCACTCGTGCTGGGGCCACCTTTGGTGGCTCGAGCTCTCTGCTAGCGAAAACGGGCTCCCGAGCTCTGTTTCTGGCTACGACGGTCTCCTTCAACCCCCTGGCAGCGAAAAGGGAGCCCAGGAGGGCCGCACACAGCCCTCGTGAGCTCCATATTCAGTTGCAATGGCCTCTGTTTTTGCTGGCAGAGGCACCATGGGCCGGTCCTTTGCTGTTTCCAGGACAGCCCCGCAGGCCAGATCTTGAGTTTGACACCCCTAGTCTAGAAGAAGGAGGGAGGATGAACACTACAGTTGACGTTTATTAACCAGTTTCACTAAATTTATTCATTTCAGTGTCGTTTCCCCTTCCTTGAAAAAGTGACCAGTTGGACACTAGCTGGTTAGATTTAGTTCTCCCATTCTACAGGCCAGGCTACACATTCCTTCTTTCTGGAACTATTTCTACCCTTATACATATTCCCCATATATTGCCATATTTCATCTTATTTTAATTTGAGAGAAGTTTAAAAAGACAAGCACAGTTGTCAGGTCAGACACTCCTATGTATTTAAATATAAATGTAATGTCTTTTAGATCCCAACAGATTAATCTCAGAGGAAGTTTGATCATATACTTAAAAAAAAAATCTCTTACTTATATTCGCAAACTGTTAACTAATGGCTTAACCAAAACAGAGACGTGCAAGGGAATTCTTTAAATGTAATATAAGCTATACCACAGTGTTATATTTTACCCCAAAGAATATTAAATTCTTATTTTAAAAACACAGAGATAATGCAGACGAGATGGTTGAGACTCTACTTAAGTTTCTCAGCATTTCTTCTTTTTCTAAAATTTTACAATTACAATAAAATGTAATTGTAAAATAATTAGTAGATTAATTGGGGGAAAGGAAAATTTGTTATTCTGAAATGCTGGTTGCTCCTGGAACTATATTATGGGCATCAATTTACACTATATCTATAATGACATCATTAGGCAAGTGGCATAAATGATGCAATTTGTATAACGATGCAAAGCTGACAGCAAATGTCATAATATTAATTAGAGGATTCCAAACTACTCTGGATGCAAGACAGTTATAATTTATTTTAGCAGGATGGCCAGGTGGAAATGTTGTCTATTGTATTCAAAGTCTACTAAGTTTGGTTGGCTACATTGGTTTTTTTTCTGTATTATATAAAATAGAAACTTGATCAAGTAATGGATAAGATGATAAAAAGTCATCAGCAATTATTTGGCTGTCCTGGGTCACTGGAATCCACTCCCACCTGATCTGATGTGATTGTCTTCCTGGCTTCTTGAAAAGTCTTTAAACAGACCTATTTACACAAATGTTAAATACTGGGTTATTCTTATCAGTTGATTTTAATTCTTCCAGCAATCTCCAGCTGTATATTTTTATTGAAAATCACTATGGTAGTTTGATAATTTTTTAAAAAATAATTCTACTATAAATGAAGAGAATATAAGTCAATAAAACTGCAAAAAATACAAACAGAAATATATATATATATATATATAAAAGAAAGAATGGAAGGATGGAAGGGAGGGAGGGAGGGTGGGAGGGAAGGAGGTGTAAAACAGAAAAAGAAAATGAAAGAGAAATGAGAATGGGAAAGAAAAAAAAGTAACTTCTCCGTTCATTCCAGCAGGTAAAAGCAATTTTAATAGCTTATCATTGTCTCAAAATAAAACATAATCTCTCCTCTTCCCAGAAATGGTATTCAGCCGGTTTGCACAAGTTCAGGCAAACCGGTAGTGGAGATTGCTGGTCAGCTCCAAGTCGTGCTACTTAGGCATGTTTTTGAGGCCGGGTGCATCTGTGGACAGCACACATATGCATGAAGCAAGCGTGTGCAGCGAACCGGTGGTGAAACCCACCCCTGCGTCTTCCCATAGCTCATGTTCTAGATAAGAAAAACAGAGATGAAATGCTATGTCAATCAATCTTGGCCAGCAAATGTCCAGAAAGAGCAACTACATATAGCTATTTTCTTCTTTTAATCCTGGTTGAACAAGCTGATCTTATAAATCTTTCCTTTTAAAAAATTATTCTTTAACTCTTTTAAAAAAATACCCCAGGGGTAATTTGCTGCTCCTCTGTGTTTTAAAGTAAGAATCATTTAGAATTTTTAGCTTATTTCTTTGATATGAATAAGTAAAATGTATCTTTTGTTTGTCACTTTTAAAAAAGTTCTTTGAAATCTTTTTTAAATCCAGAAGAAGAAAAAAAAATATCCAGACCGCTTTCCTGGTTTAATAACTGCTCATCTTCTTTAGGAAATGAGTCATTCATGAGATCCATCTGTATTACATTTAAATCCCCCTTCAAATTAATTTCATAGACATCTACTGCTGTCTGTTCATGTTTTACAACTTCATCAGAAAATGCTCTGTGAATTTTATCAAGCACTTGATCCATTCTGTCCAAAAACATAGCTGAAAGGTATGCAAAAGTTTGCACTAAGGATTTTTGCTACATTTTCTTTAGTCTCTGGCTCTAGTGTTTACTTTCAAGGTATCCTTATCATAAAAACACAAGTAATCTCCATTTTTTCCCATAAGAAAATAGCTTCTAGATAATTCAAAACTATAATTCCTCTTGTCTCTAAATTTGTTATTAATTTTTCAAAATCCACCAAAATCCACACGTTTGCTGCACAGTCCAAAAAACCCATACATTTTAAAAACTTTTAAGATTAAATTTACACCAGTCTTTTAAAGGCAAAATGCATCCAGTAAACAACAGTATAAAACCTTGCCAGTCCAAAAAGACTTAATCTCCCCAATATGCTAAAAATATTAAGATATACAGTTATTAATGTCTGTAAAGGTTTTGTGAGTGTGAGCTTGATGTTCTCAGCCACTCCAAACATAAGCCAACCGTGAAATGGCTCAATAAATTCTCCTTTGTTCCAGAATAGATTATGGGAGGTTGGATCTCTAATTCCGGGCCGGATTCTTTTTGTGAAAACTGTTTTGCTAACCAGTGAAAACCAGCACCATATCAGCTCACCATGGCAGTTACAGGAAGCTAGGATGAATGTTAGCTTATTTTCCACATTTCTTCTTTTTTTAAAAACACAGTTTAACATTGATTTTAAATGTTAGGCGATACCAGTGGTGGGATTCAAATACTTTAACAACTGGTTCTCCCAGGGTCAGGTTGGCTGTTGAGGGAGGCATGGTCCATTCCCCTCCTCCAGCTCTGCCACACATGCAGGATGAGCCTCCTGCGATGGCCAAGCTGACCCTGGGCAAACTGGTTGTTAAATTATACTCCCCTGCTATCAAAGTGGATCCTGGCTGCTGTGCTGCAATGAAGAAATGGGCAATGGAGCAGCTGGCATGAAGAAAGGAGGAGGAGCAGGGAGAAGAAAGAGAGAATGTGGCCTTCTCCTTCCCTCATACTAGCTACTCCATCGCCAATTTCTCCATTGCAGCACAGCGCAGCACCAGGATCCACTTTGAAAGCAGGGGGGTGGGTAATTTAACAACCGGTTCACCAGAACTAGTGTGAACCAGTGATGAAATTCAGCCGGTTCTATCCGGATCGTGCGATCCAGTAGCACCAGTAGTGGGAAATTCCACCCATCCACCCGGACGTCATCACAACCTGTTTTTGACCCTCAGTGCATGCGCAGAAGGCTCTGCACATGTGTGGATAAGGCGCACATGCTCACATTTGTGAAATGGTAGCAAAGGTAAGTGAATACCACCTCTGGTGTGAACCGACTGAATCCCACCACTGGGTGATACAGATTTGTAGAATGGTTCTGCCTTAATAAACAGGCTTCTATCCCTATAATACATGGTGAGCAATTTATGAATTGAAACCTCCCAGCCTACAAATCACACCAAAGTGGCAAAATGTCTTGATTTTAAAGATAATAATTGATAACTGCTCCAATTTTTAAACTTCAGTTCAGCTTACTAAGTGAGGAATTATGTGAGTAGAAGGCCACACATCTTAAAGTTGTTAAAATTGAGAAACACTCTACCTTAAAGGATGGCACCAGAGGTGGGTTTCAGCAGGTTTTGACCAGTTCTGGAGAACCAGTAGCGGAAATTTTGAGTAGTTCGAAGAACCGGTAGTAAAAATTCTGACTACCCCCGCCCCACATCTATTCTTTGCCTCCTGAGTCCTAGCTGATCAGGAGGAAATGGGGATTCTTCCCCTTGGATTGAGGAGGGAATGGAGATTTTACAGTATCCTTCCCCTGCCATGCCCATCAAGCCACGTTCACCAAGCCACACCCACAGAACCAGTAGTAAATCATTTTGAAACCCACCACTGGATGGCACCACACATGTTGGCAACTTCTCCTAGAAACCCATGCATACCTGCTGCCCCTTTCAGCCTCAACCCCCCTCCCGCCCCAAAAGAAGCACGGAAGATTGACGCAGAGTCTTGAAGAAAAGCAATATGTAGTTTACAGTGCCAGGACTGTGTGGAACCCTTTGGCACAACCTCCAGGCCCTTTTAAATATTAGTGCAAAGCTGTAATTTTTAATGCCACATGAGAGGTTAATAGTTAAATGCATGGGGAGTAATTGTGTTTACATTTAATTATCAACACTATATTTAATGTACAATATAAAATTAATTTAAATTACTGTATTCCATGATGTAACAGGAATAATTCTTCTCTCGGGAGATGTTTATAGTCACTGGACATTACTTTTGCCTGGGTCATGATCATGAGCAGAATAACATCTAACTATTATATTTCTGCTGACAGTTTCCTTAGGACTTGCCCTGGAGCATAAGAATCTCAACTAAATTGAAAGGGAACATTAGTGGTAAAGCCAAATAGAAATTTCTACCAGGTTGCAGTGCTGGTTGGCACCTACTTCTGGGTTACACCCAGTGGTAGGCTGTTCTTCTACTTTAGTCAAGATTTTGTATCCTCGTCTTCTGAAATCAGATTAGGATTGCTATAATTTCTTTTTCTATGTGGAAATATGTCTTAACCAGAATTAAAGATCTTTCAGTGTCTCTTGCCCTGGGATTTTCTGAGGGAAGGTCTGCTCTAACTATAAAGAGTCTGCTTCTTTCCCTTTTGAGATATCTCTTTTCTTAAAGACAATTGAATTTTACTATCTAATGTTGGTTATACCGTATTTTTTGGAGTATAAAATGCACCTTCCACCCCCAAAAAAGAGGGTGAAAATCTGGGTGCATTTTATACTCCGAATGTAGCCCCACCCAAATGCAAATGGAGATTTCAGAGTATAAAAGAAGCTTCAGAAAAAAAGCCTCTGAAAGACTTTTATCTAAAATAATATGGCAAGCAACAAAAGAAAAATCAGTAAAGGTTCTAACCAAACTATGTTTACAAATCTGGAGCATGACACAATAACCAACAGATTGGAAGAGGTTAATCTATATACCAATACCAACAAAAGGAAATTGAACAGAGTACAGGTAGTCCTTCAGAATAAAAGCCTCTGAAAGAAGCTTCAGAAAAAAAGCCTTTTTTCTGAAGCTGTTTTGGAGGCTTTCAGAGGCAGAAAAAAAAGTTTTTTCTAAAACAGAGTTTCAGAAGTTTCAGAGGCAGAAAAAAAAGCAAGGCACCAAGTTCACAACCAACAAACCTGTTGCTAAAATTCACCTCTGGGAACAGCTGACTGGGGGTATTCCGGGAGGCCCACCAATCAGCTTTTTTCTTATTTTCCTCCCCAAAAACTAAGGTGCATCTTATCTGAAAAATACGGTAATATTCAGCAACCAACTTTTTTTTCACATCATGGGAGATACAAGAAGACTCTTTTTCCCCAAAGGCCAATTTCAACTTAAAATTTATGTCTCCCAGAGAGTTTCAGGGGTCCTTGACATTTAACATGCTTCAGGTTTAATGTCCCAACTCCTTTCTGTCTTCTAGAGCAATGGTTCTAAAACATTTTTGTCTCTAGGACCCTTTACATTCTTAACAATGATTGAGAATTCACAGAACTATGGTTTACATGCTTTATATCTGTTGACATTTTTATAAGAAATTAAAACTAAGAATTTTTAAAATATTAGTTTATTTGACTTTTCAGATCTCCTGAAAGGCTCTAGGGGATCCTCAGGAGCTTCCAGAGCTTCTACATGTTGAGAACCACTACTCTAGAGCAGGGGTGTCAAACTCGATTTCATTGAGGGCTGCATCAGGGTTGTGTTTGACCTTGGGGACGGGTGGGTGTGCTCTGCCAGCAAATATGGGCTCCCAAGTTCCATTTTCAACTGCAACAGTCTCCTGCAACTCTCTGCCAGCGAAAACACACCTCAGGAGGGCTGCCCATGGCCCTCGTGAACTCTCTTTTCATTGGCAGAGGCCCTGTGGGCCAATCCTTTGTTGTTTCCAATAAAAGATGGCCCGTGGGCCATAACTAAGTAGCCCCTGGGCCAGATTTGGCCCCCGGGCCTTGAGTTTGACACCTCTTCTCTAGAGTAACGAACTGTGCATTATTTTATTATGACAATTTCTTGTGATTCTAAAGGGAGACCCAGAGCCAGTGCAAATTAAACATTAAATCAACAGGCAGTCCAGGCTAAAATACTTTTAAACAAAAGCCACAAAAGCCATTAAACAAATATCCACCTGAAGTCTGGGACCAAATCATTTTTTTTCAAGACTTTCCAGAACCCAAAGAGAGGGGGCTCCATCCTTATCTCTGGGGGGGGGGGAGGGGATACTGGGGAGATGCTGCAGTGTAGACACGGGCATTTTGTGGCTATCCCTGTCTGACCCACAGCTACAGCAACAGGGATATTAAGGATGAGGTGGGCAGTGGTGGCCAGGAGGGGGTGACAGTAGTGGTGGCTGGGGCCCTTCACAGCAGTTTCAATCACTCATGTGGCTGTTTGAGAAAATTAATTGTCCATCCCACCTTGCTCCAGAGGATTGGGAGCCCCACAACCAGCTGTAGCTTCTGAGTGGTCTTCAAAGGCCATGTAGTAGTCAAACTTTGAGGTGACTAGGACAAGAAGGACTGTCTGAAGGGAATAATACAGCAAGGCTAGTTTGCAGGCATGCTGAGTAAACATATGTACCTGCACACCATTTAGGACCTACTATACTTAATTACAATCCTTCTCCTTACCCATTCAGCAAAGAAACAAGGCTTATGTAGGGAGCAGCAAGGCAGCAAATAAATAGAAACCAGGTTCCATCTTCAGCTACACAGCACAGATTCTACAAGAAACCCCCCCCCCATTTTCTGCATCTGACACAGGCCCCCTCACAGCTTCCTGAATGCAGGCATGGATGACCACATCCTTCTCCCCCTTCCAACCCATTGCAAATGCACCTGTGCCTATGCCTGTGTTCTCCAGCTTTGATTCAAAGCAGCTGTTTTAAGCCCAGAGCTGCTTTAAGTCTCCCAGAGCAGATGGTCTCCAGTGCTTCCTTCTGATCTAATGGCAGGCCCAGCTCCAATTGGCTGCCCTGCCTGGCACGGCATGGCCCTTCCAGCAGCTGGTCACTGGCTTGTGCAGCTCTTCCATTCTGCTCTGTTCTCTGCAGATCATCAGCTGCCGCTTTTTAAATAACCTTGCAGTTGATCCAAGTTGCCCTGTGAAGTCCATGAACTATGCTCAAGCCAGAAGTTCATGTTTCAGTCAACCCTTACCTTTCCCAGTGGGAATCCTTTGGGCATCTGCATCTGCCAAACCATGCTCCTCTTGCTGTCCCTTCCCCTCTACTTCCCTCTCTGTATTCTCCCCCAACCCCAGCTTTTGATCCTAATGTAGTCACCCAGAGTCAGCTTGAATGTCTTCTGTAGGAATGTTTTCCTACAGAAGAAAAAAAAAGTGGTTGTGTTAGTATCAAAGAAAATAATGTTGGGATCATGAGTGAAAGCATTTGTTGGTGCAAACCTCTGGGGAAGCAAAGGAAAGGCATGGAGGTTAGTGAGGAGAAAAGCTCCCTAAAAGGAAAAAGCAAGCACTGGTGAACTAATCCACAAAGGAATCAGCCAGCAAGGTCTGCATTTCCCCATATGGTGGGAAGGAAAAGAAGAAGGGGAACAACTAATCAAGTCCTGTGATGGCTGGACCAAGACCAGTCCAGTCAGATTGCTAACCTACTGCAATCAGCTTTAGAATTTCTGAAATTGGCTTAAGACAATGTTATTCAACCTTAGCAACTTTAAGCAGTATGGACATCAAATTCCAGAATACCTCAGCCACCATGCTGGCAGAGGAATTCTGGGAGTTGAAGTCCATAGAGTTTAAAATGCTCAAGATTGATACACTCTTGCTTAAGGAATAGCTGGAAGAACATTTGGTTTCTGTCCCAACTATATCTTCTTTGTCTTAGTAAGGGATGAAATGTAAAATTTGTTATTACCTGTGGGCCTGGCTTGGTGGTGGTGGTGGTGGTAATGTGACTGGGTGGGCGTGGCCAACTTTTTTTTTTTTTAACTTTTCAAAGCATTTTTTCTAATGCTTTGAAAAGCCTCTGCTGATCAGGCAACTCAGCTGGGATTGTCAGAGACTTTTCAAAGCATTTTTTTAATCACCTCTTCAGCCAAGAGGTTGCAGAAAAAAATGCTTTGAAAAGCTCTGATGATGCCAGCTGAGCCGCGTGATTATCAGAGGCTTTTTTTTTAACTTTTAAAAGCATTTTTTCGTCGGACGAAAAAATGCTTTTAAAAGTTGGGAAAAAAAGCCTCTGATGATCGTGCGGCTCAGCTGGGCATGGTAGGAAGTGGGGCGTGGGGGCACAGGGATTTTTGCTACTGATTCTCCAAACCACTCGCTGCCATCACTACCAGATTGGGCGATCCGGTCCAAACTGGAAGATTTCACCCCTGGTCTTGGTCCTACCTCCAGCCTGACATGGAAAGGTTGAGTACAGTGTATCCAATCTTAGCTGCTTTCATACATATTACTGTGTTGTGTGTAAAATGGTTGCTATTTATGGAGGTTTTGCTATAAGCACTGATAATAAAACTATGGATGACAAGTACACAATATTTGCATATCAGGGGTGAAATCCAGCAGGTTTTGAACCAGTAGAAGAAATTTTGAGCAGTTTGGAGAACCGGCAAATATCACCTCTGGCTGGCCCCATTCCCAGGGGTGGGAATGGAGATTTTTCAATATCCTTCCCCCAGGAGTGGGGAGGGAATGGAGATTTTGCAGTATCCTTCCCCTGCCACAGCCACAAAGCCACGCCCATAGAACCAGTAGTAAAAAAAATTGGATTTCACCACTGTTGCATATGTAATAATTTGCACCATTTTGCACATTGTAGGGTACATATTTTGCACTACACAAAAAAACACTTCAAAGCTAAATACATGAAATCTATTTCTGCAGTTAACAGGTCTTATCTGAGGGTGGAGGTTCATTCTGCGAACTTGTGGGTTGGTTTCCAAATGTTTTGTTACCGGGCTAGGTAACATCTTCAGTGAAATTTAGGGGATGTTAGTGTCTGTGTTTTTCTGCTTATAAGGGCTTCGTGTAGTCAGTAGGTCTTATGATGGTGAGGTTTGGAACCCATAAACTCGGAGAACCAACTTCCACCCTCATCCTACACCTGAGCTACAGATATTCACCACTATTGCAAAGGTTTTATCTATGTTTTCCAATCATGGATATGCAAAACCACAGACAGCATAAACTCAGATAATGAGGGCCACCTGTATTGATAAAGCTTAAGATATAAGATAATGTGAATTATCATGTGTTTATTCTCTGAATTTGTGTAGTTATTCAAATTCATATGTTTCAGCAGAAGCTGTCTTTATTTTATTTTCAACTTAAACAAAATGGGCTGGGAATAAAAACATTACCCTGACCTCAAGTTGAATGTTATTGGGAATTATTACAGGTTTCTGGCAATTGTTTTGGTTCAACTATTTTCCTCCTCCAACCACAAGAATCAAATTCCAATGTGCTTTTTTAGAACTAGCATAATCCCAAAAGAGATTTTACAAGTTTATGTTTGAATGTATTTCTTATTATTCGAAAAGAAATAGGAAAAAATAGTCATTGGACTGGAAGCAAGAAGTGTAATAATAGATCTATACCAGAAAATAATGAAAGTCAGCGTAAAGCTGATGTTTCATTTCCCTTGATGTCATTTATGCTTAGAACTCTTTTACGCGTCTAATAGTTTTCTCCATTCCATGTCCTGTTTTCAACCTCACATCTGTTTCTCAGACAGGCTTTGCCATCCACATATAGCAGAGTTGGGAAAACATTGGGACCCCACAAAAATCAGAGTTACTGACATCCCATTTAAAAACATGTTATTAGTGAGCCAAAGGTTCTCATCAGATTCTTGAGGCATTCAGCTGAATGACACTTTGTTCCTTGGCACGCAACTGCTCTGAAAAACCTTTTAGATGGGCTGCTTGAAATGGTGGGTGTGAGTCCTTTCAAATACAATCTGTTTTAACTTTGGAAGATATTACTATCTTAAAATCATTGGCACTTCTTTCATTTTTTCCTTTCCTCCTCCTTTTTGCAGGCTGAGGGAATTCTGGGAGTTGAAGTCCACCCTTCTTAAAGCAGCTAAAGTTGAGGGACGCTGGGTTGTAGAAGTAAAAGCTATATGATCTTCAGGTGCAATAAGGTATTTTCACCCCTTGAATAGCCAAACGCTTTCATGCCCTCTGGTCCCACAGGCTGCTGGATTATAATAGTCCTTTACATGCAATTTATATATATTTATGTATGTGTGTGTGTCTGTGCTTGGAGAGATGGGGTGGGGAGGAGGGATTACTTGTATGGGCATAGAGTCTCACTGAAATAATTCCCTGTGGGAACTTAGCCAAAGAGTGTTAGTGACCTTCATTTCTCAGTAACTTCTTGTTGTTAGTTGCAAAGTTGTGTCTGACCCATCACCACCCCATGGACAACGTTCCTTCAGGCCTTCCCCCAGAGTCCATTTAGGCTCATGCTGACTGCTTCAGTGATTCCATCCAGCCACCTCATTCTCTACCATCCCCTTCTTCTTTTGCCTTCCATCTTTCCCAGCATTAGGCTCTTCTCCAGTGAGTCCTTCTTTCTCATTAGGTGGCTGAAGTATTTGAGTTTAATCTTCATGATCTGGCCTTCTAAAGAGTAGTCAGGGTTGATCTCCTCTAGGACTGACCGGTTTGATCGTCTTGCAGTCCAAGAGACTCGTAGGAGTCTTCTCCAGCACCATAGTTCAAAGACCTCAATTCCTTGGCGTTCAGCCTTTCTTATGGTCCAACTCTCACAGCCATACATTGCAACTGGGAAAACCATAGCCTTGACTATATGCACTTTTGTTGGCAGGATGATGTCTCTGCTTTTTAGTATGCTGTCTAGATTTGCCACACCTTTCCTCCCCAGGATCAAGCGTCTTTTAATTTCTTGGCTGTAGTCCCCATCTGCAGTGATCTTGGAGCCCAGGAAGATAAAATCTGTCACTACCTCCATTTCTTTCCCATCTATTTGCCAGGAACTGAGAGGGCCGAATGCCATGATCTTAGTTTTCTTAATGTTGAGTTTTAAACCAACTTTTGCACTCTCTTCCTTCACTCGCATCCAGAGGGTCTTTAGTTCCTCTTCACTTTTTGCCATTAGAGTGGTATCATGTGCATATCTGAGGTTGTTGATATTTCTCCCAGCAAACTTAATTCCAAACTTGTGATTCATCTAGCCTTGCCTTTCTCATGATGTGCTCTGCTTTTAAGTTAAATAGGCAGGGCAACAGTATACAACCTTGCCAAACTCCTTTCTCAATTTTGAACCAATCAGTGGTTCCATGTCCAGTTCTCACTATTGCTTCTTGATCCTCATATCGGTTTCTCAAGAGACCAATAAGTTGGTCTGGTACTCCAGTCACTACACAGAAGAAAATTTCCAATTCAAACAAATGATTCCCTCTTACTAATAGCCAATGCACATCAGAGCAGTACTACTAAACAAGCCTTTATGCCAGTGGTGAAATTCATTTTTTTTTATTACTGGTTCTGTGGGCATGGCTTGGTGGGTGTGGTGTGGCTTGGTGGGTGTAGCTTGGTGGGCATGGTAGGGGAAGGATACTGCAAAATCCCCATTCCCTCCCCACTCCTGGGGGAACGATATTGCAAAATCTCCATTCCCACCCCACTCTGGGGCCAGCCAGAGGTTGTATTTGCTGGTTCTCTGAACTGCTCAACATTTCTGCTACCGGTTCTCCAGAACTTGTCAGAACCTGCTGGATTTCACCCCTGCTTTATGCGTATTGAAGAGCATAGTTGAAGAGTATTAATAATAAAATGTATTTATGGGTTTTCACTGATATGCACTTCCTTAATTCAAAAGGAATGCTTTCCTGGTTAACTCTGCTACATGAGTTCTAGTCTGAGAACAGTAAAAGTTGTTAGGGTAGAAAAAATTAGACTGGGTGAAATATCATTAGGCAAGACCAGTGGTGGTTTTCAATTTTTTTTACTACTGGTTCTGTGGGCATGGCATGGCGGGCATGACATGTCTTTGTGGGCATGGCATAGCTTGGTGGGCGTGGCTTGGTGGGCGTGGCAAGGGAAGGATACTGTAAAATCCCCATTTCCTCCCAAACAGCTGGGACTTGGGAGACAGAGAATAGATGGGGCGGGGCCAGTCAGAATTTTTACTACCAGTTCTCCAAACTACTCAAAATTTCCGCTACCAATTCTCCAGAACTGGTCAGAACCTGCTGAAACCCACCTCTGGGCAAGATTATACGTTTGTTTACTATTCAGTGCATTCAGTAGGTAAAACAAACAAATTTTCTTTAAAATTTGGATTAACAGAGTTTTTGTCGAGACCTGCCACGCTCGACACACCGGGGATGGGTTTAATGCTTAGAGCTCACCAAATGAAGCTGGAAGCGCTGTGGACGAAACGTGGGCTGCAATGGGGGGAAGGGCACGATCATGGTGGTGGGGGATGATAGCGGCTCAGTAAGCGGGCGGTCACTGTGTGGATGGGATAGGGTTGTTCGGTTACTTGCTGCCGCTCAGTGCTGCACCCGGGTGACGTGCAGCTCATGCAACTGTAGGGGCTGGAAACCCAGAAGCATTGCTAATTGGAGGATTGATTAGCGCGGCTATTTAAATGGCGTTGGGTTGTAGCGGATCCCAACACTGACTTTGTGTTATTGCATATTGAACTCAGCGTTGTCTGCGGCAAGCCTGGAGAACGAATAAACCTGTTTCCTGTTAAAGACATTATCTGACTGCAACGTGGTTTGTCAACGTACCCAGGTTTGTTGAGCGGTCTGAGAGTTTTTCTAATGGTTTATGCTATTTAAGAGACATTTCAGTAACTCTTTCCTGTAAATGTTTAAAGTTTTTTAATCTTTCTTCCATGGGGAAAGGATTCCCTGGAGACTATGCCCAGATAGAATAACTTGTGCTATAGATTTTTTTTTAATAGGATTTTCTCTTTAATGTTCCTTGGGTATTTTAAAATACAGGTAATTCTCACCTTATAATTGCAATTGAACCTGGAATTATGGTTGTAAGTCCTGTCAGTTGTTAAGCGGGTCAACACATTACTGTGCCCGATTTTATGACCTTTTTCGCAGCAGTCGTAAAGCAAATGCTATGGACAATGGCACAAATCCATTGTCTGCACTTCTTTTGCCAGAAATAGGAAGTAAAAGCTGGTTTTGGCAAAAAAAAAAGTCATAAATTACAGTCACATGATTGTAGAATGCTGCAAACAGCCATAAATGAGGGCTGGTTGCTAAGTGCTCAAAATGCAATCATGTGATTGTGAGGAGGGGCATTAGAACTTCAAAACTGGGTCATAATTAGTTTTGGGGAGATCCACTGTAACTTTGAATGGTCATTAAGCATGACCATAATGGTCTTTGTCAGAGGTGGGTTTCACATAAGTTTACCCCTGGTTCGCCGCACACCAAAAATGTGCTTTGCTCACACATGCGGCTTGCACGCATGCATGCGGCTTAGAAAACGTGGCTAAATAGGATGGCATAGCACCGGGGCAGGTGGGCAGCAGGTCACCACTCTGGTTCACCCAAACTGGTCCGAAACGGCTGAATACTTGTCCTTGTTGAGGGCTACTAGTAGCTTCTAAGCATGAATCCAAGCATTATTAATCTAGATGAGAAGTTCTCAAAGTGTGGGTTGTGACCCTTTGAAGAATAACAGAACAACAAAGTTGGGAGGGACCTAGGAAGACTTCTAATCCAACCCCCACAATTTGAAGCTTGACCCTCACAATTTTAGGGAAGGAGGTGGTCTTGTGCAAAAAAAAAAAAAAAATCCTGCTTTGTGAGATTTTCTCACCCAGAAGTGAGATTAGCTTCCTTTTTTTCAACATTCTGCAAGACCCTCAACAGGCCTGGAGGTTCCAAAGGGTGGGTGCATTGGATCTTTTACTGTGGTTAATGTCATCATCTCCTGCCTTTTAATAGCTTTTTAAAATTATCACTTTTTAAAATGTATTTTTTCCAACTAACTATTGTATGCTGCCCAGAGTCACTTCCATGTGAAATGGGTGGCTAATCAAATATGATAGATAGCTAAATAGATGATAGATAGATGATATAGATAGATAGATAGATAGATAGATAGATAGATAGATAGATAGATAGATAGATAGATAGATAGATAGAGGATAGACAAACAGACGATAGATGGATGAATGGATGGATGGATGGATGGGAGATAGATAAATAGATAGATAGACAGATAGATAGATAGATAGATAGATAGATAGATAGATAGATGATGGATATAGATGATAGACAGATGATGGATATAGATGATAGATAGATAGATAGATAGATAGATAGATAGATAGATAGATAGATAGATAGATAGAAAGATGATGGATGGATGGATGATAGATGGATGATATAGATAGATAGATAGATAGATAGATAGATAGATAGATAGATAGAGGATAGACAAACAGACGATAGATGGATGAATGGATGGATGGATGGATGGGAGATAGATAGATAAATAGATAGATAGATAGACAGACAGACAGATAGATAGATAGATAGATGATGAATATAGATGATAGACAGATGATGGATATAGATGATAGATAGATAGATAGATAGATAGATAGATAGATAGATAGATAGATAGATAGATAAATAGAAAGATGATGGATGGATGGATGATAGATGGATGATATAGATAGATAGATAGATAGATAGATAGATAGCTGATAGCTGATAGCAGATGATAGATAGATAGATAGATAGATAGATAGATAGATAGATAGATGGATGGATGGATGGATGATGGATGATGGATGATGGATGATGGATGATGGATTATAGATAGGTAGATGGGTGGATGGTTGGATGGTGGATGGGCAGCCTGACAGACAGATATAGACAGACATGAAGACATATATAGATAAATTGATTTGCTGCCAGAATTTATTCCTGCTATCCCAGGAAAAGCCAAAGTCAGGATTTTAATTACCAACTGCTATAAAAGCAAATATAAATCCAAAATAAAAGTGAGACAAGAAATAAGAATGTCTGCCTCAGAAATAAAATTCAGATTTCATTAAATATTCTAAGCTAAGTAGGTTTCTTCTTTTTACTATAAATATCATTTTAAAATGGATTGTTATGTTTTTTTCCAGTGAAAAGCTTTGTACTTTGTAAAAATGCATTATTATGCCAGTGTTTTATTTGATGTACAGATTAAATTTTAATTATTACAAATAACCATATATTTCTTTCCCAGACCTAAGCCTAATAAAAACATTAATTTTATTCATAGACTGGAGCACACAGATTCATTCATTATTGTAGGAGCTCATGGCAAAGATTTAGATAGTTAGATTATTGTTTTGAACTTCTTCTCCGCTATTAATCTGTCTCTCCAGTCACTGCAATCTAGCTCCCTTCCCCCAACCGTCAGCTGTTTCCTTCTCAGTCTTTCAATATTATGTCCATTGCACTTAAAATAACAGATGCACAGAAGCCTTTTAATTTCCAGTCCACTCAATGCAGAGACATTTATTCCCTTTTAATTGTGAGGTTATTGGGGAAAAACAAATACATTTGGGCGAAGTAGATTTTTGATGCCTTTTCTAAGTAGCCTATTAGCATCCTGAGTTATTAACACAGCTATTTTTTTAACTCATTTTTTAAACTCCCTTTTAGAATGTGAGGAGAATTGAGGCATGACTGCCTACAACGGTTGCAGTGTCCCTTCCAGTCTCATGATCAAAATTCAGGCACTTAGCAACCACTAGGTATTTCTGATAGTTGCAGCCTTGCAAGGGTCACAAGATCACCATTTGCAGCTTTCCCATGGGGTTTCTGACAACCAAAATCAGTGAGGGAGAGCTGAATTCACTTAATGATTATGGAAAAAACGTCAGGCATGACTCACCTTTTTTTAAAAAAAAATACATTTTATTAATTTGTTATTAATTACATTTCTTAGTGCTTAATACACATCATGTTGTCTGGGTATTTAATTTGCTTAACATTACAGATTCCATTCTTACCTCCACCCCTTTTTTTTCCAACCCGTAGTAAAATAAGTTCCATGTTTGATAATATTCTGTGTCTTCTTTCTGTTTGATTTTCAATGTAAGTCTATCCATTTCTGCACAGTCTAGTATCTTCGTAATTATCTCTTCATCTTGCAGTGTTTCTTCATCTTTCCAATATTGTGCAAAGATAATCCTCCCTGCTGTTAAGACATGTAATACTAAATACCATACATACTTTTCTCATCATTTTTTTCTGATACCATCCCTAATAAAAACAGTTCAGGTTTAAAATCTACATTTCTCTATGATCTTTTCTAGCCATCTATGTATTTTTGCCCAAATTGTTTTTGTTTTATCACAAGTCCACCACATATGATAAGATGTGCCTGTCTGGCATGGCTCACTTAATGATCACATTACTTAGTGATGGAAGTTCCAGTTTCAGTTGCAATTGTAAATCGAGAACTTCCTGTAGTTAATATTAGATGGACTCTTCTGATTAAAGCCAGTTTGTCAATCTGGATTTAAGAAATCTGATTCTTAAAAAAAAAAAACCACTTGTACTTATGGGATTCTCTACCTAATTTGCTTGTTTGTATCTCTGTAAATCTGGGAGTTAGCTACTCAATGGTATACTAAATCAGTGGTTCTCAAGTCTTAGAATCCCTTTACCTTCTTGAAAATGAGTGAGGATCCAAAACAGCTTTGGTTTATGTGGGTTATACCTATCAATACTTATAAATTAGAAATTAAAATTGAGAAATGTTATTTATTGGTTTGACTTCGCAGACTCCCTGAAAGAGCCTTCCCACATCACATTTTGAGAACCACTTAACAACATCATACTCTGTATAAACATTCTAAAAGTGACCTCTTGGAGAATCCTGGAAAATGTAGTTTTGCCAATGTCCTAGAAACCACTGTGAAGGGAAGGAAAAGATTACTTAACATTGTATTCCTGTACAGAACTCAACTCAGAAAAAAGTCTGCTTTTTCAGGGAGATTTATCCCCCCCCCCAATCCCATCCCCAATTTAGTAAGATGCTGAGCTTGTCAACTGGAAAGCTGATAGCCAGGGTTTGAAACCTAAGTGCTGCACAATGGGATAAGCTCCCGTTATTTGCCTCAGTTCCTGCCCACCTAGCAGTTCGAAAGTATGCAGATACAAGTAGATAAATAGGTACCACTTTGGTGGGAAGATAACAGTGTTCCATGTGCCTCGGCATATAATCATGTTGGCCAAATAACCATGAAATGTCTTCAGACAATACTGGCTAAGAAACGGAAATGACTACACAGATACACCAGTGGCGGAATTCAATTTTTTTTACTACCAGTTCTGTGGGCATGGCTTAGTGTGTGTGGTGTGGCTTGGTGGGCATGGCTTGGTGGGTGTGGCAAGGGAAGGATACTGAAAAATCTCCATTCTCACCCTACTCCAGGGGAAGGATACTGCAAAATCCCCATTCCCTCCCCACTCTGGGGCCAGCCAGAGGTGGTATTTGCCAGTTCTCCAAACTACTCAAAATTTCCACTGCCGGTTCTCCAGAACCTGTCAGAACCTGATGGATTTCACCCCGGGATACAGACCCACAGAGTAGGACATGACTGTATAGAGACTCTTTTACTGTTACCTTTACCTTTATGCATTTACAATATTAGATGTATATCCCACCTTTCCTCCAGAAGTACAAGATAGCCTATATAATTTAGTCACAACCAGATATCCGTGCAACAGTTCTATGAGATCAGGCAGACTAAGAGATCCATTTCAGACAAAGTATCCCCAATGAATTTTCCAGGCTGAGGTGGGCTTTGATCATAAATCTGCCTGATCCGAAATCATCTCAGTATCTCACTGGCTTTCTTCCAAATGCCTGTAGCTGCTAGATCAGTTTAATTGTGATGTGTACATAAGACCTTGCTATTTGGTACCGTTCATACGTTTCATAAGTTGACTCATTTGCTGTAAGTAGGTGGCAATAATTGTAACCGAAAGTTCATTTACAGAACATTAAAGTTCTCCGAGATATTGAAAGACCATATGCAGCCTTCTGGATTGTGTCAAAGAGTTGACAATACTGGGGCAATTACAGATAGTCTTCAATTTACAACCCTTTGAACCCAAAATTTCTGTTGCTAAGCAAGACAGTTATTAAGTGAATTTTGCTCCATTTTATGACTTTTCTTGCCACAGTTATGAAGTGAATCACACCAGTTGTTAAGTTAGGTACATGTTGTTAAGTGACTCTGGCTTTCCCATTGACTTTGCTTGTCAGAAGGCCACAAAAGGTGATGACATGACCTCAGGACACTAAAACCATCATAAATATATGCCAGTTGCATATATCTGAATTTTGATCACATGACCATGGGGATGCTGCAACGATCATAACTGTGCAATGGTCATACGTCACTTTTTTCAGTGCCGTCCTAACTTCGAGCAGTCGCTAAAGAAACTACTGTAAGTCGAGATTACCTGTAATGTCTTTCCCTTTACTTTCTGGCTCCTTAAGACCTCTTTGTTTTCTTATCATTTAAACTGATGGATATCTTTCTCCCCCTCCCCCCCCTTTTCCTTTAAACATTCAGAGAAAGGATGGGTTAAAAAATCCACACAGATTAAATTATGTTATGAAGGCCCTTATTAGTCAAAAGCATTAAAAAAAACCCCTCTCTCTAGAATAAACACATGTTAAATTTATCTTCTTTTTTTTTTTAACTGCTGACCGCCAAAGCTCAAATGGAGGGGCAATTTATTCTGGATTGCACAAAGCACTGATGGTTTATTTCTTTTTGAATCATTTCCACTAAACTGATATTTTACAGCATGCAACGTTCGATGAATTATTAAAGGACTGCAAACACTTCAAGTCACAGTTTATTCAATTAGGAGCTGTCTTTTTTTAAACGGCATGTTGGAAAATTTGCTTGTAATATCATTGCCAGTTTCAGAGAAGCAAACCTGATATTATGCATGCTTCTTTCTGCATTTCTCTGTCATCTCTAACAACCAGGCTAGGCTGGACAAGATATAACAAATATGAACCTATATAAAAGGCGTTTACAATTTAACAGCCTGAATAGCAAAACAGTTCGAGAAAGAGATCATGTGTTATATACCTATGTGTTTAAAGTTACACTTTATGACATATGATGAATAGACACATACATAAAAGAAAAATGAAAAGAGAGAAGGCGAAAATAAATCAGTGTGAGATCAAGAATAAATCACACAGGGCCTCAACGTTGCTTTACATTGTCTTCCTGCATTCCATTACCAATATTTTTAAAAGCTTAACAATTCACATTTACTAGTTAGCGATTTTTATTATGGAAACAGTTTATCTGAATAACTTCTTCATTGGTGCCTTTTGCCCTCGCGGGCACATTTGATGGGATAATTTTTTAGTTGCTCCTGTGTTTCATCTCTTTGCATGCCATAATATTCATGTAGTTCCACTTTCTTATAAGATTAAAGTCTCAACTGCCTTGAGACAATTTTAATTTTTTTTTAAATGAGAAAGCATGCCCTTTGGTATACAGCTAGATTATTACCAGGCTGATGTACCAAGCAATACATATCAGCTTTATTTTCAATTAATTGCTGCATAGGTAGCACAGTTCAGAATTAAATTTATCGTTGGCCCAATTGTAGTCAATCCCTCCTCTAATAATTCTGTGAGAATGTACTTCCTCTGGAGAAATTCGTTGTCAGTCATCTAAATGTGCTGGCATTTATTAGCCCAAAGCTGCTTGAAAAGAATTGCACCCAAATGATGTTATATAATTGCAGGATTATGAAGTAGCACAGAAGCCAGAGGACAGCAACATGGAAATGGGAAACAATAGTAAACCCACTCCTTCAATGGAGCCATCGGTGATACAAGGCAAAAAAGAGGAAATAGGACTGAGACTTCCATTTGGGGATTGAAACTTGACCAGGGTGTTGAAAGTGGTGGTAGTCTATTTGTTTCCTAAATTAGGCAGCCACTGCTTCTTTCTTGATTTATTACTCCCAAAGGGGCTGAGGTGAGCAAAAACAAGCTTGGCAGCTACCTTCAAGCCTTCACAGCTTCTTACAAGCAAAAAAAAAAAAAAAAAAAAAGCAAGATTTTCAGTGAGCCTTCTTTAACCAGATTGTTTGGAAGGAAAAGGAATAGGTTAGACTGACAGATCTGCACCACTATAGTCTATAGATAGTATTTGGTTTGCCAAACAGCCTTGTATAATCTGTGTACCTTTTGGTAAACTCAAGCAATCCGCTGCCACCAAATGTTGTTACTCATCTGCCACAACCCTGATGTTAAGGATATTGTTGTTGTGTAACAACTAGCAGAGTAAAATGCACAGAGAAACGTTGCTGAGAGCAATGAGATATGAGATACGTGCAAACTGGTGTTATCAAAAGTTTTCTTTATAGTGGAAAATAAACAATCTCGTAGTCTTCTAAACAGTCCAAGTCTTTACCGGTTAAATCCAAAAAGCTTCTTACCAAACAAACAGTAGTTAGTTCACTTTGGTTCACAAACCCCGGATGGTAGCAGATCCACCCACACACGCACGCGATGATAGCACAATGGCAGCTTATCATCAACTGAATACATTACAGTACCTTTCTTAAATACGTTGTTAAATTACAACTAATTATAGCATGACTCAACATTACAGCATGATGCAGCATTAAAACTTAAAGTCACAGAACACATATATTGCCTGGACAACTGTTAGGCCCAAATCATATCCTAACACCTGAAAGACAAGCTCCTCCAATGCCTTCCTGGCATTGCTAGCTACATTGCTGCTGCTGTGCCACTGCCACTAAAAAGCTGCTGGCCATGGCAATTATTTCTTTGTGGTCCAAGGTTATTGTTAATCTATCAATATGGGCGTTTCCTTTCTACAAGATGGGCAGGCTTAAATTAGAGACATCTTGGCAGCTGTCTGTGTTTACTTAGCATTCAATTCCTGTATGGTTGTGAAAATTGGGCCATAAGGAAGACCTCGCATCAAAGAATTTGAACTATGGTGCTGGAGAAGACTCCTGTGAATCCCTTGGACTGCCAGGTGATCAAACCGGTCGGTCCTAGAGGAGATCAACCCTGACTGCTCTTTAGAAGGCCAGATCCTGCAGATGAAACTCAAATGCTTTGGCCACTTAATGAGAAGGAAGGACTCACTGGAGAAGAGCCTAATGCTGGGAATGATTGAGGGCAAAAGAAGAAGGGGATGACAGAGAATGAAGTGGTTGGATGGAGTCACTGAAGCAGCCAGCGTGAGCTTAAATGGTCTCCAGAGGATGGTAGAGGACAGGAAGGCCTGGAGGAAAGTTTTCCATGGGGTCGTGATGGGTTGGACACAACTTCTCAACTAACTAACTAACAGGTTCTATTAGAGAAGATCTTCTTGTTAACTACCACTTGATTCGGTGGGCAGTTAGTTATCCTTTTTCTGATTAAAGACCAAAGGCCAGATGTTATGCTCTTCTACATATTTTGATAAATGACATCCTCTTTCCCAGGCTCTGAACCTAATATGGCAGTCTATGTTATGAATTACTTTTGAAAATGGCCACGTAAATAATAAATAAAACAATAATAAAAGAAAAGAAAAGAAAAGAATAAATCCATCAAATACTTGAGTCTCCAGGATAATCCGATGTACCAAAATAAAACAGACACTATCTTTTAACATCTATAGACAACTCAGATGATTTCAAATGTTCTGCTCTATCAATCAGAAATTGTAGTCAATAAAATTAAGTCATTTACGAACAGGGAGAATAGTATGGGATTGAAACTGTAGAAGAGAGTATAGAAGGAAAAAGCAAGCTATAGGTTTGTACATGCAACATATATAAGACAGATACTTGAGTCTGTCTCAACTATATCAAGGATTGATTTAGAACAACTAAAGCAAATTGAGTTAACAAGCTAAGATACTCTAGCTCTAAGGATATTTTTATAGACTGCTGAGTAATAAGTGGCTTGCTCCTATGGCATCCACCTAGAGAACCCATGTTTGATTGGTTAAAATATGTGCTGTGCCTCTCAAATTTGGTTCAGCGCCTACGGGACTGAAAATAATATGACAGCATTTTTTTTAAAAAAGGGGATTCAGGGAAGATCCAGAAAAACTAGACTGATCAGTTTAATTTCTGCTCAAAATTGGTAGAAAGACACATAAAAAAAAATAACTAAGCATCCAAAGGAATACAATATGTTAGTCCTTCCTTGAGTAGAGTAAAGTCAGCACAGGTTCTGAAAAGATAAATTTTCTAGAGTGTGTTATGCAAACAGTTTTGAGGATGGAAGTGAACCTTTTAAAACTGTACATAGGATTTTCATAAAGTTTTTGGTAACTTCCTCATCGAAAGTACATTTGAGTACACTTGGTATCAGAATAAGAAGATCTATATTTTTATGGAATGCTTACATTTTTTTAAAAAAGAAGCAAACAGTAGGGATAAATGTGCAATTTTCTCATATCAGAGGAGTAAGAAGTGGGATTCTTCAAGGATCTGTGCTTATAAAACAACACTATAGTCACTGAACCTTCAAAGAACTTTTGGTAAGGATGGGTCTAAAAGATATTAGACTTTAACTTTGTACATATAATTCAGGAAGATTTGTTGACAGGAAGGAGAGATACTGTTTTTTCTTTGTTTTTGTTTTGCTTTCCTGGAAGAGAAAGATATGAGAGCACAGCAGAAGAGGAACAGTACCATGGTAGCCTGCAGTCTGGACTTAATACCTTGCAAGTGACTGACAGATTGGCTCCATCCAGGTAGGATTTTCTTAAGGTGGCTTAGATTCCAACCAGCATGAGCTTAAAACTAAATAAATCTAAATGTAGTCTTCAAAAAAAATGCATTCCTTTTTTAAATTCAGGAATTATTGAGGACAAACAAGATAGAAAAAGCATGCAGAATGTAGCTCTTTGAATTCTTACCTGCCCTTTTTCTAGCAGGGTCCACAGGAAGCATCTGTATTTAGTTCGGTGTAGCAAAGTAATGTATCATATACAGAGGTGGTATTCAGCTGGTTCAGTTCAGGTGAATCGGTAGTGGAAATTGCGGATGGGTCTGCCTAGCCACCCTGGCTTTAGGCTGTCCTATTTAGGCATGTTTTTGAGGCCAGGCGCATGTGTGGAAGGGGCGCATGTGAGAAAAACGCATGCGCAGAAGTCCGGGCGCCTGTGCAGAGTGTACACTCACATTTTCAGTGTTGGACGAAATTATATGAATCCTACCTCTGGTCATATATCCAGGAGAAGAGAGTATCTGTCACCCAGGGTTGAGTTGTGGAATTTTTGGTGCTCTCTGAGCTTGTAGATATTTCATTACCCAACTAGGTAATATCATCAGTGTGAATAAGAATGGGGTTTGTGCCTGTTTATATGTAGTAACTTGCCCTGTCAGCTTTGATGGGATATGGTTTCCTTTTTGGTGGTTTCTTTATAAAAATATTGTTTTCTTCCTGATTGTTTGTTTGGTGCTGATCCCTACTTCTTTGACTGTGGGCTGCTGGAAGGGATATGTTCTAGTTGTTTTGATTCCTTCCTAATGTTTTATGGTTAAAAACCATAGCATCTTACAACACCAAGTGGCCAACTGTGAGAATTAGTGATGAGGAAATAAGAAGGATTAAGAAGGCCCTAATATTAGACCGTTCTGTTTTAGATAGTAACAGGACTGAAAATATTGGGGAGAAATGGATCTGGAAGAAAAGGAAAGAATTGAAGCACAATGCATAGAATTAGAAGGGACAGTTTCAAGATCACTTGAAGTGATAGTACAGCTTTATACTGATGAGACAACATTTGGATACTTCATCCAATTCTGATCATCACATTAAAAAAAAAGATGTTGAGAGCCTAGAAAAAGTACAGATAAGAGCAACAAAGATGATAAGGTTTGGAGGCTAAACCATATAATGAATGATTGAGGGAACTAGGGATGTCTAAACTAATAAAGAGAAGGACTAGAGGGTAACATGATAGTAGTCTTCTGGTATTTGAGGGGCTGTCACAGAGAAGATGGGGTTGACCTATCCTCCAAAGAATAGAATAGAATAGAATAGAATTCTTTATTGGCCAAGTGTGATTGGACACACAAGGAATTTGTCTTTGGTGCATATGCTCTCAGTGTACCGTGTTTCCCTGAAAATAAGACCCTGTCTTATATTTTTTTGAACCCTGAAATAAGCGCTTGGCCTTATTGCCATATGCTCAAAAACTGGATAGGGCTTATTATCAGGGGATGTCTTATTTTGGAGGAAACAGGGTACATAAAAAGACAAGATACACTCGTCAAGAATCACAGGGCATAACACCCTGTGACAGTCATACGGTACGATAAGCAATCAAATCATACTAGGAAACAATCAATATCAGTGTAAATTGCAAAGCACCTGAGAAGTAACTGATCGAAGATCATTAAAGAGCCAACCCAGAACTAAGGAGAAATTTCCTGACAGTGAGAACAATTAACCAATGGAATGGCTTGCCTTCGGAAGATGTGGGTGCTCCTTCTCTGAAGGTTTTCAAGAAGAAACTGGATAGCCATTTGTCTGGAACAGTATAGATCTCCTGCCTTTCTAACCCTAATATTTATCTATGTTCTAAGACTTATATGAAAACATTTCTGAAGAGAGATTAATCTCCCAACCAAAGGAATTGAAATACTGTGTGGAAGTGCTTGGAACAGGGTGAGAAAAATATGCTACAAAGTGTGACCTGAGTTACATTAATAGGAAGTAGAAAAGGGATTGTGGGTGTCATTATGACAAGAAAGCAGCTGTGGATGAGGGAAAAAAAAGCACATGAGAGAATGAGTGCTGCAAATATAATGAGAGAAAGGTAGCGTACAATGCATATCTAGAGAACAAGATTGTTGCAAAGACTGTAAGTACAAGGAATTGTCGAGATAAAAAGAGGCAGAGAAAATGCAAAAGCAATTTTGATGGAAATAAGAACTTGTTTTGGAAGTGAGTAAAGAGGGCTAAATTAGGAGCCTCCAGCAGAGTGAATGGAATTCAATATAAAAGTGATAAAATGATTTGGGATGAAACTACAGTGAGAGAATGTTGTACAAGAATCATGGTGTTATGTCAAAAAGTGGCATTGAGATGAATGGTGTAAAAGAGTCTGAGAAAAAAAGGAATAATGACAAGGAAGTCGTAAAAGCTGTGAGAATGTTGGGAAATTGTCAGGTACAGATGTAAATGCATCAATGGAGAAATGTTAACATATAGATGTAGATTGCTTATGCAAGTGCAACTTGTCTAATGTGTGTGAAGATTGCAGCTGTCTTCACCTGGCAATTGGAAAATGCTTTTGCTGTTCCCTTCTCAAAAGCAGAAGGTAACAAGAATGAATGCAGTAGCTAGGAAGAAGTCTTTGGCAGGCTGAAAGGACACTGGAGGTGGATAATGAGTAAAATTTGGGAGGTGCAGAAGTGCCATGCCACTTTATGCCATGGAAAGGTGTGCAGGTCCTATCTGGGCACTTTGGCAAATCTACTGAACAATGTATGAATGTGAGAAGAAAAATTTATTGTGGCATGTGCTGATTTAGAGGAGCGCATTATGATAAAGTGAATAGGCTTAAATTACGGTACATTTTGTACAAATATGGAGTTATAAATTGGTTGCTGAAGGCTATAAAAACAGTTTACAGTGGAATAAAGCATGTGTGAAAATAAATGGTGTGCTTAGTGAACGCTTCAGTATTAAGCAGGGAGTAAGTCAAAGATGTGTCAGGGTGTCCCCTTGGTTGTATATATGGATAAATAAATAAGAAATGGTTTTGGTGATGTTAAAGGTACGGTTGTTGGGAAGATAAACATACGTGTGCTTTAGTCTGCAGGTGTGTGGCTAAGAAGTCAAAAAATTGGCAGCAAATATTAGCTAGATTGTATGAGAAAACGTGGCATATGGAACAAAAGGTTAATATGTCAAACACAAAAGTAATTGTGCTTGGCAGGGAAAATGAATGAATAATTTAGGTAAGAATGGTCAAAAAGTTAGGCAGGTAGATGGATGTTTATACCTCGATAGAACATTTAATAAAGGAGAGAAATGGATGTAAAAAGCTTAAAATTGCCACTTGATAGAAAGATAAATCTATGCCGTAAGGAATAATTGTTTGCTGAAAGAAGTTAAAATGTTTCTGGATAAGAACATGCTTCCATCTCTTGGCCAATGGATTTTAGGATTCAAAAACAATTGACCCAAACCAATGCTAAAAAAAAGATTTTATGAAGGATATTAAGAAGCTTACTGAATAAAAAGAAAAACATATTCCAGGCTGTCCCTTCAATTTGTCAGGAATCTCTTTGCAATGATAGCGGATGAGCCTGCAGGGAACTGACTGGCATTTTTGTAGTACTTTCTTAAATCTTTTAGGTCTATGCCAGGTGTGAAATGCTCCTGGTTCAGACCGGATCGCCCCATCCGGTAGCAATCGTGGTGGGTGGTTCGGAAAACTGGTAGCAATAGGCTCCTCCTGTTAGATCGGCGCAGGAAAGAAGAAGTGACCAGCAGGGTTCAAGTAACAAGGTTTAATAACAAGAACTGAACGGCTTGTGCGCTGCCGGAGCTCTCCTTATATACACTCCGGCAGACGCACCGCCCACTGACAGGGATTCAAAACTCCCGCCGAAAGGATCTTCAGCCAATCCCAGGCGGATGTCCTTATAAGGACATAACACTCCTCCCCCCTAGTTCTTAGTCAGTCGATCAGGGAAATAGTCACTAAGATAAACAGGACGTCTACGTGCTCGCGTAGACCTGCGCAGTTCACAGTCAAGATGGACATTCTCCCGGACGGAGGGTGTCTGCTCTGCTCGGGGCTTCTTCCCCGGTGCCGGGCTGGATCTGGCCGTCGAGGACGCGGGCACTGTGTCCGAACCTCCGGCCGGGTCACGGACCTCCGCCTGCGGGCGATGCTGGTCTGCCTCGTTCCTGCACGGATCGTGGAGCCGCCGGTGTGGATCCCTGCTCTTGACCGGTCCGGAACTCCTGAGCCACGGTAGGTTCCTGGGTCTCCCTCGGGTCCCCTCTGGACTGGGGTCGCGCTGGTCTGGGTCAGGGTGCGAGTCCGGCGGTGGTGGTTGGGTTAAGCCCCCGGGTTCTCCGGTCGAGTCCGGCTTACTCCCGGGGCGGCAGGCGGACGGAAATGGTGACTGGTCGGCTCTGTCGGGGTGGCGTAGGCCTACCTTGCAGGGGTGGTGTTGGCCCTCTCTGCGCGGTTGGTCTGGTGGTGGTGCCGAATGTTCCCTCTGGCCGCTGGGCTGCTCGACCTGGTCGGGTTGGTGTTGGCCTACCCTGCCGGGGTGGTGGAGGCCTTCCTTGCAGGGTTGGTTTTCTGCGCGGTTGGCGGGTTGTTGTAGGGTCTCCTGGAATGTTGGCTGGAGGTCCCCATCTCTGGGCTGCCGGTTGCCCACTTCGCAGGGTTGACGTTGGCTTCCCCTGCTGGGTTGTCCCCGGTCTACTTGCCTTGCCGGATCTGGTATTAGGCTAGGTGCCGGGGTGTTTGTTCTTCCCTCGGGTCGCCGGTCTCCCTCGTCTGGGTGGTTTAGGCCTACCTCACCGGGGTGGTTTAGGCCTACCTCACCGGGGTGGTTTAGGCCTACCTTGTCGGGGTGGTTTAGGCCTACTGCGCCGGGGTGGTTTAGGCCTACTGCGCCGGGGTGGTTTAGGCCTACCTCGTCGGGGTGGTTTAGGCCTACTGCGCCGGGGTGGTTTAGGCCTACCTCGTCGGGGTGGTTTTCGCTCACTTCCCTCCACCTTTTGCGGAGCTGGTCGAGATGACGTCTCACGATCTGTCCATCGTCCAGCTCAACGCGGTAGGATTTGGGACCGGTTGTGCTGTGTACTGTAGCTTTAAGCCATTTAGGCGAGCCGTGGAAATTAAGAGCGAAAACGGCATCACCGACGGAAAACTGGCGAAGTTGGCGACTGGCGGATGCGGGCACCTCAGAGGAGTATTGCGGGTGCAGTCTGTCCAGGGGTGACCGGAGCCTCCTGCCCATTAAAAGTTCGGAGGGGCATTTTCGGGTGGCAGAGTGAGGCGTGATATGCTGGGTGAGCAAAAAAGTGTCAATGCGCTCCTGCCAGTCACCCGGGCCCATCTTGGCGAGCGACTCCTTCGTGAGCCGCACCATCCGTTCAGCCTGCCCATTTCCGGCCGGTCTGTAAGGGGCAGAGAGGGCATGGCGAATGCCCAAGCCAGCCAGGAAACCTTCCATGGGCACGGACGTAAGTTGGGGCCCGTTGTCTGAGACCAAAACGTCTGGGAGTCCATGGGTCGCGAAGAGGCGCCGGAGGGCACGGATGGTAGCTTCCGTTGTGGTGGATGCCATGGGGATGACTTCCAACCACTTGGAGTAGGCATCAACCACGATGAGGAGGTGGTGCCCATGAATGGGGCCAGCAAAGTCTATGTGAATGCGCGACCAGGGGGAGCTCGGAGTCTCCCAGGGCATCGGGTCAGATTGAGGCGGGGCGGCTCTGACTTCTTGGCACGGGCTACACCTGGCGACCCAATGTTCAATGTCTTTGTCCAGTGTCGGCCACCAGACGTAGCTCCGTGCCAGGGCTTTCATCCGGACTATGCCCGGGTGTCCTTTGTGCAGCGCAGCAAGAGTCCTTCGTTGAAGAGTGCTGGGAATCAGCACCCTATCTCCCCATAGTAAACAGCCGCGCATGGTGGACAGCTCCCCTTGCTTGCGGCTGAACGGGCTGAAGTCGTCGCTGTCAATTCTAGTCGGCCAGCCTCTCAGGACCCAGGAGTGGACTTGCCGGAGGATGGGGTCAGCTCGCGTGTGCGTCGCTACGTCAGCAGATGTCATGGGACAGTTGCTGTCGTTGTCAATATGCAGCAGCTCGAGCGTGGGGGCCGGGTCTTCCACAGATTCGGCGGATGGGCACCTGCTCAACGCGTCGGCGTTTGCGATGGCTTTACCAGGCTGGTGAACGAGGCTGTAGGAGTAGCCGGCGAGGAATATGGACCAGCGCGTCATCCGGGGGGACATGAAGGCTGGGGTCTGCTTGTCCCCTGCTAGTAGGCCGAGGAGAGGCTTGTGATCGGTGACAATGGTGAATTGCCATCCATACAGGTATTCGTGAAAGCGCTTCACCCCTGCAACAATAGCCAACGCCTCTTTGTCCAGTTGGCTGTAGTTGCGCTCAGCACTAGACATCGTCTTTGAAAAAAATGCGATGGGGGCTTCACGACCGGTAGGCAGTTCATGGCTGAGCACAGCGCCAACTCCGTACGGGGAAGCGTCACAGGTCAGTCTGAGGGGCAGTGTCTCATTGTATTGAATGAGCACACTGTCAGAGGTCAGAAGTTGCTTAACGGCTCTGAATGCAGACTCTTCCTCACGTCCCCACCTCCAGGAAACCGCCTTCGCCAGCAAGCGATGGAGCGGCTCAGCAACAGTGGCTTTCTGCTGGAGGAAAATAGCGTAGAAGTTAAGCAATCCAAGGAAAGCCTGAAGCTCCGCTTTGTTTTTGGGGCTGGGAGCTTCATGGATAGCTTTAACTTTTGATTTGGTGGGGTGGATGCCAGAACTATCTATCAGATAGCCCAGGAACTCGACTTCCTGTACCCCAATGATGCACTTGTCCCTCTGGACTCTCAAGCCCTTCTCCCTGAAACGCTGGAGAACTAGTCTCAGCCGGTCCAGGAGTTGAGCCTTTGAGTCCCCAGAGATCAGTACATCATCGAAATAAGGCACCACCCCTGGAACGCCTTGGAGAAGGCGTTCCATCATGGATTGGAAAATGCCTGGGGCTGCACTGACTCCAAACTGGAGACGGTTGCACTTAAACGCGCCTCTATGGGTGACAATAGTCTGTGCCTCCGCCGTTTCCTGATCTACTGGCAGTTGCTGGTAAGCCTGGGCCAGGTCCAGTTTTGCAAAAATTTTGCCCTTGCCGAGTGAGTGCAGCAAATGTTGCACTACTGGCACGGGGTATGCGCTCTGCGGCAATGCCTTATTGATGGTCACTTTGTAGTCGGCGCAGATGCGCACAGATCCATCCTGCTTCATGGGGGTCACAATGGGAGTTTCCCATGAAGCATGATCGATGGGTTCCAGGATACCTTGGGCAATCAGCTTATCTAGCTGAGCGTCTACTTTAGCCCGCAAGGCAAATGGAACCCGGCGGGGCTTGAGCCGAATAGGGGTTACCCCCTTGTCCAGATTAAAGGATATGGGTTTCCCTGAAAAGGTCCCTAACTTACCATCGAAGACTTCTTGGAACTCTCCGATGAGTGAGTCGAGTTCGCCTAAGCTAATCTGGTGGATGCCTCCGATAGAAAGCCCCAGCGGCTGGAACCACTCCACGCCCAGCAGGGTCGGGCGGCTATGCTCCACGACGGTTATGGGAAGCTGGCCCTGGAACTGCTTGAAGGCGATCCGGAGGTTGGTTCGCCCGATGACGCCGATGGGGTTGCCGCCGAAATCCACCAGCTTGGAGTGCAGAGGTTCAAGTTGGCGCTTGGAGAGATTCGGCTTAAGTCTCTTGACTTGGTGCCAGTCGATGATCGAATAGACGGAGCCTGAGTCGACTTCCATCGTGCACGGCAAGCCTTCTGCCAACAGTGTCACGTGGAATTTTGTGGCACTGTTGGTGCTGGTGAGGGCGATCGTTGTCTGGTTCACAGCGCCGCCATGAGAACTGTTGTGGTCGTCGCGCTTTTGTTGGGTTGAGGACCGTTTGGACGACCTCTGGGAGTCGCGACGATTTTCTGGATTCTGGGGCTTGATCGATTCAGGAACAGGATCAGCGGCTCTGCATG
Organism: Masticophis lateralis; assembly: GCA_030761175.1. Taxonomy (NCBI): domain Eukaryota; kingdom Metazoa; phylum Chordata; class Lepidosauria; order Squamata; family Colubridae; genus Masticophis; species Masticophis lateralis. Next base: position 196,346,756 of record JAUDYJ010000001.1, on the reverse strand, counting down.
CCTCCGCGATGTGCCCCCTCTTAAGACAGCGTCTGCAGGTGGCATCCCGCCAGCGACAGGATTGGCGGGGATGGTGTCCCTTGCAACTGCCGCACTGAGCGGCGCGGCGGCCATCATTTTGAATTTCCCGCCTGGGTGGGCGGGAAACTTTCAAAACGGTCGATTCTCCCTCTGAATCTGTTGGAGTGGTCGAGTCATCGGACGATTCAGATGACGGTTTGCGGATCTTATGGATCCCTCGGGACTGGCGCATGGCAGCAGCGGCGGTCTCGGATGTTTCAGCAGCCGTAGCCTCCTCAAGAACGTCCTTCAGGGACAGTCTTTTTCTGCTCAGGAACTTCTTTTGGAGGTTGGCATCTCTCATCCCGAAGACGATCCCGTCGCGTAAAGCATTGTCAACGTTCTCAAATTCGCAGTTTGCAGCGATTTGACGCAATGCCGCCACAAAGTCTTTAAGTGATTCGCCTTCCTTCTGATTACGTTGGCGGAATGTAAAGCGATTCGATATGGGGGTGCCCGTTGGTGCATAGTGGTCTTGCAGGGCAGTCTGTAGATCCACCCAGGACATGACTTCAATGTCCCTGGGTGCGACGAGGTTGACGGCGAGTTCCAAAACGTCGGAGCCGCAGTGAGCGAGGAAGAGAGCCCTCTTCCTCTCGTCGTCTAGGTTGTTGTAGCCGTTTCCCCGGAGGAATTGGCGGAAACGTATCATATACGAACTCCACTTCTCCCGGCTGGGGTTGAAGGGAGCCAGCGAGGCGAACGGCGCTTGCGACGTTGCCATGTCTCAGACCGCGTCGAGTGACTTCAGCTCGTTATGGCGATCGTGCCACGCGGAGGTTCTTCTCTAGACCTTCGTCGCCAGTGTTAGATCAGCGCAGGAAAGAAGAAGTGACCAGCAGGGTTCAAGTAACAAGGTTTAATAACAAGAACTGAACGGCTTGTGCGCTGCCGGAGCTCTCCTTATATACACTCCGGCAGACGCACCGCCCACTGACAGGGATTCAAAACTCCCGCCGAAAGGATCTTCAGCCAATCCCAGGCGGATGTCCTTATAAGGACATAACACCTCCCACTAGCCTAGTTATTGTAACTTCCTGGTTTTAACCAGGAAGTAATCTGTTTTCTACCCTCTGCGCATGCGCAGAAAGGTTTTGCACATATGCAGAGATTCTGTGCACTTCCGAACTGGTAAAGAAGGTAAGTAGATTTCATCCTTGGTCTATGCCCAGGTTCAAAATTTGCTTTTTTTCAAAAGATAGAAGGTTTAGACAATATCACACCTAGAGATGGATTGGTGGTACCTCTTAAAGCTAATCACTCTTAAAATGATTAATGTATTACCAGTACTAATATACTACCATTTTTCATAAAATGTTTTAATTTTTCATAAGATATTGTTTTAATGTTCAAAACCTGGAGGTTGTTTGATGACACATGGGCACAGTCGATCCTCTGTCAAATATATTTTTACATGAAACGTTACTTCTAGTGCCATGTTGCTCGCACATACACAGAGGTTTCAGATTAGGAGCATCACACATTGTTCTCTTTATCTTAATAGTTAGAAGAAGCAGTGGAGGTACACGGTCACAACTGGTTCTGATTACACACAAGTTGCAAAAGGCTCAAAAGCGAGACTGATTATATACACATGTCAACATCTTGTTAACAGGACTTTTTAAAACATCTACTTTATATGAGCAAAGAGAGAAAAACTGAACAACTATACAGTCCTACATTCATCTGCTTCCACAGTGATATTACAGAGTGTCGGAACTACAAAACAAACAAAGAAACAAACCAAGAAATAAACTGAATGCAGCTGGAAAGGGGTTCTCAGATGGCCATGGTAAAACATGGATAGGATGAAGAATGAGTGAGGGATGAAAGAGAATGATTACTAAAAAAAAGAAATATATTGAAATCATCATCATCTTTTAAGGACCCCATAATTCTTGAGGGGTGGAGTCTGGGCAACTGAATGGAGCTGAATGTTTACTGGCGGGATGCCCTTCCTGTCGCCAAAAGAAATACATTGAAATCAGTGGTGGGTTGCTACCAGTTCGCCCCAGGTCAGGCAAACTGGTAGCGGCAGTGGCGGGAGGCTCTGCCCACCCACCCACGTGCTTCTGCGCATGCTCAGAGGCATTGTGTGCATGCACAAGTGAACAGGTAGCAAACTAAATTGAAACCCGCTACTGATTGAAATTGTTTGCTCATAATTGACCGAGTGTACGAAGACTCATTTGCAAACATTTACAGTACTGTATATGAATGAAAACTGAATGGGTTGAAAGGAAGGATAAGCACTGAGAAAGTTATGTTTGGATGTAGTGGGTGAAAGTCTTCTTGAAAAAGAAAGAAGTCTAAAGAACAAAGGGCAGCAGTGTATGAACAGGTCTTTAGATGATGTGAAAATGAAGATATAAGTAGTCCTCTACTTTCAACAGTTCATTTAGTGACTGTTCAAAATTACAATGACTGTGAAAAAAGAGATTTATCACCATTTTTAATGGTGGGATTAAAATCCCACCATGGTGGGATTAAAATCCCACCATTAAAAAAGGGTCACGTGATCAAAATTCAGTTGACAGTTGGCAACTGACTGATATTTATGGCGGTTGTATTATTTTGGGGTCATAAGATCAGTGGTGGGATTCTGCCGGTTCTAGGTGGTTCGGCCGAACCATTTGTTAAATTGCTGGCTCGCCCTGCCTCTTGCCCTGCCCCTCTGCACCACTATTTATTGCCAATAAATAGTGGTGGGTGAGGGGTGGGCAAGCCAGCAATTTAATAAATGGTTCGGTATTTTTTTGTAATTTTATTGGCCTTGCAGCTGCTGCAGGGCTTCAAAGGGCCACCCTACAGCTGATCAGTGTTAAAAGGAAACAAATGAGTAGACCGGTGCCTGCAAAAATAAATGGGTAGACCCAATGTTGGGATTCTACTTCGGTAGAACCGGTTGTTAAGTACTTAATTAGTTAAGCCAGTGGTTGCCAAAGTGGGCAGTACCTTAGGGGGCGGTAAAAGGCAAGGGGGGCGGCAGGGGGGTGCTAGAGGCAAAAGGGGGTCACAGGGGGGCCTAAGTGGCAAGGAGGGTGGCCCCCACGCTTTGGCCAGCAGTCACAGCAGTTACCTCCTTGCAAGCAAACAGCAAGAAAAAACAGCCCCTTTCAGCTTCAGCATAGGTTAATTAGCACAAGTTGATTAGATTGGCCTCCCGACTCTCAGCTGATTTGCTCTCAGTTGTTTTACACAGTGCTCTGTTGCTAGCTGCAAAGAGTGCTGAAGCAGATTTTTTTTCCCCTAGCTATGCTGAAAAAATGAAACTGAAAGTAAAGCAGGCTCTTTGCTGCAACGTGACAAAATGAGGCAGAGAGCGATTTCTTTTTCTTTTTCCTCACCAAAAAAGGTAGGTGCAAACAATGGGAAATTTAGGGCAAAAGAGGAGAGTTTAAGATTTTAAGAAGTCCCTATGCACATAGCCACGTCCACCCGGTCACATGACCACCAAGCCACACCCCCCAACTAAGCCATGCCCACAGAACCGGTTGTTAAAAAAATTGATACCTCTTGAGACCTTCTGAACAGCAAAGTCATTGGGGAAGCCAGATTCACATAATAACCGTGTTACTAACTCAGCAATTGCAATGATTCATTTAACGGTGGCAAGAAAGTTGTAAAATGGGGGCAAAACTCATTTGATAACTATTTTGCTTAGAAACAGAATTTTTGAGCTCAGTTGTATTTATAAATCAAGGATTACCAGTAATTTGCCAGGATACCATCAGAGGAGGTGCTGTGAATGTTATTAGTATAAACTGGCTGTGTTTTGGCTATATTTCTCTTTTTTTATTTTGATTTTGTTGGCTTACTGTGCTTTAAATCTTTTCTGTGTAACTACTAATCCCAAAATGAAATTGTGTGATGGATATTTTTTTATTTAATTCCTACAGCCACCCATCTCAGCCAATGACTCTGGGTAGCTTACAGTTCAGAAAATATAATACAATTATCATATTTTTCGGAGTACAAGATGCTCTGGACTATAAGACACACCTACCTTTTTTGGGAAGGAGAACAAGAAAAAAAAATTCTGCCTCTGCCTCCCAGCATCCATCCGGTATTCATCTGGCCCGTTTAGCGCAGCCCGTTTGCTGCCACCACCATCCATTTGCCACTGCCGCAGTCCATTCACCACTACTGTGGCCCTTTTGCCTATTGTTGCAGCCCATTTGACACAGTCCATTTGCCGCCGCCTATTTGCCACTACCGCCGCCCATTTGCCACAGCCCGTTTGCTGCTGGCACGACCAGTTTGGCACGGCCCATTCAGCATGGTACATTCACCGCCACCATGGCCTGTTCTAGAACACCTGATTGGCAGTGCCCATTTGCCATCACCCATTTGCCACAGCCTGTTCGCTGCCAATGTGGCCTGTTCAGCATGACTCATTTGACACAGCCTGTTCTAGAACACCTAATTGGTGCCACATCAACCCGCTCCCTCCCGCTGTAACATTCATTGTATAAGACGCACCAACATTTTCACCCACTTTTTTGGGGGGGGAGAGTGCGTCTTATACTCCAAAAAATATGGTAAATATACTTTGCCTCCCATTGCCTCTTGCCAGGATGGTCCATATGGCAGATTAATGGGGTTAGATCCACCACACCCCTGCACTGCATTAAAGAAGCTGATTGAAGTTGCCGCTTCTTCCAAAGAGTTTTTAAACAACTGCAGTAGAGACTTGTAGCTATACAATCAACCTCCTTTCTCATTGATGTTTAATATTGTTTTTCATGCTGCTATTCTGATGAGCAGGTGAGGGAGGGAGTTTTGCAACTCGCTTCACCAGTTATGATCAGCGCCTTATTTAGTGCTCTTAGTGTGCTTTGAAAAAAAAGAATCATAGAAGTGTCAAACAATAAGGGGAGCTCAGCGGGCTTCCCATCAGAAGTGTCAGGATTTCAAGGAAGCTCCAGAGCCACAGCCAAGACTGGTGGAGGATAATTAAAGTAACGCTTCACGTTGTGTTGTTTTGCTGCCAAGCTTCAACTGCTAATAAGTATCAATGAAAATATTTCTCGCTGGATTCGGTACCTTTGGTCCTTCCCTACACTGGCAAATTCCTCTTTGAAGCTTACTGGTTACCCATAGAGGCCTCCCATCTAGCTGTAATTCAGTGTGCCATGCATTATTTCAAAGTAACAATTCTGATTTGCTTTTGGTGGTTCTGCCTTTAGTGCCTATGTTGATTGCAATAGCACTTAGACTTACTATATACACATCATAGTGCTTCTCTAAGCAGTTTAGCCTTCTCTAAGCAGTTTGCAGAGTCAGCGTATTGTCCCCACTAATCTGGGTCCTCATTTTACTGACCGCGGAAAGATGGAAGGCTGAGTCAATCTTGAGCCTGGTGAGAATCGAATTGCTGTCAGTCAGTAGAATTAGCCTGCAATATTACATTCTAACCACTCGCCACCGTGGCTCACCTTCAACGAACAGCACCCTTGTCAGAATATTTATGACTAGTTAAAAAACTGATATACCAGGATGTAAATGAGTGAAGATGCTTCTTGCCTGTCTGGTTTTCAGATTACAAGTAGTCCTCGGTTTATGGCCACAAGTGAGCCCAAAACTTCTGTTGTTAAGTGAGACATTTGTTAAATGAGTTTTCACAACCTCCATTTCACAACTTTTTTTTGCCACAATTGTTAAATGAGTCAGTGCAGCTAGAAACACGGTTGTTAGATACATCTGGCTTCCCCATTGATTTTGCTTGTCAGAAGGTCGCAAAAGGTTACCACAATGACCTTGGGACACAGCAACGGTCATAAGTATGAACCAGTGGCCAAGCATCTTGAATTTTGATCACATGATCATGGGGATGCTGCAAAGCTTGTAACTGTGAAAAACGGTCATAAGTCACTTTTGTCATTGCTGTTGTAACTTTGAACGGTCACTAAATGAACTGCTGTAAATCAAGGATTACCTGTACTTGGTGTCCACCTCTGAACCAAAAAAAAAAAAAAAGACACTGAGATGCAACCATTTATAATTTTATATTTTGACAGTGCACATCTCTATATACCATAATAATAATACCAAGTAGGGCCAGGCTCCTGGTAGGTGCAAGCAAGGTACACTAATACCTAATACCTACATTCTTAACAACGGTGTCACTCATTTCACAACTGCTTCTCTTCACTATGGTGACAAGATAGGGCAAAAATGTAAAATTGGGATTTGGAGCAGGGGTGGGTTCTAAATTTTTTTGCTACTGGTTCTGTGGGCGTGGCTTATTTTGTGGGTGTGGCTTGGGGGTCATATGACTGGGTGGGCGTGGCTAGCTGGTCATGTGACCAGGTGGCCATGGCTATGTGTATAGGGACTACTCAGAGGTCTGAAAAAAGTCGTTTCTGACAGGTCCTCGCACTTATGACTGGTCTTCACACTTACGACCATCCTCACATTTATGCCCATTGCAGCATTCTTAACAACCATGTCACTCATTTCACAACTGCTTCTCTTCATCATGGTGATAAGATAGGGCAAAAAACATAAAATGTGAGGACAGTCATAAGTTCGAGGACTGGTCAAAAGTGCGAGGACCAGTCAAAAATAACTTTTTCAGCCCTCTGAGTAGTCCATATGCATAAAAGGATACAGCAATAGGGAGGGATGAAGGAAGGGAAGGGAAATTAGAGTAGGAGTGAGGGTAAGAGCGGGAGGAAGAGAGGAGGAGAAGGAGAAAGGAAGAGGAAGTAGGGAGGACAAGAAGACGGGGGGAAGAGAAAGTAAGAAGGAAAGAAAAGAAAGAGGTGGTAGGTTTGAGGAGAAAGATTGCTGTACAATAAAAAAGGTGAAAGGGAAGAAAGCCAACCACAAATATAAAGGTATTAAGATAAAGAATGAATTGTTAAATTTTAAAGAATAAAAGAGAACAAATATGAATAAATAATTAGAAACACACATACAAACATACAATGTATTTTCTTTGAACAGAGTATTTGGCCGGTACACAAATTTAAACAGTGTTTAGTCATTTCAATTAAATTTACAATTTCTGTATTTCCTTTTTGCCATATTTATTCCTCATCTATTTTTTTAAAAAACCAATATTACCCTTCATCCTCATCTCTAATCTTAATCAAATTCAATTTTTCCCTTCTATTCTATATTATACCCCTTCCCATTGTCATCTATTTTTATATGCATTCTCACATTGGTTAATTATGTAATTTTACAGTTGTTTAATACAAATTCAACATTTTAATATAAATCAAGTAGTTACTGTATTTTCCGGCGTATAAGACGACTGGGCGTATAAGACGACCCTCCTCAGAGCCATTTAAGGCTCGTCAGAGCCTTATGGGCTGGTCTGCCTGGTTACAGGAGAATGAGACCCGGCGTATAAGACGACCCCCAACTTTTGAGAAGATTTTTGAGTGTTAGAAAGTAGTCTTATACGCAGGAAAATATAGTATATAGCTATCTTTTTTGTATATGAATCAATATGAACATAAATATTCCAATTATTTCCATGCAATCCAATTTCTTACAAATCAATTAATTATATTTACCAATAATAATAAACCAAATAAATTTCCCTGTATATTCCTCCAAACCACAACTTAACCATTTCTGCTTTCAACACAATATACAATTAATAGTATCTCAATTATTACAATTCCCTAGTTAAATAGAGCTTTTTTTCTTTTGTGTTTTAAAATCTTGAACTCTCCTCTTTTGCCCTAAATTTCCCATTGTTTGCAGTTTTGCACCTACCTTTTTTGGTGAGGAAAAAGAAAAGTTTTCTTTTAACAGCTTTTGATCAGCTGTAGGGCAGCCCTTTGAAGCCCCGTGGCAAGAGTTTGAACAGTTTTTTTCCCTCTAGCCATCAGCTGGGACTCAGGAGGCAGCAATAGATTGGGAGTGGGTGGGGTAAGCGAACGGTGACCGGCCAGGAACCAGTTCGGGGGCGTGGTCAGCCAATTTTATTACCGGTTCTCCAAACTATTAATTTTTTTTACTACTGGTTCTTGCGATCCAGTGCGAACCGGGAGCAACCCACCTCTGATTTGGAGTACATATTCCACCAGCAGAATTGAGTGCAGATTTTGTTATTCTGGGATATACTATATTTTTCGGACTATAAGACGCACCAGTGTATAAGATGCACCAAGATTTCAAAGAGGTAAGTAAGAAAAAAAGAGTTTTACCCTCCCTGGTCCGCAGGAGCCCTCTGCAGGCCTCCCAAACCCTCTGCACACCCCATTTTTCACAAAACCAGGCCCATTTTTGCCTGTTTTTGCAAAAAAATGGGGCATGCAAAGGGTTTGGGAGACCTGCAGAATGCTCCTGGGGGCTGGGGAGGGCAAAAATGCCCCCGATTTTGTGAAAAACGGACAAAAAACAGGCCCATTTTTCACAAAAACAGTGGTGGTTTTGCCCTCCCCAGCCCCCAGGAGCACTCTGCAGGCCTCCCAAACTCTCTGCGCACTCTTTTTTTGTGAAAAACTGGCCCATTTTTCGCAAAATTGGAACGAGTGGGGCAGGGCTTCGGGACGCCAAAAATGGCTGTATTTGGTTATAAGATGCACCAACATTTACACCCTCTTTTAAGGGGAGGAGTGCATCTTATATGCCGAAAAATATGGTATATGCTAAATGACATTACCTCAGTGTTTAATGCTGTCTATCAGGGGTGTCAAACTCACGTTGTCATGGTGGCGTCATGTGATGTATTGGGACTACTTTTCTCCTTCGCTAAACTGGGTGTGGGCATGGCCAGCACCTGACTCAACTGGCCCGGAGGCCAGGAGTTTGACAGCCCTGCTGTATTTAATAGCCGTATTTCTGAGTTAATCTACATCAACTCCATGATGTATTATATTCCATGATGACAGACTGCATGGCTGCTCTGCATCTCAGGATTGTTGAACAGTTATGAACCCATGGCTGAATCCACATATTGTATTCAGGTATGTTTATTTTTGCCTTATCATAATGTGGCAATTCAGCAATTATATTTTGTACACCATGGTTTATGTTTTAATGATATGTGTGAACCAAACCATTTTCAGGCATAATGATATGTGTGAACCAAACCATTTTCAGGCATGATGTGTGTGCCGTGTAGTCATTCTATGAAAAGGGAAGTTTGTTGCTTATCAACTGTGAAAGAAAAGGCATAATCTTGCTGTGAATACTATTCCAGCATAAAATATTGCTTATAAACTTTGCTGGACAAATCAACTGAGCATTTATTAAAATGCACATTAATTGGAGAAGTGTTTTACTAACTGAATATTTTATGTTCCTAAATCACAGCATGACAAAAGAAATTTCTGGAATATGGATACAAATTATATTCAAATGTTTTCTTAGTGCAATTCTAGATGTTTTGGTTGTGTTTCAACTAATATAGGTTGGTAAATTTATACAGGTTCAGATCAAAATCACAATTGCTTACTTGGATTACAGCCTCCTTTATTAGTTTCTATTATTCCAGCTGTGATTTTCAAATTGTTAAAAGGAGAGTCATAAAACACAGGATGCTCTTTTTTAAAAGTACAAGTTCTCAGTTTCATTGTGCTTCAGAAAGCAAAGACTAAAGCTGTAGTTCTGAATATTCTTACATTTCAATGTATTTTATTCTACTTTTCAGGCTACTGTTTTCTCTAAAGAAACTCATATCAATTAAAGCAGAAGGAGAGCAGCTACCCTCAAGCTGACTTTCTGAAAAGACAAGGACACGCAAGGAAAGAAGGGAAGAAAAAAGAGAAGAACAGAATTGAAGCAGCGAGACATAAGCCAGGATTTAAATAATTCACTTTTTCTTTCCTTTCAAAGAGCAGTTGAAAGCCTCTTGAATATTTGGCAGGGGATGGGACACGGCCCACCAGTTTTCCAATCCAAGGGCAGATATTATATGATAGCTGATTGTCCTTTCTGGCAAGGAGGCAGTAAGTAAAGTACCTTTAGCCTATTCTTCTCTGGCATAGGTGGCCCCCCTATGCCAAGATGCTCTTTTTGGTAGGCAGATTCCCAGTGGCCCTAGACTTATCCCTTCCAACTTGAGGGTTAAGACCAGAATAGGTCTCTTAGCTCTCCAGATCCAGGGTAACCCAAGTTAATGTATGTATTTATTGTTACTGAATTAAACAGAATAATCTAAGTTAATTATTTATTTTATTTTATTTGGTGTATTTAACTTAATAAATATGAACCATGGTGGCACAATGGTTAATTCTGCTAACTGCCAGCAGTTCGATCGTCACCGGCTCAAAGTTGACTCAGCCTTCCATCCTTCCAAGGTCGGTAAAATGAGGACCCAGATTGTTGGGGGCAATATGCTGACTCTGTAAACCACTTAGAGAGGGCTATAAAGCACTGTGAAGCGGTATATAAGTCTAAGTGCTATTGCTATAAATATTAAGTTATAATCCTGTTTAGGTTTTGTTTTGTTTTGTTTTGACCCTGCCAGACTCCAGTTTAGCCTTTCTAGTTTTCTGCAGCTACACCTATTTTCTGAGTTCAAGTCTTGTTATACCTGAGTTCAGAGCCGGTTCCGAGTCATGTCATCTATACATGATATAATAATAATCATGGCAACTTGATCTTGAGCCACCAATCGTATTGAACAATGTGCTTCTGCTTCAAAGGGCAATCTATCCTAAATAAGGTTCAGTGCTTTCTAAAGTAAAACACTGAAGCTGTTTGCAGAAAAAAAATTGTGGAAAATGGCACTCAACAATATTAATGGAGTGTTTCTGGAAATCTTACCCCTTTAAACTAATTTTTTTTTTTTACTACAGAATGATTAACTCATTTCTGATGTACCGTAATTGTCAAACCAACTTACTGTATCACTCAGCAAGTGTTAAGTTGTATGGCAATCTATAAAAATTACAGCCTCCTTATTTCTCAGCTCATTAAACTGATACTGTCTTCTGGCCAGCCATTCATCAACAAACTCATCTTTTGTTCAACTAGTAACCTACCCTGTCTAAGTACGCAGCTTAGAGTAAGTTACTTTCCCTCTCTCATTGTAAATTATAGTTGAAGTGAGGCAGCATGGCCTCGTGTCTTACAATTTTCTTTTCATTGCATGTGTGGTTTAATGCCCTATAGTGCAAGTGGAAGGGTGGGGAATTTAGTACAGATAATCCTCAATTTACAATCATAATCATTGTCTTTTAATGACCATAATCCCTTGCGGGGTGGAATCTGAGCAACTGAATGGAGCTTAGTGTTTACTGGCCAGATGCCCTTCCTGTCACCAATGCGGAGTGATATTCAGCAGACATAATTTCAACGTGCCCAGGGAGAGGAATATCTGCCTCTACCTAGGATCAAATTCACAGCCTCTTGATTGTGAGGCGAGAGCTCCACCTCTAGGCCACCACATCACTCAATTTACAACCATAACGGAGCGTATTTCTGTGGCTAAGCAAAACATTTGATAAGTGAATTTTGCCCCATTTTAAGAGCCTTTCTGCCACAATTGTTAAGTGAATCACTGCAGTTATTAAGTTAATAACATAGTTGTTAAGGCTTCTCCATTGGCTTTGCATGTCAGAAGGTCACAAAAGATGATCACATGACCCTGGGACGCTGCAACCGTCATAAACATGAATCAGCTGGTGAACCTCTGAATTTTGATCACATGACCATGGGGATGCTGCAATGGTTGTAAGTGTGAAAAACCATCATAAGTCACTTTTTCCAGTACCATGGTAACTTTGAAAAGTCACTAAGTGAACAGTTGTAAGTCGAGAACTACCTGTACAAGAAATCCTTGTTCTCATGGAAAGAGTGACTTAATGTCACAGTGGAATTTAGGTTAGACCAGAGACTGGTAGTAAGGTAGTTATAAGTACCAGCACACAAGAACCTGGCTCTCCAGAGGCCCCATCACCTGCCCAGCTATATTTTAAACGCTGAAATCTCATGACATCATGCAATTTCATGAGTTTTGGGGTATTATATAATGGATCATGAGATCTAGAATTAAACACTGAAATCTCTTGGGGGATTTTGTGAAAGGATGATGAAATCTTATGAGATTCTCACGTGAAAGCATAAAAAGCTCATACGGCCTCATTGAAAAATATTAACTTCTTGAGATACTACATAAAATCACCAAAGTAAGATTTCTTTTCTTTTCTTTTTTTTAATGTCAAGCCATCATAGGCTTCTTAGGGAATTCTCTCCCCCCTCAATTTAATAATTTTTAAGATAGAAGCTTAGAATGTATCTGCCATGAGCGCAGACTGAAACCTCTGTAATGAGAAGAAATATACTTGTGAAATGTAGTCAGATCACATACCCAGGTTTGGAGGTCATTTGTTAAAATCTCTCTCCTTTATTTTAAATTAAAACACAATGCCCTTAACTTGGGGTGACCCATAAAACATTTACCAGTTTTGTTGCCAACACCAAACCTTTACCTGTCCTGGAAAGGATTTTGTTTTTCTCCCATCTTTCTTGATATATGTCTAAGGACCATGACTAGGTAAAACATGGAGAAGTTACAGAACAGCACAGTCATTTTGTTAACATTTAAACAAGAAATCAAATTAACTTTTTGCTAAGTGGCTTGATCAGGTGCGCTTAATATTACAACCAGTGGTTCAGACCTGTTTACAAGAACCGGTAGTAAAACTGGCGGGAGGCTCCGCCCACTGACCCAGACGTCATCATAGGTGATCTGCGAAGCATGTGCAATGCGAACCGGTAATAAAGGTAAGTAGAACCCACCCCTGATTACAACATATCTATACGCTGTCAATTCTTATCTTCCCTAGCACTGAATAGATATTCATCAAACTGTTATTCTGACAGAGAAAGGTTTTCTTAAGACTAAGACTCTCCGCTCTCTCATAGCCATTCTCCCAACCACACCTCCCAAATCTCCCTCCCCCCATCCCTGAAGAATTTAAACATGGAGATGGTGCCCTGTATCAGGATGTGTCACACAATGGATCTATCATCACATTGTCATTTTCTCCTGATTGGCCATGTCTAGAAATGAAATGGGTTACATGGAGCTTTGATCTGCTTCAGATCAAGAGGACAATCCTTTTGTTGGTAGCAATAGCAATAGCACTTAGAGTTATATACCACTTTACAGTGCTTTACAGCCCTCTCTAAGCGGTTTACAGAGTCAGCATATTGCCCCCAACAATCTGGACCCACATTTTACCGACCTCGGAAGGATGGAAGGCTGAGTCAACCTTGAGCCAGTGAGACTTGAACTCCTGGCAGTGCGCTGAATTAGCCTGCAATACTGCAACCAATCAATCAAAGAATGTTGGGTCTTTCTAATACAGGTTATATCAATAGATAGTAGTTCCCTTAATTACTAAGATTTTGGTGGCATTAAACAAATCGTTTAACCATCTAATAAATTATTTAACAATTTAATAAAATATTATTTAATAATCTTATCATCATCCTCAAGTGAATCAAGCCACACACTACTTCCTACTAGAACAGAAGCCCTATGGGAATCAAACTGAATATTCAATATGAATGAGATATGCTTAAACACTTCTGATGTTTTCCATTTGAATGGTCAGGTAGCCAGCCACAGATTCTATTGCTGAGTGGGTTGGTTAACTTCTGGCTTGCTTTAAAGATCATCTGAAGAGCCTGATCATATGAGTATGTCAATCAATCATGACCATGAGGAACTTGGGACTCATATGCGTTGCCAGCCGAAATGATGGTCCCAAATCTTTTTTCTTTCCATTCACATTCAGAGAACTTTGATTACATTTGAAACAATGGCACATGTTTGCTCTTAAATACAAGGGCTGTGGAAATTAGGGCTATGCATGTTTGATAATGTATTCATAAGGGCTTTATACCAGACAAGTTTCTTTTCACTATTCATTAAGGCAGCCCAGCTTTTTTGGATTCTGCACATAAAAACCTGATTAGCTGACTCTTTAACTCAGACCCATTTTGTTTCTGAAAGCCTGAAAGAAGGACTGCTTTAATGAATAACAGAAAACTGCTCAGTTTGCAGGAAAGCACTTTCCCCAAATCATGTTCAAAAAAGTGACCAGTTGTACTGTAAATACCTTTTGTTTCATAGTATACCAATCTCCTCTGTGGTGTTCAGCCTCCTTGGCTTCCCGTGTTCCAACTTTATGCATGGGCAACCTGTCATGAGATAATTCCTTCTATGTTGATGCAGCCAAAGAGATCTCAGAGTGAAATTAATAAGTGTAACAGAAAGTTATTGCAGTTTATGCCCTCCTCCACTTCCAACAGGAAACTATGGTCAGACATACAAACCAAAGACATTTGAAAGTCATTTTCAAGCCTGCTGAGAATAAAGGAGAAGCTAGAAGAGGATGGCAGTCCTTGAAAAACAATGAGGCAGGTTGTAGCATAGCATTACATCATCCCCTTCTACCATAGCAAGTAAGTTAGATCAGTGGATCTCATTCTTTTCTTTACTGTGGACCCCCTGTAAATACCTTTTGTGGCCATGGACCATGACCACAGACCCCCAAGACTTAACTCAAATCCTAATGTTTCTTCAAGTCTTTGCAGACACACACACACACACACCCCATGACAACATCACAACCCCATGGATCACAGATTGAGGACCACTGGGTTAGATGAATCCATTTGACATCTCCTGCATTTGGCCTCCAAGTATATCATGGCACATGTTTACATTCCAGTGCATCAAAAGTGCATCAAAGGATGAAACTGGCCCAACTTTTGGAAGTCATTAAAAATGTCTATAAATAACTCAGTTTGAAGTAGTCGAAAGACAGGTGGGCTAGGCTTGGTTCCACACAATCATGGCTGCATCTGGGATAGTTGTGCAGCGGACAACATTTCAGGAGAGATAGCTGGTTGATAGTTGGTCATGCTATATTGACCATTTCCTCCAAGTGGTCTTCAGCCTCCTTGGCATCCTGTGTTCCAATTTTATGCGTTGGCAACCTGTCATGATATCACTTCCTCCAAGTGCCTTTTCCCTATCCCATAAGATCCAATAGTCAATCCCCCTCTGAGTCCCATCCTTGATGTATCAGGGACCACAAGGTATCTGCCCCTCGCCTTAGGAGCAGGAGTCCACCCAAGGTCAGCCCAGCACCAATCCTGTTGGCATTTAGGACAGCTGCCAAGTACTGGCTACTGTGAAAATTGATGGTATGGTGGGAGATGATTCTTGCTCTTAGGACTGTTTTCCTGAGCATCAGTCGTTACGAAACTGATTGTTATTGAGCTAAGGGTTTGATCATTTTGTATTGTAATTACTTCTATTTTACTTTTGTAGTATTGCTTAGGACTCTGAGCCTAATGAGCTGTACTAGGCCCCAAGAGGTGGAACTTTTTCTATACTATTTATTTATATTATTAATTGATAATATTTTTAATTTAATTGCTTAATAGTTTATTGGATTATATCCCCAAATAGGTTTGACTAGTAACTTCATTTCAGTGCCCTATGAAGTCCTTCCATTTTTTAAGGCTGTTAAACTGGTTTTTAATTGCATCATAATTTAATGTAGATAGGTTTAGTTTTTGTATGCCTGTCTAGTTTTTATTATATAGTTTTAAGTGCATCTGACTGCAAACTGCCCAGAGAGCTTCAGCAATTGGGCACTTTAGAATTTGTAATAAATAATAATACAAATACAATAATTTATGAAACTGATTGTTATACAAGTTTCAGAAATAAAATATTTTTCTACACAACCATTCAAAGTGGAAGAACCCACTCTATTGTCCAGAAACAACCCCCTATAAGT
The DNA here is from genome assembly GCA_030761175.1 of Masticophis lateralis. Lineage (NCBI taxonomy): Eukaryota > Metazoa > Chordata > Lepidosauria > Squamata > Colubridae > Masticophis > Masticophis lateralis. Next base: position 196,330,962 of record JAUDYJ010000001.1, on the reverse strand, counting down.
ATTTATTTATTAGTCATATTTCTATGCCGCCACTCTCCGAGGACTCTGGGTGGTTTATACCAAAGACAGTATACTAAATAGCATATTGCCCCCAACAATCTGGGTCCTCATATTACCCACCTCGGAAGGATGAAGGCTGAGTCAACTTTGAGCCGGTGAGATTTGATCCGCTGATCTGCTGAACTAGCAGTCAGCTGAAGTAGCTGCAGAACAGCACTCTAACCACTGCACCACCTCGGCTCTCAAAAAGTAACTTTTGAAGTTATCCCTTTATATTTCAAAAAAGGAAAAGCACTAAAATATTCACACTGCATTAAAAAAAAACCCTGATGCCATGATCCCAATTAATCCATCCTCCTAGTTCAGTGCAATTTTTATCAAGTTTTGCTTGCTGAGCAAGAGTATGCAACAGAATAAGTGGTGTGCTAAAAGGAGGGGATGGGATGGGGAAAAAATTTGTGCATGTAAATATGTCCCTTGGTGAAAGAGAATTTAAAGTTATATTTATTACATGCCCCTGGAAAAATAGCTGAAAGACAGGAGTATTGCTCCCTAGGGATTGCATTAATTGAATTGTCTGCCTGTATGCAGACAAGGAACAAAACCAAGTCTTTCTGTTTAAGGCTCAGTTCAAATTAACATTAGGATCTTGTTTATCCATGCATTTTAATGCATGGAACGGTGTCTAGGAACCCTTTCTTCTTCCAGAAACAACAAAGTGGAAGATACTTTCAGGGAACACATTTAGATCCAGTTGAATACTAACAAGCTCATTGATTCCAGTATTTTAAACAGGTGTCTTTGGCGTGACTTACACCAGTAGTTCATTAGCAGGAGAGTTTTGAAGCAGGGAAATAGGACATGAATGAGAATTTTGGAAATCCAGAATGAAACTTAAGATTTATTTTTTGGGGGGATAGAGTATAAATATATAAAACAAGCCCTATAGTGCCATCATAAATGTGTCTACTCAAAAGTGAGTGTCATTGAGTTCATGGGAACTTACACCAGAGGTGGGTTTCAGCAGGTTCTGACCAGTTCTGGAGAACCGGTAGTGAAAATTTTGAATAGTTCGGAGAACCGGTAGTAAAAATTCTGACTGGCCCCGCCCCCCCCCCAATCTATTCTCTGCCTCCCAAGTCCCAGCTGATCGGGAGGAAATGGGGATTTTCCAGTAACTTTCCCCTGGATTGGGGTAGGAATGGAGATTTTACAGTATCCTTTCTCTGCCACGCCCACCAAGCCATGCCATGGCCACTAAGCCACACCCACAGAACCAGTAGTAAAAAATGTTGAAACCCACCACACCCAGGAAATTTGGTACACTACATATTTGTAACTGACACCGACAGTTACAAACCGACACTTTGTTCTACTTAGGTCCATTATTAATACTCCCTAGCTGTGATGCAGGTGTCAGACTAGAAGTATAGAGTTCAAGTCCATCCTCAGCCAGAGAGGCTCTTTGGTTGACTTTGAGCTTATTCCTTCTCACTCAGCCCAGCCTACTTGCAGTGGTGGGATTCAGCCGGTTTGGGCCGATTCAGGTGAACCGTAATTGAATTGCTGGCTGGCCCTGCCCCACCCCACCCTTCCAGGAGTAGCCACGTGCCCCATTTTGGCTCCCAGATAAGTGCAGGGAGGCCTACTAGACCCAAAACGGTGCAGAGGGGGGAGTGTCGCATCCCCCATGGCCCATTTTTGCTCCCAGAGGGGTGCAGGAGGTGTTCTGCCTGTCACCCCACCTGGCCACGTCCACCATGGCCACACCCACCTAGCAGATCATTAGGGCAGAGAACTAATGTTAAATTATTTGAATCCCACCACTGCCTACTTGGTTATTTTGGAGGAAAGGAGGAGGGATCTTATAGGTAACCCTTGAACCATCATTTAGTGACCATTCAAATTAGATGGCACTGAAAAAAAGTTGACTTAAAGTTTGGTCCTCACAATTATGGCCATCGTAGCAGCCCCACAAGTGGTATAAAATGATAAAGATTGGGATGCTTGGCAACTGGTATGTATTTACAATGCTTGCTGTGTCCCACATTATGACATTATGACAGCCAGCATCCGACCAGCAAACTCAATGTGGGAAGTAAGGTTCAGTTAATAACGTCATGGTTCATTTAACGACTGCGGTGATTTGCTTAACCGTCATGGAAAAACAGTTATAAAAGTGTGTGTGACTAACTTAGCAACTGGCTTGCTTAGCCACAGAAATTCTGATCCTAATTGTAATCATAAGTCAAGGACTCTCTGGTATTTACTCTCCCTTGAGCTCCTATATGAAATAAACAAATCAAATAAATAAGCCAATTAGCAGCAGCATTTAGAATAAGGGCTGCGGAATGACAGTCTTTCAATTATAATAACAATAGGAAAGTAACAGTTCTGACTGAAAATGGGAAGTTACAATTTATTTTTCCTTTAGCCATTCCGTATATCGTAGGCGAATGCAGGTAGTCCTCAACTTACGACCACAATTGAGCCCCAAATTTACGTTGCTAAGTGAAACATTTGTTAAATAAGCTTTGCCCCCTTTTATGATATTTCTTGTCACAGCTGTTAAGTGAATCACTGCAGTTGTTATGTTCGTAACATGGTTGTTAAGTGAATCTGGTTTCCCCCTTGACTTTGCACATCAGAAGATTGCAAAAAGTGAACCACATGACCTCAGGACACTGCAACCGTCATAAATATGAACCCATTGTCAAGTGTCTGAATTTTGATCACATGGCCACGGGGCATGCTGCAACGGTGATAAGCTTTAGTGGGCTGCTGCTGGTTTAACAACCAGTTTGCCCAGCACCGAAAATGTGAGTGCAGCTTTCCGTACATGCATATGGCTTCAAAAACATGACGATATAGGATGAGATAGCACCAGGGCAGTTGCAACTACCAGTTGCAACTGGTCTGAACCGGATGCAACTCACCTCTGGTGATAAATCCTGAGTCTCCAGAGAAGGGCGCCATATAAATCGAACCAATAAATAAATAAAATAAATAAACAAGTGTGAAAAACAGTGATAAGCAGTGGTGGTATTCAGCCGGTTCTATCCGGTTCGGGCGAATCTGTAGCGGCGGCTGCAGGAGATTTTGCCCAGACGTCCGTTTTTGACCATCTGCGCATGCGCGGAAGGCTCTGCAAACCTCCACATTTGCAAACCGGTAGTGAAGGTGAGTGAGTACTACCCCTGGTTATCAGTCACTCTTTCCATGCCATAGTAACTTTGAATGGTTACTAAATGAACTGTTGTAAGTCGAGGACTACCTGTGATGTCTTTCTGTGGAGGATTTGTCCCATCAGCTGGGACCTAATTTTATTATATCTTTGCCTGTTATTCATTTATGCAGTTTATTAACTTCCTCAATACTAATAGACTTTATTTAATGTACCTGCATATTGTCATAATCAAAAAGGGCTCCCTTGCTGTTTAGTGTACAATGCAGATGTTAAAAAAATACATGCCTTCTCCTTTTTCTCTCCTATTCCTTTTGACCCCGACAATTAGTGGGAAGTGATCATGGCCATGTCAGAGATAAGCAGCTGTTCCCTTAATTTGGATCACACATTCTAATTCATTAAATGGACCTTGAATCTTAAATGATGATGATTTACCTTCAGTAAACGGCAGGTGTTCATCATTTTCATGTCAGTCACTGTGAATTACCGTGAATATGGTCCAAGGAATAGCACTGGAAATTCTGAACCTCATCGTGACATTTAAAGGTTGAATGATTAAAATCTCTAGTTAGGTCCTTCTCCCGGAATTCTCCTGGTCCCTCCCCTAGTTAAGATGAAAGATAATGATGAGGACAACCTATGTGATTGGCTATGGACCTCAGGACCTGGGGCTTTGGACAGTCACATGGGATTGAACCATAGAGTTTCAAGCATGGCTTTCAAAATGTGTGAAGAATGCCCTTACACTACCCCAAAAAAAAAAAGTGTGATATCCATTAGGGCAGTGTATACTTTTCAGTCAAGGGCACATGTGTGCACCCAAATATGAACTTCTGGTTTCTGGCATGCATGTGCGCATGATTATCTGCTGGACGGTGTGCATGCTCACGCAGGAAAATGGAAGATCCAGCTCTTCCAGTTTCTAGCACTGCCGCATGCAAAAAGGCCAACAGATCATCGCACACACATGCATGCTGGAAACCCAGAAGAGGAACGGGTGACGTTATGCGTGCCAGGCAACATGGCTCCATGTGCCACTTCGGGCACACGTGCCGTAGGTTCAGCATCACCGCATTAGGGAATCTATTTATTTTATTTATTTATTTTATTTGTCAAGAAAGTATTTGGTAATAAGTATAAGCATGGGTTGGATACATAAAATAGGTACAAATAGAAGAAACATTAGGACAGGGACAGTAGGCACGCTGGTGCTCTTATGCATCCCCTTACAGACCTCTTAGGAATGGGGTGAGGTCAATAGTAGACAGTCCTAGGTTAAAATTTAAAATTTAAATCTAACAGCAATGCCTTTACAAGTTCTGTTAGAATTTATAATATGAAGCTGTCCCATACTTTAAGGTGGGACAAAAGTATAATAATAACATCTCCACCCCAGACCACCCCAATGATGCCCTTAATGTGATGTCCCGGTGTCTGGAGACCGTGCAGATCTGGATGGGGAGAAACAGACTCAGACTCAGACTCAACCCTTCCAAGACAGAGTGGCTGTGGCTTCCAGCGTCCCGGTATAGCCAACTGGTTCCATCGCTGGCTATTCGGGGTGAGACTTTGGCCCCCTCAGAGAGGCCTCACAATCTGAGTGTCCTCCTGGATACACGGCTGTCTTTAGAAGATCATATGACGGCTGTGGCCAAGGGGGCTTTTTATCAGGTTCACCTGATTCACCAGTTGCATCCCTTTCTGGACTGGGACACATTGCGCACAGTCACCCACGCCCTCGTCACTTCCCGTCTGGACTACTGTAATGCTCTCTACATAGGGCTCCCCTTGAAGAGCACTCGGAGGCTCCAACTGGTCCAGAATGTGGCCACACGGGTGATTATGGGAGCAACTCATCGCACCCATGTGACACCTCTCCTGCGTGAGCTGCACTGGCTCCCAGTGGTCTTCCAGGTGCGATTCACCTTTAAAGCGCTCCATGGCTTAGGACCTGGATATTTATGAGACCGCCTTCTGCCAATGACGGCCTCCCACTGACAAATACGCTCCTACAGAGAGGGGCTCCTCAGGGTGCCATCGGCCAATCAATGTCCACTGGCAACCCCCAGTGGGAGAGCCTTCTCTGTGGGGGCACCCGCTCTCTGGAATGAACTACTCCCGGGGCTACTCATGATCCCCGACATGCGTACCTTCTGCCGTGCCCTTAAGACCCTACTTTTCCAACAAGCTGGACTAGCTTGACAAGAATCCGGACTGGGCGTTTTAAATTCTTGGGTTTTTTTTTTTTAACTTGGGGAGCCAAAGTATTTAATTAGTTTTTAATTGTTTTAAAATTTTGTATACTTGGTTATTTTAATGTGGCTGTCACCGCCCTGAGTCCTTCGGGAGAAGGGCGGTATAGAAATTCAAATAAATAAATAAATAAATAAATAATAATAAATAAATAATAAATAAATAAATAAATAAATAAATAAATAAATAAATAAATGAATGAATGAATGAATGAATGAATGAATGAATGAATGAATGGCAAGTATAGCATGGTGGAGCAAGAACCATACTATAGTTTACTCTACCAAGCATAGAAATCTCTCCAATTCTCTCCTCTGCACCATTTTCCCTTCTAAAGTGTGCATGTTTCTCCAGAGATCTCCCTGCTTTCTTCAGTGGCACTAATTTTTCTACGGCATTTTTCTTGTTAGCTAATCCTCTGATTCCACCAAACAGGATTTTCTCCTGATATTTTACCAATATTGAAAAATATTGAAATATTGAAAAACAAATAAAACTCTGAGTAACCTTCATTCAGCCCATGAGCTTGCTTTGCTTTTCCTTTGTGAGGTTATGCTTCATAATGGTGCTGAGAGGTGGATGAGCTCACAAACGAGAGGTATATAAAATCTTGGGTGGGCTGAATGAAAGTTGCTCACTGACAAGTTTTACTCTGTGTGCGCATTGACTAGTGGTAGCTTAGATCAGATTTTGGCTTTCTTTAACTTTATTTGTTTGCTTATTTATCTTATTTAATCTACTTATTTATTTAGATTCATTTACAGACAACATTTCTTTATTTATTATACTTATTTAACATATTTACTTATATTTACATATATTTATTATATTAATTTATTATATTTTAGGATTAGTTTAGTTTAGGGCATTAGGGATGGAGACATTCCTGTATTATGGGGGGAAACTCCTCTTTGAGGTAAGAGATCCTTTTTTAAAAATTTATTATTTACTTGTCAACTTGCATGTGTAACCCTAGGATTAGTTGAGGATTCAAAACTCTACTTGCTAGTTTAGCAGTTTCTTTAGGGAAATTGTTGAAAAAGTGGTGAGGCTCAAGACTTGGGCAATAACAGCACTGGTTGCCCCTAGTGGATGATTGGGGAAATGCACCTTTCTTGGTTCCTTTACATTTCTAAGGGCCTTCAGTATTATTCACCAAAACGTCCTGGACTGCTTACAAAGGTATGAAGTTGATAGCAACTTGCAGTGATTCTGCCAGTTCCTCAATGGGTGGTACCCATTGGGAGAAGGGAGAAGAGGAGAAGTCATTCAGTGGCTGCTCACTTGAATACATGAAGTGGCTGAGAGGAGATCATCTCTCAGTTCTGGATGTAGGATCACTGATATACTGAGGAAAACCAAGTGCATATCTCAGGGATGTGCCAGGGATATGGCGAAAGTCCTGACGGAGTGTTTGGGGCTGTTAGGCTCTAAATGAAGAAGCTGAGATTGAACCTTATGTTGTTTGTCAATTTAACTTCACTATACACAACAGTGGAACCTGAACAGTAGATGTAGCAATGTCTTCTCTGATAACTGTATTGGAGGAAAGATGGATAGAAGCTGGCTCAGGTTGTATGATTTAATAATACATAGTATTTTTATGCTGCTGATTCCATAGGAAGTCTTGACAATTTACAAACAGCTGCATAACACCCGTACAACTAGTAGCCACGAGGCTCAGAATCACCTTACACTAAACTAGAGATGGGAGGATCCTAGCTTCAGATCATGTTGTCATCAACACTACCTTGGAGGCCCTGTCAATTGTTTGTACAGCAAGGTTTATCTTGGAAGAAGAGTGCCATTAAAACATCACTTTAACAGCAGAGCAACTAAAGACAACTTCAGCTGTCCCTGCAGCTAGCTAGAGGTGAAATTCAGATGATGTCATGCAGGTTGTTGTTTAACAATGGTTAGTGAGGGTCTTCCTGCTATGGTTAGAGGGACATGAGGATGAACTAGCTGAGCTGATTCACTCTAGCTCTCTAAATATGATTAGCATACTGGATCCAATGGAACTTTTGTTCCTGTTAATCTTTTTTTCCATAACTGGGGAATTCTACACCATATGTGCATTTTAAAAAATCCAAGTGGCCTTCTGTGTCCGGAATCTTTTCTTTCAAAATTGAGTTGACTTGCTTTGACTCCAATAGCAAAAGACCATCTGAAGAAAAGCCTTTTAAGTATAATTTCCAGAATTATTATATTTCTCAGATTTAAAAAAAAAATCTGAAAGAAGACATTTGCCAACCATTGATTTGTGCCACCACAAAAATTAATGAAAGCATGGATATAGTCAGTAGGGGAGCTCACTCTCTCTCTCTCTCCCTCCCCATCTCCACTAACTAGGACAGTGTATCTCAATCCTGACCTCTTGAAGATGTCTGGATTTCAACTCTCAGAACTATCTCGCCAGCATGGATTTGGGGAGTTGAAATCTGCACATCTTCAGGTGGCCAAGATTGAGAAGTACTGAATATTTCATACACACACACACATATTTAGAGCTAGAGGATTCCTTACAGATTTTTAGAAGTAGAAAGAAAGTCAGCAAAATAATTATTCTCAGCAGCAGCATCTGTATTCAGCCTGCTTAAGGATTGCTGCTAAAAATCTAAATCTACCATACTTTGTCCGCACTGCAAGTATTAACATTTTCCTTAGAGGAGGCATATATAAATTTCACTGAAAACATGAAGATGCCACAATGTAAGATGGACAATAGATTGATGTAGTTACCTTGCTTTTCAAAAGGTGGTTTTATGGTCCAAGATTTTGCAAAGTGTTTTAGAAAAAACAGCCAGAGCACAGCCAAAGGACATTGCAACTAGATAAGACTCCAGCCAGTGTGATTGTATCCAGACTATGGTTTATAATACTTAGTAAATTCGCCTCTTCCAGTTGGCTTGTCCTCAGGTGTTGAAAATGTCTTCTTTTGGCAGGTGTGTCTGAAGAAATATAAAGGGTACCAAAGAGACCAAAGTAAGTAACCAACTATTTTGTTTGTGTGAAAACCTGTAGCAGGAGTGGGGGTACAAAGGCAATCCTCTCGCTGCCTCACACTTGACCGTTCCTATTTAATGGCGAGCCTCAACTTTCAGTATTGTTGGTGGCTTAATATGTAATGTCTTTTGTGAATATTGTTTAATAGCCCAAGTCTTTTTCCATAAAAATACAGAAATAAAAAGCATAGAAGAACTTGCGTTGCTGCAACGAAGAGAGCTGGCTGAAAAAGATGTCACCAAAAGAGCTGTAAGTCATTAATTTCCCTCACCATGCTGTTTTTGTCCACGTATTTATATTATATGATGGATGTTTGCTTCTTGTCATTTCTGTATCTTAGTTGGAAGAGAAGAAAAGCCATTTAGCCAGCAAAGTGGCTGTTCTTTTAAGGGAGAATATGGAGCTGGAGAAGAAAATAAAAGATGATCCAGAAAGTGAGTATCATTTTAACGTAACATTTTAATTGTTTTCATTCTAAAAAGAAAAGTGATTTATTTCATCTTAAATTTGACTGTACAAGTTCTAGTTCTGTTATTTTTTTTTGCCAGGAGATGCTGACAGAGAGGAAACATTTGAGGAGCTAAGAAGAAAATGTAGAAACGGACTTCCGGTTGGCGATCTCTCCGTCGCTGGGTGGCTTGTTCGTTCGGCCGCCGCCCCCGCCGCCTGTAGAGCCGCTTTTTCGATCCAAAAGCGGCTCGGAAAGCTCCCCTTTGGAAATAAGGGGGGGCTAGAGTGGGCAGCTCCAGGTTGAGGCCCAGAAGCGCTACCAGGGTGGTCTTTTGTGCCCTGGTAAGCTCTCTGTGTCTGGGCTCCCTCTTCAAGCTGCTGGATCTCCGAGCGGTGCGGGACCTCTGCAAGACAGAGCGAGACGGAGAGGCAACTCCAACGGCCATAGCATATTTCTAAACATACTACAACGAATTTGGTGAGACTTGGAATCTTTTATGTGAATTATAACGTTTTTAAATGGACTTTTTTTAACTTTGGAAAGCAAGCTGTCTCTGTGTAAAAGTGCTTGAAAATGGCGGCTGATCAACGCTGAGCTTGTGAAAGCAGAAAGCGCAGCAAGAAAGTGAAAGTGTGCCTGCCTGTAATTGTATTGAGTCTATTTACAAGTTTTACAAGTTCTTTTTAACTGCAAAAGATAACGGATTTTATTCCTTTTCTGTAATATCATGGAACGTGAACGGTTTGAACTCACCACAGAAAAGAAGAAAAATATTTCATTACTTGAAGCAATATAAAAATGATGTCGTTTGTTTGCAAGAAACTCATATTAGAACCCAGGACCAAAAATTCTTAATTTCAAAATTTGGATCACATTTTATATCTTCTAGTTCGGTGAAAAGGAATGGACTTGTTTTTTATATTTCTAAAAGAATACCAGCCAAACTTATAGAAGCGGATGATGAGGGGAGATACATTGCAGTCGAAATAAATAGACAGAATGCTTTGATACTTCTAATTGGCATTTATGCCCCGAATCAGCAGCAGGAAAGTTTCTATAAAGTGCTGAACAATAAAATACTGCAGTGGAATTATAAGTCTTTTCTGATTATGGGTGATTGGAACGGGGTGATTGATGTAACGCTAGATAAAAAGACGTCTGCCAAGAAAGGGAATAAGTTACCACCGACTTTCTTTTCATTGAAAGAAGAATTGGAGTTGAAGGATGTTTGGAGAATTCTTCATCCCAAGGAATTGGATTTTACCTTTTTTTCTGATAGACATAAATCTTTTTCGAGAATTGATTTTATGCTGGCTACTACTGATTTACTTACTATAGCGACTAAGACAAAAATATTTCCCAGAACTTTAACGGATCATAGTCCGGTGTGGATGGAGATAAATTTGGGTAAAAGAGAAAGGAGATCTTGGCGTATGAATGAAAATCTATTTAGACATGAAAAGAATATTATGGACTTTAAGAAATATGTTAAAGAATTTTTTGATATTAATTTGAATAAAGATACACCTATTGAGATTGTATGGGATGCATGCAAGGCTTATATGAGGGGTGTACTGATCTACATGAATTCTAAATACAGATTAATACATCAGAAGTCAAGAATAGATCTGGAGACAGAGATAAAGGAGAAAGAGCAATTGCTTATTAAGAATCCGACTGATGAAAAGGTAAAACTCCTGAAAGATCAATTTCAAATATTGATGGCAGATCAAACAGCAACTAATCTGCAATATGCTAAACATAATACTTTTTGTAACGCTAATAAACCTGGCAGATGGTTGGCTTATACTTTGAGGAAACAACAAAGTTCTCGTATGATAAACACTATTGAGTATAAAGGGAAACAAGTGCATCAGCAAAATTTAATACATCAAGCCTTTCTAGCTTATTATTCTAAATTGTACCAAGCTGATAAAATTAAAGAGGACTTTATCGATGAATATCTGCAGAAGAAGAGAGTTACAAAAATTTCAAGTACACAAAGTGATAGACTGAATCGACCTATAACATTTGAAGAGATTTTATACGCAATAAAACAATTGAAATTATCTAAAGCTCCTGGGACAGATGGTTTGACAGCAGTATATTATAAGACTTTACAAGAGGAATTGGTTGAGCATCTTAAGGATTTGTTTTGTAATATTCAGCAGGGGGGTAAAATACCCCCCTCGTGGAAGACGGCTTTTATTTCACTGATACCTAAAGAAGAAGAATCTGTAAAACCTGAAAATTTTAGACCAATATCTCTCCTCAATACGGATTATAAAATTTATGCTAAAGTATTAGCCAACAGATTGATGCCAGTTATTCAAGATGTGATTCATGAAGACCAAGCAGGTTTTATAGAAGGTAGACATATGAAGGACAATGTCAGGCATCTCATAGATTTGTTGGAATATCTTGAGGAAAATAAACAGACTTCTGCGGTGCTGGTGTTTTTGGATGCGGAGAAGGCCTTTGATCGAGTCAACTGGGACTTTCTAAAAAAGACTTTGCACAAAATGGATTTTGGGGAACAGTTTATACAAGCGATTTCGGCAATTTATCAAGAACAGACGGCACAAATTATTATTAATGGCAGTTTAACTACCAATTTTAACATACAGAAAGGAACAAGACAAGGCTGTCCATTATCCCCATTACTGTTTATTTTGACTTTGGAAGTGCTGTTGAATGCTCTATGGGACTCGGACAAATTGAAGGGAATAGTCGTAAGGCAAAGAGATTACAGAACAAAGGCATTCGCAGATGATCTGGTTGTTATCCTAACACGACCTTTGGAATCAATCATCCAGATGAAAAACATCATAGAGGAATATGGTCTGGTTTCAGGTTTTAGCCTGAACCAGAAAAAGACTAAGATGATAGTTAAAAATATGTTGGAACCACAAAGGAATGAACTTGAAAGGTTGGCAGGCTTTGAAATAGCTACAAAGGTGAAATATCTAGGGGTCCAAGTTGCAGCATCTAATATAAAACTCTTTCAAAATAATTATGAGGAACTTTGGCATAAGATTCAAAAAGATCTTGAAACATGGAAGAAGCTGCAACTATCTTTGCTTGGTAGAATAGCAGCTGTTAAGATGAACGTTCTACCTAGATTTCTGTTTTTGTTTCAAATGATTCCGGTGCTTAAAAATGACAAGTTTTTGATGGAATGGCAAGCAGGTTTAAATAAATTTATCTGGAATGGGAAAAAACCAAGAGTTAAACTTAAAATTATGCAAGATGCTCGTGAAAGAGGTGGCCTTAAAGTTCCAAATCTACATTTATATTATGAAGCTGCAGTGTTGACACAAGTTGGAGATTGGATTGGAACAACTAAAAGAGAAATTTTGAATATAGAAGGCCATGACTTGCAATTTGGATGGCATGCATATTTACTTTATGAAGATAAGAGAGACAGTGTATTTAATAGACATACTTTAAGACATGCTTTGATGAGAGTCTGGAAGAAGCACCAGCTTCAATTGGATTACAAAATACCTTTGTGGTTGGATCTTGGGCATATTATGCCAAATATAAAGTCACTCGGGGGGTTGTTGCACAAAGAGATACTTCTTAATGATGGGGGCAGATGGCGTTTGAAATCTTTGAATACCCTGTTGGAAGAAGGAGTGAACCTAACCTGGTTGCAGTATTTTCAACTTCAAGCAAGATGGAGAGAAGATCAGAAAATTGGATTAATGTTACATGAAGAAGATTTGGTGACTCAGATAAAATGTAAAGGGCCGATGCATATTAAACGAGTGTATAATTTACTGTTAGAAAGAGATTCAGAGGGTGAATTAGTTAAAGACTGTATGATAAAATGGGCACAGAATTTTGCAGAACCAGTAATGTTGGAAACATGGGAAAAGATTTGGGTCCAGAATGTTAAATTTACACAAGCACAGAACTTGAGGGAAAATTTTTATAAGATGTTTTACAGATGGCATTTAGATCCTAAAAAGTTATCATGTATGTATCCAAATGTTCAACCTAAATGTTGGAGGTATGATTGTTTGGATGCAACATATTTTCATATTTGGTGGACGTGCAGAAAATTGAAAGCATTTTGGATTAAACTTTGGTGGGTAATGCAGAATATTTTGAGGAAGAAGCTTGAATTTTCTCCTCAGTTTTTTTTGTTGGGAATAGTTAAGGGTTGTTCAGCAACTGACACTAGATTAATTTTACACATGATTACTGCAGCTAGATTATTGATTGGTCAATACTGGAAGAAAGATAATGTACCTACTATAGAGGAATGGATACTGAAGATGTCTAATTTGGTAGAGATGGCTAAAATTTCTGCATACCTAAAAGATAGGACCCATGAAGCTTTTGCTAAGGAGTGGAAGAAATGGGTAGAATACATGAAGAATAAATATCAAAGTAAGAAGTTTCAATTAGTGCTTAACTGAATTTATATTTTGCATATTCAGAATTAATCTAAAAGAGAAATGTATAGAATTTGATAATTTTTGATTTTTATCATATTTTATGTAATTGAATTTATAATTTTAATATTTAGACTTAATTCTAAAGAGAAATGTACTATGAAATGTATTGAATTTGATAATTTTTGATTTTTATTATATTTTATGTAATTGAATTTATAATTTTAATATTTAGACTTAATTTTAAAGAGAAATGTACTATGTATTGTCCGACTTTGATTTTGATATATGGAATATTGGGAATTATAGTTAATATTATATATTTTTTACTAGATTTTTTTAAATAGATTGTTAAGAGTTAAGTGTTTTTTATATTTGATTTATGTTGTCATATATTGGTTTAAAAGAAAAACTTTTTTATTACTTAAGGTTAAAATTGGTTTTAAAATAAGGTTATAGTTTTTTCTTAGTTGGATCTCACCTTAAAAAATTATTAAATATGTTAATGTTAATGTTTGTTTAATAGCGGAAGTCAAGGAGGGGATTGGGGAGGGATAGGGGGGATAGGGTGGGGGTGGTAGGGGGGTGGGATGGGGAAGGGGTTTTAAAAATAAACTGTAATGTAAAACTTTTTCAATAAAAAAAAAAAAGAAAATGTAGAAACTACCAGAAAGCTCTCAGAAGAGCGAAAGCTGTATCATACATGATAGTAAGAAATTAGAACAATCTCTGTAAGCGAGATTTTATAATGCATTAAAAGTTAATTTTGATTGTACTTCACCAATTTCTTTTTACAGGAGGTCTCAAAAGAAATAGAAAAGAACAACGAACTGATAAGGGCTCGGGACCAGGCAATTGAGGACGTCTGCTCTGAAATTTTATCCCTACCAGTCCGGGAAAGACCAAGACGGTAAGATTTGTCCTTCTGTTTCTTGGAGAGAAATAAATGTGCTTCAGTTGATGATTCTCTACTTTGTTCTAAAATATTCATTTAACATTTTTCAGTCTGTGCCAGAGAAGAGTCCAAAGAAACATCTGATTGCGTATAAAAGGTAAATGATACAGTTTTTAAAACATTATATATTTTTATTCTGTAGAAACGTTATCGTGCAACATTTGGTAATAAAAATAAAATCAATTTTGCAAAACAGTGTTTATTCTTTTACAGTATCTAGGTGTCAAGTTGTCTGCTGCCAGCCCCTCCAGCAGCCAAATCAGAGGAGGTGTCATCATGGGATGCAGGGTCAGAAGCAAGGCAACCTGAGAGCTCTGAGGGAGAAGAGGGAACAGAGCTGGCAGACAATGCCACCTGTACATGAACCTTAGGGCTGAGGACTTTCCCACAGATTGAATGGGTTTTAAAAAATGGGTTTTATGCTTAATCTTCTGTTGGGAGCTGCAACCTGGTGAGCCACCCTCCTTCTTGTCCAGCCCAGCCCACTGCTAGATGGTTTTCCAGGGCTTTGTGCTCAGGTCTGGCTCATGTACAAGGACCCTGTGAAGACACAAATGGCCAGTCGATGCTTCAAGGCCCCGAAACAGGGTGACAGATTTTGACAGAGTATGTTAGTGACTTCCATCTTCTCAGTCAGGACTCTGCTTGGAATGAGGATGCGCTTATGGATGTATTCCAGGACAGCTTGTCAGGGGAATTGCTTGATGAATTGGCCCACATCGATATTCCTTCCAACCTCACTGAGCTAATCTATTTGTGCCTCAAAATAGATGCATGGCTGCAACAGGATAAAAGTTACCACACTTTGATGATTTTAATTGAATAATTTGATGGAATAATAACACCAAAATTATTGGAGATATGTAATGAGGCCCTATTCGTGGAGGATAGCATTCGTGGAGGGAAGCATATATCGCACTACTTCCGAAAGAAGTTACAGACCAAAAACAAATTAAAAACTACAGACCAATCTCCCTTTTAAATACAGATTATAAAATCTTCATGAACATAATTGTGGAAAGACTGAAAAGAATATTAAATTCCATGATATACCCGGAACAGAACGGCTTCTTACCTGATAGACAAATCAGGAATAATGTAAGAATAGTTGTGGATTCTCTCAAATATTATGAAGCCCACCCGGTGAAGCAAATGGCTCTTGTATTTTTGGACGCCCAAAAGGCTTTTGATAATCTTAATTGGAAATTTATGATCGAACAAATTAAAATAATGAAATTTGGAACCAATTTTGAGAAAATGATAGAAACAATTTATAAATTACAAAGGGCAAGATTAATAATAAATGGGAATATGACGAATACATTTCAAGTTAAGAAAGGTGTAAGACAAGGGTGCCTATTATCACCACTGCTATTCATCTTGACACTAGAAAATTTGTTAAATAGAGTTAGGAAAAACAGTGAAATAAAAGGACTAAAGGAAAAACACATCAGTACTTGACGTTACTGGCCATGGGGTACAGATGGGCTTGCTGACTACGTACCTGGCTCCCTGCCATGTAGCAACAGCCCTGCCCAAGCTGCTTGACGTAATAGCCAGGGTGGCATTGGATACTCCCAGACTTAAGGTCATGGGGGATTTTCACTTGCCATCTGTCGGCGAAACGTCAGAGACAGTTTGGGAGTTCATGGCTTCCATGACAGCCATGGACCTGATCCAGTTAGTTCACTCACACAGGGGGCAACACTCTGGACTTGATTTTTGTCTCTGGTCAGTGGTTGAATGATCTAGAAATAGAGGATCAAGCCCTTGTCATGGTCAGATCATTTGCTCCTCCAATTAGACTTTCGAACTGCTCCCCTGCACCGCAGGGAGACAGAACCGACTAGGTGGTTCCGTCCCAGGTGCCTGATGGACCCTGACAGGTTCCTGATGGAGCTTGGGCTATTCCCCGAGGTTCTGGCTCACAACTCGACTGAAGAATTGGTGGCCACCTGGGATAGGGCGGCCGCTGGAGCTTTGGACCGAGTCATGCCTTTGTGGCCTCTGACCCAGTGCCGATCCTAACTGGCTCCCTGATTCTCCGAGGAGCTGAGGGAGATGAAGTGGAAGTGGAAGTGGAAAAGATGCCCAGAGAGTGACTGGAGGGCCAGCCACTCCGAATCCGACTGAACACTGGTGAGGTCTCATATTAAGACTTACCTAGTGGCAATAAAGGCAGCAAAATCAAATTATTTTTCTGCTCTTATTGCGTCTACAGAGAACTGCCCAGCTGCCCTGTTTAGGGTGACTCACTCCATTCTTCAGCAGGGAGCATGGGAGCTTTGGATAGCTCAACAGGCTAATAAGCAGACTAAAGCCTGTTATTAACATCCAGGTGTCTGCAATTGCACCAGTTCGGGTCTCACCAGGCTCAAGGTTGACTCAGCCTTCCATCCTTTCTAAGGTAGGTAAATTGAGGACCCAGTTTGTGGGGGCAGTAAGTTGACTTTGTATAAAATATACAAAAGTATGAAGGCTATTGCTTAACGCATTGTAAACTGCCCTGAGTCTCCGGAGAAGGGCGGCATATAAATCTAATTTTTTTTTTAAAAAAAGACCACTTACAGGACAGGGCTGAGGATTTTGTGCAATATCTGCATGACAAAATTGCTCAGTTTTGGGAGGGCTTGGACTCCAATTGGGTGGGGTCAGATGGGATGACGGAGGTGGGTCTTGAGGGTGTTATCTGTGACTCCCGAGGACATGGACAGGATTCTGGTAGGGTGAGTTCTGCCACATGTTTATTGGACTCGTGTCCCTCCTGGTTGGTGCCGGCCTCCCGTGAGGTTACGCGAGGTTGGCTCCAGAGGATTATAAATACTTCTTTGAGTGAGGGTTTCTTCCCCTCTGGCCTTAAAGGGGTGGTGGTGAGATCCCTCCTCAAGAAGCCATCCCTGGACCCCGCTGTGTTAGCAAACTATCGTCCAGTCTCCAACCTTCACTTTGTGGCGAAGGTTGTTGAGAGTGTGGTGGCGCAGCAACTACCCCAGTACCTGATGAAGCGGTCTATCTAGATCCGTAACAATAGCAATAATAATACCATCAAATATCTTTCTACTCTGGGTCCTTGGGAGGGATTTGATAGGTTGATAAAAGCAGCTAATCCAGTCTAAATATTTGACTGAGCTATAAACAGTAATATTATAATTCTAATTTTATTATGATTTTTTTTTTTTGGAGGATTCGTATTTTAACTTTTGTGAAGAACTAAGTCAGTTGACCCACACTTGCATTTTTATGTTAAGAGCAAAGGTGGTGCTGAAGGCAGAATGGATCTGCTCTGGGTTTTATGCTGGTCCCTAAATGTATATTCTGAGGTTTTTGAGAAGGAGACATTTTTAGTCAATGGGAAGATGTCTGAGATAAGTAAGGATACTGTAGGCTGTGCTTTGTTAATAGGCATAAGGGCCAAAAGAAATTATTGTGCTACAATTCAGATAACTAGATGGCTCTCAAGGTTGTGTTACTAATCCACTGAGAGAAAATTGAATAAAAAAGATCATGAACTGAGGAAACTATAAATCATCAAGAATTGTAATAAACCACCAGAAGCATATGTTGATGATTACATCTGCAAGGGACAAAAAAAAAAAAAGTCCAACCAAAGAGCAAGTTGTAAGATCAAACGGGCTGAAAAGATGTTATATTACCATGACTTGAAGTAAAGTCCTGTTATGGTGAAGATAAACCTCTAAGGAGAAAACACATAGGAACATTGGGTGTATCAGCTGGGAGATAAGGCCGATCAGTCAACTGGAAAGAATATAACACATAACAAATTAGTCCTTAAAATTCCATTGGAAATTTTTTTTATTTATAAAACTTAGATGTCTGGTTATCATATTTATTTGTTTGTTTGTTTGTTTGTAGGCTCTTCCAGAGGGCTAGGAGAGCTACTAAAAATTCCATTTTTTTCAAGGTCTCACTGGATGACCATGTTTAAGGGAAGGGAGCATGTCCACTGCTCCAATTCGGTAGAATAGGCAGATACTCTCAGAGAATGGTGTGTCATTTAGGGCTTTAAAGATGATAACTAGTATCTTGAATTGCACCTAGAAAGAAATGAGCACAGCTCATACAACAGAGATGTAACATGGGCAAACCATGAGGCACGCAGAACTAAAAGTACTGTTGTATTCTGAAGCAGTTATAGCTTTCAAGGGCAGCCCCGTATAAAACATGTCACAGTGATCCAGTAAGGTGTGCAGTAATCCAGTAAGTGACTAAGCTCTGAGTGATGCAACCAAGGACTCCCAGCTCCAGGAATGGGGAAAATTGGTGCACAAGATGAATTTGTGCAAAGACTACCTTGGCTATGGCTGCCATCTGCTTCTTCAGCAAGAAGCCATAAGTGCAGGAGGGTTAGGGTTAGGGTTAGGGTTAGGATTAGGGTTAGGTTATCACATACAAGCTCTGTCATATAATGTGTGCTACTGTCTGTTTATAGATGTGTAAATTCAATACCCATCAAATGTTGTGATTTCTCTTTTTGTCCGCAGAGATTGGGTGGCTAATTTGTATGTATGCCTAATTACACATTCCAGATGTTAGATTTTTATGAACAGATTTGTGGATGCATCACATAGCTATCCTTTAAGGATGAGAAGTAAATGAAAATATTGATTTTTTTTTACTGCTTTGTAACATCTGATCCAAATCCTTCTTATGTAGCTTGTTCTTGCTGACTGAAAATGGTTTGACAGGTCTTTACATGAATCCCATCAAGTCTCTCTTGGAACAGCATCAGTTAAATAAAGAAAAATCAGTATTGTCAACCTCAGCTATTGTTAGAGAAGAGAGTGGTCTTTATTTTGTTGCTCTGAACAGCCTAAAGAATGGGTTCTTTCTACAGAATAATTCACCAAGGCAGCTTTTGTAGAATCCAGGGACCCCATCAGAGCCCCATGGGGCACCCTCTTATCTCCCAAATAGTTTAATTTTATCATTTTAATCACAACCAATAGCCATGAGATTTCCTCATTCTCACATAAAAATGCAGGATTCCCAGCTCTTGAGCAACAGCAACACACACACACACACACACACACACAAATCCTTCACTGAAAGTTAGGAGACTGTTTTGCACAGAGAGGGAGAGGGAGAGAGGGAGAGAAAGAAAAAGAGAAAGAAAGAGAAAGAGAAAGAGAGAGAACATTAGGAGAATTTTCTTGACGGTCTCTGTTAGGCATCCAGACCATCATATTAACATCGTACAGTGGCATTTTAGGCTCCAAAACATTGCCAATCCTAGTTACATGAAATAAAATCATGTTGTATTTTTTCTGGAATAGACTTCTAGAAGATCCAGAAGGAATGCACTTTGCAGCTGGCGATGGGGACGGACACGGCAAAGATAGCAAGCATATTGGAACGTTGCAATGCAGTAATCAAAGGGCAGCATTTGCACTGTGACAGAGCAAAGCACACTTCATCACTTTGACGTAATTCTTGTTAGGAATGAATGACTACTCTCG
Source organism: Masticophis lateralis (assembly GCA_030761175.1). Lineage (NCBI taxonomy): Eukaryota > Metazoa > Chordata > Lepidosauria > Squamata > Colubridae > Masticophis > Masticophis lateralis. The sequence goes on along the minus strand of JAUDYJ010000001.1, from coordinate 196,311,230 downwards.
TGTAGATAAATTGCCGTTGCCACCTCTAATGCATTTACACATAGGAATCTGTGTCAAATATATTGATCCTGATTTAGGATGTCTTGTATGAGCGTAGTTCACATTATAGTATGAAATGCAATTGATTACTCTTTTTGAGTGATATACACACAAGTAAGTTTCCCTGTTATTAGCAAAATGTATTTCAAACTAGCAATAGCAATAGCACTTAGACTTGTAGACCACTTCATAGTGCTTTTACAATCCTCTCTAAGCTGTTTACAGAGTCAGCATATTGCCCCCAACAATCTGGCTCCTCAAACTAACTCTTACTCTAACAGTAAGTGATATTAACTTCCAAGTGTTGACAAAATTGGTGTATCAAGCATAAGACTGTGTCAAGCTAAATAGTAAACCGTGTTTGTAATTATTAAAGGGTAATTTTCCAATGAAATCATCATGCTATACTGGGTATATGAATATAATATATATTATATATATATATATCTGTTTTCTGAGGTTTTCGCGGGTGTTTGTATGTAGGTCTTTGGTTATTCAGGTCTTCTCCTGCATAAAATTGGAAGTGTCTTGGCAACGTTTCGACGAAGTCTCATTCGTCATCTTCAGGCTGGTGTTCTCAGCTTCGTGCTTCCAGGACTCCTGGACATATATATATGTCAGGTTTATGTAGTGTATATCGGAGGTGATGACCCTTTGAGAGCTGTATGAATGAAATTTCATTTTAATGTATGCCGATTAGTGAACATTCAAAGTGATAATAAAGTTATTATTCTAATTATGCTTAGACTGCACCTGGTAACAACAGTGAGAAATGTGTACTTTGTGACAATTACAAAATGGTAAGGCTGATGTGGGTATTAAATGTTAATATTATATGTTGAGCTGGATTACTAATCAAAGAGATGTTTGGGCTAGTCCTGTTGGGAGATGCCATAAAATGAAGCTAGGACTTTCTTCCTATGAAGTGCATTCTCTTCTCCTGAGTAGAACCATCTCCATGAAGAATTTTATAATAAAGAATACAAAACCAGGGGTGGGTTCTACTTACCTTCACTACCAGTTCGCAATGGGAGCACGAGCACTTCTGCGCATGCACAGAAGCTTCTGCGCATGCACAGATCATTCATTCATTCAGCTTTTACTACCAGTTCGCAAGATACTTCTTGTGTAAAAATGGAATCTTTTTGTTTTATTTGCCTTTACACTGTTTTTCTCCAATGTGGTATATTAGGGTGGAATTCTAGGGGGGAAAGCTTCAAGATGCAAAGCTTCAATCTTCAATCTGGTGCATCCCTTCTTTGGAAGTTAAATTCCACTGAATACAAGGTGATTTTCCTGAATGGAACCAGTTGACCACTTCTTAACTCAGTAAGTTGTAAGAATCCACTCTAGTTAGCTAGTTTAGGGTTTTTCAGTGGGCCACCTAAATGCATGACTGTTAAAGCCATGATTGAGTAGGGGGAAAGTTTGTCAACCCTGTGTTGGTACATTATGCGAAGGGACTACCAATATCAAATCTTGAATGGAGTTGTCCCAAAGGTACTTTTCCAAAAAGGCAACTGGACTTTCTTGGTTTTTTTTCCTTGAAAATGTTTCTCTTCTTATCCAAGAAGCTTCTTCAATTCTAACAAATAGTGAGGCCATTCCTCACCACCCAGTCAGAACTGAAGAAATTTATTGGATGAGAAGAGAAGCATTCCGGTTGGCGTTCTCTCCGTCGCAGGGCGGCTTGTTTGATCGGTCGCCGCCCCCGCCGCCTGTAGAGCCGCTTTTTCGATCGAAAAGCGGCTCGGAAAGCTTCCCTTTGGAATTAAGGGGGGGCTAGAGTGGGCAGCTTTAGTGGGCAGCGCTACCAGGGTGGTTTTTTGTGCTCTGGCAAGCGCTCTGTGTCTGGGCTCCCTCTTCAAGCTGCTGAATCTCCGAGCGGCGTGGGACCTCTGCAAGACAGAGCGAGACGGAGAGGGTAACTCCATCTGTTACAATATACTTCTAAATGAATTACAACGAATTTGGTGAGACCTGGAATTTTTTATGAGAATTATAATTACTTTAAATGGACTTTTTTTTAACTTTGGAAAGCAAACTGTCTCTGTGTGAAAGTGCTTGAAAATGGCGGCTGATTAAAGCTGAGCTAGTGAAAGGAGAAAGCGCAGCAAGAAAGTGAAAGTGTGCCTGCCTGTAATTGTACTGAGTCTATTTACAAGTTTTATAAGTTCCTTCTAACTGCAAAATACAACGGATTTGACTCCTTTTCTGTAAAACTGGGGAGGACAGGAAAAGGAGGAAGATTTCTTTCTGTTTTTCAAAGATTTAAATCCTGCTCAGGCATGGCTTCAAAGAAAACGGGGGGGGGGGATTCCTCCACACATCAGACAAAGGAAAAGTTAGTGTCAGCTTCAAAACAGTCACAGGACAGCGAGACAGAGAATTTGAAAGCATTTATATTAAACATACACAAATCCTTGGGAGAGCTTTCTGGAAAAATGAGTAAAATGGATGAAAGGATGGGAAAAAATCAAAAGGAAATGAAGGAGATGGTGGAGGAAGTGAAGGAGCTGGTGGAGGAAAAAATTGATGGATTACATCAGAGTGTAACTAAAGTAGCTACAGTTCTTACTGATGCCCTACTGGCTGTTGAGAAAAAAGTGGAAGACTTAAATTCTGAAGTGGAAGCTAATAAGAAGGAAGCAAAGGAACAGATGTTTAAGGTGGTGGTGCAGAGCCAGAGGCTTGAAGAGGAGGTCACGATGTTACAATTTCGGAATATGGAGTATGCCATAAGACTGAGAGGTTTAAGGGAGAATAATAGAGAGAACTTGAGGGCAACTTGTGTGGAAGTTTTGGCCAAGATCTTAAAAGTTGAACCAGATGTGATTGCTAACAGAATTGATAAGCTGTACAGAGTCAACTCACGTATAGCGAGACAGAGGAATTTGCCAAGAGACGTGGTGATTTATTTCACTGAGAGAAAATTGAGAAATGACATTTTGCAAAGTTCTTTCCATACCACTGTTCAACATGAAGGTAACCAAATTGGTGTTTACAAAGAGCTGCCACCAAAAATGTTAAGAGATTGGAAAGATTTTGGCTTTCTTGTAAATGAGTTGAAAAAGCGTCAGATCCCATTTAGATGGGATGCTCCTGTTGGTATCATTTTGCGACATGAGGATGTAAGATATCGTATTAATTCTGTGGAAAAGGCGGAACAGTTTTACAACAATGTTCTTAAAAAAAATTCAATATCACCTCGTTCATCTACACTTTTACCCATCGAAGATATCTCAGTTGAGAAGGTTCCTGAAGAGGGGATTCAAGAAGTAATTTTGCTAAAAGAAGGACAGGCAACTCAAGAAGCAGCAAGGGAGGAAACTTTAGGTGCTGTAGGAGGTCTCTCAGAGGATTCACTAATAGAACTTCTTGAGGCTAAACCAAAGCAATCTAGAGCTACAAGAGAGGTGGAGCCTGATCTTGATTTATTGATGCAAGAACCAAAAGATCAACGTATAACCCGAGCCGCAGAAAAGCAAAGACTAGAGAAACAACAGGGGTTAAGGATACCACAGGAAGAGAATGGCACAAAAGGGAAAAAATTATACTCTGAAGCTGTGGGAGGGGCGAGACCAAAGACATCGGCTGTTGGAGAGAGTCTTCGTCAAATGCTCAAAGGGCTTCACTCATTTTCAGAATGACACTCAGATTCTTATCATGGAATGTGAACGGTTTGAACTCACCACAGAAAAGAAGAAAAATATTTCATTATTTGAAGCAATATAAACATGATGTTGTTTGTTTGCAAGAAACTCATATTAGAACCCAGGACCAAAAATTTTTAATTTCAAAACTTGGATCACATTTTATATCTTCTAGTTCTGCGAAAAGGAATGGACTTGTTTTTTATATTTCCAAAAGAATACCAGCTAAACTGATAGAAGCGGATGATGAGGGGAGATAAATTGCAGTTGAAATAAATATACAGAATGTTTTGATACTTCTAATTGGCATTTATGCCCCGAACCAGCAGCAGGAAATTTTCTATAAAGTGCTGAACAATAAAATATTGCAGTGGAATTATAAGTCCTTTTTGATTATGGGTGATTGGAACGGGGTGATTGATGCAACACTTGATAAAAAGACGTCGGCCAAGAAAGGGAATAAGCTACCACTGACTTTTTTTTCATTGAAAGAAGAATTGGATTTGAAGGATGTATGGAGAATTCATCATCCCAAAGAATTGGATTTTACCTTTTTCTCTGATAGACATAAATCCTTTTCGAGAATTGACTTTATGCTGGCTACTACTGATTTACTTACTATAGTGACTAAGACAAAAATATTTCCCAGAACTTTAACGGATCATAGTCCGGTGTGGATGGTGATAAACTTGGGTAAAAGAGAGAGGAGATCTTGGCGTATGAATGAAAATTTATTTAGATATGAAAAGAATATTATGGACCTTAAGAAATATGTTAAAGAATTTTTTGATATTAACTTGAACAAAGGTACACCTATTGAGATTGTATGGGATGCATGCAAGGCTTATATGAGGGGTGTACTGATTTACATGAACTCTAAATACAGATTAATACGTCAGAAGTCAAGAATAGAATTGGAGACAGAGATAAAGGAGAAAGAGCAATTGCTTATTAAGAATCTGACTGATGAGAAGGTACAATTAACGATAAAACTCCTGAAAGATCAATTTCAAATACTGATGGCGGATCAAACAGCAACTAATCTGCAATACGCTAAACACAATACTTTTTGTAACGCTAATAAACCTGGCAGATGGTTGGCTTATACTTTGAGGAAACAACAAAGTTCTCGTATGATAAACACTATTGAGTATAAAGGGAAACAAGTGCATCAGCAAAATTTAATACATCAAGCCTTTCTAGCTTATTATTCTAAATTGTACCAAGCTGATAAAATTAAAGAGGACTTTATCGATGAATATCTGCAGAAGAAGAGAGTTACAAAAATTTCAAGTACACAAAGTGATAGACTGAATCGACCTATAACATCTGAAGAGATTTTATACGCAATAAAACAATTGAAATTATCTAAAGCTCCTGGGACAGATGGTTTGACGGCAGTATATTATAAGACTTTACAAGAGGAATTGGTTGAGCATCTTAAGGATTTGTTTTGTAATATTCAGCAGGGGGGTAAAATACCCCCCTCGTGGAAGACGGCTTTTATTTCACTGATACCTAAAGAAGAAGAATCTGTAATACCTGAAAATTTTAGACCAATATCTCTCCTGAATACGGATTATAAAATTTATGCTAAAGTATTAGCCAACAGATTGATGCCAGTTATTCAAGATGTGATTCATGAAGACCAAGCAGGTTTTATAGAAGGTAGACATATGAAGGACAATGTCAGGCATCTCATAGATTTGTTGGAATATCTTGAGGAAAATAAACAGACTTCTGCGGTGCTGGTGTTTTTGGATGCGGAGAAGGCCTTTGATCGAGTCAACTGGGACTTTCTAAAAAAGACTTTGCACAAAATGGATTTTGGGGCACAGTTTATACAAGCGATTTCGGCAATTTATCAAGAACAGACGGCACAAATTATTATTAATGGCAGTTTAACTACCAATTTTAACATACAGAAAGGAACAAGACAAGGCTGTCCATTATCCCCATTACTGTTTATTTTGACTTTGGAAGTGCTGTTGAATGCTCTACGGGACTCGGACAAATTGAAGGGAATAGTCGTAAGGCAAAGAGATTACAGAACAAAGGCATTCGCAGATGATCTGGTTGTTACCCTAACACGACCTTTGGAATCAATCATCCAGATGAAAAACATCATAGAGGAATATGGTCTGGTTTCAGGTTTTAGCCTGAACCAGAAAAAGACTAAGATGATAGTTAAAAATATGTTGGAACCACAAAGGAATGAACTTGAAAGGTTGGCAGGCTTTGAAATAGCTACAAAGGTGAAATATCTAGGGGTCCAAGTTGCAGCATCTAATATAAAACTCTTTCAAAATAATTATGAGGAACTTTGGCATAAGATTCAAAAGGATCTTGAAACATGGAAGAAGCTGCAACTATCTTTGCTTGGTAGAATAGCAGCTGTTAAGATGAACGTTCTACCTAGATTTCTGTTTTTGTTTCAAATGATTCCGGTGCTTAAAAATGATAAATTTCTGATGGAATGGCAAGCAGGTTTAAATAAATTTATTTGGAATGGGAAAAAACCAAGAGTTAAACTTAAAATTATGCAAGATGCTCGTGAAAGAGGTGGCCTCAAAGTTCCAAATCTACGTCTATATTATGAGGCTGCAGTGCTGACACAAGTTGGAGATTGGATTGGAACAACAAAAACAGAAATTTTGAATATAGAAGGCCATGACTTGCAATTCGGATGGCATGCATATCTACTTTATGAAGATAAGAGAGACAGTGTATTTAACAGTCATATTTTAAGATATGCTTTGATGAGAGTTTGGAAGAAGCACCAGCTTCAATTGGATTACAAAATACCTTTGTGGTTGGATCTTGGGCAGATTATGCCAAATATAAAGTCACTCGGGGGGTTGTTGTATAAAGAGATACTTCTTAATGATGGGGGCAGATGGAGTTTGAAATCTTTGAACACCCTGTTGGAAGAAGGAGTGAACTTAACCTGGTTGCAGTATTTTCAACTTCGAGCAAGATGGAGAGAAGATCAGAAAATTGGACTAATGTTACATGAAGAAGATTTGGTGACTCAGATAAAATGTAAAGGGCCGATGCATATTAAACGAGCGTATAATTTACTGTTAAAAAGAGATTCAGAGGGGGAATTAGTTAAAGATTGCATGATTAAATGGGCGCAAAATTTTGAAGAGCCTGTAATGTTGGAAACATGGGAAAAGATTTGGGTCCAGAATGTTAAATTTACACAGGCACAGAACTTGAGGGAAAATTTTTATAAGATGTTTTATAGATGGCATTTAGATCCTAAGAAGTTATCACGTATGTATCCAAATGTTCAACCTAAATGTTGGAGGTGTGACTGTTTGGATGCAACATATTTCCATATTTGGTGGACGTGCAGAAAATTGAAAGCATTTTGGATTAAACTTTGGTGGGTAATGCAGAACATTTTGAAGAAGAAGCTTGAGTTTTCTCCTCAGTTTTTTTTGTTGGGAATAGTTAAGGGTTGTTCAGCAACTGACACTAGATTAATTTTACACATGATTACTGCAGCTAAATTACTGATTGGTCAATATTGGAAGAAGGATAACGTACCTACTATAGAGGAATGGATACTGAAGATGTCTAATTTTGTAGAGATGGCTAAAATTTCTGCATACCTAAAAGAAAGGACCCATGAAGTTTTTGCTAAGGAGTGGAAGAAATGGGTAGAATACATGAAGAATAAATATCAAAGTAAGAAGTTTCAATTAGCACTTAACTGAATTTATATTTTTCATATTTAGAATTAATCTAAAAGAGAAATGTATTGAATTTGATAATTTTTAATTTTTATTATATTTTATGTAATTGAATTTATATTTTTAATATTTAGATTTAATTTTAAAGAGAAATGTGCTATGTACTGTTTGACTTTGAATTTGATATATGGAATATTGGGAATTATAGTTAATGTTATATATTTACATTATTTATATGATGTTGTCATACATTGGTTTAAAAGGAAAAATTTTTTTTTTATTACTTAAGGTTAAAATTGGTTATAAAATAAGGTTATAGTTTTTTCTTAGTTGGATCTCACCTTAAAAAATTGTTAAATACCGAATGTTAATGTTTGTTTAATAGCAGAAGTCAAGGGGGGGATTGGGGAGGGATAGGGGGGATAGGGTGGGGGTGGTTGGGGGGTGGGATGGGGAAGGGGTTTTAAAAATAAACTGTGATGTAAAACTTTTTCAATAAAAAAAAAAAGAAGAGAAGCATTTTCAAGGAAAAAAAACAGGAAAGTCCTGTTGCCTTTTTGGAAAAGTACCTTTGGGATAATCATGACCTGGATGATCGAAAATCTTCATAGACACTTGACTGGAGTTGGTCCATTCCTTTGGTAAAGGTCAATTCATCTTCATATCTCATTATTGACTTTGGATGGGTACCCTTTTTTTGTTAAGTTCTCTTTAAATAAGAAAGGGAAGTCAGTTTAGTGTAGTAATTAGGGCACCAAGCTAGACACTGGGAGACCATGCTTTCTAGTCCTGCCTTAGGAGCAAAGTTAGCTGGGTGAGTCATTTTGTCTCAACCCTGGGAAACAAGAAAGGGCAAACTGCTTCTGAAAATCTTGCTAAGAAAACTAATCGCAGAAAAACTGGCAGTTGTCAGGATTGACTGAACCTTCGAGTCAATCCTTTGACTGACTCGAAAACACAAAGTAAATAAATAAGAAAGTGGTGCAAATGAAGAGGCAGAGTTACTCAGTCTAACATCTCCCCACCCTATTGAACCTGGCTGTATTCTTATAATAATCATTCAGAAAATATTATCTTAATAAATCTAGATGTCATTTATTTTGAGATGACATCGTAGCCTGACATGTATTTTCTTCTTGCTCTATCTATAAATAATTAGTGATAACAAGACTTAATTAACCAATCTGTTAATAGCTCAAGCCCTTGACTCAGTGGTAGGTTGATACTGGTTTGCCTCAGATCGGCGGCGGCAGTAGGCTCCTACACAGAAGCGTTGTGCATGTTCACAAGTGCACACGCGCCCACGAACGAACCAGTATTTTTTTTTATTTATTTATTATTTAAATTTTTATACTGCCCTTCTCCCAAGGGACTCAGGGCAGTGCACAGCCATAGTAAAAACAAGATATACCACAAAATTTAAAAACAATTTAAGACATATTAAATAATTGGCCCTATTTTTAAAAACTCCAGGACTAAAATACCCATTTAAAATTCATTATTTCGTCAGCCCAGCCTGTTGAAAAAATAAAGTCTTAAGGGCACAGCGAAAGGTACACAGGTCGGGGATCATACGTATCTCCAGGGGCAATTCATTCCATAGGGCGGGAGCCCCCACAGAGAAGGCTCTCCCCCTGGGGGTTGCCAGTCAACATAATTTGACCGACGGCACCCTGAGGAGTCCCTCTCTGTGAGAGCGTACTGGCCAGTGGGAGGCTATGGGTGGCAGAAGGCGATCTTGTCAAGATCCAGGTCCTAAGCCATGGAGCGCTTTGAACGTGGTGACCAACACCTTGAATCGCACCCGGAAGACCACCAGGAGCCAGTGCAGCTCATGCAGGAGAGGTGTTACATGGGTGCATCGGGTCGCCCCCATAATAACCCGCGTGGCCGCATTCTGGACCAGTTGGAGCCTCCGAGTACTCTTCAAGGGGAGCCCCATGTAGAAAGCATTACAGTAGTCCAGATGGGAAGTGACGAGGGCATGAGTGACCATGTGCAAGGCATCCCGGTCCAGAAAGGGACGCAACTGGTAGTTCAAGTGAACCTGATAAAAACCGCCCCTGGCCACAGCTGTCATGTGATCTTCTAAAGACCAATGCCGTTTCCATGCTGTATCCCAGCCAGAAGCCTGACTGGTATGGATCTAGTTAGACAGCTTCATCCAGGTACTGGGGGAGTTGTTGCACCACCATACTCTCAATAACCTTCACCACAAAGCAGAGGTTGGAGACTGGACAATAATTCACTAATACAGCCAGGTCCAGGGAAGGCTTCTTGAGGGGCCTCACCACCACCTCTTTCAGGGCGGCAGGGAAGACACCCTCACTCAAGGAAGCATTAATAATCACCTGAAGCCAGCCTCGTGTGACCGTCCAGGAGGCCAGCACCAACCAGGAGGGACACGGGTCCAATAAACATGTGGCAGCGCTAAGCCTACCCAGAATTTTGTCCACGTCCTCAGGATTTACAAGGTCAAACTCCTCCCAGATAACAATCTTAGGACCCACCTCCATCACCCCATCTGATCCTACCCAATCGGAGTCCAGGCTTTCCCAAATCTGAGCAATTTTGTCATGCAGGTATTGCACAAAATCCTCAACCCTACCCTGCAAAGGATCTTCCCATGCTCCCAAATGAAGTAAAGAGCAGGTCACCCTAAATAGGGCGGCTGGGTGGTTCTCTGCAGACACAATAAGAGCAGAAAAATAATTAGATTTTGCCGCTCTTATCGCCACTAGATAGATCTTAATGTTAGACCTCACCAGACCTACCAAACCTCACCAGATGGTCTAACGTGGTCTAACATTTGATCAGATTCAGAGCAGCTGGCCCTCCAATCATTCTCCAGGCATCATTTCCCTCAGCTCCTCGGAAAACCAGGGAGCCAATTGAGATCGACACCGGGTCAGAGACCTCAAAGGCATGATGCGATCCAGAGCTCTAGCGGCCATCTTATCCCAGGCAGCCACCAGTTCTTCAGTCAAGTCGAGGCCACCAGTTATTCAGTCAAGTGGTGATGGGTTTTGAAACCCACCACTGCCTTAACTGTATATTCAGAAGACTAGGTGGATCAATGAGGTGTATGCCCCAATCAGCACGCTTAGGATATCAGTCTTATGGTTTGTCATTGAATTTGAAAAATTGTTCCCTCTATCACACTCTCAAGACAGAGATTGATTCGTAAGCTGCTACCAGCTCACTTTGTTTATCTCTTTCCATGGAATTCACAGGGCAACAACATTCCATAGCAAACAACTTTTAAATTTATGCAAAGGAGGACATGGCAGTCAACCCCTTTATTGGCTGAGGAATACCTCTTTTTTTATTCATTTCCCTTATTGTTGGTATGCAAGCTGATCCCAGAAACAATGCATTCCAGATAACTATTTAACAAACCTCAGGGATTTGAATGTAGGCTGCCATATTATGAGCAGAGATACGAGCTGAGCTTTTTTTCAAAACATTAATAGCACAATGAGATTTTCTGTTACGCTGAATAAAATAGATCATCTCCAGAATATTCCTATGATACCTAGTATCTTCTTACAGAGGTAATGGAGATTGCAGCCCATGCAAATGTAAATGCAAATGCAGTCACACCTCCTTGGGTAGCTAATTATCTCCTCTACCTTTCTTGAAAGCTGTACAAAAGATATGAAAAATTAAAGTTAGGTACATATGAGATAGTGAGAAATTTAGCCCCCTGTGAATCTTTGACACCCAAAGACAATGAGTACATGGGAAAGATGGGATGCTGCTGCCTTGTCTCTAAATGTCTCATGTTCAACCAAAATTTGAACAGAAGGACTTAACTGAGTCTACATAGATACACTTTCCAACAGTGGAACTCTGTTATACCGATCAAATGCATGAAGGCTAGATTGCCTTAGCACAGGTTCTACGTCTGCATTTCACACCTCTGTGTTTCAAATGATTCCTCAATGCCTGGCTTTAGAAAATGGATTGAACCTCTTGTATTCCCTTAGTAGAGTAATGGCACATGCACAGGTATCAGTGATCAGATTCTTGAATCCTCCAGCTCAATTTTTTTTTTCTCTATATGCTCTGTTTGCTAACTAAGTTGTGTAGGGTGATCAGGAATTCTGCTTAAAGGATAGACACCCTCTAAGACACCCTCAGGTAGCTCTGAAGAGCTACCTGAGAACAAACTTCAGTTTGACAATAGCTTTTTTGGAAAAGCTGTCCAAACTGAAGACCCAGTTTGGATCATAACAAAGGACAGTAGATGGAATTGGATGATTGCTTACTCATCACAATCTATATCAACATACTGCAAGGTATTGCATTTTAATTTAAATGTAGTAAATATTTCTATTTTTTTTTTATTTCTCTAGATTCAAAGTAGTGGGTGTAGGACAGTAGTGGGTTGCCCTCAGTTCACACCGGTTCTATAGAACTGGTAGTAAAACTGGCAGGAGGCTCTGCCTACCAACCCCAACGTCATCAAAATGCTTCTGTGCATGAGCAGGAGCATATGTGGCCCCATTGCAAACCGGTAGTAAAGGTAAGTAGAACCCATCCCTGGTTTATGACAATTGAATGTGGCCACTTTACCATACCCACTTCACCTCTGGCTCCCCACAACTAACCGATGGTGGGCCCGGGGTGAAGTGGGCAAGGTAAGGCCACATTCAATTGTCCCATTCCATAGAGTAGATCATATAAACTTTGTTTTAAAAAATCTAGATCTTTATCTGTTTCTTTTTTTTTTTCCTGTCATGTTTCCTTTAAGAAAAAGGTCAATTTTAGTGGATAGTCTGTTTGAGAACTTCCTGGATAATCTGGCTCCTTAGGGGTTGACTGAACATTGAACTGGAGAGAAATATTAGCCTGATCTAGCATTCATGTATTTGCACCTCTTTCTCAAATTACAGTATTATCTTGCCAGGTCTTGCCAGGAGAGATTATCTTGCCATCCAGAAGAATATTATCTCCTCAGAACGAAATAGAGCTCTTGGTGGTGTAATCAAACAGGGCACTCATCTGTGCTACACTGTAATAAAAGCCTGTATATAATTTCCAAACAATATTTTTCTTTCGGTCAATAGAAATGAAGATAGTTTCATGTGTCTAAATCATTCAGACAATTAAAGAACTGTATTTTTTCCTCCTGTGTTTAGATTTGAACCATTTACATTGAGTAATCAATAAAGTCAAACATGAAACGTTGATTTAACATTTCATGCAATAAGTACGATCAATAGGTGCTATTACAAGATTGCCAGTTTTCAGACAGGACGGAGAAACGGAGCTATGATTTACGTGCTATAAGACAATACAACAGTTGTAGAAAAGTGTATCTGTGTTTTATATTGTTTTGTATTCTGGTCAGTGTATCATCCCATTATTTTCTTGATCGCTCTGTGATGAAACCACAATATTTTTATGTCTTGTCCAGAATGCAATTTAAAGAGGGTAAATAAAAAGTGTAATTGTAAATGTCCTTTTACGCTTCAACTCCCATGAGCATGCATTTGCCTAATATGTTAGACTACAATAAGTACATGATAAGAATAAATATAGAAATTTGTGGGGAATGAGACTCAAAAATAACAATTTTAGGACAGCCAAAATAAACTGCATTAAAGAAAGTGATCAGGTTGCTCTGATGTTCTGATTTTTTTGATACTCTTGAGAAAGAAAGAAAGAAAGAAGGAAGGAAAGAAGGAAAGAGTTTATACTCTTGAGAAAGACAGAACCATCCTTCTTTCCTTCCTTCCTTCCTTCCTTCCTTCCTTCCTTCCTTCCTTCCTTCCTTCCTTCCTTCCTTCCTTCCTTCCTTCCTTCCTGTCTTTCTGCAAGTGTTAGTTATTAAGTGATGTGTTTATTTTCCATTTTATTCCATTCCAATTGTTGCAAGTCTAAATCTAAAGTGTTCTTAGAACACTTCCCTTTCTTTGGGTGGCATAGACAGATAGACAGAAAGATTTTTTTAAAGAAGTAAAGCACAAGAGCATTAAAGAATATCCTCCCACAAATGGGACTGTGCACTGAAAGAAACAATGGGTTTGTATTGCACCTCAGACAACAGCAGACATTCCAGCTGTGTCCCTTCTGTACTGACATGGATATGTGAAGTAATAACATTGTATGTCTGGGCCTCTGTGCATAAAGCAGAGTTGGGAGATCTTTGCAGATGCTGCTGAGTTATAACTTCCAGCATTTGTCTTCTCATTTGGGGAAGGCTTTAAAAAGCAAAATGGTACTGACTTCTGGTTTGGTGTCGCAGCGAGACAGTCGGGGAATTAGTGGGCTCTGATGAGCTCCATGAAAATCCTGGCTGACAAACCGCTGCCAACGGGTCTGCGGACCAGAACTGTCCTGCAGGGATGGGGAAGAAAGAGAGGCACCTCGGATGACCAAGAGGAATAGGCAAGTTCCTCAAGGGTTGGAGGGAACTCTCTGTGACTCGGCGGTGGGGGGCAGCTGCCAGGAAGCTGTGACAACCGGATCAAGAAATGAGCAGGAGGAAACGGGAACGGAATGGAGTTTTTCGAAGCCGGGTGAAGTGACAGCCAACCCAGGCTTGTAATAACATCAAGGGAAATATCTTTTAACTACAGGACACTTAGCGATAAAATAGCAGCTAAGGAGCAGGGGGGCAAAGAAGATTTTGAAACGTAACTTTAGAGAGACAAAGACCCAAGAAAAAATTGACTTCAATAAAACTAATTGGAAACATTAAACATTAAGACATGGTCAAAGGATTGGAAAGAGTTTAAATTTGGACTGGACTTTTAAAAAGATTTGATACTTTTAAAAAGAAAAAGAAAAAGAGAAGCCAAGTAAGACTGCTATGTAACTGAAACAAAATGGATACTTGTTAAACAATTGGAAATTGTGGGTTGCAGAGAGACACCTTCTGGAGTAAAAAGGAACATTGCAACTTGGTTTTTGTTTTGGAAAATCATGAACTTTATAGATAATAACCATGAGAATTTGTAGAGGATGATTTCTTTGTCTGCAGGTGGCTTCACTTTGGGAAAAAAAGAAAAGAAAAGGGGAACTACAACGGGACTCTTATAATTGGGATAACATTAACTTTAAAAGAATAAAATGGCACAGGAATGTATTTGATGTATTTGACTTGGAATGGAAATAAGAATTAAGAAAAATAACTAAAATGATATATGGAGGACAAAATTTGAGGACATTGAAGCTGAAATGAAGTATACGCAAGCAGACAAGAAAATGAAGAAACAAGACATAACTGCTGGAAATAAAGAAGACAAAGATTTATAAAATAATTATATTGAGATTAATAATAGTTAACAGAAATATGAGAAGAATATGTTACAGATACTTAAAATTGAAATATGGATGGAAGCTATAATATATGAAAAATAGACTATGTTAAAAGAAAATATATCAATGGACATAATGAATTAATGTTTATTAAGATGTTACATGGTATTACTTGAGAATAATTGATGACTATAAAAACTGGGATATTGTTTAAATACCTATAACAATTGCAATAATTTGAATATTTTCAATAATTTTAATAATTTAATATTTTCAATGTTTTTGATAATATATCTAAGTAAAAAAGAAAAGAAGACTGAAATAATATAGGACTACGAATTACAAATAAGAATTACTTAAACTGGTTTTTATATAAATGATATGGTTAAAGAGAGAGAATTGTGGGAAATAATTGCAAATTGCATTGTAGTTTTATTTGATTTAAGAACTATGTTTCAGTGTTAAATTGCTGTAGTTTTGGGACCTAAATTTGGTGAAGTAATAAGGAAATAAAGATGTAATGAGTATTATACGAAGTAATAATAAATGTGGGTAAGTTTTAGAAAGGGAAATAAGATTTTGAAATATAAACATGTGTGACCTGTACTGTTAATTGTAAGGATTTAAGTTAAGAATTGTGAAATGTACTATGAGGTATTAATTAAATTAAGATTTGAGGGGGGGGGGGGTAAATAGAAGGGTAACTGTTTTGATTAAGTAAATTTGAGTAATTTTTTTAAAGATAGTATTAGTTGAGATAGATGATTTAAGATTAAGGAATAAGTGTTATGGCAAAATAGAATATAAAAAATCTTGTTAAAGATGATAAAAAATTGTATAAATTGATGACTGAATCAAGGCTCTGTTCCAAAAAGATGTAATCTATGTGTTGAGAAAAATAAAAATAAAAAAACTTTTTTTGCGGAAAAAAAAAAGCAAAATGCTACTGAAACCGTTTCAGAATCCAAGTTCAGCTGCTCATATACTCATAACTTCAAACATCAGGCCTGGGCCATCATATTTAGGGGGCAGCTGATGAGTCAGGTTGAAATATCGTTTTCTAAGAACCTTGGGACTTTCTGCTTTGCTTTGATGCTACTTTTTCTTCCCCTGCCCTTGACTTCACTTTGTAGAAGCAATAGCTTTTTTATGAACCTAGAGAATAACCTGGGTCATCCACTGTTAACACTGGACTTTACTCAAAGAACTAAAAGATTTCCTGGCTAGGGGAAGCCTGAAGATGTTTTTCTAACAGCACGGATGATGAAGAACAGACTGTTGATGCTTAAGGGAAAATACTGGCCCATTAAGTTGAGCACTATCCGTTTTCCCAGAATTCAGGCAGGAATCTTTCACCATTATACTTGGAGATGCCAAGATGTCCCCTAGAGAAATTGGCTTGTGCTCAAATCACATAACAGAAAACTGCCTTATACTCTTGCAGGAAAAAGTGAATTTGACCTGAATATATGCCAGGGATAGGGAGAAGAAATATAACTGCAGTAGAAAATGGGTTTTTTAAATGCATGAGTATACAAAACATCCTCCTTCTCTTCTTCAAGTAACAGTGTTAATGGCGATGGTGTTAAACAATGTGAGGAGACACCGTAGAAGGCCGAGGACTTCAGAAGGACTTCTCTGGTTATCAGCCTCTCTAATATATTTACCCTAAATGGGCATAGGTTTCTGCCTTTGCTGCAGAACATTTTAGTAAAGGGCTAGCAAAGTTCAGTGTCCTTAGAAGCTTTCAAATTTTCCCACTAATGGCAGAGTACATTTATATTTGGTTTTAGTGCTCGAAAGCTTCATGCCATTAGCTGTTCGTTGAAGACTGGCTTTAGCAAATGATTAAAGTAGTTTGAGGGCGGGGAAGGTCAGTGAAATAATCCTCTGAAAAACAGTTAAGGAATTTGGTAAACAGTATCTTCCAGCTATGGGTTTCCCTCTCTGACTCATTGATTCTCATTGATAATTTCTAATTGCCTCCAAGTTACCATACTTTCAAAAGGAAGTCAACTGAGGGACAACTGATGGAAAATGTGATTTGTTTCCAGGCAGATTTAGGGCTTTCCTGCTCTACAGCCTTCAGCTGCTTGACAATGAAGCCCACTTAAGAATTTGCTTTCTGGATTTCAGCCCCTTCCTCTGATTTGGCCAGAGTGGTGGCCTGAGGTTTTGTTTTGTCCGTTCTTATTGCTTACCAGGGTCTTGAATTGATTACTTTAACCTTCTCCCTGTGCTGGAAAGTCAAGCACCAATCACTTTCCTTTCTATGGGCAGATATTTGAGGACATCTGATTTCCATCGATAGGCCTTTTTTATGAGCCCTGTCGGTCATCTTTCCTTATGTACTTGATATTTTCTGGCCTCATGAATACACAACTAAACCAGGAGGAGGAGTGGGGAGGGGAGAGGAGGAGAGGAGGAAGGAAGGAAGGAAGGAAGGAAGGAAGGAAGGAAGGAAGGAAGGAAGGAAGGAAGGAAGGAAGGAAGGAAGGAAGGAAGGAAGGAAGGTTCTTTCCTTTCATTTGGACTAGATAGGATAGACTAGAATGGAATGGAATGGAATGGAATGGAATGGAATGGAATGGAATGGAATGGAATGGAACAGAATGGAACAGAACAGAACAGAACAGAACAGAACAGAATAGAATAGAATAGAATAGAATAGAATAGAATAGAATAGAATTTTTTATTGGCCAAGTGTGATTGGACACACAAGGAATTTGTCTTAGTGCATATGCTCTCAGTGTACATAAAGGAAGATACGTTCATCAAGAATCATAAGATACAACACTTAATGATAGTCATAGGATATAAATAAGCAATCAGGAAACAATATCAATATAAATCGTAAGGATACAAGCAAAAAAGTTACAGTCATACGCTCATAAGTGGAAGGAGATGAGTGATGGGAACAATGAGAAGATTAACAGCAGTGCAGATTTAGTAAATAGTTTGACAGTGTTGAGGGAATTATTTGTTTAGCAGAGTGATGGCATTTGGGAAAAAACAGTTCTTGTTTCTAGTTGTTCTGATGTGCAGTGCTCTATAGCATCGTTTTGAGGGTAGGAGTTGAAACAGTTTATGTCCAGGATGTGAGGGGTCTGTAAATATTTTCACAGCCCTCTTTTTGACTCTTGCAGTATACAGGTCCTCAATGGAAAGCAGGTTTGTTGCAATTGTTTTTTCTGCAGTTCTAATTATCCTCTGAAGTCTGTGTCTGTCTTGTTGGGTTGCAGAACCAAACCAGACAATTATAGAGGTGCAGATGACAGACTCAATAATTCTTTTGTAGAACTGGATCAGCCACTCCTTGGGCAGTTTGAGCTTTCCGAGTTGGCGCAGAAAGAACATTCTTTGTTGTGTTTTTTTGATGACGTTTTTGATGTTAGCTGTCCATTTTAGATCTTGCGATAATGTAGAACCTAGAAATTTGAAGGTCTCTACTGTCGATCCTGTGTTGTCTAGTATTGTAAGAGGTGGAAGCATGGAAGGGTTTCTCCTAAAGTCTACCACCATTTCTACGGTTTTGAGTGTGTTCAGTTCCAGATAGGAAACTAGCAGATCCTTGACAATGCCTAGGGGCTTCTCTGGAGAAAAGATGGTGGGAGAAACTTATCAAAGTGACTTATTTATTTAGTTATTTATTTGATTTGATTTGTATGCCGCCCTATCTCCATAGCACTCAGGGCGACTCAAAACAAGTAGAATCAAACCAGAAAAAACATGTTAAAATACATATCAAACACATATTAAACACATTAAAATAATCCAACCCCCCATCAAACCAGAAAAAACACGTTAAAATACATATCAAACACATATTAAACACATTAAAATAATCCAACCCCCCATCAAACCCCATTAAAACAGCCATGGTTTTAATTTGTGGTGGAAGGTGCGAAGGTCAGGGGCCAACCGGAGCCCCAGAGGAAATTAATTCCAAAGGGCGGGAGCACCCACAGAGAAAGCTTGCTTTCAATCTCTTGCTGGCTTTCCTATAGACTTTGCTTATAGAAGCCAGCAAATATGGTAACAAAAGGTGATCACATGACCCCGGAATGCTGCAGCCATCGTAAGTGGGAGCTGGTTGCCAAATGCCCAAATTGCAACCACATATCTTTAGGGATGCTGCAATAGACCATTTATAAGTCCCCCTTATTCAACATGGATATAACTTTGAAAGGTCACCGAACAAGTGGCTGTAATCGAAGGCCTACCTGTAATAGACAGATTGCTCATTACAGTAACTATGGCGTGGCCTATCATGTATGGTATGCTATTCTTTACTTAACTATGCTTAGCTGTTTACATTCTACATATATGGACCTTCTGCTACCCATTGCATTTCATTCTTTTTGAGGGTCTCTGCACCCATAGGTGCGCGTCTGCTAAGAATAACTCAGCTAAGAATAACACATATCCCCCAAAGAGAGTTTCAGTCACTTCCACTCTAATAAACCTACCAGCCCATAAAGTGTCTAAATCTCTGGTTGACTTATCATAAGATTCTTCCCGTTATCATCATTATGAGAAATCCACATTTAAACCAACAAACCAATAACCGAGAAAGGGAAATGAATCATTCACAAGTGGCAAGGAGACGGGGAGCACTTTCCCTTCTTATCCTAGATTGAAACCAAGAGTCAAATAGCAAGACATACATCGCATAACCAACTTACTTTTTAGAAGGGCCCAAACTTAAAATATGTGTGTCACATTCAGAAGATTCAGCCTCTGGCATCTCTATTAAGATGAAGTTCAGGCCTCTGCTGGGCACTTTAGAAAGCTGCTGCCAGGCAAATGAGGCTGCTTGCTTGTTTCCAAATGAACCTGCTTGGATGGAAATGGGTTCTATTCAACTGCAGTGAATAGGGTGGCTGGAAGGAGCCCAGCCTCACTTCCTCCAAGACCCATCAGGCATTGCAGTTCAGTCCCGAGATAAGTCTGTAGTGCCAGAAACTCCTTCACAATTTTTCCAAAATCTTTTGTCCACACATAGACAGACTTTTTAAAAATGACAACTTGTTTTGAATTTCTCATGTCAGTGTTGCAGAGCTTCCTTTTATTCCTGGAGAGGTAGGTGGGGAGGATGAGCCTAACAGCTGCTGTTATCTCTCTGCCCACCACTTTTCAGCTCACACTTCGCCGTCCACCTCTGTTGGGTGGAAGAAAGAACTCCCTGTTGGAGTTTTGCCAGCCAGGCTGCAAAGTGTTGGAGGGATTAAATACAGGTGTGAAGATCAGGCTACTTCCTAGGGCCATCTCATCAGCTAGGGAACTTCCACATAACCAGTTAGAATCGGATCTGTTGTGAACTTCACTTTTGCAGGCATGAAACTGGAGAGAATGCAAAGAACCATTCAGGGCTTCCAGCTGCCCAGTAGGAGTGCAAAGTATGTAATTTAATCAATTATCCTGAACTGCTGCCCCCTTGAAGCAACAATAAATATCTCCTGGCCTTTCATCAATTAAAAAGGGATGAATGTCTTTAAAAACCTATTGTAAACTACGATGAAGAAATGATAGCCGTTGCTATTCTTCTTATTTTTTGCATAAAGTTTTTATTTTTATTTTTTTAACATATCAAAATTTCATTTTCAATTAAACAGTGTGCTGTCTGGGTATAAATAGTTTGAAAGACCATAATCATAATGTTTACTACAATATTAATTACACTGATATTAATTCTATAATAATGAAAATCATCATCATCATATTTACTTCTCTATTTAAACAAATCTTCCTTATTTCATTAGTTTTTTCCTTATATTTTCAAGTTTCTAACTTCTGTTTTTGTTATCTAACCATTGATAAATTAAGTCCCATCTGATAAAACATTTAGTTTGTTCCTGTTCCTTAATTGCAAGTGTTAGTCTATTCATCTCTGTACATTCTAATATATTTTTAATCACATTTTCATCTGTAGGGATCTCTTCATTTTCCCATTGTTGTGCAAATACAATTCTGGCTGCAGTTAATACATGTAAGATCAAATATGTATTCCCTTTATTATAATTATCCGGTAGATTACCCAACGTAGCAGAGTTGTTGGCATTTTTATTTATTGCTATTTTAACTTTTTTTAAAATTACATCATTTTGGGATATTATTTTTTGTGCACCCTCTGGGGGAATAGGGAGAATCTATCCTTTCTGAAGGAATGGGGAGAGAATGGGGATTTTGCAATATCCTTCCCCTGCCACACCCACCAAGCCACGCCCACCAAGCCACACCACGTCCACCAAGCCATGCCCACAGAACCGGTAGTAAAAAAAAATGGATTTCATCACTGGCTAACTGTATTATTCACTTGTCAATGGGGTGGGGGAAATGGAGCACAGTTGTAAAATAAATAAATAAATAAATAAATAGGGACAAGAACAACCTTACACATCAATATTTTACTGGCATTATTTTCAGCAACGCTTTGATTGTAGATTCAGTCAATAGTGACTTAAAGGATCCCCTTTTCATTTCATTTGATAATAAAAGATGCAACCATACTGTTATTTACTGGTACTGAATTCATGGCAGGTGCATCAAATGATGCCTTTCCTTATTGTTTATTCTTGATATAGCTCATAGTTAGGGACATATAGCATCTCGGCTCTTAATAACTGTATGAAGCCACTGGGAGAGGTCATCTTCCAACTCATAGTCGGGTATCATCCATATGCCACTATATTTTCTGCCCTGAATTGAATGG
Organism: Masticophis lateralis; assembly: GCA_030761175.1. NCBI lineage: Eukaryota > Metazoa > Chordata > Lepidosauria > Squamata > Colubridae > Masticophis > Masticophis lateralis. Next base: position 196,289,856 of record JAUDYJ010000001.1, on the reverse strand, counting down.
AAAAAATGCAATGGAAGCGCTCAAGGCCATCAGGACCTGGTTGGGGTAAAGCAATGAAAACTCAGGCTTTCAACTCAAACATGATGGAGTGACTCTTACTTCAGAAGCTTACAGATTTTAATGTTATCCCAACTTTGTGGCACCTTTATTGGCACCTCCCTAATTCAGACACCTGAAATAGGTTGAATAGCAGGTCAAGTCATGGAACACTTCTCTGCCTGACAACTGAAAGGGAATCTACTAATCACTTGCACCGACATATCCCTACACAAAAAGTGTAAAGATAGCACTGTTTGTCATCCTGTTCCTGAAGCAGAACTGGTCTCTGCAGCTGGAACAGGGCAAGCATATTTTCCTTCTGACTCAAAATAATATTCTTCTTTTGAGTTCTTCTATTATTATAAGAATAATAATAGAAGATGAGATTATGGTTTCATTTGATGTGACAGCACTTTTTACATCCATAAGCCTAGAACTAGTGGAAATAATATATATGGTATCAGGGCTACACAATACATCTGACAGTACCAAATATACTAAGATTGAAATATGGAGAATCATGGACCTCATTAATCTTTACCTCAATATCCACTTTCAGTATGATGGTCAAATATATCTACAAAACAAAGGAACATCGATGTGCTCACTACCCTCAGGACTCATAGCAGAGACTGCAATGAGACTAGAAACCATAACACTCTCACATATACAACCAAAAGTATGAATCTGATATACAGATAACATACAGAGGTGAGTTTCAGCAGGTTCTGACCAGTTCTGGAGAACCGGTAAGGGAAATTTTGAGTAGTTCGGAGAACTGGTAAATACCACCTCTGACTGGCCTCACCCCAATCTATTCTCAGCCTCCAGAGACCCAGCTGATTGGGAGAAAATGGGGATTTCACAGTAACCTCCCCCTGGAGTGGGGAGGGAATGAAGATTTTACAGTATCTTTCCCCTGGAGTGCAATGGGAATGGAGATTTTACAATATCCTTCCCCACCCATGCCCACCAAGCCATATCCACCAAGCCACACCTACAGAACCAGTAGTAAAAATTTTTTGAAATCCACCACTGATAACATATTTGTCATAATGAGAAAGAAACAACTAGAGAAGAGACATGGAAAAAAAATCAACATCATCTTCAAAGGAATATAATTCACAAGGGAAGAAGAAAACAACAACATGCTGCCTTCCTAGATATCCTCATTAGCAGAGGAAATGGTGGCAAATTAGAAACACGAGTTATTCCACCCACACTAACCAATTGCTCCGTTACTGAAATAACAACGCAATCTCCCACAAATTGAGGTGTATAAGAACATTATTCCAATGAGCATAAATACATTGCAGCAATCCAGAACACCAGAAAAAGGGAATAGTCTGCCTATATATTTTCTATTAAAATGGATATCCACACAACTATAACAAAAAGTGCCTGACTACTCAACTTAATACAGCACAACTAACACAAGCTACTCAAAGGGTAATTCTGCCATACATCAAAGACAACTCAGAAACAGCCAACACATTATTACTACCACATGGCATCACAATAGCACACAAGCCAACTAAAGCCCTCCAAAGCATCTTAAATAAACCAGAAGGTCCAATAGCCCAAGAAGAAAAAATAGGAGTCATCTACAATATACAATGTAAAGCCAATAATAGCCACTATGTAGAACAGGCAAGCAGAAGACTAGCAGATCACATTCCATAAACACCAACTGGCAATCAGAAGACATGATGAAAATGTCTTAATTTCAAAACACATGGTCAAGTTTAATCATCATTTCAACTGGGAAAATGAGAACATCCTAGATGAAGGTAAATATAAAAAATTGTAGGAAATTCCTGGAAGATTGGCATTAGCCATCAACAGGCACATAGAAGCAAAGAACATTTACAAACCATTCAAAAGAGAAAACAAAAAAAAATGCTTAAAAGGAAATAAAAAGATCAGAACATTTCCTCTCCAGCAATCAATAACTAGATCAGCAGGGTTTAATACTAGGATTAATTCCAGACAACCAATCTCCCAGTAAACAATACTCTAACTAGGAACAAGCTCCCCTCCCTGTAGCACTGAAGATGTTACCTAGTCAGATAGTGAAATATCTGCAAGAAAGCTACTAAACTCAAAAGTACCAAGGACTCCACAGTTCAATTATTTTTAGAATTACTTCTATTGGTAATTTCTATCACAAGAGTTTTCTATTTTTATAGTAAGATTACAATTTACACACACAACAAAATAATATTTAGAATTTATTAGACTCCATTATGTTTGTATGTTTGAAAAGCACTGCCAAAAGCAGCATTTTGTTAAAATTATAAAAAAGGATTATGCTTTAAAAATATATTTTTATAATAGTCTACATTTACCAAGTTTGGGGAGAAAGTAGTGGATTATATAAATATGACTGCAATAAAAGCTAAAATTTTCAGAGGACAATATTCTTTTGAACTACATGCCCAGTACTTGGAATTTGACAACTGGGCAAAGTAAATTCTTCACGTTCTTATTATGGCCAAATGATTGAAACAGAAGCACTGCAAAAATAAATTCATGGCTCCTTTCATTCAACGGACTGAGAACCGGATTGCAATTGCCACCTAGGAGTGGATTACTTATAAACATAGACCTTGTATGGACAATGAATATTATATTATATTCATATTTATAATGAAATATGGGAGTCATTTATACAGACTACAGTAGATTAAAAATAGAGTTGGATAAATGTATCATAAATATGTACAACTTGAATAATATTTGCATTGGACAAATACACACACACACATGCAGGTAGGTAGGTAGGTAGGTAGGTAAGTTGATGATAGATAGATAGATAGATAGATAGATAGATAGATAGATAGATAGATAGATAGATAGACAGACAGACAGACAGACAGACAGATGATAAATAGATAGATAGATAGATAGATAGATAGATAGATAGATAGATAGGCAGACAGACAGACAGACAGACAGACAGACAGATACGTGTGTGTGTGTGTGTGTGTGTGTAATAATGACATTATGGGATTGTTGTCCTATTTTTGTCACCTCTTTGTTGTATCACTTTTTTTGTGCTCATCCCCCCTTTAAAAAGTATGTGTCACTTTCCATATTATTTTTCTGTTTTGCTCTTTCTATTTTTTGTTATGAATTTTATAAAGCAACAAGATAAATTCTTTAAGAAGAATTGGAGATGAACTCTAAAAACTGTTTCTGGGTTGAGGCAAGAATCAGTCAAATTCAACTGAGGATCAACCAGGTTTCCTTTGTGCTTTGAAGCATAACTGGGATTATAGTTGTAAAAAGGTCAACCGACTCAATGGAGGTGGGGATTTGGAGAGCTGATATCCCAATTTATCTGGAAGGAACGGGGCAGCCAAAGACACCAAGGGAGACAGAAGAGATGAAAGAGGGAAGCTAACCTTTTCTCCTCCTGCTGTAGTGGGTTGCTTTCTGTCTCATGGCTGCATAGAGCAGTTTTGTACTGCGGTTGAGCTTCCGCAAAAGTGACAGACTCTGGGAAACAGCCATTAACAACATGGTGCGTGACTGCGATTATTTTGACATGAAGAAAATCAGCCACACCAGAGAGCCCTAGCCATTAGCGCGCGGATTGCAACATGCGCATATTAGATCCTTATGCTGTCAAAGAAATATACGTGGTTTCTTTTAAATGTGGCGCTTTGGCGTGAACACTACTTCCCAACATTCATTTAATTTGCTTTAACATTAAAAAAAATATGAATTAAACGCAACTGCAAGTGATACCATATTAGGCTGTGTATCTTCCCCCCCCCCCCCCTTTTATGTTCTGTTTTGTCTCCTGCCATTTCAGGAATGCTTGCCTTTAAAGCAGTTGGGTCGTGTGTTGTGAACAGCTACTAAAGATGGAGCAAAGATCAATGAATAGGACAGGTTCTTGGCTTGTGAAGCTCAGAAGTTCAATAGCCAACATCCTGTCTATCATCTGGGGGAGAACTTCCCTGACCCTATAGATTGGGGCTGAAGATCCTATGACCCAAACAGGAAATAAGGGAAGTTTGTTCATTTACGGCAACCTAGCGCATACTGAAGTGGAGATAAGAAATAGCTTAGTCCATATTTTTTAATACACAAACTCATCTTATTATGACTTTGTCTGTATCTGAGGATATTTGCATGAGGTCCAAAGCACTTCCTCTAATGATTTTTGAAGCCTGTATAACTTTAGCCTCCAGGGCACAACTCTTTACACATTTACATAAGGGGGAAAAAAGCAACCTATTAAATGGTTATTAAATCTTGCCTAACCTTTATAGTAATCACACTCGTATTCATTTCAATGTCAGGTGTCAACCAATTAAAAAAAATGCATCAAAATCCATCAGCACTATAAATATTTTAAAAAACAAAACAATTTAGAGTTTTTTTCCAGCATTTATTCATTATAAACCTTGTTTAACGGCTGTCATCACTGTGCAGTTTTAAGAGTCCTGCAGGGTAAAGAGTTGAAGCAAGGAGAATATGGTCCAACAATCACTTTTTCCATCAAAAACACTCCAGCAGGTTCCAGAGGGGGTATTCAGCCGGTTCAGACTAGTTCGGGCGAACCCGTAGTAGCGATCTGTGGTTGGGCTCTCCCTCCCCCACCCCGGCGCTATGCCGCCCCCTCCCCCACCCCAACGCTATGCCATTCCCTCCCTGGTGCTATGTCATCCCCTCCCTGGCAATATGCCATCCCCTCCCCCACCCTGGTACTATGCCGTCCCCTTCCCCGCCCCGGCACTATGCCATCCTATTAGCCATGTTTTCAAGCCGTGCGCATGCATGGAAGCCGCACATATGAGCACAGCACATGCGTGGAAGGCCGTGCACGTGCGTGGAGGTGCTCGTGCTCACATTTTTTAATGCTGTGTGAACCGGTAGGTAAATTATGTGAATCCCACTTCTGGTCGGTTCCATTATTTCTCTCAAGAGCAATACATCACTGGTCTTGAAGTCATGTTTGCATTCATTCATTGATTAAAACTAGCTACCTCTAATTGTGAAAGTTGAACCTTAAAAAAGCAAGATGGGAAGAAAATCAGCTGGTTTGAGCTTTGGTGCTTTAGAAGGCTCCTGTGTACTCCTTAGACAGCACAGGTGAACAACAAGCAAGTACTGGAGAAGATCACAATAGGCATGTCACTGGAAGGGAAAAAAATCACAAAACTACATCTCATTTATTTTGGCCTGCCATGTGGGAGAATTCACTGACAATTATGTTTGGAAGAATTAGCAGTAAAAGGAAACCAGGCAGCCAAGGAACATGGTGGCTGGACATTGTCAAAGCTGACACCAGCCAGAGCATAAAAGAACTCAAAGAAGAAGTGCAAGATCATAAGATATGGAGAGACCTGGCCCACAGAATCACCAAGAATGGATAACATTATCATGTTCATCATCATCATTGGTTAAAACACTGAAAAGAAGAAAGCGGATAGGTGTTGACTAAAGGTAAAGGTAAAGGTTCCCCTCGCACATATGTACTAGTTGTTCCCGACTCTAGGGGGCAGTGCTCATCACCATTTCAAAGCTGAGGAGCCAGCACTATCCGAAGACGTCTCCATGGTCATGTGGCTGACATGATTAAATGCCAAAGGCGCACGGAACGCTGTTACCTTCCCACCAAAGGTGGTCCCTATTTTTTTACTTGCATTTTTTACATGCTTTCAAACTGCTAGGTTGGCAGAAGCTGGGACAAGTAACAGGAGCTCACCCTGGCACTGGGGATTTGAACCACTAAACTGCCGACCTTTCGATCAACAAGCTCAGTGTCCTATCCACTGAGCCACCGCATCCCTAGATGTTGACTAGAATATTCATAATTTCTAGAAGTTCTTTCCTTTTTTCCTTCTTTCCTTCCTTCCTCATCTGAGACAGCTATTTCCCTCTCCACTCCACAAACATCCATGCATTCCACATTGTTTCCAGCTGCCACTTGCAAATACTTTTCCTGTTTTCTCTTCAGTACCTATTAAATATGTATTGCATACTCATATATCACTCTTTCATTGATACTTTTTGCCAATTCTGTTCTGCTTTCTTTTTTTTTTCTTGATATTTAAACCAAATGGCTTAAAATAGATTTGGTACTCCACGGGCAAAAAACAGTGGTTTTCTCCATGTCTTTAGAAGGCCAAGGTGGGGCATGCTGATGAATGAATAATACAATAACAAATCATGCTAATTTATTATAAAATATTGGGTAAGAAGATAAGAGAAGCCTTGGGCTTAAAAATGGTTGCCTTTTGCCTTTCCTCCCCTTTTTACTAAAACCCAGGAAAAATAGTTTGCACAATAGCAATCAGAACACTAAGGATGTAAGGCAGCCTATAAGCAATGAAATATTTAAAAATTATACCTCCCCACCATTAAATATAGATACACTCAAACCTCTGCTAATGGCTTAGATGCTAGCTCCAGGCTTCCATTTTGTTGCAGCTGGTCAAATTTTGGTCCCTAAGAGAGCAAAATAAACAGTTTTAAATACTTCATATTACTTTGGAAGAAGAGAAACAGAATCTACCTGATTATTCCTTCAGTAACTGTTTAAATTTAATTTCTGATTTTTTCCTTCCCTCTCAGCTCACTACAGTCCTTTTTTTACTTTACTGTAGATAATTACAAGTCTCCATAGTTGACCTTGGCTCATCTCAAAGAAGCTAAATAGTGTTTGACTTGGTTAGTATTTGAACAGGAGAATTTTTCCTGCCTCAGATGGCCACATTGCTTGATTCTGGAAACTGCATAGTCAAAATTTAGATAACCAGCAGCAATATGCTTGGACACAATTACGATGACAATGGGGTGCACGGTTAGAACTCCTAAATAACCTGATTGTAGACAATCCTGGAGAAAATCTATATTTTTGTAATCATTAACTTGAGAGCAGATACACAATTAATTAATAATAACAAATGTTTGAAAGCCTGCTTAGTATTCTGTCTCCCTTCTTGCTCTAAATAAAATCAAGTTGGGGCAATCTTGAGTCTTTTTCTCATCTCCCCGCTGTCTATTCAGACTAAGTTGATTTTTACCTCATGGTTGCTGATTTCCTTCTTCAAGGCCAGCTCTGTACTCCTTGAGGCCAGGCTGTTCAGGTTAGAAGGAGGAGAACCATTGTGGTTTCAAATGGTTCTCTAGCATTTCTAGATGCAGAGACCAACTGGCAAGAGCCAGAAGCTTTAGGCAAAGGGAAATGTGGCAAGTCCAACAATACTTTCTCTAATAGTTCTTCTTGCTCCATTCAGCCTTTTCTATCCCAGTGTCCAACTTCACAGGGTTATATTTCATACTAATGAACTAAACCACAAGGTAAAGGAAGAGCCACTTCTTTCAGTTTCTCCCTCTGTAATCCAAGACTTCTGTGGAATTCAAAGTTGATTAAAACATCACTGTTGACAAATAAAGAAAGAGTAAGGTGGCTATGTGACTTGAGGAAAACCAGTTACTGGCTTTTTGAAGCAGCTTGTACTATTGAAATATAGGGGACCCATTTAAAGGTAGTGCCAGTTCTCTTAAGATGACTCTGTCATCTTAAGAGAACTGGTCAAATACATCCATCACCTTTTTTTGCTGACACCTGATAAATTAGGCTAACCTTGAGAGTAATGAATTGAATTAAAAAAAAATAGTTTACGGAGAACAGTTCCCATTTCATAACCGCAGTCCAGAAGCAACATGATTGCACATGAAGAATATTTTAGAAACTGTGACCTTAAATTAACAAATGGGCACCACCAGCGACCCAAAGTTTCTCATAACCGATGACAGAAGAAAATGACTTACTGTGTAGGAGTACTTCCGTGGTCATCAATACTCTAATACATGTATGCAATTTAAAATTAATACTATTTAGAATGAAGAAGGTAAATCTGTTGGGAAGGAAAGTTATTACGATGGCAATAATTCATAATTTAGTTGGCTTTCAGAAAAGCATCCAAGCAATCGCAGTTTCACATCTTAATCTAAGCTGTTTGTGATTACTGAACAACAGATTGCTTGCCAGCCATATTTCAAAATAAAGTTTTGACAGGGCATTTTTGATGGATCTTTAACATATTGCTGGAGTTTGCACTACTTTCTCCATGTCCTTGCTTTTATGTAGCTAATTGGTTGCTCCACGTTCAACCCTTGATAATATTTTCTACCACGCCAGAGTAGTCTTTTGAAACATAATTAAATCTGGAATTCACAATACAGTCTTAAGTACATTTAAAGTCCCGTTGACTTAATTGGAGAGAAATGTTCTTAAGGTTATGCAAGGCTGCAGCCCAAGCATTTGAAGTTAGCATAATTACAGATAATGGAATGAATCAACAGACAATCATGAGAACACATTTTTGTTAAAGAATCAACGAGTTGGATAGGATCTTATAAGGCATCTGATTGGAATTCCTAACCGATGCACAATCTGCCAGCAAAGGAAGGCCCACCGCCTCTTAAGGCAGGATGGAAGAATCCTGTAGATGTATAATGTCTTTGTAATATTAGCTTTAATTGCAAATCTGTTGTAGAGCATATGGGAAGCAGGTAAGTTCCAGAGCTCTATCAGGTGAATCATGCAATCCTTATCTTAATTTTCAAGGTCTGAATTTCAGTTCAGACACAGCAAAAACTTCTAAAGGTGCACGTTTGTTCTGCTTTCAAGAAACACTGCCAATTACTTTGTTTACCTCCAACTAGATCAATATTCAGGAGTTATTAACAGTTATGAAAACTACATTAAAGACATTTTGGCAATTTCTTGACTCTCATCTAGTGATATTTCAGATTTCTCAGAGCCAAGGACCAGAACAATAGTGGTGATGTAATGATATCAATGGAGGGGACAGGACCAAATTCTGTGGCCCTTTAAATAATTTCTCAAAATTTTGGGGGGTTAATATTAAAAAGGTATGTTAAACCTGCTAGGTCTTTAATATTCTCATCTCCCCCCTCTTTCTTTTTGCCTGAAATCATGAGAAATCTATTGCTAGGGGGTTTGTCACACTGAATTTCCATGATGCTGTTTTAAGAATGCTTAAAGCTATGTTTTGAAGAATAAAATATTTAGTTGACTTCTAATGAACTACAGGTTGTCTTCAATTTACAATCACAATTGGGGACAGAATTTCCATTGCTGAAGCAGTTGATATGTGAGCCGTGTCCAATTTTAGTGACCTTTTTGCCACAGATGTTAAATGAATCACATGGTTGTTAGGTGAATCACATGGTTGTTAAGTGAATTTGGCTTCCCACATTGACTTTGCTTGTTGGAAGTTGATAAACAAATAAAATTAAATAATAAATAAACAAACAAACAAATAAGATTTTAAATGATAATACCCTCCCACTGATGTTGATATTAAGTTACAGTTATAGGTCCAGAATAAAAAAATGTGGATCATCTTTGCATCTACCGAAGGAATACTTTTCATCATAAAATATAAAGAAACAGTATGCAAGCCTCTGGCCAAAAGGACAGCCTTTTTTCTTAAAAACATATGGAAATTCCATTCTAATCCATATGCACAATATCTTGATGTTTCTGCCTCATTGCCTGCCACTCCACACTGATAATATTAATATAATAATAATTCCCCACGTAACTCCCCAGACTTAACAATTGTTGATCAGAAAGACAAAAAAGTGGCACACGTGGCAGTATCTGGTGACAGCAATATAGAAGAGAAAGAACTGGGGGTGGGGTGGGGATCATTAAATACAAAGACGTACAAACAGAAGTAGAACGACTGTGGCAAAAGAAAGCAAAGAAAGTACCAACAGTAATAGGCGTGATCCCAAAACATCTGGAGCACCATTTGAAAATCCCCATCAGTCAATTGTAAAATCCCCATCAGTCAATTGTAAAAGGCAGCTTTACTTGGAACAGCTTATGTCCCACAGCAATACCTTTAACACCATCAAACAACATCTGCCTATCCCAAAATCCTTGGGAAGAATTCGATAGGTGGATGGCAAATGGCAAATCCAGTCTAGACATCGGGCTGACCACGCAACCCACCATAATCAATCAATCAATCAATCTCCCAGATCTAGTCTGCTCCCTATTTACAGTAGGAACATGATCACTCTCTGTTCACCTGAATCTTCCAAGAGATACATATCACTTATGACAGGGGTGTCAAACTCAAGGCCTATGGGCTGGATCCAGCCTGTGGGATGCTTAGATCTGGTCCATAGGGCCACCCTGGAAACAGTGAAAGACTGGCTTGCAGTGCCCCTGCCAGTGAAAATGGAGCCCAGGAGGGCTCCACGTGGCCTCCTGAGCTCTGTTTTCACCAGTAGAGGGCTGCAGGAGGCTGTCACAGCCAAACACAGAGCCCAGGAGGCAGGGGTGGGTTCTACTTACTTTTACTACCAGTTCATATGCGCAAATCGCTTCTGATGATGTCAGGGTCAGTGGGCGGAGCCTCCTGACGGTTTTACTACCGGTTCTATAGAACCGGTCTGAACCCACCACTGCCGGGAGGGCCACGCTGCAGAGTGCTAGCAAAACAAGCTACTAGCAAAAGTGGCATTTGACCACATGAGTGACATCGAGCTGGCCATGCCCTCCCTGGCTCCCCAAGGTCCAACACAACCCTGATGTGGCCCTTAATGAAATCAAGTTTGACACTCCTGGCTTATGAGAACTACAACATCACAATGTAACAACAAAAAGAATCCCTTCCTTCAAACAAAGCCAGCCAGATATTATTAAACATCTCTCAGAGGGGATTCATGTCCTGACAGAATGAAATCCTAATCAAGGGCACCAAGAAGGCAACAGTCGCAATTGCATTTCCCCACCGGTTTGCTTCCTCTCCCACCCGAGCGGCTCTCCAAAGCGAGAGGCTTCAGCCTCCATTGACAGAGAATTGTTCTTTTCTTGCCAAAGGCAGAGAGCCACATAACATAGCATGTCTATGAAGCCAACACTGTTGCTCCCAGAGGCAAAATATTTCTCACTTCAATAATAAATTGGGTAGTCAGACACCTGACAGACTTAAGGGCAAGATGCTAGCTGCTTCTGCTCACTCTGTTGATTTTTAAATAAGGTCATCACTAGGTGCCAAAATAAATGAAGGACTATTTTTTTAAGAATGCTGCCAGGGAGCCATTCACAACCCTGCTCAATAACCCTCTTTGGATAACATCTTCCCATAAAGTTCAAATTTAGCAGTCAGGATGGACCACAACGGAAAGAATTGCTTCGTAATTTCTCGCAAACATTTTAGACCATGAGGGAATCGCTCATCTCAAGCAAACTGACTGGTAGCTTTCCCATTAGCATTTTTCAATCAGTGGTCAGCAATTTACATAAAAACTTAATTAAAAGGGGCCGATGGTGTTCATCCTTGTGTCAGCTGCCTGCCACCATATTTTCATTGCAGCAACCCAACGTTTAGATATCGGACAAGTGAGAGAAGGTTTCCTATCCATTAGAAGGAGAGTCAATGTAATAATCATCTGTTCTTCTGGGTGTGGTACAAGATATAACTATTCCAAGGGTGCCTATTGGAGTTACAACACACTGATGTACCTAGTTAGGGTAATGAAACATCTGGAAGAAAACAAGCAAGCTCAGAGAGCACCCCTCAGTTACAATAGCATAGTACCCAGTGTTCATATTTGTGCTTGGGGTGGGGTAGTGATGGGTTGCCCCCCGGTTTGGACCGGTTCTATAGAACCGATAGCAAAACTGGTGGGAGGCTCCAACATCATCAGGAAGCTTCTGCGCATGTGCAGAAGTGCAGTCAGGTGGCCCCGTTGCAAACCAGTAGTAAAGGTAAGTAGAATCCACTCCTGGAGTGGGGGTGTTCAGATAGTGGGATTTTAGGGCACATACCCACAGAGGTACAGAGGGAAAGAAGTTAAATCTGGCTCTAAAAATAGCATTTTTTTTTATTCCAAGGAAAGTGTGAATACTTTGCAGATCCTCCCAGAAGGTTCCCTTTGCAATCCAAATTCTGTTGTATTATGACGACCTGATACTCTTTGATGGTTAACCTTTGAGTGCATGTTTGGCCTGTTCATATCCCAGAGAAATTAATAATGCTGCTGATAGCCCGTTAGGGTGTTACTTTTGGCTCAGCCACAGCTTTCCAGTTTGAAGTGTAAAAGTCAACAAAATTAGAGGCAATACATCTGTTGGGGGGGAAAACTGGATCTTTAGCCAGTATTTAACCATTATTTTTCCAAGCTGATGCCCCATTTCTAGGCAACCCCTGTTTCCAACATAATCAGGGAATTTGCTCCTCCCTCCTCAACATTGAGGAACAAATCTCAGATGTTGATTTCCACTGCTCCCAATGTTTTTCACATAGATTCCCAGTTGAGCACTGCACGGAGAACAACGTTCCTATTTCGGCTGGCATCATCTCTGTTCTGCAATAAGAAAATCCTGGTTTTTATAAATTCTCAATTCAGATAAATATTCCAAGAAAGATATATTTGTCATCATCCATTTGCACCTTTACATTTGGATTTCCAATTCAAACTGTAGACTAGGTGCCTTATCGTTTGCCTTGGTGAACATCCCTTTATAACCCATAGGTGGGATCTGGATTTATTAGAGCAAAACCCAAGAAACTGGCAAGATTTAAATATACACAGCTAATTTCCACAGAGTCTGACTATGATTTGTTTTGAAATACAACATTTTTATACTGGAATTAATTTTGGAGGGCATCATTCTATAGTGAAAGCAAATATCAAACTCCATTTCTGGGAAAGAGAGAGAGGAAAATAAGAACTCAAAAGAGAGTAGTGGCAAAGCTTTTGTGAATAATATGAAGGGGCATTTTATCATGCCTCGTGGACCTGTAAAAAAAAGTTTAAAAGCTTTGGATACAAATGCATGCATTAATTCAGAAGATTTTAAAGATTCAAGTACATTTGAAACCTGAGAATTTTAGAACATGGGGTTGGAAGGGACGTTGAGAGTCATTGAGTTCAACTCCCTTCCCATGGCAGAAGATCCTATACCATTCCTCACAAATGGCTGTCCACTCTTTTCTTGAAAACCTCCAGTCATGGAGTACCCACAACTTTCAGACAAGCCATTCCACTGATTAATTGTTCTCACCATCAAGATATTTCTCCTTAGCTCTAGGTTGTATGTCTCTTTAATGAACTTCCACCTGTTACTTCTTGTTCTGTCCTCAAGTGTTTTAGAGAATAGATTGACCCCCCTCTCCTCTGTGACAGTCCCTCAAATACTGGAAGGCTGCAATCATATTACCCCTAGTCCTTCTTTTTGTTAGACTACACATACTTAGTAAACCATACATTGTATGGTTTAGCCTCCAGACCCTTTATTATCTTTGTTGCTCTTCTCTGAATTCTTTCTAGGGTTTCTTTTCTTTGGAACTAATGGACAAGAAGCTTTAAAATAATCATGAAACTGCATTTTTATGTATGAAACTGCAGTGGGACTACTATGCACTCAAAAGTGGGTAGGTTTGACAATACTCCCAACAAAGGAATGGTTGGTGAAAATGATGGAACTTGCAAAGATGGCTAAAGTAACTTTAATTAGAGGGGGGAGGAAATTTACATTCATTGTTGACTGTGGACTCCTTATAAACCTTTTGCATAAAATGCAAAAATACATGTATGATTTGTGGTTTTGGTGATAAAAAAAAACCCTGGATAATAGAAAAATGTGAGTTCCCTTTTGTAATGGTACAATAAGAGATACCTTTGTAATTATAGTTACATTTGCTGCAAAAGGAAATTCAAAGCATCTTTCTATTTCTTTTTATTCTTTCTTTCTTTCTGCATTTTTGCCTTTCTTTTCCCTTTTTCTGCCTTTACTTTTTATTAGTTTGTGTTAGTTTTTATGCTCTTTGTAAAATGTTTAATAAAAATGTTATTCAAAGTGATTACTAGCAAGGCTTCAAGATATCACCAGCTCTTTCCCATTCTCACTGGTGGGAATGAGCCTCACCAGTAAGATCATAAGGTTGGAAATATATTCTGTACAGGTAGCCTTTGCTTACTAACCGTCTTGTGTATTATATGGAGTAATGTGTAGTGACTGTTCGACAGTCTAAAAGAACCCCAGCTTTGTGACCAATCTTTGCATTTTTATGACCATCACACCATCGTACAAGTCATGGGTTCCCCATTCAGTGACTTCTGCTTCCCAACCAGCTTGCAGCAAGCAGAGTTAATTGAGAAGGCAGAAGTACAATCTTAAACTACAGTCATATGAAGTTTTCATTTAACAACTGGGATGCTTTGCTTAATCGCCAAAGGGGTAGTGAGTTTTTAAATCTGTTGTGGTTGTGTGATTTTCTGCTTATCGATGGTGACACATAGTGACAGAATTGCTGGTCCCATTATGGTTGCTACGTGAGGACTACTGCAGATGTTTGCTTCTCCAACTGCTCTTTGTCTTCAACAACAGTAATGTCATCTTCCTCATCCTCCACCACTTCCTCCTCCTCCTCCTTTTGGAGGACTAGATGTCAACATGGCTCACTTCAGAGGTGGGTTTCAGCAGTTCTGGAGAACCGGTAGTGGAAACTTTGAGTAGTTTGGAGAACCGGTAGTAAAAATTCTGACTGGCCCTGCCCCCATCTATTCTCTGCCTCCCAAGTCCCAGCTGATCAGGAGGAAATGGGGATTTTGCAGTAACCTTTCCACGGAGTGGGGTGGGGAATGGAGATTTTACAGTATTCTTCCCTTGCCACGCCCACCAAGCCACACCCACCAAGCCATGCCCTGCCCACCAAGCCACACGCACAGAACCAGTGGTAAAAAAAATTGAAACCCACCACTGGCTCATTTGCAAGTGTTTTCACAACCTGTTCATTGTATGGTAAGAACTAGCATTTAGTCCCATGGAAATCTTCGTCTGTTTTGAATTAAATTTAAATCTCCAGATCTTAGCTGATTGGGTCACCTTTTTTGGTATTTCCACAACATACTATGTAACTAGTTAAACATATTATGGTAAAGGACCAATTATTTTTTATGCACTATACTTAATCTGTTTTCTGAATTAACTTTTTTTCTGAAATAATAAACACACTAAAGCATAAACTAATTAAAAAAACAAGTTTAATATTAACCAAGCCAAGCATATTATGCAAGTGCATTAGCTATATCTTTAACATGGTTAAATGTGTTGTGGGGACACAGTTATTTGGAAATACTTGATAGTATATTTTCTACTCTGTGATCTACTGTTGCTGAACAATAAGTCAGTTTTCATTTTCAAAAAATATCAACATGAGTACAAGGTGGTCAAGTACCTAAATCTGATTTAAACAATACTTTAGGGAGCTACATTTCTTTCACACTGCTTCTGCAAAATCTTTTTTTGACAGGAAACCAGCTACTGCAAATACATATTATGTCGCCTAAAGCAGTGCAGTCCATCTGGCACCAAGCTTCAAAAATTACATCATCCAGTCTGTTTCTCCTTCATGAATTAGAAATAATGTTGATTAGCACTCTACCATTCATTTATTTATTTGCAATACTGCAACTTCAAGACACGAATTGTAGAAGATACCTGTGGGAAAAGAATCCATAATCTGAATAGTCTAGTCCAGCCCAGTCCAATCTAGACTAATTATCCCTCTCCCCAAATGTCTTCTTCCCTATTGACATTAACCATGACAATTTTTTCCATGATTTTTGGGCTACTTATAGCCTCATGTTGTGCACACTTGGCAAAGCATAGGAATACAATAGCAAACATAAAATTTGACCAGTCATAACATGCCTTAGTTAGTTTCATAAGTGTCTATGTATATTATAGTTTGTGATCATAATCAGCTGCCTTATGCCAAATCAGATTAATCCAGAATTTGAAAGTGAATCTAGGGTAGAACAAAATTTGTGGCACTGTTGTGCAGTCTTCCTATGGATTTAGCGTTTAATTTCTTAAATCAACACAAATGAAGACTCCAAGCTGATTTGCAATATCTACAACTTCCCAGCAGAGTTTCTCTGATTTCTGTCTTGCTGTAGGTTAACTCTCAAATGCATATTTTAAAAATGAAATAAATACATAGAATAACAAAGTTTAGGCTTATCCAGCCTCTTGGTTATTGATGGGGACTTCTTCATTAGCCAGATTAATCCCGATCAAGTTTATCAAATGGAATGAATAATTCTTTATAAGACAGACAGCAGTTCTACTTTTAAGTACGTACAAGAAGCATAGCCTCAACATTAGTGTTTTAAAAATCTATCCTGAATATAGACATAACTCACAGGTGAGCAATTAACTGTCTTTCTGGTTAGTCTTGGGATAGCAATACTTATTATCCTCAAGAATTTGTTTGCCTCATTCTCCATGTCAGTGTTCCAAGTAACGCAACCATAAAAAATGAACTCCGGGGCACTCAATCTCTTCAAATAACAGTTTATTGGATATATCATTTTGGCACAAACTGGTGAAAGCCGACTCTGAGGTTTCCCGCGGCTTTCACCTAATTAAAAGTAAAAGTGTTCCCCTTCTCCCCAAGTCGCTGGTCACATTGTCCAATCCAAGTGCTGTCCAGTTGCTGGTTTACCAGCTCCTCATCTGGCCAGCCACCTGTGAGGATGTCCTTGGCTCCCACAGGAAAACTTCATTGTTTTCGCTACAAAACCCCATCTAACTATTTCCCCCCTCCCACTGCTGTGTGGCAACCCTAAAGCCTCTAAGATGGCTTCGACCAGGCTCATTTCAGGGTTGAGACTCCACTTGTTAAAAAAAGGTTGTGATTTGCTTAGAACACTTGAAAAGTGATTGATACTTGTCTGCAGTTTTTATCTATCCTAACAGTTCAATATCATTCTCAGGCCCATGAAAAGTACATAAAATGCCTCATGTTGCTGACATTGCTATTAATAGGAAAATTATATATAATAATTGTCAAACACACTTTGTTTACTGAGTTTAGACTTGGTGAGGCTCTAAGCTATATAAAGCTTGGAACTTCTTGTTAAAAGATTACACCAGAAGGTCTCATAAAGGTGCGTACCAAATAAGGACCTTGCGATGCTTAAAAAAATCATAAACACATAGACATGTATTTTTAAAATGCATAAAATCCATTTAAAACTATACATAAAAATTTGCTACACAAGATTTTAAAGATTATAGTCACATAAAAGCCACATAAAATTCTAAAAGCTAAAAAAGAAACCACAAAAAACCCTGAGCAAACTTAAATTTTGTGAGACCCTGCAGATTGTGGGGTCCTAAATTGTAGCTTGTTTATCTTATGCCTAAATCTGGCACTGCACTTGGGCAAAAAGAGTAAATCCTATTATTAACTCCGTATCATCATTTTTGTTTATTTATTGTGATTTTCCCTGATGTTGATACGATTCCCTAAAATTCTGGTGAGGGTTTTTTTGTTTTGTTTTGTTTTGTTTTTTGGTTAAGAAGAAGAATTCATTGAAAATTGCAGACATTCAGCAAAAACAGAAACAAGAAAGAGATGCATATGGTAAGGTCTGTCAAGTCCCCTGATGTATTAAAGCAACATTAATCATTATAGTTCCAATCTGGGAGCTACGCAGTGATGAGGAGAAATGGTAATTGATTGCTATTCCTTCTGTCAGCTATTCTTGAAGTCTGATACAGGAAGACTTCTTACTCAGAGAAGCAATGCCCCTGTGACTCTGAGCACACCAAAACAACAGAACATGCGCTTGTCCAGTGCCTAATCTATTAGCATTCATACTAGTCTCTCATCTCACCATTACTCCATAAATACTGAGGGCATACAGGACAATTTTATACCACCCTTTGCTTGCAAAAACTAACCTTCCTAAACATACAGTGTTGCCACATTCTACCAGCAGCTCTAAAAATGTTCAGATGATGGCTTGCACTATAAACTAGATTAAATGGGCACCTAGTTCACCATATTAAAGTGCATAGTGACTTGATAGATACAGCTTTCCATATACTAATATTTTATGGTGTCTTTCACCAATCTGATGCTCCTATCCCTTCT
Organism: Masticophis lateralis; assembly: GCA_030761175.1. NCBI lineage: Eukaryota > Metazoa > Chordata > Lepidosauria > Squamata > Colubridae > Masticophis > Masticophis lateralis. The sequence goes on along the minus strand of JAUDYJ010000001.1, from coordinate 196,271,854 downwards.
TTAAGATTGTTTTAAAATATTGTTTAACCACCAATTTCAACATACAGAAAGGAACAAGACAAGGCTGTCCATTATCCCCATTACTGTTTATTCTGACTTTGGAAGTACTGTTGAATGCTCTACAGGACTCGGACAATCTGAATGGAATAGTTGTAAGGCAAAAAGATTACAGAACAAAGGCATTCGCAGATGATCTGGTTGTTACCCTAACACGACCTTTGGAATCAATCATCCAGATGAAAAACATTATAGAGGAATATGGTCTGGTTTCAGGTTTTAGCCTGAACCAGAAAAAGACTAAGATGATAGTTAAAAATATGTTGGAACCACAAAGGATTGAACTTGAAAGGTTGGCAGGCTTTGAAATAGCTACAAAGGTGAAATATCTAGGAGTTCAAGTTGCAGCATCCAATATAAAACTTTTTCAAAATAATTATGAGGAACTCTGGCATAAGATTCAAAAGGATCTTGAAACATGGAAGAAGCTGCAACTATCTTTGCTTGGTAGAATAGCAGCAGTTAAGATGAACGTTCTACCTAGATTTCTGTTCTTGTTTCAAATGATTCCGGTGCTTAAAAGTGATAAGTCTCTGATGGAATGGCAAGCAGGTTTAAATAAATTTATTTGGAATGGGAAAAAACCAAGAGTTAAACTTAAAATTATGCAAGATGTTCGTGAAAGAGGTGGCCTTAAAGTTCCAGACCTACGTCTATATTATGAGGCTGCAGTGTTGACACAAGTTGGAGATTGGATTGGAACAACAAAAACAGAAATTTTGAATATAGAAGGCCACGACTTGCAATTTGGATGGCATGCATATTGACTTTATGAAGATAAGAGAGACAGTGTATTCAATAGTCATATCTTAAGACATGCTTTGATGAGAGTCTGGAAGAAGGACCAGCTTCAACTGGATTACAAAATACCTTTGTGGTTGGATCTTGGGCAGATTATGCCAAATATAAAGTCACTCGGGGGGTTGTTGTATAAAGAGATACTTTTTAATGATGGGGGCAGATGGAGTTTGAAACCTTTGAATACTCTGTTGGAAGAAGGAGTGAATTTAACTTGGTTGCAGTATTATCAACTACAAGCGAGATGGAGAGAAGATCAGAAAATTGGACTAATGTTACATGAAGAAGATTTGGTGACTCAGATAAAATGTAAAGGGCCGATGCATATTAAGCGAGTGTATAATTTACTGTTAGAAAGAGATTCAGAGGAGGAATTAGTTAAAGACTGTATGATAAAATGCGCACAGAATTTTGCAGAACCTGTAATGTTGGAAACATGGGAGAAGATTTGGGTCCAGAATGTTAAATTTACACAAGCACAGAACTTGAGGGAAAACTTTTATAAGATGTTTTACAGGTGGCATTTAGATCCTAAAAAGTTATCATGTATGTATCCAAATGTTCAACCTAAATGTTGGAGGTGTGATTGTTTGGATGCAACATATTTTCATATTTGGTGGACGTGCAGAAAATTGAAAGCATTTTGGATTAAACTTTGGTGGGTAATGCAGAACATTTTGAGGAAGAAGCTTGAATTTTCTCCTCAGTTTTTCTTGTTGGGAATAATTAAGGGCTGTTCATCAGCCGAAACGAGATTAATTTTGTACATGCTTACTGCAGCTAGATTACTGATTGGACAATACTGGAAGAAGGATAGTGTACCTACTATAGAGGAATGGATTTTGAAGATGTCTAATTTTGCAGAAATGGCTAAGATTTCTGCATACCTGAAAGATAGGACCCATGAAGCTTTTACTAAGGAGTGGAAGAAATGGGTAGTATACATGCAGAATAAATATCAAAGTAAGAAGTTTCAAGTAGCACTTGAGTCATAATAATGTTTATTAAATATATAATTGGATTTATATCTTTATGATGAGGTATTGTTTGAATTTGATATATTTTTCTTAAAAATAGCTTAATTCTTTCTATTTTAAAAGGTTAAATTGGTTATCTTATTTGATGTTTTTTTGTTTATTCTGTTTAATGATGATTTTTATATTTGAATGTTTAAGAAATATTATTAAGAGTAAATTTTGGGATTTATATGATATTTTAATTCAAAACTTAAGATGCCCAACATTATTTTATTATTTTTCTTAAAAAAAAAAAAAGATAAGTGTTATATTTTGTATGCGAAAATTTTCTATGATTTTTTATAAATGATTCATGTGGTTATATATCTGGGGGGGGGGTAATAGATTTTAAAAGTTTAGAATATTTTTTGTACTAAATAAGTTTAAAATTGTTTTATTGTTAGCCAGATCTCACCTAAAAAGTTGTTGGTTGTTGATTGTAATACATGATGGTTTAATAGTGGAAGTCAGGGGGGGGGAAGGGGGGGCTGAGGGGGAGGGGAGGGGGTGGTTGTTGGGGTGGGGGGTTGGGGGGGGAAGGGAAATTAAAATTGTATTGTAAAACTTTTTCAATAAAAAAAAAGATTGTTTTAAAATCTCATTTTGTGTGTGTGTGTGTGTTTTTAATTCATACTTTTTTGGAGATTTTTATTTTTACTCTTGATGTCTTTTTTATGTTTTTTCTTTGATTTCATCCCAGCCTTCTTAGGCTGGTGCATAACCATAATAAAGATTTAATTTATTTGATTTATTGAACTGATTGTCATAGATCACAGAGTTCAGGGAAAGTGCAAAATAAGATAATATAACTGGGAGATCAATGCTGCAATGGATGAAGAAGAGTGCTGTGGATTCTCAAGCCAACCTGTGGCCAAAGGCAACACAAACCCCTTCTAACTGTTCTCCACTGCATCGACTGGGGTCTCTGGCTTTCAAAACCTTAGCTGTGATCTTTTAAAGGTTATTTGAGTAAATAATGACTAAACCAACCTTAAGCAGCTACTATGCTGTTAAGAAATAAGAAATCATTTGAGGGCGCAGGTGTTTTTGATGAAGAGCAGAGCTGGATCAGAGAACATCCGAATATGGTTTTGACCAAAATGAATTCAAAATATATTAAAGCAAGCCTGAATTTTGGTATCTTTCTGCCACTGATGTGTAATACCAGCTTTGCGCAGATCCAGTAAAAGACCACTTCACTAATTTCTGATGCAAACAGATGGATGACCCTTTTTATCTTATTGATTTATTAAACTTATATGGTGACCATCTTGCTATCCAGCAATCCTGTCAATTTATGTGAACCTTGCTGTGTGTGCACACTAATGGATGCTAACTCAAAATGTAGAATTGCTGTTGCTCCTGCAATGAGATATATTCCTTTGCCCCTACACTATAATTACAGCTTCTTCTGTAAAGGTATCTTACTATCAAAGAGCATTAACCATTTTCTGTAATGTAAAATGAGGCCTTTTTCTGCCATAGCCAGAACATCTAGAGCTATAAGCTTGATTGTATGAGTAATGGTACATATTCAATTTGATGATGGGATTAGGTGTTTGAAATTAAGGGCTAAACTTTCATTAAGATGATAAACCACCTTCTAGGCTCTTCCACTTCAGGTGGATGGTATGCATGTGAGAAAATCAGCTGACTGGAGAGACCATGGAGACAACATAATCATGACTCCACAAAGGAAGATAGCTTTGTGAGAAAAGAGTCCAGCCTGGATGCTTTCTGCTGATCCCTCATGGAAGCTATTTGGTTGTGGTGTCCTTCCATAAAGACATGAAATGGAAGACTGATCAACTCAATGAGAATTGGACCAAACCTCTCCCCCACCCCTTCCCTCGGACACTCTCTGCTCTGTGCATCACATGTAGCCCCAAATTCTAGGTTTTTCAGATACTAGAACACCCTATTAAAATTTGGCAGCAAATGCCTCAAATCAGCAGTGTCATTTCTTTCTGATTTTTTTTAAATCTAAGGAAATATGATATGCTGTTTTGGTGGGGGCCAGTTGGTGTAGTAATTAAGATATTAGCCTAGAACTGTGATGGTGAACCTATGGCACGGGTGCCACAGGTGGCACGCAGAGCCATATCTGAGGGCACATGAGTGTTCAGCTCCAGCTCAGCTCCAGCATACATGTGCCCACCGGCCAGCTGATTTTCAGGCCTTCTGGGCCCGCCTGAAGTCGGGAAATGGGCTGTTTCCGGCCTCCAGAGGGCCTCCAGGGGGGTTGAGGAAAGCCGTTTTTTCTCTCCCCAGGCTCCTAGAAAGCCTCTGGCAGAGAGAAAAACGGGCCCGCTGTGCTATCACATGTCAAAAGTGGGGGGAGCGTAGGGGGAGCACGCACACATGCGCGGGAGGGCGGAGCACGGGTGGGCATTGAATTATGGGTGTGGGCACGCACATGCACAATCCCCTCGCTCTCCCCCCACTTTTGGCACATGACAGCAAAAAGTTTAGCCATCACTGGCCTAGAAACTGGAAGACCATGAGTTCTAGTTAAGCCTTGGACATAAAAACAGGTGGATGGCTTTGGCCTAGTCACTCTCTCTTGCAGTCCTAGAGAAGAGACAATCACAAACCACTTGCTAAGAAAACTGTATAGATTTGTTCAGGCAGACACTGAGAATTGGACAGGATTGGAAGGGGGGAGAAAAAGTGTTTGGGTAGTTGATGCTCCACACCTTCAGCAGCTGGCAACATCTGGGTAACATTAGGAATTAGTGAAAAACATCCCAGGTGAAGATAGTGCTGTGAGAAGAGAAATATATCCATTAGAAGGTTGCAGGTAATAAGGCCTAGGAGTGGGCTTGCAGGCCTCACTGAACCAAAGTTCAAAACTAACACAATTGCAAATGTACCAGACATATTTCTAACATGCTGAATTGTGTTCTGCATTTTCCTCAAAGTACGTGGTTTTGAGATATATTTGGAATCAGAACGTTGAAACTATGAGAAATAGGGAACTGAAAGTAGCCGATAAATAGAGGTTTGAGATGTACATGGGTGTTTGCAGACAGTGACGGTCAGTAAGAATATAAGAAAGAACAAGGAAGTGAAACTATGGAATGAGTATGTCAGAAAAAAAAAGATATAAGAAATATGGCTTGAGATGAGAATCGTGTCCTTTGCCTTGTAGGATTTGCTATGTGTCATTGGACCCCAGTGCAATGGTTTAGAAAGGTAAGTTTTGTTGTGCAGTTGCATTGCTATGTTGGCTATTCATGTTCCAAATTGCTCATGAAATAAACCTCTGAATCTTAAAGTAAGATTTATTGCTTGTGGTTTCCTTTTGGGTTTTTTATTGGGGTATTTTTACGGCAGTGCCAAGCCCTTTCCTCGCGGTTGCCAAGGAAACTGCCAAGGAAACACCATGAAGTTAGCAGGAGGAGTTAAGTTTGCTTCAGGAGAGATGTTGGCTTCTTACCTATCAATTTTTTTAAGGCCACTGCAAAGTCTGATTTTACCTCTTTGTATAATGTCACGGTATCATTCCCCAAGTCCTTGACCCCTGAAAATAATGCTTGAAGTTGAGCGATAATCACCCTGGGACATGCAGAAGAGATGTAGCTGAGAGGGAAACAGTATTTTGAATAGGGAACAGGTCGTAGACTAATCTTGACACCAGCATCATTTGGCTAGGCTGAATCAACTTCAGAGCAGCTGTGCTAGACTGAGATAGAAGGTGACTGTCAGTGGGGTGGGGTGGGGGAATTCAGCTTTGTATAAACAGTGTGAAATTTTGCTGGCTGCCAGTGACAGCAAATGTAAGCTGTTGAGGTTTCTTGGTGGCAGTGGTGGTGAAAATAATAATGTAGAGCAGGGGTGAAATGCTCCTGGTTCGGACCGGATCTCCCGATCTGGTAGCAGTGGGTGGTTCGGAGAACCGGTAGCAAAAATCCCTCCCCCCCATGCCCAGCTGAGCCGCACAATCATCAGAGGCTTTTTAAAATTATTTTTAAAAGCATTTTTTCTACAATCTCTTCGGCCGAAAAAAATGCTTTTAAAAGTAAAAAAAAAAAAGCCTCTGATGATCACGTAGCTCAGCTGGGATCGTCAGAGGCTTTTAAAAGCATTTTTTCTACAACCTCTCCGGCTGCCAAGGTTATAGAAAAAATGTTTTTAAAAGAAAAAAAAAGCCTCTGACAATCAGGCAACTCAGCTGGGTTGCCTAATTGCCAGAGGCTTTTAAAAGCATTTTTTTACAGCCTCTTCAGCTGAAGAGGTTGTAGAAAAAATGGTTTTAAAAGTTAAAAAAAGAAAGTTGGCCACGCCCACTCAGTCACACTACCCCCCCCCCCCGCAAGCCAGACCCACAGAACCGGTAGTAACAAATTTTACATTTCACCAGTGATGTAGAGATATTTGACTCAGATAAAGAGACTATTCCTTATTGTTAGGTCTGCTATAGGCTAAACTCATTTTGCAAGTTTGATCATTAATGGGGAGAACGGACTTGAGGCTTAAAAAAATGGACTTCTGTGCTACAAGGCAACTGGATTGGTAGTGGCATTATTGCCTTCTCTATCTTCACCCCCATCTTCAGCAGTTTATGGCTTCCTAGGAATGAATCTTCTCTCATTTCTCCATACAGGTAGCCCTCGATTTACGACCACAATCGAGCCCAAAATTTCCGTTACTAAGTGAGATATTTGTTAAGTGAATTTTGCCCCATTGAACGGCTTTTCTTGCCACTATTGTTAAATGAATCACTGCAGTTGTTAAGTTAGTAACACCATTGTTAACACTGTTGTGCAGTGAATCTGACTTTCCCCATTGACTTTGCTTGTCAGAAGGTCACAAAAGGGGATCACGTGACCCTGGGAGAGTGCGACCATCATAAATATGAGTCAGTTGTCAAGTGTCTGAATTTTGATCACAAAAACACAGGGATGCTGCAGTGGTTCTAAATGTAAAAAACGGTCATAAGCAGGAGTGGGTTCTAATTTTTTTTACTGCCAGTTCTGTGGGCGTGGCTTATTTTGTGGGTGTGGCTTGATGATAATGTGACAATTCTTTAGGATTTAGCAGAGATACTGGTCTACCAGGCTTTTAATTGCTTGCAGAGCTGTACCGGTCTACCCATTTGTTTTTGGAGGACTGGTCTACCCATTTATTTTTGCAGGAACTGGTCTGCTCATTTGTTTTTGGAGGTACTGGTCTACCCATTTATTTTTGCAGGCACTGGTCTACTCATTTGTTTTTAGAGGCACTGGTCTACCCATTTATTTCTGCAGGCACTGGTCTACTCATTTGTTTTTGGAGGCACCGGTCTACCACCACATGCCTTTTAACACTGATCAGCTGTAGGGCGGCCCTTTGAATCCCCATGGCAAGAGTTTAAACACGTTTTTTCCTTCTAGCCGATTAGCTGGGACTCAGGAGGCAGCAATAGATTGGGGGTGGGACCAAATAAAAGGTAAGAATAACGGGGGGGGGCAGAACTGGTTCGGTGACGTCATATCATCACCGCTACCAGCTTAATGGAACCAGGCCGAACCAGGAAGAACCCACCACTGGTCATAAGTCACTTTTTTCAGTACCACTGTAACTTTAAACAGTCACTAAACGAACTGTTGTAAGTCGAGGACTACCTACATTGACTTATAATTAACTGTAAGAAGAATAGAAAAGTAGATATTGGATGAGTCTTTTCTACCGACTATAGTTAAAAGAAGACTGAAGACTGATGGTGTTCTTGGATGGTTAGTGTAATAGCTTTTTCTAGCCTTATCTTGAATCGGGTACAAAATTAATACCCAAGATCTCAGCAAAATAAATGCGCCCTGATTTGATAGTTATGTGTAGCTGCTGCTTTGAAAGTTCTAGCATCTGGAATAATTTATCGATTAACTGGTGTCTAAGGAGAATTATACATTACATTTTTTGTTGGATTATCATAATACATTTTTAAATTACATGTACTTGCTGATACTAATTAATGTTGCAGAAGTATTACATAAGTGGAAGTAAACAGTAATTGAAAGGACTCTTTCTGTCATTCAAATTAACCATTACAAAGAGAGATCTCTCAAAATGATGTACAATCTTGAAAATATATTAAATTATTCAGGAGCAAAGGGATAACACATTTACATATTACCCAAATAATTAAATTCTGTGTATGAGTTGGGATATTGTATTATACATACAATTATAGACTTAATTATATAGACTTAATGAATACATTTGTAGAGATTTGGTCTTTGATCAGGATTGGAGATTTGGATTTGAATCTTTGTTTGGCCACCAAATTCACTAAGTAACTTCATTTTAAAATCTCTGAATGAGTTGGAAAGGTCATCTAGTCCAATGTAGTTGTGCCTCTAACAAATGGCTCTCCAGTCTCTGCATTAATCCTTCCAGCAAAAGGCCTACCATTTAACTACTTTTACCATTAAGATGTTTCTTCTAATATTTAGAGTATTTATTTCCTGCCATTTTATTCCCGATAGCTATAATCTCGTCCATAGATCTACAAGGATCCATTCCATCTTTTGCTGGCAATTTAATAGATGTTTGAAGATCTAGTCTTAGATTAGGAACCATCAGGAATTCAGCTAGAAATCCAGCGCTCCACTCAAGGGTGGCTCATTTCATTTTTTTAAGGGAAGGAAATGTACATCTACAGAGAAATATCTCTAAGACTGAAATCCAGAGTCTAAAATCAAGCATTTAGACCACTACATATTGTGTAATATGTATTCTTGTGGCACAGTTCAAATAAAATAACTTCTATGTCCACCTGAGCAGCTTGATATAAGATGCAACGTATGATGAATTGGAGGTAGAAGGGTTGAGGGGGAAAACTAGAAATGAGATTGAATTAAAAAGAAATAATGACACCATTATTATCACTATCATTACAACTATTCAGTTCATCATTGGCAGCTTGGCAGTAAACGATATAATTGGGTTTCCATATATTAAAAGTTCGCTTTGATTAATTTTGCCTTTAGTACTAAAGCAACTCAATTGGGTATGTATTAAATATAGAAAAATCAAAGCCTCCCTGGAGTAATCTTTAATAGAAAAATCTGAAAGAAATTATTCAATTAAAGTGGTGATAGTGAAAGATGCCCCTGGTTAAAAATACATACATATATTTTTAGTGATAGCATACCTCAAGCAAAACTTTATGTGTGTACATTTGTGTTATTCAGCAGTTTATAAATCACAGTGCGGCAACCTGTGATTTCATTCACTGTTGAAATATGAACTGAAAGTGCTAAAATAAAATTCTGTTTCTTATCTAACAATGTCAAGTTGAATAATTTTCTCAAGCAGTCTGGTACGAAAATGACTCTCGTTTCACTGACTCACTCAGCCCAAACTGACATTTCATTCTGATTATCCACAAAGGGATATACTCTGAAAACACTGTCAATGATACAATATTATACATAATATTATAATGTCTTATTTATATTTATTAATCAACCTGATAGTAAACACTGAATTTTTTTAAAAAAAGACATTTCTTTTTAAAACACACTGTCAATATGACTAAACTATTCTCCCTTTATACAAAGAACTTCAGCTGAGAACCATACTAATCTTTTGCACAAGCCAGGTGAGATATGCAAGAGAATTCTTAGATGCGTGGCATTCTAACAGAGCATTATCAAAAGACCTGAAGAAAGTTAGCACCCAACCCCCTCCTAGAAGAATGAAATATTTTAGGAAATATTGAAAAGGCAGAATATTATATTTCCCTGGATGAGAAAAGGAGAAACATGTTTTAAAGACAAAGCAGCTCCCTGCAGCTCCCTGCCCCACCCACTCCCCCACCTCCGCACCCCTGCCTTCAGCTCCAGGGTGATGGGATTAAGACATGGCCCTCAGGACATGATAGGATTAGTCCTCTACCTTTCTAGCAACAGAACTCGCATGGCATCTGGGAGGATTACATCACCCAGCAAGATTCAACCAACCTTGGGACTCAAGACACTACAAAGTTACCCCTGCATGGCCCCATGGGAGTCTGACAACCAATCAGAATACAGGAACAGGAAGCTCCAAGGCGGGGCCCAAGAGAGGGTATAAATCTCTCTCTCTGTCTCTCTCTCTCTCTCTCTCTCTCTCTCTCTCTCTCGTGTGCTCAATTTGCCCAGGACATTTCTCCCAACAGACCTACAGACTTAAACTCTGCATAAGGTCCTATCAAGGTATAATCAAAGATCCAATCTAACAGCATCTCTCAACACATTTATTTTATTTATTTATTTTATTTTATCAAATTTGGATACCGCCCTACTCCCAGAGGGACTCAGGGTGGTGAACAGTCAAAATAAAATACAATTTACATACAAAAGTTAAAAACTATTAAAAAGATTAAATTTAGGCTTGAAAAATTTAAAACCACCAATTTATATATGCCCTTCTAAAGACAGCCATGAATCTAGGAGGACGCCCAAGTTGCGAACCCCATCCGTGGGGGCCAATGACTCGCCCCCAATAGTCAGAGATGGCGCCAACTGAGTATATCGGGACGTTGAAAACCACAGCCACTCGGTCTTGGATGGGTTGAGCCTGAGTCTGTTTCTCCCCATCCAGATCCATACGGCCTCCAGGCACCGGGACATCACTTTGAGGGCATCATTGGGGTGGTCTGGGGTGGAGATGTACAGCTGAGTGTCATCAGCGTACTGATGGTACTTCACCCCAAAACCACGGATGATCTCGCCCAGCGGCTTCACATAAATGTTGAACAGGAGGGGCGAGAGGACCGATCCCTGCAGCACCCCACATACAAGGGGCCTCGGGGTCGACCTCTGCCCCCTGTCAACACGGACTGCGACCGATCGGAGAGAAAGGAGGAGAACTACTGTAAAACAGTGCCCCCCACCCCTAACCCTTCCAACAGGTGCAGCATGATACCATGGTCGATGGTATCAAAACACGTAACGTTTTCCTCATATACAGCGACAACCAAATAAATTTAAAATCTAAAAACCAGCTACAATTCTGCAATCACAGGACAAGACAACCCCCATCCAATGAACCACCCCATAATACAGTTGTCAGCACCACAGATCACACAAGAAAAAAAAAACCCAATGTATAGAAAAGAACAGCAACACTTTACCAGCCAAATAATCTACCAACAATAAAATATAAATCACTTAAAAAATAACATCCTGGCTCCAGTAGGACTACCCACCCCTTTTAAGCACCTGCCAAGCAGGCAAGACAGAAGGTTATCAATCAACACTAACATCTTCTGCACTAATGCTGTTATTCAGTTTGGCAATGAAACATCTTCAACTCCCCAAAAAAACAAATTAGGGGAATTTCAACAGTACGTGTCTTTTTGCCTAATGATGACGTGCCCTAAAAGTGATAATGAACAGGGAACAAGATTGCACAGGGCTACTACACTCCCAATCTCTACATGTTGCTGTGTTTTTCTTCACAGACATTACATGTTGACAATTTATAAAATGCAGAACAGTGAATGAATTATGTAAAGAATATATACATGGATTTCGTTTCCCTTGTTCATATTATCTTGCTCGATTCTACAGTCATAGACATACATAACCAAAAAATAAGTCCAACTGAATTTAGAAAGACTAATCTCCAATATATTTAAGAAATATATGCAATGAACTTAAAATATATATTTGCAAGCTTATGTGGATTTTTACATTTACTGTTTAATTTTACTTCTTTTACCTTCTGTATATTTTAAATGCTTAAATGTTGTGAGTTATCCTGCAAAAATCTGATTTTTAAAAGGTGCCATGGGTTTTTTGTGTTTTTATAATTACATTTTTATTTTTGGTCTATGATGGAAATAAAATTGATTGATTGAGTAATTGCCCTGATGTAATGAGCTGAAAATGGATATGAACAGAAATTTAAAAATCACACAGTATGTCTCTTAGCTAAATGGCAACAACAAAATGAAGAAAAAATGTTATTAAATACCCTCTTGCATGCCTTAACATCATGCTATCAAATCTTCATCCATAAACTTTAATCTCTTTCTTCTGCCATTAGTGCTACTGACCATTTATTTACTTACAGGGTGCCTGTACTGGTAAAATAAATTAAATACATTAAGAAGTTGTATATATTTGTAATCAGTCATTCAATATAGTCAAAGATTTGAAGTCATGGTGTGTATCTGTGTATGCATATACACACAGAGAGACACATATGCACACATAGGCAACAAGCTGTACACTAGAGGATTATAATCTGTGTTTTATTTTATAAATGCTTTCTATTGAATTGATGTAGTCCTCTAATATTTCTTTCCAGACACATCAGTCACTTAATTCAAATTGCTTAATTCCAACTGTGCAACCTCTTCGATATCTTGGCTCCATTCCAACGTGCATGACATCATGACTCCTGGAGAATGATTACCGAATGGTTAGAATAAAAAAGAAATGGAGATATTTTAGCATTCCAGCTAGCAGAAATATTTCATAAATGAAAAGATAATCTATCTTTTACAGTGAACATTTGGCAGAGGGTATTGGACATACGGCTTACAGTGACCCAGAAAACAAAATATAACATGGCAATATGTTCAGGTCAGAGGTAGATGCTGTCTTCTGTGAAGCAGAGTAATATGTTAAATCATGCATAATCATTCTTTAATTGTTCCACCTTAAAAATGTTATGTTATCTAAATCCGACATTGGGATTTGATGGGATAGTCTGATAGAAGTGTTTACAATCAAATCAGATCAATATTTATGATAGTCCAAGACCAGGACAAGGTGGTGAGGTAGAGACATTAAAAAGAATACAAATGTAAAATCTCTCTCTCTCTCTCTCTCTCTCTCTCTCTCTCTCTCTCTCTCTCTCTCTCTCTCACACACACACACACACACACACACACACACACAGCTTCCTTGTATGACGAACTAGAGGCACATTGAATCTAACTCAGGATGCTGAATCCCCAAATCAACCAGTAGTTATGGTTTGACAAAATTTTGATCCCTGTGTTATAAAACCTGGAAACGCTGTATTTATTTGTTTGTTTGTTTTAGTCATAACATCTCCAGCGATAACAGGCTGGAAAGACTAGAAAGGAGAGGCTGAAAGTAAGTAGAGAAAAGTCAGGCTCAGTTTTTTTATTTATCCTTGAATCAGAGGAAATAAGTTTATGGGGTGCAAGATAAGCCAAAGTAACACTGGGCTAAAAAAAGATATCTTGAAATTCTTAGGAAGTTTTCTTCCCCTGCAAGAAAAGGATTCTCTTTTTCTATTTTCAAGGAGATCGTTTTTTTCTTGGACATGGTTTGGTGCTTTATTGTTGGAGCTGGCAAGCGATGCTATAGTGGCTAACTGTAGCTGGAGTTTTTGTTGTTGTTGTTGTTGTTGTTATGCTTCTTTCCATCTTTCTCAATAAAACTGCCCAACTGTCTCAATCCCCCTCAAAGCCCTGTAGATGGCTCCTCTTGGAACTGAATTAAAGTGTGGGAAGCAGGGTGGTGCAAAGGTAACTATAAAATGACAGAAGGTGTATACACACACACACACAAAACCTTATTACTAAATAAATGAACACTATATTCCTTCCATCAGAGAAAAAGTCCAAAGACTTTTTAAAATGTACTTTGATCGCATGGATGGGCCACATACCAATGTACAGTAAATTAATGCTGCCAGTATCCCCTTGAAACTTATTGGTAAAAATCTAGATTTTTCCAGAATCTTGTCACAAGCATGTCTAGCTAGACTTAAAGGTAGAGAATAGTTCTGCCTGAAAAACTTCTAAGAACAAATGGTATAATACAGACCAAATGATTGCACTTATGGATCTCTCTTTCAACAAATGGCTAATCTTTTTTACGATGCCAGCCTTTAAGACTGCTGCAACTGAATAAATGGCCAATTCTGAACCACTGTTTGCTTCTGGGGCTTTGATGGGGAAAAGTATTGTGTCCAATATATGTTCAGTTTTAATTGATATGGAATGAGTCCCACTGAATGGGGGATAATTTGAACTTTTCTTTCTTAGACCACTCCATTTGGTCCCGTGGGAAGTAACTCCTGTGCTAATACTCCTTCCCCTGCCCTGCCCACCAAGCCTTGCCCACCAAGCCATGCCACGCCCACCAAGCCATGTCCACAGAACCGATAGTAAAAAAAATTGAAACCCACCACTGCCTTACACATGTCAACTGAGATCATTAAAGGCTCAGCCACAGAGATGGTTTTAAGCATGCGTGGTCTCCATTCAAAGCAGTGATTACAAGGCTACAAGAGATACCTTCTCATTTATTTATTTATTTATTACCATTCTGGATTTTGATTTTTTTTTTTTTGGTCCTTTCATTTCTCAGGCCTCTTATGAATTGTGTGAAGAAGCATAGGTCCCTTTATGAACTGCTTCTGCCTTTCCTGCCCATCAGGCTAATTTTATCCCACCAGATACATGTTAATTGTCTGGATGCAGCTAATGAATCTGTTGTCCGTTGTGTAAATAGCCAGCCAAGGCCTGTAGGGAAGCTTAAACTACCTTGGGATTATGTGGAAGGGGAGTGAAGGGACCTGTGTGTGTGTGCATGGAGAATCAAATTCTATCCCCTCCCCACCTGCTCACATAATGGTGAAAATCTTTCTTGCTGAGAGTGCTGTTCCAAAGAACCCCATGGGGGGGGGGGGTTCTTTTGAAAATGCAAATTAGTTTGAAAAGGATTCCCCCCCCCCTTGGAAAATGGCATAGGAAAACAAAGAGTCTTAGTCTATTGTATCTTTTGAATCTTTTGAATAATGTCACACACTTGCCAAAGCAAAAGTATAGAGGACAATATTGAAAGCATTCATAACGTATCTATATTCACGTCTCTCTGCTTAACCATCTCAGAATGGTGACACTCTTACCCATCGTTATTTTTCTATGCATGGTTGTTGCCCTCGTGACCGAGTCAATTCATCCCATTCACTTCTGCCAATGCTCAAGAGGAACAAACTCTAGTTTCTATTGCATAGCTACCTTTGCTCATTGTGTCTTCTCAGACACTTGAGATGCATTTGAGTTTGCAGTACGGTTTTCCAAAACGTTTAATAATATATACTAATATTTATTTTGTAGCTGCTGCAAACGGAAACACCCCATTTTCATTAACAAACAAAAGTTTGTTTGCTTTAAGGTAACTATTGAGGCATTTGTACTCAACCTTTTTGGTCCACAAGCTTACGGTGAGATTGTTTACCAACTGTTCCCTTTTTAATGAGAAAGGAATAAACTTTAATCCATAAGAAAACAATTACCTAGCAGCGCACAGAATGTTGCACCTTGATTTATGGATAATGCTGTATGTAATTGTATTGGCTTACATATAGAGCGCTTGTAAATTGTATGCTAATGAATTTAATAAGACGTGGTCAGATTTACGAAAAGAGGGATTGTGTATGATTATTCTGCGCTCCAATTTTAAGGGTATTAAAAAGGGATGGGGCTGAAGGGCTGATCAGACAAGGAAGACTACAAATTTCCTGTCGCATTTGTTCTCTGAATTGTTTTGAAATAGAAATACTCACTAGCTGCTGTTCCGTTGGGTTGGTATTGCACATCATAACTTGCTGAGGAGAGGGAGAGGGAGAAGGACACACAGACAGACACACACAGAGACAGACAGACAGACACACTCACAAACTTACTTTTACACATAAAAGACAGAAGCAAGACCAGTTTGGTGCAGTAGTTAAAGCACCAGGCTAGAAACAGAGAGACTGTGAGAGCTAGTCCTACCTTAGGCACAAAGTCAATGGGTTGACTATGGCCAATCGTAGGAAACTGACAATGACAAACTACAGGTGGTCCTCTACTTACAACAGTTTGTTTAGTGACCGTTCGAAGTTATAACAGCACTGAAAAATGTGATTTATAACCGTTTTCCATAGTTCTGACCTTTGCAGTTATTCCCCATGATCATGTCATCAAAATTCAGATGCTTGGTAACAGGTTCATATTTATGACCGTTGCAGTATCCGGGGTCATGTGATCACCTTCTGACAAGCAAAGTCAATGGGGAAGCCAGATTCACTTAACAACCGAGTTACTAACTTAACAATTGCAGTGATTCACTTAACAACTGTGGCCAGAAAAGTCGTAAAATGGGGCAAAACTCACTTAACGAATGTCTCACTTAACAACAGAAAGTGAGGCTCAATTGTGGTTGTAAGTCGAGGACTGCCTGTACTTCCAAGAAAATTGGAGATATTTCTCCAGGCGGTCACCAGGCGGTCACCAGGAATTAACACTGACTTGAAGGCAGGAAAAAAAAAAGTTCAAGCCTCTAAGATAAAGTATTTGCAGCAAATGATCAATATGCATTAAGAGAAATAATAGCTCCTACTCTTTTTCTATACCTTTTCTAGTTCTTTCTGAATGTGCAGTAAATTTGTACCCATTTCTGAATCTGGTATGTTTAAAGACCCACCTCCAGTGGTGGAATTATTATTTTTTTAACTACTGGTTCTGTGGGCATAGCTTGGTGGGTGTGGCAGGGGAAGGATACTGCAAAATCTCCATTCCCTCCCCACTCTGGGGCCAGCCAGAGGTGGTATTTGCCAGTTCTCTGAACTGATAATTTCCACTACCAGTTCTCCAGAACCTGTCAGAACCTGCTGAATAGCATCCCTGCCCATCTCCTTTGTCAAATGTAAAATGTCCAGGAATTGAGCATCGTTCCAACCTCGTCTTGGAAATTCCTCAACTAATTATGGTACTGGTCCTCACATTTCTTTCTGAACATTGAGCAATCCAATGAAATCACATCCATCACTGCTGTTATTCAAGCATTCTGCTTCTGCTGTCCTCCTACACTAGGATGGAGAGCAAGCATGCATCCAAATCAGTGAGGGAAGACTAGCCAAGAAGCAAAAAAACGATCACTTGATGCTCTGGAAAAAGCTACATGGAGAGAACAAGATAAATGGGCAGACAGCACCAACATTTAGGTGTGCCTTTAACAAAACCAAAAGCCATGTTCTCCAAAGGAAGAGGGAGGAAAGAAGAGAGAACTTATCTGCAGAACAAATCTGCAGCTGAAAGGATTGCAGCAAAGTAGACAAGATGAGAAAAGGACTCGTGGGCATCTGCTGAAGATCCAGCTGGGTTTACAGAGCGAGTAAGAAATCACTAGACAGGAGCCGTTATTGTCGGCTTTATTGTCCCTTACAGTACCAGTCAAAGCCATTTCTATTCTTGCAGGCCTTTGAATGTTGATTTTTAAAATTATTATTTGTGTCACTCTGGAGCTTTTAAATTCTTATTTCTGACTGCCTGGCTGCTGTTTTATTGAGTTTAATTGTATATTTTATTTGCTGTTTTAGGATAAATGCCGTCTTCTGTTTTGAGTTCAGATTTCAGCTAGCTATCGGTTTTTAAATGTTTGTAAGACAGCACGGGAGCACAATGAATAACATGAAACTAAGATTAAATATAAAGAAAACCGATCTAATGACAGCAGGCAGAACTATCAGTCTTCGAACCGACAATGAAGATATCAAAGTGGTGGATAGCTACTTTATATGATTAACCATCAACAATGAAGGAACAAATAGAATAGAATAGAATAGAATAGAATAGAATAGAATAGAATAGAATAGAATAGAATAGAATAGAATAGAATAGAATAGAATAGAATAGAATTTTTTATTGCCCAAGTGTGATTGGACACACAAGGAATTTGTCTTGGTGCATATGTTCTCAGTGTACATAAAGGTAGATATGTTCATCAAGTATTATAAGGTACAACACTTGATGATAGTCACAGGGTACAAATAAGCAATCAGGAAACAATATCAATATAAATCGTAAGGATACAAGCAACAAAATTACAGTCATACAGTCATAAGTAGAAGGAGATGGGTGGTGGGAACGATGAGAAGATTAATAGTAGCGCAGACTTAATAAATAGATTGACAGTGTTGAGGGAATTATTTGTTTAGCAGAGTGATGGTGTTTGGGGAAAAAAACTGTCCTTGTGTCTAGTTGTTCTGGTGTGCAGAGCTCTATAGCATCGTTTTGAGGGTAGGAATTGAAACAGTTTATGTCCAGGATGTGAGGGGACTGTAAATATTTTCACAGCCCTCATTTTGACTCATGCAGTATACAGGTCCTCAATGGAAGGCAGTTTCGTAGCAATTGTTTTTTCTGCAGTTCTAATTATCCTCTGAAGTCTGTGTCTGTCTTGTTGGGTTGCAGAGCCAAACCAGACAGTTATAGAGGTGCAGATGACAAACTCAATAATTCCTTTGTAGGACTGGATCAAATTATTATGCCGAAGTCCAGCATTAGACAGAACATCCATGAAGGCCTTAGAAAAGATATTCAGATGCTGTGAACTAGCTACACCAAGGATGTCAAATTCAAGGCCCAGAGGCCGGATCCAGCCCACGGGGTACTTAGATCCGGCCCACAGGGATGCCCTGGAAACAGTGAAGGAAGGATCAGTGAAGGACCAGAAGGCGGTGTCTTTGCCAGCGAAAATGGAGCTTGGGACAGCCTCATGCGACCCTCCCAGGCCCCATTTTTGGCCTAGACTGCAGCCTGCAGCCCTTTCCCAATTGAAAATGGGGATTTGTTTTTGGTGGCAGAGGGCTGCAGGAGACCATCCAGGCTGAAAACAGGGCACAGCCGTCCAGCTACATTTTTGCTTGCAGAGGGCTAGCAAAACAAACTAAAAGCAAAACAAAACAAAAGGAGAAATGTTTCCTCTTTTGCATTTGAGCATCCAAGAAGGGCCAGGAAAGGAGAAAGCGAAAGAGGAAAGACAAAGGGGGGGAAAAAGGAAAGATGGGAAGAGAGCAAGGAAGGAAAAAGAAGGAAAGAGGGGAAGAAAGAAAAAAGGAGAAGGAAGAGGGAAGGAAAAAGAAGAAAAGGAAGGGCGGAGGGAGGGAAGGGAAGTCCTGCCTTAGTACTTGGCCACCAGCAGATGGCAAGGTTCCTCTAGAGGACTTGGCACTCTCCCTGGTCTTGCCTTCCTCCACTGGAGACAATGGATCCCCCCAGCCCCACCTAGGTCACCACAGGTGCCCCCGACATGAGTGATGTTGAGCTGGCCATGCCCAACTCAGCCATTCCCACCCCGGCCACCCGACATCAAGTACAACCCTGATGCAGCCCTCAATGAAATCGAGTTTGACACCTCTGATCTTCACCTACAAAGATCAGAACTGTGCAAACCATAGTACTCCCTGTGACGTTCTATGGAAGCAAAAGACAAGTCTTGAAGAAGTAAGGTAGGAAGTGCATCAATGCTTTTGAATTTTGGTTTTGCAGAAAACTCATGAGAATGCCATGGATAGTCAAGAAAACAAAGCAAAGATCATCAGAAAATCAATTCAGAGATTTAAATCACAAGTGACCAGGCTCAAATTATTCTACTTTGGACATATTATGCAAAGACCCAGCACTCTGAAGAAAGTTCCAATGCTGGGAAGGAAAGACAAGAAACGGATAACCAGCAGCAAGGTGGATGGACTCAATTATAGTGACGAAAAATGTGCTGTTGGAAGACCTAAAGACCAGGTTAGGGATGAATTATCATGGAGAAAATCTATCTATGTGGTCATTATACGTCAAAAGTGATTTGATGGCACATAATCAATCAAGACAGTATGGTAATACTTGCATTTTGATGTATGTCACAGATATTTAAAAAGAAAAGAAAAAATAAAAAAGAAATGGTACCTTGAACTAAGATTTCTCAGAGGATGCATGTAAGATAGCACAGAAAGAGGAACACTGACATTTATTTTAAAGAAAATGTTCTCAAAATTGGTGCTTGCATATAAAAAAATAAAATAGCATAGTAATTAGAATGTCAGAGTTGCTTCAATCTACATCTAAGATCCTTTAGTGTATTCTTCCTCATTATGAAGAGAGAAAGAATTTGGTGAGAACCTGAACTGCAGGATCCAATCTGGGTCACAAAGATTTTGTCTTCCAAGCTTTCAGACTTGTGCTGGAGCCCATCCTCAGGGAATATCTCTGTAGCAGAGTGCGTGCTTTGGGCAGTGCTGGGATTCAAAAAATTTTACTACCAGTTCTGTGGGCATGGCTTGGTGGGCGTGGCATGGCATGGCTTGGTGGGTGTGGCTTGGTAGGCATGGCAGGGGAAGGATACTGTAAAATCTCCATTCCCACCCCACTCCAGGGGAAGGATACTGTAAAATCCCAATTCCCTCCCAATCAGCTGGACTCAGGAGGCAGAGGATACAGTGGGGCGAAAAAGTATTTAGTCAGCCACCAATTGTGTAAGTTCTCCCACTTAAAAAGATGAGAGAGGCCTGTAATTGACATCATAGGTAGACCTCAACTATGAGAGACAAAATGAGAAAACAAATCCACACAATCACATTGTCTGATTTGGAAAGAATTTATTTACAAATTATGGTGGAAAATAAATATTTGGTCAATATCAAAAGTTCATCTCAATACTTCGTTATATATCCTTTGTTGGCAATGACAGAAGTCAAACGTTTTCTGTAAATCTTCACAAGGTTGGCACACACTGTTGCTGGTATGTTGACCCATTCCTCCCTGCAGATCTCCTCTAGAGCAGTGATGTTTTGGGGCTGTCGCTGGGCAACATGGACTTTCAACTCCCTCCAAAGGTTTTCTATGGGGTTGAGATCTGGAGACTGGCTAGGCCACTCCAGAACCTTGAAATGCTTCTTACGAAGCCATTCCTTTGTTGTCCAGGCGGTGTGTTTGGGATCATTGTCATGCTGAAAGACCCAGCCACGTTTCATCTTCAATGCCCTTGCTGATAGAAGAAAGTTTGCACTCAAAATCTCATGATACATGGCCCCATTCATTCTTTCCTGTACACGGATCAGTCGTCCTGGTCCCTTTGCAGACAAACAGCCCCAAAGCATGATGTTGCCATCCCATGCTTCACAGTAGGTATGGTGTTCTTTGGATGCAACTCAACATTCTCTGTCCTCCAAACATGACGAGTTGTGTTTCTACCAAACAGTTCTACTTTGTTTTCATCTGACCATACGACATTCTCCCAATCCTCTTCTAGATCATCCAAATGCTCTCTAGCAAACTTCAGGCAGGCCTGGATGTACTGGCTTAAGCAGGGGGACACGTCTGGCACTGCAGGATCTGAGTCCCTGGCAGCGTACTGTGTTACTGATGGTAGCCTTTGTTACGTTGGTCCCAGCTCTCTGCAGGTCATTCACTAGGTTCCCCCATGTGGTTCTAGGATTTTTGCTCACCATTCTTGTGATCATTTTGACCACACGGGGTGAGATCTTGTGTGGAGCCTCAGATTGAGGGAGATTATCAGTGGTCTTGTATGTCTTCCATTTTCTAATTATTGCTCCCACAATTGATTTCTTCACACCAGGCTGCTTGCCTATTTCAGATTTAGTCTTCCCAGCCTGGTGCAGGTCTACAATTTTGTTTCTGGTATCCTTCGACAGCTCTTTGGTCTTCACCAGTTTGGAGTGTGACTGTTTGAGGTTGTGGACAGGTGTCTTTTATACTGATAACAAGTTCAAACAGGTGCCATTAATACAGGTAATGTGTGGAGGACAGAGGAGCCTCTTAAAGAAGAAGCTACAGGTTTGTGAGAGCCAGAAATCTTGCTTGTTTATAGGTGACCAAATACTTATTTTCCACCATAATTTGCAAATAAATTCTTTCCAAATCAGACAATGTGATTGTCTGGATTTGTTTTCTCATTTTGTCTCTCATAGTTGAGGTCTACTTATGATGTCAACTATAGGCCTCTCTTATCTTTTTAAGTGAGAGAACCTGCACAATTGGTGGCTGACTAAATACTTTTTTGCCCCACTGTAGATGGGGAGGGGCCAGTCAGAGGTGGTATTTACCGGTTCTCCAAACTACTCAAAATTTCTGCTACCGGTTCTCCAGAACTGGTCAAAACCTGCTAAAACCCATCTCTGGCTTTGTGCTGTTCTGCATGTGGCATTTATATAGTGCCTGTTTTAAGGCACCATATAAATTCCACACACAGAAGAGCCAAAGCACACACTCTGCTAAAGAGAAGTTCCCTGCTAGAGAGAAGAAGATGGGCTTCAGTATGAGTCCAAAAGCTCAGAAGACAAAACCTCTGGTCCGGGTGATTGACCCAGATTGGATCCTGCAACATTATCCTGGGACACATATATTTGACTTCATTCATGAGAACCTGAACTGTACAGGAGAAAGTCAGAAGTACAGGAGAGGTGAATTGAGAGAGAAGGGAGATGTTGAAAGCCCTGAGAACATCAAGCAAGCCAAATAGCAGCTGGAAACATAAAGATATGGAAAATATTTTAGATACTGAAAGGAGATAAAAGGACAGAGTCCTACCTCCTAACTCTTTCTACAGTTTTTTTTTTGCACCGTCAGTTGATAGGTGCAGACAGCTCGTGAGTACAAAAGTACATTCCACCACTGCAGTCATCAGCCTGAATTCCACTGAGGGACCTCTAAGAATTTTCCACCAGACATCTCAGTTCTTTTTATTCCTTACATTTATCCCAGATCGGACTGAGAGGCTTGGAAAATTTTATAGGGCAGTTTGAGAATAATTTGATACTGTATGTCAGTGATGGCTAACCTTTTTTTTATCTTGGGTACCAAAAGCACGCAAGCATGCAACAATGTGTGCGCACATGCTCAGACCCATAATGCAATGCCCCCATGCCCCACCTTCATGCGCATGCACACACAACCTCCCCATGCTGCCCCGCCCCCCTGTGCATGTGTATGCGATCCCCCTGCTCCCCCATTCCCCACACATACGCACATGACCCCTCTGTGCCCTGTTTTGAAGCCCCCATAGGCTGAAAATGGCCTAGATTCGGACTTCTGGTAGACCTGTTTTTCACCCTTCACAGGCTCCGGAGGCTTTCCTGGATAGCAAAAATGGCCTCCCCTGGCCCTCCAGCGTCCCTCTGGAGGCCAGAAATGGCTCATTTCTGGATTTCTGGTAGGCCTGTTTTTTGCCCTCCCAGAGCCTCCACACGAGCCCTATACTTGGCATCCAAAATGGGCCACGTGGAGTCTCCTGGGAGGAGAGGGGTGGCATGGGCATGCACGTGCATCTCCCGCATGTGTGGCAGAGACCTGAAAATCAGCTAGCTGGCGGGAGGCACGTACGCGTGTGCAGTGGAGCTGGTCTAGGGTGATGGCTCTGCGTGCTACCTGTGGCACAGGTGCCATAGGTTCACCATCACAGATGTATGTAATACATTTTTTAAAAAAGAAGAAAGCTTTGCTGAATCATTCTCAGTCACAATCACATTGTGGAGAATACTTCTGTTGGTTGCTTTCCCTCAGAGCTGTTGCACATTCTGTAAAGAGGCAGGAATGGAGGGTGGCTCATTTGCAATGTCGGGAGGGACATTCAGCAATGGACATGTTCTGTATTTTATAGCACAAGGCCTTGAATTCTTTAGTTATCAACAGGATTGAAGCCTCCAATGCTGTACACTGGACTATGGCCGATTAAATGATGTCAAGATATCTGGCTGCCTATGTATGTGATCTAGCCACAGCTTTTCATTCAGCCCCACCCACACATCTTCTTACAAAAAAAAATGTTAAATAACAAGAAAACAGATGGAAACAGCTCTCCTCCCAGAAAATTGGACAAGCACCCATTTCTCTCACAAATTACAAAGAAGTGAGCAAGGGTTTTGGAGTAACCATCTAGAGCAGGGGTGTCAAATTCGATTTCATTGAGGGCTGCATCAGGGTTGTGTTTGACCTCGGGGGGAGGAGGCAGTGAGGCATGGTTAAAAGGGACGTGGTCAGCTCAACCTCTGGTGGCCCGAGCACTCTGCTGGAGAAAACAGGCTCCCAAGCTCCATTTTCAGCTGTGATAGCCTTCTGCAATCCTCTGCCACAGAAAATGGCTCCTGAGCTCTGTTTTTGCTGGCAGAGGCACTGTGGGCCAGTCCTTTGCTGTTTCCAGAGCAGTCCTGCAGGCCAGATCTAAGCAGCCTATGGGCTGGATGCAGCCCACAGGCCTTGAGTTTGACACCTCTGATCTAGAGGACGATCCTTTGGATCCAGCTCAAAAAGGGAGGAGAATCAGTTCTGCCATTCAAGGGAAATGACCTCTTGATAAGCATGAAATGGTTTAGCAGCCAAAGTGATTAAATTACAAACTACACTAATATTAACTAAATTGCCTATTTCCATATAAATGGGTGACAAAAATAGCAGCAAATATTTACCAAAATAAAAAGCAAATAAGCATCATATCTGCTGAATTGGCACGCTTCCAGGAAAGCCTGACTGTAACTTAGAAGGCAAATGTATTTTTAATGGACCTCGCCCGCTTTTTTAACATGCAATTAATGAGAGAAAAGTGGGGGGGGGGGGAGAGAGAGATAGGGTAAGTCTAAGAAAAATTAGCCCAGAATCTCAAAGACTTGAGGGTCAGGCTTAGCCATCAGCCTTCTTGGTTACTTGTACCAGTTATTTATACATCACTCCAATTTAATTCTTCATGTGCTAAATATAAAATAAAGTTGCTGAAATACTGTATGCCTGCCATTCAAACCATGATAAAGAAAGGAATGTACCCATTATCTATATCAAGGGCGTCAAACTCAAGGTCAGGGGGCCCAATTAGATCTGGTCCATGTGGCTCATGGTGCCTCTGCGAATGAAAATGGAGCTTGGGAGGGCCACATGTAACCCTCCCAAGCTCAGTTTTTGCTGACAGGGTTGTAGGAGACTGTCGCAGCCAAAAAATGGAGCTCAGGAGCCTGTTTTCTCTGGTAGAGTGCTCAGGCCACCAAAGAAGATTTCAGAGATATTATATTAGAATTTAGCTCCAAACAATAACGCCTTTGTGACCTCCAATTATCAGGTTAATGCCTGTCACCCAGCCAATATTGAGAGAGCAGGGGTGAAATCCAAAATTTGTTACTATCGGTTGTGTGAGCGTGGCTTGGTGGTGATGGCTTTTTTTTACTTTTAAAACCATTTTTTACATGTAAAACCTGATTGGCAGGCAACTCAGCTGGGATGGTCAGAGCTTGTATCATCAGAGCCATTTAAAAGAAAAAAACTTTTTTTCTTTTAAATGGCTCTGATGATCAAGGTGAGCTGCCTGATTAGCAGGCAACTCAGCTGGGATGGTCAGGGCTTGGATTGTCAGAGCGATTTAAAAGAAAAAACTTTTTTTCTTTTAAATGGCTCTGGCGATCCCAGCTGAGTTGCCTGATTAGCAGGCAACTCAGCTGGGATCATCAGAGCTGGGATCGTCAGAGCCATTTAAAAGGGGGAAAAAAAGGCTCTGATGATTGCATGGCTCAGCTGGGCATGGGGGGCGGGGGCAGAGATTTTTGCTACCAGTTCTCCGAACTGCCTGCCGCCATCGCTACCTACTCGCCTGAGCCGGTCTGAACTGGGAGCATTTCACTCCTGCTCCAGAGATGGTATTCAGCCAGTTTGTACCAGTTCAGGCAAACCAGTAGCGGAGATCACAGGTGGGCCTACCCACCTGCCCCGGCGCTATGCCATTCTATTTAGGCATGTTTTTGAGGCTCGGCACATGTGCGGAAGGTGTGAGCAAGCAAAGCATATGCGTGGAAGGCTGGGCATATGCACACAAGGTGCACGCGCATGCAAAGAGCGCATGCGTGCATGTGGCAAATTGGTGGTGATGAAATATGAAACCCACCACTGAACCACTTTCTAGGGAGAAGCAAGAAGATCTTTTAGAAAGACACAAGGTAGGCACACAAAGTTCAACAATAGTTAAGCTTCATTGATCCCAAGCAAATCAACAAAGATGTCACCCATTCCTCATACACAGCCTCCACTGCAAAATTGACTGAGACCAGTGGTGGGTTGCCCCCGATTCGGACCGGTTTGCAAGAACTGGTAGTAAAACTGGTGGGAGGCTCCGCCCACTTGCATAAGCAGAAGCTCTGCGCGCGATCCCATTGTGAACCAGTAGTAAAGGTAAATAGAAGCCAACCCTGACTGAGACGTAGCACAGACTACTGTACAAGACAGCCGCTCCATGGCTTGGGACCAGGGTATCTTCGGGACCGCCTTCTGCCACCAATAGCCTCTCACCGACCAGTCCGTTCCCACAGAGAGGGGCTCCTCAGGGTGCCGTCAGTCAAACAGTGTCAACTGTTTGGGGACAGCCTTCTCTGTGGGGGCACCGGCCATCTGGAACGAGCTCCCCCCTGAGATACGGAGGATACAGGACCTACACACCTTCCACCGGGCCCTGAAAACGTTCCTATTTTATCAGGCTGCCTGGCTTAAACCTCCCTTTATAAATGGGTTTTATATTGAGTTTTAAATGTTTTTAAAATTGGATTTTAATTATTTCATCCTAATTGTATAATTTATTTTAAATTTTTAACTTTTGTATTATATTGTATTTTAATTGGCTGCTCACCGCCCTGAGTCCCTTCGGGGAGTAGGGCGGTATATAGATCTGAATAAACTTAAACTTAAAACTCAGCAAAATGGAGGGGTCCAAAGAAGAGAACTTTCCAACAAGTCACGATTTTGCAGCAAGATTTACAACATAGTCCTTAGGCTACACAGTCCCACACCTGTTTGCACATTCTTTGGTGTTGATGCAAAATCCAGTAAGTATCAATTTTTAATACCAACACTCTTTGTTCTTTCATGGAAAGCTTTCTAATATTCGTGTGTCTAGTACTACATACCTCACCATATGAGTTTTCCCCATGCATAGGTTATGCGTAATTGCTATGCTGCTAGATTCAGCAGGGAGTGACTTTGGCCTATTTTAGCACAAGAGGCAGAGAAGAGGCAATGAGTGAGAAGAGCTGAAAAAGGAGAGTTGGCCCAGAGAGGATCATCCCAGCGCCGAAGTCCCAAGACTTCAAGGAATAAATGCAATGGCAGTGTGGGTTGACCAGGGGGCACTAGAGAGTGGTGTTGGTACTAGCAGCAGTCCTTGAATGGCAGAGCACTTTAGAACAGGGGTCTCCAACCTTGGCAACTTTAAGACTTGTGGACTTCAACTCCCAGAATTCCTCAGCCAGCAAAGCTGGAGTTGAAGTCCACAAGTCTTAAAGTTGCCAAGGTTGGAGACCCCTGCTTTAGAAAGTACCATCTGGATTCATGCTAAAAGACGCCAAGAACACCGGTCAGAAGAGACCACCTGGCAGTAGCATAGGGAGGTCCAGATTGCTGTTAGAGGCATACAGAGCAGTAGTGGGTTTCAATTTCGGTCGCTACTGATTTGCTCGTGGGCACACTTGCACTCACATGTGTGTGTGATGCTTCTGCGCATGTCCAAAGACGTCCGGGTGGGTGGGTGGAGCTTCCTGCTGCTGCCACTACTGGTTCGCCCGATCTGGAGCAAAACAGTAGCAATCCACCACTGATACAGAGGGACAGAATATGGTATCCATAACTAGTACTATTAGGGAGAAATTATTTTTTAAAACATGCTACGTATTTTTTAAAATAGTTCATCTTTAATAGTATTAGCTGTGCTCTCTTGAAGTTAAAGGATTCCCACTTTATAGGTTGATTGTTTATTCAGAAGCAAAAGACTGTTTATTCCAAATAAAGGAATAAAGTCAGGAGAAAGGAAAGCATCTCTCCAAGTGCCAGTTCTCAATCCCACAGAAGGATCATCTCTCTATGAAATTAGAGAATTGGCAACCAAAGGCCAATTTCCCTTTCCCCTTATCCATACATGGTGGCAGAAAAAGCAAGGGGAAACAGTGAAAAAGGTATCTTCTCCAGAGGTAGGTTTCAGCAGGTACTGACCAGTTCTGGAGAACTGGTAGCTGAAATTTTGAGTAGTTCGGAGAACTGGTAGTAAAAATTCTGACTGGCCCCACCCCCATCTATTCTCTGCCTCCCGAGTCCCAGCTGATCAGGAGGAAATGGGGATTTTGCAGTAACTTTTCCCTCGATTGGGGAGGGAATAGAGATTTTACAGTATCCTTCTCCTGGCACGCCCACCAAACCACGCCCACCAAGCCACGCCCACAGAACCAGTAGTAAAAAAATGTGAAACCCACCACTGATCTTCTCCCACCTCTCTTGCCAGCGTGGATTGATTTGATTTGATTTATTAGATTTATATACCGCCCTTCTCCCGAGGGACTCAGGGCGGTGTACAGCCATGATAAAAAGACAATAAACCTTACAAAATTTAAAACCCATTTAAAATGAAATTAAACAAATCTTGGGTTTCCTGATTAAAACCCCATAATTTAAAATACCCCATCCAAATTTTATTCAGTCAGCCAAGCCCGCCTGGTGAAATAACAAAGTCTTGAGGGCCCGGCGAAAAGCACAGAGATCGGGAATCATACGTATCCCAGGAGGTAGCTCATTCCAGAGGGTGGGTGCCCCGACAAAGAAGGCTCTCCCCCTGGGGGTTGCCAGCCTACATTGTTTTGCCGACAGCACCCTGAGGAGCCCCTCTTTGTGGAAGCGTGTTGGTCGGTGGGAGGCTATTGGTGGCAGAAGACGGTCCCGTAGATATCCGAGCTCTAAGCCATGGAGTGCTTTAAAGGTGGTAATCAACACTTTGAACTGCAGAAGACCATCAGGAGCCAGTGCAGCTCGCGCAGGAGAGGTGTCACATGGGTGCATCGAGTCGCACCCATAATCACCTGTGCGGCTGCATTCTGGACCAGTTGGAGCCTCCGGGTGCTCTTCAAGGGGAGCCCCATGTAGAGATGGAGGAGAACAGGAGTCCAGGTACCCATTAGGTGGTCTTAAGCAGTCCATCACTGACAGCACATCTCCTGGCTTCATTGAAGACTGAAAGGCACTGACAATATTTCAGCATGAGAGTAGAATTTTCTATTAGCTGACTGTCTAGCCATCTTATACAATGGAGAAAAATAATTTCAGAATTCAGGGTGGAAAAATATTAAATTTTCTAAAAGCGATGATCACTGCACATTTTTGTAACCTGTATCCCAATTTTAGCATGTTTATTTACCCCATGACTGTCTCAAACAATCAAATTATCCCAGATACTGTTCTATATAAAGGACTTGTGTATCCTCATAAGAATGGATTTTGGTCCTTTCCATTAGGACAGTGGTTCTCAACTTGTGGGTCTGGACTTCTTTGGGGGTCGAATGACCCTTTCACAGGGATCATTTAAGACCATTGGAAAACACATATTTTCAATGGTTTTAGGAATAATTTTATGGCTGGGGGTCACCACAACATGAGGAACTGTATTAAAGGGTCGTGACATTAGGAAGGTTGAGATCCACTGCATTAGGATGTTATAATTCTTCTGCAGTAGCAACTTCTGAAAACCCAGGATGGGTTATGTAAATGATTGGATGTTGACACTGTGAGCTTCTACCTGCATAACACAGCCTCCATCATTAAGTATCACTTCATAGAATCAATCCAGTGTTTTCAAACAGAAGAAGATCAAAACCTGAATGGATCTCTATATAGAAAGCAATTATCGGTATTGCTGGCAATGAATCAATATCTCCATCCATAGTTGGGTTCACTACTTTAGAACAATGAACATAGCGATTCAGATATTGTCAATATCCATGTCTGTACTTCAGTCTAGCCAACGAAGGGAATAGATGAAGAGAACAGCTTGTATGAGTTACAGTAATAATAGATTCCACAGCTTCTAATTTTTCATTTCAATCCATCAGAAATTGGTTTAAAAATAGCCATGTTGAAAATAATGTTATTTCATATATAAATGAAATAATGTTATTTTCGATGTGGATATTTAAGACTTTATATAGACAGTTTGGTATATGAACAATGCTGTGTATTTGTACCAAATGAACTACCAAATCATTTTAAAAAGAGGGTCTATGTCACATGGGTGCATATATGAGAGCCAATGTGATAATCTAGTTAAATATTAGTCTAGGAGCATTAAAAACTCAAGTTGTAATCCACCTTTGCATGGACGTTGAATGGATGACTTTGGGTTAGGCACTTTCTTTCAGCCCTAGATTGGGAAGTTGAAAAAAAATCTATTAGCCTTAATGGACTGACATGGTAGATCATAACCTATTATCTTCAATGAAGAGCTCTTCATTCTGCGATAGATTGAGCTCACCTTGGACTATTTTGAGATAATAATAATGTAGATAGTTCTTGGGTTACCACTGCAGTTGGGTCCAGAATTGCCATCATTAAGTGATGAGGACCCAGATTGTTGGCGAGCAATATGCTGACTCTGTAAACTGCTTAGAGAGCACTGTAAAGCACTATGAAGTGGTCTATAAGTCTAAGTGCTAATGCTATTGCTATATGAAGCACAATATCATGTGACCACATTGCTTAATGGTGGAAATCTAGGCAGTCCTGGTTGTCATCGTAACTTCAGACTTGTGAGTTGTTAAACAGAAGCAGGAGTCTTGGGTAAAGAACGCAGGAAGGCTGCAGAGAATAGAGGAGGCACTGGGAGGCCCAGCTGCACAATTTGGAAAACAGGGGTATTACAGTGCGGTCCAAGCTTAGAAAGGCTGGGGAAAGATGGCATGGGGTATGTGCATCTATGCCAGTGTAAGGAAACCATGGAAAAAGAGTACAGGGTGTATGTGAGCACAGGAACGCCAAGGAGAGAGAGTGTGTGGAGTATATGTGAGCATAGGGAGGCTGGTGAAAGAGCATGCAGGGTGAGTATGAAGGAGGTTGTGGTGCATATGAGCGCACAAAGAAAGGAGGAGCAGGGGACACTTACCCAGTGACTTGTGACCATCCCTGCTGGCTTCTCCATTGACTTTGCTTTTGGGAAGCTGGCAGGAAAGGTTGCAAACAACAATCACCTGACCATGGGGGTAATGCAATTGGTTGTAAGAGTGAACCTGTGGCCAAGTGCTTTAATTTGATTCACAGAACTGTGGGGGTACTGTAACAGCTAGAATTTTGAACAGAAGTCATAAGTCCCATACCATTGTAATTTTGAGAACAAAGTTGTACTTCAAAGACTACCTCTAACAATATTGGCATATCCTACTTGTGATACCAGCAGTTCAATGTCATGAAGAATAGTTCATGTAAATACTGGAAATATTTCCATAAAGTTCGGAAGAGGAAATGGGTGAAGAGAGGGAACAGCTCTAGAGTTTCCCATGAAGAAGGAGAAGGAGAAGGAGAAGGAGAAGGAGAAGGAGAAGGAGAAGGAGAAGGAGAAGGAGAAGGAGAAGGAGAAGGAGACATCTGCCATGGTAAGGGGTAGGGCTCTTTTCTTGTCCTTTTCTGCAAGCTGGTAGACACAGAATGTATAATGTTTGACAACTCTTTCAAAGAATTGCATAGCACTAACAAGAAACACATATTCCTCTCTGTGTAGGAGTATATCTGCACAATAGAAAAGAGCAAGATAATTATGAAAAATGAGTGTTCGTGTTGAAATGTGACATATAATAATTCCCCCTCTGGCTTTTGTTAACCGTGTAGACCTGTTGATGTGATTTAGTTTAACAATCCATTTGTTCTTTGATAGGCTCCCAGTAAATGAATGGTGGTTTTGTTAGCTTAGGAGAAGATGCCTCCCTTTTCCCATCGATCAGTTGGTTAATTATGAACGAGTATCTATTAGTTTGCAAGCTGTAGCCTGAGTAAGAGGATGATAAAATATTATAAGAGAGACAGAAAATAGTCTTACTTTATCATTTGCAAGTGATCACTAACATCCTCATGTATATTAAAAAATGGGATGCAAATACATTTGTATTAATAGCAAATAATAAATACGATCAGGCCTGAAATCTTATTAAAGATTTGAAGACTAAATAATCATAATTATTTAGAGTTCAGGGTTCTGGATTGAATGGTAGGAATTATAAAGCAGAAAAAAAATCATCACATAGTATAGTTTTATGGTTTTTCCTAGTTTTATTGTTGTTGTGAGCCACCCAGAGTTGTTTCAGGACGGGAAGCCATACATTATTTAATTTATTTTAAATTAAATAATTAAATAACCATGTTCCCTTCACCAGCTAGTTAAAGCTGGTTCAAAACTAAGAACAACCAATGCAGACACGTAAGACCCAAATCAAACTCCATAAAAATTATTATTTATTTCATGTGATCCTACTAATGAACGGTGGACTTGGGCTCTCCAATCATCTGGGTTACAACGCTGCTCAAAATCACGGTAGCCAATGTGGGAAGATGAGG
Organism: Masticophis lateralis; assembly: GCA_030761175.1. NCBI lineage: Eukaryota > Metazoa > Chordata > Lepidosauria > Squamata > Colubridae > Masticophis > Masticophis lateralis. The sequence continues at coordinate 196,239,868 of JAUDYJ010000001.1, read as the reverse complement.
CTATGGAGCAGGGGTGGGCTGCTGGGGGTTTGCAGGGGTTCAGGAAAATCTCTAGCTAAGATTTTGTACACTTCGGAGAACCCCCAAATCCCACTCCTGGCTGGTCCTGCGCACCCTGCCATGCCAATCCCAGGAGTCCCCACACGGCCCATTTTGGTTGCAGGTAAGTGCAGGTCATGCACAGAGGCTCAGGGAGGGCGAAAAATGGGCCTGCCAGAAGTTTGGGAAGACTGGAAAGTTTCAGAGCCTGGGGTGTCAGTTTTCACCCTCCTGGAGGCTCGAGAAAAGCCTCCGGAGCCTGGGGAGAGCAAAAATGCCCCCCTGCCATGGTGCAGGAGGCCAACTGGGCCACGCCCACCATGCCCACCCAGCAACCAGGCAGAGAACCCCTTGCTAAAATTTTTGAAGCCCACCCCTGCTGTGGAGGGTTACCTTTCCTTGTTTAACCCATATAGGGGGAGCAAAAGACAGACGCAGCAGTAACAGCAACCGCGTATTATGCTCTGAATATAGTAAATCTGCAAATGGCTTCAATAGGCAAAGATAATATGCAGATTCATCAAAGCATAAAGGATTATTAATGCTTCTGCCCCTGCTCAGGAGAGCACTGTGTAACATTCATAGGCTAAGGGTTCTTAGAAATAAGTATCTGGCTTCGTTTCAAACTTAGAAGATCTGCCTTTTCCGCCCCCCCCAGTCTTTCTTCGTTTGCATATAACTGTTAACAGACCTTGCCCTGACATTCTGGAATCCTGAAATGGACTGTATCTGCTACAAGAGGTCTAAGGGTTTTTTCTCTTAATCTGAATCAAGGAATCTGCTGTGGACATTATCTTGGGCAAGACAAGGTGAACGAGTCTTGTCAGTCCTTCAAACATTATTGAACTACCATTGAAGAATGTCAAGACCAAAGTCTTAGCATGTCTTTGCATATGCATGAATCTGGCCAACTCCTCTTCTGCTTAAGTAATTATGTTGGACTCTCTGAGTGATTAAAGGAATAGTGTGAGTTGAATGCATGGAAAACTGTGTGCCTTCCGTAGCTAGCAAGATGATGCCTTCTAGAATGTATTGGACAAAGGTGGGGTTATGTTTGCAGTCTGATGGTGCAGTGGTTGGAATGCAGTATTGCAGACTTACTCTGCTGACTGTCAGCAGTTCGATCCTGACTGGCTCAAGGTTGACTCAGCCTTCCATCCTTCTGAGGTCCGTAAAATGAGGACCCAGATTGTTGGGGACAATATGCTGATTCTATAAACTGCTTAAAAAGGACTGTAAAGCACTATGAACTGATATATAAGTCTAAGTGCTACTGCTATTGCTCATCAAATCTTTATTATATCAAAGAACTGGGCTAGCCAACGGCACTCTAAAGACTTGCGTCTTTGCCATTGCTATCACAATGAAACAAAGTGAATTTCATGTGTCACCTCCTTGGTTGGGGTCTTGACCCACCTTCTTCACATAACAACAGTAACTGATTTGAGAAAGTGATAGTGAGGAAGAAAAAGGGAATCATAAAACTCTGAAAGTTGCTCCATACAATAATTTGGATGAGGGGGAAAAAATGGGCCAAAGAATACAAAATTTTATTCCAAATGAAAATCAGACCAGAGAAGATGGCTCAACAAGAAACAGGCCACCATGATATGAAAGATACACGTCTGTGTTTGCCTAACTCACTTATACATGATTTACTTGCCAATCGTTACTTGCCGTAATCATTAGCTGTATTCATGCAACAGACTAAGGAAAAAATTAACTGTAGAAGAAGACAGGCTAAAATGTGTTGGCTACCTTGTGGGATGCGGTGACTCAGGTGGCTAAGATGCTAAGCTTGTCAATCGAAAGGTTGGCAGTTCAGTGGTTCAAATCCCTACTGCCGCGTAACGGGGTGAGCTCCCATTACTTGTCCCAGCTTCTGCCAACCCAGCAGTTCGAAAGCATGTAAAAAATGCAAGTAGAAAAATAGGGACCACCTTTAGTGGGAAGGTAACAGCGTTCCGTGCGCCTTTGGCATTTAGTCATGCCAGCCACATGACCATGGAGACATCTTCGGACAGCACTGGCTCTTTAGCTTTGAAACAGAGATCAGCACCGCCCCCTAGAGTCAGGATGGACTAACACATATGTGCGAGGGGAACCTTTACCTTGTGGTTTGATACATCATGTGAGCACAGTCAGAGAAGAGTAAAGAAATATTCAGGACAGGACAGGAGATTACTTTTTGTTTTCTATCCGTGGTGGGTTTCAATTCCTTTATTTGTGGAGGGTCTACACTTTTCTGAATTGTTCAAAGTAAACCTTGCATTCTTCTATTGTATAAGATCATGTTGTCCTAGACACTTAGAGACAGGGCTGCATAATCTGTGTTTGTTTTTTAAAGCTTTGTAGCGTCCTTTGATAAGTATGGTGCAAAAAACCAGCCTCCTAGCATCTCAGGGCCAGCAGCTGAGCTCGCATAATGAAAATGATGTGATTAAGTCCTCCAGCAGACTGTCCTTGGAGATTTAAAAAAAAAGAAACAGGTTTTTCCTTACTGTAGTAACCCATCAGGCTATGTCTTATTTGTGACAATGATATTTCAAGGATCAAATGTTGATCTTGATAGAAGCTTCATAGGATACGGTAAAGGAGAGAAACTTAAAGATAGCATTTGGATTATTGCAAATAATTAACTACCTTATGGAATCCTTGTGTAAGGGCTGACAAAAATCCACTTTCTAGTTCCTACATTTGTATCGATTCTGTTAGTGATACTATCATACCAATCTTAAAAAAAAGGGGGGGGGGTTGTGGAATTACAGTTAAAGCATATGTGTGTGTGCGCATGAGTGTGGACATAGCCTTCTGTGGGTGTTCAGCCTCTCTGTATGAGGATTGAGTTGAGCAAGGTATGCACGCACTTCTTGTACCATGTGCCCCAACTCCTCTATGGATTTTTGTGTATTGGAGGCTTAGACATTCCCCTTGCCATCAAAGTATTGTATTGCCTGATAAGGAGCGGGGATATGTCTGTTTACCAATTGACCCTTCTGCATCTGATGTGCAGAAGAATTTTTTTTTGACAAAAAAATATTTTTAAACAAATATATAAAAAACAAATTAAAAAACCATCTTCAATGCAAATGCAAACAGTGTGTCGGTTGGTTACAAGTCTTTTGTGCATCTTCACTCTATTCATATATATCCATATATTGTTATCCTCATTAATCATGTGTTTAACTATAGCTGTTTCTTCCCTCATTTCATACAAAATAATCTAAGATTTAAGTTAATTTTGTATTATGCCATTCATTTTCCTAAATCATTCCAATAACAGTACATCTTTATATTGTATTTTATACAATTCTGCATTTCTTGCATTGGAAAAATCTCTACCCTATTTCATTTCCATGTCTTTTTATCTAACCATTGGTAAAATAGATCCCATATCTTATAATATTATTTTCTTGTTCTCTAATTTCAAATGTCAATTTACACATTTCTGCACATTCCATTATTTTCTTAATAACTTCGTCTTGCGTTGGCATTTTCTCATTTTTCAAATTTTTAGCAAACACAATTCTAGCCGCTGTTAATACATTCACCAAATAAATCAATTCTCTATTGTATATTTCAGGTAAAATCTCCAATAAAAAAAAAATCTCTAGTTTAAAGTCTATGTGTTTTTGTGTCATTTTTTCCACCCATGTGTGGATTTTAGTCCAGTATCTTTTAGTTTCTGCAAATGTCCATCACATATGGTAATATGAGCCCGGTATCTGATGACATTTCCAACATTTTTCCGATTTATTCTTGAACATTCTAGCAATTCTTGTCAGCGGTAAGTGCCACCTGTAAAACATTTTATACAAATTTTCTTTATATGCAGAATTTATGTTGATAAACCTACAATGCCTGCATAACTCATGTTGTATGAATCCTTAAATCAAAACTTTTCTGTGCCAAGATTCAACCTGAAACTCACAGGATGAACAAAAATAGAGTGTGTGTTTCAGAGGTGGGTTTCAGCAGGTTCTGACCAGTTCTGGAGAATTGGTAGCAGAAATTTTGAGTAGTTTGGAGAACCGGTAAATATCACCTCTGTCTGGCCCCACCCCCATCTATTCTCTGCCTCCCGGGTTCCAGCTGATTGGAAGGAAATGGGGATTTTGCAGTAACCTTCCCCTGGAGTGGGAAGGGAATGTAGATTTTACAGTATCCTTCCCCTGACACGCCAACCAAGCCAAGCCATGCCCACCAAGCCAAGCTACGCCCACCAAGCCAAGCCAAGCCAAGCCATGCCCACCAAGCCACGCCTACAGAACTGGTAGTAAAAAAAAATTGAATCCCACCACTAGTGTGTGTGTGAGAGAGAGACATCTGTTGGGTTCAAAGGAGGCTGAAATCCTGATTAAGGTCTCTGCTTACAATTCAAGGGGATAGCTCTGAATTGCCCTGTGACTTATCACTGGATCCTCCTCATTTCATTACATGGAAGTTGTGGGATTTAAAAGAGTGTTGTACAAACTCAGTCAATAAGTTAGGGGGTCTCCACAAGCATGGGCTCTTCCTCTCCTTTGGTTCCCCCTCCCTGGGATTTTAAGGCCATAAAGAACATTGGGTTACATCTGGTTTCCAGTTACATGGACAGTGCTTGACTGAGGGTGTCTATTGGAGGAAGAATTTGCAGCCAGCAATTTGAAGCAGCTATCTGGATAAGGTGCAGTTTAGTGGGGGACTGATGGTGAAGGAGGAATAGGCTGGACTCCAGCAAACCCATGACAGAAATGCTGAGGGGTGAAGCCAAGGCCAGAAGCTTCATTACCCCAGCAGAGACCCTGAGGGTTTACAGCCAGCCATCAGCTTCTTCCCCCCTCCCCCATTCACCCCCCCCCCCCAGGACAGACTAAAGGGATTGGGAAGATCTGTAATGGGTGTAATGCCGTCTGGGTTCAGTTCCAAGTGGGGAAAAAGACACTGGATTCATGGAAGTTGCTTGGAAAGAAGGTTTATTGTTGAACAGGATCACATGGCTTGAGTTCCTGAACAGAAAAAGAGCAGAGATGCTGAGAGTGCCTTGGTTTATGCCCTCTGTTGGGCTTTGAATTTGAGCTTGTATTCTGATTGGTTGTTAAACTCCCATGGGGCCAGGTAGGGCAACTCTGTAGGCTGTCCTGAGTCCCAAGCTTGCTTAAACCTTGCTGGGTTATGTAATCTTCCCAGTGCCATGTGGTGAGTTTCTGTTGCTAGATGGGTCCTATTATGTCCTGGAGGCCCTGTCTTTTGTTTTGCAGATAAGCTGGCTCAGGCCTTAATGGCCCATTGACAAAGGTGGGGGGGGGGGAGGCGGAGTTTCTGCCTCCCTTTTAGGGGAAATATTCTGCCCTTTTAATATTTCCTAAAATATTTCATTTTTCTAGGAGAGAGGTGGTGGTGCTAACTTTCTACAATGCCATGTGGAAATGACCTTGAGCAACAGAGGAAAAAGATTCAGCCAAGGGAACAGTCAGATAAAAGACAGCTTAGCCTGTAGCAGGAATGTGAGTGGGACAGGTGACTCAGAAGGGACTTCCCTAGTTCCTTGGGCTGGAAAGGCAATGGGAAGAGGGGTAGGAGAGAAATATACTTCAGACTTGCAACATTCTATTAATGTAACCTTATAGTAGAGTAGAATTAGTTCCTCTAGGCATGACTTACTTGTAGTTCAATCAATAAAGGAGGAAACTGATGATTATAAGACTCTTTAGGAATTAGATCCAGTGGTGGGTTGCTACCAGTTCTCCCCGGTTCTTGCAAACCGGTAGTGGAAATTTTGAGTAGTTTGGAGAACTGGTAAATACCACCTCTGCCTGGCCCTGCCCCCAATCTATTCGCTGCCTCCCAAGTCCCAGCTGATTGGCTAGAAGGAAAAAAACTGTTTAAACTCTTGCCACGGACTTCAAAGGGCTGCCCTACAGCTGATCAGTGGTAAAAGGCAGTGTGGTGGTAGACCAATATACTCCAAAAACAAATGGGTAGACAGGAGCACTCCAAAAACAAATGGGTAAACCGGTACAGCTCTGCAAGCAGTTAAAAGCCTGGTAGATCAGTACCTCTCCTAAATCCTAAGGAATTGTCACATGACCATCAAACCACACCCACAAAATAAGTCATGCCAGTAGTAAAAAATTTTAGAGCCCATCCCTGATTAGATCCCCACATAGGAATAGATTTTAGCTTGAATTGAGTATAGCATAGTTAGTATATAGGTCAGGGGTCTGCAACCTTAAACACTCAAAGAGCCATTTGGATCTGTTTCCCACAGAAAAAGAAAACACCGGGAGCCACAGAACCCTTCCTGTGCCTGACTATTTCTTGAGCAGCCACAAAACTAGCATATATAGTTGAATTAAACATTCTGTTTTCTTCTGGAACTTTTCAACCATTTATCCATGGTTGGCCTACCAGGGGTTGAAAAGCTCAATAAATTGCATGCCAGCAAGTGTCACACAGTGACAGCTATGAGTGATATTTTGAGTGACAGGGAGCTGCAGCAGAGGGGTGAAAGAGCCACATGTGGCTCCAGAGCCGCAGGTTGCTGATCACTGATAAAGGTTTAGTGGTAAGTCTTAAGTTAGAAGTTAGGAAGTACATTTATTAAACTTTTCATATAATAATAACCTTCCTGGGAGCAGAGGAAATCTGTTTTGGTGTGTACGGTTTTGGTGTGTACTGTTCTGTTTTGGTATGTACTGTTTCCCCAAACAACCTCCTCACAATGATGTAAAAAAACCCAAGATGGTGGTTATAAGGTACAATTGAAATACCTATCTATTTTTTTTTTAATGTGTGACATTCTGCATTAAATTGTAAGGTTATCGAACTTTCATTTTTCCTACAAATAAAATCGTTGCTTTACCTGTTTAGGAGTTCTTGTATTTCAATAGGTGTATCATTTTGAAAGCTTATCAAAATCCAGTACATGAAATTGTGCCACTTCTGCGGACATGCTTTTTGCTCAGGAGCACATTGTACCAGCTCAGCCATTTTATTGTCATCTTAATACAACAAGATTTGGCAGTAAACTCTTGAAAGTGGACCAACAAATCATGTTTTGCTAGTTTAAGTATTTCTGTAAATTAAATTCCAAATCCAATTTAATATTATTTCTGTCTTGAACTGGATGAGGGTTAGTATATCATCTCCCTGTGTGATCTGGACTTCCCCAAGATTTAAAATGAAAGCATCTGTGTGTTTTGCTTTTTTTATAAAAATTGATGATGGAAAATGTGAGATTTGGTCATATTTTTCCCCCTTCGGGTTACATTTGCACATAGTACATAGCAATATAATTAAACTTGAATCTATTATGTTAATATCTGTGCTAAGATCAGCACTACAGAAAATGATTATCATTATTCCTAAGCATCTAATTCCTATTCATTTTTTCTAGATAGTTTTGTTCCTAAGTTTATCACTACATGAAGAGGTCAGGGGAGGAAAAGGAAGAGTGTGGGGATACTAAGATAGCAATTCTCTTTTTTGGCTTGAGTGCTGAGGCCCAAAGCAAGCTCAATAGATAAGATAAGATACCCTTTATTGTCATTTTTTTTTTCCTGTGGGCACTCTGGCACACATTGAAAATGAAATTCTGTTGCCTGCTCTCAAAAGTATACACACACATAACACATATAGATTTGCTATATACATACGTATGTATATTCCTATACCCTACCATATAAATACATATAAATATTAATCATTGTCCATCTTGAATACATAGTGGGAAGAGGAAGCTTGAGTGATCACAAGATTAATACTGCATGGAATAAAACTATGACTGAATCTGGACGTCTTCCTTTGGATACCACAAAACCTCCTCCAGGAAGGTAACAAGGAAAACAAGCCGTAAAGAGGATGTGTAGTGTCCCAGACAATCCTGCAGACCCTGATCAAGCAACAATTATATGCTATGTCCTGGATAGAAAAGAATGAACTGCCAATATTCTTTTCTGCCATTCTCACCACTCTCTGCACCGCCTTCCTTATAGTATTCCCAATCGTATCTTCTGCCCTCTGGTTCCTTAAAGAAAACATGCAGATCATCTGAGATTGCAATCAAGTTCTCAATCATACAGAGTACATGGGGGACGCAAAGGCCCCTGGATCCTGAGAGGAAATGGAAAAAGCAAGAACACCCCCATTCTCCTCCTCCTCCTCCTGCAGCAGTAGAGAAATGGTCAGGCATTAAGAAACCCTGCAGTAAATGTCATCTTGAGGTTATTTTCAGGTGAGGTCGATCTTCTTTCTGATGGACCTTTCTCTAGAAAGCCTATCCCTTCACCTGCAGCTTCCCTGGAAGAAATGTAATAGAGGAAATATTTCATTTTCTTTTGCTTTCCTTTCCAGTGATTTTCATTATTTTCATTCATTGTATTTCATTATTCATTTTAATCAATTCCATTTTTTATTGTAACTCATTTCAAGACTTGAGATCAGGGGAGCTTGGATATACGCATAGCTTGATGGATGCTATCGGGGGTGAAATCTACTTACTTTCCCAACCGGTTCGGAAGTGCATGTGTCACATGTGTGCTTGGACCCTCTGTGCATGCGCAAACCCTTCTGCACATGCACAGAAGGTAAAAAACAGGTTACTTCCTGGTTAAAACCAGGAAGTAATGATGACCAGGCAGGTGGGCAGAATTGCGCTGCCATTGCTACCGGTTCTCCGAACCACTGGCCGCCATTGCTACCATTCTCCAAACCATCGGCTGAACCAAGCTGAACCAGGAGTATTTCACCCCTGGATGCTATGCTAGATGGACCTTTGATGTGTTCCAGTAAAGTTCTTCTTGTGTTTCTGAATCGGTGCTACTATGTATTTATTTATTTATTTATATAACAACATGTGACAATTGTATGTAGTTATGAGGGCTGTCCTGAGTCCCTTTCTGAAATATGCTTTCCAGCACAAGGAAACTCTCTCATAGCTACCTCTCTCACTATTTTAATTTCCCACAATGCCCCAACAATGCATTGTATTAGGACAGGAGTGTCAAGCTCACAGCCCGTGGGCCGGATGCATCACATGCTGGCCACGTCCATCCCCGGTTTAGTGAAGGGGGAAAAGGTTGTGATACATCACGTAATGACAACATGACACCGTGAGTTTGACACCCCTACACTAGGGCATTGTGGGAAATTTAAAAATGGTGCAATGGTTGTGTAGGACTTCTTGAAACACATCCCCCCACACCCCCAAGGAATACAGGATTATCTGAAGGCATTTTGTCTATGAGCCGCTATATTTTGACATGCTCTGCCAATTTGTCTCTGCTGGCACTACTTCAAGTGGAAATATTCTTGAAGAGGGATGAGTTAGTGTAGGACTATAGAGAGGTTGTTAGATTAGGAGTAGGGAGATCCAGGTTGTAGTTTATCGTCAGCTACATTCGCTTCCTGGGGGAGTTTAAGCCCAAACTGATTCATACAGTTGTTGTGGACAAAATAGGAAGACAGAACATTGTATGCTGAGAGAAAGGCAAGATAGATATACCAAACCAAGATATAATCAAATAAATGAATCAACTACAAGGGTTCAGAAGTGACTGCAACAGAGGTGTGTGGAACAATAGAACTTAGGCACATCCAGAGGGGAGCCAAGATGGAGGCACAACTGTTCATTTGAATGACCCCCTCAACTTTGTAGATGCAGTTAACACTGATCTATGTACAAAGGGGTGATGTTCTGATTGCAAAAGTATGCCTGCCATCTTGATTCCCCCACAGGAGATACTTTGTCAACAATAAGTGTAGATGTCAACATTTTGACAAAATCCACGCCTGAGCTTGGGACCTACTGTCTGTTCTCCATTCCACCCTTGCTGTTTCTTTCAATCCCTGTAGCTGTTCCTGAGTTTTGCCTTGTGGAAGGGACCCAGAAGAAGGCAAATGAATTAGCAACAACAAGAAGGGTCAATTGTGCATTGTAACCAAAGATTTCTTTTGGTTAATCTATGGACCATTGAATGATCCTTCAGGGATTGAACTCGAAGATACAGTAGGAAGAGGACTTTAATTATTTTGTGTCTTCAAATCAGTGTTGACTGCTTGGACAAGACGCTGTAGTTTTCCTGGCAAGATTTTCAGAAATGGTGTCAGGTATGCTTCCTTCAGTATCCAGGAAAGGAGGACCCAGATTCCATTTGATAGGTAACAGGTACTTTTACTAGATATGAATTGAACGCAACCATAGAAAGCAGGATTCTGAAGCAAAACGCGCGAAAGTTACAATTAGAAAGCATCCCCCTCCCTTGTGCACCATAAATCACCCAATCCACAGGTCTTCCAGAGGTCAGGTGGGAGCAGACGTCTGGCCATGTCAGCATCCAGGAATGCAGTGTCCGTTGGACTGATAACAGCTTAAGGGAAGGTTTCGTTTCTCAGAAAGTTTCTAGAAAGCCCGTGTGAGCATAAACCTGCCTCCCCCCGATTCTATGGCAACCGAAGCGGCAAAGCAAAACTAGCGAGGTTGACATTCGGCCCCCCTTCAGAAGAGACAGCTTCTAATCCTGAAACAGAGAAAAGAAAAGGCAATATCACAACAATTAACACTCATCATGATTCAAGGTTTATCAGGGTATTTGGTGTGGAACAGCTGCACTTTTCTAGGTGCCCTAACATCACGTTTATTCACCCACTCAGCTTGTGATAATGGGAAGTGCTTCCAGGCTATGAGATACTGTACTTTCCCATGATGTTTTCTAGAGTCCAAAATCTCTTTTACTTCAAAGTGTTGTTCCCCTTCAATGAGGATGGGAACAGGAGGAGATTCCTTGGACGGACGTAGAGAGGATGATTGTTCCAGTTTCAGTAAACTAACATGAAACACTGGATGAATTCGTCGCAAGTTCTTGGGTAAATCTAATTCAACCGTGACTGGGTTAATGATCCGTGTAACAGGGAAAGGGCCCACATACTTAGGACCAAGCTTTTTTGATTTCTGCGGAGTTTGTAAATACTTGGTAGACAGATACACCATGTCCCCCACTTGATAGGTATGTGCAGGGCATCTCCTTTTGTCGGCTTGGGTTTTATGGGCTTGGTGGGCATCATCTAACGCTTTACGAGTCACTGCCCAAGTCGCTCGTAGTTGATCGATCCACTCAATCAAAGAAGGGTTTTGTGGGTCATCATGAGGTAACTCTGGGATTGGCACAAACTCTTGTCCAGAAGCCACCTTGAAAGGGGTGAAACCTGTGCTGCTATGTACGGAATTGTTATATGCCACTTCTGCGAATGGCAGTAATTCCACCCAGTTGTCCTGTTGGTAGTTTATATAACATCTTAAATATTGTTCTAACACGCCATTGGTTCTTTCACAGGCCCCATTGGTCTGGGGGTGGTGGGCGGAGCTTAGTCCTTGGGCGGAGCCTATCAACATTAGGAACTCTTTCCAAAAGCTGGAGGTGAACTGTACTCCCCTGTCTGAAATTATACGTTTTGGCGCTCCATGTAGCCTATATACATGTTGAATGAACATCTTAGCAAGGGTTTTTGCTGATGGGATCTTAGTGCATGGGATAAAATGCACCTGTTTGGAAAATAGATCAGTTACTACCCATATAACGGTGCAACCCCCACTCTCGGGAAGGTCTACAATGAAGTCCATGGATATTTCTTTCCAAGGAGCAGTGGGCCTGGCCACACTTTGGAGAAGACCAGGTGCCTTCCCGGGAGGTCTCTTAGCCGAGGCACACACTGGACAGCTCGCTACATATGCCTCTGTGTCCTTTTTGAGCGCGGGCCACCAAAACTGTCTTTTGACGAGGTGTAAGGACTTGACAAATCCAAAGTGTCCCGCCACCTTGGAGTCATGGGCGTGTTGCAAAACAGTTGCTCGTAAATTAGCTGGGACATACAATTTGGCTCCAACCCAAGCTAGTCCATCACGAAGTGTACATTCATTTGAGTGGGCTTGGAACCACTCATCGGTTTTTAAAGTCTCTTTTAGTTGCTGGAGCAACTCACCCGACAGACTTGGGTCACGTTTCGATTGTGCTCGGGTAGTCACTGGTGCCGCCAGTTGGGCTGACGGGACAATTGGGCGGACAACTTCCTCCCTGGTGCTGTTGTACTGAGGCAATCTGGACAAAGCATCTGCCATGAAATTCTTCCCGCCAGGAAGGTAGCGCAAAGTGAAGTTAAAACGGTTGAAATGTTGGGCCCAGCGCACTTGTTTAGGCGACAGCTTACGTGGGGTTTTCAAAGCCTCGAGATTTTTATGATCAGTCCAAACTTCAAAAGGATGTTTAGCTCCTTCGAGAAAGTGTCTCCAGGTTAGGAGTGCCCAACGTACGGCGAAAGCCTCCTTTTCCCATATGGCCCATCTCCTTTCGGTTTCGGATAGTTTCCGGGATGTGTAGGCGCAGGGCTGTAATTTTCCATCCGCATTCTTCTGCAGAAGTACGGCCCCTACTGCAACATCACTGGCATCTGCCTGTACCACAAAAGGTTCGTCCATATCTGGGTGTTTAAGAACTGGTTCAGCAGCAAATAGCCGTTTCAGTTTTTCGAATGCTGCCTGACAGTCCATAGTCCATTCAAGAGGTTTGGAGGGTTTTGGTTTTCCTTCACCCTTGGTTTTCAGGAGATTAGTTATTGGCAATGCGATTTTGGCAAACGAGGGGATGAATTGTCGGTAAAAGTTAGCAAATCCCAAAAAACTCTGTAACTGCTTGCGGGTGCGTGGCGCTGCCCATTCTAACACCGCCTGAACCTTCGCAGGGTCCATCTCTATTCCCTCCGGGGAGATGCGATAGCCAAGATAGTCAATTTTGGTTTGGTGGAACTCACATTTAGAAAGCTTTGCATACAGTTCAGCAGCCCTAAGTTTTTTCAGGACGGTGCGTACTAATCTCACATGGTCGGCCATGTTGTCAGAGTAGATAAGAATGTCATCCAAATAAACGAGCACCCCCTTATACAAATGCTCATGCAAAATTTCATTGATTAATTGCATGAATACCGCAGGAGCCCCTTGTAGTCCAAACGGGAGTACTCGGAACTGGAAACACCCCAGCGGACAGTTAAATGCAGTTTTCCATTCATCCCCTTCCTTGATGCGCACCCTGTAATAAGCCTCCCGTAAATCCAACTTGGTAAAAATCTTCCCCTTCCCTAGGTGAGCCAACATGTCCTTCATGAGGGGTAAGGGGTAGACGTTTTCCACGCAAATCGCGTTTAGGTTCCTATAGTCAACCACCAGACGAAAGGAACCATCTTTCTTTTCTCTGAATAAAACTGGTGCGGCCACTCGTGGTCTGGCTGGTTGGATGAAGCCCCGTTCTAGGTTTTTGTCAATAAAATTTCGTAGTTCCCCCAGTTCACGAGGGGTCATAGGATAAATCTTAGGCTTAGGGAGCTTCACTCCCGGGAGTATCTCAATAGCACAGTCTGTAGCCCTGTGGGGGGGCAGCACATCCGAGGCCTTCTCGCTAAAAACTTCACGGAGGTCCCAATACTCTTTTGGAATTTTCTCCTCCCCCTCTATGTGGTCTATTGCCATCTCCGCTTCTTCAGGGGCCCCTCTGTCTTCAGGGGGGGCTCCTTCCCTTCAGATGGTGGTTTACTAGTACGAATGCGCAGAACCCCCGTTTTCCAGTTAATTCGTGGGTTCCATTTCCGTAGCCAGGGCAAGCCAAGAATGAGGGGTCGTTCCATGCTAGGGGCCACCACAAAACTGAGAGTCTCTACGTGGTCCCCTAATTTCATTTCAATGGGTTCCGTTATGAAACTAGTCGGGGCCCCGCCTGCCATCGACCCATCTAGCTGGCAGAATGCAATAGGCCTTTTCAGCTCCCTCAGTCCCAGACCCATCTTTTCTACTACTTTCGGGCTGATAATGCACCTGGTGCACCCAGAGTCTAGTAAGGCCGGCATCTGTGCATGGGTCCCTGTGGACGGCACTTTAAGTTCTATGGGGACGAGTAGGGGCCCCTCAGTGTGACTCACCAGATCATCGGAGTCGGTCTCGCTGTCGTCCGCGTGGGTCGGAGTTCCCAACTCCCCTTTGGCCCGGGGAGCGAACTCTACGACTTCCCCCTCCAGCGCGACTTCACGAACTTTTGCGGGTGTTTTGCCCATCTTCTTTGGCGCTCTGCTGGCAGGTTTTGGCACTGGCCTGGACAAGCACTCAGCGGCCCGGTGTCCTTCCATGCCGCACTTAAAACAAGTGAAAGGCTTCGGTTTGGGTTTGGTTTCCGGCCTTCCCCCAGTCATTTTTGGGGCTTCTTTGCGGTAGTAGGAGAATGAGGGTTCCCCGGCACGCCCCCTCCTTAGTCGGCTACGGCTTATCTCAATTTCTGCATCCTCAGCTGCTATGTACCAACTGTCCAGATCATCGGGAACCCCCCGTGCTCTACAGTCGTGGTAGATTTCATCATTCAGCCCGTCTTTGAAACCTTCCAGCAAAGCTACCTCTGACCACCCTGTCATGTATGGCGCTAGCTCCCGGAATTCTTGGGTGTATTCCGCTACCGATCTCCGGCCTTGCTGGATACTTTTCATACGGAGCCTCGCCTTCCGCTCAGCTAGGTGGTCCTCGAAACGTCTCCTAAGGGCCGCCATAAACTGGTTGTAATTCCGCAGCAGGGGGGAATTGTTATTGTGGAGTACCACCATCCACTCGGCTGCCACCCCCTCTAAAGCACTGGTGACACATCTCACTCGGGCGGCATCTGACAAATAGTCCTCGCCCCAGTCTTGCATGTGATTCCACACTTGGGTTAAAAAAAATCCCAAAGTTTTTGGGTTCCCATCATACTTTCCAGCAAGGGGGGGAATTTTAGGGTTTTTCCGTCTGCGGGGTCGGGCCTGTAAGGCTGGGGGTCCCTGGACTGCTGCATCCCTCATTTGACCCCCCAATGCCTGGGATATATCTTCGTCAGCTCTCTCTTCCTCTCCCCCACAAACTCCTTCCTCAGGATCTATTTTAGAGTCTTCTTCTTCCCCCCCCCCAGGGTATGCATAAGACTCACGGGCTTTTCGGTCTTCATCAATCTCACGAATGAGTTGAAGGGCTTGCTCCATTTTGAGGCGTTCCTTCTGCTCCTGCAGCCACACGCCTTCTCCTTTTCAGGGTCTGGAGGTTGTTACTCCACGGGGGGTCTTTCTCAGATCCGGCAACCTTCCGACCCCTGTCGACCATCGGGCTGGCTCTTCCCTCGTTTCCTTCAGTCGTAAATTCTCCATCCATTTCTCGGCCTCTTCGGGTTGCTGGTATGAAGACATTTCCGAGCCATATGCTCCCATCTGTTCTGTATCACTTCCTTGATCAGACATTCTGTAAAGTTTTCAGCCCCCTCGGTGTGATCCGGGATGGCTGTGATGAGAATCCTGCTTATTGTCAGGTATGCTTCCTTCAGTATCCAGGAAAGGAGGACCCAGATTCCATTTGATAGGTAACAGGTACTTTTACTAGATATGAATTGAACGCAACCATAGAAAGCAGGATTCTGAAGCAAAACGCGCGAAAGTTACAATTAGAAAGCATCCCCCTCCCTTGTGCACCATAAATCACCCAATCCACAGGTCTTCCAGAGGTCAGGTGGGAGCAGACGTCTGGCCATGTCAGCATCCAGGAATGCAGTGTCCGTTGGACTGATAACAGCTTAAGGGAAGGTTTCGTTTCTCAGAAAGTTTCTAGAAAGCCCGTGTGAGCATAAACCTGCCTCCCCCCGATTCTATGGCAACCGAAGCGGCAAAGCAAAACTAGCGAGGTTGACAAATGGTTTCCTTTGCCTGCTTCCTAGGGCTGAGAGAGAATGACTGGTACAAGGTCACCCAGCTACCTTTGTGCCCAAGCAAGAACTAGAAACAGTCTCCCAGTTTCTAGCCTGGTGCCTTAACCACTGCACCAAACTGCCTTTTATAGGGAGTGGGAAAAAAGGGAGGGAGGCTAGCTCAAAGGAATGGATAGGGCAGGACAAAAACTGAATTCCTTGGCAATATAATTAAGCGTGATAATTAATCTAAATTACTTCAGTTCAGCTTAGATGATTACTCAGCATGTATTTAATAGCTCTACCACATTAAAAAATAGAGCTGGATGTAATTTCTAAAATGGCTCTGGGGGGGATTCACCTGTTGGAAGGTTAGAAAAAAAACACTCCATGACCATTTCCTCCACTAGCTAGGGGTAGGCCATACATGAACCCTTCCCCATTTTGCAAGCAACAGTCTCTTCTCACCCACATGGAAGGTTACAAAACTCGCTGAGCTGAAATTGATGGAGTGCAGCCAGTCAATACTAGTGAATCAATCAGGAAGCAAGATCCCCTCAATGATATGGAAATGTCCTAAATCTCAGTATTGTTCCCCAACACCAGAAACTCCCCCACCCCCCAAAAATTCCATTTATAGAGAAAATTCCACACATCTAAGATTGATACACCCAGGCCTGAGGAACAACTTTTCTAATCAGACCTCACACACCCCAGAGCACAAACATTTCAATTTGCACATCTAACATACCCAATGATGGGTTGCTACCGGTTTGCCCCAGATCGGGCGAACTGGTAGCGGTGATAGCAGGAGGCTCCATCCACCCACCTGGATGCTTCTACACATGCGCAGAAGCATCGTGCGCATGTGTGAGCTCACGCACATGAGTGAACCGGTAGCAAACCTAATTGAAACCCACTACTGAACACACCTCATGATCAAAATTCTCCAGTACTATAAATATTACTGTTTTCCAAATAGCCTACCTTTTGATTGTTATATTGTACATTATGCTCTTAAAATATACTCTGCCCCTGGTCAAGTGATTTGCCCTGTGTGTTTTGTGGGGTATCTATCTAGATTTGAACCCAGGATTTTCTTCCAACCCAAGATTTTGGGAAGGTCAAGCTGCTTCAGGACTCAGGGCTGGCATATCTTGATGAGGATTCCAAGGTCCATCCTCTTTTTACTAAATCGCTCTAGAGTTTCAAAGGTGCTCGTTGTCCTTGCTCCAATTCAGAATTTTCTCCCAAACTCTGAGTTATTGGAGATTACAGTTATTTATTGTTTTGAAAGGAAGTTGTCCATGGTTCCATTCAGTGGCTGGTTGCCCCCGGCTCGGACCGGTTCACAAGAACTGGTAGTAAAGCCAGCGGGAGGCTCCGCCCACTGAGCCTGATGTCATCAGGAAGCTTCTGCGCATGTGAGAGCATGGGGTCCCATTATGAACCAGTAGTAAAATTAAGTAGAACCCACCCCTGGTTCCATTTCTTAATACCAAATTTATATTCAGCCTGTCCATTTTGCAGCAATCCTTTCTAATGTCAATTTGCTCATAAGGTACCCTCTCTACAAATTATGAATACACACATTCACAACCCACAGAGTAGCCTAGATGTTTTTGTACTTCCAGTTGAATCTAGAACTTTTTCAATAGCTGCAACTGAACAGCAGCGGATAGTGTTGGAATGGTAGGCAAGCTAAATGGAGCTGTGTATGGTTGCGCAGCACATTGGATTGCTAAACAGCCGACCATATTTTAGCCCAGTATGCTGCAAAAACCCAGCCTGTATGGTTAATTTATGGCATTAAGGTATGTCATTTGAACCCAAGCAAAAGGGTTAGCCAAATAAAACATGGGTTAAGATAACAATCTGCGTGTCATGCAAATACAGCCAGTGAGTGACTGATGGAGAGAGTCACTTCAAAAGCCGGCTGGAATAGGAGCCAGAAAAAAAGGGGGGGGGGAGCGAATGAGAGAATGAGAACTCTGAAGGACTCAAGTAATGGAAGAGAAGAGAGTTAATTGCATTTAATGGACAGGTTTTTCAAATGCAAATGGGATTGGTTAGAAGTGGCCTGGTAATTAATGAGAGCAGAATTGCTGAGAAAATCCAGCCTTTAGTCTTTCACCATTGGTATCAATGGGAGATTCCTTTCCAGTACAACTCCAGTTTCAAAAAAGGAAATTGTCTTCAGTCAGGATTAAATTTCCTCTGCAGCACCTGCCCAAATTACCATCCTCAGTGATCTTGGAGTGAGTCGGGAGAGAGGAGAAGGCGAGAAAACTGCATCTTCAACAGTACTCATTAAGGAAGGATGGGAGTCTGGGAGGAGAAAAAAAAAATAAAGGCTTCACAAATCATTTGAGTTCACTGAAGTAAGATGTTTGTGTGGCGCTTGTGATGGGGCTGAATTATCAGTCTGTTTGGTTGTGTTTATTAGGATATGCATGAAATAGAAAATGACTTTATCTTTGAGTTGGAATAAGCAGCTCCAATTGACATTTACTGACTTCCATTACAGGATAGCAAGAATAGATATAGTCATAGTGGTAATCTGCACCAAGTGCTATCTGTTACCCAAATTGCAGAAAGTTTGACTGAGGGCATGATTTTTTAAGCATCAAAATAAATTAAAATAGATCAAGAAACAATGGATGGAAAGTAATCAAGGAGAAAGAATCAACCTTAGGAGAGCCCCATAAGAAGCAAGTTCTGCTTTCACACCCTACGCATCTACTTAAATTAAAACAGGGTGAAATGCTCCTGGTTCAGACCGGATTACCCGATCTGGTAGCGATGGTGGCGGGTAGTTCGGAGAACCGGTAGCAAAAATCCCTGCACACACACACACACACCCATGCCTAGCTGGGCTGCGCGATCATCATAGGCTGTTTTTTTAACTTTTAAGAGTATTTTTTTCTATAACCTCTTCGGCCGAAAAAATGCTTTTAAAAGTTTTTTAAAAGCCTCAGATGATCATGCCGCTCAGCTGGGATTGTCAGAGGCTTTTAAAAGCATTTTTTCTACAACCTCTTTGGCCGAAGAGGTTGTAGAAAAAATGCTTTTAAAAGCCTCTGATGATCCCAGTTGAGTTGCCTGATCATCAGAGGCTTTTAAAAGGATTTTTTTTCTGCAACCTCTTTGGCCGATGAGGTTGTAGAAAAAATGCTTTTAAAAGTTAAAAAAAAAAAGTTGTCCATGCCCACTCAATCACATTACCCTTCCTACCAAGCCACACCCACAGAACTGGAGGTAACAAATTTAAGATTTCACCCCTGAATTAAAACCTATAGTATTATTAAACAATCCACCTCTTGTCAACAAAAAAGAACAGAGAGAAGACCTCTTAAGCTAAAACATAACTGACACACGTTTCTTCTTCCAAGAATTCTCTAATAAAAGACTTTCATCAAACTGGCCAGTTGGGAAGTTTTTAGCTTTTTACTAAGGACAGGCAGCCCAGGAAAAGAGATAGTGATAGAGGGTTTTTTTTTTAAAAAAAAAAACAACCTTGTGCCAATCTTTAGCACAAAAATGGCTTTGTAATTATATAGTGTTCTAGGTTTTAATGAGAAATTCCTTTACTCAACCAATAAAACCAATTTTGTGTCTATAAAAATGAAAGGGGGAGGATTCTGGTATGACATCCATCAGTGGAACATACAGAATTTCATACACATTACCATCAGGATCCAGTCTGGGTCAGTCACCTGAGGATGGGCTCCAGCACAAGTCCAAAAACTCAGAAGACTAAACTTCTGGTCCTGGTGACTGATCCAGATTGGATCTGACTGCAACATTATCCTGGGACACGTCTATTTACAATACCATCAGTCCTTCTAAACCAGTTATTTATTATCTCCTTCCTACCATCTTGAATTTCAGCATCCATTCAGGCTTTGTTGGAGAAAGGTTATCTAAATTTCTTATGGCTGCTGGTCTCCACCCTGATTTCTCTTTGAGAATAGGTAACTATTCTCAGAGGTGTAGATAGTAGAGGAGAACTGAAAGCCACCTCTTTGGGTAAACTGACAATTGTTTTGTCCAGTCCAGCCAAATGCTTCTTCCCTGCTATAGCAATAGCAATAGCAATAATAGCAATAGCACTAAGACTAATATATCACTTGATAGTGTTTTTACAGCCCTCTCTAAGTGGTTTTACAGAGTCAGCATTTTGCCTCCAAAATGCTGACTCGGAAGAATGGAAGGCTGAGTCAACCTGAGATTTGAACTGCTGAACTGCAGCTAGCAGTCAGCTGAAGTAACCTGCAGAACTGCACTCTAACCACCACCTTTTGTCTAAATAAGAAATTTATTTATTAACTAAAACTACCTAACCCTTGGGAGGAAAGCTGATTTCCATACCTGGCAGCTATACACTGTAGAAATAGGATTGATTACATGGAAAACAGTTGAAAGGTATTTCCATTTATTCAAGCTTCTCAGCATGCGGTTACTTTATCAGAAGCTTTAGGGGACATTGTGATGTCATACCAAAACCAGATTGTTGCACAGAATTTTTTCCCCCATACCTTTGACGATACCCTCTGGGCCACCCAACCAAATTGAGGTCAGGTTAAAGAAGGTTAACATTTACTCCTTAACATTTCACCTAAGGTATCTCCGAGCCCTTAGGAAGTTTCCTTGATTTCTTTTTTTCTTTTTTTCAAATAAATCAATCTGCTTGGAAATATTCTGTAGGTTTTGTTTCTTTGCAACCTGCCTGCTGAGCACAAACCCAGCAAAATCAAGTGAAGGTTATGCATGCGCATAAGCTGGAGGCTGAAAAAATTAAAATGGGGGGGGGGTGGGATAGGGTCTGCCGGTGTTTCTTAATTGCATGAATAACATTAACATGATGAGACAAAAACAGGATAGCACACACAAAATGTAGATTTTGTACAAATTAATCCAGCCAATTTTGGACTAGTAATCTATATTTGCAACCTCAGCAGTATTTGCGTCAACTGTATAAAAATAATCTGGTACACACACGGACCTTGCTTTGCCTGTCTACACAATGCGGCATAGCACAACTCCCACGAAACCTTCCAAAACCCCTTAGATGAACTCGCCAAATCACCATAGAATTTTTTTGTTTTTTCCAATAAATAAATAAATAAATAAAACCCTGGCAAGATAGCTCAAACCTGTCTTTTCTTGTTCTGTCTGTTCATTCATGCTCAGTGAAGAGCAGCAGGGACCTTATATCTGTCCTGACCAGATTGGGAAAAGATTGGAAAACAGAGTCTCATCATAAACCATGAAATACAGCCCAACTGTGGTGCTTGGAACTGAGTTGTAATGCTCAGAGTCCTATTTTTCATATGTTGCTTTGTTTCAGTATCTGTTGTGGTCCGACAGCAGCCTGTGGAGCTGGCAGCAGAGTCGGACAGTGAGGAGGCTGGGGAGGAACATGGGCCAGTTCTGGAGTCTGGGGAAGGCTCGGACAAGGGCTTTGCATCGGAGGCAGAGATGGGGCCAGGGCCATCTGGGAGTGATGCGCGGATTCCGGAGCTTCCAGAGTCAGATATCAGATAGGCAGAGGAACAGGAGGAGCCTGTTCCTAGTGCGCACATGCACAGAGCTGCCAGAAGGCAAGAACAGTTAAAACTAAAGAGATGACTCAGTAGTAAGGATTGGAGATGTTTGGCCCCTCCCACAAAGCTTAAAAGAGGAGCAAAGCCACGTGGGGCCTTTGCAGGAAAGCAGCGTTATTAATTCTGTTCCCAGTCAACATCCCTGTTTGATTCTGGACTCCGTGTGGCTTTGCCAAGTAGGTCTTTAGCAGAGTGTCAAGGAAGATAAAGGTTGGTGATTATCCCGAAGGACTTCTCCCAAAGGACTTTTTGCAACTAATTGGGACTCTGCTGTGAATGAACGTAATTCACAGCTGTTGCAATAAAAGAGGTTTTTGGCATACTCGTGTGTTTTAATGACTCAGGAAGCCTAGGTCACTATAGTGTCAGGAAAAAAAAATAGTTTGTGCCAGAACAGTCAGAGCAATTTCTTTGAGGCTAGGAGGCTGACATGTTGCATATCCCTACTCAGTAGCTTCTATGTGGCAGGATGAGCTGGACGAAAGCAATACAAATTCAATTCCATCATTAGAGAATTATTATTATTATTATTATTATTATTATTATTATTATTATTATTATTGCAACATATAAATAGGAAGAGGGTTCTGTTTCTATTACATGGGCATGAAAATGATCTTGGTCAAAAGAGATTATTAAATGGGCCTTTTTCAGTTTGGGGTGAGTCAATGCAACTGTTTGTTGTTTTACTAGAGTGTGGAAGAGAGGTTCAAATCCTATTTTGAGTCACGGAGGTTACAGTCTTAATTTTCTACGTTTCGGTCTATCCTGTCTCATAGGAATTTGTCGGGGGTGGAGGAGAGAAAGGGAAAGGGAAGCCTAATGACATACCCAACTTTGTGTCCCATGGGGCCACCATTTTCTAAAGATAAAAATAGCATCGCTTGAGAACTTGGCCTCATTTTATATTATTGGTAAGTGATACACTGGAATAAAAGGAAAAGAATGACAGAAATTATTTCTCTACTTCTTGGATCACAGCTCTTTGAAAAAGGAAGCCTGCAATTGAAATGAGGCAGACGTTTAAAAGAGAGCCAGCCAGAGGTTTTTGGAGGGGAAGAGGTCTAGACTGTAATGCATGGGAGAGGGGGAAATCAGAGCCATAAATGTGTGCTACCTAAATGTCCCCATAAATGTTTCATGAATGGCAAGTGCATGAAAGAGGCAGGAGAGGAGAATCTATTGAAAATAACTGTCATGATGTACAAAGCTCTTCCTTCTTATGGTCTGCAGCGTGGAAGAATGTGTAGAGTGGATAACTCAGTGGACACAGTGCAAGAATCTGGGGTCTCCCACAGGGGTGGGTTCTACTTACCCGGTTCGCAACGGGATCACGCACACGCGTGAGCGAAGCAAGCATATGTGCCTTGCTTCTGCGCATGCGTCTTGCTTCTGCCCATGCGCAGATCGCTGATGATGACATCCACGGCAGTGGGCAGGGCCTCCCGCCAGTTTTACTACCAATTCTTGTGAACCAGTCCAAACCGGGGACAACCCACCACCATTGCTCTCCCAGCCGTGGACTGATTGTTAAGCAAACTAAGCACTTACTTAGGGTATCAAGGAAAGAGGGCACCACAGAGTTTTTCTCCCTGGCTCCCTAGATCTCACATCCATAACTCTCTTTTGCTCAACTTTAATTTTCAATAAATTTTTGTTAGTGCATTTTCATAACAACAACAATAGCAGCAGCAACAACAATAATGTGAACCAAAGTACAGAAAAATTGCTGCAGGCTGTGAAAACGGAGAACATTATAAAAACAACAGAAACAAAGGCAGAATATAAGGAAAAACAACTGGATGACAGATTAAATAGATGGAAAACCAAAGCTTTGCAGGGACAGCACTTGAAAAACATTGAAGGAAAATATGATGACAACTTTACATGGGCATGGCTTAAGATGGGAACCATCAAGAAAGAAACAGAAGGTTTAATACTCGCTGCTCAAGAACAAGCACTACAAACTAATGCCATGAAAGCAAAGATACAAAAATCCACCGACAATCCAAATTGTCGACTTTGCAACAACAAAGTTGAAACTGTTTCACATTTAATATGTGAATGCAGCAAAATCGCACAAACTGATTACAAAGCTAGACATGACATGAGTTGCTAAATTAGTCCACTAGTCATTATGTAAAAAATATGACTTTCCTGTATCCAAAAGAATATTAAGTGGAAAAAGTTATAGAAAATGAGAAGGTGAAGATCTTGTGGGACTTTCAAATACAGATGGATCGTCACTTGGAACACAGCACGCCAGATATCACAATTGTCGAAAACCGAAACGTACAATTTATTGACATCGCTGTATCAGGAGATGCCAGAGTCGAAGAAAAAGAACTGGAAAAAATCATGAAATATTGTGATCTGGCCATCAAAACTACACGGCTATGGATGAAACATGTAACAGCAATACCCATTCTCCTTGGGGCATTTGGCACCATGTCCAAGAATTTTATAACATACATCAGCAAATTGAAGCCTCCTGCAATTACACCAGTGGAACTGCAAAAAACTGCACTACTTGGAAGATCATACATCTTAAGAAGATACTTGGTTGATAACTAGGACGCTAGCAGCAACCCGTATCAACCATTAGCATCAGTCAATGGTATTTGTGATACATTTTTGAATGTTCAGTTGCCTGAGTTTCATATTTAATGAATAAAGATAACAACAACAACAACAACAACAACAACCACCACCACCACCACCACCTTACTCGGAACAGCTTACATCCTCCGACGATACCTTAACAGTTCCTAGATCCTTGGTTAGGACTCGAGCTGCTGAGCTATTAACCAGCCTCAAAGACTGTGAATCTCACTACAGATTAAATAATAATAATAATAATAATAATAATAATAATAATAATAATAATAATAGAAAAGGATAGCAGTCAGTGGTGGGATTCAATTTTTTTTACTACTAGTTCTGTGGGCATGGCTTGGTGGGCGTGGCATGGCATGGCATGGCTTGGTGGGTGTCGCTTGGTGGGCATGGCAGGGGAAGGATACTGTAAAATCTCCATTCCCACCCGACTCCAGGGGAAGGTCACTGCAAAATCCCTGTTTCCTCCCAATCAGCTGGGACTCGGATGACAGAGAATAGATGGGGGTGGGGCCAGTCAGAGGTGGTATTTACCTGTTCTCCGAACTACTCCAAATTTCTGCTACAGTAGGTTCTGGAACTGGTCAGAACTTACGGAATACCACCTCTGATAGCAGTCACATGGCATTACGTTTTACGACCACATCGCTTAGCAATAGATATTCTGGTCCCACTTATTGTTGTCAAGCAAGCAATACTTATATTGCTTACTGTTATCTAGTATTAATTCTTTTTAGTTTACATTTAGTGTATTTGTGGAAAAACTGGGAAAAGATGAATTTTTAGATTCTTATTCCAACTTTGTCACTTATTGAGTCTACAGTATGTCTTGCCAGTTAAGCAATGGAAGGGCCAAGGGATATGTTGTAATGTTGGGCTATGCTTAGGACATCAGTTGGCCCTAATAGCCCTGGGTCCTCAGGAAGCTGATCTTCTTCAATTCTCCTTCCATGCCATTCTGACTGGGGCTAATAGGAGTCATTGTGCAGCAACATCTGGATCATGATGGGTTCCTACATGAAAAATGTACTCCAAGCTCCCTAGCCCATCAAAGCATGTTCTGTGCCTTGTGAAGCATGGGAGAATAATAAGTATGGAGATGGTAGTCTATTATAGTCCTTTTGTTTCTCCAACTTGGTTTCTGAGAAACATTTCTTCAGGAGTGGGTTGCAGACAATGTTAATTACTGTCTGATTTGGTAATTTGTGGTGACTAGCCAACATGAATGATTCATCTTGGATTGAACATTGCAGACAGAGATTTCTTCTGAACTTTAGTGCAATCACAGCACAGTGAATGCTACCGTTGTAGAAGTAATAAAGTATTAATGTACAGATTATAAAGGTCTTTTAAAAGCTTTTTTTTTAATAATGGAAGAAAAACCGTGTATATGGGGAATAATCATATGGCCTATGTTTACTTATTTTACTTATGGCTAATTTTAAGTTCAATTAACTGATAGTTTTACACCCAGTTTAGAGTAGATGGTTCCAAAGCAGAAGAGCCACTGTTGAAAGGGCCCATTCCACAAATTTACCAAGGATTAAGAGAGCATCTCAGCAAAGTGTAAACGAGTTCCATAGGTTGACTTTGTTTAATGGTCAAAATACTGAGCTGCAGTGCTGGGTTTCAAAATTTTTTACTACCGGTTCTGTGGGTGTGGCTTGGTGGGCATGGCATGGTGGGCATGGCAGGGAAAGGATACTGTAAAATCTCCATTCCCTCTCCAATCCAGAGGAAGGTTACTGCAAAATCCCCATTTTCTCCCAATCAGCTGGGACTCGGGAGGCAGAGACTAGATGGGGGCAGGGCAGTCAGAGTTGGTATTTACCAGTTCTCTGAACTACTCAAAATTTCCAT
The DNA here is from genome assembly GCA_030761175.1 of Masticophis lateralis. Taxonomy (NCBI): domain Eukaryota; kingdom Metazoa; phylum Chordata; class Lepidosauria; order Squamata; family Colubridae; genus Masticophis; species Masticophis lateralis. The sequence goes on along the minus strand of JAUDYJ010000001.1, from coordinate 196,214,037 downwards.
TACCGGTTCTCCAGAGCTGGTCAGTACCTGTTGAAACCTACCTCTGCTGAGCTGAGACTGACAGGTTCCAAGGTTAAGTCCCCCAATGATCTCTGAACTCCTTGGGTAATTGTTGCTCTCTTTTAGCACAGCCTTCTCCATAGCATTATTATTTTGTGGCTAACGTAAAGGAAGACTTCAGTGTGCAAACTTCAGAGGTTATAAACATAATAGCAAGCCTAGCTCTGAGAAATTATTTTCAGCATCTTTGATGCTGCTTATGGATTTCTTACTTTGCAGATTTATGTTGTTGTTAATTAAATCCAACCCCTCTCCAATTAAATCCTCTAGGAACCCAGACTGATGTACATAGCATTACCTCCCCAGTTTTTCCCTACAACAACTCTTTAAAATAGGCTAGGTTGAGACAGAGACTGGCCCAAAGCCATTTATGGTGCTCCCATGATGAAATGGATTGGGACCTGAGTCTTAATCCAACACTTTGTCCACACCACATTTACTGGGCATTTTATTTGGTGAAGAAAAAACAGTATTTTTGACAATCAATGGGACAGGCATTTCTTGTGGGAAATTGGCATTAGCACATATGTTTTATGTTCTCCGATCTCTGTGCCATTCATCAAAACAAACAAGTTTCATTCTTGATTTGTCTTTCTGATGCCAGCCATATGACTGAGTACTATAGGTCAAAATGCACATATCTTGCCAACTAATCCGATAGTTTAACATCTCACTCTTCTGAAAAGTATTGACATATGAAGACCTGCAGCTGAAGGCGAAAAAGCATTTCATAGATGCAACGGTAGCAAATCTGAACAGATTTATGTTTTCAGTTCTCATTCTCAGAATATTTCTATCCCATCTTTCTTGAGCTCTGAAATCTTAATTAATGGAAACAATGGGGTTTTCCTTCCACTTTCAATCTCCCCCCACCCTCACCCCACCCCCACCCACCTCCCACCATTTCATGTTTGTTGGACATAAATCTTGAAAGGAAAATGAGTTATTCAACATGAATGGACAGAAAAGGAAAGAGGCTTCTTCCAGAATCCTTTCCTAATTCAGAAATTTCCTGGTAGTCTCCAAAATCAGTCTCTACAGTAAAGGAAGGCTGTGGGCTGTTTTTCTCTCACACACAATAAGCAACAACAGCAATCATATAACCCAATATACTTTAAATAAAACAACAAAATGTACATGTTGAATGTGTGTATGTGTGTGTGTGTGTGTAGATCGATAAATGATGATGATGATAAATAGATATTCAACATATGTGTGTGTGTATTATGTATGTATGTACAGTATGTATGTATGTAGTGGGAAGTCAGTCCCATTGCTTTTTATTGTCTACTAAACAGAGCACTAAATGATGACAATCTTTGGTCATACTTCATTCTCCTTATAAATCAAACAGTTACACTAAAGATACATCCAAGGCCATTTTCTCTACTGTATAGCTCTCCAGTGCAGAAAAAAAAGAACCATTTACATAGTATTCCTCTTTCCATGATTCAAAATGATGACTTACTGATGAAAATATATGAGCCAGATAAAATTCATTTCAAAGAGTACTTCAGAAAGAACAGTTTGCAAGACTCCACACCTTTTATTATGTTGCATTTTGACAGTGAGGAGGATGCTATTTTTGGAGGGGTGGGCTTTAGCAAGGGTTTCTCTGCCCAGTTGCTGGGTGGGTGTGGCCATGGTGGGTGTGGCCTAATCGGCCTCCTGCACCATGGCGGGGGGTGGGCATTTTTTCCCTCCCTGGGCTCTGGAGGCTTTTTTTTAAAATTAGATTTATATGCACCTTCTCCGGAGACGTTTTTCATCCTCCCTGAGCCTCCACACATGCCTTGCACTTACCTGCATCCAAAACGGGCTGGGGACTCCTGCACATGGCGGGGTTGGTGGGGCTACCCAGGAATGGGATTTGGGGGTTCTCTGACTGCACAGAATCTTAGCTAGAGGTTCTCCCGAACCCCTGTGAGCCCCCAGCAGCCCGCCCTTGTATTTTTGTCATTTTTAAATGAAAGATCAAATTCTCAATTTCACCCCACAAATTTCCACATGCTAACTAGCCTAAGATCAGTTGCTGAGTTTATTCTCTTCCATTATCTATAAGTCAAAGAGATGAAACTCGGACCTAAATTCTAAAACATAAGCGAATTTCAGAGAGAGATCTGAGCACTGACAGCTTCTAAGGTGGTGGTAGTTCTATCATCTTATAGTCATTATTTGCAGCAGCTTCCTCTCCGGAGTAATCATGCTAAGGGCTAAGAAAACCAATTTGCAACCAAATTCTCTCCTATTCAGTGGTGGGTTCCTTCCGGTTCGGCCCGGTTCAGCTGAGCTGGTAGCGGTGATGATATGACATCACCAAACCGGTTCTGCCCACCCACCCACCTCCCTGCATTATTCTTACCTTTTATTTGGCCCCACCCCCAATCTATTGTTGTCTCCTGAGTCCCAGCTATCGTCTACAGGGAAAAAAGCTGTTTAAACTCTTGCTGCAGGGCTTCAAAGGGCCGCCCTACAGCTGATCAGTGTTAAAAGAAAACAAATGAGTAGACCGGTGCCTCCAAAAACAAATGAGTAGACCAATACAGCTCTGCAAGCAGTTAAAAACCCTGTAGACCAGTACCTCTGCTAAATCCTAAAGAATTGTCACATGATCATCAAGCCATGCCCACAAAATAAGCCACACCCACAGAACCGGTAGTAAAAAAGTTTAGAACCCACTCCTGCTCCTATTCCATGACATAAATATACAGGAACTATCTTATGCAAACCTTTGGAGAGTCTGCTGCCCATAAGGAAATGGAAACTTTTACTTCCTTGGCCCACCGTACCATGAAGTGTTAGTCAGAATGGCAGCAGAAGTCAATCACCATCTGCAGTAGGCATCACTCCTATCAGCAGTGGTGGGATTCAAATAATTTAACAACCGGTTCTCTGCCTATTGATTTCTTCCAACAACCAGTTCACCAAACTGCTCAGAAAGTTAACAACCGATTCTCCCGAAGTGGTGCGAATTGGCTGAATCCCACCACTGCCTATCAACCATTCATTTGTCAATCTATCCAATCCACTTTTATGGTCAGACATTATGCCAATCTTGACTGCTTGCAGACCAAGCAGGATGAAACTTAGATAGTACTTGTTTGGGAGGCAATCAGGGAATCATAATGCTGTCAGCCAGAGGAAAATCCCAGAAGAGAGAAAGAACAATCCACACAGTGTCCACAGAATCTCCAGGAGTAAAGCTCTTAAAGGAGATTTAATCAGGGGTGGGCTGCTGGGGATTTGCTGGGGTTTGGGAGAACCTCTAACTAAGATTCTGTGCAGTTCGGAGAACCCCCAAATCCCACTCCTGGCTGGCCCTGCTCCTCCCTCCTCGCCCCTTCCAGGAGTCCCCACGCAGCCCGTTTTGGAGGCAGGTAAGTGCAGGGTACACACGGAGGCATGGGGAGGGTGAAAAATGGGCCTACTGGAAGTTCAGGAAGGCTTCCAGAGCCTGGGGAGGCCATTTTCGCCCTTCTGGAGGCTTGAGGAAAGCCTCCGGAGCCCAGGGAGGGCAAAAATGCTTCCCACCCCACACCACCGTGGTGCAGGAGGCCAACTAGGCCACATCCACCATGGCAGAGCAACCAGGCAGAGAACCCCTTGCTAAAATTTTGAAGCCCACCCCTGGATTTAATCATAACCACTTAGATATGTTCTCCTCTCCTATTCCCATCAACGGAAACACTGTGGAAGAGAGTAAAAAAAAAGCCAAGATGGCAACAGCCTCAACAATGTGATTAAAGGTCCACTACTTTTAAAATGTACATTGCAGTCACCAACTCTGTTTCTCCCAGCAGCTTCCCTGGATGCCCCTATATATAAAGAGAGGAAGACTGAAGCTAATCTTGCAAGGATTCCGAGATTGAAGAAGAGGGTTGTAGATTTGTGGCTGCCTAGTTTGAGTCAGAAGGAATGGCCTTCCAACACTCATTATCTTTGTTGCTTCTCCCTCCCAAGCTAAAAGATCCTCTGGATCTGATTACAGTTTACTTTATCTAGTACCCTGAACTGTAAATGGGCCAATCAGAGGCATTCTAGAAGACTGCCAGAAAAAAAGAAGATACATCCTCCAAGAGACTGCATCCTGGAATTTATTCCTTTTAAAGCCAGAGTTATAAGCCAAATATTATTTTCCAAGTGAGTTCATCAGTCGAGGCTTTCTGTATAGCATGACAGACAGTGTAATCCCCAGATTTATTGCAAAGTAACCCTATTGCTTACAGTATATACAGGGATATCCATTGGCGTGTTCCCCCTCCCCCTTCTTTTTCTTCAACAACATCAATATCACCAGTGACTTATAAATGCATAAACTGATTGATGTCTTTTCTCTTCTGACTTTGCCAGTGATATATTTTTCATTAAAAGTCATGATAGCATGGGAGAAAAATTCTGCCCCATAAAAAGGGCTATTATTCTTAAAATGAACAATATGGACAGTGGAAAAAATGAAAAAGCAGACCTCTCCTAATACTACAGGGACTGGAGAGACTTGTGTTCAAGTTTATTTATTAGATTTATATCCTCTCTTTGGTTTGAGAGCTCAAACTGACATAACAAAGTGTTCTCCTGTTTTTCCTCCCAACATCAAGCCTGTGAGGTGGGCTGGGATGAAAAAGAATAACTAGCCCCAAGTCACCCAGTGAGTTTATATGGCTGAGAATGGACTGAACTAAAACCTATTTGATCCTAGAAACAGCTTAATTACAGTATCTCTCATTTAACCACAAGATTGATTTGCTGAGTATCTTTGAACCAGTCAGTGTTTCTCAGCCCAACCTACCTCACAAGGTTGTTGTTGAGATCAAATGCAATGAACCTGGTCTGTACTCCCAACTTCCAAAAAAAGTTATAAATATAAGAGATATTGAAAATAAAAGAATGGAACCCAAGATGTCTTTCTTCCTCATCCCATTTTGTACCTTATTATTCTGCAACATCTCCATCTTCTTCTTGTGTCATATCCATCATCGGACATTTGTGATCATGTTGGCAATCCTATTTTTGTCAACAGCTGCTGAGTTTTGTCCAAACCAGTCCCTTAGGATTGGACCATCATAAGCTATGATGTTCTTCTTCTGCCTGGACCTCGTTTGCCTTCAATCTTTCCCAAGAGGATTAAGTGAAGGATGCTGTATTTTTCTGGGTGTCACATCACATGTCCAAAATATACTGCTCAAAAAAATAAAGGGAACACCAGCAGAAGACATCCGAGATCTGAATGAATGAAATAGCCTTATTAAATACTTTATTATTTACATACAGTAGTTTATACACTGCTCAAACAACTAAAAGGAACACAAAACTACTGTATGTAATGAACAAAGCATTTAATAAGGTTATTTCATTCATTCAGATCTCGGAAGTCTTCTGCTTGTGTTCCCTTTATTTTTTTGAGCAGTGTATTTTAACTTTTGCTTTTTAATGGCTTTGTTGATTTCCCTTTGCTTTCCCAGGCAGCTTATCACCTCCTCATTTCTGAGTTTGTTAACCCAGCTTCTAGTTTCTTCAAGTGGTTTTCTGTCAGAGACCAACTCTACTCCGTAGAACAGTATAGAAAGGATGTAACATCTGACAAGCCTGATTTTCAGTTTTAGGCTTATGTCGTGACTGCAGAAGACCTTTTTCATTTTGAAGAATGCTGTTAGAGCTTTCTCTATCCTTGTCTTTACTTCACTGATCATGTATTTTATGTAAATTAAAACCGAGCTACGATTTTAACATCTCCATGGGAAAATGAAATTCCCACTTTTCCGGATATCTTTCTGGAATCCATTCAGATAGCATTTTGGTGTGGTGGTTAAGGTGCTGACCTAGAAACCAGGAGACTCTGAGTTGTAGACCCACTTTAGGCATAAAGCCGTTTGGGTGACGTTGACCAGTCATTGTCTCTCTCTCAGCCTTAGGAAGTAAACAAGAGCAAACCACTTCTGAAAATCTTGCCAGGAAAACTGCAGGAGGTCTCTAGGAAGTTCCCAAGAATTATCACTGACTTGAAGGCATTAATTAATTAGCCTGGATACCAGGGGGAAAAAAACACTTAATAAAGCAGTCAGATATGTTTCCACAGGCCACCCTTTTTTCACACTGGGAAATTGTCTTCTCTGTTGAATCATGATGATGCCTTTGGACCACGTTTATTCAAAGCCTAGGCAAGTAAGGCTGCATTCTTTGCTCATAAAGCAATTTTCCCTGGCAAAAGTTCTATTGAAAAATATACTGGGAACAAAAGTTATCATTCCAATACAGCTTTTTCAGTCTGTTTAGATGGCTGGGGAAAGGAGATGGGATGATGCAAGAAGACACATATACGTGTGCTGATATGTTTCCTTCTGACCTATTGGTACACGTTCAGGCACATGTAAACATGTTGTAGACATGCTTGGGAAACTGTGTTTGTCAAAAAAGTAGAACCTGCTTCTTGCTGGTGGCAATACAATGTCTTCAACTCTCTTCCTTTCTCAAGTTCCTGCGATCATATTTTTCACCTACTGTTGGGGGATCCAATTTCAATCCTGCCTGCTTTGATCAGTGAGGAAGGAAAAGAAGCAAAAAAATCCCAAAAAAGGGTTGCATAAGAGTGGCAATAAAACTTCCACATCCTATACTAACCTTACCAAAACCAAAGGATCAATTATTGGATGGCAAACTGACAATACTGGCTGTGTGTCCTCTAAAAAATATCTCTGATGTGCTAAACAGGTCTGCTTGATCTCCAGGCCTACAATTAAAAACTCTCCATCTCCACCCCTAATTTTCTTTTACCAGTGTGCCCAAATACTTAAGTGTATGACAGAGCTGTGGTAATTGGAAATCAAATAAAAGGATGTAATTGTTTGCTGTCTTAAAGCTATTAACTCTAATGAATGAATGAGATTCCCAACCATCCAGGTCATGGTTGTCCCAGAGATGTTTTCCCAAAAGGCACAACTGGATTTGGAAAAAGGAAAAAAACACAAGGAAGTCCAGTTGCCATTTGGAAAAGTATCTCTGGGACAACCCTAATAATCCTAATTTAAAAAGTCACATTCCTCTCAGCCAAACCTACCTCACAGGGTTGTTATTGTTGTGGGGAAAATAGGAAGAAGAAGCAGTATTAGATGTGTTCACTGTCTTGGAAGTCACCTATAAAATAATAAAATAATAATAATAATAAAATAATACAAATGGGATAAAGTGTACAAGTGCATGCGCCAAGATGGCAGCTCTCGCCTAATCTCTGTCTGATGATGGGGCGGCTTTGGGTCGTTTGGAGGTCCACTGGGGCTGATTTAACTCCCTTCAGCCCCAGCATCAACTAGGGGAGCCTTTTCCCAGCTCAGCGAGGTTTCTCTCACCCTCTGGATCATCGGAGCTGGGCATATATTGGCATGTGAAGGCACCATGGGAGGCTAATTCTAGCAGTTCCGTTAATGGCAGTTACATCAGTTCCTCCATTCTTAAAGCAACAGCAGTTGGAACGACAATGGCAGCAGGCGGCAGCGACGAATGGCACCATGGCAGTCCCTGTCGAGCCCTAGACACCCTGGGGGCTCCGAATTGGTTTGGGGACTTGCTGGAAACCTGAACCTGAATGACTGCCTCTTTGAGAGGCCTGAGCTAAGGCCATTGACAACTTGCAATGTCATCAGAGGGAATCTAAAAACTATTGACCCCTGGAGTGCCTTGAGTGCCCTGAATCACACAAGGTGTTTAGACCCTTGCTGGAATTGGAAGACATCATTATAATTTAAAGTCTGGAGCCTGGCAATATATGCAAAGGACTATTCAATATGCTGAGAGTAGGAGAGGCCAGAGGTTGCTAAAAGACTATCTACCTGGTCACCTTGGAGGCCTCCCCCACCTTTCTCAATTCTCTGCCTCGGCTAGTTCCTAACCCAGCCGCCTCCAGCTTATACATTACCACCTTGATTTTGACACTGACCTCACTTCCTCCAGACTATACTTTCACCACCTAGACAACCTTCCCTCTTTATATATACAACTACGCCCCCCCATGGAGCTATTATCATTCTACCTTCACTGTTTGGCATTATTTCCAACTGAGCCACCCTCTTGTCATACGTTGTCTGGGCAGCTACTAATGTGGATGCTGAGGGAGTTTCGAATTACTGACATCATTGAGCAGACAGAACAACAAACTTATTACGACCATCTTATTCAGAATGAGCCGCCGTTAGAGGATGACTAGATTTTTATTCTCTGCTTATCCTGAGATTGCACTAAACTCCTTCCCCCTGCCGTGAGAGGGCAAGGGAGACCAGTTTCTTACCCACACTGAATTTATTACTCGACTGCCTCAAGACTCTTACATCAGACTATTGGACCAGACCCAAATGCTGTACCCATCTGACTTACTAGATGTATTTGGCGACCGAACTCTTGGCATTGCGAGACTCCCCCCTCTCACAAATTTGGCCCTCCACATTATCGAGGGCCCACCTTAATGACGGGTTTTGGGACCCCGAGAGGTGGCATGCCAAAAAACGGGGATTGAGGGGTTTTTTAAGCTCTTGTTTTACTAAATTTTTAAGGGGTTCAGGGGTGGGGGTGGGAGTGGGTTTGGGGGAGAACCCACAGGGGGGAAGGTTAGGTCCAGCTGTTTATGGGGCTGCGGGGGGTCAAGATTCTGGAGGCAAGAGGGCGTCTACTAAGCCCTCTGTCGAGGGCTGTGCGATCAAGATACTGTGTGGGAGGGGCAGATATGGCATGAGTAGGGGACCATATCATGTGGTGGGGGCTCGCACTCGCTGTCTTCGAGCGATTGCGTGCCTCGGTCCCCCGAGCCATTCCCGTTCCCCGGGTTGTTTAGAGTCTCAGGACCCGAAGCTCCGGCTGTTGTTATGCAACGCGAGGTCCGTTGTCAATAAGGCCCCCCTCATATGTGACCTTCTCCAAGAGGGGTGTGTGGACCTGGCCGGCATTACTGAGACCTGGTTGGGCCACGAGGGGGGGGTTCCCCTCGTGGAGATGTGCCCACCAGGTTTCCTTGCATTCCACCAGCCGAGAGCTCAGGGGAGAGGTGGGGGAGTAGCGGTCATTATTAAGGAAAGTCTGAGTCCGAGGGAGACCACTGTACCGCAGATAGCCGGGTGTGAGTCCATCTTCGTGAGGTGGGGTCGTGGTGGGCAGATGGGTCTGTTAGTCACGTACCTGGCTCCCTGCCACGTGGCAACGACCCTGCCCGAGCTTCTCAATGTTGTAGCCGAAGTGGCGGTTGATACCCCTAGGCTTATGGTCATGGGGGATTTCAACCTGCCATCTATCGGTGAAACATCTGAGTTAGCCCGGGAGTTCATGGCTTCCATGACGGCCATGGACCTGACCCAGGTAATTCAGGGCCCGACCCACGTTGGTGGACACACCCTGGATCTAGTTTTTGTCTCTGGTCAGTGGTTGAGTGGTCTAGATATTGGGGATATAGTTATGGAGCCCTTGTCATGGACTGACCACTCGCTCCTTCGACTTGACTTTCAGACCGCTGCACCTCACCGCAGGGAGGCGGAACCGACTAAGTGGTTCCGCCCCAGGCGCCGGATGGATCCTGATAGGTTCCAGACGGAGCTTGGGCCATTTCCTGAGACACTGACACACGACTCGGCTGAGGATCTGGTGGCTGCCTGGAATAGGGCAGCCGGTGGGGCCTTGGACCGTGTCGTGCCTTCGCGGCCTCTGACCCGGCGCCGAACTCACTTATCTCCTTGGTTTACTGAGGAGCTGAGGGAGATGAAACGCCGGAGAAGACGCCTAGAGAGCGGTTGGAGGGCCAGTCGCTCTGAATCTGACTTGACACTAGTAAGAGCTCACATTAAGACTTACTTAGTGGCGATAAAAGCGGCAAAATCTAACTATTTTGCCGCCCTTATCGCATCATCAGATAATCGCCCAGCCGCCCTGTTTAGGGTGACCCGCTCCCTCCTTCATTCGGGAGCACGGGAGGATCCCTTGCAGGGTCGTGCTGAGGATTTTGTTCAATATCTGGATGACAAAATAACTCAGATTCGGGATGACTTGGCCGCCGACTGGGTTAGTTCGGGCGAGGTGACTGAGGCAGGTCTTGAGAGTGTTATCTGGGCTGAGTTCGATCCTGTGGCTCCCGAGGACGTGGACAGGACCTTGGGGAGACTGAATGCAACCACATGTTTATTGAACCCGTGTCCCTCCTGGTTGGTGCTGGCCTCCCGGGAGGTTACACGAGGCTGGCTCCAGGAGATCATAAATGCTTCTTTGCGTGAGGGTGCCCTACCGGCCGCCTTGAAGGAGGCGGTGGTGAGGCCCCTCCTCAAGAAGCCCTCCCTGGACCCGGCTATTTTGGCTAATTACCGTCCAGTCTCCAACCTTCCCTTTTTAGCAAAGGTTGTTGAGAGTGTGGTTGCATGGCAGCTCCCTCGGTACCTGGATGAAGCTGTCTATTTAGACCCGCTCCAGTCCGGCTTCAGGCCTGGATACAGCACTGAAACGGCATTGGTCGCGTTGGTGGATGATCTCTGGCGGGCCCGGGGTAGGGGTTATTCCTCTATCCTGGTGTTATTAGACCTCTCAGCGGCTTTTGATACCATCGACCATGGTATCATGTTGCGCCGATTGGAGGGACTGGGGGTGGGAGGCACCGTTTTACGGTGGTTCTCCTCCTACCTCTCTGACCGGTCGCAATCTGTGTTGACAGGGGGGCAGCGGTCGACCCCGAGGCGCCTAGTGTGTGGGGTGCTGCAGGGATCGGTCCTCTCGCCCCTCCTGTTCAACATTTATGTAAAGCCGCTGGGTGAGATCATCCGAGGTTTTGGGGTGGAGTTCCATCAGTACGCTGATGATACGCAGCTGTACATTTCCACCCCAGACCACCCCAACGATGCCGTGGAAGTGATGTCCCAGTGCCTTGAAGCCGTGCGGGCCTGGATGAGGAGAAACAGGCTTCGACTCAACCCCTCCAAGACCGAGTGGATGTGGCTGCCGGCGTCCCAATATAGCCAGCTGACACCATCACTGGTTATTGGGGGCGAATCATTGGCCCCCACAGAAAGGGTGCGCAACTTGGGCGTCCTCCTGGACCCACGGCTGTCTTTGGAAGATCACACGACAGCTGTGGCCAGGGGAGCTTTCTATCAGGTTCGCCTGATACGCCAGTTGCGGCCCTTTCTAGATCGGGACTCCCTACGCACAGTCACTCAGGCACTCGTCACCTCTCGCCTGGACTACTGCAATGCTCTCTACATGGGGCTCCCCTTGGGATGCACCCGGAGGCTCCAACTAGTGCAGAATGCGGCCGCGCGGGGGATTATGGGAGCGACGGGACGCTCCCATGTGACACCTCTCCTGCGCGAGCTGCATTGGCTACCTGTGGACTTCCGGGTGCGTTTCAAGGTGTTGGTGACCACCTTTAAAGCGCTCCATGGCTTAGGACCAGGGTACTTACGGGACCGCCTTCTGCCGCCAATAGCCTCCCACCGGCCGGTGCGTTCCCACAGAGAGGGTCTCCTCAGGGTGCCGTCAGCCAGACAATGCCGGCTGGCGACCCCCAGGGGGAGGGCCTTCTCTGTGGCAGCCCCTACCCTCTGGAACGATCTTCCTCCAAAACTGAGAACAATTGCTGACCTCCGGACTTTTCGTCGGGCCCTGAAAACTCATCTCTTTCAGCTTGCTGGTCTAGCCTGACCCCGCTGAATTTTTAAGATCTGTATTATAGGGTTGGGTATTTTAAATATTTAATGGTTAATGGTTTTAATTTTTAGCCAAAGTTATATGCTTTTTTAAAGAAATTGTTTAACTTTTGTGTACTATTTTTATTTGGCTGTTCACCGCCCTGAGTCCGCAAGGAGAAGGGCGGTATACAAATCTAAATAAATAAATAAATAAATAAATAAAAATCTAGTAAAAACAAAATAATAAAGTTGGGTTTTATGTATTTTGTGGTACTGTGCCATGATCTCACTATTAAGTATTATTGTTGTTGCTGTTTTCAATCCCCCCTCTTTTCCTGTAGCACTGATGTAAATTTAATTTCAAAACAGCTTTTCATGCCTCATTATGCTTGAATGAGACCTGACAGTGGCCTTCTGAGTCATTTGTGAGTCATGCATTGTTTAGCTAAGTGTAAGGTAGGCTGTGAATGTTTAGTGTGTCATCACAAGGGAGCAGCTCAGTTCTAGGCAGATCAAGCATAAGAGGTGCTGCTTGAAAACCATTCTGAATAAATATGCTCGTACAAAGAAGGGTGGGAAAAAATTAAAACTCATTCAAATATTCCCTTAACTGTTAAAGAGTTGGCAGAAAGCACACACACCTACCGTGTTACTGAGAAGAGACACACAATGGAAAGGGGTGTCCAACAGTAGCAACTTTAAGACCTGTGGGCTTCATCTCTCAGAATTCCTCAACCTGCCATGCTGGCTAGGGAATTCTGGGAGATGAAGTCTGCAGCTCTTAAAGTTGTCAAAGTTGGACCCCCCTGGAATAGAGAGTTCCTGCCCCATTTCAGAATGGTTCGACCCATTTTGTGTGAGAAATGGATTTCCTTTGAGGGACTCAACCTGTTTTCCAAAACACCCGAATGCAGGATAAGAAGCAATGGATGGAAAATCAAGGAGAGAAGCAACCTAGACCTAAGGAGAAATTTCCTGACAATTAAGCAATTAATCAGTGAAATGACTTACCTCTAGTAATTATGGGCCCTCCATTACTGGAAGTTTTTAAGAAGAGATTGGACAAGCATTCATCTAAAATGGTGTAAGGTTTTCTGCCTGAGCAAAGGGGTTGGATTAGAAGATCTCCAAGGTCCCTTCCAACTCTGTTATTCTGTTAAATATGCACAAGTTGTGAATTGTGTGGTGGGTTTTTTAAAAAAAACAAATCTAAATCTAATATGGAATCAGGATTAATCAACACTGACAATTAATTTATCCCTTCCCTCAATAACAAATTGAGAGGAATTGAAATTGATAGATTTACAATGATGAGAAATTGGGGGAATCTACAGTTGATCGATTCAATTTGTAATAAAGTAATGTATTGCAGCTGAGCAATATGTGCCCGAATCTCTATAGTTGGACCATTTCGGAAGGGTTGATGGAGAAAGCTGAGATAGTCAGATTTTCATCTCCATCTCTCTGTCATAAATATTTTACTCTTCAGGGCCATCTGGCTATCCAATACTTTGAAATTTAACTGAGAAAGATACCCAGAAAAGTCAATTTTGCATTCTGGAGTTTATAAAAGCAACTTTTTACCACAATTTCAATTACATTTATAGCAGAAAATAATACATATTTTGAAAAAAAGGGGAAAAAGGGGAAATAATACATATTTTTTTTAAAAAACCCAAACATTTGTTTTATGTGTTTAATTTTTATTTTCACATGTTGGGCATGTGTATATGTGTGTGTGTACACTTTTCCCACTCCCTGGGGAAAGGAAATTTCTGTGCTAGCTGTCAAACCAACACTTAACAAGATCTGAAATATAGCAAATGATACTCACAGCTCCCTTATTCTTTTCAAGGTCTTCTGCTTTTGCAATATTTTCTTACCTAAATCATAATGCAGCTTCTAGGTATCTTCCAAGCATAGGCATTCTCCTTTCCTTTTTCTTGATCTTTCTTAGCCCCAGTCAACACCAATTCTTGGCTAACAAGAGAAAAACATTTGTTTTTCATTCAGACCATTGAGTTTTCATTTCCCTGCTGTGTGACAATGTGGATTCCTTCAGTTTTGCTTCACTTTACAGACCTGCAAAGGATGGGTCACAAAATTACTTTTTCATCCCCATTGTAACTGTGAGTGGTCAATGCATTAGGCAGTCACTAAACAGGAGCTATATATAGAATATTATTCCTCTCACCTGGGTGGAATATGAACTGGCCCACATCTCTGGACCAGGAAAAGTGAACTTTGCCTTGGTTGGGAAGGAGCTACAGGTAATCCTTGACTTACAACCATTCATTTAGTCACAGTAAGTTAGAACAGCACTCAGTTGAAAAAGTGACTTACAACCATTTCTCAAACTTATGACCATCACTGCATCCCCAGTGTTCTGTGATCAAAATTCAGGAGCTTGGCAACAGGCATATGTTTATGACGATCCCAGTAATATGGGATCACCATTTGCAACCTTCCCAGCCAGTTTCTGACAAGCTAAATCACTGGGGAAATCCAGATTTGCTTAATGATCACATGGTTCATTAACAACTGCCATGATTCACTTAACAACCATGGTAAAAAAAAGGTCATAAAATTGGATGTGACTCACTGAACAACTGCTTTGCTTAGCAATGGAAATTCTGGTCTCAGTTGTAATCATAACTCAAGGATTACCTGTATTTGCATCCAGCACCAAATTGAATGTAAAATATAACACTGGATACAAATGGCTTCAATCTCAACATTGCAAACAAAGTTCACTTTACCAATGAAGGAGAATATTTGTAGCACAGGGTTGAAATGGAGGGATCATTGGTGCCCTCTGAGCTGGCTTGTTTTCTTGCAGGTGTTTCATTAACCAAACTAGGTAACATCATCAGTGCTAGTCCTTTTCATTACCCAAACTAGGGTTGGAAGAAAAAATCCAGTCCAGTTCTAAGCCGGGAGAAAAACACTGAAAATAAAATCAAGGAAAGAAGGTTTCTGTTTATTTGGTTTCCAGAAACTTCAGTGACAGCAGCATTTTTCTAGGGTGGCTGACAAAATGGCTGAGTAGGTGGATGGATTTTTATAAGGGTTTGGTGATTGAGATGCTCCAGGGGAGTTGTGCAATATAGTGAGCCTTGTGTCTTTTGCTATTCTAATAGTTAGAATAGCAATTTACCTGGATTTGTTATTCTAATACTATTAGAATAGCAATTTACCTGGATTTGTTATTCTAATACTATTAGAATAGCAATTTACCTGGATTTACCTATTATGTCCTAAAGGTCATGTCCTGTTCTTAGAATTTGGGGGGGGGTGTGTAAATTCTTAATTCCACCAGCTCCAGCTTTCTGTGGGAACTTGTGGTTGAAGGCATTTTGTTTATGAATAGGATGGCCTAATCTTTCTGAATGGATACAAAATCTCCATTCCAAAAGACCAGGTTTTTCAAACTTCTGCCTGAGTCTATTTTCCAATGGCAGGAAGACTGGGGCTGCTTTCTGTCTTTGTAAAGATGTTTCCCCTCCTCTTCTCCTTTGGGAAATATTCTACCCTGCATCTTTTTAAGATTAAGAATAAAGAATATTTTAATCGGGTGGGGTGGGGGGGGCTTTCTGAACTAGGTAAGCACTAATGATGTTACCTAGTTTGGGTAATGAAATACCTGCAAAAAAATCTGAGCTCAGAGAGAACCAAGGACTCCCACTTCCCTTATGGTTCTTTGTAGCCAAGATATGATAATCCTGGAGCAGAAACACAAGCAGAGCACGCAAAAAAAGCAAACACAGATGTTTCTGCCAAAGGTTGTAACATAACTGAACTTTCTGACATAATTCTGGAAATCTGGCTACTCAACTCTTCCCCCAACCTTGTATTTCAACACAAACATGATCACTCACTGGAAACACTTCTAGCTCTTGTTCAGGATGAAGTATATTAGCAGTGAGCAATATTTGCTGATCTCAGGCACCCTTGTATGATCTCAAACGATGATCTGGGCAGCTCCCGCTGAGAAAAAAATGTTCAGTTTCAATTGCCAAAATCTGATGAGATCATCGAAATTAGAAACGAGGTTGCACTAAAGATCTAAAATTGTGGTTGTAGTGAGATCTCTAAAGATTGCAATGGTTATTTGAATTTTTATTTCGAATCTGCTGAGGATCTCTTCTGAGGATCTGGCAGATTCTCTGGCTGTCTTGAGCAGCATGCTGTCAGCCCTGAGATACATAGAATAATACAGTGAATATTTTTAAAATGCAATGCTTTGAGATGAGAGGATCTTGGATATTTTCAAAAACATGCTTCTTAAAAATCTGGTTCAACAAATGTCTTTATTATTTGAAAGCAATACTAATCTTTTCATAATAATAGAAGCGATTAAGTTAAGATGCCTCAATTTTGGAACCAGCCCTCCAGAAAATATTATCTTTCTGTTTTCAAGAGCAATAATTTAGCAAGGCTTTCAGAGATTTTGATTTTTAAAATCCATGTGCAAAACAATTCCGTCCGTATCTGTCTGCCCTGAGCAGTGTTTGTTCTGGAGTGTGTAACCTTAGATTACAGGCAGTCCTCAACTGATGACCACAATTGACCCCAAAATTTATGTTGTTAAGTGAGAAATTTGTTAAGTGAGTTTTGCCCTATTTTATGACTTTTTTTGTCACCTTTGTTAAGTGAACCACTGCAGTTGTTATATTAGTAACATAGTTGTTAAGTGAATCTGGTTTGACTTTGCTTGTCCGAAGGTCGCAAAAGGGAATCCCGTGACTCCAGGACACTGCAGCTGTCATAAATGTGAGTAAGTTGTCAAGCATCTGAATGTAAATCACATGATCACAGGGATGATATGACGATCATAAATGTGAAAAATGGTCATACGTCACTTTTTTTAGTGCTGTTGTAACTTCCGGTCACTAAATGAAATGTTGTAAGTCAAGACTACCTGTATAGATGTGTGCATTCAATCTTCTCTATGTCTGATAAGATTCAACCGTTCCCTTTATTTTGAGGATATTGATTTTACTATTCCTTTGTTCCTTTTAAATCTGTAAATTGGTTAGCTATTCTTAGAGGCTTTTGATTGAATATAATAAATATCCCCAAGGAGTGCACACAATAGCAAACACTGTCTCTGTGGCAATCATGGCAATATTATGAGCCTATGTACATGAGTATCGATCTGAAGATATAAATGCATAAGGTATAAATTTATGCATATACGTGTAAATATAATGTATTGCTCTAAAGATATAAAAAGAAGTCACCACATATTTCATTGAGATCTGCCCTGTGACCTCTGCTACTGCCTGGTCAGGTAGCACTGAATGAGATCAGCAAGCATGATGCATTCTCTGCTCAAAAATTCACACTCACGGACACACCCTAATGTGTGTGGCAGAAGTACGTGACCAAAATGATGTGTATTTGGCACGGGGTGCACTTAAAATGTGTAGAGGTAGTTGCATTTTTGTACCTGTACTGGGAGAATAAAGTCTAAACTAAAAATCAGAAAGATACTTTACATAAGTTACATTAAAAGCTGTTGGGACAATGAATGCAAATTTTTCTTATTTTTTTTAGTCTCTCAATTTTTTCCCCAGAAGAGAATGAGGGGTAAAATTATGCTTAACCATGGCATGTTGCTGACACAGGCACATTGCAGTTTAAGATTGGCTGATGTTGAAAAAAATGGTTTTCAGCTTTTCAGAGCTAGTTAATCCTTGAATAGGACACCACCAGGAAATTTCAGGATTGGAACACTGAAAACATTTCCAAAAGGCAATGACAAATCAGTTCCACACAGTTGCCATGAAAATATCCCTGAGGTCATCATCTATTGATCCGCTAGGAGCTAACCTGAAGTCAAGGAGTTTTGCATATTTCTAAGGCAGTTCTAAATTAATATTTTCTTTCTCTGAATCAGTAACATTGATACAATTCTCAGTTTATAGCACCATCTAGAAAACGATGAAATTAATCAGGGACGTCAGCAAAGAGTATTCAAAAAAGGTAACATGGTGGCCATGACAAAACAATCAAATCTCCACACACTTTTTATGGACATCACATATAAATCAAAGGTTTTATTACCATTGTGACTGCCATCTTGATTATTTTTTAACACATCCTGCCAATACCTCTGAAGCTAGTTCTTCCTGTGGAATTATCTCAACAGAAGCCCAGGCCTAATTGCTTTTGCAACTGGGAGAGATTTAGAAAGCTGTTTGTGGTATGTCACAAGAAGGGAAAGGCTTACTGTTCAAGAGGATAATGGGAGTTTCTCTTAAACATTTGTAAAAATAATACACACACACACATATGTGTATCCGTGTGTATATATATATGGCATGTGTGTGTCTGTGTGTGTGTGTGTGTGTGTGTGTGTACAGGTAATATCTCGGGTTTCTTCCTATGTAATTGTAAACATATCTTTAGAAGGGTAGTAGCGACGTTTTGACGAAATCACATTTGTCATCTTCTGGCTGATGTTTGGTGCTTATGGGCAAACTGTGTGATCTTAACTGATGTTTTTCTATGAAAAGAGGCAAAGGTATATTCTGATTGGTTGACAGTGTTGTTGTATTCTGATTGGCTGATGACGTAGTTGTATTTTGATTGGGTGGAAGCACTGTTGCTAGGTTGTGGGTTGATGGATAAGTTATGTTGGAAATGGTGGCAACACAGGCCATATATATATATATATATATATATATATATATATATATATATATATATATATATATATATATATATATATATATATATATATATATGTCAGGCAGCTTTCACCAAACTAACATGCTTGTGCTCAAGTTTCGGAGCAGAGCTATTAAATTAAATATTATATTAAATTAAACATTAAATATTATTAAATATTAAAGTGTTTCAATATATGAGGGGCTGCCACAAAGAAGAGGGGTCAATCAGCTTCCCAGAGCCCCAGAAGGCAGGACAAGTAGCAATGGATGGAAACTAATCAAGGAGAGAAGCAACCTAGAACTAAGGATAAATTTCGTGACAGTAAGAACAACCAACCAGTGGAACAGCTTGCCTTCAGCAACAACACTGGAGGCTTTTAAGAAAGAATTGGACAACCATTTGTCTAAAATGGTATAGGGTCTCCTCCAGCAGAGGGTTGGACTAGAGGATCTCCAAGGTCCCTTCCAACTCTGTTATTCTGTTAAATTGCAGCACAACTTCCTTTGGCTGCAGAAGAGCAATCCCTTCATCCAGTGGTGAGTTTCAAAAATTTTTTACTACCGGTTCTGTGGGTGTGACTTGTTGGGCATGGCATTGCTTGTTGGGCATGGCATGGTGAGTGTGGCAGGGGAAGGATACTGTAAAATCTCCATTCCCACCCCACTCCAGGGGAAAGTTACTGCAAAATCCCCATTTCCTCCCAATCAGCTGGGACTTGGGAGGCAGAGAATAGATGGGGGCGGGACCAGTCAGAATTTTTACTACTGGTTCTCCGAACTACTCAAAATTTCCACTACCGGTTCTCCAGAACTGGTCAGAACCTGATGAACCCTACCTCTGCCTTCATCCCAGTTTCTTTTTACATAAAATACTTTGGTCCATTTACATGGACTCGGCTAGGACATGGACAGCAGCAGCAAATGGATGGGACCTATCAATAAGAAAGAGCCTTTATCTAGAAACATTGTTTGTAAAATATATGCAAAATATATTTAAAGAGGCAGGTAATAAAATGTACATGCAAAGATATATTTTGGAAAATGTGTCCAAAAAAATTTAGGTTAAGATTATTTGCATTTAAATAAAGCATATTTTAGGACTAATCTCATGTCACAAGTATAGGTAGTTTCCTTGTAGAATAAAAATCCATATGGAACTTGCTAAATTCTGGAAAACATATTTAACTTCCATATAAGAGAGCACTTCGGGAATGGTTGAAGGCTAAAGCAAATAATTGATTCAGAGGACTGTCAGCAGTGTTGGTGTTATGTTCATTAAAAAAATATGAATTCTTTCATAACTTGTGGGTGGATGCCATGAGAACCTGAAAATGTGATAATGTATATTTTTCAAGAGGTCTCTTGGTAGTCATGCTTGCTTTAGTTCTGATTCCTTGAGAAATCCAGAATGGGCTTGAGTATTTGTCTTATATCTTCTGCGGTAATTGATTGTTGTACCATCAAATCATTTTTGTCTCCTAGTGGACACATAGATATTCTCCATGATGATCTATCCCTAACTTGGTTTTTTTTTTCAGAACTCCCAAAGGTGCACTCATTGCCATTGTAACTCAGTTTCTCCGTTTTGCTTCTGGTCATCCTCTTCTTCTTCTTTCTTTCTATCTTTCCCGACATTAGAGCCTTCTCCGGAATTTGGGTCTTTGCTTGATGTATTGGAAATAGGATAATTTGACCCTCATCATTGTGCCTCAAGTGAGAACTCAGGGTTAGATTGTTCAATGATCCAACGGTTGGTTTTCTTGGTTACATTTCAACCTCCTTCTCCTCCATTGCATTCCTTATTATTACCTGGCAATTCTTCTGCTGGAGCTTGTGCTTTTTCTTAGCAGAGGTTTCCCATTTCTTCAAGGAAGTCATCTTAATTTTTACAGGTTTCTAGATACTACTAGAGCAGAGGTGGGTTTCAGCTAGTTCTGACCTGTTCTGGAGATCTGGTAGCGGAAATTTTGAGTAGTTAGGAGAACTGGTAGTAAAAATCCTGACTGGCCCTGTCCCCATCTATTCTCTGCCTCCCGAGTCCCAGCTGATCAGGAGGGAATGGAGATTTTACAGTATCCTTCCCCTGCCATGCCCACCAAGCCATGCCACGCCCACCAAACTACATTCACAGAACCGGTAGTAAAAAAGTTTGAAACCCACCACTGTACTAGAGAGTTGTCTTCTTTCTGAACTTGGCTGAGCCTTTCTTAGACTATGGAAGACAGTTCTCTTGAGCTTTAATAACTATGCTTTTAAATAACCTTCTGGTGGAGAGATTTGGCTTTCTTGGCTTACCCTTTCGATTTCTTTTTCACTATATTTTAAGAGCCTGCTGGAAATTTCTCCTTAGAGTGCCACAACATTACGATCACCGGTTCTTAAGGTTCAGCTGGTTCCAGAACATTTAGGTTGGAATTTGGGGGTGCCTCCCTTCTGCTTAGTTCCAACTTCGAAGGCGTTGTTCTTCTAAAACACAGTCCTAAAACACTGTTTCTTTGTTATGGCCCAAAGTCCCAGCCTACCTAAGGATAATCAAAGTCCCCACTGTTATTACCACTTTTCTTTTGTCTGCCTCTGTGTTTTCTTTTGCCATCTCAAGACTTGTAAAGAACCACAGAGATGAGTTTGGAGGAGATATTACAATGGTTGTGAAAATGTTCTTGGGAGAGGAGGAGGAGGACTAGGAGGAGGAGAAAGAGGAGGAAAGTAATTTCATTATTCTGTTACTATTAGCAATAGCAATAGCACTTAGATTTATATACCACTTCATAGTACTTTACAGCCCTCTCTATGCGGTTTACAGAGTCAGCCTATTGCCCACAACAATCTGGGTCCTCATTTTACCAACCTCAGAAGGGTGGATGGCTGAGTCAAGCTTGAGATTAGATGTGTCAAACTGCTGGCAGCCGGTGATCAGCAGAAGTAGCCTGCAGTACTGCACTCGAACCACTGTGCCACCACGACTCTTATATTATCTATTACTATAATCTTACAATAAAAGTAGTGTTATATGCATGCTTGGTGTATGTCAACCAACCACCTTGAAAGGCTGACATCAGTCTTGCAACTCTGAAAATATATCTTGTTGTGATCCGCCAGCAGTCTGCGGAGCTGACAGCAGAGCCAGACAGTGAGGAGACTGGGGAGGAACATGGGCCAGTCCTGGAGTCTGGAGAAGGCCCAGACAAGGGCTCTGCATCAGAGGCAGAGATAGAGCCAGGGCCATCTGGGAGTGATGCACGGATTCCAGAGCCTCCAGAGTTGGACAGCAGAGAGGCAGAGGAACAGGAGGAGCCTGTTCCTAGTGCACGCATGTGCAGAGCTGCCAGAAGGTACAAACAGTTAAAACAAAAGGGACAACTCGGGAGTAAGGACTGGAGATGTTTGGCCCCTCCCATAAGGCTTAAAAGAGGAGCAAAGGCACATGGGGCCTTTGCAGGAAAGCAATGTTGTTAATTCTGTTCCCAGTCGGCATCTCTGTTTGATTCTGGACTCCATGTGGCTTTGCCAAGTAGGTCTTTGGTAGAGTGTCAAGGGAGATAAAGGTTGGTGATTATCCCGAAGGACTTCTCCCAAAGAACTTTTTGCAACTAATTGGGACTCAACTGTGAATGAAGGTAATTCACAGCTGTTGCAATAGAAGAGGTTTTTGGGACTACTTGTGTATTTTAATGACTCAGGAAGCCTAGGTCACAACATCTCTCTCCTCCCTTGCCTTTACAGTCCAAAAAACTAGGCAGGGTCCCTTCTGCCGCACCCTAATTATTCTGTGGCTCAACTGCCTCCTATCTGAACATTGTTTAGTCCATGTGTCAAATTGGCAGCCTGCAGACTGGATGCATCATACTCAGGCCACTCCCACCCCAACTCCATGAATGGAGAAAACGTTGCAAAATATCACATGACGGCAATATGACACTGTGACTTTGAAACCTGTGATCTAGTCAGTGGTTCCTCCCATCTCTCTACGACATTCTCATAAACCGGGGGTTGGGAACTATGGTCTTTTATGACCTTTTGACTTCAACTCCCAGAATTCCACATGTCATAAAGTTCCCCACCTCTTTCATAAACCATTACAGGTTATGCCACCTTGACTCTCTTCGGTATAAGAGGGAGCAAAGGAAAAACACTGTCAGGCTTTCAAGAACCTGTCATTCTTCATATTTGGTGGACTTGTAAGAAGATCAAAGCATTTTGGATAAAGATTTGGTGGGTAATGCAAAATATTTTGAAAAAGAGGTTGAAATTTACACCACAATTGTTTTTATTGGGTATTATAAATGACTGTACAGTATTGGAGATGAAATTGATTTTAAATTTAATAACAGCAGCCAGACTGTTGGTTGCGCAATATTGGAAGAAAGACTCTTTGCCCACTATAGAAGAATGGATTATAAAAGTAATGAACTTAGCTGAAATGGCTAAAATCTCGGCATATTTGAAAGATCATACGCAAGGAAAATTCATTCTGGAGTGGAGGAAATGGATTGATTACATTCGGAATAAATATCATATAAGAAGACATCAAATTGCATATGAATGAAGAATTATAGAAATGTATTTTTTATTATATTGGAGTTAAGATATTAGACGGTGTTTGTAAACTAGAAATTTGATAGATTAATGTTGATGATTACTGTACTTTTTTCTTTTTTAAAAAAAAAACCCTGTATTTTACTCTGGGAAGTTGGGGGGGAGGGGAAGGGGGATTGAGGGGGGGATGGGCGGGGGGTGTTTTTTATATATTTGTACTTTTATAAAACTTTTCAATAAAAAAAAAGAACCTGTCATTCTAATGAGGCAGAATTCTAATATTTTTCAGGGAATCCTTTCCTAATAAGAGCATCTTCAGCACTGTGACCAGTGCAAAAGGATAATTCCTGCTTTTATCATTTAGGTTCTTGGCAAAAAGCTGCACCCATATTGATTCTATGAAAGAATCTAGTTTTCCAATATTTTCTAACATATGACATACACCCTATTTAATGTGAAAAGCGGTACCTGGGGACATCCCCAGGGGAGAGTTAAAGCAATCAAGATAGCAGCTATGGGCATGAAATTGAAGCTAATTCTTTTTCTTACATGTATTGCATCAAGTGACATATTTTTTTAAAAAAAGGATGGGGCCTCAAATACATGTTTAGAGCTTCGATGCTTTGACATTTTGACTACCCCCCACGGGCAACCCTGACAATGCAGTCTGCTCTTTCTGTAGAGTTTTTATCCAGGAATGATCATATCTCACTGAGTTTCCCTCTTCCATCTTCCATCAAGTTTATCTTATTATACAAATAGAAATGTAGAATATTCCTATAATATTCTTTTTATATGGATTAAAGATATATATTTGTAGCCAAGTATTCTAAACGCCCATCTTGGCTTGGAGCTCTCTAGCAATGGCTAGAGTAATACCTGTATATCATGTCCTATTTAAAATGCTGAGGTTGACTTTTTTTCTCAGAAATGTCCATCCACTAATCTACTTCCAAGATCAACTTTTCTTTCTAGTATAAATATTGACAGTGTATGATATACGTTCCTTGTTGTTCTTCTTTTTGTTAGTTGCGAAGTCATTTCCGATCCATTGCAACCCCATAGACAATGTTCCTCCAGGCCTTCCTGTCCCTTTACCATCCTCTGGAGTCCATTTAAGCTCACGTTCACTGCTTCAGTGATTCCATCCAGCCACCTCATTCTCTGCCGTGCCCTTCTTCTTTTGCCCTCAGTCTTTCTCAGCATTAGGCTTTTCTCCAGTGAGTCCTTCCTTCTCATTAGATGGCCAAAGTATTTGAGTTTGATCTTCAGGATCTGGCCTTCTAAAGAGCAGTCAGGGTTGATCTCTTCTGATCGCCTTGCAGTCCAGGGGACTCACGGGAGTCTTCACCAGCACAATAGCTCAAAGGCCTCAATTCTTTGGCGCTCAGCCTTTCTTATGGTCCAACTTTCACAGTCATACATTGCAACTGGGAAAACCATAGCCCTGACTATATGCACTTTTGTTGGCAGAGTGATGTCTCTGCTTTTTATAATTCTGTCTAGATTTGCCATAGCTTTCCTCCCCAGGAGCAAGCGTCTTTTAATTTCTTGGCTGAAGTCCCCATCTGCGGTGATCTTGGAGCCCAGGAAAATAAAATCTGTCACTACCTCCATTTCTTCCCCAACTATTTGCCAGGAACTGAGTGGGTCGGATGCCATGATCTTAGTTTTCTTAATGTTGAGTTTTAAACCAACTTTTGCACTCTCCTCCTTCATCTACATCAAGAGGCTCTTTAGTTCCTCTTCACTTTCTGTCATTACAGTGATATCATATGCATATCTGAAGTTGTTGATATTTCTCCCGGCTATCTTAATTCCAACTTTTGATTCATCTAGCCCCGACTTTCTCATGATGTGCTCTGCATATAAGTTAAATAGGCAGGGCGACAGTATACAGTCTTGCCGGACTCCTTTTCCAGTTTTATATGTTCCTACATAACACTTACTGGCTTTCCTTTTAGAGCAGATTAAAAGCAATATTTTGGTGTTTTCTGTACCAGCAGCAGTTTCTCTCTCTCTCTCTCCCTGCCTCCCTCCCTCCTTCTTTCTTTCTTTCTTCTTTCTTTCTTTCTTTCTTCCTTCCTTCCTTCCTTCCTTCCTTCCTTCCTTCCTTCCTTCCTTCCTTCCTTCCTTTCTTTCATCTATCTACTTCTCTATCTACCTCTCTATCTATCCATCTCTGTTTGTTTGTTTGTTTGTTTGTTTGTTTGTTAAATTTGCATGCTGTCCCTCCTAACCAGAGATGAGAATTTTAGCTCAAGCGTAGTCCATCTCTCTTGCCCCAGAGAGTCCCATGGTCCCTAACAAATCTAAACCTCTCCTCCTGGCCCTTCCATTTCATCCCTGCATTGAGACTTTTAGTCCTGCTTATCTAGCTGGCCCTGAGTCTAATATATTGGCCTCAAAATGGGGAGATCCCAACGGATTGAACATCATCTGTGTCCCACTCCAAGGGAACTTAAAAGTAGGAAAAAGCAAATCTAAGTGACAGTTTCAAGTGACCCACTCCTAACAGGGTATTAGACTGTGTTTCAGTGGGAGGACAAACTGTTTTCTGCACCAGGTCTCCACTGTGGATGCTCCATTTTATATGCACAGTGGAACCACACTGGCTGTTACAGTGCCATTCCAGCTTCTTAAGTAATAGAAAAAGAACATCGAACAAAGTGACAATGAAATCCTAGAGTAGAACCGAGTTCCAAGGTGATGCAAGGCATCTTAAAAGCATGAAATTGGATAAATGTTCTTTTTCCCTTTACTGCACTTTCCATCTTATCACAATCCTCCTATTTATTGGCAAACTTGGCTGCTCCTTCTCTCACCAGCTCTTTTTTTGGGGGGCAGGGGGTAGGTTTTTCAAACTTTCACAGAAATCCAGATAGCTTGATTCTCAATGGAAATCTACATGTTTCCTATGGAATATAAGATAAGATAACCTTCATTGTCATTTTTTTCCCTGTGGGTACACTGGCACACATTAAAAATGAAATTCTGTTGCCTGCTCTCAAATGCGTACACATACATAAAATGCATGTAGATATGCTACCCTGTTTCCCACAAAATAAGACATCCCCTGATAATAAAACCAATCGGGGTTTTGAGCGCATGGCAATAAGGCCAAGCGCTTATTTCAGGGTTCAGGGTCTTATTTTCAGGGAAACACAGTATATACAGTGTACGGATATACCTACACCCCATGGGTGAAATGCTCCCGGTTCAGACCAGATCGCCCAATCTGGTAGCGATGAAGGTGGGTGATTCGGAGAACTGGTAGCAAAAATCCCTGCCCCACCCCCATTGCCCAGCTGAGCCACACAATCATCAGAGGCTTTTTTTTTATTTTTAAAAGCATTTTTTCTACAACCTCTTTTGCCAAAAAAATGCTTTTAAAAGTAAAAAAAAAAGCCTCTGATGATCACGCGGCTCAACTGGGATCATCAGAGGCTTTTAAAAGCATTTTTTCTACAACCTTTTCGGCTGAAAAGGTTGTAGAAAAAATGTTTTTAAAAGGAAAAAAAGCTTCTGCCGATCAGGCAAGTGAGCTGGGATCGTCAGAGGCTTTAAAAAAAAAAAGAAAGAAAGCCTCTCCCGATCAGGCAAGTCAGCTGGGATCGTCAGAGGCTTTAAAAGCATTTTTAAAAAAACCTCTTCTTTTTAAAGAACCCCCCAAAGCCACGCAACATTTATATGCTATGTCCTAAAATGCCAGTGAAGAAATTCTGGAACAAGGTGATGCATTCCTTAAATACAAGAATGGAACCAGTCACGTTCCAGAATTTATGCAAATAAATTATAAAATAAATCCACTTAAATAAAGAGGATAAAGAACCAGTTTGGCATAGTGGTTAAGGCATCAGGCTAGAAGTCTGAAAAGTATGAGTCCTAGTCCTGCCTTTGGCACAAAACCAGCTGAGTGGTGTTGAGCCAGCCACACCCTCTCAACCAGTTGCTACCGGTTTGCCCCGGATCAGGCAAACGGGTAGCAGCAGTGACGGGAGGCTCCATTCACCCACCCGGATGTCTCTGCGCATGCCCACAAGCAAGCGCCCACGAGTGAACTGGTAGCGGCTGAAATTGAAACCCACTATTGTTCTCAACCCTTGGAAAGAGGCAATAGCAAACTACTTCTAAAAAACCTTTCCAAAAAAACTGCAAGAATTTGTCCAGTCAGTCCCCAGGAATCAAAACTGACTCAAAGCCTGCCCTTTTCTAAAAAAATAAAAAAATGTTTGATTGAACCTCATGACCAGATTTCAAGTTCTTACATTTTGGGAAGTGTGGCTAAATTATTCAACCATAAACAGGCCCAGCATCATCTTCTGGTTAGGCCAGTACATTAATTTTGATACAGACCGTTCTGTAGTGTTCTGTGTTCTCTTTATTAAAAAAAAATGCTATTGGTCTCTATAGCTATTTTATTAATAACTACCAATATCCCTCTTACTGCTTTTGCTTTGAAACAGATGTTCTTCTATTTCTTCTACCAAATGTTGCTTACTAATTGCTAAGTATAACTATAAACCATCAGCGGCAAAGAAAACATCAGTTTTTATTCCTGCTATCGTGATGGTGCCCTGACTTAAATAGACTTAAAATGCAAAGCCACATTTACCTGGAGTGTTTTTTCCCCCAAGTTTATTAATGCGGCAAGACCATAGAACCATTTTTAAAATAAAGAATAAATATTTGCCAGTGGAGGAGGGGAAAGTAATCATATGCATAGCAATCTAAGATAGTAAGATAATTAAGTCCAGAGTCTAACATTAGCCAACTGTCTTAAATACATTACATATCGTATTGTGCCATAAGCTTTACAACTGTCTTTGCAGGCAGCTGGATATTATTATTGCCACACTGCAAACCAGGAAGATTAAATCTGAGGGAGATTAGTTTGCCAAATGCCAACAAGTGAATTTTATGGCAGAGGAAGACTGGTGCCACAAAATTATTTATTTTGTAAAACTTATCTGCTGCTCCAATCACAGACTGAATGGCTTACAACTAAAAGTATAATTAAACCACATACATAGTCCTTGACTTACAAATTCATTTGCTGACTGTTAAAGTTACAATGGCACTGAAAAAGGTGACTGTTTTTCTCACAATTGTTGCAATATCCACAAAATTTGGATGCTTAGCAACTGGCATGTATTTATGACAGTTGCAATGCCCCAGGGTCATGTGATCACCTTTTGCAACTTTCTGACCAGCGAAGACAACGGGGACAGCCAGATTCATTTAACAACCATATCATTAACTTAAGTGCAGTGATTCACTTAACAACTCTGGCAAGAAAGGTCATAAAACGTGGTGAAAGTTATATAACAACTATCTTGCTTAGCCATGGAAATTTGGGCTCAGATATGGTTGTAAATCAAGGAATATCTGTATGCTAAAAATGTAACTATTAAAAACTGGCCAGAAAAAAAGTAGCTTCCACTTTCTTGGCTGATACAATAATAAAGTTTTGAAATGGTCTACAGAAAAGAATCATTTTAATTTCTTTCCCAAAGGCAAAAAGTAAAACTATCCTAACTTCAGGGAACAAGTTGCTCCATAGGGCTAAAATTACCACAGAGAAGGTCTATTATTATTAATAATGACTAGTCTACTATTCAAAACTATTCTTGTTTTGAATTGTTTTTTTAAATACATTTTATTAATTTTCTATTAATTACATTTCTTTGTGCTTAATAAACATCGTGTTGTCTGGGTATTTAATTTGCTTAACAATACAAATGAGATTCTTACTCTCCACCCCAGGGGTGAAATGTAAAATTTATTACTACCGGTTCTGTGGGCGTGGTTTGGTGGTGGGGGTGGGGGTAATGTGACTGGGTGGTCGTGGCCAACTTTTTTTTTTTTAACTTTTCAAAGCATTTTTTCTACAACCTCTTCAGCTGAAGTGGTTGCAAAAAATGCTTTGAAAAGCATCTGACGATCCCAGCTGAGCCACGTGATCATCAGAGGCTTTTTTTTTTTACTTTTAAAAACATTTTTTCATCGGAAGAGGTTGTAGAAAAAATGCTTTTAAAAGTAAGAAAAAAAAGCCTCTGATGATCGTGCAACTCAGCTAGGCATGGGGGGGGGGGTGCGCAGGGATTTTTGCTACCGGTTCTCCGAACCACCCGCCACCATCGCTACCGGATCGGGCGATCTGATCCGAACCGGCAGCATTTCACCCCTGCTCCACCCCTTTTTTCCAACCACTGGTAGAATAAGTTCCATGTTTGAAAATATTCTGTGTCTTCTTTCTGTTTGATTTTCAAGTCTATCCATTTCTGCACAATCTAATATCTTCTTAATTATCTCTTCATCTCATGGTGTTTCTTCATTTTTCCAATATTGTGCGAAGATAATCCTCACTGCTGTTAAGACATGTAATACTAAATACATACTTTTCTTATCAAATTTTTCTGATATCCCTAATAAAAACAGTTTAAAATCTACATGTTTTCCTATTATCTTTTCTAGCCATCTGTGTATTTTTGCCCAATTTTTTTTTTGTTTTAGCACAAGTCCATTTCCAACATTTGCTAGACATATTGTTAAACATTTTAGCTAACCTAGCAGGTGATAAATGCCATCTATAAAACATTTCATATAAATTTTCTTTATAAGAAGTTGCCATTGTTAATCTATAGTTCCTTTTTCATAAATTTTGCCATTTCTCTAATTCCATGTTATAGCCAAATTTTTCCCCCATTGTGTCTTTTATTTGTTCATCCTCCATTTTTAAATTTAGTAAGAAGTTATATACCTTCTTGAATTGTTGTTAACCATCCAGAGTCTCAGATGAGATAGATAGCCTTCATTTAGCAACCACAATGGGGACTGACAACTTGGTTGTTACGTAAAGGAGTCACCAAGTGAAGTTGCAGGTGTGCATACGATTTTACCTCAGCTTTCCCTGCTTTTTATACAAAGGTTGTACATATGAGGCCTGGTTGGAAAGTTATTTTTTTCATCTCCGCATATAACTTGAATGGCCGATGATGCCAAATGAAACAAACAAAATGTTTAAAAGTTACAGTATTCATATAGTTACTTACCAAGCGCATCTGAATTATATTAAAGTAACCAAAATATCTTTACAATCCCCAAGGCATGTCACAATTTTTGAGCACCCCTAACGTTTGGAAATTGGAAGTTGAACAATTTGATGCGCCTTTAAATTGGCCTTAAAATTGGTCACTAAACAAGATGGTTAAATGAAGATTACCATGAACAGTCAAGATGAGAGTGTAACAGAAAATAGGACGACTCTCAGTCACACAGTTACACCCCCATCTTTTTATTCCCTGTGCAGATGCTCCTAATTAGCCCAACAATTGTAAGCTGTTGAACAAAACCAGATTGCGAAAGGTCCAACCTTTTCTGAGAAGAGATTTCCATTACCACAATTTCACCACTGAGGAAAATCGATTCTGAATTCCAACTGGTCATTTTTACCTTTCAAGAATCCAAGAAGATAGTTTCAAAGCCATTGATCTGGAGCCTTATTATTTCAAACAGGGCTACAATTATTGTGAATTTCAAAGAAAACACATTCTTTTCCATTTTCAGCTTCCCTGGATGCTGACATGTTTATTTTTCCACCAAACCGATTGCCAGTTACAAGCTCTGTGCCCCGTTTCCTTCTTTCTTGCATAATTTTCCAAGTGGAATTTTAAGCAGTTGGTTCAAAATGGGTAGAAAAGCACTATTTATATTCATTTTTTATTTAAGAAAGCCTTACTTATCACGCAGTCTTTTCAACCAGTCTTGCAGAAGAGCCTTCAAGCATGATCAAAAGCATTTCCCTGCAAGAAATGAAACATTTCTTTTACCCATCTCTTCTTAATCCCCTCCATCTGTTTGCATTCCCCAAAGTACATTTCTTTATATTTGATATAACATTGATAGTGATTATATTTGATTTTATACCTGAATTAGATTTGAAATAAGATCCCAAAGCTCCCAGCATGCTTTGCCTCATCCTTTGCCAGCGTTTTTGTGCAAAAAACCCCCCAACAAAAATGTGTTTTGCTATCCCTTTCAGTCCAATGAGAATCAAGTGACGTCCTATAACTTATTCTCAACCTTGCATTTTAGCATTGGAATATTCTCAGCTTTGCAAGCTCTAGAAAATCACAAAAATGACCACACTGAGCCATTTTAGTCAAAGCAGAAAAAAGGAGCCACTGTTTTGTTTCAGACTGGGACAGCTGCTAAACTCACACAGCTGCCTTTTGGGAGAAATGGAAATAGATTATTTTACTCATAATCAGCCAAGTACCCGGGGTTATATCCAACAAAGTGACATGCTGATTGTTAAGTGGGTGATCACTCTTAATACTTATATGCCTCAGTTTTAGTTAAGTATTGGCTTCTAAATCAACTTAGTTTTTGAAATATAGAGGTAGTCTTTGTTCAGCGACCATAGTTGGGACCAACAACTTGGTGATTAATCAAAGCTACGTGAAAGAGCAACTATGCTTAGGATCTTTTTAGAATAGAATAGAATGAGCTGGAAGGGACCTTGGAGGTCTTCTAGTCCAGCCCCCTGCTCAAGCAGGAGAATCTATACCATTTCAGATAACTGATTGTCTAGACCAGGGGTATCAAACTCAATTGCATTGAGAGCCACATTAGGGTTGTGTTTGACCTCAGGGGGGCGGATGGGCATTGCTAGGGTAGGCATGGCCAGCTTGACGTCATTCGTGTCAGGGGCATATGTGGTGGCCTGAGTACTCTACCAGCCAAAATGGAGCTTGGGAGGGTTGCAGGAGGCTGTCGCAGCTGAAAATGGAGCTCGGGGGGTTGTACGTGGCCCTCCCAAGCTCCATTTTTTGCTGGCAGATGCACCACGGGATGGTCCTTCGCTGTTTCCAGGATGGTCCCATCAGCCAGATCTAAGCACCCTGTGGGTTGGAATTGGCCCATGGGCCTTGAGAAAAACAGTCATAACTCACTTTTTTCAGTGCTGTTGTAACTTAAAATGGTCACTCAATGAAATGTAAGTCAAGGACTATCTGTACAGTATGTGCTTAACTCCACACAAAAAAAGAAAGAGAAAAACTTGGCAGATGGCTGAAGTGGCTTTAGCACAAACTTCTCCTTTTATATTCTTCCTAAATTTACATTTATTTAATTGTTTCTGGCTTAAATCTGATGGGTGTTTATCAGCATTCCAAAGCCATGAAATATTATTGTGTCAAACAAGAATGGAATGGAATGGAATGGAATAGAATAGAATAGAATAGAATAGAATAGAATAGAATAGAATAGAATAGAATAGAATAGAATAGAATAGAATAGAATTCTTTATTGGCCAAGTGTGATTGGACGCACAAGGAATTTGTCTTCGGTGCAGAAGGTCTTAGTATACATAAAAGCTATAAGTGATAATCATGATCATAGTCATCATAGATACATTCATCATGAATCATAAGTTACAACACTTAGTGATAGTCATAGGATACTAAATAAGCAATCAAAATCATACTAGGAAACTAAATAAAACAATATGAATCATAACGATACAAGCAACAAGGTTATAGTCATAGGTAGAAATGAGATAAGTGATAGGAAAGATGAGAGGAGTAACAGTAATACAGTTTTAGTAAATAGTTTGACAATGTTGTGGGAATTAGTTAGCAGACACTTGGAATATGTATGCAGTATCATCTTTAGCAACTTTTCTCTTTCCTCTTTGCCTGTCTAAAAATCAAAAAAAGGGATGGCAATTATAACATCTTTGAGTTTATGATCTTTCTGGGACTAAATTCCACAGATGTAGGTTAATGAATGTGGAATGTTTTCTTTCAGATTAGATGGCAGGTTCTTTTTCTCAGAATCCTTCTTATTTCACTGGCCTGTGACCAAATGTTTTTCCTGAAGATTTTCTATATTTGATTCACTCATAGTTTTATCCAGGTGAATAGTACAGCTGATGTTTCCTCTGTCACTACTGTCACAATGAGAAACAAAGTGATTGGAATTCCAAAGTGATCTACTCACCTATGGAATTCATCACAATAATGTCACAGCAGAGCTGAAATCTCATGTATTGCATTGTCAAGCATCATTGTTGATCAATTGTCTTGTATCCTTATCCTTTCCCTCAAATTCAAGTGTTATCGGTTGCTGTTCCATGTTGATTGATGGTTGAGTATGGAACCTCTGAGTTTTCTATAGCTATTCAATTTTCAAGATATTATTCTGTATCTTTGAGATTCTTGAAAAGAGTTGCATTCTTCCCTCCCAAAACTAACATCTGATGACACTGACTTCCTAAAACTCCAACACTCTTAAATTTTTAGCTCTTAAAGGGTGTCTAATGGCTCCTTAAGAATGATTAACAGGATGAGTTGACTACAACCGGCCTAGGGTTCCAATTCTAAAAAGCTCTGAAGATCATACAAACAATTTTAGGTCCTGCAAAATCTCAGGTAACTCAAAATTAAGGGTTGGTGGTAGATTAGATAAATAGCAAAGGCATATAATAATTTATACAGAGTTCCATGTTATAGTGGATTTATAATTTGTAGCACAGATTGTTTGGTCTAGTGATTAACATACTAAATTAAGAGTGGCCAATTGGAGTCTAGTTTTGCCTTAGGCCCGGAAATCAACTGGATGACTTCAAGCCGGTCATTTTCTCCAAGCCTGCATTTTTGTAACGTTGCCTAGATTTGCACAAACTTATCTATGTAGTTCTCAGGGATCAAGATTGACTTGGAGGGAAAAAAAATCTATGGATCATCCAATCATCTTCATGATAACAAGCCAAGACTCACCATAGTCTTTTCTAATTGGTGTAAAGAGTAGCAAAGATGACCTTGATGGAAAATGCAAGGATTGTGCATTTTTTTAACGTTCAGAGCCACAAGACAACATTTGGAAGGAGATCAGATAGACATTTCCTGATTCCCTGGAGTATAAGAAGGAGAAGATACACCATAATTCAATTTGCAAGTTTCTGTAATTATAATTAATCTCAATAAAAGTAGTGTTAGCCTTCCTGTGAGTTGATTTCCGAATCTGGTCTACCTAATGTGGCTGCCATTTGATGTCCTGGAAATATGATGAACTTCAACTCCCTAAATCTCCAGCCAGCAGTGGTAAGACAGTGGCTATGCTCCAGAAACAGGAAAGTTGTGCCAAAGCAAGAAGTGGGGGGAGGACCCTAGATTAGCCTAAAAGCTAAATTTTTTTGTGTGATTTTCTTCATATAACAGAACTGGAACATTGCAAAGTAGCTGCCAAGGTTTTTTCTGCCTCACTTCCAAATTACTTTTTCATGGCCATCCAAGGGAAAACTCAAATACGGCTTAATATTTCAACACTCAAATGGAAGTGCATAACTATAAACTATAAAACTATATAACTATAAAATTCAGTATTTTCCTGCGTTGCTATGTTGTGGTTCTTATCATTGTTACACAATTGCACTATTATCTTGCTTTCATGGGAAATACTGAGCAAAACAGGCAAACCTGGGTTGCACCATAGCCAGAGGGGCATTTAAGGCCCTTCCTTGCACCTGTGGAAAAGTTTAATTATTGCAGCTGTCAAAATGCTTTAATGGAAACAGGCTGCCTAACAGATCACTTTCTCTACCTGGAATGATCCCTTCCCTAAATGCAAGCAATTTTGTGATAGTGCTTGAAATGTAAGTATCATAAATTAGTGCAAGTGATGCTTTCATGATTAAGGATGCCACTTGCTTTGCTTAATGTTTCATTGATTAAAAATGGAAAACAACCCTCCTCATTAAAAGAGAAATAGGAGTGGGGAAATCTGGGATATTATAGCCAGGATTAAACATTAAGGCTGGAATTCCCAAATCTCTACAAACAGCTCAACTTCTGCTCAGATAGAGCGAGGACAACACTGTTGAGCTGTTCATAGGTTTCACTATTCTCTTGATTTCTCCAGCAGCATATTGGACTATTAAGGAAGGAATAAGTTGACTCAAAACACTTTGGTGCCATTTTTTATCACCTAGGACATGGATCTGTGACCTTCCAAATATCTCTGAGTGACGATTGCCAACAGTGCCAATCTTTAGTCAATGTTGAATGATCTGCGATACGGGAGTCAAACTCACCATGTCACATTGCTGTCACATGATGTTTTGTGACTTTTTTCCCATTCATGGAGCTGGGGTGGGCGTGACCTGCGCATGACACTTCTGGTTCACGGCCCGTGGGTCACTAGACACCTCTGATCTGGGAGGTGCCTTTCTGTGTCATCTTGGATGACAAGTTTTTCACCATTAATAACAATAGCATCTAGACTTATATGCCAGCCCATAGCATTTTTACAGCACTTCTCTGGGAGGTTTATAATGTAGAAACATTATTTGCATATTGCCTCCAACAATCTCAGTCCTCATTTTACTTATGTTGGAGGGAAGGAAAGAAGGAAGGAAGGCTGAGCTAACTTTGAGCCCTGTCAGAATCGAACTCCTGGCTGTGGGCATAAATTTGCCTGTAAAACTGCATTCTAACTACTGCACCATCAGGGCACCTTAAGGTTATACAGGGAGGAATAACCCTTTCTTTGAGGATCACATTTGTCTTTTAAATGGCAAGCTGAGGGCCAAGATAGGGGGGAAAATGGTACCAAGGAAATGATTTATGTGCATTCAGATTTATATTGTTAATACAACTCTCCGTTGTATATTTTAAAATATCCCAATTCTACCCCATTTAACACTCTAGCAACATTGGAAGCAGCTTTGCAGACTTTATCCAAATGTTGAGGAACTAAACATAGCTGGAGTACATCAAGGACTTCTACTCTACAAGGCTAGAAACCAATCATTCCATTCCCCTGTTCAGCAATTCTTGGCTTGCTTCCCACTTAAGAAAGAAAAGAAATTTAGGGACATTTATGTGTGATGCCTAGAACTCTGGGGCAGCCATCTATAAAGCCAACCAGCCATAATTTGTTTGAATTAACCTGCTGGTCATATTGTAGGGAGAGAGAAAAAAAATATCACAGCATGTAGGAAAATCCATCTTTATTACCTTTCACTTTTAGAGCAGAGCTACAGCCACAGATTAGCCAGAAGTGCAGAAGAAAGAAAAGAAAAGAAAAGAAGGAAGGAAGGAAGGAAGGAAGGAAGGAAGGAAGGAAGGAAGGAAGGAAGGAAGGAAGGAAGGAAGGAAGGAAAGAAAGAAAGAAAGAAAGAAAGAAAGAAAGAAAGAAAGAAAGAAAGAAAGAAAGAAAGAAAGAAAGAAAGGGAAAGAGAAAGAAAGGGAAAGAGAAAGAGAACTAGGTAGGCCTTGGCCCAAACCAAGCCAATGAGTATTATTTCTCTGTCAAAAACACATTCAGATTATATGTCACTCCCCAATCCTTTCCACATGATTCTTACACCACTGTTTATTTTTTAGAATATACTTGGCTGAAGAGTTAAATGTTAATCCGAAACATCCTGGGATTATGTATGATTATGGCCATTGTTCATCTCTGTACTGTACTTGGTACAATATACAATCATATGTGAAATATATAGTATTTATTTAAACAATGAATTGAGGATCAATTGTTACTTTGTTCCATAGTAGGTTTCTGTGGAATAGCTTTGATTAGACTCAGAATACCAGAGTATTTCAACTGGGAAAGTAGAGTGATTTGCCTCCTCAAGATAAAGTTTTTGTGTTCTTTCATATCGTTTTCTTTTTCTCTAGCACATGCAAAAATTAAGGAATTACCTGTATTGATGTTTCTTTAAAACTATTCCAGTAGCTTTTGTAAAGATCAAAGACAAATACACAAGGGGCAGAGTTTATATTATGATGTCACACTGCATGGTCTATTATTCTGACAAAATCTTCCCTTACTGAAGCCATTACTGTCCATTTCTACTGCTGGGGGAAATGCACAAGTTCTACTTTGACCTTCAATTCCATTTACCTCAATATTTGGAGCAAGGATGGGGGAACAACGCACAACTTTTTATTTCTCTTATCCCCATTTCTCATTCTAAAGCAGTTCCATGCCCATTTTTCTGTTGTGACTTAGCACGTGTGTATTTCAGACTACTCTGTTCACATTTTTAGAACCTGTGCAATGTAAAACACTTTACATTTATGTGTTAATGCATCATTTATTGACAAGCGGTGAAATCTTAATGAACATGAGAGCCAAGAAATATTTTTACACTTTCTAAAAATACCCACCAACAAAAGTTTCTGCAAGCAATAATGAATTGAGTGATTATTATTTTAGAGAAGCTAACAAATGAATCTGGTGTTAGATTTCTGCTAATGCCCCTCGTTATTTCATGTGGAAAAAAATATGGCCCTGTGTTTTTAATTCCCTTTCCACTGCACATGAAAAACAATGAACCTATCCTCTCATACTTCGATGTATACCCCAAAACACACAAACCAGACAAACCTCTCCGTCCAGTTGTATCATTACCAGGAACTTCAATCTATAACATCCCTAAAGAATTAACAAAAAATCTTGGACACTTCAAAGGGAAGCAAATACAGTGGAGAAGGGGTGAAGTGGCACAGTGGTTAGAGTGCAGTACTGCAGGCTACTTCAACTGGCTGCTAACTGCAGTTCAGCAGTTCAAATCTCACTAGCTCAAGGTTGACTCAGCCTTCCAACCTTCCAAGGTGGGTAAAATGAGGACCCAGGTTGTTGGGGGCAATATGCTGACTCTGTAAACTGCTTAGTGAGGGCTGTAAAAGCACTATGAAGCAGTATATAAGTCGAAGGGCTATTGCTATTCAACTGCTTTGAAACTCATCAAATTTGGTACTCAATGCATTTTGACATGAACATTTTATCCTGGTACTCATTGTTTGTTTGGTATTTAACAACAAGCTAGAACTTGTTAGTGTTGGCTGCCTTGTGACTCACTACATTATTAGTTAAGAACGGTGGTCCACCAAGAGGGACTTGCAATGGGTTCTCGTAGTTCTGGCCATTAAAAGCAACCCTGTGATCATTATCCTATAGCTCAGCACCTGGCTTACAATTACATTGCTGTGGTCCCATGAACATGATTTCCAATGTTCCCTGATAGCTTCTTTCAAGTAAAGTCAATGGGAAGCCAGGAAAAAAATCAGAAGTTGCAATTAAAGGTCCTCATAATGACCTGTGCAGGTAACGATGGGAACTAGGACTGCCATCGTTGCCTACATCACATAGCATCACACTTTCTGACTGCATTGCTTAGAAGTGGAAAATCTAGTCTGAATTGCCATTGTAACCTGAGGACTTCCTGTATTAAGAGCAATAAAACAGTTATCTTTGTGGGATGTTGCCATTGCCATAATGGTTCTTAATATGATTCTTTCTTAATTGGATTCACTCTTCATCTTTCTCCAATGGTGCTGGAGCAATTTTTTCTGGTGTTTCATCTTCCAAAATTCCTCAGCAAACTACTCAGACTCTCCGGATCCATGAACAATAAGAGGTCATAAAGCAACAAATCCTGCCCAGGCCAAGGCCCTCATCACATGCCCATTCCCGGCAATGACCAAGGCTAAGACTATACCACACATCACATTCTTGGTAAAAAATCTTCAAGCTCCCTCTGGAACCCATCAGGATGCACTAAACAGACTGATCTAATAGGTTTTACCTCCCCATTGGGTGAGGGACAGTATTAAACAGAAACGCAATCAAAGTATTACCATATTTTTCAGAGTATAAGACGCACCGGAGTATAAGACACAACTTAGTTTTGGGGGAGGAAAATAGGAAAAAAAAAATCTGCCTATCAGGTATTCAACTGGCTAGTGTCTGGTCAGCTTCAGCATATTAGTTTGCTGTTTTTTTATCCCCTGCTTGGGGATAAAAACCAGCTTCTAAGACACAGCTGAGAGGAAGCAGCAATGAGAAAAGCAGGCAAAGCTAGCACCTAGTTAGGCCTGAAACAAAGCTTCTAAAGTACAGCTGAGAGTCGGAGTAAAGCATGGAGATCCTTCACTCATTAGCGCCTCCTTAAAGCACAGAGATCATTTCACTCACTAGTGCCTTGTCAGTGCCTTGTTAGGGCTGAAAAAAGCTTCGAAAAAGCTATATTTGAAGTATAAGACACACCCAAATTTTCAGCCTCTTTTAGGGGGAAAAAGGTGCATCTTATACTCCGAAAAATACAGTATGTCTGAGACAATGGACTAGTAGCAATGTCTTCCCCACACAGATCATGTTGCAACTGCTGGAGATGGAAACCAGATCTAGGTGTGACATCCAGTATGTGTTGGGCTCTCAGTTATTTGGGCCAAGTCATGGTCACCGTGTTGGAAATGACCTCTTGAGCTGCCCTCAACATCTCCCAAGTGGAAATTAAAATCCCCAAGGACCATAAACTTTGTGGACTCCACCACAGATCCAGTCACGCATCTAACAGCTTAGATGGCGCTTCTGTAACATAGGAGAAAGGCTGGTACTGAAGTAACTGACCCTATGCTCCCTACAGCCCAGCTCAGTTCAGAAGCTAATCAAGATTGGGCCTGATTAGGCCACAGAAGTCCCAAGGGCTACAGATGAGACTGGGAAATCAAATGAGCATCTCAGAAGAAGGCCGTGGCAAACCACTGCTATACTGCCAAAAGGAGTCACGCTTGACTTGTGAACGATTTTCTTTTCTTCTCTGTAAATACTAACAGTGCCTTTAATGATTAAAAAACAAGCTGTACAGTTACAGTATGTTTCCATTTAACATCGAGGGGCTTTGCAAACAAAGAATAAATGGGTTGTAAATCCTTTTCTTCACTAATTTGCACCAGAAGTGTTTTCATTCCTGGATTCCATTTATGCAGGGCAGAGCCAATGAAGCAGCTGAAAGTTGCTTAACGTGTTTTAATAAGAACCCAGGTATTTCCAAGTATCCAGGATTAATACACAGTGAGCCAAAAAGGGCAGGGAAAGGGCAAGGTGCATCCTACATTCGTCTTCATTTTAATATCCAGAATATTTGAGCTCTGAGTTTCAGACTTTTCTAACCAAGTGTTCCTTCCCTAATTTATTCAAATGAGTGCCGTGTTATTGTTATCAGAAGATTTGAATTTAAAAAGTGCGCACTTCCACTTAGCTGCAGTTTGAGAAGTGAAGCAGGGCACTTTTCAAAGAATGGTTCCATTGTTTGGAAGCCACCATCACTGGCTTTGTGCTTTCCCCCACCCACCCACCCCCACCTCTCTTGGTGACACACTTGCTATGGATTTCTGACATGCTGAAAAGGCAAGCACCCTTGGATGTAAAAATGATTTCATGCCGAGACAATAGCCAAAATAATTCTGAACTGCAGTTCTTCGGGGGAAGTTCTCCAACTGTTGATACAAAAACGGCAGTCTTTCTCGGATTTAGAGTTTATCGAAACACCTGCTATTTCCAAGCTTGGCTGGTTGACAAAGCTCCCCTGAGGCTAAAACCTGCACGTTTGAGATGTGCAGGATATCAGCTTGGCATTTAATCGTATTTGCACGAGGGATGAGCACCGGGGAGAAGATTCATTTTTGGTCTTGTTTCCTTCTGGTGGTAATATCTTTCTGCACTTGGATTGAGAGTTGTTGTTTCTGATTTCAATTATGAAAATGGCTGAGAAAAGGAAGCTGCTTTCCCTGAAAGCTCTCCTCCAAGGGTCCTTGGCAAAGGTGGGAATTTTTTTTTGTGCTTCCAGCTGCTTTCACATCTGCAGCCTTTCATTCTCCTATGCAGATACCGTCACAGGGACCACACAGAAGGAGAGAAAGGCTGAAAACTGGGGAGGGAAACCTCACCCACACACGGGCATCTTTAGTTGAAAACTGCAACAACATAAGCTAAGATAATATAACTTTTATTGTCATTTTTTTTTACTGTGTGCACACCAGCCCACATTAAAAATGAAATTCTCTTGTCTGCTCTCAAGAGAAAGGGTATATCTACCCAAACACATACATAGCACACATATACACATTCTATATGGTAAAGTTTCCCCTCGCACATATGTGCTAGTAGTTCCTGACTCTAGGGGCTCATTTCCATTTCAAAGCTGAAGAACCAGAGCTGTCCGAAGACGTCTCCGTGGTCATGTGGCTGGCATGACTAAACACCGAAGGCACACGGAACGCTGTTACCTTCCCACCAAAGGTGGTCCCTATTTTTCTACTTGCATTTTTTACGTGCTTTTGAACTGCTAGGTTGGCAAAAGCTGGGACAAGTAATGGGAGCTCAACCCATTATGCGGCACTAGGGATTCGAACCGCTGAACTGCTAACCTTTCGATCGACAAGCTCAGCATCTTAACCACATTCTATATACATAGAATGCACCATATACACATATACAATATACATACATATATATATATTAATCACTGTCCATTTTGAATATGTAGCAGAAAGAAGAAACTTGAGAGTTCACAAGTTTGATACTCTATGGAACAAAGGTGTGGCTGAATCTGGATGTTCTGCTTTGGATACCACGAAACCTCTTCTCCGAAGGTAACAAGGAAAACAGGTTGTGAAGAGGATGTGTAGGGTCCCAGACAATCCTGAGGATTCTGCTCAAGCATCACTTATATGCTATGTCCTGGATAGAGGAAGTGAACTGCCAATGATCTTTTCTGCCATCCTCACCACTCTCTGCACTGCCTTCCTGTCCGAAGCAGTAATGCTTCCAAACCAGAATGTAATGCCATGTGACAGGATGCTCTCAATTGTCCCTCTGTAGAAAGTGGTAAGGACAGAGGAAGGAAGATATACTTGTCTCATGCAGAAAATACAGGCGCTGCTGTGCCCGTTTCATCAGTGTCTCACTGTTGAGCAAGCTAGCTATTTTCCAAAGCACCTAAAGGACAGACAAGGAATAATGGATGGAAACTAAACAAGGAGAGATTCAACCTGGAAATAAGAAGAAATTTTCTGACAGTGAGAACAATCAACCAATGGAACAGCTTGCCTTCAGAAGAGCTTCATCACTGGAAGCTTTCAAGAAGAGACTGGATTGCCATCTGTCAAAAATGGTGTAGGGTCTCCTGCTTGGGTGGGAGAGGGGAGATTGGACTACATGACCTACAAGGTCCCTTCTAACTCTGTTAATCTGTTAATCTGCACATCCAGAAACTTGATGCTGCTAACCACCATCACGGATACAACATGTTTTCAGGGTGCAATCTTTCTTTTCCTCCAGTGAAAGTTATTTGAGACACTCTCTCTACTGATTCGCACCAGAAAGCAGAAGAAAAAATTCTAACTTCAAAGACGTTAATGTCGTTCTTACTGGGTGGCATTCTCCTCATTACAGGTAGTCCTCAACTTGTGACCAGAATTGGACCCCAAATTTATATTGTTAAGATAATACAGTATCTAAATGAGAGGAGGGTCTATAAGATTGTAACTCTGTTGAATAGAAGGTCGGAATCATTATTTAGTTTTTACTTTTATTTATTAAATGTGTTTGCCACGAGGCTGCTCTGGGTGGCTTACAATATTAAATGGAAATAATAAATATCTATAATCACATTAAACTTAATAAATACAATTTGGAACTAAAGATGGGGGGAGGAAAGAGAATATGCAGGGAGGGGGTGGGGGGAACTGGTATTAGTCAATCATCAACCTCCACTGTGATTCTCCTCCCACTGGAGCCTCAAGCCAACTCAAGCCTTCAGGATCTTGTGGAAAATCAGGAGGGTAAGAGCAGTTTTCACCCTCCCGGAGCTCAAGGAAAGCCTCCGGTACCTGGGGAGGGCAAAAACACCCCTCGGTGGTGCAGGCAGCTGACTAAGCCACACCCACCATGCCATGCCCACCCAGCAACGGGGTAGCGAAGCTGTTGCTAAAGGATCTGAAGCCCACCCCTGGCCAGGGCCACAGCAGAGAAGGTTCTTCTCCTGGACTCTGCCACCCAAAATTTCTTATCTGGTGAGATCCGCAGCATGCCTCTTCTGCCAGCCTGGGTGGGGTGGGTCTATCTCATAGGGATGAAACAGTTCTCTTACATTACAATTTGGGGCTTTTTTCTCTCTCTCTTTTTTCATTCCTTACATTTCTTTCTTTTTTTTAAATAAAAATAATTCTTGATAAATGTAACTGAAAAAAATAAAAGAAAAATAAAATTATCTCATCTTAAAGTCTGGAAAGGTACAGCGTCACTCTACAAAGGAAGAAGCAATGTCTGAGTGCTATTTTGAAAATTACACGACAGATTTTTTTCCCCCCTTAAAACGTGTATGCTGAAGAGACAGTTGAAGTTGACTGCTTAATTCACACACCTATTTCTTACATTCATTCTGTTACATTCACGCTTTATATTTGGTGGATATGTTTTAACCTGTTTTAATTTACATCTTTCTCCCCAAATATCTCGGGTGTTTTTCCTCTCCCAATTCCTAATGTCCAAAAGAGAACATCTTTCTGTATGTGGCAAAACCAGACCAACAATGAAAGCTGTGCTAATATGAACAAAAGTTCCAAGTATTAAGGCCAGACTTTAGCTTGATTTAGTATTTTTTTTTCAAATAGAATAGAATAGAATAGAATAGAATAGAATAGAATAGAATAGAATAGAATAGAATAGAATAGAATAACAGAGTTGGAAGGGACCTTGGAGGTCTTCTAGTCCAACCCCCTGCTTAGGCAGGAAACCCTATACCAGTGATGGCAAAACTTTTAGGCACAGAGTGACCAAACCGGAAGGCGTGCGGCATGTACACCAGAGCGCCGGGAACCTGATGACCAGCTGGCTGAGCTGGGGCAACAGCGCACGTGCCCTCTGTGTACCACCTCTGGCACATGTTCCATAGGTTCGCCATCACGGCCTTATACCATTTCAGGAAAATGGTTATCCAATCTCCTCTTAAAAACATCCAATGTTGGAGCATTCACAACTTCTGGAAGCAAGTTGTTCTTCTGAGTAATTGTTCTACCTGTTCTAACATTGAGATTTCTGCTGCTGTATCCTGCTTTGTCCTCCTTCATTTGTTTCAGAGCTTCTCTTTTGAGAGAGAATATGACAGACTGGAGTCTGTCCTATCTGTTTCTTGTTCTCCTCACAGATTGAATCCGGCAGGAACCGCTTGGCTTCTCTGAAAATTTCAACATTCAGTCCCTGCTATCAGTGTGTGGCTTAATCCTCGGGTTACGCTTGCCAGACATTCATAGCAGGAAATGTGGAGGCTGCAGTCCTAAATCTGCAAACTCACAAGGTCTTACTGCCAAATAAATATGGTCACAGCTCTAAATCACAGATCAGAAATTCTTGTAGCATCTTCTTCTTTCGCAGCAATAAACACATGCTGTGAGGCAAATCATGTTAAACCATTTACGGCCGCACATTGTCACATTCTAAATTAGCCCAGCA
This sequence comes from Masticophis lateralis, assembly GCA_030761175.1. Taxonomy (NCBI): domain Eukaryota; kingdom Metazoa; phylum Chordata; class Lepidosauria; order Squamata; family Colubridae; genus Masticophis; species Masticophis lateralis. Next base: position 196,169,813 of record JAUDYJ010000001.1, on the reverse strand, counting down.
AATCAGTCCACGAGGCCACGGTGGGAAATGGACATTATTAGAATTACGCCTCATTCCTTTGCTTCCCCCCCTCCCCCATTGGACCTTTCCTTAGCATTTCTAATCCTGTTTTCAGAAGAGCCCCCTTATTTGTATAGGTGACTACAGTATGAAGGCGGTGTTAAGGAAAGACTTCATGGGTGTATCCTGGCACATGCTCTGCCTTGGAAACAAACGATATTTGTTTGCTACAATGTAGGTTCTTGCACTTTGTTCAATAGGTAGGAGTAGACAGTTAATAAGTAAGTTAAGAATTAACTAAGGAAAATATTTGCCAGGCCTAAAAATTCCTTGCAATCTTGATTGAAACAAAACAGATGGTGTGTGTGTGTGTGTGTGTTTGTCTATTATAGGTGTGTGTTGCTTATTTTTCCTGTTTTACATTTAGGGAACTTTAGCATCTTCTACTGATACTTTTAATAGCTACAGCATTTATTTACCTGCAACAGCAGTTCTGCAAAGATGGCTTGCCAAAACATAATGAAAAATAACATTCACTGGATTTTCCAGTGCGAAAGTGCGAAAGGAAAACGGTTTTTTGTAGTTGCAAATAAGAGATGCCAAATGTCTGCATACGCGGCTCTCTGGATGGTAGTTGAAAACCCATCACCCAGCATACTGAAAACAGGTTTCTAAATATTTTATACACCATTCCAAGACTGAAAATAAATGTCATTTTCAGTGACCTATAAGATATGTTGTTTGAATGCACACACACACACACACACACACACACACACACACCCCTCCAGATAATTTAAAATCTGAAAATGTATGTCATGTCTTTTTTGAAAAAGCCTTTAGAAGGATACAATATAGCTATGCTTTTCATTGCACAGGAAGCGCGAGAAAGCTTAACATTCATTTAGAATCCAGTCTGATTCTAATCGCTTCATCATCACCATCTCTTTTTTGGGAAATTCAGCTTTTAGTTCTCTCCTCTCCTCTCCCTCCCATCCCTTCCAAGCCTCAGAAATCCAAACACAAAACAGTGATATCTTGCAGGAGGTTAACAGTCAAGCCAAAGACAGGCGTTTTCTCAAACAATTGTGATTGACTCTCCGGCTGTGTGTTACTGGATAGGAAATACATGAGTGATGAACAACGAGATTAGAGGTTTTAGCCTGACAGATAACATAACTCTTTTTACAATGACTTTTCAACTGCTTCAGCTGTCTTCATCTGTCAAAACAAGAGCACTATAGTGTGGAGAAGTGAGGAGAAATAACATTGACAAAAATGTGAAAGTGGGAGAACTCCTCCAAATATGAATGAATATTATTAAAATCCACAAACAAGTGGAAGGGGAATTTGGAAAAATTCCTTTTGAAAGGAGTGATTGAATCCAAAATGCAGAAACAGACCAAATGCAGGGCTAACTCTATCATTAAGCTGTTGATTTGGTCTGGCCTGAAAGGCCAGCAGATGGTTAGTTATTTAATGCTCTATTATTGCATTTTTCCCTTTAGAAAAAAAGATTAAAAGTGCTTTATAAGATTTCTACTTAGTTCTTCTGATCTTGAGCACTGGGAGAGAGCTATAGGCTAGTCCTCAACTTATGATCACAGTTGAGCCCAAAATTTGTGTTGATAAGTAAGACATCTGTTAAGTGAGTTTTGCCATGACCTTCTTACCACAGCTATTAAGTGAATCATTGCAGTTGTGACGTTAATAACATAGTAGTTAAGGGAATCTGGCTTGCCCATTGTCTTTGCTTATCAGAAGGCCACAAAACCTGATCACATGACCCCAGGACACCGTCATAAATATGAACCATTTGCCCAGCATCTGAATTTTGATCATGTGACCATACGGATGCTGCAATGGTTGTAAGTGTGAAAAATGGTCATAGGTCATTTTTTTCAGTGGCATTGTAACTTTGGTCACTTAACTGATTGTTGTAAGTCAAGGACTATCTGCTTTGAGGTCTGGTTACAGGTCCTCCTGCTGCCAACTGTAATAACAAAATGCTCTGCTTTTGAAGTAATCTGTATGCTATGCATAATGAAGATTGTAGGCTGTATCTTACGATTTATATTGATGTTGTTGCTGATTGCTTATTTGGACCCTCTGACTATCATTGAGTGTTATACCTTATGTTTCTTGATGAACGTATCTTTTCTTTTATGTACATTGAGAGCATATGCACCGAGACAAATTCCTTGTGTGTCCAATCACACTTGGGCAATAAAGAATTCTATTCTATTCTATTCTATTCTATTCTATTCTATTCTATTCTATTCTATTCTATTCTATTCTATTCTATTCTATTCTATTCTATTCAAAAGAAGGAAGAAGGGAAGATGGTGAAGTAGAAGGCCTCTGCTCAGAGCTGCTCTGAGAAGTACAAATAGTCTGTACTATAAGGCACCTTCCTGTGAAATTACTACGGTATAGAAATTGTAATAACGCTCATAATAGCATCATTTTTGACAACTTTGCTGGGATAGCAACTTGCAACTAAACCATTATAGTTGGGGGTAAATGGATGTGGTTTATTTTACTAGGCTGGTTTGTTTTCAGTTTTATTGAAATTTGCCCTGCCTTAACTAGTTTTGCTCATTGACAGTGAATGCTTACTGAACAGTTAAGGCTCTGTACAAAACCATTATACCTATTATCAAAGGATTTTGATAATGTTAGTGGATGGTCCTTCCACAATAATGCAGCAAGCTTGTCCTTTTCCTTTGAACCACTGAGGGGCAGCCTACTCCTCCAAACAGTTAGGTCAATTGGCTCAGTGTAGATCAGGAAGTACAGTTGCCAAGAGTGTCTTGTGAGAATCGATGTTTTTAATTTCCAACTCAGCCAGTCAATGCACTCGCCATACAGTATTGGACTCACAACAGGCTTTTTCCATACTATGGCTATTCCCAGTAGTATGGTAAGTAGAGATCACAGACAGCCCCCACCCCCACCCCCATCTTGCAATTGTAAGATCAGATCAGACACATCCACAAAGGGAAAAGAAAGAAAGTTTGCCTTTGTCAAAATATCTGGTGTAAATTGGGCCTTCAAGTGCCATCGGTTTCTTCTCTTTTTCTAGGAAGCCCAAGTGGCCATATGACATATATTCACCTACTAAGGCAGAGGTCTTCAAACTTGGCAGCTTAAGACTTCGAGCTATGCCAGCTGGAGAATTCTGGAAGTTGAAGTCCACGAGTCTTAAAGCTGCCAAGTTTGAAGACCTCTGTACTAAGGCTATAAATCAATCAACCAAGGGGGGAGGGGGGATTCAGTGCTTAAATGTCACAACAAGAGCTTTTTCTGGAATGGAACTGAGTCATTAATTTGGTCAGGAGAGAACTATGGAAACCGGATGGGCCTGAAAGGAACCAAAGGCAAACATCAAACATAGAACAGGTTCTTGTAAGGAGCATGACCAGGCAAGCACAGAATCTCTGCAATAATGTTGATTATTCACAACAAGGAACCCCATTAAGTATCTAACATGAATCTTGTGGGACCATTTCCAGATTTTTGCTTCTGGCAGGAACTTAACTAGAGGTCTCTAAGGAATCTACAATAGTTGTCTCTTAGCAACTGGTATTTAATGGTAACCTACTTCTGAACCTGGTGTTGCCATTGTCATGATTAATAGCTCTTGACAAGCATATCTTTCATGATTGGGCCTACCGTCCTTTTAAAGCTGTTTGACCCTTACCACATCTTGAGGCAATGAAAACCATAAATAAGGGCTTATATAACAATACCCATAGTGAAGCAGGATTTACTCAATTAACCCTATTTGTGGGGGTTCCTCCCACACCACAGAAATAATTCACACAATTTACTGGGCTGGTTTGTGGTTTGGTGTATCAAGAAAACATTGTGTTTCTAATGTAAAGAGATGATCATTCTGCTATTATAGATAGGGTTTTGTCAGAGGGCCTCAGATTCTAATTTAGTGAAGCAAAAGGAAAACTGCATCAGTTTCTTGTTATGCTATCTATTTCTTGACTCTAAACCTAATTTTGTATAACTACAGATAAGAAATAGATGATAAATTGTCTGTCTGTCTGACTCCATTCATCCGTCCGTCCGTCCATCTTTCTGTCTGTCTATCTCATCAGGCTCAAGGTTGACTCAGCCTTCCATCCTTCTGAGGTTGGTAAAATGAAGACCCATATTGTTGGGGGCAATATGCTGACTCTAAACCACTTAGAGAGGGCTGTAAACCACTGTGAAGTGGTATATAAGTCTAAGTGCTATTGCTATCTATCTTCTATTTATTTATCTCACTATACCTCCTTGGCAGCCCTTAAGCATTGACCTGTCTGGTTAAAGCTGATTGTAGTTCAAGTTCAAGACCAAATATGCTATGTTTAATTGACAGACAGGAAAGTCAGAATGAGGAATGAAACCTGATGCATTCTGGGGTCATATTGAAGATTTATAACTGGTTATAAGTGTGCTTTAGTGATACATGTGAAAAGGATTGATATAGGTCTGATAAATGGGTTAAACAAACTTCTTGCAAATACTTACTATCGATCAGTCCATAGAGAGAACCAACAGGCATAGAACAGCCTTAGAAAGTTACCCCAAAAACTGATGGTAGCAACCTTGAATTCCTCATTAGGCAAGCATGGTTTCAGTCAGTATAATGACAGCCAAGCTTTGGCTGTTTATACCTTGTTTACTATTTCACATTACAGAACCATTATTCAAGTATTAGACTGTACTTTATCATTTCTGAACGCTGTATTTAATCATTTCACTTGAAATGTGTGTTAGGTGTCCCATAAAAATCGGCTTTGTGCATTTACCATGCAATTAGCATTCAGAGCCTGGTAGGATCCTGTGTGTTTGTGATGGGGAGCTATACACAGCCTTGCTTTTAAATAATTCATAATTCATGAGGTAGAATTTACATTGTTTGCTAGGAATATTATCAGCTTGCTGAAGTGTGTTTGATTCATTAGCTGTCTTTAAAAACTGTATTTAAAATGTTGTTATTGTTTACACTGTTCAGGCACTATCGGAAAATCTTGTGTGAATTTCTGAATTTTATTGTACTAATAATTATTTTGTATTTCAGTACATTCCTGCTATGATCTCCTCACTTAAAACCACAGCATTGAAAAATGTTCTGAATTCCTTTCTAGTAATAGCACTTATATACTGCTCCACGGTGCTTTACAGCACTCTTTGAACGATTTACAAATGTCAGCATATTGCCACCAACAATCTGACTTCTCATTTTAGTGACCTCAGAAGGATGGAAGGCTGAGTCAACCATGAGCCAGTCAGGATCGAACTCCCGGCATTGGGCAGAGTTAGCCTGCAATATTGCATTCTAACCACTGCACCACCACGGTTCAATCCAAACTGACTTCAGAACCCTTTATCAGGAATGCAAAATATATGAAACAAATTTAACAAGAGTGGGTTCCATTATTCACACCATTCTACAAGTTGTAAGAGTTGGGGGGGAAAAAGAAGAATCTTTGAAGAGAGAGAAGGGATTCAGAATGAAATAATAAGCAGATGAACTATTTCTGTTGCATTTGACCGTGATATTAGTCAGTGTGGTACCGTATGGCGGTTAAGGTGGTTTAGGTGTTGCACTAGGAATGGGGAAGCTCAGCAGCCGTTGATGACTTTCCCCAGTCTCTCTTTCTCAGCCCAATCTACTTCACAATTTTGTTGTTGTTGGGGGGGGGGGGAGGGAGTTCTATTAACTTCCTGTAGGAAAAGCAGGTTATAAATTTAACAAATCTAACAAATCTAAATTAGCCGAAGAGTGATTCATAAATAAATAGCAAATAAATATTTATGTCCATTTAGCAGTCAGAGTAATTCAGCTTTCGTTGTTGAACTAGCTGTAATGGTAATACATATTGATAAGCAATAAACAAAACTTTACAAATTACAATAACTGGATTGCCTGCTTCTTATTAAACTGCTACTGTATTCACTTGAGGTGCCTCATAGTCCTAGTCATCTAAAATGGAAAAAAGGGGAACTAAACAACCCCATTAAATCTATAGTAAAGGCTGTTTAATAATATCCCAAAATATTATTCTTTCCAGGTTAGGATTACAACTCTTGTTCACTGAAATATTGTTTTGTTCCCAAATATTCAAGTACAGGTAGTACTTAGTTATAAATCCTTGACTTATAACCAGTCGCTTAAAGACCTTTTGAAACTACAACAAGCCCAGAATGGGTGCTTTATAGACTCTAAAGCATTTTTGGCCGTTGCAACATATCATGCCCCTCCTTGCAGTCACATGATTGTATTTTGGTTGGAATGCAAAGATTGGAAAGCTTAACCTGTGAGGGCCAGTTGCAATGTCCTGTGGTCACACAATCACAATTTGCAACATTTTTGGCTGGTTTCTAGCAAAAAAAAAAAAAAGGCCATTCAGAAGAATGGATTCACTGTTACATCCTCGGCATTACTTAATGACTAGAGATTCATTTGAAGATCGTCGGGAAAAATGTCATAAAAATGTTTCATGTTTGTGCTTTTTAGTTGAGGGATGTAGCTGTGATAAAATTATTTGATATGGATATGGATGTGATATATTATATTTTATTATAAAGGGGATTGATTTTGGTATATAATTAGTAATGATAATATCAATGGATTAGAGAAAGGTATGATTTTTTTCAATTGGGTTTAAATATTATAAGTATGTTATTGATTGATAAATGAATATTGATGGTTGATGGTTGACTAATGAGGTAAATTTTATTATTATTAGTTCTTTTTATTACAATATTGTTAATTCTAGAAAAATTTTATTACTTATAGGTTTATTTGTTATATCATTTTGTTATATGTACTTGTTTTTTTTCTTTAATTTTTTCTTTCTTAATTTTTTCTAATTTTAGCGGAAGTCAAGGGGAGAATGGGGGGGGAAACGGGGTTGGGGTGGAGGGAGGTAGGGGGAAGGGGGGTTGGGGGGGGAAATGAAAAAATTTTGTATTGTAAAACTTTTTCAATTAAAAAAAAAATCCAGTCTAGTCATGTAACTATCTTGGCTTACAACTGTAACACTTTAGGATCAAAAATCTGATCCCAATTGCCTAGCCATAAATTGAGGAATATCTGTAACTTTAGGACTTATTTTTACAAGCACAAGCTAATGTTTCTGAGCTGTTGTTTTTTTTAAAAAAAATATTTGGAATTGAAGATTTTTATATGTGTAAAAGATAAACAGGAAAGCAAATACAAAAGAAAGTTATGAAAAAGATACAAGGAGAAAAGAAAACATGTGGGAGACAATGCAATAAAGAAAAAGAAAATTGAAAAAGCAACTTCTGATCAAACAAATCCATTATCCCTCTTTCCTCCCTAAAAGCTGTTTTTTGGAGCTGTTTTTAAAAACTCAGTGTCTTTCAGTGCAAAACTAAAATATACTCTGGTCAGTACTTTAATTCTATTCCATATATTTCCTTGCAATTGAGGAAAACTGCAATTTCCCCTTTCAGTTAAACCTTCCTGCAGAAGATACTAAAGTCTTACATTGGGAATGATAATATTTTCCAGAATATGCATAGCTTTTGCTGGAGCATGAAAGAGGTCTTTGAAACAGTGACAAATTACTTTCAAAAGCAGAGAGGTACTCTGATGTCAAAAGAGATTCAGAAAGGTAATAGCTGTTTTCCTAAAGTACCTGCCAAAAGTCTTCAATCGCATACAGTTGGAAGTAGGACCACTTGTTCATCACCATTTCAAGAAAAATCCATTTTAAATGAATCTCTCTCTCTCTCTCTCTCTCTCTCTCCCTCCCTCCCTCCCTCCCTCCCTCCCTGTCTCTCTTTTTCTCCTGTCTGCCCCCCTACCTGAAAAGAGCATTGAAAAAGTAATTCAGTGTCATGATCAAGGACCTCAATTGACTTCCATGATTTGGTCAGATCAATTATACATCTAAAAGCCAATCGAAATCAGTAGGAGGCCAAGGAGAAAAAGGAGAGATACAAGCATTTTTAAAAAACCTCTACAGATGTTCCATAAGCTGCAGATACACGCTGAGTTCCTGTTTTACAGTTTGGGAGGATAAATGGCACCAGGTTTCCTTAACTTTTCTAGGAGAAATGTGCCTGTATCAAATTTATGAAATTTTACAAAGGTGAGAGATAGAGGTGGGTTTCAGCAGGTTCTGACCAGTTCTGGAGAACTGGTAGAGGAAATTTTGAGTAGTTTGGAGAGCTGATAAATACCACCTCTGAATGGCCCTGCCCCCATCTATTCTCTGCCTCCTGAATCCCAGCTGATTGGGAGGAAATGGGGATTTTGCAGTAACCTTCCCCTGGAGTGGGGCGAGAATGGAGATTTTACAGTATCCTGCCCTTGGAGTGGGGTGGGAATGAGGATTTTGCAGTATCCTTCTCCTGGAGTGGGGAGGGAATGGAGATTTTACAGTATCCTTCCCCTGCCACTCCTACCAAGCCATGTCCACCAAGCCACACCCACAGAACTGGTAGTAAAAAAATTAAAACCCGCCACTGTTGAGAGACAATTGGAAGACTGACAATGAACAAAGGGAGTACAGAGCAGTAAGTACGGTATGTAGGCAGGAATTGCTTGAAGTATTTCAGCTGACATAAATGTATTAAGGGATTTTTAATATATATATTTTAAAAATTGCCAAACCATTAGATCATTCCAGGACTTCATACTTGTCAACTGAAACAATGATAATTAGAGGCAGTTATGTGATATGTATATAATACAGGGAGGGGGGTGAGTGGGGTTGTTTTGTTTTGGAAAATCAGGCTGAAATTTCAACTTAGGTGGTTTGGAATATACTTGAGGGGAATCTGTTCTCTCCCCTAACCAGGCAACATGCTAACTAATGGAGCTCATATATCATACTAACCCTGTGATAAATATATATATAACATCTGACCATCACAACTGGCGAGTGGTTTGCCTGATGCAATAAGATTCAAACCATGGTTTATAAATCATAATGTCTTAGGAAGTCATAGACAGGCAAGCCACATTGGTGCTCAGCATAATGTAAGAATTCAGCTACACTGCCAGTGACCGATGACAGTGTTCTATTCTCATTGACACATGCACACAAACCAAGGCATACATCGGAAACGTAAAGGCCTATTCAAATTACAGCTTTGCATGGAATCCAAAATATTCCCGAATGCAAGGAAAAGAGATGCCTTCCTTCCTGAGGTGTTGCTGACATTCAAGGCAGCATCACTTAATCAATCTTTCCGCTAGGCTAGGTGAGTGTTCTTGAATAGAACAAAATTTCTTCGTGAGTGTGTGTGTGTGTGTGTGTGTGTGTGTGTGTGTGTGTGTGTGTGAAAAATAGAAGCATTAGCAAAGCAGCGTCAGATGCATATTCTTTCATCCTGGTGCACAGAATGCTTTCCAAATCCAGAAATGTTTATTTCTGCAGCTCTTGCTATTCTGAGCAGTGTCCCGACAGTTCACATCACATTTGATGGAAAAGAAATTACATTTCAAGAATGTTTGAGGAAGAGCCTTTTTCATGGGTGGGATGTGGAATGTAGCCCCCAGTTTTAATTATGAGATGGCCCTGTTTTGTTCAGATAGCTCTCTTTCACTGTACAATCATACCTCCGGCATTTTGCAGTGTCCCGGGCTCCCCACCCTTCAATCTAATCCCAAGGGAAGCTGTCCAGAGAGAAGTGAGAAAGATGGGCAGTCAAGAGAGCAAGAGAATGACAAAGAGGTGGGGAACAGAAATCAGCATCCACGTCTGCCACTAGCTTGTTACAGTAGAGTAGTTTCAAAAGGGCTGTGAAAAATGGGAAAAACTTCCCGAGAATGAGAAAGAAAAAAATAAATAAAATAAAAGCCAATTTTCCAGGAAAAGGAAAAAAAGTAGGGCTGATTTCAGCTCAGGATTCATTTCTGCCTGCAGTATTTGTTTGCGGTGTTCTAGATAAAGGAACATGGTATGAGATCAAACTTGCCCTTTCTCGGATCAAAGGGCTCTTTCATGTCACAATGGACTGATGATCCATTGGAGGCTATGTCATACAGCTAGTCCTCAAGGTACCACAGTTCATTTAGCGACTGTTTAAAATGACAATGGCACCAGAAAAAAATGATTTATCTGTATTGTGAAAAGTGAAGGATCCTTTCTGAGTATTTGCCACACCCACATTCCTTCTGATGACTCAGTTTCCACTTATCTGACCATTACCATGGTTTTAGTTCTTCCCCCTCTCTCCCAAGGTCACACCTGCATGTCATTACATATTCAGGGGTGTTAGCAGTCCCCTTGCTATTGCCATCCCAATAGATGTTGTGCTCAGACCTACCAGCCAGCAGACGTAAAAGACCAAATTTCTGCATCGTACTGCTTCATTTTCAGTGTCAATACTGAAGCATCTCAGATGGCCCATAAGGAAGATTTGTATTAGAAGAAGAGGGAAAAAAACACTGCCTTAACAGTGGAAAAAACATTTCTATGCAGTGGGTTAGGGATATGATGGAGGTGACACCATGAAAATAAGATCCTTGAAAGCAAAATCTCTTGATGCTGCAATACATGAGGGAGGAGGATGAGACCACAGAGGCTTTGATTGGGGGCAGCATCTGGTAAAACTAATCCGTGGAAGTAACAGACAGAATTATCTGTTCCGAGTAATGCTCACAAGACTCTGAGGCCTTGGCTTCCTCAAAAATCCTGTTTATTGGGTATGTCATATCAGCCCGGTCAAATGTGAAACCAACACTGAATAATTCCCACGTTTTTTGGTATAATTAAAGAATAGATGCTGTCCACCCCCACCCCCACCCCCCTTGTGTCACAGGTCACATTAGCCAACCAAGCAGGTGATGAACTTCTCAGCACTCCCTCCTGCCATTGGTAGGGTACGCTGATTTGGACTTGGTTCTCAGGAGCCTTATCGTTGTTATGTCTGGCACATTGGAGGAAAAATATCCTGCATTCCATAAGCCCCCCTCCCCCATAAGTAGGGCAACTAAGAAACAAAGCAAGAAAAATATGAGTCCTTTTGAGAGTTGACAACGGGTAATCTTTATTTTACCACCACAATTGACCCCACCGCATATGTTGCTAAACAAGATTAAATGAGTTTTTCTCTGTTTCTTGTCCCCGTTGTTAAGTGAATAACTACAATTGTCAATTAGTCACATAGTTATTGTTAAGTGAATCTGGCGTCTCCGTTGACTTTGCTTGTCAGAAAGTTGCAAAAGGTGATCACATGACTGCAAGCATCATAAATACATGCCGGTTGCAAACTGTCTGGATTTTTATCACATGACCACAGGGATGCTACAACCGTCATAAGTGTGAAAAACAGTTATAAGTCACTTTTTCAGTGCCATTGTAACTGTGAACCGTCACTAAACAAATGGTTATAAGTTGAGGACTACCGGTAATGGGGAGAGAAGATTTTAGGAGAAGCAAACTAAAAACTGTAAGCAGTTTCTGTAATGCTATTTATGTGCCATTTCACAACCTTGGAAATTCCTAACTTTAAGGAAATGGTCCCTTCTGAGTCTCTTGCTCCAACCATTAATGCAGCTGCAGGCTATAGCAATAGCACTATCATTTAGACTTATATTCCGCTTTACAGTGCTTTACAGCCCTATCTAAGCAGTTTACAGAGTCAGCATATTGCCCCCAACAATCTGGGTCCTATGTTGTCTCTTATCCAACTGTTCCCTAGGCAGCATCTCTTTGCCCTATTTCCCAAGCTCTTTCCCACATTCCATCACAGCTGGATGCTACATGATCTTCATTGATATTGCTAAAACAAAAGCCAGGGTCAGATGTAGTAATTGGATGGGAGACCACCAGGAAATCTAGAGACCATAAGTTATAAGGGAAAGATTTTTTTTAAAAAAATGATTCTGGAAGAAGGCAAAGGCAAATCATTTCTAAATGATTGTCAAGGAAACTATAGGGAAACTATAGGGATGACTGCAAGCAGTATTTCAAGCAATGCAAATATTCTCTTCTATTTGTTCAAGGTGCAGCTTGACTTAAGGGAATCTTTTATGATGTAATCCTCCTCCATGCTCTGTGCCTGCTTGCTGGAAATCCCAATTGCAGGCCTGCTAGGAAACTGTGTGGCAAGAGGAGGATGGATGTGTGTGGAGGGGGGGGCACAGGATGTGCCTCCCCCCTTTTATGTCATCGGGCCACAGCATGTTTTTAAATCTTTCAGCTTTGCTGCCATTGTAGATGAGGTTAACTATCTGTTTGTCCTAGAAAAATCTTATGAATGGCCTGTGACCAAGAAGAAATGATCTACAAGAGGGCTGGTTTTCAGCCCAGGACAGAGAAGCCTGGGAAAACCCCTGAGGTCTCCGTAGAGTAACTGAATGAGAATCTGAAAGAACTGAAACATCAGGGACTGACTCAACGTGGCTTTTGGAAGAAGGCTTTCTCACAAATGTAAAGATAGCAAATGCTGTGTAGGTGATAAAAAACTGACTCTGACTCTGACTGAGTTGCTTGATAGTGAGATTGGCAGCATATAAAATCAACCAATCAATCATTTTGAGGGACAGTGTGGTGGGTTCTACTTACCTTTACTACCGGTTTGCAGTGGAGCTGCGCGCACGCTTGTTTTGCTTTCGTGCGCGCATGCTCTTCTGCGCATGCGCAGAAGCGTTTTGATAATGTCGGGGTTGATGGGCGGAGCCTCCCATTGGTTTTACTACCGGTTCTATAGAACCGGTGCAAACTGGGGGCAACCCACCACTGGTGTGGTATCAAGGAGGCTTAAGGGCCCCATTCATCCAAATAAGCCTATAGAGCAGGAATGTCAAACTCAAGTCCCTGGGGACGGATCTGGCCCACAGGGTAGATCTGGCCCACAGGGCCACCCTGGAAACAGCGAAGGACAGCCTGTGGGGCTTCTGCCAGCGAAAATGGGCTCCTGAGGTCCATTTTCGGCTCCTGCAACCTTCTACCAGTGAAAATGGAGTAGGAGGCCGTGGCAGGTGAAAACGGAGCTCGGGAGCTACAGGCACCCCTGACAAGAGTGACGTTGAGCTGGCTATGCCCTCCCTGGCCACACCCATACTGCCCCCCCCAGGTCAAACACAACCCTGATGCAGCCCTCAATGTAATCTAATTTGACACCCCTGCTATAGAGGGAAACAGGCAGAAAGCCAATGCAAGCAAACTTTGTTTGTCTCTCCCAACGTAGCTTAAGGGCTCAGATGTGCTGTGGCAAAGACACACCTAGAGGACAGAATCTCATACTATGATTGCTGAATGTCCCAAATGTAGGAAGATAGGTCCCTTTGCGTATCGCTTGTTGAGTGTGATAGAAGACGCCAAGTTGAGCAGCAGGAACAAGTGTTTCTTTCTGGACTCACTCGTGTGTCCCAGTGACTTTGCCAGATCATTGGAAAAGCCTTTGCAAATAATTGACCCTGCAATCTGATAGTAAACTGGAACAGAAGCTGATTTTACTGTAATGTCAGGCTCTGTCTAAAAAAGCTTCCAGAATGTGCTACTTTCCAACAAATGACTCCATTCTTTGTGGGGGCTTTGTGGCCAGAATTCACAATATTTTACAGCAAGTCCCCAGAACAAAGACAAAGAATGTGAGTTTAAAAAGGATATGTTCCATTTGCCAGTGTTCCTGAAAGCATCGCTGAGGTACAGACTGATTTGTCAACTCATATCAAAGCATTTGAGTGGACGTTCTGTGTTTTGGACTGTAGAAGTACATTCTAGAGGTGAGAGGCATTGTTTTAGCGAGCTTCATTGTGAGATGAAGCCAGTGGTGGGTTTCAAAATTTTTTACTACCAGTTCTGTGGGTGTGGCTTGGTGGGCGTGGCATGGCATGGCTTGGTGGGCGTGGCTTGGTAGGTGTGGCAGGGGAAAATATTGTAAAATCTCCATTCCCACCCCACTACAGGGGAAAGATACTGCAAAATCCCCATTTCCTCTGATCAGCTGGGACTTGAGAGGCAGAGAATAGATGGGGGCAGGGCCAGTTAGAATTTTTACTACTGGTTCTCCAAACTACTCAAAATTTCCACTACTGGTTCTCCAGAACTGGTCAGAACCTGCTGAAACCCACTTCTGGATGAAGCAGACTGTCAATAACATTGATCAATAAATATCGCAAGAGATCCTTGCTACCAGCTTGAAAGGGACTTGAATTTCTTTTTATCTTACCGCCTGTAAAATAAAGAGACCTGCAGCATGTGGTCTTTGCCTTCTTTTCAAGTGTTTTCCACCCCCACCCCCCAAAGTCTTAGTCAACAACTCTGGTTTTCTCTAACAGATTCATATAATGACCAGACTCAATTTTGAGAAATCCATTGCTTAGTTTCTGAGCCTATACAAAGTCTCTCAGGTGCTACCGACCACCTGCTATTCCCGATACATCACTCATGTCTGAACGTAATGAACAGTATGCCTCACTTTTGATCCATTTTCTTAAAATAGTCTTCTGTGATTATTTGGCACAATAGAAAATGGGCAAAAAAGTGCCATTTGCTTTGGAAAGTGGTGTAATGCTTGTTCTCTTGCAGGTGTAGTGTTGGTAAAGGGATACAAGAGACAGGGAGGTGGGGGGGAAACAGGCCTCTTTGTGTTCTAATGGTTGATTGTCTCTAAACACTTAAGAGAGAAAATAGTCCCAGAAATATCCACAAAGAAGCTCTAAAAAGAACAAAGACGGGAACAAAATACACATACAGTGGCAATAGAAAATAAATTGGTGACTATCTGTAAATCCTATTATTTTCCCAATGTCTAAATATTGCTACTGCCAAGGACTCCCACTGATTTACTAGCATGGAAATATAATATTATCGTGAACATATTTTCCAAATAATACAGACGGCAGCAGAGTCAAAGTAATTTTCTCTGCTATATGGAATATTATAAAGCGGATAGCTTGCCTCTTACTTTGGATATCAGAATGTCTAACTTGTCACGAACTTTGCATCTGAGCGCATGTGATAAAGATGCTTCAAGAAGGCTGTTTACCCTGGGTTTTAAATGAATCTCTTATTGGGGTCATGGGGTCATTTTGCTTTCCCTTAGCTTTTCTTTCCTTTGGAAGAGCTCCATGAGCCAACATTATTGTTAACTTACAATTTATATTAAAATATGGAGGATATATTTTCTTCAGCCTGGCATCTTCAGAGGTCTGGGGGACTACTGAATATGGCAGGAAAGGGACCATTTTTTTTTTTTTTTGCAAGGTATTTTAAGAGCAGAGTTGAAGATTCTCTCCCTGTTTTTGGAAGGCGCAGTCAAAATAAGCATGTCACTTGTCAAGTTAAGAAATGCATTGTCACATTCAGAGCCAGTGTAGTATAATGGGTGAAGTATTGGATCTGGACCGAGCTTTAAATTTATATTCAGCCCTCAAAACACACTGTGGGTGATTTTGGCTGTTTATTATCTCTCAACCCAATCTCCTGGATGGAACAATTGTTGTGGGGCACAACAAATTGAAGATCACTGTGGATACTTCAGATAAGATATAAATAAAACAACAACAAGGAAATGTGTTCCGATTTGTAAATGAGCATGTAGATCTATGCTAAATAATAAACTGTGATAAATGATGAATGAGTATGAGATCTAAGTGATTTGTTAGGAGTTAAAGATGATTTGACAGCACACAATCAATCAATAATCAGTGTGAACCATAAAAAAGATTGGTGTACTGCACAATGTGGAATGAATAAAAGTTTATATAGTGTCTTAATTTGGGAAAAAATAAGGGAAAAATAAGGAAGTGTTCTTTGGAACATCCTTTCTCTATATTTCAGAGATAGTCTTTATTTTCTTCTAGCAAGTCATCCCACCTATTATACTATTAGAAATTCTAGATACAAGTGGATCTCCTGATTACTCCCCCTCCCCCCCCCCTCACACACACTGCTGTTCTCCTTTTTCTATTTCTTGCTGACTGAATTCTTGCATTGTGCTAACCTATTTTTGGTTAAGCTGAGATTTGTTGATTAGTCATAATAACCTGGGTTAAGACAGCATGCCGAGTTGTAATCTATAGTTCATAACCCACCATGCCTCAAATGAACCAAGTAACAGTTTATTTAGCATGGTTCATGAAATAGCACATCCTGTCTTCTCATTCATAAGTGACTGACATCTATTACCAGCCAAATATTGCCCAAAGCTTTTACAGCTGCAGGATTGACTGAGATGATTAATGGGAAAAGATGACATTACTGTGAAAGGGATTTATACTTTGCCTTCTCCCCAGCAATTCTGAAATGAAAAAAAAATCAAGACTAAATAATGAAGATGATGAATACACGGATTAGATCTCAATTTGATATTTTTTCAGTAGTTAACAATTAGCCTATTTAATTTGCAGATTTATTTTCTAGCCAGAAGAGTTTTGGTTTGCATAATCCTTACAGTGCCTTTTTGTGGATGATTGTAACTTCTCCAAAAGATGCTAAAGGGTTTTCTCTCTTAAGAGTTAACAAAAGAAAAAGAAATTATAGTGATAGTTAATACCATATGATCTGATAATACCCAAGATTCCTGATGCTATGATCCCTTTTTTTGACCGTCCTAATGCAAAACAGGCAAGTTTTACTGAGACCCCTCCGTTGCCTGAAACACTTTTTTGTTATTCATATGGTGCTTTGTCATTATAGGTAAAATTCCTAAATATCATTAATAATCTTTCAAGTCTTTGCGCTCAAATCTGAATCAAATGAACTTTTTATAAGGCTAATTATCTTTGTGGGATTTGCCAAGTATTTAGTAATCCACATTAGTCAGTTCCCCAAACGTTACTTCAATATATTTTCGTTTAAACTGCTATCATTTATAGAAATTGAATGAATCTGATTTGAGGAATGTGGTTACCCTGTAGTGAGATGGGCAGCAATAAAAATGAATGAATGAATGAATGAATGAATGAATGAATGAATGAATGAATGAATGCATGAATGAATGAATGAATGAATGAATGATTGTTGATACTAGTAATTTATTTACAAAAGAGTACTATGAATATATTTGTTGCAACACGCTGGCCATATTAAAGTTAGTCTGTAGTCTCTTATTACTGTGAGAATCTGGACATATATATGGCATCCAAAGCAGCCTGTGATGACTGCCAAAATAAATATCAGAATAAAATATAGCATCAGCTCTGAGAAAAATTACTTTCCCTCATCTCCAGGAATTTCTTTAGGTATTAAGAACATCAAGAATTCAGTAAATATTCCCGACTACACTGACATTGTTAGAAAAATACCTGTATTCCTTAAGACACAGTAATTCACATCTATTTAATACAAAAGTAGATTTAGAATTAACAATTATTGAAATAATCTGACTAATAATCCTAATAATCCTTAATAATGATTTAGCTACATTTCAAGTCCCAATTTGGGATTCCAAGTTTAGAACAGGGCACGTTTTAGTCATCAGCTAAAATGATAAAAGAGATATAAAGGTCAGTATGCAAACAAATCTTTTGCTCATACTTATTGTGGTGTGACATTAGAAAGTTGACGCAGTTAATTAAAAGGATTTAATAATGCTTTAAACATTTCAGGTGAAAATCTTTAATATTGACTCTACCCTTTTCTATGTACTTTCTTGCATTGTTTGTATTACAAAAAGGATGTGAAGAAGCTGCAATGTTGTCCTTACACACACACACACACACACACACACAGAGAGAGAGAGAGAGAGAGAGAGAGAGAGAGAGAGAGAGAGAGAGAGAGAGAGAGAGAGAGAGAGAGATCTCATATTCTAAGATCCAAAATAAATATTTTCGCCTGCCAAGAAATTTGATCCAGAAAGTTTTCCTTGGTTAAATCATCATAAAAGGAAAAGATAAATGAGATTTAGAGGTTATAGGTTTCTCTGATCATAATGGGCCAAGGTATAATATGCATTCCTTTTAAGCTTTGTAAAGTTTCACATGAAAGCTATATAGACCAAAGTGCCAACAGCATCTTAAGCAACCTATTCAAGTGAATACCTTTGGTTGAGCCAGATCTCTATTAGCATGGCATCCCTCCAAAATAAAAGCTCTGCATTAATCCCTTGCCCAAATTTTGCTGAGGACATAGCTGTGCAACTACTCCTGATTTAGCAGAGAATGTTGAAATCACACCATATGAGACTGAATTGGGAATTGGTTATGTTACAGGTTGGGGATTTAATAATTTACTAGCTTAAAGATGTATTTCAGAGCCATTAGTTTGGTATAGTGGTACCAAGTTAAGACATGAGGAGTCTGGGAATTCTAGTCCCATCTGAGACACTGGGTGACAGTTTAGCAAGTCAATCTCCCTCAGCCCTGGGAGGCAGGCAATGGCAAACCACATCTGAAAACCATGCCAAGAAAACCACAGGGACTGGTCCAAGCAGTCGCCAAGAGTCAAAAACTGACTCAAAGACATACACACACACACACAAACGCACAAAAGTGCAAATGTGAGTATTGTCTGAAATAAACAAAGAAGCAAAAATACCCCAAGGAAGAGAGAATCTGGCACATATAACTTTCTTTCAAGATGACTTAGGGGGTCGCATCAAAGACATTTCTAAAGCAATTCTCAGCCACCCAAATGAAATCTCTCGCTGAAAGCCAACACTTCTAAATTGAATGGGACCGATTCCCAGGGTAAGGAAGGGCAGGATTTAGTTTAACAGAAAGCAACCGAAGTAGTAATTTAATCATATTGACCTGTAATTGATAACAATCAATGATGCATTGAAATCTTGGCTTCTTTCCAGTTCAATGGGAAGAAGTCAAAGTATGGGAGTCTTGGCTACGTTATCTTATGTTTGAATACAATTGGATTATTAAAATCATATCCCCAGTGATAAAATGCACACCAATTTTACACACGGATAAACAAAATATACCAATTAAGCGCATTTTTACATTTATTGTAAAATACACATATCCATTCATACAAATAAAATTCCATTAGTTCATCCTAGGCTTTCTATTGATTTATGTAAAATTGTTCAGGTTCTTCAAAACATTTTCAAACACAAATATTTCTCCTCCTCCTCCTGTCACTGATTTACTTAGAAACCTCCACTATTTATCTTAGAAGAGATCGCTTAGAAGAGATATATGTAACTCCTGTGCACTCTCTCTTTCTTTTTGGATGTTTGGAACAAATGGTGTTGTGTACGGTCCAGTCATTTGAGGATAACCCATAAAATAACAGAATAACAGAGTTGGAAGGGACCTTGGAGGTCTTCTAGTCCAACCCCCTACTCAAGTAGGAGGCCCTATATCAGTAATGGCTAACATTTTTGCCATCACATGCCAAAAGCAGGGGGAGTGTGGGGGGCTTGTGCGCCATGTGCCCACACCCATCATTCTATGCGCCCCGCCCCCCATGCATGCGACCCCACACACTCCCCCCGCTTTTGGCATATGATGGCTCGGTAGGCCCGTTTTTTCAACCTCCCCAGGCTCCAGAGCCTTTCTAGGAGCCTGGGGAGGGCGAAAACAGCCTTCCCCACCCTCATCCCAGGTCCCACTGAAAGTCGGCAAATGGGCCATTTCCTAGAAAGGCTCTGGAGCCTGGGGAGAGCGAAAAACGGCCCTTCCCCACCTCCCTGGAGGCCCTCCAGAGGCCGGAAACAGCCTGTTTCCTGACTTTCAGTGGGCCCAGAAGGCCTGAAAATCAGTTGGCTAGTGCACGCATGCCCGCCAGAGATGAGCTCGCGTGCCCACCGATATGGCTGGCACGCGTGCCATAGATTCACCATCACCATCACCATACCATTTCAGACAAATGGTCATCCAATCTCTCATTAAAAACCTCCAGTGATGGAGCACTCACAACTTCTGGAGGCAAACCGTTCCACTACTTAATTATTCTCACTGGGTAATTGTTCACACCCCAGATAGCAGAATACTAGGTTTATGGACATATCTTGCATTGTAGTACCCAACTTCTGAAATTCCCTTCCTTGGGCTGGGTGAGGAATTCTGGAACTTGAAATCCAACATTCAAGATCGGTAAAATGAGGACCCAGATTGTTGGGGGCAATATGCTAACTCTGTAAAGAGTGGGCTGTAAAGCACTGTGAAGCAGTATATAAGACTAAGTGTGATTGCTATTTGTTAAGTGAATCACTGCAGTTGTTAAATTAGTAGCAAGTTGTTAAGTCAATCTTGTTTCCCCATTGACTTGACTTGTCAAACAGTCTCAAAAGGGAAACACGTGACACACACCCCCCTGGGGACACGGCAACGGTCATAAACGTGAGTCAGTTGTCAAGCGTTCAAATGTAAATCACATGACCATGGAGATGCTGCAATGGTCATAAGTGTGAAAAATGATCATGAGTCACTTATTTCAGTGCCATTGTAACCAGTGGTGGGTTGCTACCGGTTTACCCCAGATTGGGTGAACCACTAGCGGCGACGGTGGGAGGCTCTGCTCACCTGCCCGGATGCTTCTGCACATGCACAGAAATGTTGTGCGCATGCGTGTCCATGAGCAAATAGCAATGGGTTTTGAAACCCGCTCCTGGTTGTAACTTTGAATGGTCGCTAAGTGAACTGTTGTAAGTTGGGGACTATCTGTACTACTTTTATTATAAGGTAACAGTAATAGAATCCTGCAAGTCCACCTGCACAGCCCCTTCCCTCTGTTTACCTTCAGGAGAACTAGAGAGGGTCAAGCCTGAGATGATTTCTTAAGTTACCTTTCTGTCCTGGGCTCAGATTTCTTTTATCTGATCATTGTCTCAGTTGCAGCTCTCCCTCCTGTTATTCAAAATCACCTTTACTTCCATTATAGTTTAGGGCAGTGATGGCTAACCTTTTTGCCATTGTGTGCCAAAAGCGGGGGGAGTGCGGAGGGGTCACGTGCACACGTGCTAATACCCATAATTCTATGCATCCCCCCCCCCATGCATGTGCACACGACCCCCCCATGCTCCCCCCACTTTTGGCACGTGGTGGCACAGTGGGCCCGGTAGACCTGTTTTTCACTCTCTCCAGACTCCAGAGCCTTTCTAGGAGCCTGGGGAGGGCGAAAATGGCCTTCCCCACCCCCTCCCCATTGTTGGAAGGCTGGAAAATGGCCTGTTTGCCAACTGATGGGCCTGAGGGCCCAAAAATCAGTGTGCCGGAGCTGAGCTCACGTGCCCACCGATATGGCTCCGTGTGCCACCTGTGGCACGTGTACCATAGGTTTGCCATCACAGATTTAGGGCATCTGACTGAGATTAGCAAGTACCACATTTGTTCCTCTTCTTCAAGGACAAGTCAGAACCTTCTATTCCTCCCCCCGCCCCCATCAATTTATTTGCTTTTGCTTCTTTGGGATAGTCTTTGCCAGCCACAAAATGCCACAGGGATTTCTTTTGTCTGAAGTATTGGAAAGTGACCTAACAATGATTTTATATTGAAGATGGGGTTGAAGTCAAGGCTAATAAATTAAACAAAAAGCTTAATAGTTCCAATATACAGTATTTCAATTTTAAAAACATATTAAAATTCCAATATTATAAACAATCATCTTCCAGCCATCAAATGAACACATTCCCAAATTGCGTTATGATGGCGGTTAAACAAACAGGCTAATTAAGAATATACAATAAATAACTGTAGGCCGCAAAGAATTCACAACACAACTAATCTCATTTAGGAGAAGTATGTTGAAATAGCCTTTGGAAAGACTGCAGAACCAGAGTGAAAAGAAACATATGGACAGCACATCAGAGAGAACAGTGAAATAATTCCCAGGCCCTGGAAATCTTATCGAAAGTGGAATCAGATGGCCCAGAAGTGTTTCATTTGGAAGACATATTGAGAACAAATTGACCAAAAATGGTGGTGAGAGACACCAACTAAGGAGATTGCTTGTTTGTCACAGTTTACTCTTCTGTCTCTCATTACAAATACTCAGATTCATTTGTTGATGCCCAATGGCTTTTTTGCCATTGTAAGTCAGGGTGGGGCATTCATGGCCTAGAGTTGGTCGACCCCCAAACCAAAACATTGAGTTTGGGTGGAATAATTTTGGGCAAGAGGGAAGGAACCAAGAAGGCATAAAATAGAATTAAGCTTCCACTAGGTTTCATTTCTTGATTTTTTCCCTTATAACCCCCCAAAGTCTGTTCCCATTCAAAAAAATCCAGAGTTAAAATTTCAGCCTTTCCCTGCTACATCACTACATTACTGGGTTACTAACATATACTCAATCATGGATTTTAAAAAACAAACAAACCCAGGCTGAAAATGTTACCAGCTTCTATGGAGAACATAAAGGTATGTAGAGCAGCTCACCTACCATCAATGATATTTTCAAACTCCTTGGGTGGTTGGGACAGAACCATTCACATGAAGGCAGCAATAACTTGAGAGATATTTTATCGTAGGGCAACATAAATGTAGGATTCTAATTGGCTGAATAATCACACATCAGCCCAATTTATACTGTTAAAAGAAGGAAAGATTGAGTTAAGCGTGGATCTGAGGGCTGAGGGCGAGTGTGTCATTGTGGGACTAAGAGCACCTTCTAATTGATTATAGGTCATCCTCAACTTACAACTTATTTTCAACACCTTTAGTAACCTTTTTTGCCCTGTTTAAATATATTTTGTTCAAGTATATTTATTTTCTTTTGTCATAAAAGAGGGAAAGCAAACAAAAACAAATGTCCAGCACTAACATCAACGAAAAAGATGTGTACAAAAAAAAAGAGAAAAGGGGACCCAAATATCACATAAATTTAACATTAAATATATAGATGGATGCTGAGAAAAAGAAAAAAAATTATCCTCCTCATTTACACACGCACATGCACATATATATTTTTATATATTTATTATTTTTATATATTTACTACACACCCACACCCACACACACACACACACACACACACACATGACATATGTGTTTTCGTAGATTTTCACGGGTACAGGTATGCAAGTCTTTGTCTCTTTAGGTCTTCTCCCGTGTAAGATTGAGAGCACTTTGGCAACGTTTCGGCAGGATCTCATCTGCCATCATCAGGCTTATGCAAAGGGTCTTTTGCAGCAACTGCCATTACTATTTCAAATCTGGTGCAGGTAGTCAGCTTTGCTGGGATGGTCCCACCTCTTCTTTCTGATTGGTTGGGAGTCCCAGTCTGTGTCCATTGGCTTGGCTTTGGATGTATGGTCGGTTTTTCTCCACCAGGTGGCAGGGCTTCATCTTTGTGGCTGGCTGGAATGTGATTCGGCTGGAGGTCTCGGGGTGTGTGTGTGTCTGGCTTCTGGGGTGTAGATTTTTTCTGTCTGTGGGTGCCGGGACTCGTTTGTTGACAAGGGCTAGTTTCCAGATGTCTGGTAGGCAGGAGGTATCATCACATTTATTCATGTTATGGGGGCATTTTTCTATTTCAATGGCTTCCATAATTATTCTCTTGTTGAGGTGTTCAGTTCTGGAGATTAATTTGGTTCCTTCAAAATCAATTTCATGTTCTGTAGCTTTAAGATGCTGGAAAAGAGAGGAAGTCTTTTCTTCTTTTCTGACTGCATTCTTGTGTTCTGCAATGTGTGCATTTAAAATATATTAAATATAATATATATTCTCTCAGCTGGGTTTTTTCCTATGTAAATCAAGATCTTTATACAGCCAAGCTCAGTGAAATCCAGTAGGTTCTGACAGGTTCTGGATTCTATTCTGGTAGCGGAAATTTTGAGTAGTTCAAAGAACCAACAAATACCACCTCTGGCTGGCCCCAGAGTGGGGTGGGAATGGAGATTTTGCAATATCCTTCCCCAGGAGTGGGGAAGGAATGACGATTTTGCAGTATCCTTCCCCTGGAGTGGGGTGGGAATGGAGATTTTGTAGTATCCTTCCCTGCCACGCCCACTAAGCCATACAACACACACTAAGCCATGCCCACAGAACCGGTAGTAAAAAAATTTGGATTTCACCACTGATCCTATCCTCTTTGCTCCCTCAGCTTTGCCCCACAGAAGTCTCCCCTATCCTATCCCCTGCTTTCTGCTGTGAAAGTAAAACTGAAAGTGAAACTCCTCTCCTCTGCTTGTGTTTTGCATTTGGAACAGATTTCTTTTCAGGTGGGGAGGGGTAGTCGAACTCCTTAGCATTAGAGTGTGTTAATCGTAATATAGGAAATACCAATGCTCTTATGGTCATTTCGAAAAATCCTTTCTTAGTGAGCACCTAGAAGCCAAGAGAAACATATGTGGCAAATTTCAAGTTTGTAGGCTTTACAGTTCTGGAGATTTCAAGATTATATTATATTATGTGTATGTGAGGGTGTGTGTGTATGTATGTATGTATATATATATATATATATATATATATATATATATATATATATATATATACACATATACATTATATATATATACATATACATTATATATATATACATACATTTTATATATATATATATATATATATATATATATATATATATATATATATAAAATTTTGTTTTCGTAGGTCTTTATGTGTATCTTTCTTTATGCCAGGGATTTTCCTACGTATATTAAGATGTTTCCTGGCCTAATTTTCAGTGAAATCTCAATTCACCAGCTTTTAGGCCTTCTTAAACATTACAGCAGCCATATATGCTATCTGTTTGAGTTTATGTGGGAGACTAGAATGGAACCATTTCTACCTCGTTAGGTTTTATCAACTAGCCACACCCACTTTTCTTAATTCTGCCCTGTAACAGTCAATATATATTATAATATATATATTACTTTTTGTAACCTTTTGACAAGCAAAGTCAATGGGGAAGCCAGATTCACTTAACAACCATATTACTAACTTAACAACTACAGTGATTCACTTAACAGCTATGGCAAGAAAGGTCGTAAAATGGGTCAAACTTCACTTAACAACTGTCTTGATTAGCAACAGGAATTTTGGGGCTCAATTGTAGTTGTAAATTAAGACTACCTGTACTTAAATCGATATCTGGGCTCAGAATCCTTTTACTTCTAAGTCCATTTCATTTGTACCAACTTGCATCTCCAGGTTCTGACAAAAAGGAAATAAGATCCTGGGATCCTTTGCAGAAGGTGATACTGACACGGTGCCCCACTTTACTCCATCTATATGATAAGCAAATCATACAAATTCAGTGTTGGAAGCACTGTTTCAGAATATTTTAATGTTCCAAAACCCACGATTGAACAATATTTTATACAGAGCAACCAAAATATCCAAAAACTATAAGCAAGTATTAGAATTTTCAAGGCCTCTTCATTAACCTGGATTATCAACCAGGGAGGCAGGGGGAAAGAGAGAGAAGTAGGAAAAATGAGGTATAATAATGTTGTTGTCTTAAAATGAGCATAGCAGGTGGCAAACAAATGGCCCAACACTATTTAATTAAATGAAATTTATTCCTATGTAAGCAATTATAGGATTTGATTCGGTTCAGGTTTGTACTCCATATTGCAGATTTCAAATTTCACGTGGGTGACTCACTGATCCTTCAGGTTTCAGTATTATATAATCCAGCAGTTATCTGTATTTTCATCTACCCAAACACAGGTAACCTGTTAGGCAAATATCATGGTTTTATACTGGCACCATTGGTAATCAATTTCAAATGAGCAGGAGTCAAATTGGAAAGTTTTACTTTGTAGTTGGAGGGAATGTACTCTTAATGAATAAATCCCATTTGGGAAAGATTTTTTTTTTAAAAAAATGCTTTTCCTCCAGTTCAAGATCCTGCTGTTCAACTCTTAAATTCTGTGGTAAGATATTCTAATTTTTCAAAAATACTCCATGAACGTCATTCTAAAATCTGTCTAATGAAACCTACATGATGGCTGAGTGTCTTTTGAGTACTACAACACTAAAGATAAGAAAAACCATATTTTAAGTTAGATTTTAATAAACTACAAGCAGCCAGACAAGCAACAGAAATGTAGTGAAACTATATGAGCATCTATAATAAGGAAGAGTCTATTAATATTGAATGCATCATTCAAAATAAAGTGAGGTCTTGAGGGGATGAAAACAAAAGTGCCTTTCTCTGAAATCTTCAAATATCTGCATCAGTATATTAAATAACTTTATGGCAGATCAAATCATGCTATGGGCTGCGGGAAGGAAATTACTAAGTCAAAGAGCTGCCTTGAATTCCAACATCTTGCTTTGCTCAGATTTTCAGTTTTTAGGCACTAAAGATTATATTATATTTAATTATTGTATAACTTTTCTCAAACACATTTAGGCATCTTTGTATAATAAGGCACTATTATAATGTTGCTATGGCAATTCTAAACACTGAAGACACACTCTCTGTGGAGTTTTATGCTTTAAAAATTTGGAGAAATTCTTCTTAAAAACTGGATGAAAATCTAAGCTGTAACATTATAGATGGGATCTCTTGTTTGTAAAACTGAAATGAAAGGCCAGAAAAGGGGGGGGGACCCACTATGCAAAATTCTTACACCAAACGGGCTATTCTATGCAAGATTCCATTGAACCTACTTCTATATAAACATAATTAGAGTTTGACTTTAACAGAATAACAGAATTGGAAGGGACTTCAGAGATCTTCTAGTCCCGTGATGGCGAACTTATGACACATGTGCCACAGGTGGCACACCGAGCCATATTTGTGGGCACATGAGAGTTGCCCTAGCTGAGCTCCAGTATGTATGTGGGTGCTGGCCAGCTGATTTTCGGGCCTTCTGGGCCCACCGGAAGTCAGCAAATGGGCTGTTTCCAGCCTCCAGGAGGGTGGGGAAGGCTGTTTTTGTCCTCCCCAGGCTCCTAGACAGGCTCTGGAGATTGGAAAGGGAGAAAAATGGGCCCACCGTGCCATCATATGCCAAAAGTGGGGGGAGCATGGGTGGTCACGCGCGCATGTATGGGGAGCAGGGCGCATAGAATTATGGGAGAGGGCAGCCACGCGGGCAACCACCCCACACTCCCCCTGCTTTTGGCACGTGATGGCAAAAAGGTTAGCCATCACTGTTCTAGTCCAACCCCTTGCTCAAGCAGGAAACCCTCCAGTGTTGGAGCACCCATAACTTCTGGAGGAAAATTTTCTTTTGTTACCATGTTTCCTCGAAAATAAGACATCCCCTGATAATAAGCCCAATTGGGCTTTTGAGCGCATGTGCTAAAATACCCCCCCGAAAATAAGCCCCCCTGAAAATAAGCCACCCCAAAAATACCCCCGAAAAATAAGCCCTCCCTGAAAATAAGCCCTCCCCAAAAATTGTTAAACGCATGCGCAGGCGGTCCCCACCATTTCCTCTGGTTAGGGTTAGGGAGATAGAGCTGGAAATCAGGTAAGATGGCAAGAGGAGCCCCGTCTTGCTCCACGGCCCCCAAAATAATGAGACCTCCCCAAAAATAAGGCGAAGCGCTTATGTCGGGGTTCAAAAAAATATAAGACAGGGTCTTATTTTCGGGGAAACAAGGTAATAAAATATTCAGATATTCATAGATACCATATACATATTTGTTTAGTAAAAAAAAAGAGAATATGTATACACGTCAGTGGTGGGTTCTGCCCGGTTCCGCCTGGTTCCACCGAGCTGGTAGCGGTGATGATATGACATCTCCAAACCAGTTTTGCCCCCTCCCGCCCCCCCCCCGTGTTATTCTTACCTTTATTTGGCCCCATCCCCAATCTATTGCTACCTCCTGAGTCCCAGCTGATGGGCTATATGGAAAAACAGTTTAAGCTCTTGCCATGGGGCTTCAAAGGGCCACCCTACAGCTGATCAGTGGTAAAAGACAGTGTGGTGGCAGACCAGTGCCTCCAACAACAAATGGGTAGATTGGTGCCTGCAAAAATAAATGAGTAAACCGGTACAGCTCTGTAAGCAGTTAAAAGCCTGGTAGACCAGTACCTCTGCTAAATCTTAAAGAATTGTCACATGACCATCAAGCCACGCCCACAAAATAAACCACATCCACAGAACCGGTAGTAAAAAGATTTAGAACCCATCCCTGATACACGTGTATTCATTTGGAGCTTTAATGTGGTTTCAAGAGCCCCACAAAAGACTGATGGTACTTCAGCACAGCTGGAGAATAAGACTGAGTATTTTTAGGATACACACACATGTATACGTATGCACAAAATATGTATATGTGGGGTGTAGTGTATGTATACAAGTAGTCCCCAACTTACGATTTAGCAATCACTCAAAATTGCAACCTAACTGAAAAAGAAGACTTACAGTCTGAATCTGAACTTTTGAAGGCTGCCTTCCCTTCACATCCCTGGAGTCTCACAATCACATTTTGGGCACACAACAACATGGCTACATGTGGTGGTCATGCGTAGAAGCAAGGAGATATTGGATTAAGATACACACGTGGTTGGAAAAAATGATAAAGAGACATATTGACTTTAAACCAGAGATATTTTTATTAGGGATCGTACCGGAGACATATAACAAAGAATTGCAATACTTAATTGTGAATCTTTTCACAGCAGCCAGAATTGTATTTGCTAAAAACTGGAAAGGAGAAAAGTTACCTAATGATGAAGAAATTATTAAGAAAATGATGAAATGTGCTGAAATGAGTAAACTGACGTTTGAAATAAGAGAGCAGGAAGATTGATATGGGATTTATTTTATTAATGGATAGAGAATAAGAATTGGAGATAATTATGATATAAATGGATGATGAAATTTTTGGAAATAAGCTAGCATGTTTAACGATAAATTGAAGAGAGGAGGAGCACAAAAAAATGTCACCGACCGACACACTGTCTGTAACTGTCTGGAATGATAATGTTTTTATGTTTTGTTTGTGTTCTTAAAAAATTTTTAAAAATCATATATATAAAAAAGCATGGCCGTATTTAAGCAGTTTGCAGCATCTCATGGTCTTGTGATCAGTTTTTACAATGGTTTTGCCAAAATCTGGCACTTCTGGTTTTCAGCAAAACCGCACCATAGCAAACAATTGGTTCACTTAATAACTATGGCTTTTGCTTAACAATCATGGCATTTGCGGTTAAACTATTGCATTTGGTTAACATGTGACTGAACCTTTTAATGTGCAGGCTCCGTTATGGTCAGAACTCAAGGACTATACATAATTTGTAATCTGCTTGCAGAAGAATTTAAGATACTACTATATATCCTTATGGAATATTGGGGGCGAGGCAGGCCCCCAATCTCCTGGCCTTCCGAAAAGGAGTCAGAATATGGCTTTGCGGTCTTACATGGGGAGCTTAGAGGATTATATAGCTGTGGGGCTGGTTAGTGGTCTGAAAGCCCTCCCTTCACTTTTTAACTAATTTTAATATTGTTTAATTACTTTGCCTCTTTTTAGTTTTTTAACTTTTATGTAGACTGTTTTTCTTTTTTATTATTTTTTATTGTATGCTGCTCAGAGTCCTTCTTTGAGGGAAATGGGCAGCTCAGAAATGTGATAGATAGATAGATAGATAGATAGATAGATAGATAGATAGATAGATAGATAGATAGATAGATAGATAGATAGATAGATAGATAGATAGATAAGATAGATAGATAAGCAGGCAGGCAGGCAGGCAGGCAGGCAAGCAGAAGATGATGAGTGATAGATGATAGAGAGATAGATGATAGATGATAGATGATAGACAGATAGACAGACAGAGGAAGTAAGCAAACAATAAGAATAACAATCAAAATGAAGAGATCCAGTAAAAAATTAGTAAGTCAGAAGCAACAGATTGCTCAATGACTAGATTCATATATCTTATTCAACTATAATATGGCTTCTCTGGTTTTCACTTTGCATATTGTTGTCTAAACACATCTACTGTGATATATTAAATAAAGGCACATTTTTTTAAAAAAAATGTCTTAATGCAACATCTGAACCAGTTCTCGGTGTTTAGAACTGCTTTGCAGTTCTTTGTAAACTGAACAGTGAAAAAGGACTAGTCTTTGGCCGAAAAAGGAATTTTAAATTCATATTATTGTTTTCTTCTTTGGTAAGAAAGATATAGCCAAGGTGGAAATTTTAGTAAGAATTGATTATGTGCCATCAAATTGTTTTCAGCTCCCAGTGACCATATGGATACAATTTTCTCCAGGAAAGCCTAATATTATGAGCTAAAAATCTATTAGTCATCACTGTTATTATCACTGTCAATATTATCAGTGTCCCTGATCTCATAAAAGTTTTCAGCGCATAGCCAGAGACCTTCCCCTTTAGACTTCTACAAAGAGTAGGAAACAAATTAAATAAGCAGAGAGAGGGATCACTGGGTTAAGGACAGCAAGAATTGTCCGACTCTGTGCTTTGTAAAGACACACCAGAATTGACGAGAGGTGCATCAAAAAGGTATTTCTCATCAGGATCCCTGTTTGGTCTGTTGAATGGCAATATCAAAGATCAAACCAATATATACATTATCTGTTTATTTTTGTTCATTTTTTTTTCTCATAGGAATATAGTAACAGGTAACCTAGAAAGCACAGGGAACCTGTTAGCTCCTCCAATTAGTTGCCCTTTCTGCATTATTGCTAGCAAGCAATGTCAAGCTTCTTGTTGAATATAATTCTCCTCTCCAGACTAACTCAGTATGCTTTGCCATCTGAAAAACATCCATTTTCCAGTTCCTTCTGCTCTCCCATGAATCAAACAAATTTTTAAAAGAACTTTACCAACTTATTAGAATCTACTTATAAACATATCGTCTTTCTAATCTGCCTTAGAATGTAGCTCCTGGCAATGGTTTTGTCTTATGAGCCACAGGGGAGGTAGAGGGAGTTATAGTGGCAAGCTATTTTTGAGCAGCAAATGAACTTCCTGACTTGTGGTTTCCTGATCAAAACTGTTCCCTGGTTTGCATTCACTAAGCTTTGCCTCGTTACGCTTTGTTTTGCTTCTTGAGTTTCCTATTTTCCCCCACAACTTGGTAGGAGCTGGATTTTGCATCTTCTAATATTTTTTTAATAAGTTCTACCTAAGCTCTTGCTGTATTTGAAAAAGATTCCATTCTTTTCTAGAGGTGGAACAAAAGGAGTCATTTCATTTCCTTCTAGAGGTTTGGATTGCAATTCCTGTTGTATCCTAAGTGCCTTGCAACTGAGATGCAATAAATCAGGACTATAATAATGGAACAGTGCTTGTAGAGCAGGGGCGGGTTTCAAAACCCGTCGCTACCGGTTTGCTCGTGGGTGCTTGCGCTCATGTGCACATGCGCAACACTTCTGCAATGCACAGAAGTGTCTGGCCGGGTGGGCTGAGTCTCCCGCCGCCGCCGCCACCAGTTCGCCCAATCTGGGGCAAACTGGTAGCAACCCACCACTGTTGTAGAGGTGAAAAAGGTGGGGTTTTTTGCAACACATGGGAATACAAACAATTCACCTCCCTTTGAACTGTTGAAGTAGCTGTGTCATTTTTCAAGCTACAGCATAGCTTTGCAAGCTGTCTTCATTGGGTCTGCCATAGCAGTGGCTTTGCATAGTCACGCACGCGCACGCACATTCACACCCACACATAAACTGCCGGGAGCAACTTTCAAAGCAGCTGGACTTGTTTGACAGAAAATGCTGCTGCATTGACAATTTCCAGCAAAAGGCTTCATTTGGGCACTAGTACTCTGTAAAGCATCTCTGACCACTTTTGACTGTTTTTCACCAACCTAACAAATAAGAATATATAGCTTCTAGATGTGTGCAACCGAAAGATTCTTTCTCCGCAAATGGGGATCAATATCTATTTCGGAAAAGTTCATTTTGGTGAAAGATGGATAGATAGATTTGACTGGGGCTTATTTTCCTGTCGGTCTTGTGTGAGAGGGGGAAACAGTTGGCTTTATTGTCTAATCTCTCTCTCTTCCTCCCTCCCTCTCCCACTCAGCATCTGAATGCACTTACTGACTTTAGCTTTTATAACTGCAGTTGTACCATAAGGAATTACCTAAAACTATAAAAAGAACATACAAGCGTTAAAAAAAAACCTTATGGAATCACAAACCATAAAATATGCTGTGAGATCTCCTAGGGTTGTGTCCTTCAAAAGTGAATTAGAAAAACAATTTAGACCTCATGCGAGTGCAGCATCTCTCTGCTATTCATTAAAATAAAATCCTCCAGCTTCTGCACAAGGTTGAGAAAGATGTCATTGCTTTAAGAAATCCACTTATTAAAGTGACATGACTCTTAAAGCAGCAACGTCTTTTTTTAGGCTCACATGGAAACTTGAAAAAGAGGGGTTACTCCAACTAATGTATGAAAGGTGCTATGCTTCCTGTAACATTCAACTCTGCAGGGCAAGGACAAGGAATCAAATACTGCTGAGCCTAAATTTGTCATGTTCCTACAC
This sequence comes from Masticophis lateralis, assembly GCA_030761175.1. Classification (NCBI taxonomy): domain Eukaryota; kingdom Metazoa; phylum Chordata; class Lepidosauria; order Squamata; family Colubridae; genus Masticophis; species Masticophis lateralis. Next base: position 196,137,559 of record JAUDYJ010000001.1, on the reverse strand, counting down.
AGCATCAGGGTTAACGTTAATCCCTCAATGGGAGGGATGCGAGGAGTTGAAATTCAGCAGGCTTTGGAGAGTCCCACTACCTGACCTTTGGTCTAAAGAGTCTGAACTCAAGGAAAGAAATTTTGAACTATGCTCAAGTAAAGGAAAAACCTGAACTTTGCCAAGCTAGCTTGCTAATTGTTAAGTTGCAGAGTTGAAGGGAGCCATTTAAGGACACAGCCAGAAGTTGAAGATAATCAGTTCTTGAGCCAGCAGAAAAATACATTGGTCTTAAAATGGACTGAGCCCTATTTTTGTCTTGGCAATGAGCTCACTGAATTGGTGTTCTCCTTATGGGTGGATTCTCCTGGCTTTGGATTTCCCTTCCAAACAGCACCAACTGCTAGCAGGAAAAAGCAACCACCAATCATATCAGAGGTGGGTTTCAGCAGGTTCTGACCAGTTATGGAGAACCAGTAGCGGAGATTTTGAGTAGTTCGGAGAACTGGTAGTAAAAATTCTGACTGGCCCCACCTCTATGTATTCTCTGCCTCCTGAGTCCCAGCTAATTGGGAACAAATGAGGATTTTGCAGTAACCTTCCCCTGGAGTGGGGAGGGAATGGAGATTTTACAGTATCCTTCCCCTGCCACGCCTACCAAGCCATGCCCACCAAGCCACACCCACTGAACCGGTAGTAAAAAAATTTGAAACCCACCACTGAATCACACTCTGCAATGGGTGTTTGGGATGGGTCTGGGTGAGTAAAAGCAGCTGCTTTGAATGACAAGTTAAGCTATTTCCCAAGTGGATCATCAGATCACAGGAAATGGAGGTGCTATCTGCTGCAGGTTCATCAGGTGGGTTATTTTTGAATAGGATTCTTAACAGTCTGAAACAGTTTTAGGTTTGGTAGAGGTTGTTAGATGATGAAGCATTAACAAATGAGTTAACACGCTCACTCTGGTTCACAAACAACGATGGTAGCAGATCCACCCACACACGATGATAGCACAATGGTAGCATATCATCAACTGAATACATTACAGTACCTTTCTTAAATAAGTTTACAACTAATTACAGCATGACTCAGCATTACAATGATGCAGCATTAAAACTTAAAGTCACAGAACACATATATTGCCTGGACAATCTGTTAGGCTCAAACCATATCCTAACACCATCCTTGACTAGTACTGCAAGGAAATGGTAGCACAAGTAGTCCTCGACTTACAACAGTTCATTTAGTGACTGTTCAATGTTACAAGAGCCCTGAAAAATGTAGCTTACGATCGCTTTTTCATAGTTATGACCTTTGCAGTATCTCCATGATCATGTGATCAAAATTCAGATGCTTGGCATCTGATTCATATTCATGATTGTTGCAATGTCCCAGGGTCATGTGATCCCCTTTTCCATCCTTCTCACAAGCAAAGTCAATGGGAAAGCCAGGTTCATTTAGCTACTGGGTGAGTGACTTATCAATTGCAGTGATTCACTTAACAACTGTGGCAAGAAAAGTCGTAAAATCGGGCAAAACCTACTTAACAAATATCTCACTTAACAACAGAAATTTTGGGCCCAATTATGGTTGTAAGTTGAGGACTACCTGTAGTGTGCGTATGTACGGGATATTTAGAAGGTGCCTGTGGGGTAGCAAAATGATACTTCTTACTTCCAAATAATAAAAACATTAAGTATGGCCGTGCAAAATCCCTTGAAAGCAATACAGCCATAATGTGTTCATTGGTGACACAGTCAGCAACTTAGAGCTGGCGTAAGCCAGGTCTCTTTTCCGACTTAAACTGACATTTTGGTTTCTTAAACACAGGCCTAGTCTTCTCTCAAAGGACTACTAAATTCAGGTGTCTGCAGAACGTGTGTAAAATCTCCCAACCACTTTGAAAAATACCAGCCATGCATTGTATAGGCAGCTGCCTCTCAAGAAGCCAAGGACTAGCCTGCGGCCCAAGCTAAGCCATGATGGTCAGGGGACAATCCTATACAGGCCAGGAGGAAGTTGGCATGCCTGCAACAGTCTAAAGCAGGGATAGGTCAGATCCCAGATCAGCTATACTGCAGTGTAGATGAAGTATACTAGGTAACAGCCATGTCGGGGGGAGAGGAAAAGCATGGTTTTAGCACCAGAGTGGCTAAGAGGTAACTTTTTTGTGGAGAAGGCAAATGAAACATCAAGAAGATATGGTGCATCAAAGCAGTTGCCCCAGTGACGGCAACTTTTACTACCGGTTCTGTAGGTGTGGCTTGGTGGGGGTGGCTTGGTGGGCATGGTAGGGGAAGGATACTGTAAAATCTCCATTCCCATTGCACTCCAGGGGAAGGTTACTGCAAAATCCCCATTTCCTCCTGATCAGCTGGGACTTGGGAGGCTGAGAATCGATGGGGGTGGGACAGTCAGAGGTGGTATTTACTGGTTCTCCGAACTACTCAAAATTTTCACTACAGGTTCTCTAAAATGGGTCAAAACCTGCTGAAACCCATCTCTGAGTTGTTCCCTTAACAGATGGGGGAAATGTGAGGATAAACCCTTAGCCCAGGGGTCAGCACCCTGCAGCTCTGGAGCCACATGTAGCTCTTTCACCCCTCTGCTGTGGTCCTTGTCACTCAAAATATGAGTCACAATCGCCAATGTCTGACACCCGCCGGCATGTGATTTTTTTTTTAATTAGATTTATATGCCGCCCTTCTCAGGGCGGCTACAATGCATTAAGCAATAGCCTTCATACTTTTGTATATTTATACAAAGTCAGCTTATTGCCCCCACAAACTGGGTCCTCAATTTACCTACCTTAGAAAGGATGGAAGGCTGAGTCAACCTTGAGCCTCCAACTCGCATAATTGCAGAAAGCTGGGTGTTAATAACAGGCTATCTAGCCCGCTGAGCTATCTGACGCTCTTATTGAGCTTTTCAACCCCGGGTAAGCCAACCATGGATAAATCCAAGAAAAGAAAAGTTTCAGAAGAAAACAGGACATTTATTTCAATTTCATATGCTAGTTTTGTGGCCCTCAAAAAATAGTCAGGCACGGGAAAGGTTTTGTGGCTCCCAGTGTTTTCTTTTCTGTGGGAAACCGGTCAAAATGGCTAGCTGAGTGTTTAAGGTTGCAGACCTTAGCCCATTCCCCTCCAAACTCTTCCTTGGTGCAGGAATTCAAAATAAAAGTCTTCCCAAGCAAGGTCTTTTTAGCCTGATTTCCCCAAATTGCCTAGGAAACACAGAAGTTTCTGACAAAGAGCCTTATGAATGGGGAGGACAATGTCAGAGCCAGCTAGAATTCTATGGGGAAAAGAGCTGACAAACTCCATGCATTTATTTCACTGTCGCTCCCTGCTGCAGCATAATACTTCTGCCATGGCTGCTCTTGGCATCTCTGCTTCTGTGGTTTCACCCTGCCGTCTCTCTCCACCTTGCCTTTCCTTGTATCACTGGGGCAATGATAATGGAACATTACCATGTGGGATGCATTCCTGTTTAAAAAGTTGGCTTTGCAAGAGCTGGGCTGGCCTATTAGCTGATTCCAAAATATTAGCTGTGTTAATCTGTCGCAGCAGAAAGAACAAAGCTGCTTGTGATAAGACGAAAGATCTCTAAAATTATTGTGGCTTTATTGTGGAAGGCGGATCAATCCCATTGCTTCATTGGAGCACTCTAATAACAGAGTATTCTGACAACTAGCAAAAAATATGGGGGGAGTTACATTCACTGCCCTACTTGATTTTTTCCCCCAACTTCTCCTTAGTTACTCAAATTGCTAGGCATGTGGTCAGATAGTGGCTAATTATGGTAAGGGCAATCACCACTAGAACTGAGAAGGATTACTATTATCTAATGCTTTGCTGAAGATGCTTCATATAAATTAGATAGATATGATTATATATTACTAGAGACAATCTTCTTGGGACTTAATTTTCCAAATATCTGAAAGACACTGTGCTAAACAGAATGTTTTACCACATATAACTTATAAAAAGGAACCCACAAAGAGTCAGATTTCTATATTAGTATTAGTATTAGTATTAGTATTAGTATTAGTATTAGTATTAGTATTAGTATTAGTATTAGTATTAGTATTAGTATTAGATTTTTATCCCAAAAATTAGGTACCAACATACCTAATATAAGAGGGATGTGGTGGCTCAGTGGTTAAGACACTGAGCTTGTCGCACGTTCAGTGGTTCAAATCCCTAGTGCCATGTAACAGGGTGAGCTCCCGTTACTTGCCCCAGCTTCTGCCAACTTAGTAGTTTGAAAGCAGGTAAAAAATGCAAGTAGAAAAATAGGGACCACCTTTGGTGGGAAGGTAATAGTGTTCCGTGCGCCTTTGGCGTGTAGTCATGCCAGCCACATGACCACGGAGATGTCTTTGGACAACGCTGGCTCTTCGGCTTTGAAATGGACATGAACATCACCCCCTAGAGTCGGGAACAACTAGCACATATGTGCAAGGGGAACCTTTACCTTTACTATACTTAATACTCTTGTCTCCTATTTCCCCCCCACAACCATTTTGTCAGGTGGCTTGGCCTGAGTGAGAATGACTGGCCCAGCTGGTTTTTCAATCTCCTGCTTTCAAGATCAGCCCCCTCACCACTACACCAAACTCTTTTGTACCTCTCTCATAACAGTCCTATAAGACATGTATCATTTGAGAGATCGTTCAGAGTATATTTTGTGGGGAAGGGATAGCCAGGGAAAAACAAAGATCTAAAATCCTATTGCATGGTTGCAGAATCCAGCTTGGCCTGCTTGAAGATTATTTCTTATCCTCATAATTTGGCAGAGTGTGGGGCGTTGTATGTGTTAATGCAAACGTTAATCCTCCTAGGTGTTCATTAGAACAATTCTGAAATGTGCCAAGCTTCTCCCAAATCTGTGTGGAATTACGGGTTTGGGGGTTGTTCTTGTTTTTTGTTGGCAGACAATGACTATTTTTGCTAAATCAATGGCTTGAGGAATAATTTCTGCATCCTGACATAATCAAGTATGAATCAGGTGGCATGGGTTTATAAAACTTAATAAGATTCTATCCTATAGGTGTATCACAGATATCAAAGCAGTAGGTAAAGACAAGCCTGCATTTCCAATGCAGAATATGCAAGTTTTGAAACATGGGATTGCAACTTCTTTGAGGCAATGGTAATAAAGTGCCAGAAGCCTTTCATCAATTGCATTTCATGCCTCAGAAATTAAAGCTTGAAAAAGAAAGATTTCCTCTTATCTTTTCACATAATGACAATTAAAGTTCACTAATTAAAATGGAAAGCGATGCCTTTCTTTAAAGACCAAAATGAAAAAATGATAATTATTGAAGTTATATACACCTGTAGGTTTTTTAAACTAACACATTTTTCCCAGCACTCACATTCTCTTTATATATGCGCAAATCATGGATTAATATGAATGACTATAAGAACTCCAAAGGGAGCCATTATGATTTTCTTTGCATCAATAATCCTCAGAGTTGAAAAGATTTACACATTGTAATGTAAGGTCTCCATGGTTTATCCGAAATAATAAACAGTAGGAAATGGAATTTTGCTCCCACATATATTTACCCATTTAGGATTTTTTTCTACTCCTCCTAAATTGTATTATCCTGAATGGCTTCATTTTAAAACTGAAAATGTATCTATTCAGCAGCAAGCCAATTGACCTTTTCATTTGAAGGATAGAGAAATTATGCACAAAATACTGCAAAAGTTGCCTTACCATCATCGTTGGCTCCTGATCAGAGCATTATAAGGATTTGCAAAGAGGTTTGAGCAAAAGCGTTGAGCTTCATGGGGGTGCACGGCCAACCAACTGCAGGTAGTCTTCATCTTAGAACAGTGACTGTGCCAAGTTACAACGGCACTGAAAAAAGTGATTTATATGACCATTTTTCACACTTACGACCTTTATAGCAGCTCCGGGCTTCTGAATTTTGATCATGTGATCAAAATTCAGAAGCCCAGCAACTGGTTCATATATTTATGACTGTTGCTGTGTCCCAAGGTCATGTGCAACCTTTTGTAATCTTTTGACAAGCAAAGTCAATGGGGAAGCCAGATTCACTTAATAACCGTGTTAGTAACTTATCAACTGTGGTGATTCACTTAACAATTGCGGCAAGAAAGGTGATAAAATGGGACCAAACTCACTTAACAAATGTCTCACTTAACATTAGAAATTTTGGGCTCAATGATCATTGGGTAACCGTACTTTATTATGCTTGGTTGTTCTGTGCAGTTAAGGAGCCTGAAACACTACCAGGAACTTACAACTAATCTTTAGCAAAAGGGAGCATTTAAAGGAGCAATAGAATTTTAAATCTACTACCGGGAAACTACAGCTAGTTTTATAAAAAAGGGGGAGCATTTAAAGGAGAAGCAGCTTTTAAATCAAGAGTTTAAGTACGGGAATACCAGGCCAGCAATAGCTTTGGACCGGAACATCTGCTCCCTATTTTTTTCAACTGGGTACGAGGTTCTTCCCATCATGGTGACCATCATAGTTGGCGGCTGTCTTTGTGTCCAGCATGTTGGAACCAGATGTCCTGGACTTCTTTTCTTTCTCTCTGGAACAGTCCAGTTCCCTGGGGTGATGACTCCTGCCGCCATGAGATGGTGGCTATGGACCTTTCTAGCTGAACTTGGCTGTGCTGTGGTGAGAGGGCAGCAATGACCGTGGGTTCTCGCCTCAGGTGATTGTCCAGTAAACACAGGAACTCTGTCGCGGTGAGAGGGCGGTGATGATTACCAACTTATGTTGCTCCTGGTTGCCGTGAGAGGACACCTGGGATTGGATATTCCTGACCACTGGGCTGTATATCTGGACCTTAAACTGTTGTTATCCTTATTTGCCATTGTTGCACCCATCTCCATGGTTGGTGATGGCTGTATGAACTTATTGAAGCATGGAACTATATGCCCTGAGGACTGCCCCCCTCCATTCCTGGATATGGCCTACTGGACTAGCTAGGAACTTCCTTAATGACGGGTCCTGGGATCCCGATAGGTGGCATAGTGTAAATAAGGCCTCTAAGTTTGTTATGGGTTGTAAAATGCGTTCATTGTATTCTTTTCTAATTAGATTTTTTAGGCGACTGGGGAGTGGGGTGGGTTGTGATATCCGTTTGGTTGCTGGGAGGGCTCCACTGGGTCAATTGCAGTCCAGGCCATTGGAGGATCATGGCGGGTTTGGAGTGGGGTTGAGGTCCTCCGGGGCTCTGAGGGAGGGGGGGGGCTCTGATCCCTAGGGCAATTGAGAATGGCGGCAGGTGGATGAACAGAGGGCAGAATCTGGCAGCATGCCCCTGCTGTCTCTGAGCGGTGGTGTGTTCTGACCCTCTTGGTTCCATCCGCTTCCCTGGAGGTTTGGGAGAATAGGCCCCTGGGCTCAGGCTGGTTTATTTTAATGCCAGGTCTGTGGTTAACAAAGCTCCCCTCATCTGTGAATTGATTGAGGAGGAAAATGCAGACCTGGCTTGTATTACAGAGCCCTGGTTGAGCTCAGAGAGAGGTGTCCCTCTGACTGAACTTTGCCTGCCAGGTTTCTGGGTGCTACACCAGCCGTGGGCCCAGGGTAGGGGCGGGGGAATGGCAGTCTGTCCGCAGGAGGTCACTGTCCCTCAGATAGACGGGTGCGAGTCCCTCCTCATAAGATGGGGCCTTCGAGGGCTGTTGGGCCTGCTGATTGCATACCTTTCTCCTAGCTGCATATCAGCGGCCCTGCCCGGGCTGCTTGATGTTATATCGGAGTTGGTGGTTGAGTTTCCCAGACATATTGTTCTGGGGGACTTTAATCTGCCTTCCCTGGGTGGGGCGTCAGGGGCGGCCTGGGAGTTCATGGCCTCCATGGCGGCCATGGACCTGACCCAGATAATTCAGGGCCCGACTCATGGGGTGGGGGGGACACGCCCGATCTAGTTTTTATCTCGGGACAGTGGCGTGATGAGTTCAGTGGGGGAATACCAGTTATTCATCCCCTTTCATGGACCAATCATTATCTCTTCCGGTTGGGCTTCCATTATGCCACTCCTCGCTGCTGGGACACAGGTCTGACCAACTGTTTCCGCCCCAGGTGCCTGATGGACCCTGATAGGTTTCAGATGGAGCTTGGGATGATGCCTGCCTCCCTTTCCCACGCCCCGGTCGAGACCCTGGTGGAGGCCTGGGAAATGGTGGCCGCCGGGGCTCTTGACTGTGTTGTGCCTTTGCGGCCTCTGACCTGGTGCAGATCCCGGTTGGCCCCTTGGTTTACTGAGGAGCTCCGGGAGTTGAAGCACTGGAGGAGAGGCCTAGAGAGCAGTTGGAGATCCCGTCGTTCTGATTCAGGCCATGCACAGCTAAGATCTTTTACGAGGTTTTATCTTGTGACGATGGAGGCAGCGAAGTGTTCTTACTTCTCTGCCCTCATCGCATCAGCGGATAATTGTCCGGCCACCCTGTTTAGGGTGTCCCGCTGCCTCTTGAATCAGGGAGCAGAGGATGACCCTCTGTGGGGCCAGGCCGAGGAGTTTAGTCAACATCTGCTGGACAAGATCACTCAGATCCGGGCCAGTCTGGACTCTGATTGGGCAGGGTCAGACAGGAGGGAGATGACCAGTCATGTTATTTGGGAAGAGTTCGACTCTGTTACTCTAGAAGAAGTGGACAGGATCATGGGTAAGCTGAGTGCTGCAATGTGTGTATTGGACCCATATCCCTCCTGGCTCATTTATTCGGCTTGGGAGGTTACACAAGGCTGGAACCAGGCAGTGATTAATGCATCCTTGGGTGAGGGAAGCTTCCCTACCACTTTGAAAAATGTGATGGTGAGGCCCCTCCTCAAGAAACCTGCTTTGGATCCAGCTATTTTAAACAACTTTCGTCCTGTCATCAACCTTCGCTTTGTTGCAAAGGTTGTTGAGAGTGTGGTGGCACATCAACTCCCATTGGCCCTGAATGAAGCAGAGTACCTGGATCCATACCAATCGGGTTTCAGACCCGAGTACAGTACGGAGACGGCATTGGTTGCGCTGGTGGATGATCTCTGGAGGGCCCAAGACAGAGGTTACTGCTCTGTCCTGTCCTATTAGATCTCTCGGTGGCTTTCAATACCATCGACCATGGTATCTTGCTGTGACGCCTCGAGGGGTTGGGAGTGGGAGGCATTGTTTTACAGTGGTTCTCCTACCTCTCGGAATGTTCACAGGTAGTGTTGGCTGGGGGACAGAGGTCGACCCCGAGGCCCCTCGCTGGGGGGGGGGGCAGGGGTTGGTCCTCTCTCCTCTTTTGTTCAACATCTATATGAAGCCTCTGGGTGAGATCATCCAGGGTTTTGGGGGTGAGGTATCATCAGTATGCTGATGATCCCCAGCTTTTTATATCCACCCCAAATCAACCCAGCGATGCCCTTGACGTGATGTCCCATTGCCTGGAAGTGGTGCGGATCTGGATGGTGAGGAAGAGGCTTCAGCTCAACCCTGTTAAGACCGAGTGGCTGTGGGTACCGGTGTCTCAGTTCAATCAAGGAATTCCATCTTTGGTCATAGGGAATGAGGTGTTGCCCCCTGTAGACAGGGCGTGCAACTTGGGTGTCCTCCTGGACTCGCGCTAAACTTGGAAGATCATGTAATGGCCGTAACCAGGGGGACATTGGCCCAGGTTCACCTGATGCACCAGTTGCACCCCTATTTTGACCTAGATGCCCTATGCACGGTTACTCATGCGCTTGTCACCTGGCCTCTACATGGGGCTGCCCTTGAAGACCATTTGGAGGCTTCAGCTGGCGCAGAATGCGGCCGTGCGGGTTGTGATGAGAGTATCTTGACACTCCCATGTTACACCTCTCCTACACGACTTGCATTGGTTGCCGGTTGCCCTCCGGGTGCGGTTCAAGATGCTGGTGATTACCTATAAGGCCCTATATGGCTTAAGCCGGGGATATTTGGGGGGCCATCTGCAACCAGCAACAGCTGCCCATTGCCCGGTGCATTCCCACAGAGAGGGCCTCCTCAGGATACCGTTGGCCAGACAGTGTCGCTGGCGACCCCCAGGTGGAGACCTTTCTCTGTGGGCGCACCTATCCTTTGGAATCAACTGCCCCTGGAGCTCCAGGTGGCCCCCGACCTCCGCTCTTTCTGTCGCGACCTGAAAATGTGGCTGTTTCGTTTGGCTGGCCTAGACTGATGTGGTTTTAATTTTTAACTTGTTAGTCTTAATTGCACTTTTAACTGTTAAAGTATGAGATTTGGATTTAATTTCTTTTAACTTTTTCATTAGTTTTTTTTAATTGAAAAGTTTTTACAAACATTTTAACCAAGTTTTGAGCCCCACCTCCCTCCCAATTACCCCTCCCTCCCCTTCCCCTTCCCCCCCCCCCCGACTTCCCAGAGCGAAATACAGGGTATTTCATTTAGCAATCTTAATCTAACATATACTAACTATCTATAGACTCTTTTCATCTCTTTTTCACTTTAACACCCTGTTTACGTAGCTAAATAATAACATATCTTCTTATTTATCTTCTTATTAGATGTTTTTTACTGTTGTGAGCCGCCCTGAGTCCGGCTGGAGATAGGGTGGCATATAAATCTAGATAGATAGATAGATAGATAGATAGATAGATAGATAGATAGATAGATAGATAGATAGATAAATCGAAGATTATCTGTATTTTTTTTATCCAGAAAATCACAAGTTCAATCCCCAGGGATCTTTAAATAACATCTGGGAAAGACTCTTGGCTAAAACTCTGGATTTTAATTTATGATTGGTTACTTTGAAGGTTTGCCATAGATTTTTCTGTTCACGATCCCTTAAATGTTGTAGTGAATATGGTAATTGTGCTGTGTTCGGTTTTTAAAAAAACAAACAAACAACTCATAATATGAGTCCATAATCTCTCTGTAGCAAAGAAGTTGAATTTTATTTCTATTGACTGAAACTATGACCAATGAAGGGTATCTGATATTGCTGTTTTAGTTTCCCACAGTGCATTGGGTGTAATGTACAATGTTCAAATGCTGCCTCTTATTGATTCAGATCTCCTTCAGTCACTGCTGAGATCTTTGATTAGAGGAGTAAACCCCATTGGAGGGCTCTTTGCAAAAATACAAGAGACTGTAATGACATATAATGTAAGATGATCTGTTCCCCAACTTTTATTCCACAGCTATCTTTAGAAGGAGGCATAATGCATAACTTACTAATTCACTTCTTACTTCGACTTTGAGGGAAGCCAATTGAAAATTGAGTTCTAGTTTGTTAAAGGGAGCTTGTCAATGACTGACTGACAAGGAGGTTTGTAATGCTAAGCAGCAGGAAACTGCGTAGATTAGCTTTCCTAAACCTTGTGCTTTCCAGATAGATTGAGATGTTAACTCCCAAAACCCAACCACTAGCCCAACAATGGAAAGCTGAGACTTATAGTCATAATTGTATGAGATAGAGGATGGGGTCTCAAAGTGAGGAAATCTGATGTATCTTACTTTAGAATTAGAACAACAGAGTTGGAAGGGACCTTGGAGGTCTTCTAGTCCAACCCTCTGCTTAGGCAAGAAACCCTCTACCATTTCAGACAAATGGTTATCCAATCTCTTCTTAAAACTTCCAGTGTTGGAGCATTTACAACTTCTGGAGGCAAGTTGTCCCACTGATTAATTGTTCTAACTGTCAGGAAATTTCTCCTTAGTTCTATGTTGCTTCTCTCCTTGATTAGTTTCCACCCATTGCTTCTTGTCCTGCCCTCAGGTGCTTTGGAGAATAGCTTGACTCTCTTCTTTGTGGCAGCCCCTGAGATATTGGAACACTGCTATCATGAATCTATTCTAGAACTCACTTACTTACAGTGTTACTTACTTACAATGTAAGTGTTCTTACTTACAGTTCAAACAGTGAAACTGTTGACTGAATAGGCCCAAAGAAAACATGACAGCAAAACAATTCTATTTGTTCTTTCCTATAGTTTTATTTTCGATCAAATTCCGATTGGGAAGCCATCATTCCCAGCAATAGGGATGTCAAATGTGAACTAAAATGGGCTCCTAGGAAGAAAAGGACATTGCTCATCTAAGTAAAGGGTTAAATGAATGAGATCCTGAATGCTCATAATCGTAGCTACCAGCATCAGTAGCCTGGCCTGTTTAATGCTTATTGTGCAGGTGCAGAAGTAGGACATCAGCTTGAAATGTGTCTTCTCAGAAGTTACAGAGTGATTTCTCATAAATAAAGGCTGAGGTTATGAGCAGAAGAAAATTGTATTACATATAAGCCAGTGATTTGCTGCATTGTGATAGCTAGAATGTCCTGTGAGCTGCAAAGGAACTGATTAAAAAAATATTTTATGCCTTTGAGTCACTATTGACTCCTGGCAACTGCCTGAACTAGCCTCTGCAGCTTTCTTGGCAAGATATAGGAAGTGGTTTGCCATTGCTTGCATTCTAGGGCTGAGTGGTCATCCAACTGGCTTTGTGCCTAGGGTAGAACTCACACTCTCTTGGTTTCCAACCAAGTAGCTTCACCATTACACCAAACTGGTCCTGTTCATGTATATTCTAGGTCAGTGATGGCGAACTTTTTCGGCACCAAGTGCCGAAAAGGTTGCGTGGAGACAGCATACACACTTGCACACTCTCATTTCAGCCACGCTCTGGAAAAACTGAACTTGCAGGTTCTAGCACACATGCATGCCCGACGATCAGCTGGCCGGTGTGCATGCGCAGGCCAGTTTTCAGCACTGCCGTGCAGACGGAGGGATCACGCTCCGTAAAAGCCAAATTTATGGATTCTGGTGTGCATGTGCCCCTTATAATCATCTGGCCAGCATGCATGTGCACGGCGGATTTTTGCACCGCTGCACACACTGACAGCTAATCCTCATGCATGCATGCACACTAGAAACCCAGGAGGCAAACAGGCAAGGCTGTGTGTGCCAGGCAAATTGGTTTCGCATGCCACTTTGGGCAAACGTGCCATAGGTTCACCAGCACGGTTCTAGGTGGTCTTTAATAAACTTCAGTAGTCAGTTTCAGCTGCTGACTTTCCGTAATATGCAGACAACAAGTAATATCTTTCTACTTCACAGAACTGACATCCAACTGGTATTAATAACATACTGCCAAGAGAGTCAGAATATTTGAAAGGGCTTAAGAAATTCATCAAAATATCATTACCACTGTTTTTTATAAATTGAGATTGCCAAATCTTCAGAAATTTCAGTACAGTCAATAAACATCGTGAAGTCTTATACAGGAACACCGCAATCTTCCAAGATTTTAATGGTATTCCACAAACTCCTTAGATTTTGGAATAAAAAATACAGGAGATCTGAGAGTCTAAGTCCTACATTAGTTTTCTCCATCAGGACCCTAACCCTTGGTGATCCCTGCTGTAAAATCAATGAACTGGTAGGAATTCTCTTGGAGCGTTGTAAGAGTAATGTAAATGCTATGGGTTGCAATTATTAAAGAGAGAGTTGCCATTGTCACACTGATGATGCATTGGTGAAGGGGTGCAATGAATCTATGACTCCCATTGATTTTAATAGATCACAGTCATGCTAAGGCTAATTGGCTGCTGTCAGTAATGCATTATTGTATTACTGTTCCCCGACTATTGCCACTGGGAAGATGTTTGTTATTGAAGTCATTTATGTGCTGGCAGTCTCTACTTTAATAATGGAGAATGAAATATTGTTATCACCATTTCACAGTGCATGAATGACAATTCAGCATTATATTCCTGGGTCTAAGGATGCAGTGTCTATTGAAGCAAGTGCCCCCTGTTTCTGGAGCAATGCCAATTAGATGTTATTATTAGAAAGAAGCTCAAGTGGATATAGATCTACATCAGAAGCTGGCTGCTATAGTATGTTGAATGTACAAAACATAAAATACCACCTGGAAAACATCAAAGGATAGTTTTGCAACTTTTGGAAATACCGTATGCATTCTGTGGATAAAGAGTATCCAGTAGACTTCCTAAAACTCAGGCTTAAATCTCTCCCTGATGCACAGGGCTTAGTTTTGGCTGGATCCTATTTTATGTTTTCTTGCCTTTACTCTTAAGGGTCCTGTCAAAGAAAATTATTTTTTTCCCTCTCTCCCACTCTCATCCTTTAAAAGACTCCAGAACCATCTTCTTTTGTCTACCCTCAAATATACAGTTGTACCCTAAAACAAAGGAACTCTACATTTACATTTTTTTCTTCAAAGCCTGATCAGCTGAGCTAATGGAGCAATTCACTATAGCTAGCTGTGAAAAGAAGCGAAGAATAGCTTCAATTGTTCTCCAAGAGCTAAAAGTCTGCCTTTGTGGGTTGGCTTCTGGAATTATTGCTGTGGATGGATGCATGACGAAATGGGATGAAAACCTATCCAGTGCACATGACTGCCTTTGAGTAAGCTAAGCAGAAGACTAATTATGGGGAAATAGTTCTGTACTTGAGGGAACAAGACCCAAAGGAAGCTTTTAAATGCAAAGTAGGTTGTCGGAAGTGGACTGAAGTTCAACATGTATCTTTTCTTTCTTTCCAATGGATTCATAGAAGCCTTTGGCCTCAACATGTTAAGGGATCTCTTTCTCCATCTCACTGGGTCTCTTTAGAACCAGCCAGCCAGTGACCTGACTGTTTATTGCAACCTTCTCCAGTTTGGCCTCTGCTAGACGGGTCAGAACTGCGGCTCAAAGACTCCTCAACTAGCATGCTAGTTTGGCATTCTGGGAGTTGTAGTCCCAGTACATCTGGAGAACGCAGAGAACTGCTTGAGGATTGTTTTGTGTTTTGCTTTATTTGTACAGTGCCTAGAGAACTCTGATTGCAGAGCGATTTGACAATGCGGTGAATGAATGAATAACATACGTTACATCTCTTTGGCTTATCTCAGTGCCTGTGCAAATTTAATTTGCAATTGTGTAATAAACAGTCATGTGTTCCGGGTTTCCTTCATTCGGTCAAGGCAAAGTGCTGCATGAACATACCTGTTTATTCCTTCTGAAGATTCCAGTGGATGACCATGAGTTCCACTTTGTGGGTAGTCATCTTCTATAGCAGTGGTGGTGAACCTTTTACTCACCAAGTGCCAAATAGGTACGCGCTTTGCTTATGCATGCTGTCCTGTGCGCTGCACGCACAGCCACACCATCTATGCATCTCGGGGACGCATAGCATAGGTTCGCCACCACCGATCTATAGAAATGGTCATCAGAAGACACCCTTCCATTCAACAATTAGCTGTATTAAAAGAAAAATTCCTGGGGGAAAAAGCTTAAGAAGGGGAAAAAATAATTTGTTTTTGGCTCACCAAACTTCAGCACCAAATGAATAGACTGGATACCCTTTATTAAAGGTCACCGAGGTATGGGATCTTGTATCCCCAGGAGAAGATATATTTTTGTGCAACTTCTGGTATCATTAGAGCTGGACATGGATTCAATGACAAAAATGCTTTGGAGTTTTTCAGACCAACAAAAATAGCTCTCTTTGCAGTTCCCTGAACCGATTCCTCCCTCCCCCTCTCAGAAGACAGGCAACCCCAGGAAAGTGCTGCTGCTTTGAATACAGGTAGTCCTCAACTTACAATCATTTGTTTAGGGACCATTCGAAGTTACAACGGCACGAAAAAGTGACTTATACCCTGTTTTCACACTTGTAACTATTGAAGCCTTCCTATAGTCACGTGATCAATTTTCAAGCGCTTGGCTAACTGGCGTGTATTGATGACAGCTGTGCTGTCCTGAGGTCATGTGATCTTCCCAGCAGGCTTCTGATGAGCAAAGTCAATGGGGAGAAGCCAGAGGATTCATTTAACAATGGCAGTGGTTTGTTTAACATCTGTGGCAAAGAAGGTTGCAAAATGAAGCAAAATTCACTTAACAACTGCCTTGTTTAGCCATGGAAATTTGGGGTTCAATTGTGGTCGTAAGTCGAGGACAACCTGTAATTGTACACAAGTGCTACATTTCTGCCTTTACTCTCCTAGTCCTTGTGATTGTTTCAAACTATGTCTCCTCAAATATTATATTGGAAAGCAATGTCTCTTCCCATCCCCCCCCCTTTTTTTTGGATGCTACTATTCTTTCGGCCCTAGTGATAATCTCTGACAGTGTTTGCCAAGAGGAAAATGTTTGTTGTTACAGTATTAAAAGTCACTAGAGAGGTAACCTCCTTGTATCAGCAGTGCAAGTTATCTTCGATTTCCAGAGATACAACCATCAGCACTTAGTTCTGAGTATTTTTTCCCCTGCTAAGACTTTTTCTTGCAGCAAAGAGAAGAACAAGATATTCACACTCCTTCATTGTGCATTCTGTCGGGTTGGATGCTAACGCTTCAAAGTAAACCAGCTTGATTGTTGCACTCACCTTTGCTACTGGTTCACAATGGGAGCGCGCACAGGGCACTTCTACCCATGCACATAAACTTCTGTGTAAGCACAGGGCGCTTGTACACATGCACAGAAGCTTCTCCGCATGCACAGAGCGTCCATGATGATGTCCAGGTAGGTGGCCGGAGCCTCCCATCACCATTACTATCACTTCGCAAGATCCGGACCGAACCAGTAGCAACCCACCACTGGTGATATTCCAATGTCTTTTCAAGAAGATGTTTTTCCATTGAGCAACATGGGAACGGAAGAACATCTTCCAGCCTAGTTTCAGTTGAGAAAAACTTTCTGGCACTGAATATTTTATATACGTAATTAAGGTCAACATTAGTTGATATAAGCAAGCTTGTCTTCCATCAGCTGGGCCCTATCACAACTCTATGCCAATTCAATGCAAAGGGCTGAAAAAAACGTATCAAGCACAGAATTTTCAATTAACCTCTATTCTATTAGCTTTTTAAAAAGTATAATTTTAAAAAAATTGGATTGGGGTATAAAGTAGAGCAGCCAATACCGTTTTTAAAATCTTCCACAGACACAGTTTATATTTTGGAATACTTCAAGCACTGTGAAGGTCGAAGGGAATCTTTAGATCAGAACTTCCTGTCTTCCAAAATTTCAAGACTCTCAGTGAGAAATTGAAGTATTTGCCAGAGAAAACAGATCCTATTAATCTTCCATTAGGGCAATTGTATACAGCTGTGTTATTTCCACTTGGGCTACTTTCCTTTCTCAATTCAAGCCAGCTGGGCTAAATAATAAGACAAGGATTGGCAACAGTTATGGCACTAACTCTTCCCTCTCAGGCCTCCCTCCAGATCTCCTAAGTTCACTAAATACCTGTGAGATTTTGCATGCTCAGGAGAGTTTGACTTTTAAAAAAATATTTTCTTTTTCCAAGATAAGGATTGTCTCGTATGTGCCCTGACACCTATTTCCAGCCTATGTGACAAGGGGGGGTGTAAGCTTTTCTGAAAAGATGACTTAAAATGGAATAATAAATTGAAATCCAGGCACATTATGGAGAGTTTCGTATTACTGCTTTGCAGACAGATGCTTCAGCACCACAAAGTGCTGAAATCCTGAGGGTAATTAATCATGTATGCGGAATGCATGTGTACTAGTTTCATTGCATATGGGAAGCAATGACTGGTAGTAGATTCCCATAGCATGTGCGGCATGTAAATGCATGTACCTCTATCAGCTGTGTCAGACTACAAGTGGAATTTATTTAATATCACACAAAAGAAAGTTAAAATAAGTCTTCCACCTGGATGAATTTAATTTCTACCTCAATTTCTACCTGAAAAGAATTGGTACAACTGCTACCAATCTGAGTGCGGAACTATCCTTGTTACAACCATCATAATAATATGGGATATGCTCAGTGGTGGGATTCAGCCAGCTCTCACCACTTCAGGAGAACCGATTGTTAACTTTCTGAGCAGTTTGGCAAACTGGTTGTTGGAAGAAATCATTAGGGCAGAGAACCGGTTGTTAAATTACTTGAATCCCACCACTGGATATGCTGCTTTGTAAATAACTTTGAAAATGTGATTGTGGGGAGGGGACAGAGGGGAATAATGGTTTACTGAGAAATCCCAGGATATAAAGTGACAGAATATCAGTGGTGAAATGCAGCTGGTTCTATCCAGCTTGGGCGAACCGGTAGTGCCAGCGGCAGGAGGCTCCACCTACCCACCCAGATGTCATCATGCCCCTTTTTTGACGCTCTGTGCATGCCCAGAAGGTCCTGCGCATGTGCAGAGGTGTTGCAGACCGGCAAAGAGACGATGCAAGCACACTCTCATTTGTGAACCGGTGGTGAAGGTAATTGGATTTTACCCCTGTAGAATATATACCAGTAGGAATATTCATTTTTATTTATTTAAAACATTTGGAGGTCTGCCCCTGTTAAGCACAACTTTGGGATGCTCGCAACAGATATGACTTGAATATGAATATGATCAAACATCAGGATAATTCCAGGTCTGGATTATACTTCGTTGATTGATATAGGAAGTAAACTGTAATATTGTGCTGAAGATGCAATTTGGACAGTTAAACCAACCAGAACTCCATTACACCTTCTCTTGCTTTCTTGGACTCCTCAGAAGTTGCCAGAATGTTATAACCCTTCATGATAAGCAAGGCACAAGTAACAACTGGCTCGGGGGCTTTCTCTATCTCCACAAAACACATCCTGCAATTTCCAGCCGCAGATGATCTGTAGCAAGCGCAAGGAATTTACATTCCAATCTTTTCACAGAACTGAAGCACTGTGGTTCCTGGAGATACCGAAACAGGATGGATGGACCTGACCAACAAAAAGTTCTATCAGGTTGCTAGCTGCTACAGAAGTGGTATGTGCACATCTCAGACCAGTCTGGGTAACACCAACAAAAGTCTTGTGGATAGCAGAGTATCAATTCTTAAATGGGCCACAAGGCTCCATTACATTTGGAGAACAAATAAAGAAGAGGACTCTTCCTCAGCTGGGGAGGTTCCTTTACCTCAAAATTCTGAAGATATAATTCAAGTGTCCCTGTTGGAGAAGTGTGGGAGGGATGATCACGTTTCAGAATCCTGTGACATGTTTTTTAGGGTATTTTGCAGGGGTGAAATCCAGCAGGTTCTGAGATTCTGGAGAACTAGTAGCAGAAATTTTGAGTAGTTCAGAGAACCGGTAAATACCACCTCTGGCTGGTCCTAGAGTGGGGGGGGGGGGGGAATGGGATTTTGCACTATCCTTCTCCTGGAGTGGGGTGAGAATGGAGATTTTGCAGTATCCTTCCCCTGCCTCGCCTACCAAGCCACACCCACAGAACCAGTAGTAAAAAAAATTGGATTTCACCACTGGTATTTTGCCAATAAAATTACTTGTACTTGTTTTGACTTAGTTTGCACATTGACAGGAATAAATGAGGTAACTTAGGCAACTTCTTGCAATATTTTCTGGAGTTGTATTGGCTTTGTGGACTCCAAATACAGAGAACAGGTGTTGGTTGCACATGCACTGCCATTTGCTGGTTGAACTATATTTTACCTGTCTCCATAGAGTGGCTAGAAATGGCACACATAGTGGCATACACAAGGGAAGGGACTTATTTATTTATTTATTTATTAGTTAGTTAGTTAGTTAGTTAGTTAGTTAGTTAGTTAGTTAGTTAGTTAGTTAGTTATTAGTTCAATTTATATGCCGCCCTTCTCCGGAGACTCAGGGCGGCTTACAATGCGTTAAGCAATAGCCTTCATACTTTTGTATATTTATTTATTTATTTGTCAGATTTATATGCCGCCCTTCTCCTGTAGGACTCGGGGCGGCTCACAACAATAAAACAACCCGACAATAGATAAAAATAATATTAAATATTAAAAACCAATTTAAAATCCCCCAAACCCCAAGTTAAAATACACGGCAGATCAGGGAAGTTGCTGAAAGAGCCATGTCTTTAAGTTGGCATGGAAGGTGCGGAGGTCGGGGGCTGTCCGGAGCCCGGTGGGCATATATACCTGCTTAGTAGGGCTTTCGGGCCCCTCCAAGCGCTGTTCTTTTTTTTATACAAAGTCAGCTTATTGCCCGCACAATCCGGGTCCTCATTTTACCTACCTCGAAAGGATGGAAGGCTGAGTCAACCTTGAGCCTGGTGAGATTTGAACTTGCAGTAATTGCAGGCATCTGGTGCTATTTAACAGCACCTTAGTGTTCTCTCTGCATGGTTGTTTTGCCTACAGTTGCTTCGTTGCCCAACTAGGCAAGAACATCAGTGCAAGCAAGTGCCAAGTTCAGAGAGCACCAAGGACTCCACAGTTCTGAGCTACATATATTCCCTTCTGTCAGAAGGGTTTGTAACTGTTGCAGGAACTGGTGGTGCTTTGAAGAAGTCTTTTTGTACCCAACCCTTCTCCTTTGTCTCCAACCTTCATTTCTAGGGGAAAGGTTTTGGAGAAGATGTTGGGGACTGCAGATACAAAAGTCCTAGAACTTCTAGATCTCTTTCAGTCAGCTTTTGGATTCAGGCATGGGACTGAAATTGCAGTATTTGCTCTTGTAATTGTCCCCTATTAGAACCTTGAGCAGGGAGCATGATATTTTTTTTTTTTTAAATCTCTCAGTGGCATTTGAGATGATGAATTATGGCATATTTCCGGGCTCTTTGTAAGGGTTGGGAAGCAGGAGCAGGTTCTATTCCAGCCTAAGGAGTCAATTCTAGATGGTAATAGTGGGGAATGGGCAATCGAGCCCCTTCTTACTCCTTATAGGTGTCAAAGAGCTTGGTTTTATATTAGATCACTATGAGAGGTTAAGCCAATGATACCCAATTATATACCTCAGGAGATGCAATAGGTATTCTTATTTGAAGTCTGGCAATAGGAATTAGATGAGATGAAACAAGTTGAAACTGAATCCGATCAAAATGGACTTGTTTGTGCAGAATTATCAGAGTTGGTGGTAAACTAGCTTATGCTCCCTTTGAAGAGTCTGATTCAGTGGTGAAATGTAAAATTTGTTACTAGAGGTTCTGTGGGCGTGGCTTGGTGGGGGGGTTAATATGACTGAATGGGCGTGGCCAACTTTTTTTTTTAATGTTTAAAACCATTTTTGGTTTAAAATTGCTTTTAAAGCCTCTGACAAACCCAGCTGACTTGCCTGATCTGCAGAGGCTTTCTTTTTTTTTTTAAAGCCTCTGACGATCCCAGCTGACTTGCCTGATCTGCGGAGGCTTTTTTTCCTTTTAAAAACATTTTTTCTATAACCTCTTTGGCTGAAGAGGTTGTAGAAAAAATGCTTTTAAAAGCCTCTGATGATCCCAGCTGAACCGCGCAATCATCAGAGGTTTTTTTTTTACTTTTAAAAGCATTTTTTTCAGCTAAAGAGGGTGTAGGAAAAATGCTTTTAAATTTTTTTAAAAAGCCTCAGATGATTGAGCAGCTCAGCTGGGCAATGGTGGGAGGGCAGGGATTTTTCTTACCGGTTCTCCAAACCACCCGCCTCCATCGCTACCGGATTGGACGATCCGGTCCAAACTGGGAGCATTTCACCCTTGGTCTGATTGATGATTTGGGCATGTTTCTAGATTCGTGACTTAGCTTGATCAGAATGTAAAGATTATAGCCAGGAGAGTTTTTGCTTGTTTTTGGTTGATATGCCAGTTATCATTCTTTTCAGTGCAGAAAGACCCGGCAACCATCGCTCGTGTCTTCATTAACTCCAGATTGAATGGCGGCAGTGTCTTCCATTCAGGGCTCCCTTTGAAGGACTTTCTGCAAACTTCAGTTGGTGGGTGAGACAGCGCATTACACCTATGCGACTTGGTCTGTATTGCCCATGAGATGGTTTCCTGTCAAACCCCGTGCAATCAGCTCAGGAAGCAGTCCGAGGCAAGGGATTGCTAGCAGGCTTTTCCTGTCACACTGCAACTATCCCCCAAGGCCCAAGTGGTTGCCAAAATGCTGCAGTTCTGTCAGGCTTCTGGGATGTGAGGGCCAGTCATATAATATGTCATTTCAACGATGCTGATCGGTTTTGTTTATTATGTTCAGTTATTTTTATGATTTTTTTTTTATGTGAGCTGCTTGGAATCAGTTGGGATACACATTCTTTAAATAAACATGATTAATCTAATTCATAATGCTTTGAGAGGTACAACTGCCTCAAAGCTAATCCCCTTAGTAACAGATGCATGTCACAAGTAAGCTATATTTGAATTCCTGCAGAGTGGTGAGTTGGTGAAATTGCAAAACAAATTTATCATTAATTTTCACCTTTTATCAAATAAAATCCCAAATACTTAATTCTGACAGTCAGTCATTTCCCAAGTCTGCCTTGGCACCATCAGTAGCAGCATAATGGAAGATTTGATCTGCTGACTGATAGGTTTCTGCAATTGTCCAGCATGTTTCTTACTAATTATGCCCAAGATGCTCATCATTCAAAATACTGTTTATGCCAGGAGTTTTCTAAAGCATGGTTTAATATAAGAAAGAGTTCCTTCCTTCCTTCCTTTCTTTCTCTCTCTCTCTCTCTCTCTCTCTTTCTTTCTTTCTTTCTTCCCTTCCTTCCTTCCCTTCTTTCTTTCTTTCTTTCCTCCCTTCCTCCCTTCCTTTCCTTTCCTTTCCATTCCTTCCTTTTTTTCTCCTTCTCCTCGTCCTTCTCTCTCTCTCTCTCTCCCTGTCCCTCCCTCCCCCCCTCTCTTTTCCCTCCCTCACCACACCCTGATCTGGAATTGCCATCTGGTTTGTACCACAGCTTTCATCAAATATATTCATGCATTAATCATAGAATATGCTCTAAATACCTACCACAACTAGGAATGCATGACTTTTCAACTCTTAAATGCTCTTAAGCATCTTGATGTGACTATATGAATAAAAGAGGGGAAAGCCATTAGCAAAAAGAGAATGTGGAGACATACCTAAGATTCAGCTTGACTTCACATTTTTAAGCAACGCTCTGGTTCTCACTTTGTCACACCCTTATTAAATCCTTCACAACATATCGAGTTTGGTCCCCAGTTGGCTAACAGCAGCAGCCAGAATGAAGTCGTGCTTAAGATACTAGACTAGGGTTGAGAAGATCTGAGTCCAAGTCCACTCTCAGCCACAGAAACTCACTGTGTGTTTTTGGGCTACTCCTAGTCCAATCTGCCTCATAGGGTTCTCCAGGAAAAATTAGGAGAAAGGAGTACTGTGTGTGCTGTCTTCAGTTCCTGAAATATAGTTGGGATTTAAATCTAGCCAATATTTAAACTAGGCAGCACATTGACAGATATAGCAAATAGTAACAGATGAATAAATAATTATATTGTGCCATCTTTCCATCCATCCTAGTTCACAAGGCTTCTCTGGGGAGAAATTGGAGAGGGTGTGCTAGGGATGCAAGATTGAACTCATAGAGGAATGACATCAACGGCTATAAATTTAATGACGAAATAAGAACTTTTTTTTTTTTAAATGAAATAGTACGAAAAAATCAAAACAAGAAAAACAGCAGCTGTTACAGGTAGTCCTCGACTTACAACTTCATCTAGTGACCGTTCTAAATTACAGCGGCATTGAAAAAGGTGACTTATGACTGGTTTTCACACAAGGGTTACGGCATCCCTGCGGTCACATGATCAAAATTTGGAGGCTTGGTAACTGGCATGTACAGGTAGTCCTCAGCGTACGACCACAATTGAGCCCAAAATTTAAGTTGCTAAGTGAGAAATTTTTAAACTGAGTTTTTATTAGTTAGTCTCCTCCGGGTCCCATCAGCTAAACAATGTTGGCTGGTGGGCCCACAGGGGAGGGCCTTCTCTGTGGCTGCCCGGCTCTCTGGAACCAATTACCCCCTGAGGTCCGGACTGCCCCCACCCTATTGGCCTTCCGGAAAGCGGTGAAGACCTGGCTCTTCCGGCAGGCTTAGGGCCATTGATCTCGCTACGGTGATCTTGTGAGACCTGGCCATGAATCGGAGTGTATGGGTTTTAATGTTTTCTTTTTAAACTTTTGTATGCGATATTGTTCGCATTGTTTTATTCTTTGTTGTTAGCCACCCAGAGTCCCTCGGGAGTTGGGCAGCATAAAAATACGACTAATAAATAAATTAAACTGAGTTTTGCCTCCATTTTACGGCTTTTCGTGCCACATTTGTTAAGTGAATCACTGCAGTTCTTAAATTAGTAACCCGGTTGTTAAATGAATCCAGTTTCCGCATTTACTTTGCTTGTCAGAAGGGCGCCAAAGGGGATCACATGACTCTGGGACACTGCAGCTGTCATAAATGTGAGTCAGTTGTCAAGCATCCGAATGTAAATCAAGCGACCAAGGAGATGCCATAGGTGTGAAAAATGGTTATAAGCAGTGGTGGGTTGCTCCTGGTTCTGTCTGGTTCTTTAGAACTGGTAGTAAAAGCGGTGAGAGGCTCCGCCCACCCAGCCGGATGTCAGAATTGACAATCTGTGCATGAGCAAAGCAACCATGCCTGCATGCTCCCATTATGAACCGGTAGTAAAGGTAAGTAGAACCTACCCCTGGTTATAAGTCACTTTTTCTACTGCTGTTGTAACTTTGAATGGTCACTAAATTATCTATTGTAAGTCAAGGACTCCCTGTATTTATGAAGGTTGCACTAGTATAAGGTAACGTGGTCGCTTTTTGTGACCTTCTGATAAGTGAAATCAAGGGGGAAGCTAGATCCTTAACAACTGTAGCAAGAAAGGTTGTAAAATGGGGCAAAACTCGCTTAACAACTGTCTTGTTTAGTAAAGGAAATGTAGGGCTCAAATGCTGTAAACTGGTTTTGGGGAGAATTAAAAGCTGCCTGTTCTTAAGAGTCCTGTATTAAAAGCTGCACTTGCTTTTGCACTAGCCCTCTCCCTAGCAGCAGAAGTGAAATGAGGCTTAAGTTATTTGCGTAACCGTCCAAGCATTGTCTGTCAACTTACGTTACTCCACCAGGATTGTTGTGAGGAGAGAAGAGTGGAGAGGTTCATCTTGCCTGTGCTGCACTCTATGAAGACAGAGCAGATTTGATGATGCGGGGGGGGGGGGGGTGTCTCAAACTGTGGGTTGCAGGAGAGTCTCAGGAGGGGGGATATGCAGTTGTGAGATTCAAATAATTTAACAACTGATTTGATTAGGTTGTCTCTCATGGGAGGCATGGTCCATCCTCCACCTCCAGCTCTGCCGTATATACGGGACAGGCCTCTTGCGATGGCCAATCTGACCCTGGGTGAACCGGCTGTTAAATTAAAAAAACACACACCGCTATCAAAGTGGATCCTGGGCACTGCGCTGCACTGCAATAGAGAAACAGACAATAGAGCAGCCGGCATGACGGAAGGAGGAAGAGCAGGGAGAAGAGGGAAAGCGGCCTCCGTCCCTCACACCGCCTGCTCTGTTGCCCTTTTCTCCATTTCTGTGCAGCACAGAGCCCAAAATCCACTTAGATAGCAGGGGGTGGGTTTGTAATTTAACAACTGGTTCGCCTGAACTGGTGTGAACTGGCTGAATCCCACCACTGGGGCTATGTGAAATTTAGAGATGAGGCTATCGCCATTTTGAAACCAGATCAGGCTCATGTAGCCAAAGTCGAAGTTTAGCAAAATTCACCCTAGCATTGTTTTTTTCCTTTGCCTGTGGAAACCTTGAGAACTCCTGCGATATGGAGATTAACATTTTGATGGCTACAAGCAAGTAGTATGTTTCTTTGTCCATCCAATCATTACTTTCATGATGTTGGAATCATGCAAATTCCTTCATCTTTTTAGGGGGGAAGATTGAGAATTTTGGACTTTGGATATTTCCTTTGGAGGTCTGTGTCTCATGATTTCTAATCGTAAGCTTGCAGTGGTAAGTGCAGACAGCATTGCGGCCGTCATATAAGAGAAATAAGAAGGAAAGGTCAGCATGTTCAACCTCGAGGCAACCAACTATCCAACTAACTAAAGAGCCGTGGTGGCGCAGTAGCTTGAATGCAGTACTGCAAGCTAATTCTGCCAACTGCCAGCTGTTCGATCCTGACTGACTCAAGGTTGACTCAGCCTTCCATCCTTCCAAAGTCGGTAAAATGAGGACCCAGATGGTTGGGGTGATACGCTGACTCTGTAAACCACTTAGAAAGGGCTGTAAAGCACTGTGAGCTGTATATAAGTCTAAGTGCTATTGCTATGAGGCAACCCTAAGAAGAGCATTGCTGTAAAAAAAAGAAAAAGATTGATTCAGTAAGGATTTTGATAGAGTACTACAAATTATCTTTTTAAATAATGTTACATTCTCAGTTTTATATCTCAATGCTGGGTCAGCTAAATAATGCTGTTGAAGTCATGTCTCAGTGCCTGGAGGCGATGAAGTCTTGAAGAAGTACAAGTTAAGGGTGAGCCCTAACAACTTGTGGGTGTTTGGGTCCTCTGATGCTGGGGATCTTCCATCTTTGCCTGAAACAGGATGCACTTCCTCATTTGTGTCAGATTTGTCATCTGAGGTACTTTCCAGATTTATAGCTCCTACCTGAAGAGCAGATGGGAACTGTAGCTGGGAAGGCATTTGCATAATTTCACCATGTACATCTGTAAAGGGTGAAATGCTCCCAGTTCAGACCAGATCGCCCGATTCGGTAGCGATGGAGGCATTTCGGAGAACCAGTAGCAAAAATCTCCCCCTCATGCCCAGCTGAGCCGCACAATCATCAGAGGCTTTTTTTTAACTTTTAAAAGTATTTTTTCTAAAACTACAGCTGAAAAATGCTTTTAAAAGTAAAAAAAGAAAAGCCTCTGATGATTGCGCGGCTCGTCAAAGGTATTTAAAAGAAAAAAAAACCCCTTGTTTTCTTTTAAATGCTCTGACAATCCAAGCTGAGTCCCTGATTGGCAGCCCCTGCCTATCAGCTTGGATCGTCAGAGCATTTAAAAGAAAACAAGGGTTTTTTTTCTTTTAAATGCCTTTGACGATCCCAGCTGAGTTTTTAAAAAATCCTCTGCCAATTAGGGAACTCAGCTGGGATCGTCAGAGCCTTTTGAAAACATTTTTTTACAACCTCTTAGCTGAAGAGGTTGTAGAAAAAATGGTTTTAAAAGTTAAAAAAAAAATTGGCCATGCCCATCCAGTCACATTAAACCCCACCATCACCAAGCCACGCCCATAGAACCAGTAGTAAGAAATTTTAGATTTCACCCCTGATCTGTAACATCCTTTGAATGACTAACTGGCTCTTCTTATGGTGACTCATGACTTGGTTACCTCTTGGATGGACTATTGTAATATGCTTTATATGAGGCTATCTCTGAAAACCATTTGGAAACTATAGCTGTCCCAGAATGCAGCAGAACAAGAAGTGATTGGCAGATAACAGCACCCATCTGGTTGAATTACAATTGTCCAAATCCCAGCCGGCAGGACAGTGATCATTTGTCAACCTGCCTCCCCGTTTCTACTACCTACGATAATTATGATTAATGCAACAGAGTTGTTGTAAGGATATCTGAATCCATCCTTGCAAAGCTTTTCAGAAAACTAAAGTTCGGTTTAAATGGTTATGATGATTATGCAGAGTATTGTAAAAATTATCCAACAAGAACATTATATCCATCCCCCTGCCTGCTCTGAATGTCTTTAATGCTTCTGCAGCTCATAATGAGTCTTTGTTCACACAACATAAAGAGAAAAGAAGAGGCATACTCACTTTCCAGGTGAATTTAAAGCTACAGAAAAGGGAAGCAGCTATGTACTCAGAAAGAATAAGAGAG
This sequence comes from Masticophis lateralis, assembly GCA_030761175.1. Taxonomy (NCBI): domain Eukaryota; kingdom Metazoa; phylum Chordata; class Lepidosauria; order Squamata; family Colubridae; genus Masticophis; species Masticophis lateralis. Next base: position 196,109,985 of record JAUDYJ010000001.1, on the reverse strand, counting down.
ATATAACAGTCTTTCTTCCTTTTTGCTTCTTTTTCCCTGCTATCAGTCTGTGTTCTGTGGTAGTTGCACATGAACATTGCATACATACGTACATACGTACGTATGTATGTATGTATATATATCTGCCCTTATTAGTTATTGTTTCTTTTTTCTTCTTTAATTAGCAATAGCACTTAGATTTATATACCGCTTCACAGTGCTTTACAGCCCTTTCTAACTGGTTTACAGAGTCAGCGTATCGCCCCAACCATCTGGGTCCTCATTTTACCGACTTTCGAAGGATAGAAGGCTGAGTCAACCTTGAGTCAGTCAGGATCGAACTGCTGGCAGTCGGCAGAATTAGCTTGCAATACTACATTCAAGCTACTGCGCCACCACGGCTCTTTAGTTAGTTGGATAGTTGGTTGCCTCAAGGTTGAACATGCTGATCTTTCCCTCTTATTCATCTTATATGACAGCTGCAATGCTGTCTGCACTTACCACTGCAAGCTTACGATTAGAAATCATGAGACACAGACCTCCAAAGGAAATATCCAAAGTCCAAAATTCTCAACCCTCCCCCCTAAAAAGATGAAGGAATCTGCATGATTCCATCATCACGGATGAAAGTAATGATTGGATGGTCAAAGAAACATTAAAATCCCTCTCTAAGCATATTACCCCCAACAATCTGGGTTCTCATTATACCGACCTCAGAAGGATGGAAGGCTGAGTCAACCTTGAGCCAGTGAGACCTGAACTGCCAAACTGCTGGCAGCTGGTGATCAGCAGAAGTAGCTTGCGGTACTGCATTCTATCCACTGTGCCACCGCGGCTCATGGATGGACTATTGCAGGGATGGGTTCCAGTGGTGGGTTGCTACTGGTTCTCCCCAGTTCTTGCGAACCAGTAGTGGAAATTTTGAGTAGTTCAGAGAACTGGTAAATACCACCTTTGCCTGGCCCCGCCCCCAATCTATTTGCTGCCTTCCAAGTCCCAGCTGATCAGCTAGGAGGAAAAAAACTGTTTAAACTCTTGTCGTGGGGCTTCAAAGGGCTGCCCTACAGCTGATCAGCAATAAAAGGCAATGTGGTGGTGGACCAGTGTGCTCGAAAAACGAATGGGTAGATTGGTGCACTCGAAAAACAAATGGGTAGACTGGTACAGCTCTACAAGCAGTTAAAAGCCTGGCAGACCAGTACCTCTACTAAATCCTAAAGAATTGTTTGTTACATGACCATCAAACCTCGCCCACAAAATAAGCCACACCCACAGAACCAATAATAAAAAATTTTACTACTGGTTTGCAATGGGATCGCACGCACTCGCTCGCTTTGTTCACACACGCACCTTGCTTCTGCGCATGCGCAGATCGCTTCTGATTACATCAGGGTCAGTGGGCGGAGCCTCCTGCCAATTTTACTACCGATTCTATAGAACCGGTTCGAACCGGGGACAACCAATCACTGGACTACTGCAGGGGGGCAGAGGTCAGCTATGAGGTCGCTCACCTGTGGGGTGCCTCAGAGGTTGGTCCTCTCGCCTCTCCTGTTCAACATCTATATGAAGCTGCTTGGGAAGATCATCCATAGCTTTGGAGTGCTGTATCATCAGTACGCTGATGATACCCAGCTTTTTATATCCACCCCAAACTAGCCCAGTGATGCCCTCAATGTGATGTTCCTACTGCCTGGAAGCGGTACAGACCTGGATGGGGAGGAACAGACTTCGACTCAACCCTGCCAAGACCAAGTGGCTGTGGGTACCGGCATCTGGTCCGATCGAGATATTCCATCCTTGAACATCGGGAGTGAGGTGTTACCCCCTGTGGATAGGGCTCGCAACTTGGGTGTCCTCCTGGATTCACGGTTGTCTCTGGAAGATCATGTGACGACCATGACCAGGGGGGCATTCACCTAGGTTCGCCTGGTGCGCCAGTTGCAGCCTTACTTGGACAAAGATGCCATACGCACTGTTACTCATGTGCTGGTCACCTCCCGTCTTGACTACTGCATCGCTCTCTACCTAGGGCTGCCCTTGAAAACCACTCGAAGGCTTCAGCTGGTGCAAAATGTGGCTGCGCGGGTTGTGATGGGAGCATCCCGACACTCCCGTGTTACATCCCTCCTGTGCGACCTGCATTGGTTACTGGTTGCCCTTTGGGTGAGGTTCAAGGGGCTGGTTATCACCTACAAAGCCCTTCATGGCCTAGGCCCGGGATATTTGTCGGACCCCCTGCAGCCAGCGACAATCCCCAATCGCCCGGTGCGTTCCCACAGACAAGGCCTCCTCCAGGTGCTGTCAGCCAATGTCAGCTGGCGACCCCCAGGGGGAAAGCTTTCTCTGTGGGCGCACCCACCCTCTGGAACCAACTTCCTTTGGAGCTCCGGATGGCTCCTGACCTTTGCTCGTTCTGCCGTGATTTGAAGACCTGGTTGTTTCGCAGTTTGGACTGGCGGGGATTTCTTAATTAATTTTAATTGTTTTAAATTCGAATTTTTAAATTTCACTGTTTTAATGAGGGATTATGCATTTTTATTGTTGTGAACCGCCCTGAGTCCTTGGAGATAGGGCAGCATATAAATTACATAAATGAATAAATAAATAAAATATACATTTTATGGGACCCCTGAAAACCATGTGGTGAAGCTATAGCTGGTCCAGAATGCAACAGCACAAACAGTAATAGGCAGGCTGCCCCATGCCTTTGTGATATTCATGATGCAGTAAGCTACTTACCTTCTGAGTGCAATTCAAGATGCTGGTTATCACTGGCTTAGGACCTATTTATTTGAAGGACTTTTTGTCTCCTGTGGGTTTTGCCCTGTCAGATATATATATTGATGGTTGTGCTCATTCGGTTCTATGAGAAGTTATTTGGTCAATACAGCTTCAGGTTCAAAAAAGGTTGTTTTAATATTTACAAAATATATACATGCATGAACAGGGTGTCCTGTTGCATTTACCCTAACTGTATGACTCAGAAGTTGAGAAGAGAGAGAACTTCACTTGTTGTCTTGCTGATAGATGAGAGAGATGAAGATATCCAAGGGATCTCTGGATAAGAGTCCAATAAGAGAGTTCATTGGCTGATATAGTCACATGTGATGTCTGTAAAGACTTAACCCCTTCTAGTCTCTGGTGCATCACATACAGGCAATATCTGACATGCCCATCTAGTAAGATTTGATAGAGGTGAAGTGTTTTGGTTCCCCTAGATTAAACAAATTCATCAGAAAGGAGGCCTTCTTTATTGTGGCATTTGCCCTCTGGAACAAAGTCCCCCTGGAGATTCATTTGACCCCTACCTTGCTGGCTTTTAAAAGGACACTAAAACCACAGCTCTTCTCCCAAGCCTGGGTTAGTATAGTTGTCTGTTTATATCCCTGCTGGAAGGGGGTGAAATTTGATTACTGTTCTCTCTAGGTGATACAAACTATCTGGTTTTACTGTTAATTTTACCATTTTGGTATATGTCAAGCCACCTAGAAATTTGATGAGTGAGGATAGTCAGGAACTCATAACGGTTCCACTGGGATAATCAGGAACTCATAATGGTTCTACTCCTTGAATGCTAAAATGATTGTCCATCACCTTATGGACTCAAAATGGTTCCATTCCTTGAGGATTAATGTGAGCAGAACTTTGGACCTGCTTGGCCTCTATGCACAGGTAACTTCAAAGCCTTCTAATTTTTGCTTGTTTATGTTTAATTTGGGAGTTGGATTTTTCAGCTGGTGCTTTCTAAGACAAAGACAAGGTGTCTTTTGACATCCCTTCAGGTAGAGATCCATCCTCTTATGTATCCACAAGGTGGTGTCAAGGTTCCAACTGACAAACCCAACCAACCCAGCGAAGTCGATATGGTATGATCTCTTGAAGCAAAACTTTATTGAGTACATTGAGTAGAATATGTAAGGGTACTTCAAATCTAAGTTGCAAATGTGAAGATCAAGAAGGGTCATTTTATCATGCTTGGGTAGACCTCCAAAAAAAAGTGCTTGTTTGGTTCAAATGCATGACTGATTCAGAGGATTTTAAAGATTACTATACAATTGAAACAAAAAAATTTCTTCTTGGGATTGATGGATAAACAGAAAAAAAAATCATGGAATGTTGGTTTTTATACATAACTGCAGTGAGATTGTTGTAGGCACAAAGAATGTAAAAATTTGGCAATACATACAGTACAATGGAGGAATGTTGGTGAAGGTGATAAAACTTGCCCAGATGGCCCAATTGACATGTCTAGTCAAAGAAAAGACAATATTTATGTTTATTGCTGATTGGAAACCCCTTATGGGCTTTCTGTGGGAAGCAGGAAAAAAAATCAACGTGATCTATGGTTTTTGACAAAGAGAGTAAATGATAGAAAGAAGAGAGCCATGATCTAACTTTAGAGAAAGAAGTAAATCTAAAATTATATTCATAATTGCTGTAAAGAAGATTGGAGGCCTCTTTATCTTTTTTCTTTCTTTTCTATTTCCCCCCTACTTTTTTTTTCATTTTGCACTTTAACTTTCTCTTTTATTTCTTCCTTTGTCTTTTTTTCTTCTTACTGTATTGATTTTTATACTGGTTTTTTAAACTTTCAATACAGTTATATTTAAATAAGGGGGGGACCAACCACCTCCAAGAAGGCCTTAGCCAACAAGGAGAAGCATGGGATCCAGAATACAGGTGGCAGAATTCTCAGCAATGAGGACTCAATTCACTTTCTTATGAGTAACCGGCTCAAACTATTTCCAGATAATTAAGCACAGATATACTCTATGGTCACTTCCATAGAGCCTGCCCAGTCTGCAATCCATCTCCAAATGAAGCTCAACAATATTCTGATGTCAAGAATATTCCTCACAGGAGCACTTACCCTGAAGGGTCCGAGTTATCCTAAATAGGTCATATGGTCTGCTATCCATAGATTCAATAAAAGTGGAAAAATGAGCTTGCTTTGCCACTCGTCATCCCCTGGCAAATCCTAATAAAGGCTTTTAGCTATTCCTGGTTGGCCTCTCTCTTCATCTTTCTCATCTTTTCCCATACTGGTATTGCCAGTATGTTCATCTCCTGCTTACCCAGCAATTCTGCTCCCTCCCCATGTTTGCAAAATACCACAATACAAACAAGCCTTCACCTAAACTGTTGAAAGAGTTTGAGAAGAGAAATTACATTTTCTTGAGGGTAGGGAGAATAGAAAAGTAGGAGAATGGAATGGAACAGTTGAAAAGGGGCTCATAAGCATCCATTCCTAACCACGATGACACCAACATTACAAAATGTCAGGGCATAAGCTACACACATTCAATATTTGTGTGGTAACATTGCCTACAAAGATGTCAGAAGACGTGTTCATATTGTAGTGTTGCAATATGGTATGTTACTTGTTCCCCCTGGTCACTGCTTGAGTTGATGGCTATTAGCATAGCTGGGTAGCTGAAACTCTAAAGTTACACTATTGGCCACACATTTGTAGACACCAATAGTATCCGAGGCTATCTATTTTATGGAAGATAAGAGGAAAACTGTAAAGATATACAAAGAATAATAGACAAAACAGAGACAATTCCAAATATTGTCATGCACTTTTTCAAACAGATAGATTGCTAAAGATGCTTATTATCTGGCCACATTGTATATCAAAGCCATGATAATCAGAATGCTGAATGCATGACGAGAAAGGAAGGAAACGATTTTCTATCATGACTAATAGCACAATTCTCTTGGTGACATTTTGTGATTCCTACTACCACCCAGCACAAACTGCACATTTCCTTATTGCTCCATAATTGATTAGCCCTACTTTTATAAGGCTAGCAATTTCCCATTATCAAAATTAATATTTCATTCATCTTAATTGACTTTAGAACACAATCACCATTATTAGATATTTATTTATTTATTTGTTCGATTTATATGCCGCCCTTCTCCCGAGACTCAGGGTGGCTTACAACGCGTTAAGCAATAGCCTTCATACTTTTGTATATACCTGTTTAGTAGGGCTTTCGGCCCCCACAAGCGGTGTTCTTTTTTATACAAAGTCAGCTTATTGCCTCCACAATCCGGGTCCTCATTTTACCTACCTCAAAAGGATGGAAGGCTGAGTCAACCTTGAGCCTGTGAGATTTAAACTTGCAGTAATTGCAGACAGCTGATGCTACTTAACAGCACTTTAGTCTGCTGCGCCACCAAGGCTGTTATAAGCCTTATATTGGAGGCTTAGGTTAAAATCTAAGCTTGGGACACAGCCCTGAGTTGAAATTTCTGCTGATAAATTGGATCTAAACTAGGGGTGTCAAACTGGATTTCTTTGAAGGCCAGATCAGCATTGTAGTTTTCCTCCGTGGGCCGGCCATTTTGGCCAGCAAAATGCTGCAGGAGGCCATCCAGGCCAAAAATGAGGCATGGGAGGCAGCGGTGAAATCCACTTATCTTCACTACCGGTTCAGGAACTGGAGCATGCTATGAGCATGTGCACCTCTTCTGTGCTGCACAGAAACTTCTGTGCATGTGCAGATGGTAAAAAAGGGGGTGTAATGATGTCCTGGTGGGGGGGGTGGAGCCTCCTGCCGCCAGCACTACTGGTTCGGACAGAATTGGGGGGATTTCACTGCTGTTGGGAGGCCCGCGTGCACACACACACACACCCGTAGCCCGTTTTGGCTGCCAGAGGCACCGTGGGCCGGTTCTTTGCTATTCCCAGGCCGTTGAGCTTGACACCCCCGATCTAGACAATTTTGCAAAGGAGCTGGCCAAGATGGTTTCCGTGGATCATTTTTCTTTATTGTTCACCTTTTTTTTTTACAGCTTTTGGTCCTGTTCCATTATGTTTTCTCTTACTGGCCATCTCTTTGGTCCTAAAGCAGACCACTGGCTGATCAGTATAGGAAGTCCTCAACGTACGACCACAATTGAGCCCCAAATTTATGCTGCCAAGTGAGAAATTTATTAAATGAATTTTGCCCCATTTGAGGGATTTTTCTCGTCAGATTTGTTGAGTGAATCACTGCAGTTCTTAAATCAGTCGCACGGTTGTTAAGTGAAACCTGGCTTCCCATTGATTTGGCTTGTCAGAAGGTCGCCAAAGGGGATCACATGACTCTGGGACACTGCAACTGTCATAAACGTGAGTCAGTTGTCAAGCATCTGAATGTAAATCGTGTGACCGTGGGGATGCTACACAGCAATGGTCATAAGTATGAACCAGTTGCCAGGCATCTGAATTTTGATGACATGATCACGGGGAGGTCATAAATGTGAAAAATGGTCCTATGTTACTTTTTTCAGTGCTGTTGTAACTTCAAACATTCACTAAATGAACTGTTGTAAGTTGAGGACTACCTGTATTCTTTGCACTACAGTTTTCAAAGATTTCAGCTAGTCATGCTTAGACTGAATCTGGGACTTTATACTTGCTATCAAGGCTATGAACCCTCCTTGGGCTCAAATGCCAAAGCTGCATAGCCATCTAGAGGAAGCTATGTCAAATGGAAGGTGCCAATTCTTGTATTTGCTCCTAGAGTGGCTTACTTGCTCATAGCAAGCCAGCTGGAAGGTCAAATCAGATTCTTCTGTGTTGACAAGGGAGCCCCTTGTAGAGGTAGGCCTTGGCAGGTGCCCAAAGAAACCAGCTCCTGAAGTTGATCCTGGGGAAAAAGAGGATGTTAATAATGATCTGCTTCACAGTGCAATTTTATAAGACAATCTGCTGCCCTGTGCTAACAACCTTTGAGTTCTTCTCAGTCCTTGATCTATTTATAGACAGAGACTAACATGAGTTGAAAAGACCCAACAACTGCTGAAATGATCAAGGCTTCATTTGAAACACACTAGATTTATTATCTCTTATGGGGAGCAGGAAAGGAGATGAACAGATGAACTGGGTTCTCAGAGCTAACAGTAACAGTATTGGTTTTTATGTTAGTATTTATATACCATTCCATTGGAGTCAGGCAGCGTCGACTGAAATAAATAATAAAACTGCCGATGTTTCTGAATTAATCCCCTATCTGGGTTCACACAATAAATTGAGCTACAAATTTCCAAAGAAGCTGGGTTCATATGACACGCTAAGCCACATACACACAACAAACAAGATTAAAACCAGTCAAGCTTAGCATATGTGAGTGTGCGGTGGCTAGGATTTGAAGAGATACAGTTAAGCATGGACTGTGTCAGAGAATAAAAGTCTAGAGTGCCAGCAAGGGTAAATGGCTGAAATAACTCGTATACACGGGCTTTGAATTCACAATTCAAAGCCTGTGTATATATGATTACACCACCACATTCTAATCCACAGGTTCAAAACTTGTTGTGGATTAAGATCTGTGCCTATAGATGTATATTTAGACCTCAATTTAGGAACCACAATTGAGCCCCAAATTTATGTTGTTCAGTGAGAAATTTGTTAAGTGAGTTTTGCTCCGTTTTTTTGACTTTTCTTGCCAGATTTGTTAAGTGATTCACTGCAGCTGTTAAATTAGTAACCCGGTTGTTAGGTAAATCTTGTTTCCCCATTGACTTTGCCTGTCAGAAGGTCACAAAAGGGGATCACATGATCCCGGGACCCTCCAACCATCATAAATGTGAGTCAGTTGTCAAGCATCTGAATGTAAATCACTTGACCATGGGGATGCTACAACATAAGTCTGAAAAAATGGTCCTAAGTCACTTTTTTCAGTGTCATCGTAATTTTGAAAGGTCACTGAGTAAACTGTTATAACTTGAGGACTACCATATAAGACTATTAACCCTATAAATACACAGCCTCAGTTCACATTGAGCTTTCAATTGTATTGGCTGAGGATGTGCAACCACTCCTTTCTGTGTGCTTTCACTTTATGCAGCTGAAATGAGGAACAGTGTCCTTCAGACATTGTTTAAGCATTACTCCTCATTGGTGACACTGGCTGGGACTTCTGTATTTCAATGATATCTGGAAGGATACAAGTCAGACAGATATACACACAGAGAGAGAATGGAGCATGAATAAACTTAAGGGGGTTTTTCTTGCATGGGGCTGAGACGGACTAGTAATTAAAATGAAAGTTTCCCCCAATTCTGTAATGGAATACTTTGGTTTGTGGGCAACCGGGAGGAAGATTCTTGGTCAAAGTAATCTGCAAAAATCTTTTACTATCAAGAGCAGTTTTACCCCACTTTAGTTCATTTCCTTCATCCAGTGCCTGGTTCCAGGAAAAGCAGCATATTCTCAATACTCTCACATTACAATGTCAGTGCTTGTGATCTTGCCACAACGTTTGTAAAATGTAAGCTAAAAGGGGTTGCAATCAGAAGGTGATGCAGCCTTTCAAATTAAAATGTGAAACTTTTAAACTGAATTATATTTAAAACACATGGTGGGTTTTTTCCCCCAAACTGATGGGCTGGTGAAAGACTTTTGTTGCTGCGAGGGTGCTGTAGGATTTTTGTTGCTGCGAGCGAGGTTAATGGGAAAGGAGGGTTAACATACAACACTTAATCTCCCTGCCTTCCCCCCCACCCCAATTAAGCATGCTGTGAAAACAGGGCCATAGAGCTGGAAGGAGCTATTTAAGCCATTGAATCCAACCCTCTGCTCACTGCAGGATCCAAAAAAATCTTGAAGTATCCCAGCAAATGTGTATCCAGCCTGTCTGTAAATATCCAGCATGGAGTCCCACCACCTTGCAAGGAAAATATTTATTTCACAGTCCTTGCCTTTTCCTTTGGATTTCAAGGAGGCTTATATAGGGAGGCCTCCCCATAATAGCCCAGTGAGAAGAGGGTTGCGTAGACAGGAAGAGCTAACTGGCTCAAGGTCTACCAGGAAGTTCTGTGGTTGTCTGTGTGTGGGGGGGAGCTTCTTTTCCATCCCCCCTCCAACAGCGGAATTACTTCCTTGCATGGTAGTTCTATTGCTGAACTATTCTTGCTGTTAGCCATATACTGTGTCTGACATGAGCATTCTTCACATTGGACGCAGACTTCAATCAACAGGGATACTGAAGAGAGATGATGGTCTTTATCCAATACCAGAAACATCTTGGGGGGAGAACCTGGAGGAGAAATTCTGCAAGGCAGATTGAAAGAAGAGCATGCGGGCTGGAACTTGGAGAAAAGTAGCCATGGGTGCATTGCCCTCCAGCTCAATCGCTTCTGAGATTTTTTTTTCTCAGAGTAGAGGCCTGCATATATAACCTTCCCAACAAAACTGATTACAGCTACAACCAGCAAATGTTGTCAGTCATTTCCCTTTGCAGTTTCCTGCTTCTTCCAAACGTGTCTTCATTTTAAATGGGATGGGGAGGGGGAGGTGCAAGAGAGCATGTCAGCCAAGGCAAGAGTTCCTCTTTCGCCGGGACTGCATTTCTTGTGTTCCACCTCCTCATTTTCCTATACAAAAGGAGGAGGGAGCACCATGGCTTCCACCTTGGGTATCTGAATAAAAGGGTGTGGATGAAATAGAAGAGGGAGAAGCAGAAGCCTAGGAAAGTTGTGGCATTCTGTTTACAGATTATCTTGCTTTGGCCTAGCAAACAGACCTGTTCTTATATTTATCAAATCTACACTCTGCAACTTTGACTGCTGATTCCTGGAGGTATTCGGTCTCTCCCCCCCCCTCCCCCAATTAAATTGTTATGGGCTAAAGAAGCTGAAGTTCATCGTGTCACACACAACTGTGGGAACAGCTTTTCTGAGTTACTTTTCAGATGACTGTTGAAGCCCTTGGTTTTTCACCTTTTGCTTTCAATCTGGGAGACATATTTTGGGGCAAAGCTGGAAAGTACACCATTACTTTGTGTGTGGCCACAAAGTAGTAGCCAGACCTGATGGATATGAAGCAGGTTTTAAGCCACAATATTGTGCTGATTGGACAAACCTGACAATAGTTTGATTCAATAAGCTTACCTTTGTTTATTCCTGAACTCCCCAATCAATATCTCCCAAATTTGACATTAGCATGAAAGACATCTCATTTGTATCATTGCTCTGACATGTTCAATTAGTTGCTTGGTTTTGTTTCACGGCACATCCCAGCAGTGTTAACTAACTCTGGCTCAGCAGCTAGGTTTGTTTTCTAGCAGGTTGGGCAATTTACTAACCCACCTGAACTTTTTTTTTTTTTTTTTTGGCTTCAGATCACATTATCAATCTCCCATTCCTATTTCGTAGCTAGATCGAGAGAGAGAGACCCCAGCAGCAACTGCTAATTCCTCCCAAATCAATTTAATTGTAACTGCAAGACAGCTGTCAACGCACAACAACAGATTCACGATTTGGTTCTTTACTGCCATCGGCAATATCCCCCTCCCCCCGGTCTCCCCTCCGTGCCCCCTCAGCTACAACCGCTGGCTGCACATGGTGAAAAGAAAAAAGAAAGAAAGAAAGAAAATAAAGTGGTTGTGACGGGATAGCCGAAGAGCCCTTGCTCGGGCAAGGATCAGGGTGCAAACTTGAGATCCGTCCAAGCACATTTTGTCCACTGGGGAAAGCACGCACTCCGCAAAGGTAAAGAGAGCGCGTGCGCGCGCCCCAGCCCACAGGGGGGCGCGCTCTGCCAGGCAGTATAGGGAGCGAGCGCCGTCCCCCCTCCCCGCCTCCACCCCCCTCCCCTCCATTTGGAACTTTGCTGACTGCAAGGTTCTGAAACCGAACGTAGCGACACACGGGGGCGGAGGCGGCGGAACGTTCGATTCTTCCTTCGTTCCATCCGGTCTTTTCCTCGAGGGAGGGGAAGAGAGGGAGTAGTCGATCCCGGGTCCACGTTACCCTCTACCCCACCGCGGGAGTCGCTTGGAGGAGGGGAAGGGAAGGAGAGGAAAGGAAAGGAAAGGAAAAAAAAAAAGAGGAGGCCTCGGCAGCGCCACCCTCCGGCCGTCGAGCCTACTGCGCCTCCCCCTTTCTCCCTCGCTCACTCTTCCCCCCACCCCCACCCCCCCGCTCCGACTCTCAATGTTCCACACTGCCCGGCCACAGAGCGTCCTCTGCTGCTTTATTTCCCCCCCGGCTGCTTCCATCCCCCTCTCCAAGGACATTTTCTCTCCCCTTCCCTCCCCCCTCCATCCCTCCCCTCCGATCTAAACGTCGGGACAGGACGCCTGCGAAGGTAAAGGAGAAAAGGGTTAGGTGGCTGCATCAGGAGCCTGGGCGAGCAATGGTGGGGGGAAGAGAGAGGAGGGGGGGAGCGGGGTGGGGGGGCGAGAGAGAGACCGAGCGAAAGGGAGAGATTGGTAGAGGGAGCTTTGTTCTTGTTTTCAGCGCTCGCTGCCTGGCGGTGGTCAGGAGAGCCAGAGGAACCGGACTGAGTTCACGCCTCACTTGGTGCGCACACACCACACTGGCCGTGGTGGAAAGCTTCCTACCATAACAGCCTCTCCATACCTCCTGGCTGGGAGCTCGGCTCTCCCTACAGAGCCAAGAGGAGGAGGAGGGGAGGGGGAGGAGGAGGAGGAGAAGGAGAAGGAGGGGGCGGCGAGGGGGGGGGGAACGGCGACGACGACGACGACAACGGCTGTGTATGTGTGTCTATTTGTGTGTGTGTGTGTGTGTGTGCGCGAGGGAGAGAGAAAGAGAGAGAGAGAACGAGGGCAAAGCTTCAGTTTCTGCCCTGCTGCTGCAATTTTTTTTTTCACGAGGACCAACCAACCTTTTCTTTCTCGTTTTTTTTTTTAAATTATACAATACAAATATCCAACCGCCTCCCACCCCCAGTTTCATCTTTCCGGGAATTTTTTAAAAAAAAATTTTTTTTTAAAAAGAGGGGGCAGGAAAAAAATATGTCGGTCTGTTTTGTAGAAACTGATCAAGACTCGGTGGCGTTGAAAGCTTTCCAGAAGGTGCAGTTTGAATTATGCTTCTTCTTTTCCTTCTTCTTCCTCCTCCTCCTCCTTTCTTTCTTTCTCTCTCTCTCTCTCTCTCTCTCTCTCTCTCCCCCACCCCCCATCCCCATTTCCAGCCTACTCTGTAGTGACCAAATGTAATTCTTGTTGATGGCCGTGCCAACAGAACCCGAGCTGGCTGATTTCTGACAGAGAAAAAACATTGGAGTCTGAAATAGCAAATCCTTTCCAGCTATTTAAATAGAAGGAGACAAGAGGGAGTGGGTCATTTATTGGTTTGGTTTGGGCCTCCCCATTTGTATAACAGCTCAAGTATTGTTATTGGCAATATATTGGGAGGAGGAGAATATGGTTGACTTCACTCCTTCTGCTCCAGTGTAAATATTTACAGGGCATTTGTGAGTTTTTCTTTTATTTAAAAAGGGGCAATATTTACAGCGTGTCATGAGTTATTAATGCTTATGCTTGAACACTTTGCGAAATTTGCCTCACACCTTTAAAAATTAAATGATTGATATACTGTCTGAAGAAATGTAGAACTGAGCCTGTAAAATGAAATGTGAAAACAGAATATATATTTAAAAAGAAATTCCTTCCTTCCTTTCTCATGGTAACTGTTGCTCTATAACATGAAACTGAAACTTTTAAAAGAATTGTTCAACCATTGAGTTGTAAGGGGGTCTGGAATAATTCCACTCAGATTGAGTGGCTTGCGCTCCATTTAGTTAACTGATATTCTTTTGTCCCATTCCTTTCCTTTTGCTCCTTCCCCCAACATTTCCCAAGATGTCCAGTGATAGACAAAGGTCAGATGATGAAAGCCCAAGTACCAGCAGTGGTAGTTCAGACGCAGATCAGAGGGACCCACCAGCACCTGAGCCCGAGGAACAGGAAGAAAGAAAACCTTCTGCAACACAGCAGAAGAAAAATACCAAACTCTCCAGCAAAACTACTGCTAAACTATCTACTAGTGCTAAAAGGTAACAACTCCAAACACCTGAAACATTCCTCCCTCCCTCCCTCTTTAGGGGAAAGGGAGCAGGAGAGAAGCTTGATGAGAAGGCACTTAATGTAAAGGGGCAGACTTCGCTCTTTGATGAAAAGGCCTGTAATAAGAGATGGCTTTAAGGTTAGAATCTAGTTTCCGCAGGGCCTCTGGCTCAGATTTCTTTGGGATCTCTTCACCCAACCCATTTGCCAGGTTCAAGATGGAGGTGTGGATGGGTTGTATAGGCAGGTTCTTAATCTCTGAACTACATTATAATGGAAAGCACATGTGATGATGTAGATTGAAACCCACTCTGTGAAGGGGGACCTCTTGCCATCTGCTGGGCTCTGGTTAGCTCCACTTGGCCCATGTGTATTTTTGCATGAGTGACACCTTGTTGATGCACGTGTTGATTCAGACAAGGAGGCCCACTTCTAGATTCCCATCTTTTATAGCTGTTTGGTGAGGGGGAGGCACCTTGAAATAATGACCCTTTCATTGGTTATTTTGTTTTCAGTTGAGATTCTTTGGATGCTCGGAAAAAAAAGATGTTTTCCAAGTTATATGAATTCTGGGGGTTGTTTCTTTTAGAGCACCCTTGCAGGTCAACAGAGATTGGGGAGAAGGGAAGGGATTGTAGGTAATTGAAATGCAAGAAGGGCTGTTAATTTGGCTATCTCCTACCTTTGTGGTCCAGCAAGCTATTGATTTTCCTTTGATCTGTGAAGTTTCAAAAATTTGAGAACCTTTTACAGGTTGTCCCTAAGTGAACAATATCACTATCTGCATGTAGAGTTTTTCACAGCTTTGCTTTCAAGAAACACATGTGCTTTTAATTTTCTTTAATAGCCACTTGAGTTGGGCGATCTTGAAATACCTTGAATCTTGCCTCTTTGGAGATAACTGAGGAATCCCTTTTCCTAAAGCTCTGTTTCACCTAGGAATCCACATTACAATATCTGGTAGTCTATCTGTCAAATGGCATCAGACAAGTTTAAAAGTGCAAGCCATTTTTGTTAAAATTTGTAGTAGTTTGAACAAATAAGTGGGCCAGTATGCTTGTGGGTAAAACATGTTGCTATTGTAAAGTAGTTTCATTAGGAATTTTGAAATGTTTCATTGTATTTTAAGCTCTGCCCACATTATCTGAGAGCAATGTTAGCTTTTACCAATTTCTCATTTAAAATAATGTATTAAATTGAGCATCAATGAAAATAAAATGGTTATGATAAATCTATTAAAAACAGGACATTAATCTTTTTTTTAAAAAAACTTCTGATGCATTGAAAGTAACTTGCCAGCTGCTGTCACAAAATAATTTGTACAATATATTTGTTGTGGAGAAAATGACTCTGAATGTTTTCCTAATATGTTATTTGGTGTTTTGAAATTTTATCCCCACTTTTTAGTTCCATAGCTGTGTAAATTCCTGTAGAGCACAAGTCCAAGTATTTA
Source organism: Masticophis lateralis (assembly GCA_030761175.1). Taxonomy (NCBI): domain Eukaryota; kingdom Metazoa; phylum Chordata; class Lepidosauria; order Squamata; family Colubridae; genus Masticophis; species Masticophis lateralis. The sequence goes on along the minus strand of JAUDYJ010000001.1, from coordinate 196,094,745 downwards.
AACTATATCATAATAATGCATTTTCTATCAACAAAGGATAAATTGCCTGAACTTTTAAAATTTGTTGTGGAAAAAATGACTCTGAATGTTTTCCTAATATGTTATTTGGTGTTCAATATTTGTTTCCCTTAAAATATTTTGTTTTGGGAATAAATTACAGACCCTTCATCTTTTTGATATCTTTTTTCTTAAATTGTAATAAAACTGATTAAATTTTTAGTTACTGACACATTATAAATTCTGTCCAGGGCTGGATCCATCACTGATAATATTGGTATGTGTTTTATTGAGCAAGGTTATTTAGCAAATCTTCAATACAAATATCGGGAAAGAGGAAAGAAATCGGGGAAACGTGCATCTAAAGTTATCAGTTGATTTTGCTCTGATCACTTGACTGCATAGTTACGAAGTGAACTGAAATGCTAAAATTCACTGTCTGAAGTGGAGAAAAAATCCAGCCAAAAATATTTACTATGTAATCGGTTTTTGGCTGTAACCCCTTCAGTTAGTGGCACAAAGTCATTCTGAAATCATCTTGTATTTCCTCTTTCCCTCCCCTTGCCTACCTCCTGGTTTCATTTGCATATAAGATTTTTTTAATTAAAAAAATCCTTTTAAAGAATGGGGAAAACTCCTAAGACTCACTTTTTAGAGATCTCTGAAGGGATTCCTGCCAGGCTGAGGTGTAAATGCTCTCTCTGTTTACCATAACAGAGCAGGAAAAAAGCTGTAAAGTTTCTCTGTCCTGGGATTTGGGTTGTGCCTGTGAGAACAAAGAGGAAGCAGCCATGTTAGCATTACAGAAGGCAAAACCAATCTTGCATTTAACTGCATGGTGGTAGAGGGCAGTGTAATTCCCTGATTTATTCAACTGTCTCAAATGCTTTGTGCCTGTTCTCATTTTGCCAACAGAATTCAGAAGGAGCTAGCCGAAATCACCCTGGATCCACCTCCGAACTGCAGGTATGAGATAATCAACTACCCGGCTTTTGTGGGTGCTGATGCAGTTGGGGGGTGGGGTGGGTGGAATGATGTGCAGATAAAAAAAAAGTTAAGGTGATTGGAAAATTGCTCAGCAACAAAATTGTGCCGTTCTGCAGTATCTAGATGAATATCAGATAAAGCAGGAATTGTAAACGGCAAGAGGAACAAGTGTCATTAAATGGCTTTGACAGAAGGTTTGATTGTCAGTGGCACAGGGTAAATGCCATATATGTTGGAAATAGTCGCCTTTGTTAACAAGTGTTTTGTTGTGTACATTTAAGCTAAATAATGATGTGATCATGGATGTGATGTCTTAGTTTAGGACTTAGGAGATGTTGGATATTTGAGGCTTATGACATCATGAACTTAACCTGCTATTGAAAAAAAAAGATATGGTTTCTCTCTCCAACTTCAAGTTTTGGTGTCAGTTTCAAAGATAATTTAAATGTCATATGTTTCATTATTGGATGATATTCCAGGATAATATAAAAATAATTTTGTAGCTTTGGGGAGATTGTAAACTATTGGATGATTATTTTGCATAGAATTCTAAGTCAGCATAGGTGAATAATTCAGTTTTTGAGTGAAAGAGTAGTTCAGAAGTTCTTATATGCCAGTTGAAAGACCCCCCCCCTTTTTTTTTGAAAATTAGGAATATGCTGTTTTTTGTTTTGAAAAATTAGCAATGGGTTGCTGTAAGCAAAATTGCAGTTGTGAAATTTTCAGTGTTGGAAAATAAAGTTATTCAAGGATGTGGCTGAAACCTGTATTGATTCTTGTTCTTAATCAATTTGTTACGTACTATAGTTTTCACTGACCATTATGTTGAATGCATGACTGGTGCGAAGGAATATTGCAGCATTTTTTGTGAATGGCTGCTATTTAATTGGATTCTGGGGAAAGGACTATCAAAGCCATGGAGGCTTGTTGTTGCTTTTCTTGTACAAGTGTGTGTGTGTATGTGTGTGATCAGCTTCCTAAAACATTTCAATCCAAAAATGTAATATTTATAATTTTTTTTAAAAAAAAATAATAATTGATGATTACTGGTAAGTCCCTTACTTTGGTGCTGCAGATCCAATGCCATTTGGAAGCTTGTGGTACAACAAGTTAAACTAGAACACTTGTGGGCTTTTGGTACAGTTGTTGATCTGTCAAATCACAGTCTGGCACAGGCTTCTTTAAGCAATGAAAGAGACTATCTTAGACTCACTGTAAAGCAAATGAGCTATGAGGGTAGAACTCCTAGATTGTAGCTATTCCTGGATTGTGGGGAGATTTGGGCTAGACACCTGGACAATCTCTACACCTGGAAAAGAAGGAATAATGACGTACTGTGCTTTTCGTAAGGATTACTGAACATCCCGAGAACTTCGGCTGAAAAATAGTCTTTGTGTTTTGTAAAAGAATGGCCACGTTTCCTTTGGGCCACTTTTGTCACCTCATTTTTCTTGGGACCATTTCTGTCCTTTCATTCGCCGCTCACTGCCCTTTGGAGTCACTTTGGCTCTCTGAAAGGCTATAATGGGTGAGTGGGGTGTATGTGCTCGCACACGTGTGAGAATGAACAGGTAGGATAGGCTGATAATTTTAGTGCAAACTCTAAATGAGAACCTTTATGGATTATGCTGCTGAAGACTGACTATGAACGATATTTTGCCTCGAGGGGCAACTTTTTTTTTTTTTTTTTTGGTTCTGTAGTGATATCCAGGAGAATAGATTAGTAATGCTTATTCTCCTTTGCAGCACTACAGATCCTTTGGGGTAGGCAGGTGAACTTTGCAATGTAATAAAACTCCATGAAGAGCAACAGCTTTCTTTTTTTCTTTCTCCAAAAGGAAAAGGAGTAGAAGTAGAGCAAATGAATGCGGGGAAAAAAAATCAATAGCGGATCTCATTTTGAAAAATATTTTCCCTTCTTCCCTCCCCCCCCCTTTCCAGGGAATCATTTCTTTTTGTTCTTGTTGACCCTTTGCTCCTTCGGTTTTTGGGGTTTGTGTGTGTGTGTGTGTGAGAGAGAGAGAGAGAGAGATTCTTTTAACCTCTGGGCCCTTTCTCTGCTACAAGAGCCTCAAAGAAGGGGGTCAGTTTTCAGCTGGACTAGACTTTGTAGATTATATACATGATGCAGAGAGAAGCAGCAGGGTTGTGGGAAGGGAACAAGCCTTCCTTTCCCTGAGGTAAACTGTCTTGTGGGCAGGAGCCACCACGGCTAAGCATCAAGGCATGTCCAGGCCAGATATTTATGATTAGCCGAGAGTGGCAAATATACCTCTGCTCTGACAAGGTTGTGAAGACTGTGAGCGGTGTGAAAGAATTCTTTGTGTAAGTCTTCCAGGATAAGTAGGCCAGTTTAATGGTGCCTTGCCTGAGAGCTTCCCCCTCCCCCCACCCCATTGCTGCAGCTGGCAAAGGGAATTCCCCTCCCTGAATTCCTGGTGATGTGGGTGGAGATCAGGATGGGCTTTCCTAATTAAAAAAGGGGGGGAGGGGAGTCCAGTTTTGGAATCTGAGATAAAGTCCCTGGATAAAAAGGAGGTCTTAAGTTTGCTTGCCAAGAAAAAAAAAAACCCCACACCAAAAGACCTGAATCCTTTTAATATTCAAATTTATCTTCCATCATTCTTGGGAAGAACATTATCTCTGCCCAAATACCTTTATATTCATAAGTGCTCCACTTTCAGGAGGCAATTAGATTCTTCTGTTAATACAATAGAGTTTGGCAAGAGGCATATTGTGTTTTGCTTGCAGGATGAGACAAAACGAAGGGAAAAAGTGGGTCTGCTATAAAAAATTGTATTTTTTTTTTCCTGAAGGCTGCTGCTTTTGTTAAGGAATACCATCGCTTTTCTTTGTATTAGAACTTGGTTTAGCTCCAGCAGGGCTCTTGAAAGCTTCTAACAACTGTTATAAAGTTGCGTTTTGTCTTCAGAAACCCATTCCCAAGTATATGTGCTTTTGGGGAACAGCTCTTTTTAATGAAATAGCCAATTTTTTACTTTAAAAAAAACCTGAATTCGACAACTGGAAGGAATCATTATCCTGGACAATATTTTGGCAAATGTCAGACTCTGTACTGAATGTGTGAATGGCTGATACAAATGAAGCAGTATTTTGTAGCTGGAAATACGATACATGGAGTGTTGATTGTCATGGTTAAGATTGCAAAGGCAAATGTGCTCTTTAATTGAGTTCAATTATTACATGAACACACAGTGCAAAGGATGTGTGTGTGGCAATAATAGCAAAGTGATGTGTGCTGCAGCTTCCTTTCGGGATCTTTGTTATTACTGTTATTTACTTCCTTTATCCAGTCCACAGTTCTGGGATTTCTTAGTGCCCTCCTATGCCAGATTGGCATGGCCAAGCTTCATTTCTTTAAAAAAAAAAAAAAAAAAAGGTCTGTGGCCACCTGCTGAGGCATAACCACATCAAAGTTCCTTACATCCAAATAGAGAGTCCTTAAAGCAATAAAGGCAGGCTGTGATCTTTGTTGTTGTTTTATGGTGGGGATCTGAGAATAGGAATTCTGCTAAGTCTCCTTTGTTGAGTTAACATCCAAGGTGACATTTGAACCTGGGACACTTTTGTTTCTAGTAACTGAGATTCCTAACTGTTGGAGAGTAGGGTGTAGTATAGGTTCAGAGTGGTCAGATTTTGCAAGTTCTGCCTTGGCGAATTGGACAAAAGGATACATTTGACTTATGGTTGATTGTAAGTGTTGCTGTTTCTGTTTTCTGCCTTTAGTAGTACTAGTTACCTATGTACTCCAAATGTAGAGCAATAGGTGGAAAGCTTCACCTATCTTGCTCTCTTTTGCAGTTTGTGTGTGCAAAGATTTTCCTAGTGATGTCAAGTCAGTTTGCAAGGTGGGTTTGCAACATGTGGGTGTCTAGATTTTGTTGAGCTACAACTTCCGGCCTTCCTCAGCATTACTCATGCTGGCAGGCACTGCTAGGAATTGTAGGTTAGCAACATCTAAAAAGCTACAATTTCCCCCTCCCTTCTTCTTCCAAATGAGTTATAAATAGGGCTTCAATCACTCTTCAAGTGTATACTTAGTTTGGAATTGTAATAAGGAAAAGAATAAAGATTTGCCTTGTTCTTTCTTGAAAAAAAAAAGAGATCAGTCTTCTCAATTACTTAAACTAGCCTTCCCCAATTGGTGCCAGCAAATGTCTTATATTACAGAAGAGTATGGGAATTGTAGTCCTTAATTGAGAAAGGCAGGTTTAAAGCCAATGTGAAATCTTCCCGAAGTTGAATTTTTTCATTGTCCAAGTGAAACGGAATCACAAATGTTAAAAGGAAACTTGACTCCTTCTTGGGCCAGAGTGATACTAATGTGCAAAGGAAATGATTGAATTACTTTAGGGTTGCTGTGCGTTATTTTGTTTGTATGTATAATTAGGGAGCCACTCTGCTAAATGTAATTGGGGATAATTTACCATGCAACAAATGTTGGCTTTCCTCATTGACTATGACTATTGCAAACATTGTTGCTTGCTCCTTAATACAATTACATTTAACACTCTTTAAGTGATGAATGTGACTATTTTGCAGTTTGCTGACAGTTTGGATTGCCTTTTTTTATTTGTTGTCCTTGCGGGAGCAAAGTTGTCCTAATCCAACATTTCTGTTAGATTTCAATTTTCATGTCATCGTTCCAGCTTCTGTTTTGTTCAGATTCACATTTCACATTCCTCGTGTGAGAATTTCTTATATTTCATCCATTTGCTGCATTTACATTTCACACTTAGAGAGGTCTGCTTCCTATTTTTATTTTAATTGCACCTATCAAGGTTTCAATTTTTTCTTTAATGTAAAAAAGTTGAGTGTGATATTGTACATTTGGAAAAAAGTGTGGCACACATATCTTTGGTGCTGTAGGGTGACTTAACTCCTATCCAACCTGAACAGAATCATTGGAGCAGATGGGAAACTCCATCTTCATCTTACTCCATACCAGTGGTGAGTTTCTACTGGTTCACACAGTTCCCACGAACTGGTAGTGGCGGTGGCGGAAGACTCCGCCCACCCGCCTGGATGTCATCACTGATGCTCTGTGCACGTGCAGAAGGGCCACACACGAGCGAAGTGCGTGCACGCTCCCAGTTCTGAACAGGTAGTGAAGGTAAGAGGAACCCATTACTGCTCCATACTTGTAGTCCCATATTTCACACATTGTTAGGTTGACCTGTATAGACTTAGAATTCTAATACAAGTATTGGCAAAAAAATTGAACAAAAGGCAGTTGGAAGGCAAGGCAGCTTCAAAAGCACTGTACAAATAGTCATTTTTGTTAAATTTACATGCCACCCATCTCACAAATGGGCAGAAAAACCAGCAGAGATACCAATGATCAGTGAAGGAAGAAGCAATCAAATTTAAACATCCTCCAAGAAAAAAAAACTGCACCGCCAGTTTAAGGTGCTTGGCCTTGTAAATACACACCATCGGTTATATTCCAAAAAATGACTGAGTCCAAGGGTGGATTTATAATTTAATTTAAAATGACTATAATTTAATATGATTATATTTCATAATCCTCCCTTATTTTGTTCAACTATAAGTCAGCTTTAGAGAAATTATGGAATTTTTGTATACTCTTGCACTAGATATTCAGACTGTTCTGTAGAAGAACATTTTGGAGGCCCACCAAGCAGGATGTGCTTCTCCACAGCTGAATCTCAGATGTAGAGATAATTGAAGAAGAGACTGCATTGACATGAAGAGAAAGCTTCCAGATACTTTGGTTGCAAATTGTGAAGGGCTTTAGGTATTCTTTGTGGCACACCTGGGAGCCAGGACAGTTGGCAAAGCTTTGTATAAGTATCATGATGTCATTATCCTGCTGCAAGGTTTTTGGATCAATTTCAGTTCCTTAAAGTGCCTTCGAATGCAGCACCGTATAAAACACATTACAGCAGTCTGCCATAGGGATGAGGTAGTATTGAGCACAAGTTCTAGTTGAAAGCATTTTGTACCACCCTCTGTTCCATTGATAAATAAGGATCATTTAATATCTGTGAATTTCATCCTTCAGAGGGATTATTACAACCCTATCAAACCCAGAATATTCACCGTCCTTCTATTTACAGGTCTTTGCTTTATATGAACTTTAGATCTATTGGGATGTATGGATGCAGAGAGTATATGAACGTCGGCAGGACCTTGCTACTGGTTTTGTCATAATGATGTAATTAGTGTCATATTACCGGTATAAGCTCGTCCCTTTTCATACATTTTCATACATTTAATCATGGTTAAGTTGACCTGTATAGACTCAGAATTAGAACACAAATATTGACAATAAAACTGAATGAAAACATTTATTCATTTTTTTACATTTATATGTCACCCATCTCACATGAAATGTTATGATTTAGATATTCTACATCATACGCAAAATATGATATGCAGGTCTTTTATTGTATTTATTGAAACTGTAGTACTGCTTTCATTGCCTCCTCCCTCTTACCCCCCTGTCTCCCTGCCACATATATTGCTGACAGAATAAGATTCTAATAAAGGAGAATATTTGTACTTCAGGGTTGAAATGAGAGATCCTTGGTGCTTTCTGAGCTTGGTTGGTTTCTTGCCGACATTTCATTAATAGCCCTGAATATGTTACCTAGTTTGGGTAATAAAATGTCCAGCAAGAAAACAACCAAGCTCAGAGAGAACCCCTCAGAATAAGATTCTAATAGATTATTAGACTTTCAAGTGTCTTTATGAGCAAACGTAATTTTTCAACCTTTTCTTTACCTTCCCTTTGATCTCTCAAGACCACACTCCTTGTGGTCCAAAAAAGAAAAAAAAAAGGAATGGCTTTAAAGCAAGCAAAGATTTCTGCTGTAAAATTAAGCTGTAGCTAAATTGCAGTCTTGGAATTACAGAAGAATCATCTGTACTGTGGTATTACTATTAAGTTTATTATTTCTGCTGATTATTTGCTAGACATATTTATGTCATGTGGTCATTTTTATGTGCGCTGCTTCATATTTGAATATGAAGTGTGGGATAGAAGCAAATAGTATTTTTCTACTAAAAATATTACTGCTGAGAGCTATAATGGGATTTCTTGTCCTATCAATAGTAAGGATATAATAGATGATTAATCGTATAGCAAATCTAAGTATTAATTTGGCTCAATTAGTACAATGACTCTTTATTTTATATATTTATAACGTGCTTATTTATATCCAGTTCTTCCACAAGAGTTTTAGGATAGCCATTGTTGATGAGTTCAAGGTGCAGAATATGAAACTGATGCTGAAGAAGGAGTGGATGGAAACAAAATTTTTTGTAGCCCTATTATTTAAATTAAGACATATATACTTAATAAAATAGAAAGATATTTAACACTAAAGAAAGAAGATGGATATATGAATGGATGGATACATTGATTGATGGATTTGTTCTACATGAGAAAATGTTGTTTGTAATATGACATCTGGCAACCTGAATTTTAATTTCTCATAACATAAAACATTAGAAGCAGCAATACCAGTAGCAGTGGAATTTGTTTCACCCTCTCTGCTTTCATATTTTTCTGTACTGTTTGCTATTCATATTGCAGCCAATCATCCATTTTTTGAAAAAAGTCCACATTATATAAACATTCATTAGGCCTGGACTTCTGGGAAAAAACATCCAGCCAAAAGTTGAGCCAATGACCATGGCAGAATGAACAGCTGATGAGTAAATCAGCTCTTTGATACTTCCTTTCCGGACAAGGAAAGGATTTGGGATTGCCCACAAGTGCTCCAGAGTGTTGCTGACAGCTGTCTCTGGTGGGTTTATATCTCTGGGAATCTATAGAATAACCTTGTTTGAAATCTTGTTCAAACCCCTTTGTTCAAATTCCTTTCAGCTACTAGGAACATTTGGGTCAACAAGTTTTATAGCACCAAGTGCGTTTCATTCAATCTTTAATGAATGAAATAGGGAATGGAGTTTTAAATACAGATCTACAGATTTTAAAAATTAGAGATGGGGGAAGAATTAAACAACCAAAATAATTAAAGATCTGATTTAGAAAGTTACAAATGGATTTAAGGGACCGCATAAATTTTAAATAAGATTGTGGAATTAATTATAAAGAATCCTTCCCATGAGAAAATGATTTTTGTTTTGAATTCTTATAAAAATGATAATAAGACTTTAAAAATTGTCACCAGAGAGAATAAGAAGGAACTAAAGATTAGAATTAAAGGAAAAGAACATTTAAACTTGACTTACAAAAACACAGAATGAAGCAAAATATTTTAATACTGAACATAAACTGAAGGATATTTTTGAACAATGAACCAAGAAGTTGATTTTATAAAAGTATCTATCTCTAGAGAGATTGTTTTAAAGACTTTATTAAAGAGGAACAAGTTTTACATGACAAGATTGAGATTTATTTGAAAGTGGATTTTAAAATGGCAGGCTACAGATTTGACATGGAAAAAGATGTTACGCTGGACATAAAAAGAAACTTGGTAATATTTTATATAATAAAAGGGATATATAAATAGTAAACCAAGAGGTTGACCTGGACAATTTTCCTATATTGGATTCACAAAAGATGTTTGTTAAAGCTTTGAAGAATATTTTGGGAAGGAACAAAAAAAAAATCAATTGCTAGGACATTATTTGAAAGGACTAAAAATCAAGATTGTTAGAAGCAAAAGAAAGGAATATAAAGTTGGTTTATTTGATCAAGATTAAAATAGAAATGCTATCTCTGATAAACATAGCAGGATTGAATGACAAAGCTTTAAGAATTTCTTTACAGAGAAGAGAACTGGGATGAAAATTTCATTTATTATATTTTAAGAAGGTGAAGAAATTTCTCTTTTTTTCTTTACTATATTCTTATTTTCCTTCTATTTTTCTTTACTGCACCTTTTTTATTTTGTATTTTTATTGTAATTTTTAATAAAATTATAAACATGATTTTTCAAATAAAAAAACAAATAATATGAATACAGTATGCTGAAGGGGATAAATAGAGAGATAGAGGTAGACAGACAGACAGAATCCATGTTGTTGGCATGTTTTTTATTCTTTTGTGAAGCCACTTAAGAACCCTCTTGCTCCTGCCTACATTTTCAGATAAGATTCTCATGTATGGTTATTCTGGAGGAAGTTCACTCCAAAGCACAAGGGCTTTGCAATTGAAGACTATAATCCTATGTTTCGTTATTAATTCCCATAGAGCTTAGTGGGATTTAAGTAGATGTGCACAAGAGGCCACCTTTAAGAAACTCTCTTTGGGAACATGGTTATGCATGTACCCAGATACTTTCTGCAAAAGAAAAAGAGACTAGATTTGGAATAGGGTGTAGAGTTGGAACAATTTGTGGGAGTTTGGAGGCAGATTTGGCTCCTGTGAACCTGGTAAAGAGAAGGTAACCAGTCATTTTCTGAATGGATGCAAACTGGTGTCTTCAGCCAGGAAAGAATAAAGTGAAGATAGGAGTGGATGGCTAAATACATTCAGTTTTTTTACCCTAAAATTACAGAATTCTAGGGTTCTGTGAAACCCAGTTTTTTAAAAAAATAAATAAAGTAGAGGTCTTTGGACAGCTGTCAATTGGACACAGTAAATAAAGCAATGGCTTGTTTATCTTCAATCTCTGGTATATTTCTTCTTCCATAGTACTTTCTTCCTTAACCCAATTCATAGATTCTTCCAATATTAGTTATGGATTTTAATATATTTTAACCTGTTTTTATTTTCCTGTTTTGGTTTTATTTAAAAAGAAAAAGGATTGAATGTAGCAATATCGGATCAAGAGTAATGTTTTTGTACATGGGATGGTGTAAATTAATATAGAAGCAGTATGGGAAAAATCAATTATATGGAAAGAAACATCTTTAAATAACTAACAAGCTTATTTCAACTTTTCTATTGATTTAGCATCTATATTGTGTTTATTATCTTACGTTTTTATTTTCATTTATCAACTTTTTATCAAGAACTGTGGGAGTGAAATGATTAATGTGCACAATCTTTACTGATTTTTCCCACAGAACAATCCTGTGATATCAGGCTGGGAAACACTGCTCACTTACTAAGCTTCACGGTTGATGGAGAATTTAAACCTGGGTTTCCTCAGTTGTAGATCAATATGACAATGTAGCTAATGTTTTTTTGCAAAACATAGTTTGTATCCAAGCTGTTAAGATTTCTTAGTATTCAACCTTTCCATGCACAAAATGACTATTATTGGTACACTATACCTTGAAAATTGATTGTCACTGTTGTTCTAGGCTGGAACATGCATGCAGTTTCAAGGAGTTCACTTTCAGTTGCAAGCAGTTATAGACAACAGCAGGGAAATGGCCAGTGCATGCATGCACCAGAGCAAAATCTTGATTGAGATTCAAAGGCAAATCAGTATTCAAGAGAGTAGTCCACAAACAGTCCAGCTGCTCAGGTGCTGCAGAACAGTAGCCAGCTTATATGGAGTCAAATAGCCAAGTTTTCAGGCAGCATTATGGGATTCAGAGATATGAGCTGGGGAGTTGAGGTTTGAGCTCTGATTTAGGTCAGTCACCTGGGTGTGGTCAAATTAAGGCCATCACCTCTTTTGTTTCTTGAGGAACCAAGTGTGGTGTGTGTACTCAGTTCTCCAGAGGTTTTGTGTGTGTGTATGTGTGCTCTGCCAGCAATCAGGCAGAACAGGAACAGAACAAGTTAGATGACCTCTGTCACATTACTTGTTCTACGCCTCTTCTGGATGATTCTTGGCAGAGTCTAGGTGCTAGATTGCTTCCTGGTTCCTGTGGCTGGCATTCATCCAGAGCAGGCATCTCCCAATCCCAGTCCTTTTTCTCCCTGGAAAAAGACAGTTGGAGACCATGGCAGTTGTGAACATTTAATCAAACAGAGACACCAAATTGGGAATTTGCAGGTGGGCTCATATCCTTTTATCTCCAGCTTTGCATTGGAGACCCTGAGGGCTTTCCAAGTCAATTGTCTCATGCTAATGTGTGACTCTAAATTGCATCCAGGGCATTATAATTTCAGGGAAAATAAACGTAGTTAATGCATAGCAGTATCTTGTTAATGAGAGTTCCAGTCTAATCTCTGTGGAAGGTGTAATTCTTCAGTGTTTGGAAAAAACCTCAGTCTCTGAATTCACAGTAGCTCTATTCAGGTGCTATAGAAACTGAAGAGTTTGCCAAGTGTGTGCTCATGTGTTTCTCCTGAAGACTTTTGTACATTCAACTTGAGAATCTTGGCTGGGATGGAAGCCAGTGCATGTCTGAAGATTTGCTAGTAATATGGCTGGATTTTAGGGAAGCTTCTGGATATCACAGTGGCATAGTGAATCAAATTTGGAGCAGAAATAACAGAATGGAGCTGTGTTTTATGCTTCAAGTACTCTTCAGATGTCTAAAAGAAATTGATTCACTTTTCTGATGCAATGTGGAAAACAATTCTGTTCTAATTCCACAACAGGAGGCTCTTGTTTTTCTCCCAGATACACCTATTACAGGTTGTTGGGATTTGATTCTATTCCATACCAGGTATTCTTCTGATAATTTTATTTCATTGCAATTATAGCTGTGGTATTTCTTGTGTAGGCTTTGCACCAAGGAGCCAATCACACACTCTCTTCCCACTTGTATATATTGTAGGCTCAGAAAGGTTAGATCAGTAGATTGCAGAGAATTGAGAAGCCATGCAGGCAAGGCGGTCTCTACCTAATAGAATGGAAGACTTTTGCCCTCTGAATGTGGTAGCTGCCAGCTTTAAACTATGGACTTCTTTCTTCTGCCTTTTTAAATCAATGGCCATGTGGTTTCCTGCCCTGGAAAATTTCTGTCTCTTGTTTACAAGCTGTCTTTCTCCGGCATCAGAACTTCCCATTTCACCAATAGATCATTTACCCTTTCTTAGTTAAGGGCTACCTTCCTTCCTTGTTTGTTTGACATTTTTGCCAGCCTCTTGCCTAGTGGTGACTCTTAAAACAATGAAAGTGGTGGCTTAAAAACAATAAATGCTCATAATAATAGTTGTATAATTTACAGTTTAAAAATTGGGGAGGAAGGGAGCCAGATACACATTTATTTGCTTTCTATAACTGCCCATCTTAGCAAACGACTCTGGGGGGCTCATAATTCAAAAACATATATTTACAATTAAGATCTTAAAAAAAACATTTAAAAACAATAAAAACATTAAAACAATAAAATGCCTAATTCGAGTATATATAAAGGACATCTGGCCTGTTAACAATATAGCAAGGATGTCTAGAATTTCTCAGTCATCCAAGTCATAGTTGTCTCAAAGATATTTTTTCAAAAGGCAGTTGGTCTGGGTTCTTTTCTTTTCTTTTCTTTTCTTTTCTTTTCTTTTCTTTTCTTTTTTCTTTTTTCTTTTTTCTTTTTTCTTTTTTCTTTTTTTAATTTGATTTATATGCCGCCCTTCTCCGGAGACTCAGGGCGGCTTACAATGCGTTAAGCAATAGCCTTCATACTTTTGTACATTTATACAAAGTCAGCTTATTGCCTCACAAACTGGGTCCTCATTTTACCTACCTTAGAAAGGATGGAAGGCTGAGTCAACCTTGAGCCTGGTGAGATTCGAACTTACAGTAATTGCAGTAAGCTGATGTTAATCACAGTGCTTTTAGTCTGCTGAGCTATTCAGGCTCTCTCTTCTCTTCTCTTCTCTTCTCTTCTCTTCTCTTCTCTTCTCTTCTCTTCTCTTCAGAAGACATTTCACTTCTCATCCAAGAAACTTCATCAGTTCTGGCAGGATAGTGGGGGTGATGGAAGAATTAGTTCTGACAGGATGGGTGTGTGTGTCAGAAGGATCATATTTCTTTGTAGTCATCTCCTCGTTGGTATTCTCCCTGAAAGCTCGTGAGACCATTTGGGGGTTTATCTGTGCCCTCAGGGTCACCTGTATCAGAGTGCAAATAGGCTCAGGATGCACACAGGAGAGGGAGTTGGGGGTCTAGTCTTAATCCATCAGCCACCTCCAATGTGATTCACCCCTTTTGGGGGCCCAGGCCAACAGACAAATCCAGGTATTCAACCATTAGGGAAGGCCAGAAGGATGGGTGCAGCTCTCACTTCAGGGATGGACAGGTGCTCTAAAGGACAGGAGCCATGGTAGAAAAGTTTTTGCTCCTGGCTCCTGCCAGCTGAAATTCCTTGACCATGGGGGTCTGCAACCTGCTTTATCCTGTAGTCCCACAGCTGTCTGCCTCAGAAATGGAGAACTCTCCTTTGTTTGGAATTTCAAAGCATCCAGGGTATTATAATTACAGAACAAAGCTTTGATATTCTTAGCTACACAGTTGTTGCATCCAGCATTGCATTTTTTTTCTCCAGGAGTTGGCCACAATATAATCTTGAAGTTCTGTTAGGCTTCTTTGAAATGATATCTGAGGTCAACAAATTAAGTGTCTTAGTTGAGAGAGTTTGATGGTGGGATTTGGAAAGAATGTATCGATTATTGTTATAAATAGATTTTATTTCTGTTTTTGAGCTTTACAGTGCTATAATAGTTTCTTCCCAGAGTTCTTATGATGCAGCATAATAAAATTTTAGAGAGCATTATATGGACATATACTTTTAGTACTAAGGCTCTGAAGAAAAAGGCTGGATATGAGAATCAGTAATATTCTGTATCTTGGTTTCATTGGGTTTGCCAGCTTGATGATCCATGTGCTGATGGATATTATCTTGTGCATCCAATAGTCAACTTTTACAAAGCTGCCTTGGCACCATTCCTCCAGAGAAACAGTATTTCAGTAAAATATGTATTTAACAATGTGGAATTGGGTCAAAGTGGATAGATTTTGTTTTTTTGTTTTTTAACACAGTACCTTAGCGTGTTTCGTAAGCCTCCTAGAAACAATCCCTTTTTTTCTAATCCCATCAGCAGAAGGATTCGAAGCTTTTGTGATACCATCAGGTATTTGCTTGGCTTTGAATTTTATCTAAAATTTCTCCAGAGGGTTTTCTGAAACAATATAAAGAATTTCCTTAATTTCCTTAAATTCTTCTCCTAAAGTTCCAGAATGAGACTAGAACTGGGCCATCATGGAGTTTGCAAATGGTTAATATACTACGAAGCTTAAAGAAAACTAAAATGTCTGTAGGTTGTAGAAGCTGCAGAAGTAAGACAAAAAATATCTTTAAAAAAATCTTATGCAGGAGAAAGATGCCCCCATCCAAGGAACATTCTCCCCACTGAATACCTTTAATGAAATTGAATTCCCAGTTATTCTATCCACAAAGAGAGGAGAGAACTTGAGGGGACATCTGTGGAGTTTTAATAAAAGAACTGGTGGATTTGATGTTGGTGGATGTATTGATAAAAAGTTTTCCTCAGTGTCCCAGTTTGGATTTACTCAGCTGAGGCATCAGTCAGCATTTGGAAAAGGTGGGCTTTGGTTGTTATTTAGGCAAACATGAAATTTGGCAATTGTTGCCTCCAAATGCTAAATTAAAACAACCTGCTGGCTATAAATTGTGGCAATATATTCCAGTTCACTGTTTGTCTTGGATTTTGTGTGTTTTTTGCTTAATGTCTCTTCTTTTTGCCCACAAAACACTCACACAAACAGGTTTCTTGCTGGTAATCAGAACTTTTGCAATTTTTTGACAGCTGGTTGCTTAATTTGCTTGTTACTGAGCCGATAAACTCAGCCTGATGGGGAAAAAAATCTGTACCATTCTTTGTTTAGAAATAATATCCAACTTGGAAAGCAACTTTCTTTTCCTAAAATGGAAGGATCGGGCATATGTCTTCTGGGAATTCATAGGTCAGTGATGGCTAACCTTTTTGCTGTCACGTGCCAAAAGGGGGGAGCGCGTGGAGGCCCCCCACATGTGTGCCCACGCCCATAATTCAATGCGCCCCACGCATGTGCGCACACCTCCCCGCTGCTTTTAACACGCAATGGCACGGTGGGCCTGGTAGGCCCATTTTTCATGCTCCCCAGGCTTCAGAGTCTTTCTAGGAGCTTGGGGAGGGCAAAAACGGCCTTTCCCATCCACCCCGGAGGCCCTCCGGAGGCAGGAAATATCTCATTTCCCAACTTCTGGCGAGATCGGAAGGCTCAAAAATCTGCTGGCCAGCGCATGCATGCGCACTGGAGCTGAGCTATGTCAATGCTTGTGTGCCCACTGATATGGCTCCGTGTGCCACCTGTGGCACCCATGCCTTAGGTTTGCCATCACGGCTATACATCTTCCTGTTGTTCCCCTAATATGGGTAAGATGCATCACAAGTAGTCCTCAACTTACAACTGTTTGAAGTTACAACACCATTGAAAAAAGGGACTTACAACCATTTTTCACACTTAAGACAGTTGCAGCATCCCCATGGTCATGTAATCAAAATTTAGACGCTTGAGAATAAATTCCTGTTTATGACCGTTTTAGTGTCCTGGGGTCATGGGATCACCTTTTGCATCCTTCTGACAAGCGAAGTCAATGGGGAAGCCAGATTCACTTAATAACCATGTTACTAATTTAATAACTGCAGTGATTCACTTAACAACTGTAGTAAGAAAGGTCATAAAATGGGACAAAACTCACTTAACTGTCTCAATTAGCAGCAGAAATTTTGGACTCAGTTGCGGTCATAAGTCAAGGACAACCTGTATTTTTAAACAGCAAGGACAAGTAGTTTCCCTCTGGGCCTCAGAACCTCTTTGAAAAGGCCTGTCAAAATGGCTACAGGTATTTATTGTCCTAAAATCATACTTCTGATAGCTGAAGGGGATCCAATTCAACAAAAGGCCTCAGTTTTTCCAGGCACATTTTCCAGCATCTAGTAGTTAGGATATTTAGCCACCTACGTAAAAATTGATTGACGTCCTTCCTTTGTTCTTTCATTTTTTCTTTTTACAGAAAATCATCTGCCTTTTCCATATTTGGGGAGGAGGCAATTTTTCCTGAAGGCCAAGGAGCCTAAAAGGGCTTTTAATTTGAAAGAAGCTTGGGCAGCCTTGTAGGAGGAATTCACACAGGCAGATAGATTCCTTGAATCTAGTTGAGCAATGTGGCATTTCCTCTCTTTTGAACTGGGCTTTTCACATTTTTGTTGACTAACAGGGGAAAAACAGTTCCAAGCAATTGTTGCTGATTGGACACAACTCAGGGAGATTTAGGAGTTGGAGTTTAGCATTTTCAACTTGGTTGCCTTAAGAGCTCCAGGCCCCTCTGTGTGTATCCAAGGGTATCAGTAATTTGAGCCTTCCTAAGCAAAGAAATCTGAGATCATCTTTGATTGTATATATTGCTCTCCATGATATCAGTCTCACAGTAATTACTGAAAACAACTGTGGCATTTAGTCATCTAAGCCATCTAATTTCTCTGACAGGAATGAACCGTGCCAGGGATTTAGTGCGAGTAATATACAGTAGCCCCAAATGGTAGTGATCGTCAGTGCAGTGGCTGTTTATTTGCTTTTCTGAAAACCCAAATTTTGTAGCAGTGTAATCTACACTTTGTGCCGTGAAAGGTTGAATTCTGGGACTTTTCAAAAGGGACTTTTCCAAAGAACATGTATTTGTTATTGGCATAATTCTTCTTTGGTTAGCCAAGGGAATGGAGTTTTAGAGAAGGCTTAAACTGCTTGATGAAGTATACTTGACACACTTTTAAGTCTGTGTCATAGCCTTAAGGGCTTGAAGCTGATAGGATGAGCATTATTAAACCCCACTGATTTCATAGCATTAGTAAGTACATGCTTGAAGTTCTTTTTGTGAAATCTGTGAGATTCAAAAAGACTAAATTTAACTGAATCCACTCCTCTTCCCTCCATCACCCCTCCCCTCCCCTTTACATCATGCTTTCAGAGAACTGAGGGAGATCTTTTTTTTTCTTTATGGCTAGAAATGATTTTATACGCATTATTAATTATCTAGAAATAGCACTTAAACATATAGCAACAACATTTGGGCTTATATACCGCCTTAAGTGCTTTATAGCCCTCTCTAAGCGGTTTACAGAATCAGCATTTTGCCCCCAACAATCTGTGTCCTCATTTTACTGATCTCAAAAGAATAGAAGGCTGAGTCAATGTTGAGCCGGTCAGGATAACTATCTTATTTTTTCCTAATTATATTTCTGGCAACTCTTCCTAGGAATACAGTATACAGGGTGGTAAAACATCTCTCTTTCTTCTCTGAAGCAATTGAAATCCTCCTAGTCAAAACGCTTAGATAAAAGATCCTTATGGGCTGACAGAATGCCGAATTATGTCTGTGAGCCCACACATTTTTAGGTTGATAGATCCAAGAGTAATCTCGGCTTTGGAAAATTAATCTGAATAAATATAGTCCTGATCTTAGATATGATAGATAGATGGAGGGACGGATGGATGGAGAGAGTGAGAAATGGAGAGATAGAGTGATAAGTACCATATTTTTCACAGTATAAGACGCACTGGACCATAAGATGCATATTAGCTTTAGAGGAGGAAAACAAGAAAAAAAAATCTGCTTCTGCCTCCCAGCGTCCATCAGTATTCATCTGGCTAGTGACCTTGCAGCAAACAGCCTGGTCAGCTTCAGCACATTATCGCAGACCCAGCACGTGGCTTGTCAGGGCTCCGCTCCATTGTGGCCACTGGTCAACTAAGCTGAGCTGCTGCCGCCAGCGGGGGATGCTGGAGCATTCACTGCCGAGCAGCTGATTGGCAGTTGGATCAGCCTCCCGAATACCGCTGATCAGTTCTAGGCAGCAGTGATCGCCACCGCCTGCTGCTTATCGCCATCGCTGCCAATTGCCACCTCGAATCGCCCGTGGCTATCTGCAGCAAACCCCGCGGCCTAGAACAACTGATCGGTGGTATTCTAGGAGGCCAATCCAAGTGCCGATCAGATGCTCGGCAGCAAAGATCCAGTGTTCCATGATGGTGGCAAACAGCAGCAGTGGTGACAGGTGGCACCAATCCCCCTTCCGCCTGCCACAATATTTGCTCTATAAGATGCACAGACATTTCCACCCACATTTTTTGGGGGGAAAAGTGTGTCTTAATAGTGTGAAAAATCCGATAGATAGAGCAATAGATAGAGCGATTGATAGAGCAATAGATAGAGCAATTGGTAGAGCAATAGATAGAGCAATAGAGAGAGAGTGATAGATAAGACATAGAGCAATAGACAGATAGAGCAAGAGAGAGAGAGAGGTGACAGACAGACAGACAGACAGTATTCTGACCCAGTGCCCCAAACACGACAAACCCTCTGAAGTTAACTAAAAGATTTATTATGAGCGCCAGCAGCCCTGGCAAAAAGTTTCTCTCTCACCGCAGGCTAACAAGTCTGTCCAGCTGGGAGATGAGCAGTTGTCTGCCATATCTATTCATCTCCACCCCTGCCTTTTATCCCCAGAGCTAGGGTGGGGCTTTGCTAGCAGCAGTGGCTCTTCCTTCCCAAGGATTGGCCCATGAATTTCCACTGCTCTCTTCTCCTCTCCTCTGCGTGTCAGGCACTGAACCCAGCTGTTCCTCCTCTCCCTTATCAGCCACCTCCAAACCTGGGGGCTGTTGACTCTCCATCTGAGGACTGAAGGATGGCCCAGGCTCCGCCTCTGTCTCTCTCTCTCTGCCAGCTCTATTCCCTCTTCCCCCTTGGAGCTCTCAGGTTGCCTTGATGCTGACTCCCCACGCCGTCGCCTCCTCTGATTCTGCTGTTGGAGGGGCCGGCGGCCGACAGGCCACAACAGACAGACATTACCACTACCTTTTATTTTAGACAGACTACCAGATAATGGTGGCAACTCTCATGGAAGTTTATTCTTGTCCTTGGCACTTCCTGACTATTGATGCTGTTTCTCAGTGGTACCATTTGTGATTTTGAAGAGGCAAAAGTCTCTTTCTCAGTTCTCAGCTTTATCTGTTACCAGCTCTTTTGAAAGTAATGCTTGACTGAGGCAATTGCCTACCATTTTTGTTGGGATGATGACAGAGAAAGTAGGGGGAAAGGAGTAGGGGGAAAGGAGACAGAATTTTTTTTGAAAGGAGAAGGTCAAATTTTTTTTGAAAGGAGAAGGTCAAATCACAGATTAATTTGACCTTTGCAGTTGTATACCATCCAGGATCCTTTGAATCAGAGGAGATTTTAAATGTTGACAACAATTAAGCATTTGTGTCCAGCCTGTGTCCTGGGATTAAAACTGCTGTTTTGGGTCTAAGAAAGAGTTAGGCAGGGGACAATATGGAGTAAGAGGGCTCAAACCAGATGCTTTGGAACTGGTGATAGAAGGGAGAGAAATGGAAGAGAGGGGATGGGGGAGGGACTTTTCTCCTAGGGAATATGTAGGCATCTGTGCCATTGTCTAATCCAGGAAGGGGATTTTTACACTTCTCCCTTCGCTGAGGCATTTGAAAACTAGTTTGATGAAGCTCTAAGCTTGCCAATCCTGATGGCGGGGACCGCCTGATTCGACCGTGGCTTTTCTTGTAGTTAATCTTTCCTGAAGGCAAATCAATGAATTGCAGCCTTTTAAAGATGTATTTACCTAATGATAACCCTTATTTACCCAATACTATTATAAGAAAGTGATTTATTGGTATATTGGGGAGGGACCTGGTGATTTAATTTTGTAGGAGCAAATTGGAGGAAAGAAACAGAAGAAAGGTGATGACATTGAGTACAGCAGCAGCCTTAACACTCTATTGTTTTGTTTTGATTTTAACTCGTTATCGCTCCTTTTTTGTCACCTCTTAGTCCTTTGGTGTAACAGCTAGTTCTTAATGGTGGTAGTGATGCCGCAAAATACTAAACATAATATAATTTTAAGGCAATTAACTGCCTAATAGTATCTTCAAGGGTGTTATTAATTTAGAGCATTTGACAAGGCTTGGAGATCAGCAAGTGGTTTCTTCTCCCTAGCAGTGCTCTGCAAGGATTCAAACATATTTTTCTTGTAAACTTCTTGATGTTAGACAAAAAAAAAAAAAAGTCTGCAGCCTGAGTTTGACTTCTTATATGTATATGCATTTGCACATATAAAATTGGAGGTGCGTTAGTCCAGTTGAATGTGTTTAGCACATTAAGTTCTGTATTTAGGACCCTCAAAACCAACCCTGGATGTAATCTGTAGCTTCTTTTATGAGATTACTGAATCCAGGTGAAGTATGTCTACAATGGGTGCGGGTCATTTTCCATCTGGTTGGGAATTTTGGTAGTGCATTTGGAAGATACAAACAATGTCATGTGAACCTCGGTGTCCTTACATAAATGAATGGAATTAGGTTATTTTTGCATCACGATACAGCTGATGCAGATTACATATTCAGTGCCATTTGCATGGTTATGTCCCAGTGGACTTTACTAGACACATAAGCAATAGATTGGAGAAAACTAACATAGGTTAATGCCAGAATCTTGTAGTAAGTGGAGCGGTGAGGGAGAGGGACTACAGATAATCCTTGATTTATGACCACAATTGGGGGCCAGAATTTCCATTGCTGAGCAAGGTGGTCATTAAATGAGTTGCATCTGATTTTATCACCTTTTTGCCATGGTTATTTAGTGAATCAGTGAGGTTGTTAAGTGAATCATATGGTGGTTAAGCAAACTTGGCTTTCCCCATGGACTTTTGTTGGAAGCCGCCTAGAAAAGGTGGCCATCATATGATCCCAGGATGCTGCAACTGTTGTTAATACATGCCTATTGCCAAGGGCCCAAATTTTGATCATGTAACGGAGGGGATGCTACGATGGTCATAAGTGCAAGGTCTATCTTTTCAGCTGCATCATAACTTTGAATGGTCATGAAACAAATGGTCATAAGTCAAGGACTACCTGTATTAGTTCAGATAACTGATTACCAATTTATTTGGGAGCCCAACATGCTGGTTAAGACTATAGAATGACATCTTTTATTTGCAGATAGGGTACTTCAAGGTTCTTCCCACAGAAAGCTTTTTATTTAAAAAAAAAATGCCTCCAAAGAGTTGCTGATTGAAACAAATGGAAAAACCCAAGTTTTAAATAAATCTGGTAACAGAACACTAGCGTGTCCTCCTAGAAATAAAAGTCAGCAAATAACGCACTTAAGTTATAATTTATTTTGTATGAGGGAAAAAAACAACCCATGTGTTTATTTTACTGAGGGTTTAAAATAGCACTGTTTGTTGCTTTAATAAAGAGGTGAGGTAGCAGACACAATATTTTCCTTCCAAAATGATCTTGATAATTCCGCAATGAGATTTGTGAGACAGATGCAGTGTATTATCTGTATGTTGTTATCTGTGAATATACTTTTCATCTTTCTCTGTGGTGGTTCTGGTGCCTCTTTGGGACTTCACTATCTTTTCGGCCCAGATGTTCTTTGTTTCAAATCAAAACTGGCTCCAGAAGTAAGAGAGGGCACTTTAAGAGAGACTTAACTGCAGTTTTCCTTCCTTCCTTCCCCATCTTTTGATTCAGTTTATATGAATGCCATTCTTTTTGTTGCACCTTGTTTTGGAAACCTGACAGGATGGGAAGGTGGCCTAAAGGATTTATCAGACAAAGCTTCAAATCTATCCAAGGCAGGAACTGATTCATTCTATTGATCAGCTGATAATATCAATATCTGGCTTTCCTCTTAGTTCAACATCAAAGTTTCATATAAATGGGGTGCTCCTGGCCAGTTCCATGACTATGTCTGGTACTGCTCTAAAAATAACCTAAATACATAAATAAAAGAATGAGAAGGTTTGATTAAGAGCTAACACAGCTTTATAATGTAGCACTCTGCTAATTTTGAAAGCCAAGCTGAGGTTGAGAGTGGCTTAACACCGTTCTGCAATTCATCCAGTGTTACTACCTCCTTGTTGCAGATTGGGGGTTTGGCTGAGAAAGTAATAAACATTAGTAACCAGGTACTCGGAGAGCCAATTGGGTGTAGTGGTTAAGGCACCAGTTCTAGAATCTGGAAGACCATGAGTTCTAGCCAAAAGCCAGCTAGGTGATCATGGACCAAGTATTCTCAGTCCAGGCAAACCACTTATGAAAATCTTGCCAAGAAAATTGTAGGGACTAGTCCAGACCATTATCAGCATCTCAAGGAACTTCTCCCACCCCGAAATCCAAATACATAGATACGCTTATCCTACTGATTTCTTCCTAGATTTCTCCTGCCAGCTCTCATTTCTGCCTCAAACCTTGCCTGAACATGAATGCAGCACCTTTGTAGTATTTAGTAAAGAATCCAAATTTAAAATTTCTGTGTAACCCAAAACAAACAAAAAGGTACTGCTGCTTTTCTCCATTTTTGATTGAGCAAAGGGCACAGTGGTCCTATCTGCCTGTTTCCAGATTGCATTCTTCTACCCCCAAGTGCATTGTGATTTTGATCTGACATTCACACATTGTAATATTAAATGGAAGGGAAGATGCTGTTTGTGTATGAAAGCCAGTTTGTTGTAGTGGTTAAAATGCTGGCCTAGAAACTGGGAGACTGAGTTCCAATCCTGCCTCAGGCATGAAAACCAGCTGGGTGACTTTGGGCCAGTCACTCTCTCTTTCAGCCCAACCTACCTCACAGGATTGTCGTGGTGCAGAAAAAAGGAGGAGGAAAGAATATTATGTTTGTTCACCATCCTGAATTATTTATAAAAATGATAAACCTGGGATAAAAATCCTAACAAATACATAACATTTATGCACACACCACACATACACAGCTTATCATTAACAGATGACTTTTCTATAAATGGATTGTCTGGAGCAAATTAAGTGCTGGTCCTTGGTTTATTGTTAACTCTTCTTTAATAGATCCACACAGTAGTAGATTTTTTTTCAAAAAATCTATACAGTAATTGCCTGCGTTCTTATTTTATGTTTGTTTTTTTTATTGCTAATGTCATTAGCCCTCTCAAGAATCCTGAAGCTAAAAGACAGAGTAAATATGCTTAAATACTGTAAACCCCACCTTCAGTTCCTAAAACCAGAGTCAGATTTTTTGGGATTTGGATCTCTTAACAATTTGCTGTAAGGATGTGTATGTGAATATGTGTGTACACAGGGATCGGTTGCTGGAGGGAAATAAAACTACTGTATTGCTGAAATAAATTGTACTATATGGTTAATATAATAGTTGTTTAGATAGGATTATAGGAGAGTATAGGAGGGGAGATGCCAAAATGGAGAAATGCAGTATTTTTAAACTCCCGTACATTAAACTCTTCGCATTTTCCCTTGAAAATTTGCCATGCATTACAAGCCTTTTAAAAAAAATGTTACTCCTCTTGGGTTGCTATCCTAAATTTATTCGCAGATCAATTTCATTGAATTTGAGTGGACTTAACTTCTGTTCAGATACATAAATGCAGTTTGCATTGTCAGTTGCAATAATAAAGATATATGTAGCATGTTTACTTCGCATTGAGGCAAGAAATGGTTTGCTTTATTTTGGTTTAGTATATTAGGGGAAACTAATCAAGATTGATTGATTGATTAATTAGATTTATATATTCTGCCATTTTTTTGGTTCCAGTCAAGGCGATGTACATCATGCTCCCTCTTAGTTTTTGCACTGCAAAAACAGCCTTGTAAGGTAATTTATTCTGTTGTGTCAACCTGGTCACAGTTTCCAAGGGAGCTACTCTGGATACATACTGTAAATATAACTGTTTTCCCAGGACTAAGGTTCTCCTAAAAGTTTGGATTTCATCTCCAGGAATCCCAAATAAATGTCCACTGGTTGCTGGGGAACATGCAAACTGGAGCCCAGCATGTCTAGAAGTTATTAGTTTGAGAAGCAGCCTCCACTGTTTCAGGCTGAGGAACATGCGGCATAGGATTGCACCCTGGATGGCTATTTTAAGTTGCCTGGCGTACTTCAACTCCGATATTTGTCAAGCATGTTGAGATTACATCTTTAGATTCTCCACCTCCACCTCCCTTCCCACCAGATGCCAACCCTGAGTGCATATATGTATTTATTAGATAAGTGTTTTCCTGGCACGATTGCTCGCTTCCTTCCACAGTGTGGTGAGCAGATGAGCCCAGGGCCTGCTGCTGCTCTCTCCCTGGCTACATTTCCAAGGGCGAAATATCATCCCAAGAGGCCCGAGAAAATGATTTAAGAATTTAGAGTGAAGGCAGAAAGTACTGTCCTGGCAAAAGTGCATTCAAGATTTTATCTTATTTTAGGGAAGAAGTCATCTTTGTCTTCTGCTTTTTTAAAAAAAAAACCTGTGTATGGTATTTCTCTTTTTTCTCAGTGTGCAACCCAGGAGGTGTACAACTAATACCCAAACAATTCACTAGGGGAAAAAATATTCTAGAATATGAAACCAATATCAGAGGAATCATAGCAAAGGAGGGTAGGGGGAATTGAAGGAAATTTTGTGGACTAAAGGTTATTTCATCCTGTTGTAAGCTGGTTTATCAAAGGTTCCTTGTAGCTTACATTTAGTAAGACCAATAAAACGATTAACTAAAAAAACCCCAACCGCCACAAATAATATTAGAAAAGTGTAAAACCACTTCTGGATCTGTAATTGTAGGTACAGAATCCATACTTCCTGTGTTATAAAGAATAATTTCTTTATTTCACAAAGCTGTCCTTTAGATTAGTTTCATTATTTTCTGGGTTTTGCTCTTGAATTTTCCATTGTAAAGCAAATTTAAAAATATAAATGGCTGATTTTTTAAAAACCTCATGAACCTTTTTCAGATTTGCCCCGTTTTCAGGCTTGTCCTTTATTTTTTCTCAAGAAAAAATGATCATTGTAACTATAGGGCATTGTCTGTTCTGATAGGAAATACTGCCTTGATAGCCTCCCAGAAATGTTAACAAGGAGAGAGCTGTCCTAATCTTCTGGGACAAGCTCCAGAGAGAGGGAACTGTAACCCAAATTTGCCTCCAGGCTCCCTCTCCATTGGTATTCCAGAGGGTAATCCGTAATATGCTCTACTGGCCCACACATAGTAGATGGCCAAATTCTCCTTAGAGAACATATAGTTCTGCAGATAATGAAGACCTCAGCCATAAAAATTCCCCTTATAAACTTATTTATAAGACAATTCTTGTTACCTTCTTGAATTTGAAACATTTGCAAATTTCTTCTAGCTGTCTACAAAAAATAAGAACAACCATAAATGTTTGTAGATAGTGCCAATATATTTATATGCTGCCAACTATGTACATGACTATACAGAGGTCAAAAAGTCAATGTTGCGAGGTCTTGCTGCATAGAAACTAATTCAAGGAAATAATAGAGGAAGAGAGGCAGGAGTTTTTGCAGCAAAGACTTGTCTTGTCCCTAATGGCGTCACTGTGCAATCCTCCTTTATAAGCCTCCACCCAGAGGGTGGAGCCTCTGTACTGTCATCACAGCACATGCTCAGTCGCCATGAAAGTCATATTTTGTTCCTCGCTTACCTGGAAAAAACAACAGGCCAGCCTGTAATTGCCAACACTGGTAATCGATCCAATGCAGATTACCTCTGATTTTTCTGGGAATCAAATTATGTCAAGTAATATTATTGGTGTCTGGATGCCCTCGGGCTACAGTTGGTTGAATTCCTGTGAACTTTATGTCATGGAGTTTTCTTGGCAACACTATTGAAATGGTTTCTTTTGGAATGTTATATTATCTTCCCAATCCAGCCCTCTGGCTGTTTCGATATTAGTCTCCCATCCAAGTACTAAATTTGGTACAACCCTACTTAGCTTTTTGAGATTAGCCAAGGTTGGCTAGATGCTGCCATCTAGCTGGGACAAATAGAAGATGGCTATCCAAATATTTTTGTTACACAGCCTCACAGTTTTATCCCAAAATCAGACGTAATATTCTGTTGGGGCTGAAAGAATATATATATATATATATATATATTTAATATTTTTGCTGATAATACTATAAATAAAGTTTATAGTATAAATAAATAAAATTATATATATATAATTTTTGGAGTAGCGAAACAGGCAAGAGAAAGCTGTATTATTCCTTCAGGAGCTCAAACATAGAAACCATTCCGCCTTTCTCCAGCTTTTGATTCAATACATGGTTGCTGGTTGACTCTCTCCCCCTCCAGCTCACTAGAAATGAATATTCATAAAGATTGTCATCCACAAAAGAGGGACTGGGATGTGTACACTAAAAGGGGCACTCTCCTGAGCACACAAAACCTGATTTATTTAGCAAAAGCTGCCTGAAGCCTTGCTTGACTGATTTCCAGCTTTCTTTTATCCAAAAGAGACAGTGACGGTGATGTGGTCTTTGTTGCTAAAATAAAATCCCCAGGCAGAAGCACAGGAGCAGCCAGCGAGGTACTCCCCCAGTGCCAGATCTGAGGCACTGGTGGATAATGCTGTATGCACAGTCTAGCTTTTGCTGCCTGACCATCATTACTTTTGAGGGAAGTGCCAGAACGACTTGTTTAAATATTAGCATAGCAATATCAGTTATCAGAGGTGAGACAGACCAGGCAAAAAGAAAAAAAATTGTCATTTTCCTTTGGGAATGAACTTTATTTGGAATGTTATAAAGCCTTTGTAATACAAGTTGGTTGCAGGAAACGCTTTCTGCTATATGTTTCTTCCACACATATAATCTGAATGATTTTTTTTTAACTAACATTTTAATGGCCTCAGGAAACAATCCCTCAAGATGCAAAACAGCAGCAGATTGTCATGTTGTCGAGGCATTCACACATCGAGAGATACTATTGGTGAGTTTCATTTAGACAAAACGCCAAAGATCTCACTTCATGATAGAAAGAATGACATTTTTAATCCTCGCCTCCCGAGCTGAAACAACTGAACAAGCTGCCTTATAAGAGTCTGATTCAATTCAGTAAGCCAAAGGAGAATATGGAATCTAAATCAATTCATTCAAGGGGCTAAGGGTTTTTTAAAAATATCTTTTCAAAGGAAAATAATGATAAGCAGGAACATTGTTTATTTGAATCTGCTGAAATGACGCACGGAACATAGGAAATCAACGTTTTCAAAATGCCTGAGCCACACATACGTGGAATAGATTAAGCTATGAATTTTGAAAACATGTGCTTCCAGGCATAAGGTGCTGGATGGGAACATTTATCATTTCAGCTATTTTTCTGAACAATTCCTCTGCCAGAGAGCAGGGCTCAGTTATAACCTATTCAATTCTGGGCCCATAAAAGCCTATTGCCTCAGGTGCAGCAGTCTAGTTACTTGAGTTGGAGCCAGTTGAGCTTTGAGCTTAAAATGGGCACCGTTCTGCCTTCACTATGGGTAACCAAGATGCCTTATTCTTATTCTTATTCTTATTCTTATTCTTATTCTTATTCTACTGTATTCTATTGTTACTCCAAAGTAGAAAGATCTGTAACAGTTGCCAGGGATTAAAGAAACAGGAGTGTCTTAATCTTACGTTATCACCACAAGCCATGGAGGCGTACTGGTTAGAATGTAGTATTACAGGCTAACTCTGCCCACTCCCAGGAGTTCGATCCTGACCAGCTCAAGGTTGACTCAGCCTCCCATTCCTCTGAGGTCGGTAAAATGAGGACCCAGATTGCTAGGAGCAATATGTTGACTCAGAGAGGGCTGTAAAGCACTGTGGAGTGGTATATAAATTTATGTGCTATTGCTATTATCTTTTACTGAATTTATCAACCTGAATTTTGTTCAGTAGTTCCAGGGACTCGGATACAAGTCTTAAATCATTTACCCAGCAATGCAGTGAAAATCTAGTTTTTTGCTGTGGATTATTTACCATTACAATTTTGTAAACATAGGTGAAGGTGCTTTCTTTTTCCCAATTAAAAAAGTTCCCCCAATATTCCCTCAATCATCTGAAATAAAAATAAGGAATACAGAGGCTCTAAAGAGAAAGATAGAACCCCTTCCAAGAATAATAATTATTATCTTGGAAAGTTCTCAGCTCTAAGTTAACTGAGAACCTACCACCTAGTGGAATTGAATTCATGGTTACTAAAAAGCCCAACCTGAGCTATAATTTATTTTAAGTTGATTACTTAACTGATTTTTATACCGATTGCAAATTTCAAAATGGGGAAAAAAAGTTAAGTCTTAAAACTGAACAAAACAATCAAGTCTTCCCCATCACTCCCCCTCGCCCCCCCCCCCCAAACCCCTCCTAAAACTTTGTTTTAGGAACATAATTTCAGGCAAGGGAGGAGAAAGATCTTGTTGCAGCTATTGTTAAACAAACGAGTAGTCACGATTTAGAAGTTGCACAGAATACCTTCCAAAGATTATCAATCTGCCTTCTGCCCACTTCTCTTCTAGGCAGTGAGAACAGGGAAGAGATGTTTGCGTGTTGGAATGCGTCCCTAGAATCCGTACTATTATATTATACAGAGGCTCCAGAGGGAAAGTAAAGCGTTTGAAAGCAAGCAGACTTCACATGTAGGGAAAGTGTAAGTGTGTTGCAGTTACTAGTCAACTGTTTTTGTAACTAGACCAGTTGTTTATGCATAATTCAGATAGTAGGGAGGGAGTACGTACATAGATTATAATGTGCGCCTTACTGCAACTTTTCTGTACTGTGGGTCATAGAGAGGTTTCCGGATGATGGATTTTACTGGTGCTCTGTTTTGTGTTAAACTGCTCATAGACACAAAACGTCAAGGCGTCTTACTTTGCTGGGAGGCTAATGGAGAAAAGAGAAATAAAAACAACCAGTGCCATTGCCTGTAACTTTTGAATCTGAAATGTATGTTAGGGACCGACTTTTTTTTTTTTTTTTGTTAGACAACATGATGAATGTGTCCTATAAATTATTAAACTTCATTTAGGTAGTTATTAAAATAATCAGTCTGTTGCCTTTCTAGAACATGTAGCTGCCTGGTCTCAGATGAGCAGCAATTCCTGACAGAAAAGGATGGATTCCATGTAAAATACATAATATGGCATATGTTTAACCCAAAGATAACAGGCAGAATAGGAGACCTTAAAATATGTTTATGTCATGTTGGCTTAGTCAGCAGGAGGTTGGAAAATGTTCAGCATTAAAAGACTGCAGTTGTCTTGTATCACACTTGGGCTGAATCTATAGAATTAGACAGATTTGTTTAACAGTTTAGATTTAATCCAAAATAGATGCTGAATTTTCAATAATGTCAGTAGCGTAGTTAACTGATTTCTGTGAGGCAGTGCCTGATAAATATATTCCTAGGCAGACAGAAATGAAGACAACAGCAAATATGGGAAGGAGAAGAATATAGGAAGTCCTCATTTACCAACTACAATTGAGACCAGCAATTCTGTCACTAAGTGGCAAAGTCATAAAGTGAAATATCTCGTAACCATGACAGCTTTCAAGATCAGTTCTTCCTTTGGTCAGAATCACTCTCAAATTCACAGTCATTAAGCACTGTGCCATGTGGCTACAACTTGTGACTTCCTGCCAACTTCTCCATTTACTTTGCTTATTGGAAGCAGCTGTGAAAGTCGCAAATTATGATCGGTGGCCACAAGCGATGATGCTGCAATGGCTACAATTTCGAGGGCCAGAGTTTTTTGTAACTTTGTACTGCACCATCATGACTTCTTTCTAATCACAAAGGTAATTCTTGACTAATGATGACAACTGGGACCATGGTTGCTGTCATTAATGTAGCCATAAAGGCGGTTGTCACGTGACAATATGGATTTACAATGGCAATCCTAGGACGCCTTATTGCGTTCATTAACAAAAAATTGTGATTCTTTAAGCGAACACCTACCCTAATCCAAAACATTTCAAGTTGGATCCTTCAAGGCTGAATCACAGTAAGGAGTGCCTCCAACTCCCCACTCCTCCCTATATCTGCCCCTTTTCTTTGTCTTTTGACTGCCCTGCAGTCTGCACCAATTCTGGGAAGCCTCAGCTGCTGTAGCAAGCACCAGCAAGCATTCGTTCACACAATTGCCTTCTCTCGCAGTTTCCAACACTGACCTTTCACCTCTTTTGCCTAACCACTGCAGCTGAAGCAGAAACACCTCACTGCCTTTGCTGTCTCCATTTTGCACCCACAGCTGCTGTGTTAATCCAGGTACTCCAGCTTCTCTGGCTTCCTACACATGGCTTCCCAACCTATCCCAGCAGCGCAGCGCCAAGTTGCAGCAATCATGAATCTCCAGCAAGCATTCATTCGTCCAGGTGCCTTCTCTTCTAGTTCCTCATGCTGACCATTTATCTTTGGTACCCAGCTGCTGTGTTCAAAGCAGAAGCACCTTGCTGTCTTTTCTGTCTCCTTTTTGGACCCAGCTTCTTGCAGTGAGCATTTCCTACAAATGACGAACGCTGAACTTTCAGAATGCTGCTGTCAAGGGCAGGAAATCAAGAAATCCAAGCAGTTCAAATGAATATATAGGTTTATTGCATGCTTCAAGCTCTCTACGAGAATCTGAACTACTAACAATCAAAGTAAATTGGTGGTAGATAAGAGAAATTCAAGGTGGACTGGATTTAGAACTGTTGTGGGTTGAAGGCACCAGGGAACTTAAGGTGGATGACATTTTTGACCCTTTCCTCGGGCTCAGCTTGATCATCTCCTACAGCTATTTGTAAAATTGCACTACCCTCAGAAAGGCAGCACAGCCAAGCACCTGAATTTTGATTGCATGACTGTAGGGATACTGCAACAGTCATTACTTTGGGCATAGGGTTGTAAGTCCAGTCACTGAACAAATGGTCATAAGTCAAGGACTGCCTGTATAAAAGGAGAAGGGTTTTGCACTCACCAGGGCTTGTTTCTGTTGTTTCTGTAATTATCATTGTGGGTGTGAGAATATAGCCGTCTCCCACCTCATATCATTGTAAATCATTCTTGGCTCCACTGAATGGGTCTGCTAGTGATTATAATTCAGCAATAACATGAAGAGCCAAGTTCCTTATCCCTTGATTTACCTAGTCCTTGCAGGGCAGACGAATTTTGTTTCTTGCACTATAAAAGTAGCAGTAGAGATAGAGTGGTTATAGGAATAATTAAGGTATTGCATGACCACTAATGGGGCGGGAAGGATAATATGATATATGTTTGTATAACATGTCTATGAGTTAATATGGATAGACTTGACACTTGCAAATAATAATTGCATTTATATGTAAAGGAGGAGAAAACAGAGCCAGTGATTACGCAGCAGAGCCTGCGTAGCCTTTTGCTTCAAAGCCTTTGCTCCCTTTTCTTACCGTTATTTATCATTAAACTAGAACATAAGATTTAAATGATTTTATATTTGTTCCTTTCTACCTTTTTTTCTACTTTAGTAATATGTTAAATAATACTAGATACGTCTGTTAATGAAAACCACTCTATGAGGGAGATGGGTAGTTTCTAACTGTGATAAATAAAAATAAGTAATTCTCCCCCCTCCACCACCACACACACTGTTCTTAAAAGGAAAGATGCTTAAAGTAAAAGTTGCTTCTGAGTAAACATCCATTCTCTGTGCATGGCCAGCCTGCCAGGGGTAACTGAATCAGCAAATGTTAAGTAATGAGTTTTGATAGATAGATGTTTTATTATGGTCATAGACCAGCTATAAAAAGAAAACTCATGCTTACAATGTGTCACTTACATAAAATATAAAAGAGAGTTCCAAAATGACATCAATAAAACTTGAGAATAGGCCTTTTATTGCTCTGCCTGCGAGTCAGAATGCACGCTTAGGAATTCCCCGAAGTTGGAGTCACTGGCAGGGCCTGCTCATCTCCAAACCTCAGTTCTTGCCATGTCTATAACAGGACTAATGCGGTCCAGAATGCCTTCTAAATGTTTAATTCCTTAATCTACTGCACTAGACAAGAGTGTTGTGTTGTATACTACGGCTTCTCCTCACGACAGTTGATGAAATGATGCAGATCATGTCAACATACCTTGAGTGTGGTGACTTGAGTGATCTAATAAATGTGGCTGCGTGCGGCCTAACCTCATTTGGTACATTTAATTGTCTCTATAGACATAAAGTATATCGGTTTACAATGGAAATGAAAAGCAAGGTAAAATTGAAATCCGCCACCACTGAATCTTTGTCTTAGAAAGTTCGTCTTTTTGTGAGCTTTCTACACTGGTATGACATCACTGAATCTATTCCAAGGTGCCTCTCTGGTTACTTCTGGACTGCATTGTATTACCGAGGGCTCTCATTCACTTTTACTGCCCCATACATTATAAATTTTATTGTTTTTCCAGTGTAAAATAGTGCTTAATATTTTTGTTTACTAAATATTGATTACATGCATAAAGTTGGTGACGTACGTTAGTGACGACTCTGAGTTGATTTGTTTGATGATCCATTGGTTTGTTTTTTTTTTTGGCTGCCCATGATATTCTCAGGAGTTTAGCAACACAAAAGTTCAAAAATAGCAATGCTCTTCTTATCCTACCCTTCAAAAACTACCTTTTGCTTCCCAAGAGTGTCCAGGAATCACCATGGATTGCACTATCTTTAGAGGTGATGTACATGACATCTTAATTCCGTAATTCTATAATTTTATTTTGCTTTTGCTATTATCTTGGTATGAGAGAGGTAGGCTTTTCTTTTTAATTTGGAAAGTAAATAAAATTGATTCAGTGACTGCAAACTTGAAAACCTGGAAAATAATAAGTAGTCCACTGATGTTGTAAAGAAATATCTTTCTTGGTAATATTTACTCCAGATCACAACAAAAAGGTATAAACAAAATAATTGCAATAGATACTCAATTAATACAAGTATCGGTTGAAACATGCTGTCAGAAAACTTAGTTTCCATAATTTAAAACAAAACATTTTCTTGGCTTAAAATGCAAATTATTAAAATCTGGAGAGAATACAAATTACTTAACCTGCTATCAAAAGACTGTATAGTGTGAATCAGGTCAGACTTCTAAGGAAAGTAATTCAATTTCTAGGGCATCACAGTTGTGGAAACATTTTCCTTTTTGGATTTCTGGGAAAGAAGTAGTGAATTGAAGATAGCTCAAAAAAAAAAAAAAAAAAGCAGGGGTGGCAACTGCAGTGGAATTAAGAGCTGGCAAATAGACCAACTCTTTGATCTGGACCAAGAGAGGACTTGAGATTGCCCATCAGTGCTCCAAACAGTTGCTTGTTGCCAATAGTCTGCAAAATTGCAGTCTCCAGCAGGTTTAGAGTCCTGGCCGATGATGAGGGAATAGCCATCTTGTGGAAAGTGCAGTCTCTAAAAGGACATTGGGTTCACATGCTTTTCTAATCACTTTAAGAAATTGCTTGTTAACTTCTTTCCAACTATTAGGAACCTTTGGATCAACACATTCTACAGCAATTTCATTCAATCCTCAGCGAAAGAAGTTTTAAATACAAATTTAACACTTTAAAAAAAGATTTTTAGAGAGTAAGCAGAAAAGGGGTGATTAAACTTTTATTTTAGAAAGTTACAAATGGATTAAGAGTCCACATAAATTTGAAATAAGATTGTGGAATTAAGAATCCTTCCCATGAAAATATGCTTTTGTTTTAAATTCTTTTAAAAAATATACTTTAAAAAATTGGACATTGGATAGAACAAAAAGGAACCAAAGATTGCAATTAAAGAAAAAAAACATTTAAGCCCAACTTACAAATACAAAATGAAGCAAAGTATTTTAACATTGGACATACTGAAGGATTTTTTTGAACAATGGATCCAGAAATTAATTTGGAGTCTCTGTCTCTAAGGCTAGAATATGTTTAAAAAATGCTATGGAAGAGGACCCAAGTTTTACCTGACAAGATTGAGACTGATTTGAAAGTGAATTTAAAAATGAACAGCTACAAGAATGACAAGGTAACAGAAGTTATGCTGGACATACGAAAGAAATTGCCTGATATCTCAGTAATTAAAAGGATATACAAATAACAAACCAAGAGGATTACATGGATAAATTTCCTACACAGGATTTATAAAAGAGGCTTGTTAAAGCTTTGAGGAATTTTGTGAGAAAGGACAAAGAAAAAATGGGGAAAAAAGTTCCAGGACATTATTCGAAGGAAGTAAAGATCAAGATAGTTAAAAGTAAAAGGAAGGAATATAAGGTTGGTTTGTTTCATCAGGGTTAAAGTAGATATGTTGTTGTCTTTAACCTTTAATGGTCTTTTGCTGATATGGACTGAAATGATGAAGCGTTAAGGATTGTTTATAGTAAGTGGTGATAGATAAGAGACAAATGAGAACAAGAGATCATTTGTCATATTTTAAGAGAAAATGATAAGTAATTAGAATTGCTTATACTAGTTGTGATGAAAGGGGAAGTAATTTCTTTGTATATTTCTTTTTTTAGTATTTTTCTTTTTGCACATTTTTCTTATTTTTTAGTGTATGATTTTTATTGTTGCAGTTGTAATTTTTAATAAAATGACTATAAAAACTTAGGTGAGAATCATTTTATGATGGCATACAAAAAAGAAAAAGAAACTTTCTCTTTTGCTACTACTTTCTTAATATCTGATGTTGGTAGCAGTCTGAGAAAGTTTAATTTTTCAGGGAGATTAATACGAGACAAGGCATTTTAAAGGAATTTGGATCTTAAGCTCTGTGAAGCTTTGAAGTTCAAAAATAGTGTCTTGAATAGATCATAAGAGTGAACCAATGACCTGGTTGCTGAATTTGTAATTAAGGGTCCACATAAAATGGAAAATGCATATTGTTTCAAGATTG
Source organism: Masticophis lateralis (assembly GCA_030761175.1). Lineage (NCBI taxonomy): Eukaryota > Metazoa > Chordata > Lepidosauria > Squamata > Colubridae > Masticophis > Masticophis lateralis. The sequence goes on along the minus strand of JAUDYJ010000001.1, from coordinate 196,059,195 downwards.
AAATAAACTTAGGTCTGCTTAGGTCCAAATATTTTCAAAACAACATTATTTGAGGTGCTTCAAGTGTTTTGCCCATTGAAAGCAATGGAAACACTGGAGCAGCTGCTTTACCTCTTATTTTTCTCTTCAAGGACATAAGAGTAGGCAGAACATTATCAGTCGTCCAGATTTACAGCGGTATCTCAGTACTTAACTGCTTCATAACGTGTCCCATTTGGTACCTGATGCACCTGATAGTCATCATTTGTTTGGTACTTGATGCGCTGCAATAGGAAGAGGAGGACAGCCATGGAGAACGGACAGAAAGTTGGCTATGCCGGGAAGGTCACTGCAAAAGGAAGCAGGGGATGGCTGCAGAGGCAGATTGCCATGCTAGGAATTTGCTGACATAAGAAAAGGGACAAATAGGAAGTCCTTCCCGGCAGAAACAAAGGGTCACATGGTAAATCATGCGGTTTGTTTGGTACTCGTCATTTTTAGGACTTGTGCCTCCTGGAACCAATTAACAAGTACCGAGGCATGAAGTTTGGCTAAGGAGATCACTGTTAAAACTTTAAAATAAATCTCTAAAGGAAACAAGGGAGATAAGGATTTACTGTCACCAATGGGAAATTTTATTTAGAATCAGTTTTCCAACTTACTGTATTTTTCGCACTATAAGACGCTCCAGACCATAAGGCACATAGTAGCTTTAGAGGAGGAAAACAAGAAAAAAAAATCGGTCTTGGCCTCCCAGCATCCATCTGGTATTCATCTGGCTAGTGTCCTTGTAGCAAACAGCGTGGTCAGCTTTAGCATGTTATTGCAGTTCCAGCACATGGCTCCTCAGGGCTCCGCTCCGTTGTGGCCACCACCGGTCAGCTGAGCTGAACTGCCACCGCTGCCAGGGAATTGTGGAGCCTTTGCTGACAAGCAGTTGATTGGTAGTTGGATCGGCCTCCTGGAATACCTCTGATCAACTGTCCTAGGCGGTGGGCATTGCCGCCGCCTATTGCTGCTAATTGCGGCAGCGGCAATCCCCACTGCCTAGAACAGCTGATCGGCAGTATTCCGTGATGCCGATCCAACCGCCAATCAGTTGCTCGGCAGCGAAGGCTCCAGCTTTCCTTGGTGAACGGCAGCAGCGGTGACAAGTGTAACCGTAACAGGTGCCGGTGGCAAACAGCCTCCTTTCCCCCACAACTGCAATATTCACTCTATAAGGCACACAGACATTTCCACCCATTTTGGGGGTGGGGGAATGTGTCTTATACTTGCGAAAAATATGGTACTTCAATTTCTTTAAATAATTTTTTTGTGTTGCTGAATCAAAAGATTTCAGGACAGAGTAACTAATTTTGTCAATGTTTCTATTAGTTTGCTCATTTTCTAGCCCAGCCCTTCCCGATCTCCAAAGGCAGACAAGCTAGAGAGCCACGGTGGTGCAGTGGTTAGAATGCAGTATTGCAGGCTAACTCTGCTTACAACCAGGAGTTCGATCCTCACCGGTTCAAGGTTGATTCAGCTTTCCATCCTTCTGAGGTCAATAAAATGAGGACCCAGATTGTTGGGAGCAATATGCTGACATTGTCAACTGCCCAGAGAGTGCCGTGAAGCACTATAGAGCAATATATAAGTCTAACCCTAGTCCTAATGCTATATAAGTTTTAAGTGCTAATGCTCAGTAGTATTGCTATAGAGCAGGGTGTCAAACTCGCAGCGTCATGTTGTTGTCACATGACGTTTTTCCTATTCACGGAGGTAGGTTGGGCATGGCCTGCGTGTAACACATCTGTCCCACAGGCTGCCAGTTTGACACCCCTGCTGTAGAATATGGAGATCATCTTAAATGAAGGAATGATGAGGGGAAAAAATGACAACTCAGTTCTATAACGAAACATATGAGAAACAGCTTGAGTGTGTTTGGTATAATAGTATAGGCAGCAGAAAGAAACTCTGGCAGGCTTTTAAATTCTGTTATTACATCTTGCAAAAAGAAAATAGGATTCCCATAATCCAGGTAGCCCCTGTTTCCTGACCTGGCCTACCTCAAAGGGCTGACACAGGCAAATATTACAAATTATACTTCCTTCCATTTCTGTGCGGTTTTCTTAATAGTTTGACTTTTAAAAGGTAATCTCCATGGCCAATTTTTGTAAGCATAGAATAGATACCAACTTAGAATGTGTGTGCATTTTTTCCCCTTTTTCTAGCTTACTAGCTTACTTAAACCCAGCAAAATGAGTTCCAGAAAAGCAGAAGTTTGCAGGTGTTTTTTCTTGCGCGTAGGAGTGGCTACTGGCCAAAAAAAGAAAAGTTGCTGCTGCTTCTCAACTACATGAGTAACTTTAACATTACAACAAGATTCAAGAATGTGCATAAAATACTATTTTGCGATATAGTAACAATAGAAATAAGTAGAAAGTTTAATCTGGGGAAAAAGTATATATATATGTCTATATATATATATATAGACATAATTGAATTTATTATAAATACAGATACATCAAGATTAGGAAACGGAAGACTAGAATTAGGTATATTTAAAGGTATGATCAACAGGATGTAAAAAAATACTGGAAAATACAGTTTTTAAGGACTATAAATTCAGGGGACTTAGAGATATAATCTTGGAACTGATTAAATCTTATTGATAACTGGTTTTATTGGTATTTATAGAAAGTTGAGATACTGAAAATGTGGAACACCAAGTGATCAATTGGGAAAATAAAATATTGATTGATACCCAAAATAATATAATTGTAATGAGTACATTAAGGCTAGAAGTTGGAAGATAAAAATTCTGTATATGTAATTGTATTATTACTGTGAGCACTGTGTAAAAAATATGTCAATCCAGTCATTGCACTGCCCACAAAAAAATGTTGGTTGTTAAGAAAAACTGTAAATAAAACATATTAAAAAAATGCATAAAATACATGACACATGGAGGAAGCAGTCCAAATTAATATAGAATCTTTTCATTTTTAAACTAATCCTAAAGATCGATACTAACAAGCCTCAAGAACGTGCAGAACGAGCAAGCCAACTCTGTAGTGTATTACTAGTCTTTACTAGTCTTTTAACTTTACTCCCCCTGAATAGCAGATTTTCACATCTGCTATTTTGGAAGCAAAAGTGCATCTTTGCATTGCTTGCCAAAAAAGAAAGTAGAGTAGACTCAACAAACCAACCCACATGAACTGTGTTCCCATAACAATTAAAAAAAACCCAGTAGCTTATCAGGCAGGTGTACAGTAGCAGTCAGGTTGTTGTTTTTTTACTGCTTGGTCATATACTTCATTTCTCCTCGCCTCTCACTCCCCCATTGTCCCATGCATGCTAAACTGATAGCTGCAGGGATAGAATTGGTCCTTGTTGCTGCACTAGCTAGGGTGGGAGAGGTTTTTTAAAAAGCAGCTCAGTTACAAACCACAAAACAAGAGCCTCAGTTGCAGAACACCCAAAAGACTCAAAACTGGCCAACCATTATTTTATGCTTAAAACAACAACAAAAAGCTCATTTTGTTCTGGTCTTGAAACTTAACTGTCAAAGCAGAGATATTGTGTTTCCCATGCTTGGAACATTTGGATGGCCACGTTGAAGTCAGAAATGTTTGCAATGATCATCTGTGAAGTTTTCAGAGTCTGCTGCATTTGTAACAAGTTGTAATAGTCTAAATAGGATGCTATATTATAAGAATGCGTGAACCACAGTTTTCACAGAATTTCTTATCCAGTGGAGATGACTCTTAGTTCACCATAGGGCCGTGATGGTGAACCTATGGCACATGTGCCACAGGTGGCACAGGGAGCCATACCTGCAGGCATGCGAGCCATTGCCCTAGCTCGGCTCCAGCACACATGTGCACGCCGGCCATCTGGCATTTGGCTGGCCTCACCCACACCACCCCTCCATTGCCAAGAGTCTTCATGTGGTCTGTTTTGGATGCCAGGTAAGTACAGGGCTCGTGTGGAGCCTCCGGGAGGGCATTTTCAGCCTCCGGGAGACGAGGGAGGCCATTTTCACCCACCCCAGGCTGTAGGAAAGCCTCTGGAGCCTGGGGAGGCTGAAAAACGGGCCTACCACGTCCACCAGAAGTCAGAAAACAGCCCATTTCCAGCCTCACGAAGACTCTGGGGGGTGGAGGAGGTCATTTTTGCCCTCCCCAGGCGCCAAGAAAGCCCCCGGAGCCTGGCCAAAAAATGGGCCTACCAGGTCCACCGGAAGTCTGGAAACATGCCGTTTCCAGCCTCCGGAGGCTTCAGGGAAGCCTGGTAGGCCCAAAAAGGGGTGCGGGGAATGTCATGCGGGGGGGCAGTGTGGGGGGGTTTCACGTGTGAATGCGGGGGGGCATGGCACAGGGACATTTAATTATGGGTATGGATGGACACACACTAGTGCGCGCACGTGCTTTTGGCACCTGAGGAAAAAATGGTTCGCCATCACTGCCATAGGGTGTTCTATCCATAAGAGGAGATAAAGCAGGGGTGAAATGCTCCCAGTTTGGACCGGATCACCCGGTAACGATGGCGGTGGGTGGTTTGGAGAACCGGTAGCAAAAATCCCTGCCCCTCCCCCCCATGCCCAGCTGAGCTGCACAATCATCAGAGGCTTTTTTTTTTAACTTTTAAAAGCATTTTTTCTACAACCTGGAAAAAATGCTTTTAAAAGTTAAAAAAAAAACCTCTGATGATCGTGCAGCTCAGCTGAGATCGTCAGAGCCTTTTAAAAGCATTTTTTAACAACCTTTTGGTCGAAGAGGTTGTAGAAAAAATGCTTTTAAAAGTTTAAAAAAGAAAAGTTGGCCATGCCCACCTAGTCACATTACCCCCCACCAAGCCACGCCCACAGAACTGGTAGTAACAAATTTTACATTTCACCACTGAAATAAAGTCTTACGTTCCTCTGAAAATAACTCAGAAAATGGATCAGTGATTTGTACTAAAGCTTTAAGGCCACAGTGTGAGTAGAGCAGGGGTGTCAAACTCACATCATCAAGGCAGCATCACGTAACATATCAGGACCTTTTTCCCCTTCGCTAAACCGGGCATGGCCAGCGCGTGACGCATCTGGCTCGTAGGCCGGGAGTTGGAGAGTACTGGAGTAGAGGATCCAGGAGTTATCTTGTGCTGCACCTAACCTGTGATGAAGCTGTAACCAATAAAGTTGTAGCTATTAGAGCTTGCAGAGCTTTAGAAAAGAAGGGAAGAATTCAATTCAGAATGTGCGTGAACATACATGTAACAGCTGTTGGCAACATCTTAAACCAAATGTGTATTTTCCCATGATCATACATCAGCTGTGAAGACTGTGAAGCTGTTTTAATGGGTTGCCAGCAAATATTACATGCCTGCCCTCATACACCATAAGTCACATTTTCCCTTTCAAATCCAAAGAGCTGCAGAGCCGTACTTTTCATTATGGTCAGATACTGCATCATGCCTGTTGTGTGCTCAAGAGTCCTCCTCCTTTTCTCAGGACTTGATGCTCCAGTTCAGACATCGGAGAGAAAGTGTTTGCACACTGCCTTGAATTTCTGGAGGAAAGGTGGAATATAAATGTAACACGTCATAAAAATAAAGTAACAGCCACTACGGTTGACAGTCACTCTCAGTTTTCCATTATGCACTTTCCACCTTTATATGGCTGTTTACAGCATGCTTTTATTTATAGTTGTATGTGAAAATGTATTTCCCACTGTGCTTTTCCTGAACATTTCTTAACGGCAGAAATGAATCTGTGCTCCACTGTGAATACATCCTTCACAGCTAGATTCTGTGGGAAGAATTCAAAATATTGTCCTTTTTGAGCTACAGATCTTATGTCTGGTTCTTATTAAAGCCTTGTTTTCATTTTCACAGATCCCTAATAACACTTGGCTCTTTCCCATTAACTTTATAGACTCTGGCCACCGTTCCTTCATTTTCCACATGCAGATTTGAAGGCCTCCCAGCTGTTATTTAAATCCCAGCAGTTCAGAGCTTGCCATTTGCAGGGGGGAACTAAAGACTAATACCAAAAATATTTAATCTGATGATATGTTTAGATTCAGCTGTTTTGTCCTTTGTTGACAGAGACAGACATTTCTTTGTGTATCAGTGAGTTTAACGGCCTCATGTGGACGTGGAGTAAATAGCGTTGCCATGGTTTTTATTTGCCTCCGTTCTGGGTTTTAGATGGAAACTGTTTGAACTTGGTGAATTAAGTGTCACATTTGTCTTAAGTAACATCGAAAACATCTGTTTCCTTGGGTTGCTGTCCATCTTTATTTTTTAATAAGCATTTTAGAAGCTGATCTTATTAAATAGTTGTATGGTAGTCTCATTTTAAAAGCTACTGCTTAAATTTATTTACTTTAAATAATCATTTTGAAATACTAAAAGGTTTCGAAGCAGCAGGAACATGCTGCCTGCCCTGAGAAGGAGGAACTTGAAACTGGTTGCAAATGTATGTATTGGTTGTCTTGGGCATTCATAGGAAAACCAAAGGGAAACGAGTGATATCATAAATGACATGTCATCATGCCAATTACATGAATTATCTCACTGGAATAAACCGCATAGTGCAACAGACAAACTACTTACTTCACATCATTTGCACAATGGCATCATAACAACGATGACCTCATCGTGACTTCTACTGGATAGTTGTGTTTGTCTAAGCAATTGCATTTAACTATGATCATTATTGTCAGGAAGGATGGCCAATATCTCTAGCAGAAAGTGCTTTGTACCATTTTATCAGTATAAGACATTTATACCGACTGCAGAATTGGCCTCTTGAAAAATGTCATTGTTCAGTTTTACAGTATCTAACATAGGAGAGGTTTATTTACCAATTACCCTCTGAATTCATTTAAAAAAGAGAATCTGGGCACAATTTAGCTGAAGCACATATTATTTATTACAATATAGTACGGGGGGCAGCAAAACAAAACCTAAAAAGGACAGGGATGCAACCTTCCTGATAGTGTTATGGAAATTAGAATATACATACGATTCACCAATAAGATTAGGCCAAGCATAGGTGAATTGGTACATTGGTGAGGTCAAATATAAGGTGGAATCCGAAGCAGTGAGGTGGAACTACAAAAACAATAGCGGCTTGACAGACTAAAGACTATTCTCATGGGCATGATTTCATTTTAGAGAATTATTTTTATGGGTTTTTCTTATGTTGACTTCGCTTGCCAGAGCCTATGCTCTCTTCCTAGTATTTTCACACAGCTTTATTGAGTCTTTGACTTTCTGATGTTGTTTTACAAGTCCTTGTGAAGATGTCATAGAAGGAATATTTTGCTTATCTTTACCAATTTCATATTTCTCTCCTACAGTTAGTTTTGGTACTCTGATAAAAAAAAAAATGACAGTGAATTGTATGGGCCATAAATTATTTGGAGAAAGAGTCCAGTGTGTGTGTTTGTGCATATATTATGCAAAAAGATTTTTATTTGAAACTTACGCCTGGGGCGATGCACATTTTGATTTTGCACACTGTGCTAAACATAAATGTAGATTGTTTGCTTTTGGTATAGTGTTTTAGATGAATGCAATTTAGATGAATGCACATTGATCGCTAAGCAGGCACCATTGAAGCAAGATATTCTAGCTTGTTCAGAAGACTGTTCTTAAAACAAATCATGACTTAATCTGTTGTGTGAACCTACTTCATGTTTGAAATCAGATAAAGTTTTGTTTGGGATTTTTGTTGTATGGTTTTGGGTTCGGATTCCCGCCCCCCGCCGGCCCAATGAATGGTATGGAAGTAGAAGATGCTTTGACGGGACATCAAAACTCTAATATTGATACCTTAATATTTTGAGTTTTTGATAGTTCAAAGTTGCAGTTTGCATCTTTTCTAGAAAAGAGTAAGCGACATAGGAATCTTAGGATATGTTCATGGCATGTTAGAGGTATAGAATGCCAGCCATACTGGCTTATGTCATGGTGGCTTCACATCATCAAGCACAATTTCAGATAATTTTTTAAAAATCTTGCCTCCAGTTTTCAGAACCAAGTGTGCATATCTCTTTTCCACCCCATCCCTGCAGTGCTGTTTTATAATTACCACACCAGAGGTAATCCTCAATTTATGACCACAATTGAGCCCAAAACTTCCATTGCTAAGGAATACAGTTGTTAAGTGAGTTTTGCTCCATTTTACGACCTTTCTTGTTACAATTGTTAAGTGAATCACTGCAGTTGCTTAGTTAGTGACACTGTTCTTGAGTGAACCTGGCTTTTCCAATGACTTAGCTTGCAAAAGGTGATCACGTGACATGCCACTAGCATGTATTTATGACAGGACATTGCAACCATCATAAATACATGCCAGTTGCCAAGCATCCAAATTTTGATCACGTGTCCATGAGGATACTGCAACCGTTGTAAGTGTATAAAATGGTCATAAGTCACCTTTTTCAGTGCCTTGTAATTTCGGTCACTAAAGGAATGTAAGTCGAGGATTACCTGTATTCTGTAGCCTATTTTTCATTAAATTAGAATTGTGAGCCAAATCTTCTTACATGCTTCTTTTTCTAGAAGAAAACTCATCTAACTCAACTATCTGATTTGGCTAAATCCTAATCACAATGAGTCTTTACAAAACTATCCGGCCTTAACTTAAAACCTTGCTTTTTTTCTAGCATGTTGGTGCATGACTGTATCCTTGAAGTATTTGATAAAATTTTGCAGGGGGAGAGAGTGGCCTGTCAGAACAGCACACAAAGCAAAAGTTGAAGGATGATTTGCAGCTGTTTACTTAGTGCTGATTTAGTTGAGGCATACCTTCTGCAAGTAAGTTGCTGTGGTATTCGAAGGTTCATACTTTAAAAATGAATATAGTAGACGAGTGTAGATGTTATTCTCATCATCACCTAAGCCCGTTGTGAAATATTTAAGCACTTTTTTCTGTGAAGGTTTTGGAACAAATTATACGCATATCATGAGATTACAATGATTGTTCCCTAGATGGAAAGGAGCTTTGAGAGGCTGAATGGAGATTGTTCTCTGCTGCCCGGCTGTCAGCTCAGAATTAACTCTCCCCCCCCCCCCCACTCCCATGGTTTTTTCCTCTTTGTGACCTTGTATGGGATTTTAAGTGTGTGACATTCGTAGCCAGGGAGGGTTTAAACCTAGAGGAGCAAGTTAAAAGAACCAGGCGCAGTATGGTTTCTGGAATTCTTTCCAATCCTTTAATAACAATAATAATAATAATAGCTTCTCTCTGGGTCATGTGACTGGAAGGGAGGAGGGAGACTTAGAATGGATCATCCAGAAACACTCTGAACAGGTAAGAATAAGGTTGATTGAAGGGATTTTTTTTTTCCTGGAATGTTCTTCTTTGCAACCCCTGGCTAATTCTGCCTATTATCTTCTCTCCTCACACCAAAAGGAGAGAAGTTCCAGTTCTGTTCCATTTTCAGACAGATACCATGCTGAGAGACAAAGACCTGAGCCTCTTCGCATAATTTCTTTTCAACATTGGACTGGAAAGAATAAAAAAGGGCTGGCCACACTTCTCATTCATAATTTGCTTTTTTTTTTTTTTTAACAAGAAAGTAAAGAAGAAAACCTGGGAATTACTCTTTTTCTCTGTTTGGGTGGCAGTACAGTTGAACTAAGGTACCTGATGGGAAAATGCAGAGAATTAAAAGAAAAATCTCAAAAAAATCATGAAACATTTTTTTTGTGGTGTAGGTGATTAATCGGAATCTAACCTTGGAAAGAAGAAAGAGAGAGAGAGAGAGAGAGAGAGAAAGAAAGAAAAGAAAGAAAGAAAGAAAGAAAGAAAGAAAAAAAAGAAAAAGGAGGGAGGGAGGGAGGGAGGGAGGGAGGGAGGAAGGAAGGAAGGAAGGAAGGAAGGAAGGAAGGAAGGAAGGAAGGAAGGAAGGAAGCTCATTTAGAATGATGGATCTAACTCATGTATTTCTGATTTAAAGGATAAATAGAATTTGTAGTCTGGAATTTAAAACCAAGCTGCAACGCAGGCATTCAGAGTCAAAGCAAAATATTTTAATGCCTGAATTTTAAGAGTATTTATTCTCTTGCCCCTGAATAAATGATAATGCCAAAAGTCCAGCCCATGAAACATAGAGACCTATATGGGTTGAGCCAAACCTTCACTTAAGTCTCACTTTCAGTGGGACAAATCTAATTGAGCCCTAACTAAGCTTTTGCATTAGTTTCAAATCTCTGTGGGTTCATGCAGCTAATTTAATGTGGATCCAACCAATCCTGCATGGGTTTTTATTTCATTTCTCAACATATGTTACTGCATCTGTGTTTACCGTCACAGGAGCTAGAGAAGTTTTTTTTAAAAAAATAATAATAATAAGTGAGGATCCCTGTGCAGTGTTTCAACTGTACCTTATACCGTGCCAGGATTTGGGCCTTGTGTTTTTCTTTTTCGTTTCGTTTTGTTTTTGTAGTGGTGAATTATAGCCAACAATATTGAACCATTATCTTAGCATCTTCGTTCCGTCCTGTGGTGCCTTACTTAAAAGTGCCATCCAGTTTGTGAACTCCAGAATGCTTTGCCTCAGAAAGCATGTGTCTTTTTAATATGTCCTGGCTCAATTATCACATTCAATTTTCCCTGCCAAAATAGCCATATATATTATCTAGCGAGTGACAGGCTGGGCCTTTATCTGTGCTTGGCTGCTTGCCAATTGCTTAATTGAAGCTCTGTGTTTGTGATGTGTCAGATCTTACAGAGGTCTATTACACCCAGCTAAAACAATATTTTGAAAATGTTTGAAATGAAATCCAAGCCAGAGTATTTATGCTTCTTTCTTGGATAATGGCTTACACTGTTCTTGAGCACTTGGCCATTTAAGGTACAGTACTATTATTATTGTTATTACCTGTGAGGATGGACAGATTTGGAGCCTTTTATATTCATTAATGTCAATGCTAAACAGTGTCGTTGACACCTCTCTGTGTTTCCCCCAGGCTGAGCTATCTGGTGTCATGCACTCTGCCTGTAATTTCCCTTTTTCAAAAAGGCTTTTTACACTGATAAGTCTGCATTTGCTTTATTTTGTGAGATGCTGAAGTTATTTCTGCTTTCTTGTACATCCAACTTCAATGAGACCCTCAGGTAAACCAGTGTTATACTTATGCTACATTTACTGTAGTTCTGTTGGGTTGAACATAAGCTTTGGGGAGATGTTTCCGCTGCACTCAACTAGAGCCTTGGCAGTTAAATACATACGGTGGCATATAGGTGGTCCTTGACTTAACAGACCAGTATTTCCATTACTAAGCGAAGCGATTTGTTAAGTGAGCCGCGCCCAGTTTTATATCCTTTTTTACTGCGATTGTTATGCAAATCGCTGCAGTTATTAAGTGAGTCATACGGTCATTAAGCAAATTCAGCTTCGCCCATCGACTTCGCTTGTTGGGACCCAGCTGGGAAGGTCACAGATGGTGATCATGAGATCCCTTGTAAATACATGCTGGTTGCCGAGAACCTGAATTTGGATCACATGACTGTGGGATGCTGCGACAGTCATAAATGCAATGGTCAGTCAGTCATAAGTCACTTTTTTCAGTGCCATTGTAACTTTGAACAGTCATTAAATGAATGGTTGTAAATCAAGCACTACTTGTGTTTGGTGCAACCCAAATGATCACAGGCGAAATACAGTGCAGTGTTTTGTGTAATCTATGAGTCCAGAGTTTTTTTTTTTAAAAAAAATGGGCTAGCAATTCTATTGTACTGAGGCATTTATATTTTATACTGCAGTTGAGTAATATCCTGTCACTGTTGCGAATAACGAACTTATAGGGTGAACATCAAGATAATTAAGGAAAAAGTATACAATAAGTGCTTATATTTTTAAAAAGAACACATTCGTTAAATGTCTTTTATTCAGGGTAAGTCTTTTGATCAATCAGGTCCAAGGATTGGAACAGACTATATTGCTGGACATTACACAGAAATGTATAGAATATCCATTGGAATGACTTTAAAAAACAACTAGTGGAAGCTTAGACCCTATACAGCTATAGGTGATGGGTTCACCCTATGGTGGAGGCAGACCTAATGTCTCAGGAAACGTGGAAGCCTAGGTAGTCCTTGACTTGCGACCACAATTGAGCCCCAAATTTCTGTTGCTAAGCGAGGCGTTTGTTAAGTGAATTTTGCCCCATTTTACAACCTTTCTTGCTACAGTTGTTGAATCACTGCAGTTGTTAAGTTAGTAACACAGTTGTTAAGTGAATTTGGGTTTCCCATTGACTTTGCTTGTTGGAAAGTTGCAAAAAGGGATCATGTGACTATGGGACACTATAACCATCATAAAGATGCCAGTCAGATGCCAAGCGCCTGAATTTTGATCACACGACCATGGGGGATGTCGTTAAGTGTGAAAAACGGTCATTGGTCACTTTTTTCAGTGCCATTGTAACTTTGAACAGTCACTAAACGAACTGTTGTAAGTTGAGGGCTGTCTGTAGTTTTTTGCAGATGCTAAAACCTCTCATTCCTCTGCATCAGCTCTTACTTGCTTTTTTAAAGCCTTTGCTTTTCTTCCAGCAAAGTGGCAGGTGGATCCTTATTACTCCCAATGGTCCGTGTTAGATCATAACATGATATTTGTTTGCATTTGGCATGATTAAATCCCCAGTCCGCTATACTCAGGTGTCCTCCAAGGGAGTTGTACCGTATCGCCCACATAGCTGGATTAGAGAAGGCTGGACTAGACATGTGGCAGACGGTAGAGGCATAAGACAATGAGACGACCATAGAACAGGTAGATGGCTTGTGCCCATATATGATCTGAGGGAGGGAGGAAATTAAGCAAATGAGGAAGAGTTAAAGACTGTGAACATCTTCAAGTTAGGAAAATCAGTCTTCACAATTCGTGGCAGCTGCGAGATGCTGTAGACAACACGGAGTTTGGTGTCTGGCAGCCAAGATTACGATTTTTAAGTTCTGAGGATAGCAAACGGGAAACATTCATATACCTGTATTAGCATCCATTTGTTTGTAACGCACCTTGATCAGTTTCAGAAATGAGTCTTGAATTTCAAGGAAGATCCACAGTAGTGCATTTGTTTTGTTCTTTTTAAGTCCTTTCAAATTGATATCGGTAATCTCATGAGGTTAGGGGTTTTTTCTGTATCAAGTAAACATTCTCACCAGTGGTGGGATACAAGTAATTTAACAACCAGTTCTCTGCCCTAATGATTTCTTCCAACAACCAGTTTGCCAAATTGCTCAGAAAGTTAACAACCGGTTCTCCCGAAGTGGTACAAACTGGCTGAATCCCACCACTGATTCTCACCTCTTTAGTCACTTTCAGCCAGGAAACAGTGGACGTTTTAAGGCCTCGTTCTTTTTGCTTGTTTCTGTTGTATTCTACAAAACAGCTACTTTTTGCCATTTGTATGATTGGGCTAAGCTCCATCCAGGGGTCGTATGACTGATTTTACAACTCCACACTGCTTCTGTTTAACATACCAATGTGCGGTCTTCACATCGAGATGTACCATGAGCTCTTGCCTCAATTGAAAAGGTTGCAGATTGGGGAAGGACAATTGAAATACTCCCTACACAAATGAAGATAGCTGGGACAAAGATTTGGGAAAGGGCGGTTTGAGAAAAATGAGAGTGAAGGTGATTGAGAATTATATTTCAGTTACATTTGCAGTTCATTCAGAAACAGTCAGATTTAGCTGAGCGGAAACAGGCATGAGAAAGCTAGCTGAGTCAAAAATAGTCATAACATTTGACAATTATGTAGAACTTTCCACAAGTTGCTTATTTCTGCAGCATTTTATAAATAACGATCTAACAGTAGTTGGCCTTGCAGAGCTGTGTGTGATAATCTTCAAAGGTTGGAAATACCTTGTGTCTAAAAGGGTATACCACACACTATTTTTTCCCTCACATCATCTTTATCTTTAATGAGATAGGAACACAAGCTTAAAACATATATATATGTTTTACTTGTTCTTTTTCTCTTTAAGTATTTATTTCAATTATATCTTGAAGCTATGCTACGTAGGGAGATGTTTAATATATATAAAATTATTTTTAAAAAAAGAGGAAGTGAAAAGGGTAGCACTCTTGGGGGGATTTTCCTTCTATATGTTTTTTTTAGAAAGACAACTTGTCTCCCCAACAAAAAAGGATAGGAAAATAGATGGAATCATCTTGTTAAACCATTTACATATGACTTTCTCATATGGGATTTATGAATGCCTGAAGTCTGAAAATGCACAAGAAAACTTGACAGAAAAATTTAGTGTGGGGATAGGCAACTTCTTCATGGCCCCCAAAGATATATTTAACATTTTTATGAGGTCAGAAAATGGGGACACATCCCACATTAGGACAGAACAACATGTGTGTGTGTGTGTAGGTGTAGGTGTATTCACATGTTTGAAGTGAGAATAATGCAGGAAGCTATATCATTTTGCTGCTATTTAATGATCTAGATTTTTGCAGCCCAGATCTAGCAGCTCTATTTTAGCTTTTTTTTTAATTGATTGTTTTTAAATTAGTAACGGAAAAATAAAAGAAGCAAAAAGAACAAAACACAAAAATACATACATTATAAAAAACAATGTAAGTGCTTAAAAGTGGAAAAGTTTTAAGTGCTTAAAAAAGTAAGAAAATACAACAGAAGAAAAAAATAGTGTGCTGTTAGAAGAATGAACAGTTACAATTTTATATCTAATTATCTGATACAAACATTCAAGTGTTTGTGTGTGTGTGTGTGTGTGTGAGGCAGTATACACACATTATACAGTTACATGACTATCATACTAGTTTAACCTGTTGTACTTCGTTGTACTTTATATTTATCCATACAATTGTAATTTATCCATACATCTGTTCATAGGTAACGAGTATAACCAGATCTTCAATCTTTTGAGGAAATGGAGCCATAATTTATTTTTCCACTTTGCAGTGTCAGTCTTTTAAAAGGACACATAGAATCCATTCCTTGTTTTCATTTGTCAAATTTCATACAATTCAAGAGAAAATTATTCTCTGAAAATTCTAGCTTAAGTTACACAGTCACATTTATAGGTCTACTATCACGCTCTCCCAAAGCATGGTAAGTATAGGACATTGTAAAAATGTATTTTAGAAAGATTGCCCTTATTATGTCCTCAACAAAATGCTGTGCTAGGCAATCCTTTTCTATACAAACATGATGGAATCCAATAAATACTAAATATTATTTTTGTGGCATAAGTCATAAAGTCCAATGACACTCTAGGTATAGAAGGTAAAACACTTCCTATTGTCTAGACTCTAGGCAGTATAGAAACCTCTTAATTCTTTATTAAAGGCTTTCATGTTAGCTTTTACACCACTATCTTTACTAGTGTTCCTTTACTGCCTGACTTAACATGGTAGGAAGTATAGTGCTGTTGTCAAGCTCTTTACAGCAACTCACAATTATAAAAGCAAGACACTCAAGGATTCAGAATAGGCAGGTTTATTGCAGTGAGAAAGTGGTTAAATTACAGAATTTTGGAGTCCAGCTCTCATTTATCCCTGAATATATTAAGGGAGTATCTCCCTGTTACTTTTGATCTTCTATCAGAGTCTTGGTTAATAGGGAGGATGCTAATCACCTATTTGTTATCACAAAAAGGACCATTTATTTTTCTTTAGTATTTTGGAAACTTATCATGTGCATTTCCAAGGTTAGAGAATTCTACCACATTATAGTTTTTGGCAATCAAGGCCAGGGAGCGTTCCCAAGGGTTTTATCCATCTCTGTCTTTTCAACTTAGTGGGTTCAACTACTTTCAACTACTACAGTCTGAGTAGCTAGAACAGATTCTAGCTTACGCCATTGTGGGTCAGATAATATATGCTTCGATAATCTATGATATATCAGGGAAAGATAGATGTGAGCTCTATCAAAATCAATTGATTCTTATGCTTGAAGTAAAATAGAAAAATATGCCAAAAGATCTAAGTTACAACATTTATATGCAGGAAGTATCTAGTTTTCTATGATGTCCTTTTGGCTCCTACCCAGCAGGCTGCTAGATTTGCAACACCATACACTTAAATTGTTGTCACAAGCGATAATATGCCTAGTGGATTTCCAAAAGATGGATGATGAACTAGTTAAAACAGCCATTTGGGGAAAAAAAATCAAACACACGCACGCACACACCCACATACACACCTATAACATGCTTTGGTTCTGTTTTAAGTAAAAGTCAAGATGAGTTATACTGCATAATGTACACTATGTAATATAAAGCAATTAAATGCATTTAAATTCCCCCACCCTGCAAGTGAATTTAGTTGTCTATATATACTATCCCTTGTGGCATTTGGAACCTACAGTTCAAATGGATTTATTCTGTGGTGGGTAATTTTCTGACCAGATTGTAGGTCAGTAGTTTTCTTTATATTTTATTTTACTTTTTAAAAAGAATTTTAAGACTATTAAGAATTCTGTATTTTTAAATTTTTCATGGTTTAGAATCTGACAATTATAGGACTGCCTTCCCTCATAGGTAGTAGGTTTATACATAGGCTCTCCTATGTCCTTAGAAGACTATCAGTGGGACCTGTTGCTGATGCCTTGCCATCATTGCTGAATTCCCTTTTCTATTTACTATCGTCAATTCA
Organism: Masticophis lateralis; assembly: GCA_030761175.1. Classification (NCBI taxonomy): domain Eukaryota; kingdom Metazoa; phylum Chordata; class Lepidosauria; order Squamata; family Colubridae; genus Masticophis; species Masticophis lateralis. The sequence goes on along the minus strand of JAUDYJ010000001.1, from coordinate 196,042,595 downwards.
CAGTGCAACAAATGCCCATTGAAGGAGGATGGCCAACCCTACCCCATTACACTTTAGGAGACATCTGTATTCAGGTCTTTTAGCGATTTAATGTTATATAGTTATTGTTGAATGTGTTATTCTTTTATTAGATTTTAGTGAGTTGGTTTATTTAGTTAGATAAAATTGTCTATATCCAGGTAGTCAGTGGTAACATCTAAAATTTGTTACTACCGGTTCTGTGGGCGTGGCTTGGGGGTAATGTGACTGGATGAGCGTGGCCAATTTTTTTTTTACTTTTAAAAGCATTTTTTCTACAATCTCTTCGGTGAAGAGGTTGTAAAAGGATGCTTTCAAAAGGCTCTGACAATCCCAGCTGAGTTGCCTGATCAGCAGAGACTTTTTTCCTTTTAAATGCCTCTGATGATCCAAGCTGAGTCACCTGATCGTTAGAGGCATTTAAAAGAAAAAAGGGGCTTTTTTTTTCTTTTAAAAGCCTCTGATGATCCTAACTGAGCTGCATAATCACTAGAGGCTTTTTTTGTTTTTTACTTTTAAAAGCATTTTTTTGGCCAAAGAGGTTGTAGAAAAAATGCTTTTAAAAGTAAAAAAAAAGGCCTCTGATGATTGTGTGGCTCAGCTGGGGGTGGGGGGCAGGGATTTTTGCTACTGGTTCTCCGAACCACCTGCCTCCGTCGCTACCAGAACGGCAATCCAGTCCGAATCGGGAGCATTTCATCCCTGTAGGTGGTCCTCAACTTACAACTATTCATTTTGTGACCGGTCGAAGTCACAGTGGCACTGAAAAAAGACTGACGACCGTTTTTCATAATCCCCATGGATTGTGTCCTCAAGCGTCCTCAAAATGTGGACACTTGGCAACTGGCATGTATTTAAGACGGTTGCAGTGTCTCAAGATCAGGTGATCATCTTTTGCGACCTGATAAGCAAAGTCAATGGCGGAAGCCAGATTCAATTAACAGCCATGTTACTAACCTAACAGCTGCAGTGATTTGCTTAACAGCTGGGGCAAGAGAGATCGTAAAATGGGGCAAAATTTACTTAACAACTGTCCTGCTTAGCAACAAAAATTTTGGGCTCCATTGTGGCCGTAAGTCAAGGACTGCCTGTATTATCTCTCTCTCAAAACTCTAGGCAATATAATTCCTTACTCCAGATTAAAATACAGCAGCCCTGCAGATGGCAGACCGTGCATCGCTGCTGTTCAAGAGCCTGCATACTTAAAATTATGTTGATGGCCTTATAGAAGACCTAACAATGAGGGGGGCAGACATGTTTCTGGGGACAGGTGTTTCATGGTATCAGAACTACCGTTGAGAAGGATTGCTTTGAGGTCTGGGTCCCCTTCACCTCACAGTATGCAGGAACTCTTAACCAGCATCTTCTTGATGAACACACAGGTTGAGAAAAATTATTTTGAAGGAGACGGCTTTGTTCCTAACGATGCTTTTAGAAAGCCAAGCTTGACTTCTTATATAGTACAGTGACATTATCCCATTAATTCTATGATCTCTGGTTCACTGAGATCCCTGCACGTTGAAAAAGCTCTTAGAATTACAACTCGAAACTATGCAGAAAAGATAATCAACACCCAAAAGTTCACTGAAGTTGTAGATGTATAATAGGTGGTCTCCTGAAAAATGTTATTTTTTTTCTAAAAAAGATCATCATGGGTGTACATTTCAGTTTGGCTCTAATTAAAACATTAATCCATCTGTGTTGCTTGCTTTAAAAATGCCTTTATTTTAATTCTGTGTGCACAAGAAATCTATATTCTGTGATGGTACTGAAGTGTTGTAACTGTTCCAACACATATAAATCAGGGCTAGTGAATTTGCATAAAGGTTCTTTTCCTCTCCATATTAATTAATAGAAGTTGAGCTATTTGCAAAGGTTTTTGTTTTGGCAGAATCAAATCTCCCATTAACTACCACTTTGGGAAACATGCAGTATTACGTAAGCTGACTTATGTTCAGGGAATCCCTCATTTTCCCCTGCAGTCCCAAACTGACTACGAAAGACTTCTTACTTACACCTTACTTCCTGGAGGAATATTACGCAAATACAAAAATCCATGTTGGATCTTTGCTCTGCATTGCCTGGATAAGATAGTACCCTCCCTATAGAACAGGGGTGTCAAACTCGATTTCATTGAGGGCCGCATTAGGGTTATGCTTGACCTCAGGGGGCTGGAGTGGGCATGGCCAGGGTGGCATGGTCAACCCCGATGTCACTCGTGTCAGAGGCCTATGGTGGCCCGAGCGCTCTGACAGCAAAAATGGGCTCCTGAACTCTGTTCCCAGCTGCCATGATTTCCTGCAACCCCCTGCTAGTGAAAACGGAGTCGAAGAGCTGCCTGCGGCCCTCCCGAGCTCCGTTTTCGCTGGCAGAGGCACCACGAGCCAGTCCTTTGCTGGTTTCCAAGGCAGCCCCCTGGGCCTTGAGTTTGACACACCTGCTATAGAACATCACTGCCCCCAAAGTCAGGCTGGCCCCACCCTTGATGGCCTGTAGACTTGGCTTTACCATCTGTCCTGGGGATCAGGGAGCTCTTAAAATGGCTTCATGCTTCTTGAATGGCTGTGGTCCCCCGGAGATTGCATTTTAAGGTTTTAATTGTTTTTAATGTTTGCATTGTTTATATGGCTGTTTTATTTTTTTGGTTCGCTGGTACTATTTCTGTTTTAATTGTAAGCCACCTGGAAGGCACGCATGTGAGATGGGCAGCTACATAAATTGAATAAATAAATTAAATCAAATGAATCTGGGAGTGAAAGGAGCCTGTGTCAGTTTTCCAGCAAGGTTAGGAAGTACCTTAATAGCTTGAAAAAGAGCAAGTCAAGTTAAATAAATGTTTCTGCTCCCAGAGATTTTGTGAGAGCAGATGTAAGAAAGGAAACATGTACTTGCTGAGGACTGATGAGCGGAGACGGGAAATTTTCAAGTGATGGACAAATTCACTTAGAAGGAAGACAAGGATGCCTGTGTAGGGATTCTGGGCACTGAAAACCTGCTTAGCTCAACTCCCTTGAGCTTTTACTGGGAGAAAAAAAATAGTTCTTCAGATTCTTTTTGGCATCTTTTAAGAGATGTAGAGGGATTTATCATTTATATTTGTTTTTGCTCAGTGAAATAAAACTTCCATGTTCTAGATTCCAAACTCTGTGACATACAGTACATTTGTTGTTATATCAAGGCAATTTATCTGTTGATGACATACCTTTATAAAGTGGTTTGAGCTTGTGGGTTATTCTGTTAATTCTTTTATTTTGATTTCATATATAGGAAGCATTTTTGCCCTTCAGGTTGCTCCCCGGTCCATCTCCGACCACCAACCAGACAGAGATGCAGTCAATTCTATGTTTAGTTTAGTTTAGTTTTATTAAATTTGTATACCGCCCTTCTCCCGAAGGACTCAGGGCGGTGAACAGCCAAAATTAAAATACGTACAATATAAAAATTAAAACAGTTTAAAACATAATTAAATCAATTTGGCTTCCACAATTTAAAACGCTTACTCTTAAAATTCACTCGTTAAATAAATTTCTTAAACCAGCCTGGCTTGCTGAAATAGAAAAGTCTTCAGTCTACAGAAAGTACGGAGGTCCGGGATCAGTCGTATCCCTGGGGATAGCTCATTCCAGAGGGCGGGCACCCCCACAGAGAAGGCTCTCCCCCTGGGGGCCGCCAGTTGACATTGTTTGGCCAACAGCACCCTGAGGAGACCCTCTCTGTGGGAGCGTATTGGCCGGTGGGAGCTTATCGGTGGCAGAAGGTCTCGTAAATACCCAGCCCTAAGCCATGGAGCGCTTTAAAGATGAGAACCAGTACCTTGAAGCGCACCCAGAAGACCACTGGAAACCAGTGCATCTCGCACAGGAGAGGTGTTACATGGGAGTACCACATGGGACCGCTGTGTACCGGTACATTTGCCCAGGTGGTGGTAAAACCCACATATTGCATGCTTTTTAATGTGATGGTTGGAGACTGGAGAGCTCCACATTCAGAACCGCAGTTGAGCATTCAGGTTGGTTATTTTGGACATGTTCATATATCTTAGCCCAATCTACCTGACACAAGACACGAAGATTAAACAATTTTCATAATTTCCTTTAAAGAATTCACTACATAGCTATCAAAAATTTTATAGATGATTATTTTAGAATTTCAACGTTCTAAGGGCTGAGTTTGCAGTGCTTAGATTCACACTGTTGGCATATCTAAATAACCCTATATAAATTCAGAGAACCTTACACATTCCTTCTTCATAAGAATTTTTGTGAGCAAATTATATTATGAACAATAATATAAAACTAAATATGACAGATAAGTATGCAGAAGTGTAATTATTATTGTATTTCCCCATATCAGACTAAAGTTTGGAACTAGCTGAACTAAGGAAAATGTGTTTAAATTCTTAGGAGAAAAAAAACAACAGGATGGCTGGATGGAGACATAGCGTCATAGAATCTGAGAGGTGGGGGGTCATCTTGAGAATTGCCCTTCCTTACCGTGTCCTTGGTTTCTTTGCTACGTACTAAAAGATTTGGCAAGTCTGACTAAAGAAATGACATGATGAATGTCTGGAAATAGTCACTGCACACTTAGCAGATTTCGGGAGCAATTTCTGCCAAGCATTTCCCAAACACTATTTCAGGAAATCAGGGGAATCTGTATTCTACTATCGAATGCTGTGAATCTGTCATTGCTTAACATTTGGTTTTGATTTTTTTTTTTTTGGTACTTTCCCATTTTTTTTTCATAGCAAGGAACAGGTAACAATGTTTTTTTAAAGCACATCTTTATATTCAAATCCGTGTTGTCATTTTAAAAAAATCCACACCGATAAAGAAACCGAATTCCTCCCAACTGATTTGTAAGGGCTCATTGTGAAGGAAGATTGCAAAGGAACCAGGTTTTCCATCCAAGTCTTCCAGGCCTGGAAGAAAGAGAGGGCAGCATAGTTAGTTAGTTAGTTAGTTAGTTAGTTAGTTAGTTAGTTAGTTAGTTAGTTAGTTAGTTAGTCAGTCCGTCCTATTTTCAGTTATTTGATCTTTCTGCATCCAACCAGTTTTCTGCAGAGCTAGAATGGGGTGTGTGGACGATGCCCAAAGGAAATATGAAATTTTGGAAAATGATGTATCTCATTTTGTGAGAGAACCTCCTCATGCTGTCACAAACTAAAAGGAACCAATGGCCAATGTATCCTATGTATTTATTATTTTAGGGGTTCTTTAAGCTATAAGCCTGTCAGGATGTCTTAACATATTTAAAAAAAGAGAGAGAAAAACTCAAAACAATGAGAAGGCAATTGAACTGGAAGGAGAAAGCTACACTTGAATTGCAGAAATGTATTGTTGATATGTACTCTTTGTGAACATTTGAATTACTGTATTTTTGGACTATAAGACGCACCGGTGTAGTTCTTCTATTATTTTTCTTGCAGAAATCCATTGATACAAGTTGCGGTGGGAATGAGTAAAATGAATGACATGGAAGGTTCTCTGTTATCAAATAGATTAAACTCATATCAAACAGATTAAATGGAAGCCAAAAAGTGATACAGCCTTATTTATTTTCTGGTTTCTAAAATATTATATTCTGCCCTGAATATCTAATTGATATCTGCCCTACTCAAGTTCTGAGTTGCAATTGCCTCCTCAGATCTCTTTCCTTGCTATGTACTAAGCAGGAGTTAAATTTCTTTCTTGTAAATAGTTGGGATCAAGAGGCTTAGATTTGCTATAACAATCCTTCCCAAGGTTTGGTTTTCTTTTCTTCTTTTCTTTTTTTTGGGGGTGGTGGGGAGGAGTACAGATTTATGCAGTCCCTCCGATAACAACAACAAAAATGAAGTTTAGGCTGAGGGGGCAAAACGACTTAATGTTCACCCTCTCACATGCTGTGCAGGCTCATTTAACCAGAGGGCATTCAGGGTTTGAAATTAGAGTGCCTCGATTTTTCCCCCTTCTTTTGTTTGCAGGTCACCTTTTAATGGAACTGTAAAAGCTAAAATATAGACAGTAATCCTCCTATTTGTCATCCTCATTGCTGAAGGGCTTAAAAGTTCAGAAGGGTAGTAACTCAGCTGTCAAAAGCTGAGGAAGGAAGAGGGACAATACCTTAAGTTTGTTTACTTCTATATGTGAAGGCGCCTTTAGCCATGAGGGAAGCTGGACATTTTAGAATGGGGTGCTTTTCACCCCATAAATGTTACTTCCCACAGTATATGCCATGTGTGAGGGTAACCTTTGTAGGACTATAATCAACATGACTGCATTATTCGTTTATACTCCTTTATGCTTTTGCAAACTGATAAACACACACTGGAGTCTGCTTTTGATGTAAGGCAGATGCTCTGTGTAACCTGTGGTTTTTCAACTGGCAAATTACAGATTTCTATAATTATTCTGTCCCCATCACCCTTCCTTCTCCCTAGTAATTCTGTCCTCTCTCCTTGTTGCATGAATAGTTTCGTGCTATACCTCTATTTGCTCCACATGTAGCTGAATTTAACCAGGATTAGAAAGCTCTTGAAACTTTTGGCTTGGGTAACATTACTGGCAACAGTACATACTTAAGCATATGGCTACTGGACAGTACAAAAACGAGAAGAGAAAATTAGTTCCCCGAAAGAAGGCAAAATAGTTCATATTCTAGGAGTTGACTTCACATCTGCAAAGCTTGATCTACTGCTGAACATCACACAGAGAACAGTGGTTATTTTTATTATTACCACTAGCTGCCTTAAATGGCTAAAATGGCTAAAAATAAATAAAAGGGCATTGTTGATGGGTTGTATTTCCATGTGTGTCAAATTTTTAAATCACCGTTTTCCAGTGGTGGTATTCAGCCGGTTTTGACCGGTTCCGGCAAACCAGTAATGGCCTGCCCACCCGCCTATCCCACCCCAGCGTAATGCTGTCCTATTTAGACACATTTTCGAGGCCGGGCACATGCACGGAAGCCACATGTGGCGAACCAGTGGTAAGAATATATGAAACCCACCGCTGCATTTTTTCAGATTGTAGATGGGGATCCAGAAAAGCATATATGATTAGAAATATGGGACATTAACATCCTTTCTTTTTCTTTCCTCTGCAAGCAGATTAACACGGAGATCCCGTTTGAGATCAGTTTCTATAAGGATATTGAAATGTTTTCAATTCTTACATTTTTAAAAAATCTATATCTTTCTGTTTGGCAATACCCAACATGATTTAAGCAGGTCTAATTAAGTTTCTCTTCCTGGCTTATATTTGGTTTGAGTTTGCTCCTAATAAAGAAGGAAGAACATAATTATGTATGCTACCTTTATCTCAAACTGATCCTTTGTTGGCCAGGTAGTTTTCACTTTTACTTTTATATTGACTCTACAGTGCTTTGGGATTTGAGAGGAAAAGCTGCTTCTGAACATACATGTAACACTTGTCTGCAATTTTTTAGAGCAACTGCATCTTTTCCCAAGATCAGGTGTCTTGTAGCTGCAGCTACAGCACAGACTCTGGAAATGACATGCATGATTTAGCCAGGAAGCAGCCTAAAATACAGAAAACAAATCCTTTGCCATCTACTGGTTATCTGGAATTTTTACAGCCCAGATTTGGTAACCTTAGTTAAGGACTTGCAGCCAGTTGTTTCATGCATGCCCATGGATTCTTTTTGGTTTAGGGCTGCTGCATCACTCTGAAATATATTTCAAAAAGGTGTGTGTGTGTGTGTGTGTGTGTGTTAAATGTACCCTTGTGGCATCAGGCCACAAATGTCAATTGGGGGGAAAAAGGCATGGTATTTGTAATTTTAAAAAGAAAAAGAATGGCTTCCTTGAATCAGTTTAAATCAGAAACACATTTTCCCTGTACTGATTTTTCTTTTTCTTCTTATGTATTTTGACTCTGAAGAATCTGATAATCTGGTAATTTTATCTCCATTTATTTTCATGGCAGTTTAAGAATCAATCTATGGGAGAGCAAGGCTGACTGATGAATTGTTTGGACTTACTTGCCAGTCTGTTTTTATATATAAATTAGTTTTTATGTATAGCTGAAAAGAAAAGTATGACATGTAAAGTTGTGATATAATAAAAGTTTTAGGCATAACCCTATATTTAATTCCTGAGACTAAGTCCAGTGAACTCAGTGGTACATACTTGTGAGTAGGTGAGTAGGTGTGTTCAAATAAATATATATAGTCCACAAATAGATCAAACACAGTTGTCCTTAATATACACAGTCTATGTTCACTAGTTCCCCTAATATGCATAATTGATAATATATACTGTATATTGAGAAATTTGTCTAATTTCCTGGTGTTTGTTTTTGTTATGTAAATATCTTTGTTTCTGAATTTTTCTTTAAACTATTCCCAACAACCACTAGTTATTTGAAATAATGCCATTTAAACTGAGAATTCTCAGTTCATCAAACTAAATAATGAGTTTTTGTTTTTTTTATTACATTTCTATGCCGCCCATTTCACTGGTACAGCAGCTCCTCATAACAATGACAATTAGGTTATCCTTGCATTACTGCTTTGTGGATGTGTATAGTCATCACTATAGTTGACCATGTGAATGCTATGGTATTGTAACATTGTTCACATTCACACAGTTGGGAAACCAGTATAAATGCTCCCCTGTATTAGCTGGTCAGATAGAACAAATTATCTAGTACAGGGGTGTCAAGCTCGATTTCATTGAGGGCCGCATCAGGGTTGTGTTTGACCTCAGAGGGCCAGGGTGGACATGGCCAGCATGATGTCAGTTATGTTGGGGGCACCTTTGGCAGCCCGAGTGCTCTGCCAGTGAAAACGGGCCCCCAAGCTCAGTTTTCAGCTGCGATGGCCTCCTGCAACCCACTATCAGCGAAAACACAGCTTGCCTTCCTGCGCTGTTTTCGCTGGCAGAGGCACTGTGGACCGGTCCTTCGCTGTTTCCAGGGCAACCTCATGGGCCAGGTCTAAGCACCCTGTGGGCCGGATCCAGCCCCCGAGCCTTGAATTTGACATCCCTGATCTAGTACATAGATTTAAATAAGCAACAGTTTTTTAATCTTCTCAGCCTGATTTCTCATTTAACCCCACAAGTGAATTTTACTTCTTGTTTAGAAAAAAAACACCAAAATAATATTTTCTAAAGTATGAAAGAAAAGCTGGCTAAGAAAGAAGGAAAGAATTAAAGGTAATATCTTTATCATTGTCACCAATGTGACTCTTCTTAACTACTTTCAGATAAAAGGGCATCTCTCTCTGTGTCTTTCTTTCTCTGGAGTTGCCAGACTCAGCCATTATTAGGCGAGTTCTGAAGAAGGAAGACAGCTACCGGTAGTATTTTCCCTTAGGGATGTAAAGGCAATCCCATGCGACCAGCCCATCGTAGATTACAAGCAGGATGAGCACACCTCCTTCCTTTCTTCTACTGTCTCAACTGTGAATTTTAAAAGGGGAGGGTTCTTGCATTTTACAAATTGTACTGGAAAAGTAATTGATAGATGGAAAAGAAGAGTTGAGAGAGAGAGAGGCACTATCCCCCCCAACATACTTTCAAAAAAACCTCATTGGTCTTTAATAGCCATACACAAGTTGGGGAATGCTTGTTGTGTAATTTTAAAAAGTGTGGGTTGAATGTGTTTAGTATGATAACTTCTCGATTTTCCTGCTTTGTCTTCTGCTCCACCATTGCAGCCTTCCTCTGTTACATAGGTCATCAGTTGACAAACTTTTGTCACAACATCTGGAATATGAGATGAGAGTTGGAATTTCTTGTGGGCAGGATTCCCTGCAGTAGTCCATGAGGTCAATTGGTTGTTGTGAAATAATATTGGTTATTCATGTTGTATTCCTACACCATTCAAAACCGTGGCTTAAAATGCAAGTAAAGTGAGGTCGGATAGACCTAATTGATATATAAAGGTAAATTAGGTTGTTCTCTCTCCCCCAGAATATAACATGGATATATTGTACCGAATATTAAGTTATTAAGGTACTATATATATGTTATTTGTTTTGTTGATTTATTTGTCATATATTTGGTGTGTTGTTATCTTTTTTAATGATAAATGTAAATAAAGATTATTTAAAAAAAAAAAGAATAGCCAGCCTCTATTCTAGGAGCAGGTTCCTCTCTTTTACAATCCTGACTCTGCCTTCTATCTGCAGGCACAGAAAATTGATTTCTTTCATTATTCTATCAATTGATTCCTTTTGTGCAGCTTTTTCTTCAGTGCACAGATTGAAGAAAATTACAGGATAGGATAAGAAGACCCACAAAGTCAATACAAGTAGTCCTTGACTTACAGCCACAATTAGGACCAGAATCTCTGTCAGAAGCTAAGGGATGCCATCGTTAGGTGAATTGCACCTGATTTAAACAAATTGTATGGTCTTTAAGCAAATCTGATTTGTTCCATTGATTTTCCTAGTCAGAAAGTGTCTTAATTTTGTTCACATGACTGCAGGGACACAGCAGTGATTGTAAGCGTGAGACCTGGTCATAAGTCATTTTTTTCAGTGCCATTGTAACTTGGGGGGGGGGCGTTGTTAAACGAATGGTCGTAAGTCAAGGACACACAGATTTGAGCTTTCTAATAAGACTGAATAAAATATAAAAAGTAAGGTAATTAGTTTTGCGTTTATCATTGTCACTTTCAAATAGCATAGATACTTTCTGTCCTGGGAAATACCCTGCTCAAAAAAATAAAGGGAACACAAGCAGAAGACATCCGAGATCTGAATGAATGAAATAGCCTTATTAAATATTTGTTTGTTACATACAGTAGTTTTGTGTTCCCTTTAGGTGTTTGAGTAGTGTATAAACTACTGTATGTAAAGAACAAAGTATTTAATAAGGCTATTTCATTCATTCAGATCTCGGATGTCTTCTGCTTGTGTTCCCTTTTTTTTTTTTTTTTTTTTTTTTTTTTGAGCAGTATATAATTTTTGCAAAGAAATTATCAGTCCAAGCTTATCGAAAGTTCAGGTTACTTAGGGTCATATAGTAATCTAGAGTCCAAACATTAAGCAGGTTTAACCCTATTAATTTCATGGAGCTGAACCATACTTTCTCCGATGATTGATTGCGGTCCCTCTTAGATGGCCAAAGAGGATTGGACCCCTTCCAATTTTTGGGATCTCTAACCATAAGAATTTTAATAAAATCATAACATATTAAAATAAAATACCAAGTGATTGTAGTTTTCTAAGTACAAAAAAATGGCAAATACAGAAATTTGAGCTCTCCCTTTTGAATTTGAAGTCCAGGCCAAATAGTTCCAATTGATTCTGCTTGATTATAATTTTCTATTTAAGGGGAGGGGGGGTTATTCTAAGGAAAATGGTATTCCATAAAGTAGAGAATATTTGCGAGTCTCCATTTGATCCTGAAGTAAAAACCTAAGGCAATAAAAGGATACTGGAAATTATAATTCGATATCATCTGGAATTCACTAACATCATGTTTCCTATTATTAATTAAACAGGCATTTCCCCTAGAAATTCTTTGGGAGTATGCTTGGTTCCCAAAACAACATTAACTTAAAGATAGATATTTATATATTGCTTGGATTTTAACATCAATATCTAGTTTTCAGAATGATAAAATATATTCAGTTGAAACCAATTAAACGAACTGCTGAAAACTCTAATTTAATTCTACGATGCTTATAAATTTCCTGTTTATTCATGGCATGCTTTATTTTTCTGCATTTTTTCCTGGTGGTTTTTTTTTTTTTTTTTTTTTTTTTTGGTCTTATCTTTTGCTTTGTTCAAAACACACAATCCATTTTGCTGAGAGATTTATTTAACTGGTATTGAAGAGAGAGAGAAAGAGAGAGATTATTGTTTAGATAATGTTCCAGGTATGGTGTGCTGTACAATTGTACGGTAATTTAGTAGTGGCATCTGCAGTTGCATAATCTGTTTACTGAAAATCCAAACAATCAAAGGCTCTTTCTTTTCTTTTCTTTTCTTTTCTTTTTTTTTTGCTTTGCTTTTTTGGCTTGAAAGAAAAGTAAATTAACGCGGTGCTATTTTAATCTCCATGCCATGTGGGATACTTTAATCCACATTGAGCCTTAAACCCTCCTCTGTTTAAGCTAAATCTAAATTTGGCATCATCATGCTTAACTAACTTTACAATTCTCATTTTTTTACCCCCCAATCTGAAATGAATCCCATAGATTAAGAGGAAACATTCCAAGTAGTCGCTGAATCTTATCACCTTGGTGGCCAATCTTAAATTTACTTTTGCAGCAGCTGTGTCCTAACACCCAAGAACAAGTTGAAACTGAGATCCAGTTTACCAAGGAATGAGGTGAGCTGTAGCTGCTCTCTCTGCAGCTAAGAGGAATGTGAACTCATTGCTGTTACTCTAAATTTCAGACACAACTGAAGTGTGCCCAGGGTTAAGTGCAACTTCAGACTGAGTTCTTGCCTTTCTTCTGTGATTTTGAAGTCAGCCTGGCATCAAGCATCTGCTTCTTTAGATATAAAATAAAGCAAAGGCTTGTGTTTATCATGAGGCAATAGAATGACCTGATTTGAAATGACCTTTCAAGCAAATCAATCAATCAATCAATCAGAAGAGAGCTGGAAAGGACCTTGGAGGTCTTCTAGGTCAACCCCCTGCCCCAGCAGGAGACCCTATACCATTTCAGACAACTGGCTGTCCAGTCTCTTCTTAAATGCTGCCAACAATGGGGCACCTGAAACTTCTGAAGGCAAGCTGTTCCCACTGGTTAATTATTTTCACTGTTAGGAAGTTCCTCCTTAATTCCAGGTTGCTTCTCTCCTTGATTGCTTGCATCCATTGTTTCTTGTATGAATCCTTCAGTGGTTTTATTTTGAACCACTTCTATGTTTGAAATGGATGTTGTCTGTGGTTTTTTTTCCTAAAAATGTGGAAAGAGAAATCTTGGGTGGGTGCAGGTTGAAATGTTTAGAGAGAAATGGGCTTGCAGTGATGGTTGTGGAATCCGCTTTCACTTGTGCAAAGATTTCAGAGGTGATAAGAAGCAGTAGGAGATGTGCAGCCAAGTTCTCATGCTTTGCCGAGACCACAGAAGAACACAGCCTGTCTTTCATATAGTCAAGGCTGCAGTCATCACAGTAAGAAACTGGTTTACGGGTGAGATATTTTTTTTGCATCCCTAGTCGTTTCTTACCTTCCTCCCTTATTTCAGTTTCTTTTTTAAATTTTCGGAATTGAGAAGTGTTTTTTTTTTAATTAAACATGAGTATATCTGGCCACTTATAATGATTAAAAATCACCAGCAGATGACCCAGAGAAGGAAAGTCTTTGAGAGGGGAAGAAAAGACGGTTGTTTATTGGCTCAGGTTCCTTAACTATTGCAAACATCACTGCTCTACAAACACGCCGCTCGTTAAAGCTGGTCCCTGGGCATTTTCACAATTTATTGCTCATCTGGCTTGACTTCAGTTGAAAAGTTGAGCAAATTTCCCCTGAATTGATTTCTTCCATGCATCAAGGTTGTAATAAAAGAAGAAAGAAAATGGTGCTTAATGAGACTTTTAGTTACTCTAGTTAAGAGAAAGAATTGCTTAAACAGTTTATTCCCTGACATGTTGCTTTAAACCCCTTCGTTTTATGGCGCTGCTGAGTAGGGCAAAAAGGGATCTGCAGGACGCAAATAAGCACAGCATAATCCACCTCTTTCATTTTTTTTATTGCCCCGCAATGTAAATTATTTGGCATGCCTTTTCATAATGAAAATATTACTGTTAATGTGTAGAGTTGATTGTTTTGTTTCTGTGCCTTCATCAGGGGTATTGGCAAAAATATACTAGTCTTAAATTCTGATGCAATATATATATGTATCCTGTTTCCCCGAAAATAAGATCCAACCGGAAAATAAGCCCTAGCATGATTTTTCAGGATGCTTTGAAATATAAGCCCTGTGACTTCCGGTGGCGCCTTCCTCGTTGGCGGCGGGCTTTCTCATGCCCGCCGGTCTCCCGGCGCGTTAGAGCCGCCTCACAGCTGGCAGGCGGCTCGAAAAACCTGTTCCTCGGCGGGAGGAACAGGCAGAGCTTCTGGGGGTGAGGTAGAACCTCTTTGAGCCCCCCAGGAATTTTCTATGTCCTGGGGAGGGCTCAGAGGGATGGTTCCCTCCATACCCCCAGGGTATGCTCCGCGCCGAGAGGATCCTCCGCTAATTACTTAATTAGCGGAGCCAGACGTGGGAGCAACACCACGATTGAAACTACATTTGGAGCAAGCTGGAAAAGAGAAAAGAAAAATTCAAGCAAGTATGGATTTTTTCTTTAACGGAGTTTTTTTTTCGGAAGAGGAGGGGGGGGAAGGGGGAAGGAGAGGAAGAAAATTGAAAGTCTTTAAGATGGCGACAGGCTCTGCCTGAAATGAAAGTGTCAGTATGAAAGTATCCAGTTACAGACAAAGAACCCAAAGGAATAGAGGTTGATTTAAACAGATTTTTTCTACCCTTTTTTTTTTTCTTTTCTCTATTGAAGTAAGGAAGATTCTTTTTCTTGGGTTTTTTTTTTTTAAAAAAAGTAAAGATGCCTAAACCTAAAGGAAGGGGGGGCTCCCCTTTGAATCAGACGAATAAAGTTGAAATGTCTCATGTGCAGAGACTTACAGAACAGGAGTTAAAAGAGTTAATTACAAGGTCCTTAGAGAGTGTGGTAGATAAGATAAAAGGTTCACAGAAGGATCTTGAGGAACTGGTTTCTGGGAAATATGACCAATTAAATCAAATCATTGCTCAAGTAGCCTCAGATTTTTCAACAGCGCTGGCTGCAATGGGGAAGAAAATGATTGAGATGAGTAGTAAATTTGAATCTCAAATACAAGAGTTACAAATGAAACTCCTGGAAGCAGAGGCCAATAATCATAATATTCAGAATGATGTTATTATGCTTCAAATTAAGACTATGGAATCTGCAATTAGATTGAGAGGGATAAAAGAAGATAACAGAGAAAATCTAAGGACAACTTGTGCAAAGGCCTTTGCAGAATTATTAAAGTTACAAGATGAATCAATTCTGGGCTCTATAGTGAAAGTTTACAGAGTTAACTCACGTTTGGCTAAACAAAGGAATTTGCCTAGAGATGTCGTTGTTTACTTCACGGATAAAAGACTGAGAGATGATATTCTACAAAAGTCTTATGCCGATAGACTGCAGGTAGCAGGCACACAAATCAGGGTCTTCAAAGAGCTACCTTCGAAGGTTTTAAAAGACAGGAAAGATTTTGATTTTCTGGTCAAGGAATTGAAGAGAAGTAATATTCTATTTAGATGGGACTTTCCAACTGGTATAATTTTTAGATATCAAGGTGTGAGACACTGTTTGAATACTATTGAAAAAGCAGAATATTTTTATCAAAATATTTTTAAGGGAGCACCGAAACATCTCAAGAATAAAAAGTCAAAAATAGAGTTTACAAAATGTGAAAAGAAAGAAGAAAATCAAAGTGTGTTAAAAGTAAAAGGAGATTTTGGTGGTTGTCCAGAGGATTCTATTATGGATTTTTCGGATGAGAAAACGGAATACCCGTGTTTCTGAGGGATTACAAGACCTTGAACTGCTGGAGGAAGATTCAAAAAACAAAGTCTTACATCGAGATGACCAGCAGCAGAGGTCCAATACTCTTCAAGACATGGGGGTTGATGCTAATCGACAGGAATTAGAATTCAATGAAGAAATCCGACTGGAAACCACAGGTGATAAATTTAAAGAGCATCCTGAATTGCCTGATATTGAATCAGAAAGCATTGAAAGATTTGGAAAAAATGGATCAAGCACAATAACTGGTTAAAAGTTCATTCTAAATTGGATTAATTTTAAACTTACACATTAAAATGGATTATAAAAATTTTTACTATGAAGTTTATCCTGGACTGGACATGATATCCTGAGTTTTGATAGATTGCTGCAAAATTAGCAGCGATCACTGGTTACCCAATTATATATTTTGGCGGAACATATCGTCTAGGAGAAGACTAAGAACTTGAAAACATCTTATAACCCGAAGGATTGAATTGCAAAGGGTGGCAGGATTTGAACTAATTTCAAAGGAACATCTGGGAAGCAGCTTTTGTTTGAAAGGCTGCAAAAGCTTATTTTTAGGTATAGTATAAGCTAGCTGGAATGATTTTTCCTAGAGGGTGAATATCTTCGTGGTTGGATTTTACTTATATAAAGTCACTCGGGGGGTTGTGTGGAGGAATGTTTTACTTTGTTGATGGGGGCAGCGGCAAGATGAAGATTATTGAAGCGGATTTATGAGAGGAAATATATTTGACATCACTCAAGTTGAAGAGAAGATCGAAATTTGGATTATATAGACTGAGAAATGAATTAAAAGATAATTTTTTTATGATATAACTGTATGATTATAACTATATATGCATATATATTTTTTGTGTTTTATGTTTTTGGGGGTTTTTTTCTCTTTAGTTAAGGGTGTAGTTAGGATAGAACTATAATGGTGTTCTTAACTATAATGGGGTTTTTTTTTTATTACAATATTGTTTAAATATATTAATGTTTGTTTCTGTTAGTTTGTTTTTTACTTTTGTGCCCTCTTTCCCTCTTTCTCTTTCTTTTCCTCCTTCGAAATTTGTTTAATTTAGAATTTGAATATTTAATAATCCTTTTCTTTTTCCCTTGTTCTAAATTTTGTTTTTTTTTAAACTTGTAGCGGAAGTCAGGGGGGGGATAGGGAGGGAAAGGGTTGGGGAGGGAAGATGGGAGGGGTAGGGGAGGGGGATTGGGGGGGGGAGAAAATGGAAAAATTTTGTATTGTAAAACTTTTTCAATAAAAAAAAAAAGAAAGAAATATAAGCCCTGCCCCCCCCAAAATAAGCCCAAGTTAAGATCATCAGCCAGACGAACGCAATTAGTACTGTATTTCCTCGAAAAGAAGACCTAACCAGAAAATAAGTCCTAATGCAACTTTTGGAGCAAAAAATAATATAAGACCCAGTCTTATTTTCAGGGAAACATGGTATATCACAGAGTGGTAATTTGTGGTTCACACGCTCTGCAAAACCACATTAAGCTGTGCTCCCCCCCCCTTTTTTTTTTTGGTTCCCAGGTGTTTCGACAACCCTGATCCTACCCTGCTCTCACTTCTTGATTTTGACACAGCCAAGGTCACTTTCATTAGCTCTGGAAGAGCAGCTGAGCAGCTGTCTTGGTTTGAGGTTTAGGCTAGAGAAGGAGGCTTTATCCTCTCCCACACAGGGGACTCTAATGCATTCAGGATCTTTATTTTCATGCTATTTTTCATGCTATTAAGAGCAGTGGATAAGTAGTGATCTTGTTAAGGAGTATCAGGAGGAGAGGAGAGTTAAGTTTGGCTTCTTCCCCAGGAATTCTGACATGGCCAGGGAAGTTGCTTATTATGGTTTATTGCTAAATTGGGTGAGGCAATGTATACTGTGTGTGAGAGAGACACATAAAATAAATGGAAGAGAGAGGTGGGTAGGTGAAAGGTGGGGGGGAGAGTATCTCCTGAATATTGGGTTTCATTCCAGGACAATATACATGATTCCCAAATATTCACCCATATGTGGATATAGTCTCTATTCCACCAGGGCTGTGGAGTCAGGAGATAAATGTTCTGACTCCGACTCCTCAGGTTTTTTTACTTCCGACTCCGACTCTGACTCCAAGTACCCAAAATTTCCTCCCGCTCCGGCTCCGGCTCCTCAGTTTTTTGTGCTTCCGACTCTGAGTCTGGGTACCCAAAATTTCCTCCGACCTCGACTCCGACTCCGAAGCACTGAATTCCACTCAGAGTCATTAGAAGTCAGATGATATACATATATAAAGATGATATACATATATAGCAGGTAACAGTAGCTCCCCTTGAAAAGTTTACATCCTCTTGGCATCAATACAGCATACTTCCCATCAAACTGCAATTCCCCAACTTGAATTCCTAAGGACTTCTTTGTTTAGATAAGGAGTACGCAGGCAAGACTCAAGTTGCCTATATAAACTGCAAAACTTCAGATGGCCACTATATCAGTGGTGGGTTGCTACCGGTTCTCCCCAGTTTGGGAGAGCTGGTAGCGAAAATCTTGATGTGAGAGTGAACCAGTTCACTCCAATCGTCAGCTGGGCCTTCCTGCCCACCCCTGCGCTATACCTATCTTTATTCCTTTGTTTTTAGCCCAGCTGTAAGGCGCTGCAGAGCGGATTGCCCTGCCTCAGCTGTATTGAAATTGAATGTGCTTGCGTGAAGCGAACCAGTGGTAACACCGGTTAGAACCCACCACTGCACTGTATGGCAGTGAAGTGATAAGAAAGATCTGACCCTTTACTGCCACCCAATAGCATATCCAGATTTTTTGTAACCCATTAAAAAAAAGTCTAATTGAAAGGGCATCTTTTATTGAAAATCACTGATTTCACAAGGATCCTAAACTCAACCTCATATCCAAGCTTCTACTTCTGAATATTGGGCATCCAATCTAATTACAGTCATTAAAGACAGCAGAAATACTCCACATGGAATCTCTGTCCTATTGATAAAGGCCAGTGCTTATGTGTGTACCTGCTGGGTCTTTCACACAAACACACACTGACCACTCTCACACATGGATTCTTGCAAAAAAAAAAAAATCCTTTTGTCTCAAGTGCTTGGGATGTTGGATATATATTTCTTGCCTCTGTTAGACCCCTTGCAGTTTGCCTACTGAGCAAATAGATCGACAGATGATGATGCGATTAATATGACTCTGCATTACATCATACAACATCTTGAATCTCCAAAGACCCATGCAAGGGTCCTTTTTGCAGGCTTTAGTTCAGCATTCAATACCATTGTTCCAGACATTCTTCTAACCAAGTTATACCAGCTACTTGTACCTGAACACACTTGTAAGTGGATCATAAGCTTCTTAACAAACAGGAAGCAGCAGGTGAAGCTAAGCAGAATCGTATCAGATACCTGTACAATTAGCACAGGGGCCCCCCAAAGCTGTGTGCTCACCCCACTTCTCTCTGTATACCAATGACTGCACCTCTAATGATCCATCTGTTAAACTACTGAAGTTCGCAGATGGCACAACAGTGATCAGTCTCATTCGAGACAATGATGAATCTGCATACTGACAGGAGGTTGAACAACTAGCCTCATGATGCAACCAGAACAACCTGGAAGTGAACACACTCAAAACTATAGAAATGGTGGTAGACTTTAGAGAAACCCTTCCATATTTCCACTTCTCACAATACTAGACAACACAGTATCAACAGTAGAGACCTTCAAATGTCTAGGTTCTACCATCTCTCAAGATCTAAAATGGACAGCTAACATAAAAAATGTCATCAAAAAAGCACAACAAAGAATGTTCTTTCTGCGCCAACTCAGAAAGCACAAACTGCCCAAGGAGCGGCTGATCCAGTTCTACAGAAAATTATTGAGTCTCATCTGCACCTCTATAACTGTCTGGTTTGGTTCTGCAACCAACAAGACAGACACAGACTTCAGAGGACAATTAGAACTGCAGAAAAAACAATGGCTACCAACCTGCCTTCCATTGAGGACCTGTATACTGCACGAGTCAAAAAGAGGGCTGTGAAAATATTTACAGATCCCTCACATCCTGGACATAAACTGTTTCAACTCCTACCCTCAAAATGACGCTATAGAGCACTGCACATCAGAACAATTAGACACAAAGACAGATTTTTCCCGAATGCCATCACTTTGCTTAACAACTAATTCCCACAACGCTGTCAAATAATTTATTAAGACTGTATTACTATTCTTCTTCTCTTTCTTACTAGTATCTATCTCTTCCCACTTATTACTATAACCATGTTGCTTGCATCTTTCAATTATATTTTTTTATTTGTTTCATAGTACGATTTGATAGCTTATTAGTAACCTTGACTATCACTAAGTGATCTTTTTATTCTTGATGAATGTATTATATTCTCCTTATGTACACTGAGAGTATATACACCTAAGACAAATTCCTTGTGTATCCAATCACACTTGGCCAATAAAGAATTCTATTTTATTCTATTCATTCTAGTCTATTTCTTCTACTTGCTCCCAACTCTTGGTTGCTGTGGTTCCTAAAAAGAGGAGTATTTATTTGATCTTAAAGCAGCTGTGTGACCTTGGGCCAGTTATTCTCCCTCAGCCCAACTCACCTCACAGAGTTGTTGTTGTGGGGCATATGGGAAGAGAAAGGAATATTAGGTATATTTGTCATCTTGAGTTATTTATAAAAATAAAGATAGGAGATTATATCTCTCTCACACACACACACAGTCACACACAAAAGTATGTGTGTGTGTATGTGTGATAAAGATGCAAATGTGTGTGTCTGCCTTGGACTTCAATGTGTTGCTAAAAGACAACATTCTTTTCATTTGTGTTAGGTGGCCTATATTTGTCAGGATAGCAATTCCAGGCCAGTTTGTTCTCCATTGTTTGTTTGTGAACTGATAGTTATCTGGGCAGTAACAAACCCTTCAAACTGTTTGGCTCCAGTCAGCTTTTATTGCATGGGAACAGATGTTTCCTGGTACAACTGGAATTCTTTCACAACCGATTAAATGGTTTTAATGATCCTTACTCCATACAAATGATTATATGACATCACATTGACACAAAGTATTGGATTTTTAAAGGATGTTTTCTGTATAAACAGTGTATTCTCCCAGGGCGGTTCTGCTGTTTGTTTTTTTAAGGCAAATGTGCCCTCGTAGTAATGCAGATCGTAAGACTTTGAAAATCTTCTTGATTTTCACAATATTGATATTCTATTTTGGAAGAAACAGATGTAAACCATTTTTTGTTTCATTTTTCTGTGCTTCAAAGACTATTCTTCCACTTGCTTTCAATTATATGTGATGTGGATAAATAAATAACTCTTAGGGGTTAAAGCCACAAACTTCTGTTGAAGTACTGTATAATAAAAACATACACCCACAAATAAATTGTTGCTAATCTAAGTTGTTTGCTTTAGATTAGTTGTTCGTGTTTATATATGATATTTTCCTGAATGTTACGTTTTCCAGAATGCAATGATATAGATTAATCACACCTGTAAAATTATCAATAGCCATTGGCACCATTATCTAAAGATAGTGGCTTCACCTGTACTGTAATGCTTATCTTTGTGATTGAGAGGCATTCAAGCAGAAGCTTGAATTGGGGGTTTAGATGCAGGCCAACATTTTATATAGTTATTTACTTAGTGCACATTGCATCCTGCCTTTTCTTGCAAAAATGCTTGGTAAGATTTATCATTTGAAACGACCTCTCAGAGATAAGATACAAAAGAAAAAAGGAGAGGAAAATAAACACACTTCAGATGACCTACAGTGCAATTTTGTTATTTATAAAAGTTAATTCATAGGAGTGAAACTCAATTCGGAGTGGTGAGAAGGGTCCCATGGGGTGCTCACTTGGAAACATTGTAATTGTAATTTGGGGAGTGTGACCAATGTGAGGACAATCTTCTCCATTGTGGCGGGGAAGATCATCCAGGAATGGGTAATTCTCTGCTTGGAGACCAAGTCAGATTTTCTTGGCCACGCCTCCCTTGCCTGAGTGCTCCCCAGTTTGACTCGGTCTTCCAGTGAGTTAAGACTGAGAAATAGAGGCTCAGCTCATCAATTCCTGGATTTCTTCGTACCACAGGATGGAAAGTCCTTAACTTTCCTTGCCGAGCGAGGCTCGGTGATCACTGGAGAGCGATGGGGGGTGGGTACCGGTCTGCCGGTGATCTTCCCTGCCGGCTTGTGGATCAGCCGAGGCCCCTGCTGGTAGATACTATAGACAAAAAGGAGATTCCAATTAAGACTCCCAGACAACTCTCTGGAGGCAAGACATCTCCTTTCCCCCCCCTTTTTTTTTACCAAAAAGTTATTACAAAATGTAGATTCTAACAGTTTGTTTTGCTACACTTTAAAGTCTTTAACCTACATTAGGAGTCTGTTCCTGTACTTTGTGCATGTGTGTGTGCCTTCAAGTCACTGTTGACTCTGAGTGAATCTGGAGGGTCTCAAGTTGTAGTAGGCAGGAGGGCAAGGACTTTTGACTGTTCAAAGGAGTAGTTTCCATGTACATGAAACTTTTGGGAAACTATTCTACGGGGCCTGCAGATACAGGGGTTGTGCTAAGTTACAGTGTGATTTCTCTGATACTTGCTTCAGTGTTAATCACTCAGCAGCTGTGATTTGTAAAGATACTGTAATTGAAGTTTCTTCTTTATATATGTTACAAAAAATATCTGGGATAAGGGTAACGTTATAAGCTCAGTCACGAAACCTCATTTAATAAAACCTATAATCAGAGTTCAGGGAGGTCCTGAAAAATCATGTCCAAAGAAATGCTGCAAGTTTGTCGTGCTGAACAGTGAAATAGTATTTTACTTGGATCAAATAGTATAAGAATTTGGATGTTTACCGTCCTGACCTATTTTTGGCCTATGAGAACTTTAAAGAAAACATCTGGTTGAGGCATATGTACAAGTGAGATGTATTTGTAATGTATGTAATATTCATCCATCTATTATTCTCTCTCTTTCCTCTAGCCGCACTTGATGTGCCTGGTGCAGATAGAAAACTAACTGATGCATATTTGCAAGGAGATTTTCTGCCAAATTATTGTTTCCCCCGCTCTCCCTTAAATTACGGTTATGTTTTCATTTGGGAGTAAATCGGTGGCATTTATTTGTTGGTATGTACACAGAGGATTAAATTGCATTCATAGGATCTTATTTATATTAATTTATTTATTCCTGCCTTTATTCTTTTTTATAAATAACTCAAGCCAGCAAACACACACAATACAGATAGTCCTTAATTTACAACTGGTTCACTTGGTGACCGTTCAAAGGTACAACAGCACCGAAAGAAAATGATTTATGACTAGTTTTCACACTTTACGACCATTGTAGCATCCCCATGGTCATGTGATCAAAACTGAGACACTTGGCAATTGACTCATATTTATGACGGTTGCAGTGTCCTGGGGTCATGTGATCCCCTTTTGTGACTTTCTAACAAGCAAAATCAACGGGGAAGCCAGATTCACTTAACAACAGTTTGTCTAATTTAACAACTATTGTGATTCACTTAACAAATACGGCAAAAAAAGGTCATAAAATGGGGCAAACTCGCTTAACAAATGTTTCATTTAGCAACAGAAATTTTGGGCTCAATTGTGGTTGTAAGTCGAGGACTACCTGTACTCCTTCCTCCTCCAATTTCCCCGACAACAACAACCCTGTGAGGCAGGCTGGGCTGAGTGAGCGACTGGTCCAAAATCACCCAGCCAGGTTTCATGCTTTAAGGCAAGACTAGAACTCACAGTCTCCTGGTTTCTAACCTTGTGTTTTAACCACTAAACCAAACTAGCTTTTTAATAATCTTTTAGTCGTTCTGTGCATTTGGCACTGTATAAAACATTTTTACTTCTCGCTGCTTTATCCTACAGGATCTATTTAAAGTCAGTGTGTCGTTATCACTTAGTTATCACGCCATTGGACAACTCCAGGCCATAATAACTTTTCATGTGACCCAAAGGGACCGTTTGTGCACACATGTACTGTATATCCCCTAGTTCAGCTTGTATTCTCAGCAGTTTCTATTTGAAAACAGTGCAAGAAAAGGACATATTACTGTAGCCCCACTCGAAGCAGCATGAATACCACAAATCAACAAATGATCACGGGCTGATTTTAGTTTGGCTCTGACAAGGCCCCCAACAAGTATCACACAGTTTCCTTATTCCTATTAGAACTCTGATTAGAACAATCATCTGCTACCTTACAGAAAGCACAAAGGTGCCATTCCCAAATGTGAATACAGATTGGGATTATTTCCACAGCTTGCGCCTTTTCCTGGTAACATAGAGGCTTACACAAACAGGAGTTTCAGGATTGCCCAAGATTACCCATTTGCAAACAGAACAAGTCAAGGTGGGTGGAGAGTTGCTTCCCCAAACTTCTCCAGAGTCTACTTTAGCCTTTTAAGGGATAAGCCCATTGTGTTAAATATAACCAAATTGTGTTAAATCTCTTCCACCAAGGAGGCTTGATTGTGGTTTACTGTCCAAGAGCATTCCAATAGAATGAGTGAGTGCTGTGTGTTAATTAGGCAGCTTACTCAGAGAAAATCCCTGAGGCTGGATGCCAGATTTCAAAGCTGGCTCCTTTGCAGAACATTGTTAGTGGGTGGACTTTGTCTGACTGTATGGGATGGTGTGACTCTCGGGCAGACCCTGATCATTTTCTGCAGAATGGAAACAGTAAGATAGATGTAAGTGTACAGATCATGAAACCGAGGCATGGCCTTTTTTTGTGATCCTGTCACTTGCTGCCACCCAATGCTCACAAGAATTTTGCAGTGAGAACAGCTGTTTCCAGAGTAGATGAGATCCAAAAGATAGTGCAAGTGCACATACATTCGTGGACATGTATATTTCTGTAAAAGAAAAAAATGCATGTAGTAAGCAAAATCATTAAGAATAGACTGCATCCCCACTTTCTAACGTGTTATTTTACTGCTTGCCAGGATTTCTTTTGGTTGGTTTGTTTGGGGGAGGGGGGGGAAGCATTTTTGTAATCTGTAGTAATATATTCAAAAAGTCTTTCAGCCTTAACTTCCACCTTATTCAGTCCAATGTTCCATAGAAATGAATTAAAGAGTGTTAATATTTCTCAAGGCTGTTAATTTGACGTACTGAATCATGTATCCCTTAGACACAGAAGCCAGCTGGGTGACTTTGGGCCAGCCACTCTTTCTCAATCCAACGTATTTTGCAGGATTGTTGTCATGGGAATAAAACAGATCTTCAACCACGTTTAGATATAAGTCAAAGTAAGCAAAGGAATTGCACTAAATACCAATAGAGCAATTTAAATAAATTTGTTTGCAAGAAGGTTTTCCAAGGAAGGAGGTGACCAGTTCTCTCAAAAAGGCCTTGTGCAGATACATTCAATAGAGGTTATTTAGTGTGTGTGTGTGTGTGTGTGTGTGTGTGTGTGTACCTTAGGCAGTTAAGGTGATTTAAAAGCACTGTTGGCATTCCTTCCTTTAGTTCAGTTCTTATTTGTTATTTTAGGCAAAACCCACGGAGTACATTAAAGGATTAATAAATTTATATACATATATGGATTTGCCAAGATCTTTTACTCCAAATGAAAGCAAAAGTTGCTGTCTCTTCACCAGCTTTTTTAGTCCAATTCTAAAGAGAGCTATGCTGGCTTCTATTGCAAATTTAACATCTGGAGTTTTATTCTTTCCAGCTTCCTTTTTTTAAAAAAAGTAAGACTTTTCTTTAAACTTATGAATCTCCGTCTCTCTCTCTCTCTCCCTCCCTCCCTCCCTCCCTCTCTCTCTCTCTCCCTCCCCCCTTTATGTGTGTGTATGTGAACACATGCCCCACATTCTAAATATGGGTTGGGTTTTAAATCATGTTAAGTTTCCAAATGACATAAAACTAGATTAACAGCTCAGTCTTAATGATATTCATTCTAGAAATAACTCCCATTAATTGCCGGAGAGGCTTTTTGAAAAAGCAGACTTATGTTTGTGTCTATTTTAGGTTGATCGGAGAAGTTGATGTCTTATCTGGTAATTTATTTGACAGATCTGAGACAGCTTTACTGCATTGTGAAATTACCTGCTCCCATCAACTTTAAGACAACAATACTGGTCTTTCCTGGATACTTTTTCCTTCCTGGTCCTCAAATTGGCATTCCAGATGTTGCAATATGTCTAACTGAATATATGTTGCAACCGTGAATTTCATTCTAAGACCTAAGGAGTTGTTTTGACTTAATGAGGAAGTGTGGTTTCTGTTACTTATGGGCTGGGGTTTCATAAGGAAATAGATTTGGAAGAAAAATACTTGAAATGTGCACTTTAAATGCTTTTACATTTATTATGCTTATTCGTTTTATTTATTTATGTAAAACTTCTAATTAACTTGAAACTTAATCACAAAACAGGTAACTTCTGGAGACTATCAATATTTTTCTAAATATAGCTTATTGTTCATTTCTTGATTATTGCTGATATGAATACTTTCATAATACCACTTTTTAACTCGTAAAAGGTTTCCCCATAAGCAATTTCAAACTCTGATCAGTGGGAACTAATTACAAAGTCTAAATTCCCAAGCAATTTTGGCATAATGATCACAATTCTGGGACCTAATCTGAACTTGGCTGTCTGCATATGTAGTGTGCCATGTTGCATTAAATCTGTGATATTTGCTGGAACAAATCTTTTATTTATTTCTGTGTATTTCTAAAAAGGTGTTTTAAAGGTATTTTTTGCTTCAGATAACAAAAATGAAAAAAGGGAAAATAATGTTTGCATAGGGCACCCATTTTGCTTTACATCTTAGATTAAGAACCTGCATTTTCAGAAGGTAGATAGATACTAGATTTAGCTAGTCATTTCCACATGCAGGTAATCCTCAACTTACAAATATTCATTTAGTGACCATTCAAAGTTACAATGGCGCTGAAAAAAAGTAAGTTTTTTTGGTACTTGCCCTTATGACCATCGCAGCAATCCCCAAGGTCACGTGATCAAAATTTGAGACCTTGGCAACTGGCATGTATTTAAACAGTTACAATGTCCCAAAGTCCTGTGACTTTCCAGCCTTCATTTCCAACCTTCCTAATCAGTTTCTGACAAGAAACGTCAATGTGGGAAAGCCAGATTTGCTTAACAACCATGTGATTCACTTAACAACTGCAGTGATTTACTTAACCATGACAAAAAGGGCGTAAAATCAGGCATGGCTCACTTAACAACAGCCTTGCTTAGCAGTGGACCATTTGGTCCCCATAATGGTCATCAGGAATCAAATTTAATTTAAGGGAGATGCCTAACTGTTCCCCTACAACAGAGCAACCAAATGGGTTCCATTCTAAAGTACCAGCTTTCCAAACAACATACAGTACTTTCTACAAACAGCTAGGTGGGAATTTCAGAATGATTTCCCATTTTCCCATCATATTTTCCCCGCCAACCTCCATCATTCATAGCATAGTTCTCCATAGTTGATATGACTACTGGCTGAACCAAGAAACAGATACAGTTAGTCCTCAACTCACAACTATTCATTTAGTGACCATTCGAAGTTACAACAGGATTAAAAAGAGCAAGTTCTTTTTTTAATTTAAATTTTTATTTTATTATATAAGATACAAAAAAAAAATTAAGGGTGGGAACGGGAAAAGGGAGTGTGGAATACAAGGGGGAAAAGAAAAAGCAAGAAAAGGAGGCATTAACTTCCAACTCTTCCTAGCTCAGAACAAGACAAACACATTCCAGCCTCAACTTTTTGCTTTTACACATTAATATATAACTAGCCATTTCTATAACACCTGAAAAGTGCAACTTATAACTGGTTTTTACATTGACAACCATTACATGGTCACACAATCAAAATTTGGGGCGCTTTACAACTGGCTCACATATATGACCGTTGCAGTGTCCTGAGGTCCTATCACCTTTTGTGACCTTCCATCAAGCGGGGAAGGTTGTAAGATGGGCAAAACTCACTTAACAACTGTCTCACTTAGCAACATAAACTTTGGGCTCAATTGTGGTTGTAAGTAAAGGGATACCTGTAATTTGTTTGCATTAAAATCCATTTAGGAACAGGTTCTGAAAGATAGGGAATGCATTGCTTGATTATCAGGCTTCCCAGGTGACCTTGGGCGGATAAATCTGTTAATTTTTTTTTTCTTGACCTTTGACAAATTTGTCCAAGGAATTTCAGAAAGATTGCATCTTGGATTGCATCTTGGATGCATTTTTAATCCAGACTGTAGGATGTTTTTGCAATATGCATTAAATGTCAACAGCCAGCAGTGGAGAATCAGAACAAAGGTTGCCTTTGCATTTTTCCTTGACCCTCTCTAACAAGTGGAAACAAAATAAATTGTGCATTATAAGCAATCAATATGCAAATGTGCTTAATTTGCATGTGCTCTATAAGCCCTAGCATGAGGTATTTCTTTGTGCAGAATTCTGAATAGAATTTTGCCAAATGCACCCTGTTCTCATTCGCCCCTGGTTTTGCTCTCAGCAGATACAAATCTTGAATCTGTAGGGTACATGAGAACCTTAAAGTCAAATATCTGTGGTAAACTGGAAGATTAACAGTGATCTGAAGGAGTTTGAGAGAACAAGGTGAGGAAACATCACTTCCTAAGCTTTGCCAGTTCATATGAATCAGATAATGGCTGCAAGAAGGTGTTTTTCTTTTTCTTTCTTTCTTTCTTTCTTTCTTTCTTTCTTTCTTTCTTTCTTTCTTTCTTTCTTTCTTTCTTTCTTTTTCTTTATTTCCTTCCTTCCTTCCTTCCTTCCTTCCTTCCTTCCTTCCTTCCTTCCTTCCTTCCTTCCTTCCTTCCTTGTCTTTCCTTTCCCTCGGGATAAATAGCTAAGATTCTGAAGAGCCTCGGTATCCCCAACCATTCTACCCTTCCAGTGTGGAAGCCAAAACAATAGAAAGATCTGCCACTATCCAAAGGGGGCTTTCAAAGCAGCTCTCCTTCGTTGCATTTGAACAGGAGGCCTGCCTCCTGTTGCCTCCTAGGTTGTTTCTAGGTTGTACCATGACAGGTGTAGCAATAATAGCAGTTATGGTTTGGACAGAACTTGCATGTATCCACAGCACTTCATGTGGATTTTCTTGTTGGAATTCTTGTCTTGGATCACCTCAGATAGATAAATCACTGTTTTTAGGGGGGCGGGGGGTTATTAGGTTGAGAGACATTGGTTTCCCTGAAATGTCACTTGCCAAACAATGAATATGTTATTTCTGAAGTGTGTGCATAGTTTAGCTTTTTTTTCCCTTTCTTTCTGGGCATGTATTAGCATGCCTAGTCTTGTAACTCACTCTCCAGGTAGAGGAGAGAAAGAGAAACTGTGGAGTTCTGCACCATAGCCCACTTCCTTTGAATGCAGAAGAGAAAGGGAAGAGACCCCAGGCTGAGGGATCCCTCCAGATTTCCTTGATGAATAGGCATTTTTACTGCCTCCTCCACACCACTTTCCATAAAGTGGAAAGTCCACTTCTCCAGTGCCCCCAGGACCTTCAGCCATGGCTCACTCCTCTTCCACTGATTTTTCTGTCCCTTGACCCATCTGCAGTATCCCACTTTTTATGGTGCAGGTGATTTGAGTCCCCGAAGTATGCACAGATAACCTTTTCTTTCTGTCTCTTTGGCTTTCCTCGTGAAAGAAGTGAATCTATATAACCCGGTTATATTTTTACCCACCTTTGGATTTAACAGATACTTGAATTTAACAGTTATCCCGTCTCTCCAAGTGGCATATTAAATTGAGATTTCACTGTATTTAACTATTCATTGTAGGTTGCACAGATAGATGTAGATACAGAAAAATACAGTCTTCCATGTATGATAATTAACGAAAGGCAGTAACATATTGTAAAAAATCAGTTCATAAAACAAGAAACACACAGTTCAAATGCAACACATTTGGGAATAGCATTAAATTTAAATTTGTTTACAGAACAATTATCAGGGCTGCTCGGAGCCCTAGCAAGGCAGTGATACAGAAAGATCAGAGTAGCTGCTCTTCCTGTTCGTTTCATTGTGGTCAGCAGGAAAAGTTTTAACTTAACCCAGCTCGCAACTAGTAAAAGTTCCCTGTTCTTATAGTTCAATTCAATTCAGTTCAATTTTATTACAGTTCTAAGGCCAGATGCAAACAACATATTGAATGAAGGAAACATTACATCTATCTGTATCTATCTCTCTCTCCCTCCCTCCCTCCCTCCCTCTCTCTCTCTCTCTCTCTCTCCCTCTCTTTCCCCCTCCCCCCTCTCTCTCCATAGATATTATTCTTACCTCCATTAGTTGAGGAAGATATATTTTTATTAGAAATCAAGTTATTGCAGTAATGCATAGCCAAAACTGAGAATCCCATGCCAAATTCCCTAAATTCAACTTTTCCCTCCCTTAACTGCCTCCCATCACTGATCTCTCCATGACCACTCAGGTTCAAGTAAGATGTTTTCAGGACAGTCACTTCAAGCCTAGGTTGGTATGCAGCTGCATTCTTCTCCCAGCCAAGTGACCTTGAAACAGCCTCTCGAGGAGATACAGTAGTTTCACTTCCCCCCCAAGCATTTCTCCTCCCATCCAGCCTCCCAGAGTCCATGGTAAACTGTTACCGCATGGAAGCGAAACACAAGCAAGTGTGTGGTGGCAGCTGACACATGTATAAGCGAAAAACTAAGTATGATGGAGTCTAAAATAATGAAAGAATATAGTTCCTGAAATAAATCCAAATAAAATACCTGTTCTTAAAGATGGAGAAATCTTTCCTGCTTTCTGTTTAGTCCCTACTATACTCCTTTTTGGAATGTAAGAAAGAGTTAACTTCAGAATCTAGAAGTGAAAAAAGAGGGAATCCAGTGTCAGATTTCTACCTCCAAGTTTAAAGTCAACTTTTGAATCTTGGAAGGGGAAATACAGTAAGACCAGCAGAATACAGCATTGGGAATGTGATCCTCATGGAGACAGAGCCACATAGCACTTCATTGCTAAGATATTTTTAAAATTTTTCCATATCAAGTTTTATTTTCTTTTAATAATGACATTTTTTTTCTAGCTATCAGGTACAAAATTAGACATGTAGTTTATATATTATGCCTGGAATGTTGATATATTTGGGTGTTTAGTAGTCGGTTTACTTCAATTTACATCTTTTGTTTAAACTTCAGAAATAATTTCCCATGTGAAATTGAAGTTTTTGTTATGCCTTCTGAATACTACCATTAATATTACCTTTGACATTATTAAAGTATGCTTTTGATAACATTAAAAACCCAGAGTTTCCCTTCTAACTTTCTATTCATCCTCCCTTTCATACCCCACTGAGACTGTATAGATAGTTCCAGGGATGAAATGCTCCCAGTTCAGACCGGATCACCTGATCGGTAGCATTGGCGGTAGGTGGTTCTGAGAAGCAGTAGCAAAACTCCCTGTGCCCCTCCTCCATGCCCAGCTGAGCTGCACGATCATCAGAGGCTTTTTTTTTCTTTTAAAAGCCTCTGATGATCCCAGCTGAGTTGCCTGATCGGCAGAGGCTTTTCAAAGCATTTTTTTGCAACCTCTTTGGCCGAAAAGTCACATTACCCACCACCACCACCACCAAGCCACGCCCACAGAACCCGTAGTAACAAATTTTACATTTCACCCCTGGATAGTTCTCGACTTACAACTGTTTGTTCAGCAACCATTCAAAAAGATGAACTAAGGAACTTAGAACAAGGTGCTCAAAGTGATGGCTGTCAGATTACACTTACAAGGCATTTGCAATCATGCGATTCATGCCATTTGCAATCTTCTCTACCTGCTTCCTCTGAAAGTAAGTCAATAGGGAAGCCAGCAGCAAAGGTTGCAAGTCACTTCCTGTTTCCAGGACTGGTTCCCCTTCCCTCCATGGACTAGAAAGGTTTATAAGCACTGTGGTAGTGCAATGGTTAGAATGCAGTATTGCAGGCTAACTCTGCCTACTGCCAGGAGTTTGATCCTGACTGGCTCAAAGTTGACTCAGCCTTCTATTCTTTTGAGACCAGTAAAATGTGGATCCAGATTGTTGGGGGCAGTAGTGGGCTACAGCCGGTTCTGTGAGCGAGCGAGCGCCTAACGCGCTTGGGCATAGCGTTCAAAATAAAGCAATTTGAAGCTCAGCTGCTTACCTTCTAAGGCATTCCTGGTAAGTAGAACAGCGGAGATGCGGAAATCAGCTGTGCCGCCGAATCAGCTGAGCCAA
Source organism: Masticophis lateralis (assembly GCA_030761175.1). NCBI lineage: Eukaryota > Metazoa > Chordata > Lepidosauria > Squamata > Colubridae > Masticophis > Masticophis lateralis. The sequence continues at coordinate 196,010,807 of JAUDYJ010000001.1, read as the reverse complement.
AAAGAAGGAAATATAGGACAGGATAGGGTGGGTGGGAGGGGCCAGCAGATCATCAGAATTACTGATTCGCCCGAACTGGCAGAACCGCCACTGGTTGGGGGCAATATATTGACTCTGTAAACTGCCTAGAGAGGGCTGTTAAATACTATGAAGTGGTATATAAGTCTAAAGTGTATGTCTAAATGCTATTGCTAAGTGTCATAACTTTTTAGTACAAGATGGGGAAGGGAGATGCCATTTGTGCTGGAGAAATAAATGTCTCTAAGCTTCTTTTCTCTGGTACAGCATACCGGTTCTCTTGCCCTCCCTGGGCTAGAAAGACCTCTTTCCCTCCCTCCGCAAGGTTTAATTTTTCTTTCTTTCTTCCTTTCTCTGGCCCAGCACAGCAGTTCTGCCCATGGAGTGGAGCTTCCTGTCCTCTTTTGGCAAGCAGCTCTTTCACTCCATTTGTTTAACAACCTGTGTGGTTGCTTAGTTACCGTACCTGGGAGTACGGTAACCGTAGTGGTTGTTGAATAAGGCAGTCCCCTGGGCACGTCACTTTTAACAATCGCAATGACTTAGGACTGTAATGGCAGGCTCCTTTAGAGTTGTAAGTCAAGGACTACCTGTACTCTTTCTTACTGAGTATTTGGTTGGCTGAGGTAAAAAGATCAGCTGATGTTTCAGTTTCAGTTTCTTTTTCACATAGAGAGAGAGAAAGAGGGAGAGAGAGGCTGGCTGGCTGGCTGGCTGGCTGACTGACTGACTGACTGACTGACTGATTTGCTTGGCCTGGTGTACTGTAGTTCTCATCATGAAAATGCTTATACTGTAAATATCAACTCTAGCCCTGAAAAAGGCTGGCTGGTGATGATGAAATGACTGCAGTAGAGTAACAGAATATAGTCTATATTCTTTGGAAAGCTCGAGTTGAAAAATGGTTATCAGGTTGCGGAGTTGGGCAAGGTTCCCAACTGAAATCTTTGAAAGCTCCAAGTAAATAGTACAGACGACTGCCAGCACTGGTTTCTATATACACAGCTCTCCACAGAAATGTAGACATGTGAAGTCCAGGGGCAATAATGTAAAATCAAGTCATTTTTTTTCTCTCCTCTCCTCTCCTCTCCTCTCCTCTCCTCTCCTCTCTTTTGAATTTCCTTAGAGCAGGGGTGTCAAACTTGATTTCATTAAGGGCCGCATCAGGGTTGTGTTAGACCTTGGGGGGCTGGGGTAGGCGTGGCCAGGTTGGGTATGGCCAGCTCAATGTTACCCGTGTCAGGGGCACCTGTGGTGGCCCAAGCACTCTGCCACTTTCGCCTGCGCCGGCCTCCTACAACCCTTTACCAGGGAAAAAAGAACTCTGGAGGGCTGCCTGCGGCCCTCCCGAGTTCCATTTTCACTGGCAGAGGCACCACGGGCCGATCCTTCACTGTTTCCAGGGCAGCCCGATGGGACAGATCTAGCCCCCCCGGGCCTTGAGTTTGATACCCCTGCCTTAGAGCTTATATGGGGATGAGATTTCTCAGTGCAAAAATAAACACCAAAGGAATGGTTTATAGAAAACTTGATTAGCCAGAAAAAAATCAGGATTCCATTTTTAAAGTAAGGCTATATTTAAAATGACTAACTCACAGCATCCCCAACCCCTTTACAGTGGCTTCGGAAGCCACAATCACTAAAAACTGGTGGTGAGGTTTCCATTCATTTTGAATTGGGAAATATATAAATACTGTGGTGGCAGCCCCTCATACAGCTTGAGATCATTTGGAAAGTAAATTTACTTTTAAAAATGTCTTCCCCCATAAAAATTCAGAAAAACTTTTGAACATACCTATGAAATACAATTTTGACCATATTCTACAATGTCCTTTGATCTCCTCCTGCTGCTCAAATGTTCAGCATGACCCTGGCTTCCAAAACATGGTTTGCCAATTTTAAACAATGACTAAGAAATATTCACTAATTTAAATGGATTATAGCTGCATTATAATAATTTTTACAAATTATTTACATAATTTACAAAAACATGCTCTTATATACTAAGGCTGAAAAGATGGAGTGGATATCCGCTTGTCCTTCATGATTGTTTCTTTATTAAAATCAATGTTGTCATAGAACAGGGGTCAGCAACCTGCAGCTCTGGAGCCACATGTGGCTCTTTCACCCCTCTGCTGCGGCTCCCTGTCACTCAAAATATGCATCACAACAGCCAATGTGTGACACCTACCGGCACGCGATTTATTGAGCTTTTCAACCCCTGGTAGGACAACTATAGATAAATCCAAGAAAAGAAAAGTTTCAGAAGAAAACAGAATGTTTAAGAAATAGCTGCTCAAGATATAGTCAGGCACGGGAAGGGTTTTGTGGCTCCCGGTGTTTTCTTTTCTGTGGGAAATGGGTCCAAATGGCTCTTTGAGTGTTTAAGGTTGCAGACCTCTGTCATAGAACTAGGAAATATTTAGAAGTTTCCAACATTAGGAATGGGTGAATCCCTGGCTCAATTAGTTTCAGACTCTTCCCCCCCCCTTCTTTTATTAAAGAGGAAGTTAAATATCCCTTCCTTCATGAAATGGGAACAATTTGAGATTTTAATTTTAACTGCTGTCAAAATAGGAGAAAATTTTTTCCCTATCCAGCTGGGAGACTAAGAGTAATGAGGCCTGCTTGTGATTCGGTATTAGGGTAACAGCTTCCTTCTTATTTACTGATTGGCTTCTAATCTTTAACCATTATTATCTAAGGAAAGGGCAACATAGTTATCCTGCCCTGTCACATAAGGACAACAAAGCCTTACCAGCTACTCCATGCTGGCACTAGCTTTCTGTGTTAAATTTGTGTGGTGCAGTTCAGGTGCATGTTTCATCCATCTCATTGTTGAGAAGAATATATTTACAGCAAAAAAAAAAAAAAAAAAAAAAAAAGCAAGAATTTAAGCAAGATGGATTTAACAGTAGAAACTGTTAAAACAGTAAATTTTTTCAAACAAGTAGTTTGTTCATCCCAGATCTTTTCACTCAGTTAAAGACATGCAAGCATACCATGGAGGAGATGCAGAATTTTGCTCTCTGCTGTTTGGGAACTGTTCGATCTTTGGGAGCTCCCTCATGTGGTGAACTATTGAATTGCATCTAGCCATTTTCTTAATCTTCACTTTTAAATTGTGGGTTGGCTGTGATCAAGCTAGCCATTGGATCTACCTGGTTAGGAAGGAATCTGTTTAGGATAAGTTTTAAAGTTTGATATTTCATTCATTCATTCATTTATTCATTCATTCACTCATTCATTCATTCATTCATTCCATTTATATAGATACATTCCTGAACCTTGGTGAATCCCCAGTTAATGTTCTGCTTTGGTTTTTATCCTTCAGTCTTGAGTGGCCATATAGTTGTCAGTTTCAGATGTCCAATCTTTATGTGATCATTGCTTTGGTTTCTGCCAAAGAAAAAAAAATCAGGTTCGAAGCACTCACCAGTGGATGTCACTTTTTTTCATGTTTGCTAGGCATTGTTTCTGATTGCAAAAAAGGTTTACGTTTTGCCAAACAATGCAGTCAACGCCATTCACCTGGTTATTGCAGGAATCCAAACCAGAGGTGGGTTTCAGCAGGTTCTGACCAGTTCTGGAAAAGAGGTAGCAGAGATTTTGTGTAGTTCGGAGAACCAGCAAATACCACCTCTGGCTGGCCCCACCCCATCTACTCTCTGCCTCCCAAGTACCAGCTGATTGGGAGGAAATGGGGATTTTGCAGTAAGCTTCTCTTGGATTGGGGGGGTGGAGAATGGAGATTTTACAGTATCCTTCCCCTGGAGTGGGGTGGGAATGGATATTTTACACTATACTTGTCATGCCATGTCCACCAAGCCACGCCCACAAAACTGGTAGTAAAAATTTTTTGAAACCCACCACTGATCCAAACTAAAGCCTCTCTGAGAAAGGTTTTTGTAGCTTCTGTTTGTCCACAATATCAAAGCAGAGCTAGGGTACAGCAAGTATTAAAAGGGCAGGTCAAATTGTAAACTTTTTTCAACATAAAAATTACAATCCCCCTTTTTTTTTTCTAGACCCGTGGGACACCCAGTCCCTTAAAATATAGATGATTAAATAGTTCATTTCTTCATTTGCAAGGAAAGGATATTAAAAAAGCATAATCTGGGATAAGGGAGATCAGTTGTGCTATGAGGGAACATGGCTTACTAAGTGTGTTCAGAAGCATTTCTATCTCTGAAGCAGGGGTGAAATCCAGCAGGTTCTGACAGGTTCTGGAGAACCAGTAGCGGAAATTTTGAGTAGTTCAGAGAACTGACAAATGCCACTTCTAGCTGGACCCAGAGTGGGGAGGGAATGGTGATTTTTCAGTATCCTTCTCCTGCCACGCCCACCAAGCCAAGTCCACCAAGCCACGCCCACAGAACAGGTAGTAAAAAAAAATAGAATTTCACCACTGAAGTCAGTTCAACAAGCAGATTAATAATATTAATCTTTTCTTCTGATTGCCCAGTCTCCTTCTCATCAGGCTCAGGAGTTTGCTCCCACACCTGCAGAAGCATTTCTTGGCTCTCCTGTGAGGATATCATATTTATGGGAACATATGGCAGTTCTATGAAAGAACTAGATATTTCGGAGTGAGCGCTTACCTATTTCAAAAGAAGCGCTGCTCCCTTTTCTTGCCATTTCATTACTTAGCCAATTTTAGAGGGTTGTTTCAGAGGGTTGTGAGGGGAGGAAGAGGATTGCTCAAAGTCCTTTGTGCCAGTAGAAATGATAGAAGAAGCTCCACTCCATACGATGAGCCATCCATATGAATATGGATGGTTCATTGCTTGAAGAAATTATATATACAGGGTATGAAAGCACCAATAGTCTCCTTTTACAGAGTTGGTCACAAGTTTAAGCAGCAGATCATGGACGTAAGGAATCAAGTTTGTAAACTTGAAAGAAGTGTAAAAAAAAAGTAGATTTTTCTCCACTCATTTTTGCTGACTGTATGGGTTGGTACTCATCTCTGTTTCAAGGCCATTGAGCCAGCGCTGTCCAAAGACATTTCTGCAGTCATGTGACCAACATGATGTCATGGAGCACTGTTTCCTCCCCACCAAAGTAGTATTTATTTATCTACTCACATTTGTATGATTTCGAACTGTAGGGTGGCAGTAGCTGGAGCAAGGATGGGAGCTCACATGGCACTCGGGTCTCGAACCTGATAGGTGCATGTTTCCAGCTTTCCAGCAGCCAAGCCCAGCGTCTTAATTGCTGAGCCACTGCACAGCCCTTTTAAGAAATGTACACACACTATTAAACAATCTGGATAGTTATCTCTCAAGGTGATATAATAGTGGATTTCCCCACTGGGAAGGGAGTAGGAGTAGATAACCTCCAAGGTTTCTTCTGAGATTCAGTCATTTGAGAAGTATTTGGGAGGAAGGAGATCTAAAAAGGTCAACAGAATGTTGCTTCCTTAACTTAAATTCAAAACCATGAACTTAAGGAGGGCTGGAATTAAGAGTCCCACAGGAGTTTTCTTATAGTTTTACTTAAACATTCTTCAGGGGCAGTTTGTGGAATCAGCAGTCAAAGTATGGTTAAAATTAAATTGTTTTAAAAGTTCTGGCTGGCTGGTATCCTAGACAAACCTTTATTCTAAGTCTGCAGTAGCTGGAGTTGATCTGTATTGGCTTTAGTAGACTGTGTTGACACATCGGGCAAAGTGTGTGCCTTTTTTTTCCATAGCTGAAATAGCTTTTCCTTGGCCATAGCAACCATTTATGTTTTTTAATATCTCTTTACTTCTACTAAGCTTCAAGGAATGTATCCAGTACAATTACTTCCTGTTTATGTCCTTCACATGTATCTAACATTTGAACAATTAAATGAATATACAGTGTTATCTTGCACTCAACTGCTTTGAAACTCATCAGATTTGGTACTCAATGCATTCTGATGCAAAAAATGTTATCCTGGTGTTGGCTGCTTTGTTGCTCATTATATTATTCTTTATGGGAAAAATTTGTTTGGTACTAATCGTTTTTTTATACTCATCGTGCCTCCCAGAACCAATTAACAGTGAGTGCCAAGATACCACTGTATAAAGATAGATATCATATTATTCCAGTTTTACTTTAACCTACTTCGGTCTTAGAATTTTAGCTTTATGCTTTAGTTTTGCACAAATAATATTTTATTGTGGTTTTTGAAGAGTGTTTTTGTTTTTGATTCTAGAGATGCAGTATACAGTGGCAGTAGTGAGAAAAAATAATCTGTATTATTGCTTTATGTTGTGTTTTATGTTTGGTCCTCCTCTTCTACTTTTAAATAGCTTGTTAATTGTTTCATTCTATACTGGTCTTTGACAGAAATAAAGTTTGACGGACTATGCCCTCCATTTTTATTTTATACCATATTTATGCTAGATCTTTAACAGGGAGATGAGCTGAAGTTAAGGGCAGAATCTATTAAACCAGCTCTTGAAAGAATATATAAGATTGAGTTATATTATGCTGACATGAGTTTCCCTTTTTTTATTATGACAGGAGAAAGATATTTGATATCTAGCCTGCTGTCGGCCCGCTATTGTACAAAAAATTACAGAATCTGGCTTTTTGGCAAAGGCGTCTGGGTTTCTGACAGTGCTGGATATGCCAGTCTGGATTTCATTAATTTGATTTAAAAAAAAATATTTTGGCCACATGCTTTCAGCATATGTGTCTATAGAAAAACATCACAAGTGCTTCAGCAGTCTTCACAAAATGAGAGGCGTTTGGTGTAGGCCAGAGGTCGGCAACCTGCGGCTCTGGAGTCACATGTGGCTCTTTCATCCCTCTGCCGTGGTTCCCTGTCGCCAGTCAGCTCCACAATTGATAAGGCTTTCAGTTAGGACAGGTAGAGGAAAAGGGACTCCACGCTAGGAGGAGACACTATGGTGGGGAGAACCGGACTGCCAGTTGGCTTCAGAATTAAACAGGGGGCTTCCAGTTAGGGCCTTTGTGGCTCTTTGAGTGTTTAAGGTTGCCGACCCCTGGTGTAGGCTATAGCTGTGGGATCCTGAGGAGGGTTCTTCAAGCCTGGCAGAAGTTTTCTCCGAACAGACATCTATTTATGGTTACTCTGCTTCCATCAACAGAACAGGAAGGAAGCAACCTTTACTAATTTCCCTTGCCCCTGAAAATCTGTCTTAAAAGTTGGGCAATTCTAGAAGAAGGGGGAGGGAAGGAAGAGAGAACTGTGCAGAAGGGGGAGTAGAGAGAAAAATGAACTGGGACCACAGCAGAAGCACATATAGGTAACCTACTAGTAGTCTTTTAGTGACTGTACAGAGTTATGATAGACCTTCCCCAGGACTAGCTACAACCCGGATTCAAAATTCCAATGGCCACCGCCCCTTGGTTGCCTGATTGGTTTGGGGAGCTTGGCACATGGCCTGCGTATAGATCATTTGCCGCATCTCACAGTCACGTGACCACAATCTATGATGTGTTTTTTTGGGTTTTTTTTTGCTAGGAAATGGCATTCACTTCCAGTTCCACATCCACTTCCAACAAAAAATACCCACTGGAGATAATGGATTTGCTTAACAACCTTGGCTTTTGCCTAACAAACACTGCACACACACAAAAAAAGTAAATTCAGATATGATCATGTGGTCACCTGCTTAACGATCAGCAGCCTTACAATGTATACTGGGCTCAATTACGGTTATAAATCAAGGATTACCAATATTGCTTTCCTGTGCCCTGCAGAGGAAATTTAAAATTGCAGCAGTGACAGGACTTTGCTGTGACAACTTAACTAACAATAGGGATTCTGTTTAGTGGAACGGCTTTTAAGTACTTTGGTATTTAAATTGAATATTTTGTGTGGAATCTGGAATCCTGATGGTTGTAACAGCCAGAGCTGCTTTATCCTCCTTCGATTATATTTATTTTGGAAGAGTTCCATAGTAATAAATAAAACCGCCACAGTAAAGTCATTTTAGGATTGTGCCTTCGGTTTGAGGATTTCACTTGTTAACAATGGGTTATTGTGACCAATCAATATGGTATATAATAATGCTGGTGCTTTGTTGTGTAAATTGTACCCAGGGTTTTTAGGCATTCATTTAATAGCCAGGTATGAGTCATGCTTATAAATGGTAAGCATGACTCATGGTTCTCATGGTGTGCAGTCCATGACTCAGGAATGCTGAATCAAGAGGCCAGCAAGGATTCCCTGTATGAAACACCTACTAAGGAGGGAGTAAAAAAGCAAAGCTATGCCGACACCCATTGCCATCTCCCCAGAGAAGGGAATGCTGAGTTTATTGACTTGTTGTCAAGGTTGACTCAGTCTTCCATCCTTCCGAAGTCGGTAAAATGAGGACCCAGATTGTTGGGGGGCAATATGCTGATTCTGTAAACCGCTTAGAGTAGGCTGTAAAAGCACTGTGAAACGGTATATAAGTCTAAGTGTCAGGCCTGGAAGCCATCTTTTGCATTGGGCCTTCAGCCTGCCACATTTAGTACTGTGGAAAAATGGGAGGGGGAATTGTATGGAGCAGGGGTGATATATAGTCATAATAACATTCCTTTCTCAGAGTGTCAAAGACATCTTGCTCTGCACCTGAAGAGATGTGACTGGGAGGCATCTCCAGTTGGGACGATGCTTTGATTAGACCATGTGATAGACATATGGGTGGAGGGGAAAGGGACTTGGACTTGCTTTTGGATGGGGAAAACCTGTAAGCTTTCTGATTTGGGTTTTCCCAGATGTGCCGATATGACATCTCTAACAAAATGGAATTTCAAACCTCGGAATCTTCTTTCGTTGGCGGTGTTACTTGGAACCCTGACACTAAGTGCTATTGCTGTTGTTCTTCCACCTGACAGTACTGCCCTTTTGTTCACTATTGTAAGAGCATAGGAAGCTTCCTGACAACTATTTGGGCTGCTGTTCTTCTACATATTTAATGCCTCCTTTGCCAAGGAATGGCAAACACATGATAAAGTTCTTTTGCATCACCAAGCTACCTGATCTTTTTATCTGGTAATACCAGGAACTGATACGTTGGTCAAACACTGCCTTGCCAGTGTAATACGTGAATTGAAGCAGAGTGCCGACCATGTCATCTCCAAGGTTGTAAGGGAGGGATTCAGGTTGAATATTAACTTTCCACAACTTGATGCCTGCTGGATGTCTTTGACTGACAGTTCTCATAATAATCAGCACAGTGACAGCGATCCTGTCTGGGAATCTTTGGAGTTCTAAGCCAGCACATCTGGAGGATGCCAGATTGAAGACACCTATTGTAAGACATCACTTGCTTTGATCAGAGGAAAGAAAAACAATAGAGATCAGCTGTAGAAGCAAGTTATGATAACCCTCTGAATTATAAATAGTTTGGGTCAGATTTTCTCCTAAGAAAGAAATACTGGTTTTGTTTTCTCTGGTTCCTATGCTTATGACTTGATATTACCCATCACTGTTAACTTGACAAATTCCCATATGAAGAATTTGTTTGGCTATGGAGACCCAAAGGCTGAAAGCTGAGCATTTTTTCATGAAAAACTGTCCATAGCACCCTCTTATTATGTGCCACTAAAAGACACAGGTCCACAGGTTGACTTCATCTCAAACCTCACTTTCCATCACAGATTAGTATGTCCATAGACCATCTATCTCTGTTATATTGTGGCTCTTCACAGAGGACTATCACGGTCTGGCATGGCTCTCTTGCAAATAAGATTGAACAATAATCATGAGTAATAGTTGTGTGTGGAAAAAAAATCTCATCTTTTTTGTTGTTTATGGAGGTTCTTGGTCATCCAGCTCATGCTGGTCCCAAAGGTGCTTTTTCAAGAGGCAACTGGATTTTCTGTTTTTTCTTTGAAGACGTTTTGCTTCTCATCCAAGAAGCTTCTTCAGCTTCTTGGATGAGAAGCAAAACGTCTTCAAAGAAAAAACAGAAAGTCCAGTTGCCTCTTGAAAAAGCACCTTTGGGATCCTTTTTGTTGCTATCTCTTATCGTTTGTCAGGAAGTTGCACTTGAAATTAAATTTCCCATTACTATTCACAATGTGTACTTGTGTGACCTTCAATTCCCACAATTCCACAACCAGCATGGGGATTCTGGGTGTTGAAATCCACATTGTTCTGACCCAGCCTTAGCGGAAACAAGAAACAGACTCCTTGTCATGAAAAAAACCCTCTTTATTTATCTCCTGTGAATTAATGGTATTCACACACCAAAAAGTCCAGGCAATAGTCCTTCAAAGAGTTAACTGCAATAACAGACCTTATCAGTTCCTTGTGATAATTGCCAGGCCATGAGCTCCCAGCCACAAAGCTGCAAATTAAGTTCTGGCAAGCAGTCTCTGTGGCACGAAATACAATGAGCCGAATCTTCAGAAATCCGAACTATTGTCTCCTATGACCACCACTCCCCTTTTCTTCTATTTATTCCCCAGCCAGGGAGAAGTCATTCAGCATACACATGTGCCTTGCTTCCCGAGTCGACTCCTTGTCCTCAGTTGTTCTCCTCTCCTAACAGCTCTGCGCATATGCATATCTGGAACAGGCCCCAGCTGTTCTTCCTCCCCACTTATCTCCACCTTCAAAGGCAGCTGGGAAATGTCAGACAGCCCTGACTCTATCTCTGCTTTCTACGCAGAGCATCCATCAGAGCCTTCCCCAGACTCCAGAGCTGCCCCAACTTCCTCCCCAACCTCCTCATCATTTGAGTCCGCCGCCAGCTGTACTGGCAGCTGGCGGGCCACAACACATATATCTTAACATTGCTGAGATTGAGAAACATTGTATTAAAAGCTGGGTGACAAAAGAGAAAGAGGAGAGCTACATAAAGAAGAGATGAGGGTAGTACAGTATAGTAAACATATAAATAATGGATTGTTTCATTTCTGTGTACTTGGGCCTCATTACTTGGTTATAAATCACTTGCTATTTTGCGGATTCCCCAAATTATTGCCATTCTGTGCCTTTAGGCAGGTTTTTCTCATACCATTTCTGTGCAAGCCTTTAACTTTATATAAGATCACAAGCTAAATTATGTATTTTGAGCATGTTTCATCCAGAAACAAACAAACAAACAAACAAAAAGCTAGGGGTCCATCTCGGTTAAGTTTGCAAGATCTTTAGTCTTAGAAGAAAATGTTCTCGGTTTTGCATTAACAGATGGTAAGCCAATCCCTGCCATCAAGTCCGCCTTGCTGCCGTGATCAAAGTACTGGAAATGTATTAAGTTTTATTTTGAAGAATCTCAGTCTTATACAGTCCAATAAACAGGGAAAGCAAGTTCTTCAGACTTTTCCTCACAGCCTGGATCTGCTCCAAGGCTACGACCCAGAATAGCTGAATTCTTCTTGGGATAAGGAAAGGAATGGGCTTTGCGAATGGCCTATTTAATTCCTTGTTCCATGCATTTCACATTCCGTCATCATTGAGCACGTTTAGGCCTCATTAGTCTGGTGGGTGTAGGGGAGGGAGTCCTCTTCTGAGTCCTCTTCTTTTTGTTAAAATGTTTTTGTTCTTCTGAGAGCTCTGGCGTTTCTTTTTCTCCATCAGCCCAAAGGTGGACAGATATATTTCTAAAACTCTTAACCAAAACCAGAGTTTCTCAGCTTATATTTAAACTACATGGTTATCTGTCTAAACAAGGTTTTTAAAAGGCATGAGGCCAAGTGTCAGACCTCAAAATGCACTTTGTCTTTTAGGGAAGAAAATGATTTTTCTGGATACCGTTCGTCTTACTGTTTGCCTTGAATCAATAGACTCATTCTCTTTTCCCATTCCAGCATGTTTTTCCCAGATAAATCTTTACGGGAGATGAAATCAATTGAGATATAATAAATTAGGGTATTTTTAATGGATCTGGGAATCACTTGGACTTCTCAAAAGGAAGAACAAAATCAGGGCATAATTTACCAATTTGAAATAAGATTGGGATAGACCAGGGGTGGGCAATTGTGGCTCTTTTACATCCTGTGGACTTCAACTCCCAGAATTCCTGAGACAGCTTGGCTATCTCAGAAATTCTGGGAGTTGAAGTCCACAGGTTGTAAAACAGCCACAATTGCCCACCCCTGGTATAGACCAAATGGAGGGGTAATAGCATTTTGCTGGACTGTGTAATGTGGCTGCAATTGTTCCAGGTTTGGTCACTAGCATCTCAGTTAAAAGATACAGAAGTGGTAAGAAAAAGTTCTGCCTTTTCAGTGACAGCAGAGATTGTATGGACTAGATGTACAAATAGCGTAAATGCCTATAAGGCAACTCTTTCATCATATAATAGAATCTAGTGTCACTTCATCAAACTATAATGCAGGGATAGGCAGCATATGAATTTGAGTTTTTGTTGAATTTTAGGTCCCATCATTGGCCACCCGTTCTCCATCTCTACTTTAAAGGGAAGTTATTTTCATTCATTGTCTCTTGATTGAACTCTCAGAAGTTTGATCTGCGTAAACATCTATCATTGCAGAGATTGGTGGGAGAAACGGGTAGAAGGATGTCATTCGACACAGGGATTTGGGGCTACATATAATGCTTCTCTCCCCTGATTCCACACTTTCTTTTGCCAAGATAGAAATGGCAAGAAGTCATGTTTTCAACCTCAACACCAGCAGTCCACAGAATTTGGGAGCAAGATGTCGTCTCATTAGTGGAAGCCCCTAGCTGTCAGGCTTAATAGTTGGAGCACTGGTCTTGCATTGAACGAAGGGATAACACTATTGGTGGCCCAACATGGAATATAGCATGAAGTAGGACACTGCTGATTGGTTTAATCAAGATTGGTTCTGATAGAACCATTTGCTGGTTGATTGTAAGTCTCCCAAGATTTGAGAGGCGAAAGTGGTGGTGATACAAAAATGCCCTGAATTAGCTTGCCTTGGCTAAAGACATTAACCAAGATTTCTACTGCTCTATAGCTGAATAATATAAGTATCTTTTACAGTTTTAACTGCTATTTTTACCATAGACAATCTTGGGTGTCTGATTATGTCAAAGGTAATTGAAAGGATGTTGCTCACAGTGGCTTTTTTTGATAAACCACTGAATGCTTGGGACTACTTTAAAAAAAAATCAAACATTACCTTCCAGTGTGTAATTGTAATTTTGTAATCTGTAATTTTGTTGTGTTGGTCCAACAAAAGCTAACCCATTGGAGAGGCTGTCATGCCTTTCAGTTCTTTCTGGATTATTTCACAGTAAAAACAACTTTTTTGGGGTTAGTAGAATAATTAGGGTTTTGCAACATGCCTTTTATATCCACATTCTCTAGGTCAAGGGTCTCCAGCCTTGGCAACTTTACGACTTGTGGACTTCAACTCCCAGAATTCCTCAGCCAGCATGCGCTGGCTGAGGAATTCTGGGAATTGAAGTCCACAAGTCGTAAAGTTGCCAAGGTTGGAGACCCCTGCTCTAGGCTAGTCTTTAACTGATACTCAAACTACAATTTCCATAATTCCCCAGTCAGCATGGGAATGATAATCCCGTGTATCTGAAGGGTGGTAGTTGGGAGAGGCTGGTCTACAGGGCCAGACTACTTGAAATGTTTACAGTAGATCCTCCCTCTCAGTGGGCAACCTTTATAATGTTATAAGCAACAGTAATGGTTAGTACGGTAAACGATTGTAAATAGTAACTTAGGAGTTATTGCTTTTAGATGATTGACTATTTAATTGATAGATGCCCTTGTTCTGACCTGAGTGATTAGCAGGTAGTTTGGCACACAGCTTAAGGCAGTAACCTTAATTGTGACTGATTAATTTGGCTGAAATATGTTGCTAAGTCAATTCTGTGTTTCATTAAACTGACTGAATTGCATCCAGCTATTAGAGGTGTTTGAAGGAAAGGCAACTGACAGATGATATAGGAGCACAAACCCCTGCATTAAGCTATAAAAGAGCCATTAAGGAAACCTGTGCCAAAATTGAATTGTTCCAGAGAAATTTAACTTCCAAGCCTAATGCTAATTAATAGCTATATGCTTAATGGATGTCAGGAGTTAATTAGGAAAACCCGATGACCTGTGTGGGAGTTTTAAATATTTTCTGCGTTGCTCCCACTTTTTGCATTGTTTCTGTTTAAAAAAAGGAAAAAAGAAATTTTACGGCGGCGCATTGATCTGTGAATGCTATCAGTTACATAGCCTTATGCCATGCTGCCTCCTCTCAGTCAAAATTTTCCTAATTTTTTGTTTGCATCATTTGTGTTGTGAAAGGGATACTGATCTGAAATATTACCAGATACACTTTGGACTGTTACCATCTCAAACTGGTCAAATCCTGGGGGCAGAATAACGCAACAGAGAAGGAGACACTCTGTAGATTAGAATTTATTGTTGTGGACTTGTGTCTCCTCCTGTGAGGGAAGAGCTCTGTACTTCTTGTTCCATTTTCACTGTTGCTGTGTATGTATGTATGTATGTATGTATGTATGTATGTATGTATGTATGTATATATATATATATATATATATATATATATATATATATATATATGTATGTGTGCACGTGCAAGCACTAATCCAATCTTTTCTTTTTGTCTCTGGTTTACTCTTAAACTAGTGTACAACTAGTTTAGCTACAACCTTTCAGCGACTGAGAAACTCTATAAAACAACTTTTGTCTGAAACAATTTTACTAAGAAGCATAAAAGAGGAGCCATAAATAAGCTGAGCTCAACTCATAGTGAAGGGACTATGCAGGGTATGTCTGTGTGTAAAAGTGAAAAAAACCCAGATAGCAGCTATGACTGTGCAATCAACCCCCCCCCCCTTTTTATACACATTGTATGTACAAACACATCAGAGGTGGATTTCAGCAGGTTCTGACCAGTTCTAGAGAACCAGTAGCGGAAATTTTGAGTAGTTCAGAGAAGCTGTACATACCACCTCTGACTGGCCCCACCCCCATCTATTCTCTACCTCCCAAATCCCAGCTGATCAGGAGGAAATGGGAATTTTGCAGTAACCTTCCCCTGGAGTGGGGTGGGAATGGAGATTTTACAGTACCTTTTCCCTGCCACGGCCCCAAGCCATGCCACGCGCCCCCCCCAAAACCATACCCACAGAACCAGTAGTAAAAAAAAATTGAAACCCACCACTGAAACACATGTAAAAAAAGGGATGGGGTTTTAATTGCACAGTTGTGTCTGCCAGTTTTACTTTCTTGATATCTCCCATCTCCGTGGTGGATGCCCCAATTCTTAATGTCTTACAAAGACATCACCATGCAATTTTCTTGCTCTGATAGAGAAACAAATTTCCATTATCTTTCTCTGGGCTGTTTTTTTCCCTACTTCCCAGTTTTTGTTCAATTTGGTCACCTCCAGAAGGAAGAAGGTTTTGTGTCTTGCACTCTGTGCTGTTTCCCAGTTCTTCTGTAGAGCAGATTGATGGTTGGATAGAAGTATATGGGGACAAGAGAACTAGGAGAACTATAGCTGTGGAAGTGAACATAGTCCTATATTTTAAACAACAAACATGTCTTTTGTGATTTCCGTTCAAGACTTGTATTTGAATTGCACTTTTTCTTTTTAAGAAAGTTGGGTTTTTTTGTGTGAAATGTTTGCCAGAGGTTCTTTCTGAGAAGTGTAGAATAGGAAGGAATGAAGATAAGCAAGATATTCTGGCTTTATAAAAGGGCAGAAGCTCTTAAATAGGGTTAATCTAACTTTGTATTTGTAGGCTTCTCAGTTCCTTCACAGTCATAAACTGTAATTCTTCTGTCTCAACTGACCTTTGAAGAGGAAGTTTATTTGAACAATGGTGTCACCACCTCTGTTTTCTTCTAATAATTCCTTATCCCACTCCCTCCCTTCTTACATAAGTGTCTGTCTGGAACAGTATAAATATTGGACACCAAAATGGCTTGTCAGTCTATATTTTCACAAATAAAAATCATGGGCAAAGTTGGTAGACATTTTGAGATTTTGAAGCAAATCTCAGGCTTCAACACTTCTCAGGAAACGAGTGAACAAGTTTTAGGAGCTTTGGGAAATATTTGTAGTGGAATCTTCCCCAGTTTGATGGATCTCTGGATATTTGGGATTGCAGTTCAGATTAGAAGACCCAGACCTAGTAAGGAATTCTATTAGACTAATAGAAAAAAAAATGGTTGTGAATTGGGGAACACTAGGCAGTACAGGGATGTCAAACTGGCAGCCCGTGGGCCAGATGCATCACACCCATCTTGGCTCCGCAAAGGCAAAAAACATTGCGATACATCACGTGATGCAATTGAGTTTGACACCCGTGAGTTAGTAGGAGCCCAGAAAATGACTTGCAACTGATTGCATGTAAAATTGTATGTGTATTAGATCAAGAAATAAAGGTTACCTTATCACAGAAAGGTCATTCCATTTATTTACCTTAGACCAAGGAATGGATGCCCAGAAACTTTAGGATTATATAGTCATTACTGCCAGCAGTATATGAAAATGATAATAAAGACTTTTTAAAAACACTATAAAATTCCTTATTTTCTGAATTTTTTGAAAAGCTTCACTCTATATCAGGTACACGGCAAGATATATTATTGTAATATTGCTGGAGAGGCGGGTTCAGATCCTTTCTTCTAAGAAGCTTTCTTGGCGTGTTATGCTGATCTATTTCATGAGTTTGCAAGAATAAACATGTACGCCATTCTGGACTTGTACAAAAAAAAAGGCTATAAATATGGGGGATGGATGGTGCTCTTCATGTGCCTTGAATTAGGTAGCCTTTGTGCTTTAAGACAGTTTTATATATGGCCCATGCGCCCACAGAGACCAACAAACAAAAGACTACACAACTAACTGTTTCAAAAGACAAAGATGAGCCTTGTATTGAATATATCGACAGAAGCACAAGTGATAATGGACAAGTTTCTTCACACCAAGAAGCACCAAGCCATATATATACAATGGAGGCCATTCACAAAGACTAATGGTCGTAAAAGGTCATAAAGTTCATTTATTTCTCTCTCTCTTTCTCCCTCTTGCTTATTTTAATAGTGCTGGGCCTAAAGGCGATAACATCTACGAATGGAGATCTACTATCCTAGGTCCCCCAGGTTCTGTGTACGAAGGTGGCGTATTTTTTCTGGATATCACATTTTCATCTGATTATCCGTTTAAACCACCAAAGGTAAGGTTATGCAGTCTCTGTATCTTTGTATCTATTTTCCATTGTCTTCCATTTTAATTCATGAAAAGCAACAACTGGATGAAGCATTTCCAACATGGTGCAGAGCACAGGATCCCCTAGCCAACTAGGACTCTGTGAGGCCAAACAAAAGGGCCCACGTTATCTTGCTTCAGAGTGTTGTAGTACTCACTGGAGGCTTTCAGAATTGGGCATTTTCTGAAAATATTAGGACATCAGAAATTTCCATTTCGGACCCTGTTTTTCTGCTGCTATCAGTTGGACAGAAGAATAGGATTTGGAGGGCATAAGTCCCATTACTTCTGTATTCATATGGAGAACATTCCAAAAGGTCATAAAATACTTTGCTTAATTGTTTTACTTTTATCCAACACGTATAATGCCTCTTTGCTCAAAGAACCCAGATATAGTAGTAGCATCAACCTACTCTTGGCAGTAACAGTACAAGGTAACATTGTATAACTGCTTTTTTGTAGTCGCTTTTCTTCACATATGGCTCAAGCCTTACATTAGATTATTGTCCCTCTCAAGGACATTTTGCTAGAAGATATATGCTGCAGTTGAAATAAGACCATTGAGAAAAGGGAAGAAATTAACCATTTCATCTTTTTGATGCCATCCTTCTTTTATTCTGATATTGCATATTATTATTATTATTATTATTATTATTATTATTATTATTATTATTATTATTATTATTATATTTATTTATTTATTTGATTTATATGCCGCCCTTCTCCGGAGACTCGGGGCAGCTTACAGTGCATTAAGCAATAGCCTTCATAACTTTGAATATTTATACCAAGTCAGCTTATTGGCCCTTCAAACTGGGTCCTCATTTTACCTATCTTAGAAAGGATGGAAGGCTGAGTCAACCTTGAGCCTAGTGAGATTCGAACTTACAGTAATTGCAGACAGCTGATGTTAATCACAGTGCTTTAGTCTGCTGAGCCACCAGGCCCTTTCATTCACTCCCCCCCTCCCCCAACCTTCTTGTTCCTCTAAATTAGCACGATGCCAGGGAGACAGGATAATTCTTACAGTGTTCTCTCTTGCTTATTTGCCCAAGTCTTTTGAAAGCAGTATATGGTTGTCCTCAGAAAATAAACTCATCCTCATCGCCTGAAATCAGATTTATTTCAGTAAACCATTAGAAGTGTGTAATCTTAGTGGCTAAAATGAAAAGCAGAAGTATTTAAGCCCTGGTTTGCTTGATAGTGCATGATTTGATAAATACTCTCTCAAAAAAGTTGCAGATCTTTATCTAATAACATATCAGATACAATGCTGCCTTAATTATCAAATATTTCAACTTGTGGTCTGCTTCTGTGATAAGCGCTCATTTCCTCAGTTGTTTCAAAGCCTACTGAAACATAAATGTACCCTATCCTTACCCAACAGCTGTTTACAATTCACCATTTAAATCTTCTACATGTGCTCTAGTGCAAAACGTGGATTTTTCCTGATTTTGATCATATTGAAAGATGATCCTTATTATAATAAAAATATACATGACTAACAGTCGGCCAGGTCATATGCTATAGTATATCTCTGTGGATGATGGGATGCATTTACTGGAGACAGTAGGATTTGCCCTTTTTCTATTGGCTGGGAATGGGGGAGATTTTCACCACTTTTTTCTATTAGCCAGAGGTTGGGTGAGGGGGAATGAAACTTTTTTTTGAAAAAGGTCAGGAAAGGATATGTTACTAGTCCGTGCTAGCTGAAATGTAAATCCAGAAACTGAAAAAGCTCAGTTACTTACATACAACATTGATATACAAGTACAACTACCACATACACATTTCCCCAAAAAGAGAAAATTGGAAGCAGAGATGTGTATAAAATATGAATATAATTCCGTATTTAAACATGATATGTTCTTGGGTAGTGGGAACGAGGCAGAGCCATGGATCTATGTCCTTGCTCCCTCTTTATTTGGATCTTAAAATGGGATAGTCTCACTTTCCTTAGTCTCACTGTTTCCTTTTCAGCCTAAGAAATGCACCTGTATAAGTGGAGATATGCCTGGGAAAAGGCCTGAAATCATTGGAAATTTAACTAAAAGGGATATTAGGTATAAAACAGTTCACCACATTTTATTAGCACTTTGATTGATGTTGAGCTAAGGTGTCCTGAGTAATAGTATCAGTGTAAATGAATTAAAATGCCTCAAAATTGCCATATTGGGTGAATGTGGCATTTAGTGAAAGCACAAGTAGACTCAGTGATAGAATCGATTGTAATTTTTTTTAAAAAAGTGTGTAGACCCCTTGTTTACTTTGTTTTAATACCGCTTCCTGAAAAATACATTTTTTTAAAAAAGGTATGTCAAATCTATGGTAACTCTTAACATTGTGAGAAGCATAAGCTAAGATTTCCCATGCTTGCTGATATAATATAGAGGTTTAATGCCAGTATAAATATTTGTTCAAAGGTTGCAGCTGTGCAGCAGATGTTTGATGAAGAAGATTCACATTTTGCTATTGAATAAGCTAGGTTTACCAAGTTAGTTTACCTGTTGTACAGAAATCAAGTAGCTAAGGCCCACCCACAATCTCTTCTTTCTCTGTCTCTTCACTAGTCTAACAAGTAATATATTCTAGGTAGGAATTCTAGTCATGCCCCCCAAAATTAAGATTTATTCCAGTGGTGAAATTCATTTTTTTTTACTACCAGTTCTGTGGGCATGGCTTGGTGGGTGTGGTGTGGTGTGGCTTGGTGGGCATGGCAGGGGAAGGATACTGCAAAATGTCCATTCCCTTTCCACTCCAGGGGAAGGATACTGCAAAATCCCATTCCCTGCCCACTCCTGGGAGGGAGGATATTGCAAAATCTCTATTCCCACCCCACCTTGGGGCCAGGCAGAGGTGGCATTTGCCGGTTCTCCAAACTACTCAAAATTTCCGCTACTGGTTCTCCAGAACCTGTCAGAACCTGCTGAATAGCACCCCTGATTTATTCCCTTTTTTCCTTTAAAAAATATGGAAAAAGGTGATGGGTAAGCAACACAAATTTCCATAGTATTATCTCAATATGCATTTCCAAAGGCTTGTGAAATTTAGCATAAGACTGTAAAAGGCTCAAATGCAAAGTTATCTTGGCCATGGTATTTCCCTCTTTTCCCGCTTATAGGTTCCTTGAAAAATCTGGGAATGGGGCAGACCTAGAGATGCCCTGGAGCTGATTCGTTGTAGAGAAGGGATCACCAAGAGTGCCACTAAAGCTCGGTGGTTTCTCTCCTCTTCAGGGGAGACATGAATGGAACATGCGTCAGTGTTACACATGACACAATACTGAATGCACTGAGGATTCCATCCAAAATCACAGAATTTAATGGCAAAAGTATTAGGGTGGAATGTGTCCCCCTTCTCCTCCTTTTCTTGCACATCATTTTAGTCCTTTATTTTTAGTTTATATTAAGTCAGATCCTGGCGTAGTGTCCTTGATTATTGAATGACATTACAGAAAAGTTTCCTGATTCAGATTCAGCAGAGGGCTTCTCACTTAAAAAGTGAGTGCCACACTAAGCTAAACCATATAAAATATTTAGTTAAGGGGAAGGGGCCTATTCCAAATTTTATTCTGTTATAGCTCAGAACTATATTTCTCGAAACTACCACGTTATATAGTCCAAAACATAAGGGCAACCAATTTCACCCGTATGTATTCTATAGAAACATAAGTTCCTAGTTAACAGAGCCGACCTTAATACATTTAGGTCTTACTGACTACTGTCACTTACCAGAGAGGTCTTCCCCACCACCCACCATCCACCAAGATAAATTAAATAGAAGTGTCAGAGATTGAACTTGATAACATCTTAAGGTGGTCTCTGTAGAGTAGGGGTGACAAACTCAAGGCCCGGCCCATGGGATGCTTAGATCTGGCCTGTGGGGCTGCCCTGAGAACAGCAAAAGACCGGCCTGCGGTGCCTCTCCCAGGAAAAACAGAGTTTGGGAGAGCCACATAAGGCACTTCTGAGCTCCCTTTTCAGCTGTAACACCCTCTTGCAGCCTTCTGCCGGTGAAAATGGAGCTTGGGAGGGCCATGTGAGTGACTTTAAGATGGTCATGCTCACCTGGCTCCCCAAGGTCAAACACAACCCTGATGCAGCCCTCAATGAAATCAAGTTTGACACCCCTGATGTAGAGTATATTGACCAGACAGAGATTTTGAATAAGTAGTCTACTTTTATGAGTGCTGGTAGCCTCAGGAAAGCAGCCTGAGTGAGATTTGTTTTTCTGTGGAAGCTGATACCTTTGAAGATTGCTTTTGCAATATTCAAAATGTACTAATATGCTCTATGACCATATTCCTACTGTGTTGGAAAACTCATCTAAGTAAAAGCCAACAGTTGGAGAAGATCCAATGATGATCTTATTTATAAAAGTGGTCAACTTAAATATACATTTGTGGTGGGTTGCTAGGGTTAGGGTTAGGGTTAGGGTTAGGCTCTGCCCACAAAAGCATTGCACATGAGTACATGCCCGCCCACGATCGAACTGGTAGCAACGGGTTTTGAAACCCACTCCGATATAGATGAATCAAAAACAAGAGCCCCAAGGTTAATTGACGGGAATCATGATGTCTATATCACGATGGCTGCCATGTTCCAGAGGAGCTTTGTTCTCCAATCTGGCGCTCTTCAGATTTCTCAAACTAGCATCATCCGGTTTGGGCGCCATAACTAGTGAAAAGACCTGCAGTGCCTCACTTTGAATCTCACATTCACCCATTTTAAATGAAAGCTGGGTATCTTAAGTGCCATTTTCCACACGCACGCAGAAATAGTCCGTAGGCTTCTTTAAACTGTTGACAGCAGAATTACGGTGACGTCCTAATACAAACTCTGCCCTTTTGTACTTGCATTCCGACTTGGTATGCAAGTACACAAGTCTTGGGACTTGCAATGTCACTTGTCCGCCCCAAGGAAACCGATGAAACTGCTATTTCTCAAGGGCACACAAATGTTTGTATGTATCGGCTGTTTTGGGGGCTTTTTTTTTTAAGAAAGCATTAAAAATGCTGGAGGCTTGTCAAAGCAAAACAAAACACAATAAAGCTTTTAGCTTTGAGACATGCAGTATATAGAAGTTGTGAATAAGGCAGCTGCTTTACAAAAGAAGACGGGAGACCTCTTTTCAGATGAGGCATAAACAAACATCAGAAACAAATGTATTTTTTCCCCCAAAAATATGAAAGATCTCGACAGAAAATTTTTCCCACCGAGGGAGAATCATTCAAGACAGGTTTCAAAAGGCTAGCAACAAACTATGCCTGAAAAGCGTGTAATGAACTTCTCGCCCTCCTCCTTCTGTTGCTCTTCTACCTGTAGGTTACTTTCCGTACTAGAATCTATCACTGCAACATCAACAGTCAGGGAGTCATCTGTCTGGATATCCTGAAAGACAACTGGAGTCCTGCTTTGACTATTTCAAAGGTTTTGCTGTCTATTTGCTCCCTCTTGACAGACTGCAATCCTGGTAAGGCAATCCTTGTCTTTCGTTTTGTTCCCGTTCCCTCCCCCCCCCCCCCACTGATTTAATGAAAAGAAGCATTATTAATTCTGCAACAGGCACAGCCAGAGGAGGCTGTTTCCCTCACTTTTGTCAACAACACAAAATGCTCATTTTTGCCATGCCTGAAAACAGGGCACAAACTGGCAATCGTATGATTTTTAAACCTGTGAAATAAATCCACGTTGAAAAGAGGCTTGTTTGGTTTGCACGTATGGAATAGCTTATGAATAAAAGTCTCTTTTTTCTTCTGATTATCTTTCAACCTATAAATGCCTCTTATGCTTTGCAATAGAAAGGCTATGATACATGAGACTGATTTTCTCCAGATGTTTTAGGACAGTGATGGTGAACCTTTTTGGCACTGAGTGTCAAAAGCAGAAATATCGCACACACGCACCCTCATTGGGATTGAGCTCCGGAAAAGCTGAGCTTCCAGATTCTAGCTCGCATGCATGACCGATGATCAGCTGGCCAGCATGCATGCATGGGCCGATTTTCGGCACTGCCATGCATGCGAAGGGATCGTGCTCCGGTAAAACTGGATTTCTGGGTTCTGGTGCACATGCCCATCCAACAATCAGCTGGCCGGCGCGCATGCGCACACCAGTTTTCAGCACTGTCGCACACATGAAGAACAGCTGATTGTCACATGTGCATGTGCCCCAAAAACCTGGAAGACAAACAGGCAAGGCCGCGTGTGCTGGGTGACATGGCTTTGCATGCCACTTTGGGGCATGTGTGGCATAGGTTCACCATCATGGTTTTAGGACCATAATTCCATTTTTTCTGAAGGTTGAAAGTCTCCCAGTGTCTTCCAATGAGTAGCAGCACCAACTGAAGGGATACTGTTTTAGATTAATTCAAATGGCAGCAATAACAATAACAAAATAACTCACCAAGATAAATTCCTTGTTTGTCCAATCACACTTGGCCAATAAAGAATTCTATTCTATTCCATAGACCCTTGGTTCCATTCCATTGTTTAAACAAGCAGAGCATGTTTAATGAGTCTTGGATTATACGTTGTCTCGGCCTCTTGTAGTCCGTTCCAGTATGCCAGTCTCTTATCAGAAAAAAAAGACTGCAATAGAAGATTGGCCTGCTTCTGTAATTCAGCTAATACAAACTGTTACCACTTGGTTTTTCATTTGTTTATTATATCACTTTGTATACCATCTCTCAATTGCAGCTCTGGGCAGCGTACATAGGGTTAGAAGCACATGAAACAGAACATAATCAAAATTAGAAAAATAACGGCAGCCGAAGACAAACTGGGCTCTGATCATAAGAACTTGCAATGATGGGCTCAGCTAATCTTCAAACCCAAGCCCAGGGGAACACCCAAGTCTTCCAAAAGGCCAGTAGGGTTGACTCTCCACAAATCTCCGTGGTATTAAGGGATGGAACCAGGGGTGGTATTCAATTACTTCTCTACCGGCTTGCAAATGTGAGTCCCCATCCACGCAGGTGCCCGACCTTCCACGCATGCACTTTGCTGGTGCACAAACCTTCTGTACATGCGCTCAGCCTCACAAACGTGACAAATTGGATGGCATAGAGCTGGGGCAAGTGGGTGGATTTCCACTACCAGTTCAGGTGAACCAGCCTCAACTGGCTGAATACCACCTCTGGATGGGACCCAAAGCACATCTACTCTGTTGGATCTAGAGGAATGGGCCAGCCTAGAGAGAGCCACTCCTGCAAATATTAGTCCCATGTACATGATTTTTATACATGACAAACAACACTTTGAGTTGCATCTAAGATGTACATTAGGAGCCGGTGCAGTTCACAAGACAGTGATGTAAATGGGTGAGGTACACCTGCAGCATCTTACATTGTTCAATTTTGGACCAGTTGTAGCTTCCAAGTGACATTTGAGGATTGCTCCATGTAGGGTGTATTGCAGTAGTTGACCCAGGAAGTTACCAAGGCTGAACCACTATAAACAGTTCTAGTGATGTCTCCCCCACATTCCAGGGAATAACCTCATCCAGCAGCTTCATATAGATGCTAAATAGGAGAGGAAGAGTACAGAGCCCTGCAGGATGCCACAAAAAATGGGTCTTGGGCTAGGTCTCTTCACCTCTTCCTCATCCCTTGCAACCAGCCCTGGAGAAAGAAGGTCCACAACATTGCTACTTACTGGTTCCATTGCCACTCCTTCTTATCATGACACATCTTGTTGAGGAGTGGCGAACAATGGAAAATCCTGTTATGTGGATTCTGAATTCAAATTGCCTTTTTTGGACTGAGATTCTGCAATTTGCTGATACTATACATCTATATCATTTATAGTGTTTTATGACCAAGGTGTTGGTTGTCATCTAAATCAGGGGTCTCCAACTATGGCAACGTTAAGCCTGACGGACTTCAGCTCCCAGAATTCTGGGAATTGAAGTCTGCCTTGCCAGGCTTAAAGTTACCAAGGTTGGAATCCCCTGGTCTGAAAAGCCCTTCATATTTGAGGGACTACATTTTTACCTTTGTTTCTGCTAATCCTATAAGACAGGGGTGTCAAAACTGGCGGCCCACGCCTGGATGTGTCACGCGCAGGCCATGCCCAACCCAGCTCCACAAAGGCAAAAACCATTGCGATATGTCACGTGACAAGATCAAGTTTGACACCCATGCTATAAAATGTGCCGAAAAAAAAATCATTCTTTGGGTCCCACTCTCTAAAACCATTTCTTCTGATGGGATGTAAAAGGCATGCCTTCCCTTTCACTCCACCAGTCTTCTGGAATGGTGTTCATTCCTCCAGAGCTTTGAACGGTTCAACCCTGCTGAGACCTGATTTTTATCTATGCTCTGACTTAAGATTCTTGAATGAGACTGTGTTGAATGTTTATTGATTTCTACTGGTTAGAGTCCTTTTACGTTTTATATCTATATAGCTATATATTTATACACACACACACACACACACACACACACGTTTTCTGAGGTTTTCACAGGTGTTTGTATGTAGGTCTTTGGTTATTCAGGTCTTCTCCCGCATAAAATTGGAAGTGTCTTGGCGACGTTTCGACGAAGCCTCATTCGTCATCTTCAGGCTCGTGTTCTCGGCTTCGTGCTTCCAGGAGCAATGGAATTTGCTCCTGCAATTTGCTCCTGGAAGCACGAAGCCGAGAACACCAGCCTGAAGATGACGAATGAGGCTTCGTTGAAACGTCGCCAAGACACTTCCAATTTTACGCGGGAGAAGACCCGAATAACCAAAGACCTACACACACCAGTAACTTTGCTATTTGGGTTTGTGTTTTTCATTTGTACAATATACTATCCAGAGTTGTGGGTTGGGTGGCCTTAATACATTTGAATTGATTAATTAATTATGAAACAGTAAGTGGTACTGGCGTTGAGTGCTTTTCCATGTCTTAATTGGCAAACGTGTGAAATGAATTGTTGAAACTTTGCTCGTTGCTTCACTTATCGTTGCTCTCCCTTTCTCTCTCTCTCTCTCTCTCTCTCTCTCTCTCTCTTTCTCTCCTGTTGCCCCTTGCTGAATTCTTGCAGCTGATCCTCTGGTGGGAAGCATAGCCACTCAGTACCTGACCAACAGAGCAGAACATGACAGGATAGCCAGACAGTGGACCAAGAGATACGCAACATAAGCGATGTTGACTACTCGGCGCAGTGTGAAGGTGCGGGGATGCAGCTTTGCAGTGTGCAACCAAACTTTATAGCCTTTACAATACGGACTTCTGTGTATATGTTATACTGATTCTACTCTCTGCTTTTATCCTTTTGAAGATTGGAATACTGCTTTCTCTCCCTCCTCCCCTTCCCCAAAAAGGTAAATGCTGTCAAGAGTAGAACTTTGTAGCTGTAGATTAGTTATGTTTAAAATGCCTACTTGCAAGTCTTGCTTCTTTGGGATATCAAAATGTATTTTGTGATGTAACTAAGGATACCGTTCCTGAAGTCAACCAAATATAATAGTGCATTTTAGCCTAATTCATTATCTGTATGAAGTTATTAAAGGTAGCTGTAGATTACTAGGAATTATGTCATTTGTATTAAGCCCAGATCTATTTCCGATATGTGGTACATGCTGTTGTGAAAAATGTTTAAGACTTTTACCTTTGTCAGTTTGTAATGAAAAGGATTTCTTTTATCCTTGTCCCCTCTCATCACCACCCACCTTGTAGCTCAGAGAGCATCCAGTGTATCATCTCAAACACAATAAACATGTTCCCCAAGGAAGAGCTTCTCTGTTTTCATATTTGGAATTAAAAGTGGGCAAAGCCAGTAGGACTGTTTATATACAGATCCTTGTGGAAAACTAATGTAAAGCAAGAAGGGCCCGCTCAGAAGGCCTCTGGAACATTATGAGATTTGTAGTTTGCCTCTACCAATGTGTCTTAAGGCAGAACTACACAATACTAAACCTTGCATTTATTAAAGCCATAGACATGTACAAACAGATAAGCTAGAACAGTAGTAAGACTTTAAAAGGATGTTACCTTCCATCATTATTTCTCCTCTCCTCCCAATCGCTGCCTTGAAATGCCAGTATGGTGGTGGTAACGCTGAAGAGGATCATCATCACTCCTATAAAATTCATGTTATATTATATCCAACACAACATCTGTTCTCAGGCAGAAAGGACAGAGGAAATATTTCCACTAAATCTGTAGAATGTCAAAAGTGCAAGGATGTGATGAGGGCAAAGCAAAATTAGGACCAAGCCCGAAACTCCATTGACCTTGTCCTCCTTCATTCCTGGTAGTCATGAGATCCAACCACAATGTTCTTGGTTGCTGTTATAGTTTGGGGAGAGGAATACAGTTTCCTTTAGGACCACAGAGGTAATAGGCAAGATGAAGTCACTAGTCCTGCAGTCTCTTCTGCAATCTCCTGAACCAATATTTGTCAATCGAAAAACATAAAACACACAATTTAGGCAACAAATTTAATCTCATGTTTAGATCGACTCCCGTTTTTCCTTGAAGAAGAATAGTATTGTTGAGCTGCACTTGATGCCTAATTGTTCTCCATTGCAGCACAAAAAGCTTTGACACAGTGGGCAAATAGTGCAGACCACAATTTGCCAAGTGTAGCAACCTGTTGAGTTGTAACAACCTGACAAGATGTTCATCTCCCAATTGCTTGAAACAAACTTTTCCACACTTCTGCATCTGATTAGAACCTGAAGACCCGAAGATGTTAAGAACTGTGATACTGTACAGTTCTCTTTGTTGAATACCAAGGAGCTGATGGAAACATGATATGTGTTCCACTGTCAGTTTATTCTTAATTAGTCAGTTGATTCTTGACCAGTGAGTGTATAGCTGATGAGGGCGCTGTGAGTATAGTGGATGGCAGGCAGAGGAATCTTATTATTTTATGCATTCTCCAGGATGAAGGAGCAAATTACCAAAATTTTAATGGATTTCACATAATCTCCCACCTACTTCTATAATTTACCATAGAGTCATCTTTATAATTCCAAAATTTTGAGGATTTTGGATCTTGCCAATCTTTTCTAATTTGTAGATGTCCAATGCTTTAGATGTAGGCTTCTGAAATAGGGTAAACCTGTCTTCCAAAGCAGTACAATTGCATAATTTGCTTATTCACTACTCTTATGTGTCATAAACAGTGTCATGAAACTTTCAAGAGAGCATTTTTCTCAATGTGGTCAGCAGAATATAAATCAATATTGACTTAGAAGTGAAGAATTTTTTAAAAGGAAAATCGGTATCTCTCAACACAAGATGCGATGTAGGCCTTTCTCCACATCTTTCCATGTGAAATGAATGGGATCTCCAAATAGTCATGCATAATGTTCAGATGTCTGAGTGAGGGTTCCACACAGGATCATTTCCAGATAGATAGATAGACTGCATACTTTCCACTTAGGAGAGCTTGATGGAAATGTTACATTTACAGTGAGATTTTCATCACAATCTACTCACCGCCAGGATTGATAGGCTGTCTTACCCAACAACATAGGATTGTGTGCATCACGTGGCTAGCTTAGTCCTCAGCACATGTTAAATATTAGCATTCCTTTTCCCATTGCGTGATCACCCTAGGACTTTATTTATGTAGTCAAATCACCAAACAGTTTAAGCCAGTCATCCAGAAAGATGATTTGTGTTTATGTGACAGATACGCCTTACTATTTATGTTTCAGGCTTCTAGGTTCACACTCAACAAAACTATTGTGCATTGGTGGGGAGGGGCAGGTGGAGGGTGCTGTTGAAGCACTTCTATCAAGCAGTTATGTACTTTTTGTATATTTCTGGCTGGAGTTAAACATTTTTTTATTATGCAGAGTATTAACAAATTGTAGAGGCTTCGAGGTGTGTGAGATTCATCTGTAAGACCTATGGCCTCAGAATATGACACCTAGAGCAATATCATTTGAGACATACATGCATCCACTGCAATACAGCTCAAATGACAAACTATCCTATTTACCATCCAGCTAAATGCCATTTTCACTTGGAATTTTAAAGGTTTATTAACAACTCGGGACCTATTTCAGATCCTGAAACAACACCCCCCCCCAAATAAAATGCCTGTTCATTACAGCAATCTCCTTAGGCAATTGATAAAGGCAATCTGTTTAACCTATATTTTGTTGGGCATTATAGGCTAGTTCTCACAGAGGCGTCAAAGGTATTTCGGGGCTGTCCTGCCACAAATTTTAGAGAGAGGTTACTCTTATCGTCTGCCCCATTCCCAAAACAGCTTCTTCTGCCAGAATTTCCAACAAAAGAAAACATTTTAACCTTGCTTTATCAACATTCTTGATTCCTGAGCCCTCTTGTGTGAGAAAAATGTTCAGTCAAGATTCCCAGTTGATCTCTACAACATAAACTCAACTCATCTTCAGCATTTCTTCCATGAGAACAATTCCTACAGTTAGTCTTGTAAGGAGAGAATAGAAGTTATACATCGGAAAATATTAGGGTATCATATATAAGGCATCTTCCATTAATTTCAGAAGATTTTCACAATTCCCACTGAAATGACTAAAGTTTATGAGGCATATGAATTTGGTACATTTGTCTTATAAATTAGGACAAGAATGTATGACCTGTTACCTGGCAAGTAGACCCCAAGGAGAGACTCCAAAGATCTTGCTGGTTCCTAGTGAAAAGATAAAATGCATTGATATATTGCATAGCCCATAAATTTACAAAAAGTGGCAAAACGTATATTTCACATTGTATTAGATATGGGCCTTGCAAAGCTTTCAAATATTTGTATCATATAATATATAGTATAATTAACACCATGTCTCATTTTTTTTAATGCACTAAAGTTTCAGACTGCAGAAAATTTGAAATATAAATGGGATGCCTTCTCAATATTGCCCCTGTTAACTTTCTTTACTAAGATTATATGATTAATTCTAAAATTTTCTTCCTGTCATCAGTTTGTCAACACCTTGTTCCTTCTTCATGTTGCTTTTTCTGTCTGTAAATTTTATATTTACTGAAGTAAGAAGTTGGGGGGAACGGGGTTGTGTACACATTTAAACTTAAAAAGAACTTACTTTTGTTTCTCAGCTTTTCTCTGCTTACACCAAGCAGTAGAAAGAAATTTGTATTGTTAAATAAATCAATTAGTTGTTAAATGAGAATGTGTGCCTTTTCTCTGTTTGTGTTTTTTTTTTAAAAAAAAAAACCTATTTTAGCTATTCTTATCTATTTAAGGCCCATATTGCTATAAGTGGCAGTATGGTAGAGGTAGAGTCTCCAGGATATGTCTGGTGTGATTTGGAGGTTGCCCAAAATGTTGTGTGGGTTTCAGGATTTCTTACTTATTTCAACTAATTTTCGCCAAGAGTCCCCAAAAGTCTGAACACATAACCAACAGTGGCTCATGCTGAAAAATATAAGTAGGGTTAGAATTGATTAGGAATTCAGTAGCAAGCCAGCAAGAAATTCTTAAGATACTAGATTAAGAGGCTAAAAAATATCCCAGAAAAATGGTAAACAACTTTTATACTGTATCCAAAAAAACCCCCCAGCAGCATTGGGATCATGTCCAAGTAGCCATCAGATGAATTTGTCCTTGTTTTCTCAAAAATCGTTACATAACACTTGAGTCTTGTGGTGTCATGTCTCTACAAAGAGCTTTGGGCAGGACAAACTCTTCATCCCTCGTATCCATGAATGTTTCCTGGATATGTGAGTATTTTTTGTTTTGATAGTTAGCCAGTTTATCTACTTCTCCCTCCCTTCGTGGCAGTAGAGTTCGTGGCAACTATGAGGCAGCAAAAAATGGCTTCAGCCAGGTTCTCTTCAGAGTTGACAACTTGGTTGTGTTCACACTAAAGTTCTCTGCTACTCAGGGAAGTTGTAAAGGGCAACAGACAGCACAAACCGATACCTCTACCTGGTGAGAATTTGCACAGTTGCAATGTGTGTGGTGCCAAAAGCTCTTTCCTGAGCAGCCAGGGCACAGAAAACAAAGTCAGCACATTGCAGCCTTCGTTTAAAGTGGTGGGAGGAAGGAATAACCTTGAGAGACAGGAAGAAGGCAACAGATAAACTTGAATCTGGGGCCTGAGAATATATTTCAGGTAGGTCTCTCTGGTACTCATGAAGATAAAGGAAAAAAGGGAAGAAGTACATTCGGACCTGCAGCATTCTGTTACTGTAGCTTTATAATAAAGATCACATTAACTTGTATTCTTAGACTGATCTACTTAGAAGGGCTGACACTCCCAAATATTACCAGAAAAAACATCCTGCTCCGTAAATCAGCGTTTCTAGGCTTGTCAATGAGGAGAAAGTCCATCTCTAGTTCTAGGTGTTCCATCAAGGCAACTGATTTTGGCTTTTTGTTTATGCTGTACTTAGATAATCCCAAAGAGGAGAGCTTGGAGATCAAATGGGACTCTAAACTGCTTTTGCAAACTGCACAACAACATTGCCAAGCTATCACTATCAAAGGGCTGTAGGTCATTGCTTCTTTCCATTGTCTTCTCCTTTTTGACTTTTCCACCCTTGATTATAAAAAAACTACGACACTTTAAACTTTGGAAAGAGTGTAGAAAAGAGGGAGAAAGACGATTAGGGGGCTGGAGGCTTAAAACATGAAGACCGGTTGCAAGAATTGGGTTTGCCTAGCCTAGTGAAAAGAAGGATCACAGGTGACATGATAGCAGGATTCCAATATCTGAGGAGCTTCCATGAAGAAGGGGTCAACCTATTTTCCAGAGCACCAGAAAGCAAGATAAGAAGCAATGGATGGAAACTAATTGAGGAGAGAAGCAACCTAGAACTAAGGAGAAATTTCCTAACGGCAAGAACAATTAACCAGTGGAACTACTTGCCTTCAGAAGTTGTGGATGCTCTATCACTTTTAAGAAGAGACTAGACAGACACTTGTCTCGACTGGTATAGGATCTCCTGCTTCAGCAGGGGGTTGGACTAGAAGACCTCCAAGGTCCCTTCCAAATCTGTTATTCTGTTATCTGAAAGACAGCCATAGAGCAATGGGCAATGACATCAGCTCTGATTCTCAGAAGAGGAATGTGGTGAACAATCTCCGAATTGGGCCATTTTCTGCTTACAGATGAGGGATCAATTTCTAGAGACAATTGGTGTAGATGTTCTGTATTATTTATCATAGTAGGTTTACAGGTTAAAAACAAGCAAGCAAACAAAATGTCCATCTTATTTCTGGATGCCACATTGAAGGCTTTTTCAGGCTCATGAGATATCTTTATACATTCCTGCTATATAAAAGGAAGCCAAGGAGAGTGATGTATAATCATAAATCAAGTACCTAAAGATATACCAGAAGGAAGTATGCAAAGCAACAATAATTTCAATATTGGGAAGCTTAATAGCTACTATGGGAGCTTTTCTGCTGAAAGACAAGATACAGATAGTTAAAACAAACACGATCAAAGTTATTTAAATTTTACCATATTAATATTTAATTCAGCTGCGCATTAAATATTACAATTGTGTATCTCAATTCTTCCTATGACTTTGCACTCAATTGCCCAAATGCCAGGAGATGATTTATGTACAGAGCAATGGAATATTATTAACTCATCTTATTTTATAGATTCTGGGAAACATTTTTATTGAAAATTGAAAACGGGAACAGTGCTAGGAGGATATGTCCTTGCAGGTTCTGTAGCCTTGTGTATTAAAGTAAAAAATATTTGACCTAGCATGTTGTTATTATGACTGGTTGCACAATCAGCCAGATGTTTAGACTAGGTTTGGCATTTTTATTTGGCTATCGAGTCCTTCCCAAGGACTTGTAATGGGAAGATGGTGTGGTTTCATGGTGTTGGTATTAAAGATATTGTCACAGAATGCAAGCTTGCTTCAAGTAAAGCTGCATTTTGCAATTAACTGATGGCAAAGGAGTAGCTGGGAGGAGACCCATTCTTCCTCCACAAAATATCTGGAAAAATATCTTCCTCCCAAAACATCCTG
Source organism: Masticophis lateralis (assembly GCA_030761175.1). Taxonomy (NCBI): domain Eukaryota; kingdom Metazoa; phylum Chordata; class Lepidosauria; order Squamata; family Colubridae; genus Masticophis; species Masticophis lateralis. Next base: position 195,977,740 of record JAUDYJ010000001.1, on the reverse strand, counting down.
GCACTAATAGCCAGATGGCTAATGATCTGTTTCTGGATAGCCCCCACAGGCCTCATCTTACACAGTAATCTTGCCTTTTAAAATTCCAACAACCTATTTATATAATATAGTATTGATCAGAATCTTCCAATATTCAACAGATGCAACTTACAAAATGGCTCCCAAATCTGAAGCAGGGCTCAACAACCATTCACTAACCAGACATCCACACACACACCCCACCACCTTCAGACAATGTATTTCTTTCCAGATATCTCCTGGACTTCAGATCCCAGAATCCTCCAGTCAGCATGGCAGGGCTCTACCCTTGGTACCATGAAATCATAAAGAGGGATTCCTATCAGGGCATTCTCTAAGCGTTTGTTCCCTTCTTTTTTTCCCCTTTTGCTTCCTATTTAATAAGTTAGCAATCTTCTGCAAAGTTACAGACTCCTCTAAGCAGTCAGAAAATACTTATTGCTTCAAGACCTAATTTCACTTCTGATAAGCAAAGGATGCTTAGAGCCATCTTGATGACTGTGGCTGTGTCAACATCTATTCTCCATCCGGGCTTCACAAGCACACCAATGTGAATTTGTTAAGGTATTTAGAATAGAATAAGCTGGAAGGGACCTTGGAGGTCTTCTAATCTAGTCCCCTATACCAATTTAGATAAGTGACTCTCTAGACCCGTGATGGAAAACTTATGGTACCTGTGCCACAAGTGTCATGCGGAGCCATATCGGTGGGCACGCAAGTGTAGCCCTAGCTCAGCTCCGTCGTGCACATGCGTGCTGGCCAGCTAATTTTCGGGCCTTCCAGGACCACCGGAAGTCAGGAAACAGGCTATTTACGGCCTCCAGAGGGCCTTCAGGGGGATGGGAAAGGCTGTTTGCACCCTCCCCAGGCTCCAAGAAAGCATCTGGAGCCTGGGGAGAGGGGTGAAAAACAGGCCTATTGGGCCCACCGTGCCATCGCGTGACAAAAGTGGGGGAAACGTAGGGGTGTTGCACGCGCATGCATGGTGAGTGGGGTGCACTGAATTATGGGTGTGGGCACACATGGGCGCGACCCCCCTGCGCTCCCCCTGCTTTTGGCACATGACAGCAAAAAGATTAGCTATCGCTGCTCTAGACTCTAGACTCTTCTTAAAAACCTCCAATGATGGAGTGGCAACAATTTCTGAAGGCAAGCTGTTCCACTGCTTAATTGTCATCACTGTTAGGAAGTTTCTCCTTGATTCCGGGTTGCTTCTCTCTTTGGTTAGTTTCCAACCATTATTACTTGTCCTGCCAAGGTTATTTCAGATTGTGTCAGAAGCCAGGAGGTCACTTTTAGAGATTTCTCTTCTAAACAGTTGATCTGTGAGTTCCTGCCTTCTTCACCTTTTCAAAACAATTGTACACTGGGGGCAGAGGGGGAAATGTTTGAAAAAGCTAATTATATAGCCACTAGATGTCAGTATAACCATGTTTTGCACAACACCCAGGAAAGTATTTCAAATAAAGCACTGATTCCTTCAGAGGCCTCTTTTCCCAAACAGCCTCTGTGTGTATGTGTGTGTGTGTGTGTGTCTGTCTGTCTGTCTGTCTGCCCTGGGAGTTTGGCTTTCGTTTAGGAAAAGTATGCATTCTGTTTCACACATACTCATATGCACAATCTCATTTAGTGTTGGTGCAGGAAGAGAAAGAGGTAAATTGATAGAGCATCAGACATGGCATCATAAGGATTGGCTGTGAGGAGATTTATTATTTTATTTTATTATTTTACCTGTTTTATTAATTTATAAGTAACTCAAAGTGATGAGGTAGACTGAATGGAAAGGCGGGATATAAATGATAGTGGTAGAATTAGACCTGTCAGAGGTGGCTTACTTTCTCTCTCTTTCAATGGCTTGTGGCTACTGTTATTTTGTCTACTCAGAGAATCAGTCCTGTTTTTTGTATGAGATTCATAAAAGTATTCTGAATCTGAATCTGTTTATTCACTTGCCTTGGTTATAGGATGCCATTCAATATAATAAACGAAATGGTGGCTTCGTCCAGCTGAAGATTGCCGAGACTATATGGTAAAAGCATCTGCTATTTTTCTTCATCATAAAGGAAGACTTAATTTTTCCCCCCTCTTAAATAATTACCTGCAAATTCAGTTACGTTTCCTGGCAGAAATATATGAAAAAAAACCTGCTGTAAAGAAAACAAAAATGAAAAACAAAAAATGAGCAAGCAGTGCAAACAGCTGCAATTGTCTTTACCACAAAGGATGGATAACTGTGAGGATTTATTAGTGTACTTCAAGAGGGCTGCTGGCCTGGTGAACATAATTCTTTTATAACTTCTAAACAAGGCTCCTTTCTCCTTCCGTTCAATCCTGGTTCAATTACTTCTTTCCTTCACCACATCTCCATCCAATTGCCCCCAACCACATCTGGTGTGCAACTTGAGGTCCTCCTAAACTCACAACTCCTGCTCCAAGTAGCAGTAGCCCTCATGGCTAGGAAGGCCTTTGCACAGCTTCATATTGTGCACCACTGAAGCCGTTCCCAGATTGGGAGGTTCTGCTCACCGTCACTCTTTCTTAGATGGCCTTAGGATTCATAATTATAAAGAAATAAACAATATAGTTGATGTTTTCAGGGTTTGCATTATGTTGCTGCTGTAGTGTTTTGCTGTTTAGTGGTTTTAATGGATACTACTCTGAGTCCTTGGAGAGTAATAGTGCAGTGGTAAAATGAAAAATTTGTTACTACCGGTTCTGTGGGGCTGGTGTGTGTGGGGGGGGGGGGGGGTAATGTGACTGGGTGGGCGTGGCCAACTTTTTTTTTTTTTTACTTTTAAAAGCATTTTCTCTACAACCTCTTTGGCTAAAGAGGTTGTAAAAAAATGCTTTTAAAAGCCTCTGATGATCAGGCAACTCAGCTGGGATCGTCAGAGGCTTTTAAAAGCATTTTCTCTACAACCTCTTCGGCTGAAGAGGTTGCAGAAAAAAATGCTTTTAGTAGCCTCTGACGATCAGACAACTCAGCTGGGATCATTAGAGTCTCTTTTTTTTTTAACTTTTAAAAGCATTTTTTCAGCCGAAGAGGTTGTAGAAAAAATGCTTTTAAAAGTAAAAAAAACAGCCTCTGATGATCGCGCAGCTCAGCTGGGCATGAGGGGGGTGGGCGCATTTTTGCTACCTGTTCTCCGAACCACCCGCTGCCATCGCTACTAGATCGGCAATCCGGTCCAAACCAGGAGCATTTCACCGTGTAATAGCGGTATAAAAAGGCAGCAAGCAAATAAAAAAAGCATTATTCCAGCAGCCACCCTCAACTTTTTTTTTTTTTTGAGAAAATGCTCTAAAAGGATTTTTTAAAAAAAAAAACGTGTTCTGCATGTAACTAGAAATGAGGCAGTTGGGAGTTGTCTTTTTTAAAGTCTCAGAAACTTGCTGTTTGGAGCAATTCACTGCCTTTTTTGTTTATTATAATATTTCCAAGCAAACCTGGTTGTTATGCCAGGGAAGAAATGATACTAAGTGGCTGTTGCTCTGATGTTGCTGTTGCTATTGCTGTTTAGTTACCTGGGTGCTTTAGTTTATCTAAGGAAGACAATATGGCCTTATCAAAGAGACATCGAACATAAATTCCTCAGGATCAAGTATGGAAGAGTGAGGCAAAATATTGCAACCTTTCCCTCTCCAGCCCAGTTTGGCCTTCATTACCAAAGAAGTCCATCTTCTCATCTATTGGTTGGCAACATTAGTCAGAAGCAGCGGTGGGATTCAAGTAATTTAACAACTGGTTCTCTGCCCTAATGATTTCTTCCAACAACCAGTTTGCCAAACTGCTCAGAAAGTTAACCACCGGTTCTCCTGAAGTGGTGCGAATTGGCTGAATCCCACCACTGGGCAGGAGTAAAAGTTGCAGCCCCTTTGTGGCCTCCAAAGTCTTCTAAGATCACACAACCAGAATTTGGCCAGGGACTCATGACTAATGCTAGATTCATTTTAAAGAGAGTATTGTATAGTAGTGTTCATTGTTTTAAAAGGGCAGGATTAGATTTACTAAAAGATCATTTTCTCCTACCTGTACTTATTTAAATCTTCTTCAGAGACCCTACTCTAGCAGGAAAAAATTGTAGTAATGTTTTATCAGCTACTTCTTTCCAAAAGAAGCTTGGTATGGTATGGTATGATATGGTATGGTATGGTATGGTATGGTATGGTATGGTATGGTATGGTATGGTATGGTATGGTATGTATATACCAGAGGTGGGTTTCAGCAGGTTCTGAGCAGTTCTGGAGAACCAGTAAAGGAAATTTTGAGTAGTTCAGAGAACCGGTAGTAAAAATTCTGATTGGCCCTGCCCCCATCTTTTCTCTGCCTCCCAAGTCCCACCAATTGGGAGGAAATGGGGATTTTGCAGTATCCTTCCCCTGGAATGGGGCGGAATAGAGATTTTGCAGTATCCTTCCCCTGCCACACCCGCCAATCCCCGCCCACCAAACCACACCCACCAAGCCATGCCACGCCCACAAAGCCATGCCCTCAGAACCGGTAGCAAAATATTTTGAAACCCACCACTCGTATGTAGGTACAGGTAATCTTCATTTAATGACTACCTTATTTAGTGACTACAGTTACAATCATGATGAAATAGTAACTTTGCAACCAATTCTCACAAAATTGTAAATGTGAGATGTGATGTTTCACTTAACAACTGCTTCACTTAACTAGTGAGTTGCTGGTGGCAAATGTAGTCACTAAACCAGGATACCTATATATATTGGAGAAATGGTCATAGAGAAATTAGAGTCAACAACTTAATGTATATGTGTGTGTTGAAATAGATGATATTTCAGTTGAATTTAGATAATTTTGAAAAAAAATCATCTGGGATTAAACTTGATTTTTATTTGAATATAGGACTGACAGAAATTACCATGATAATAGATTAGATTGGGAAATTGAAAAACATCCTGGAAGATACCAGAAGTTGGCTTGACTCTAGGGAGGGTAAGAACAAGAATAAGTAATGCACAATACACACATACATCAGAGAAAAAGCTGTCAGCCACCTTGATATATAGTATTATTTGAAGTCAAAAGCATGCATTGAAACCTCTGTGTTATTCATTTTGTTGAAATAATAAAATGTCTGTATCAGGGGATAAGAGTTTTTCATGAAGGCTGAAACATGAGATAAATATACTATTCTAGAGTAACAAGTGACAAAGCTTTGAAGAATTTGGGCATGGATCATTTCATATTAGTTGGAAAAATGGAATGAAAAGTTTTTCAAGGCATAACAGACAAAAAATAGTTGATTTGTGCCTTAGAATCCTTCATATATCAACCACTTTACAGAAGAGTGTGCTTGCCATCATTGAATGAGCTAAAATTCTTCTAGTTTAAACCCTCATTTCTTAAGGAGCCGAGCCAACTTTTTCATTTCTTCTGACATGCTCAACTCTCTTGGGGAGACAGTGAAAGCAAAAGAAAGCTAATGTCATTGACAAATAAAAGAGACAGCAATGAAGATCTCATTCTTGGAGATAAATAGGTAAGAGAGAGACTTAAAATAATTCCACCTTAATTCTATATGGTATAAAGAGATGACAGAGAGAAACTGACAGGCTTTCAAGTTTCTGTTATTATGTAACCTACAACAGGGATGTCAAATTCAAGGCCTGTGGGGTACTTAGATCTGGCCTGTGGGGCTGCCCTGGAAACAGCAAAGGACCGGTCCAGGGGGCCTCCGCCAGCGAAAACAGAGTTATGGACAGCCAAGCGTAGCCCTCCCGAGCTGTTTTCACTGACAGAGCCCTCGGACCACCACAGGTGCCCCCAACATGAGTGACATCGAGGTGGCTACACCCACCCTGGCCACACCCACCCGGTCCCCCAAGGTCAAACCCAACCCTGATGCGGCCCTCAATGAAATCAAATTTGACACCCCTGCTCTACAACAATAAAGGAGAGTGCAGGATCCAACTGACAACTCCTTGTAATAAAGGGTGAAGCTGTCCAGAGTTGCCTTATCGGTGATGTGGGTTGTATATCAATTTAATAAAAAGAAAGAAAGAAAGAAAGAAAGAAAGAAAGAAAGAAAGAAAGAAAGAAAGAAAGAAAGAAAGAAAGAAAGAAAGAAAGAAAGAAAGAAGATGCATGCTTCCGTACACAGCCATTTTCACTTCTTAGATGCAACAGATATAAATATCCACAACAGGAGGTCTCACAGTTACTCACTGTTTTTTTACCAGGGTTAGACTGTTTCATACTAAGCAAATCATAGATATATATTCCTTGCCCATAGGAATATACTTATACTTAAAGCATACATTTGAAACGGACCTTTTTCTAAGCAGATACCTACAGCACACACAGCGTTCTTACTCATTCTTGGGTCTCAGAATGGCTCAATCTCTTCCTGTACATTCACGCCTCATTCCCACTCATCTATGTCTGTCACCTAATGAAATAACACCATTATCGTGCATTGCATTCATTCAGAATCTTGCACAATTTCCCCCAAATTCATCTCTAGTTCTTCTGTTATGACACACCGGAGTATAACATGCATCTATCACCAGCCTGTGGAGTCAACTTATTATATGCTCGTACTATCTAGATGAGACCAGCTCATACCTTCTGACGTACACATTAATTTTTCCTTCATAATTTTACCTACCCTCACTTTAATTTCACTTCCTATGTGACAAGTTTGCAATCTTCTACAGTACATGCAATGGCCATGCACTAGATAAGTCCATAGATATTAGCTTTTTATGGCTTTGGTCAATTGAAGCTTTTATATAGCACTTTTTAATATTCTAGGAAAATATGAACATAAGAAATATACCACAATACAGTTAATCCAACCTGCCCCCAGTTCAACACTGAGCATGCCTTAAAGTTAATAGCCTTCTTTAAAAACAAGTAATCCAATTTAGAATTGCTGCCAGAGCAAGATCTTTGAAAATAAGAGCATCCAGAAGGTGTGAAAATATTCTCTTAATGTAGCAGAAATATGAATTTCTAGCTGTGTCAAAATGTACCAATTTTGCATAAATAATATGCTACCAGATCTGGATTTTGAAGCTGATCTGCAATTCCTAATGTGTATTTTTAACGGAAACAGTTGTAATTTGAAAGATATTTCAAATTTTTCCATTTCTTTCGATAATGAGTCATTGCCAACCATAAATAAAGCACTTAGAATGACATGGAGTGGTTTTGGTATGATCTGTAAATTTCCTTATTATTCTCCTTTTCAAGGGAGACCGTTAAGTTTGTTGAATGCAGATGTTTGTGGTTTCATTTATATGAAAACTGCTCACTTCCTGATATGAGGACTGGCCCTTGTAAAATATTCCTATTTCAGTGGACCCAAAATGTAGCCAAGGAAATTTATTCCCCAGGCAAATAACATTTATGGCAATAAAAAGATTTCATGTACATGTGCACGCATATGTACATTTACACTTACACACACATACACACAAACACACAAACATGCAATATGCTATTTAGATGATAGCAGTTTTTAATTTTTCAGGGATTGAAAATCAGCTTCTGTGGATTATGATCCAGCCAAAATGATTAGGCATAGGAAAAACTCAGTATTTGTTCTTTTGAATCTATTGCTGGTCATAGGGAGAATACAAATTTTTAAGATCAATCAATTTAGATAAAACAGAGGATCTGCTCAAGCCTCCAGAAATTTTAAAAAAGAGGAGTTGGTTATATCCAGTAGGACTTATTTTTAGGTCAAAGGTCTAGAATTAGATGCAATGTAGATATCTTCTTTACAAAGCAGTACTATTAAGAGGAGTTTCTCGATAGGGCTTCTGCAGAGGAAGGAATGGGACCATCTGATAAAAGGATTTTTAAAACCTTCCATAGTAGAGATCAGGTTTTCTGAGGATCTGCCTCTTCTCGATTACATCTACAGGTCTCATCCTGAGGTCCTGTTTGTTAATGAGTTTCATCTGACAGGACCTAGGAGAGAAATCATTCCTGCTGTGGCACCTGTCCTTCTGGAACTTCAATGCCTCTGAGGTGAGGTTAGCTTCAATACTTAGGCCTTCCGGAAAGCCCTCAAAACATGTTTTATTTTCCATTGGGCCTTGGGATTGTCTGGCAGCAGGGAGCTCTCATATTGGTAGCATTACCTATTGCATTCTGATTTTAGCTCTCTGGTGGTCTTGTTCTTATTTATGTTTATTTAATTTAAATGGTTTTTATGATGTGTTGCATTTGTTGGTTTTATGGTACACCACCCAGAGTCATCTTGTGTGAGATGGGTGTACACATTTCATATAAATAAAAGAGGAATGTTGATATTTCTTAGGTAGTATACGATGAGAATTTAGGCATCTGTTATTGACCAAGAAAAGTTTGCCAGCTGTGGTTTATCTTTGGGGCAATACTAAATGCATTTGGATATTCAGAATTAGAGCTTACATTACTCACATTACATTACAACCTTTTCTACTGAAAGATAAAGTCCAATATAACTGGAAATTTGGGGAAAGCTGACTATATCATGTTTTCCTTGAAAGTTGTAAGTTAATCATCTACAGCCCTAAATCCCTTGGTTCATCTTTTCAGAGATATTTCCTTACCAGATTCCTCAGGGTCTTCAACAACGGTAGAGCTTTTAATGTACTGCCTTCATTCAGAGAGAAATATCTGCTTTGAAAATAGCCCATGTTGAACATCCAGCCAAAAAAATCAGGCCAGGAAATGTTTTATGACATTTTTGTATTAGGTCATAAACTTTCATGATCATGTTTATGTCATAAAATGTTTTATAAAATTTTGCTAAGTTCCAAATCCATGGGAGTCATGGGTCCAAGATTTTTTGATGCATTCCGTAAATTAGCCGATGTGGCTACCTTAATTCAAAAATTGTTGACCTAGGATACATAATTTCATCCCTTTAAAAGTTACAGGAATGAGAACTTTAGTAGGATATATGGATTATGGACATTTCTAATGCTGCATGGTTTTGATAGACCACCATAAATGAATCCACAGAACAAAACAATTCTCTAATCAGTCTCACACTATTTTGTGTTTCTTAATTTTCAATAGGCAAGATGCTAGCAGGTATTTTATTGCAAAGAAAACCAGTAGCCACTAGGTGGAGCTGGCGGAATATATCAATGAAGAACTGAACAGAAATCTGATTCCTTTTGACTTCCTTGTGTTGCAGTTCCAAAATTATTCTCCATACCAGGTACCCGCTATTGTTTAGTGGTTGACTCTACATCAAATTGATGTGCAGCATTTCAGCAGCTGCTTTGTACCATTTTATGTTGATATTTTAAGAATGCTCATTACTTGAAAATGTTAACTCTTCAGGAGAACATGCTGTGAACATTCTGCTTTCATTTTCTCATGATTTATGTGGATCTTAAATCAATTTTGCTCGGGAATAGACCGTTTATACTGCTGAGACTGGGGATTCATAAACTTCTGCATTTGTTGGAACATTGTGGTGAAAGCTGCTTTAATAGGAAGTAGTTGGAGAATAATTTTTTTCTGCAAAATAGAGCAGTAATAAATGATTATTTCCTCTTTTAATGATATCGGAAAATGACAGAATGCTGAATATAATCCAATAACCAACAGCTTCAGAAGGTGCCGTGACTGGCCACAGACAAAATTAATAACTGTAGGACATTTCAGGGCCTTCCAGGGGACAACTTCTATAAGTTGAAGTCATCTTTAAATTTGGAGTGAGGGGAGGAAACCAAGACCCCAGAGTAACGTGCAATCACCAAAGCATTCCAAATGTCTGCCAAATGATCATGATATTTTACGGGATCAAAGGGGAACTTATCCAATAAAGGTAAGCAATTGTATTCATTTTATTAATACAATTGTTATTCATTTAAAATAAAGTTGACAGAAATTAGTTTTTATCCTGCCTTCTACAATTTTTTTTTGTTCTGATCCAAGCCAGTTTTCAGAACACAATGTATATAAGCAGTCCTCGTTTACCAGCTACCTCATTTAGCGACCATACAAAGTTACCACTGCGTAAAACAAAATAGCTTTGTGACAGATCCTTGCATTTATAATTGTCAAACATCCTACTGTCACGATTGCCATTTACAACCATCAGTTTTACACAGCCATGCAATTGTCATTTGTGGTGTTTCACAAGTTGCTTGTAACAAACAGGGTTAATAGAGAAGGCAGAAGTAAAATCATAAATCATGTCATCACGTTTCAATGATCCAAAGTTTCCCTTAATGATCCAAAGTTTCCCTTAATGATCAAAAGTAAAATGCGGTTGTAAACTCATCTGGGCCACAAGATGTTCGCCTTAGTGACCGTGGTACTTTGCAATGGTAACTGGTCCCAATTTTGGTCACTAAGCAAGGACTATCTATTACATGTCATGACAAGACTGAAAAAGCTTAGTAGTAGTTTTTTACTTCTAATAGTTTATTTTCTGGTAGAGTAAACCTTAAGAATACCAGTGCTGTAATTGCTAGCAGAGCTAAATAATATAAGTAATTTTACTAAAGTAACATTTCAAAGAAAACATAGGCAAAACGTGTGAATGATTTGGGGGGGGGGGCAGGAACCAAACCAGCATTTCATTTAGTCTAATAACTTTAAGTTGTTCCTTTTTTTTCTTTCCCGTTAAGTGTGCTAATCCATTAAGGTAGCAATTATTCAGATTGCAGTACAGTAAATTTATACATTTCTCCAAAAGATTAGGTATAGTTGTATGATATTTCACTTCCTTTCCTTCCATCACCTCATGAGATACAGTTTGTATTAAAACTGTGATGTTGTCTTTGGAAAAGTGGGTAAGCTTCCTGTTTATTATTCCTACTTAAAATTACCCCCCTTTTGTTTAAAATTTGCAATTCCTTTTCAAGGGCTCATTAAAAAGTCACAGGAAATTTCCTGTTTCTTTCCCCTGGGATCAGTTTGTGTATATGTGTGTTTGTGTGTTGTCCACCCATGCATTTCCAACATGAAAAGAAGATTGTGATTATTTTGATCTAAATGGAGCATGGTTAGTTTTACTCAAAGAACCCATTTGGGTTAAGTTGTAGGCTTTAGATTTGGATAGGGGTTAGGGCCCCCTTGGAAATGAGATTGTACTGCCATTCCCCGGGACAACCTACTCCAGATTTTTTTTAAAAAAGGAAACCTACAATTTGAGTTATTTTTTTCATTTCATTTTAACAGGGAATGAGAAAAAAAAAGGATTTACCAGCTATATAAAATTGAATAAGAATTTTTAAAATAATGTTACATTAGTATTGGATTTAAAGGTGACCTTGTATCAATTTAGCACTTTAAAAACATTGTTGGTACCATAGTAATTAGCATAGGCAGCCAATATAAGAAGACTCATCAATCAGAATAAATTGATATCAACCAGAATAAATTAATAGGAGTTTCTTTCTAATCCGAAACACCTGCTTTTTATTGTATAATGAATCAAGCAAAATCTAAGGTTTGAAAGCTTGAAGAGAAACCCAAATTTCAATTGTATTACAAGTCTATGTGCAGGCTTTTAAAGAGACATATAAAGCAGTGATGATGAAATGTTTTGAGCTTTGTGTGTCAAAAATTCGGAAAATGCCTAACTCGGTTCTCCTGGAATGTCAACCCCTCCCTCGAACAAAAGAGAAACAATTCTCTATTCCCTCATCAATGCCAGCCAAAAGAGTGGCCTTTGACAACAGTCCAGAGGCTAGGCATGAAATTGAGGCCCAGGCCTTGACTTCAGCCTATTCAAAGAATAATTTGGGGTTCCAACTCGAGCTGGGGTTGCACAAGAATAAATAAAAACCAGACCCAGACAACTGTGAGGAAAGAAGAAACATTTATTCCTAAAAGCAAACAGTAGGGGCAGCTACAGAGAAAAGGGGTACAATGACACAGTTATACAGGGAATTTTGTACTGGGTGAGCAAGTCTCTACATGCTGATTCTAGGGTCACATTTGAGGTGTGTGTGTGTGTGTGTAGATATGTCATCTGTGGTGTTTATTGTTGTGAACTTACAGTTTTGCTGGAAGACCTAATTTAATTAACTCTATTTGTATTTACAGACCTTCTTTGATATGTGGATTAGTGTACTGTGTAACCTATTTGGAGGTTTGAGGAAGACTGAGCTTGAGGAAGCTTCAGGCCATGTTCTCTTTCTGTGGACAGAGCCCTGTGGTTTAGCTGAGGCTGCTCTGTGTCATATAAAGTTTTTGTTCTTGAAATAGCTTCAGAGAATGGCCTCTGCAGCCTCTAAAAACTGTGCAAAAGCACGCCCTGTTTCCACCTGATATTCAGAGGGTCTGGAGGCTGCATGGAAACACCTCATTCTTACATGGCCTCTGCAGCCTCTGGGAAAAAAATCCCACAAGAACAGGGTGTGTTTTCGAGAATTGTTGGTGGGTATTGGTGAATAGTGGCGTGTCAGCCAAAGTATTGTGGTGTATCACCTTTGACACAAGTGTCATAGATTTGCTATCACTGATGAAATAAAGCCTCATCTCTACCACTCTATCTCTTTCTCAACCATGGCAACTTTAAGATGTGGGGACTTCAACTCCCAGAATTCACCAGTCAGCAACTTTGCAACCATGGTAAAATATTACCATCCTAGCTTGTCTTCTGATCTAGCGGCATTCCTTTAAAAAAAAGAAAACTCCTACGTTTCATATTACTGCATTTCAGTAGAATTGACCATTGCAAGTGTATCTGTTCATTTCAGGAGAAGCAGATGCCTTGCTCCAACAGAGGCAGTTCTCGAAGATTCTTGACCAGTATAGTTCAGAATAAAGTTAACAAGAACTCCTGTTCAATTGTAGTTTCCAAAACTTAACCTGACTGAAAACACATGGGCTTTTTTTTCTTCATGAACTGGAAAATAATTATCTAATTAAAAGTGCTTGGAGTATCTTTGGATATGAATTAGGTTGTTTTTCATGTAATGATCAAATCCATTTAAATGATATTTCATCCCTATTTACTAAGGAAGAAACGGACCAGACTCAGGCAACTTCTAAGAACTGAAAATCTACTTTTAAACTTTAATTTATTTATCAGTCTTGAGGCCATCTTACTCCAGAACAATTCTAGCCAATTAAAAAAAACAGAAGAGCAAAATATAAACCATAAACCTACAGAACAAAACCAAAATTCCATGAGACTCTATGTTCTCTTTCTCTTTCCCTCCCTCTCTCTCCTCTTTTGCAATAGTCTTGGCAAAAGAATTTCCCAGAATGATGAAAGTCAAACCAGTATTTTTAAATTTCAGTTGTAAAATAATATACACCCTTTAGAGAGATAACAGAAGTTGAATCAGTTTCATGAGGAAGTTATTTTATTAGCAAAATATACTTCACTTTCCCCACCCACCCCTTTTTTAAAGTAGCCATGTTACTTTGGAGCAGCCTAAGAATACTTCTACATAGGTGTTTTACATAAACATCTACAATACATGGAGGCTAGAAATCTATTGGGGAAGATGACCATCCTTTCTCATGAGCAGCTGGCTAGGGAATATTTGTCTGTCTCTCAAGTGACATTCAAGTTGTTCTTGCCAAGTAGACAGTTGTTTTCTTCCAATTTTGTTACAGAAATAGCTCTTATGTGCATTCCTTAGTTATTAGATGGACAGACAGACAATGATAGAGATAGATAGATAGGTAGATAGATAGGTAGATAGATAAATGATAGATGTGGTACTTTTGTTATAAGACATTTTGATTGTACTAAATTAGCTGCAGAAAAGTGTGATCAATCAGTCCTTGATTTGGCTGCTTGACATCTGGCTCACAATTATGACATTGCAGCAACCTGCAGTCCTGTGATTGCCATTTGCAACTTTCACTACTGGTTTCCAATAAGCAAAACCAATGGGGAACCTGGCAGTCGATCTCAAATGGCGGCCATGTGACCACAGTGACTCTGTATTTTCATGACATTCACTTAAGGATGGCAACTGCAACTCCCAGAACTGTCGTCGTAAATCAGTGTAGTGATGTGACTTAATCCTTTAACACCCTGCTGTTTAGTGATGGAGTTCCTTGTCCCAATTACCATTGGGATTACTTGCTCTCCCTCTTAAATATATTTACTCCTTTTTGTAAGCAACCTTCAAAAACATTCTTTTTCAAATACTACTTTCAAAAATAAGTGTGTGTGTGTGTGTGTGTGTTTGTTTGTGTGTATATTGGCACTAGTGGATTCTATGCTTTAACAGATGTTTTTGTGGATCTTCAAATCTATTCGCACAGAAATGATTGAAGAATTTCTTTTATATTTTCAATTCTGTATACAACTTATTTTTTTCTTCATCCTAGTTGGCTTTGTTCACTACAGCACTATAAATACAGATACTATAAACACAACACCACAAATACACACCCTATTAATCAATGGGAACCAAGTTTATTTTAAGGCAACTTTTTTTACAAGTAGTCCTCATTTAGTGACTACAATTTATTTGATCAAATAAAACTAAAGTTTGTCTCTCATTCAGTATTTTTTTTAAATTTAAAACAGGAAGTTGATTTTTGATAAAATATTCCTTTTTATTGTTGATATTCTTCCTAAAAAATACATGTTTTACCTTTTTCCATTTCGATGTATCTGCCATTACATTTTTTCCAAATCTGTGAATAGTTGTTCATGAATAAATACAGGGTTTTATTAAATAGAATCTCAGACTCAATCAGATGAATAGTGATATTAAATTCTATTGCTTGCTGCAAGTATTACTTTTCCCCTTCCGATAAATTCCACATAATCATTTGAGTTTTTTTCTTGTTAGTCCAATATTGTGATATCTAACCATATTGCTATATTTGTTCCTGTAAAGATTCCAAGAGTCCCTTGGAGGAATGACGGTGAGCATATTACTGGCATATGTTTTAGTTTGTCTTTCTGATTTATTAGTTTGATTCCTGAACCTTTATTCCTAACACCATCTCCTCTGCTAATAGATTTAAGGCCAATAATTGTCTTGTCTCTTTCATTGTCATACATTTTTGTGGGGTTTGGGTTTTTTTTTTTTTTACTTTCAAGTGGAAAAGGTAGAAAAATAAGTCTATTTAAAGAATTTCCATGTAGAAATGAGTGCTCTTTGTTCTTAGAAGAAATTACTGGAGATTGATAAGGGGCTATTTAATGAAAGTATAAAATAGTCATTTTATTTGTCTACACTAGGCGTGTCAAACTCAAGGCCTACAGGCCAGATCCAGCCCGCAGGGTGTTTAGATCTAGCCCATAGGGCCACCCTGGAAACAGTGAAGGAACAGCCTGCAATGCTTGGGGAGGACGCGCGTGGCCCATCTGAGCTCCATTTTCACTGGCAGAGGGTTGCAGGAGGCCGTCGTAGCTGAAAACAGAACTCAGGAGCCCATTTTCACTTAAACATGATGTTATGCTGCATAACTTCCAAAATTGGCTAGACTAGAATTTACCAATGCCTTGAAAAGCACCAAGTCAAAAAGAAGGCTGGCCTAGGTTCCCTATACCAGCTAGCTACTGTATGTAGTTGCCTTTATGCAGATCTTTGTTTTAGATGCTTTTCCTTTGGAGGAAGACTTTGCTTATTTCTGAATTCCAGAAAGAATTTTTTGTCATATGAGTTTTGCAGTGGTTGGTTTTATTCTATAGTAGAATCACTGCAAAATGACATTACAGAGGATCGGGTTTTTTTTTTAAAAAAAAATTACCATACTAGCCTTCCATGTAATCTATATTTATCTATGTAAATAACATTTTAAATGGAGGTTTTCTGTCATATTAATATGAATCAGAGTACTGACAGGACTGGATACCATTTCTCTCAGGTAAGATGTAGACATGTCCAAGGGCTCTTTTTTTCCCCAAAGACAATCAGACATCCAAAGTCTGTTGAACAGCTCTACTGTAACACATAAGTAAATAGCAGGTTGGTTTTCCCTGGAGATGAGGTCTTCTTAGGCCCTTGCCCATAGTGCTTTATAGATTAAATCCAGCACTTTGAGTTGAAGTAGTAGTTCAACTGGTACTATGCCTATAAAAGTGTGGTAAAAATTCTTACCTGCCAAGAGGCAGGTTATTATTTTCTATACTAACTATGGGTTCTGAATAATTTTCAAATTCTTATGATCAAGTAGATTGCAGTAATCCAGTCTAAAGGTGACAAGGAGATGGGTTATTGCCATAATGGCTTAATGCCAGGGATGAAATCTACTTATCTTCCTTACCGGTTTGGAAGCGCTTGTGCATCACATGTATGCATAGACCTTCTGCGCATGCACAAAACCTGTGCATGCACAGAAGGTAAAAACACATTACTTCCTGGTTAAAACCAGGAAATAATGACACCCAGGCAGGTGGGCGGAGCTTTGCTCCACCATCACTACCTGATCGCCAAATCACCAGCCAAGATCTCTACCGGACTGGGTGATCTGGTCCGATCCAGGACCATTTCACTCCTGCTTCATGCTCTGAATTATGCAACTGTGTTGCCTTCCCTGACCAAAGATCCAGCAGTGGCTTTAAGTCCAAGACAAAAAAACCCAACCCCATCATTGACCAGGACCTACAAGTAGAGTACTTTCTCACAGGGCAACAAAGGCGCTTGATAACTTTCTCGTATAGTTTTAGTATTAGGAATTCCAGATATGCATGGTAACCTTCTCTGAAAGTTCCCCCTCCTTCTACTTTTTCTATTAGGTCTTCCTCACTGGTATGATGGTATGTGACAATGACCTTGGAAGAAGATCTGCAGTCTAGCCGTCTAACCCTTTGCAGCAAGATGGCTGGCAAACAAAGTCTAAAAAATTAAACCATGGGAGAAAGACTTTAATTCTTGCGAGTTTCTGTTTAATGTAATTTTACAATAAAGATAGCGCTGATGTTCCCGATTGTGGACTACATCTGCTAGATTTTTGTCAATGCAACCTGATCTACTTGTGGTTCCCCTTATGAAGGATCTCACTTGTCAAGGTAAAGTCCACAATTCCACACCAAGTCCCATTGAAAAATCTGCAAATTGTTATTATTAATCATCATCCCTATATTTTCCTTAGAGAGATAGTAAATAATGGACACCCAGGGGTACTGTTTTTGTTTTAACTCTGATGCTTTTAACAAGGCCACTAAATCCATTCCCTTGAATTTCTCTGCACACAAGGATGTTTTAAATCTATTGTGAATCTCCAGATGCCTTTCTCTTTCTTCAGTTTTCTTTGAACAAGTTGCATCTTTTAGCTGCTGCAATCCTATTAGAGATGGAATCTCAGTTATATCTCTTAAATTGAATTTGCCTTCCCATAATAAGCCTCATTTGCTGTGTTCTGAGAATGCTATGGGGAGAAAACTTTCACAACTATATTAGATCCAGTTATTGCTGTAATGTTTAGGATATGATGAGTAATTTGAAAGCGGCACTTTTTTTTTAGCAGGGTAGAGGGTCAAGGGCTGCAGGAAATGGGAAGTTTTCCACAGATTAATAGAAGACATCACATCCCAGACTAGGAAAAGAATTTTGCAGATTGCCGCAGACGATGGTAAGATTCTCTTCTGTGTATGTGTTGTGTCTCTCTCTCTGTGAGAGAGGTCTGTTTTTAGGTTCATAGATTTCACTGATTTCCTACATCAGGATGATGGGATATTACTGGAATAATTTCAGCACAATGGTCGCTGAGCTTTAAACCCACACAAAGAGTTTGAGACAAATGGTTGTCCATCCAGTCTAATTCTGAATTATATGAGAAGTCTACTTGAGAAATGTGATATTGTAATTTATTGCCTATTGCATCTGTAGAGCACCAAGAGGAAAGAGAAGAGGAAGTGGAGGCTGGCATCTAACATCTAAGAATAGATATCTGTAAAAATGAACAATTTCTTGAATATTGAGAGATCATCGTTGGTCAGAGAAAAAGTACAGCACTTGGAACATCTTGTTTTATTGAGCTAATTATTAGTCCCAGTCCAGTATCAGAGGACATTATCTGGACTAATAAAAATTATATTGACTATAGTTATTTCATTTCATTGGAATAATACGATTGATTCCTCTCTTGGGAAAGATTAGTGCATCTGCCACAACATAAAACTGACATCAGTACCTGTAATGGTGTGTGGGAATGAACTTGGGAACCTGGCTCCAGAAAACCTGCCACAGGAAGGGTCAGATAAGAATCAGCATAGTCTGCAATTACAATAGTGGGCAGGGCAAAGTCCCTTAGTTCTGAAAGTGTAAAGGGCACAGGAGGAGAATTGGACTTTCAGACTAGGTCCACTTGGTAAGATTGATAGCACCTGGTAAAACTTGAAATCACAAAGCTTAACTATCATACCTAGAGCTCCGGAAAGATAGATAGTGACAGAGATCATGTCAATTCTTGCCTGTCGTTCATCTCTCTCTGCCTCTGTCTGTCTTAATTTGTGCTTCATTTTGCCAGTTTACTAAATGAACACCAGTATGTATTTTTGATAGCTGAACTTACTGGGAATGTGCTGGGTGCAAAGCAGCGGTGAAATTCAATTTTTTTTACTACCGGTTCTGTGGGTGTGGCTTGGTAGGTGTGGCAGGGGAAGGATATTGCAAAATCCCCATTCCCTCCCCATTCCTGGGGGGAGGATATTGCAAAATCTCCATTCCCACCTCACTCTGGGGCCAGCCAGAGGTGGTTTTTGCCGGTTCTCCGAACTATCCAAAATTTCTTCTACCGGTTCTCCAGAACCTGCTGAATTTCACCCCTGGTGCGAAGTAAACTGGAAATTACCCACAGTAATTTTTCAGCAAGAACAACAAGGAAGGAAAAGCATACAGCATGCAATGTCTTGAATTCTTATGTCTTTTTTACCAGCAGTAGCCACTGGTATATTTTGCCAAGTGCAGGTAGTGCTCACTTAACAACCAGCTGTTTAATGAGACTGTTCATAGTTATGACAGTCTTGGAAAGGGTGGATTTACAGCCTATAAATACTTCCAACTATCGTAAAATGTCATACAGTGCCCATGCGATCATATTAGGTGCTTGTTACATCTAGGTGTGTTTCTGCTTCTCTCCCCAATGGTTCTGGCTTTGAGGGGCTGTGTGCTGAGAAATATGTGGCAGACGGTCTACACTCTATTCTGGATCATGTGACCAGGTGGAGGAGGGCTTTAAGAAACCATTGATTTTGAGTTCTACCCAATCATGTTTCTGAGAGAGATGCATTGGAGGGATTTGGGAAAACTCAAACCCTTTTGACCCAATTGTTTCTTGTTTCTTTTTCTTTCCCCACAGAAAAATTGGTCCTGTTCTGTTCAGTATTGGGAGATTTTTTTCTGCTGATGGATCCTGATGGACTGACAGACAAGCAGAATTCTGGATCCTTTTATTTTTTTACCTTGAGCAAGAGTTGGACTTGATAACCTAACTGACCCCTTCTAACTCTGTTTCTATATTTATGCTGGCTTAAAAGTTCCTGGCTCCTTATTTTAACAGAATAACAGAGTTGGAAGGAACGTTGGAGGTCTTCTAAACCAACCCCCTGCTCAGCCAGGAAGCCCTATACCACTTCAGACAAATGGTTGTCTATTCTCTTCTTAAAAATTTCCAGTGTTCAACATTCAACAAAATGTCAACATGAGCCATGACGGTGTAGTGGTTAGAATGAAGTACTGCAGGCTATTTCTGCTGACTGCCAGCTGCCTGCAATTTGGCAGTTTGATTCTCACCAGGCTCAATGTTGACTCTGCCTTCCATCCTTCCAAGATCGGTAAAATGAGGACCCAGATTGTTGGGGAAAATATGCTGACTCTGTAAACTGCTTAGAGAGGGCTGTAAAGCACTCTGAAGTGGTAACATAAGTCTAAGAGCAGTGGTGGGATTCAGCCAGTTCAGGCTGGTTCAAGAGAACCGGTAGTTAAATTGCTGGGTGGCCCCTCCCCTCCCTGCCCCACCCCTTCCAGGAGTCCCCATTTTGGCTCCCGGGTAAGTGTAGGGAGGCCTACTAGGCCCAAAACGGGGCACTGGGGGTGCGGCACGCCCCTTCTGTGGCCTGATTTCACTCCCAGGAGGCTGAAGGGAGGCCTACTAGGCCTAAAACAGGGCATGGGAGGCCAGTGCATTACCCCCACTCTGCAGGAGGCCGAATGCTGCCTGTCACACCCTCTGGCCTCATCCACCATGACCACGCTCACCCAGCCAGTCATTAAGGCAGAGAACCGGTTGTTACATTATTTGAATCTCACCACTGTCTAAGTGCTATTGCTATTCACAACTTCCAGAAGTAAGTTGTTTTACCTTTAGCATTTTTCACAAGCAGACTGATAGAATTCTTATAATCTACATGAGGCTACATCAGCTAACAACTTCAAAGATGTATAGCATCATGTAAGATTACATTTAGGTTTTAACACACTACCATTTACTTCAACCTTGGTGTTAAATATCACACCATGCATTCTGATAATTCACTCATGCTTTTGTTGGCCAAAATTTGTGAACTCTGTGAAGGCTTGTATGCGCTGCATCAGAGTTAATGGTACCATGTGACAGAACTGGTGTACATCACTTATTCCATTTTTATTTTGACAATCAAAACAGGAGTAACACATCCTTCTGATAGCTGAGAAGCAACACACATTCTGAACTTCCTTTCTTTAAAAAGGTGCAAAAGTGTAAAAAGGTTTTCCTCAGGCCACTAAGAAGTGCAAATAAGCACACAATTGTCATCTGGAAATTAAGACTTGAGATATGTATTTGCACTCCTATAATAATTAGGAAATGAGAAAAAAAATTATAGCAATGTATGTGTCTGAGAGAGAAAGAACATGTGTGTGAATATTCTGTGGATTTCAAGGAGATGACTTTGCACACTTGTTAATATGATAATTATGGCTATAATACTAAAAATTAAAGCGAAAATATGAATATGTCCCAGGTTAATTTAGATCATTAGCCAGCTGCCAGGAACAAAAAAACCATTTATTTAGTCAGTGCTAAAACCGACTCATATAGTTCAGAAAGAAAAAATTCAAGCTATACAGGTAGTCCTTGACTTACGACCTCAATGGAGCACCAAATTTCTGTTGCTAAGCGAGACATTCGTTAAATGAGTTTTGCCCCATTTTACAACCTTTGTTGCCATAGTTGTTAAATGAATCACTGCAGCTGTTAAGTTAGTAACATGTTTGTTAAGTGAATCTGGCTTCCTCATTGGCTTTGCTTGTCAGAAGATCACAAAAGATGATCACATGATCCTGAGACACTGCAACCATCATGAGTCAGTTGTCAAGCATCTGAATTTTGATCAGATTACCATGGGAATGCTGCAACAGTTCTAAATGTGAAAAACAAGCATAAGTCACTTTTTTCAATGTCATTGTAACTTTGAATGGTCACTAAATGACCATTTGACATGGTCACAGACCTGGCTTGCATTATGGAAACCTGGTTGGGCTCAGAGGGGGGTGTCCCTCTGACTGAACTTTGCCCACCAGGCTTCCGGGTGCTGCACCAGCCAAGGGCCCAGGGTAGGGGGCGGAGGGTGGTGGTGGTTATTAGGGAGGCCCTTAGTCCGCGGGAGATCACTGCTCCTAAGATAGACAGATGTGAGACCCTCCTCATGAGGTGGGGCCCATATGGGCAGTTGGGCTTGTTGATTGTGTACCTGTTTCCCAGCTGTGTATCAACAGCCCTGCCCAGGCTACTCGACGCCCTATCGGGGCTGGTGGTGGAGTTTCCCAGACTTATTGTTCTGGGGGACTTCAATTTGCCATCCCTGGGTGGGGCGTCGGGGGTGGCTCGGGAGTTCATGGCTTCCATGGCAGCTATGAACCTGACTCAAATTATTCAGGGCCCGACACATGAGGGGGGCCATACCCCTGATCTTGTTTTTGTCTCGGAGCAGTGGCGGGTGGAGTTCAGTGGGGGATTGTCTTCCATTTATTACCTGTCATAGACCGACCACTATGTCCTTTGGCTAGGCTTCCAGTACACCACCCCTCCTCGCTGGGATGTGGAACCGACCATCTGGTTCTGCCCCAGGTGCCTGATGGACCCGGAGAGGTTCCAGACAGAGCTTGGGATGATCCCTCTCTCTCTCCCACGCCCCGGCCACGACTCTGGTGGATGCCTGGGATGAGGCCACTGCCAGGGCTCTTGACCGGGTCATTCTTTTATGGCCTCTGACATGTCGCAGACCCTGGTTGGCACCTTGGTTTACCAAGGAGCTCTGGGGGATGAAGCAACGTAGGCAAGGCCTAGGGAGCCATTGGAGAGCCAGTTGTTCCGAATCTGACCGGTCTCAGTTAAGGTCGGCCACATGGGCCTACCTGGTGGAGTTGGCGGCGGCAAAGCGTTGCTACTTCACCGATGTCATCCTGTCCATAGAGAATCGCCCAGCTGCCCTGTTCAGGGTGTCCCGCTCCCTCTTGAATCAGCACCTGTTGGACAAGATCGCTCAGATTTGGGACGGCTTGGACAGAGTCAGATGGTGGGGAGGCAGCGCATCTTGTGCTTTGGGAAGAGTTCGACTCTGTTACCCCAGAAGAAGTGGACAGGATCATGGGGAAGCTGAGTGTGGCCACTTGTGTGCTGGACCCGTGTCCCTCCTGGCTGGTTTTTTCATCTCGGGAGGCGACACACGGCTGGATCCAGGCGGTGATAACGGCTTATTTGAGGAAGGGAAACTTCCTGACCACCTTGAAGGAGGTAGTGGTGAGGCCCCTCCTCAAGAAGCCAGCCTTGGATCCAGCTGTTTTAAGTCATTTTCGTCCAGTCTCCAACCTCTGCTTTCTAGTGAAGGTTGTTGAGAGTGTAATGGCGCATCAGCTCCCACTGGCCCTGGATGAAGAGGATTACCTCAACCCATACCAATCGGGTTTCAGGCCAGGGTACAGCATGGAGACGCACTGGTGGATGATCTCTGGAGGGCTCGGGACAGTGGTTATTCCTCGGTTTTGGTCCTATTGGATCTTTCAGTGGGTTTCGATACTGTTGACCGCGGTATCTTGCTGCGCCGCCTCGAGGAGTTGGGAGTGGGAGGCACCGTTTTATGGTGGTTCTCCTCTTCTACCTCTTGGGTTGAACACAAGTGGTGTTGGCATGGGGGCAGAGATTGACCCTAAGGCCCCTCACTTGTGGGGTGCCCCAGGGGTCGGTTCTTTTGCCCCTTCTGTTCAACATTTATATGAAACCGCTGGGGGAGATCATCCGTGGTTTCGGGGTGAGGTACCATCAATACGCTGATGATACTCAGCTCTTTATACCCACCCCGAACCAACCCAGTGATGCCCTCGACATGATGGCCCAGTGCCTGGAAGCGGTATGGGTCTGGATGGGAAGGAACAGATTTCGACTCAACCCTGCCAAGACCAAGTGGCTGTGGGTACTGGCATCTCCGTTAATAGGAAAGGTTCCATTGTTGGCTACAGGGGGTAAAGTTTTACCCCCTGTAGACTGGGCATGCAACTTGGGTGTCCTCCTGGACTCACTGTTGAGTCTAGATCATATAACGACCGTGACCAGATCCATTTGGTGCACCAGTTGCATCCCTATTTGGACCGAGATGCCCTACACACAGTTACTCATGCGCTAGTCACCTCATGTATTGACTACTGTAACGCTGTCTACATGAGGCTGCCCTTGAGGACCACTCAGAGGCTTCAGCTGGTACAAAATGCAGCCGCATGGGTTGTGATGGGAGAATCTCGATATTCCCATGTTACATCTCTTGCACTGGTTGCCGGTTGTCCTCCAGATGAGATTCAAGGTGCTGGTGATAACCTATAAAGCCCTACATGGCTTAGGCCCAGGATATTTGGCGGACCACCTACAGCCAGCAACGATAGCCAATCGCCCAGTTTGTGCCCATAGAGAGGGCCTGCTCAGGGTGCTGTCAGCTAGACAGTGTCAGCTGGCGGCCCCCAGGGGTAGAGCCTTCTCTATGGGAGTGCCCACCTTCTGGAATCGACTCCCCTTGGAGCTCCGGTTGGCTCCTGAACTTTGCACCTTCCGCCACGAATTAATAACTTGGTTATTCAAGTCCCTGACCTGGACTGATGGGGTTTTATGGGTTTTTACATTTTAGTTGGTCTAATCAGATTTTAACTTTGTACTATGGCTTTGTGAATTTTATTATTGTGAGCCGCCCTGAGTCCGTTGGAGATAGGGCAGCATATAAGCCAAATAAAATAAATAAATAAAATAAATAAATAAATGAACTGTTATAATTCGGGGACTACCTGCATTGTGAGAAAACAACAAGCTCAATCTACAAATATCTTTGATGAAGAGTTCCCTTCCGTATTTCAATTTCTTGCTATTTAGAAACCTCATTTATGTCTCCTCTGGGCTAATAGGAGAAGGTGCAGATCTTCTAATAGGAGAAGGAGATTTCCACTTGTAACTTATGCCTTCTCCCCATAAAGACACTTTATTTACATGTTATGGACTTGTATCTTAAGACACATTGCCTTGGTTTATCTAGATCGGGGGTCTGCAACCTTAAACACTAAAAGAGCCATTTGGATCTGTTTCCCACAGAAAAGAAAACACTGGGAGCCACAAAACCTGGGTGGGCATGGCCAACTTGACATCACTCACTTCCACCAGTCACATGACACCCCCCCCCAGCCACGCCTACCGAGCCGGTCATTAGGGCAGAGAACTGGTTGTTTAAAAACACCAGGAACCACAAAACCCTTTTGACATCTCTCTCTCTCCCTCCCTCCCTCCCTCCCTCTCTCTGTATCTCACTATGTCTCTCTCTCTCCCCCTCCCTCTCTCTGTATCTCCTTGTCTCTCCCCCGGCTTCTTCTCCATCCCTGCCATTACTCTTACCTTCTCAGGCCAGGTGAGGAGTGACTGGGAGGGGAGGACAAGGGGCGGAGCCAGCCAGTAGTGGGATCACCCGACAGGGAGCCACAGCAGAGGGCCCAAAGAGCCACATGCAGCTCTGGAGCCACAGGTTGCTGACACCTGATCTAGATTGATAGTTCTATTTATAACAAATTTATTTTATATGATTTAAATTACCCCAAATACTGTTCATGGACATGTAACACTGAATGTTTATCTTGTCAAAATGGAATGGAGTGGCATGTTTATTTTATGAAAATATCAATCTCCTTTTGGATGCAAAGGAACATAAAAGGAAAGATAATAATAGTTGTACTCTCCTACCTAAAAGGATCATAGCCAGACCTTGACATTCTGGGTATAGTAGCAATAGCAATAGCACTTAGACTTATATACTGCTTCAGTGCTTTACAGCCCTCTCTAAGCGGTTTACAGAGTCAGCATATTGCCCCCGACAATCTGGGTCCTCATTTTTCCCACCTCGGAAGGCTGAGTCAATCTTGAGCCTGGTGAGATTTGAACTGTCATACTGCTGGCAGCCAGCAGTCAGCAGAAGTAGCCTGCAGTACTGCACTCTAACCACTGCACCACCGCGGCTCATATAATTGTTATATAATATAATTGCTCATATTCGGGTTCAACAATACAACAATTATACTCAGATCTTGGCATTCTGAGTTTAAAATAGTTTTATTCAGGTTCACTGACGAGGTTTTGCTAATTAATGTGTTTGTCTCATAGATTTCTCACTGAATTGAATCTTTTCATATGAAATGGTCACATGAGTGCATCTGATAATCCCAATTAAATTGGTATCGGGATATATTATTTCATTCATTCATTCATTATACCCGGTAATTTTTTCGTTTGGGAAACATCCACCCATGAGACTTTCCTTTGCACTATTGCAGAATAGAAGGAATGCTCTTTGATCTGTGAATATCTCATTTCCTGTTCATTTGGGGCTTCGGTTTCGAAAGGAAGGGCTAGAAATGTAATGGGTTTGTCATATTCCAGAGGGACGGCATTCTTAAACAGAGTTCTGTGGGAAAGTTGTCACTGTACTACCACTGTGTGCTTGAGATTATCCTCTCCCCCACCCCCACCCCCTTTTTTGCATGCACTGAAAATTCCCACAGGCAAATCCCAGCTTTTCAGGGAAAAGGACTAATGTCCTTAATGTAAACGATCACACATTTTTTCACTTTAAACAAAACAAGAGTTTAAGCAAAAACCATTGAGCCCTTCATTCCATCACCCCTCTATGCAAGAACAAGGGGTCACTGATGGGGGTGAACAGGTGGCAACTACTTTCATTCGTAAGGTTGATGAAAAAAAATTGTATGATTCTTTCTGATCTGAAGAATTAACTTCAGATGTATTGATTTGGTAGTAAATAGTTCTACCTTTGCAGAAGGCCAGCTGAAGGGCCATAGAAAGGGGAATAAAGGCCACTCCACTGGTGAAGAGAACTAAGATGAGACAATATTGTCCCACAGGGCACCCCCATATCCTGGCAGAATGGTCTGCTAGCAGAATGTTCCATTGACAGGGTCCTTCCGGTAGGTGGGTATTAGGAACTTCCATTTTGGGGATGACCAGCAATCTGCTAGATGCAACACCTTTGGTTTCAGACAAAATCATGAAAAATGTATAACAGCCTAAGAGGCAGGGGTAGGTTCTACTTACCTTTACTACCGGTTTGCAACAGGATCGTGCATGTGCACTTGCTTTGCGCAAATGGCGGATGACGACATCCGGGGCAGTGGGCGGGGCCTCCCACCGGTTTTACTACCAGTTCTTGCGAACCAGTCCGAACCGGGGGCAACCCATCACTGCTAAGAGGTCACACCTAGTAAATTCCTTCAATCTATAATCAGTGGCACAGGAGGCCTTCTCCAATCTGAGCTTAATTCAGGGAAATTGCAAAGAAACCATGTGGCAAATGTTCATGCTTGCATAGTCCATTCAGATAAAGGTCCCCACTCATCTTTCGATAGGTTGCTCATCTCTCAAGGGAGATTGCCATAACAGGACTACCTGTTTCCTGAGGAAATAAAAACCCACTGGATCTGGGGGCAGGATAGAAACCCACCGGTGCAACAGGGAGCTTGGGCACTGGCTGCACCATATGTTAACATCTTGATGTATTCCCTCTTGCTATCTTGTTTTTATTCATGTTTAATTGTTTGTAATCTGTTTTTTTAAGAATGTTTAATTGTTGGTTTGCTATATGCCAGCTAGGGCAACTTTGTTGTGTGAGATGGGCAGCCATGTAAATTTGGTAAATACATACTTAGCTGTAAGTAAATATCACTAATTGTGATATTTACATACAGCTGCCCCAGCTATCATATCTAGATCATAAAAATCTGGTTGACTTATAGTCAAGTGATGGGGGCAGCTGTGCACATTCAGGAGCAGATACAATTATTGTTTTGAACACAATTAGTTATATTTTAATATAAATAACGTTTTAATACATGTCATTATTAGAGTTTAAATATAGTTATTTCCTATATATATATGTTAGATCGGCGCAGGAAAGAAGAAGTGACCAGCAGGGTTCAAGTAACAAGTTTTAATAACAAGAACTGAACGGCTTGTGCGCTGCCGGAGCTCTCCTTATATACACTCCGGCAGACGCACCGCCCACTGACAGGGATTCAAAACTCCCGCCGAAAGGATCTTCAGCCAATCCCAGGCGGATGTCCTTATAAGGACATAACACTCCTCCCCCCTAGTTCTTAGTCAGTCGATCAGGGAAATAGTCACTAAGATAAACAGGACGTCTACGTGCCCGCGTAGACCTGCGCAGTTCAGAGTCAAGATGGACACTCTCCCGGACGGAGGGTGTCTGCTCTGCTCGGGGCTTCTTCCCCGGTGCCGGGCTGGATCTGGCCATCGAGGACGCGGGCACTGTGTCCGAACCTCCGGCCGGGTCACGGACCTCCGCCTGCGGGCGATGCTGGTCTGCCTCGTTCCTGCACGGATCGTGGAGCCGCCGGTGTGGATCCCTGCTCTTGGCCGGTCCGGAACTCCTGAGCCACGGTAGGTCCCTGGGTCTCCCTCGGGTCCCCTCTGGGCTGGGGTCGCGCCGGTCTGGGTCAGGGTGCGAGTCCGGCGGTGGTGGTCGGGTTAAGCCCCCGGGGTCTCCGGTCGAGTCCGGCTTACTCCCGGGGCGGCAGGCGGACGGAAATGGTGACTGGTCGGCTCTGTCGGGGTGGCGTAGGCCTACCTTGCAGGGGTGGTGTAGGCCCTCTCTGCGCGGTTGGTCTGGCGGTGGTGTCGAATGTTCCCTCTGGCCGCTGGGCTGCTCGACCTGGTCGGGTTGGTGCTGGCCTACCCTGCCGGGGTGGTGGAGGCCTTCCTTGCAGGGTTGGTTTTCTGCGCGGTTGGCGGGTTGTTGTAGGGTCTCCTGGAATGTTGGCTGGAGGTCCCCAACTCTGGGCTGCCGGTTGCCCACTTCGCAGGGTTGACATTGGCTTCCCCTGCTGGGTTGTCCCCGGTCTACTTGCCTTGCCGGATCTGGTATTAGGCTAGGTGCCGGGGTGTTTGTTCGTCCCTCGGGTCGCCGGTCTCCCTCGTCTGGGTGGTTTAGGCTTACTTCGGCGGGGTGGTTTAGGCCTACCTCGTCGGGGTGGTTTAGGCCTACTGTACCGGGGTGGTTTAGGCCTACCTCGTCGGGGTGGTTTAGGCCTACTGCGCCGGGGTGGTTTAGGCCTACTGCGCCGGGGTGGTTTAGGCCTACCTCGTCGGGGTGGTTTTCGCTCACTTCCCTCCACCTTTTGCGGAGCTGGTCGAGATGACGTCTCACGATCTGTCCATCGTCCAGCTCAACGCGGTAGGATTTGGGACCGGTTGTGCTGTGTACTGTAGCTTTAAGCCATTTCGGCGAGCCGTGGAAATTCAGAGCGAAAACGGCATCACCGACGGAAAACTGGCGAAGTTGGCGACTGGCGGATGCGGGCACCTCAGAGGAGTATTGTGGGTGCAGTCTGTCCAGGGGTGACCGGAGTCTCCTGCCCATTAAAAGTTCGGCGGGGCATTTTCGGGTGGCAGAGTGAGGCGTGATATGCTGGGTAAGCAAAAAAGTGTCAATGCGCTCCTGCCAGTCACCCGGGCCCATTTTGGCGAGCGACTCCTTCGTGAGCCGCACCATCCGTTCAGCCTGCCCATTTCCGGCCGGTCTGTAAGGGGCAGAGAGGGCATGGCGAATGCCCAAGCCAGCCAGGAAAGCTTCCATGGGCACGGACGTAAGTTGGGGCCCGTTGTCTGAGACCAAAACGTCAGGGAGTCCATGGGTCGCGAAAAGGCGCCGGAGGGCACGGATGGTAGCTTCCGTTGTGGTGGATGCCATGGGGACGACTTCCAACCACTTGGAGTAGGCATCAACCACGATGAGGAGGTGGTGCCCCTGAATGGGGCCAGCAAAGTCTATGTGAATGCGCGACCAGGGGGAGCTCGGAGTCTCCCAGGGCATCGGGTCGGATTGAGGCAGGGCGGCTCTGACTTCTTGGCACGGGCTACACCTGGCGACCCAATGTTCAATGTCTTTGTCCAGTGTCGGCCACCAGACGTAGCTCCGTGCCAGGGCTTTCATCCGGACAATGCCCGGGTGTCCTTTGTGCAGCGCAGTAAGAGTCCTTCGTTGAAGAGTGCTGGGAATCAGCACCCTATCTCCCCATAGTAAACAGCCGCGCATGGTGGACAGCTCCCCTTGCTTGCGGCTGAACGGGCTGAAGTCGTCGCTGTCAATTCGAGTCGGCCAGCCTCTCAGGACCCAGGAGTGGACTTGCCGGAGGATGGGGTCAGCTCGCGTGTGCGTCGCTACGTCGGCAGATGTCACGGGACAGTTGCTGTCGTTGTCAATATGCAGCAGCTCGAGCGTGGGGGCCGGGTCTTCCACGGATTCGGCGGATGGGCACCTGCTCAACGCGTCGGCGTTTGCGATGGCTTTACCAGGCTGGTGGACGAGGCTGTAGGAGTAGCCGGCGAGGAATATGGACCAGCGCGTCATCCGGGGGGACATGAATGCTGGGGTCTGCTTGTCCCCTGCTAGTAGGCCGAGGAGAGGCTTGTGATCGGTGACAATGGTGAATTGCCGTCCATACAGGTATTCGTGGAAGCGCTTCACCCCTGCAACAATAGCCAACGCCTCTTTGTCCAGTTGGCTGTAGTTGCGCTCAGCACTAGACATCGTCTTTGAGAAAAATGCGATGGGGGCTTCACGACCGGTAGGCAGTTCGTGGCTGAGCACAGCGCCAACTCCGTACGGGGAAGCGTCACAGGTCAGTCTGAGGGGCAGTGTCTCATTGTATTGAATGAGCACACTGTCAGAGGTCAGAAGTTGCTTAACGGCTCTGAATGCAGACTCTTCCTCACGTCCCCACCTCCAGGAGACCGCCTTCGCCAGCAAGCGATGGAGCGGCTCAGCAACAGTGGCTTTCTGCTGGAGGAAAATAGCGTAGAAGTTAAGCAATCCAAGGAAAGCCTGAAGCTCCGCTTTGTTTTTGGGGCTGGGAGCTTCATGGATAGCTTTAACTTTTGATTTGGTGGGGTGGATGCCAGAACTATCTATCAGATAGCCCAGGAACTCGACTTCCTGTACCCCAATGATGCACTTGTCCCTCCGGACTCTCAAGCCCTTCTCCCTGAAACGCTGGAGAACTAGCCTCAGCCGGTCCAGGAGTTGAGCCTTTGAGTCCCCAGAGATCAGTACATCATCGAAATAAGGCACCACCCCTGGAACGCCTTGGAGAAGGCGTTCCATCATGGATTGGAAAATGCCTGGGGCTGCACTGACTCCAAACTGGAGACGGTTGCACTTAAACGCGCCTCTATGGGTGACAATAGTCTGTGCCTCCGCCGTTTCCTGATCTACTGGCAGTTGCTGGTAAGCCTGGGCCAGGTCCAGTTTTGCAAAAATTTTGCCCTTGCCGAGTGAGTGCAGCAAATGTTGCACTACTGGCACGGGGTATGCGCTCTGCGGCAACGCCTTATTGATGGTCACTTTGTAGTCGGCGCAGATGCGCACAGATCCATCCTGCTTCATGGGAGTCACAATGGGAGTTTCCCATGAAGCATGATCGATGGGTTCCAGGATACCTTGGGCAATCAGCTTATCTAGCTGAGCGTCTACTTTAGCCCGCAAGGCAAATGGAACCCGGCGGGGCTTGAGCCGAATTGGGGTTACCCCCTTGTCCAGATTAAAGGAGATGGGTTTCCCTGAAAAGGTCCCTAATTTACCATCGAAGACTTCTTGGAACTCTCCGATGAGTGAGTCGAGTTCGCCTGAGCTAATCTGGTGGATGCCTCCAATAGAAAGCCCCAGCGGCTGGAACCACTCCACGCCCAGCAGGGTCGGGCGGCTATGCTCCACGACGGTTATGGGAAGCTGGCCCTGGAACTGCTTGAAGGCGATCCGGAGGTTGGTTCTCCCGATGACGCCGATGGGGTTGCCGCCGAAATCCACCAGCTTGGAGTGTAGAGGTTCAAGTTGGCGCTTGGAGAGATTCGGTTTCAGTTTCTTGACCTGGTGCCAGTCGATGATCGAATAGACGGAGCCTGAGTCGACTTCCATCGTGCACGGCAAGCCTTCTGCCAACAGTGTCACGTGGAATTTTGTGGCACTGTTGGTGCTGGTGAGGGCGATCGTTGTCTGGTTCACAGCGCCGCCATGATGACTGTTGCGGTCGTCGCGATTTTGCTGGATGGAGGACCGTTTGGATGACCTCTGGGAGTCGCGACGACTTTCTGGATTCTGGGGCTTGATCGATTCAGGAACCGGATCAGAGGCTCTGCATGCCTCCGCGATGTGCCCCCTCTTAAGACAGCGTCTGCAGGTGGCATCCCGCCAGCGACAGGATTGGCGGGGATGGTGTCCCTTGCAACTGCCGCACTGAGCGGCGCGGCGGCCATCTTTTTGAATTTCCCGCCTAGGTGGGCGGGAAACTTTCAAAACGGTCGACTCTCCCTCTGAATCGGTTGGTGTGGCAGAGTCCTCGGACGATTCAGATGACGGTTTGCGGATCTTATGGATCCCTCGGGACTGGAGCATGGCAGCAGCGGCGGTCTCGGATGTTTCAGCAGCCATAGCCTCCTCAAGAACGTCCTTCAGGGACAGTCTTTTTCTGCTCAGGAACTTCTTTTGGAGGTTGGCATCTCTCATCCCGAAGACGATCCCGTCGCGTAATGCATTGTCAACGTTCTCAAATTCGCAGTTCGCAGCGATTTGACGCAATGCCGCCACAAAGTCTTTAAGCGATTCGCCTTCCTTCTGATTACGTTGGCGGAAGGTAAAGCGGTTCGATATGGGGGTGCCCGTTGGTGCATAGTGGTCTTGCAGGGCAGTCTGCAGATCCACCCAGGACATAACTTCAATGTCCCTGGGTGCGACGAGGTTGACGGCGAGTTCCAGAACGTCGGAGCCGCAGTGAGCGAGGAAGAGAGCCCTCTTCCTCTCGTCGTCTAGGTTGTTGTAGCCGTTTCCCCGGAGGAATTGGCGGAAACGTATCATATACGAACTCCACTTCTCCCGGCTGGGGTTGAAGGGAGCCAGTGAGGCGAACGGCGCTTGCGGCGTTGCCATTTCTCAGACCGCGTCGAGTGACTTCAGCTCGTTATGGCGATCGTGCCACGCGGAGGTTCTTCTCTAGACCTTCGTCGCCAGTGTTAGATCGGCGCAGGAAAGAAGAAGTGACCAGCAGGGTTCAAGTAACAAGTTTTAATAACAAGAACTGAACGGCTTGTGCGCTGCCGGAGCTCTCCTTATATACACTCCGGCAGACGCACCGCCCACTGACAGGGATTCAAAACTCCCGCCGAAAGGATCTTCAGCCAATCCCAGGCGGATGTCCTTATAAGGACATAACAATATATATATATATATATATATATATATATATATATATATATATATATATAGAGAGAGAGAGAGAGAGAGAGAGAGAGAGAGAGAGAGAGAGAGAGAGAGAGAGAGAGAGAGAGAGAGAGAGAGAGAGAGAGAGAGAGAGAGAGGGAGAGACGAGTTGTACTATTCTGTTCAGTTGAAGGAATGAGTCTTTCAAAGTTGTAAGTCCCGCCCCTGTTGTTAGGGCCTCCCAGCTTTTGGCGAAGATGAAAAAACAGACTCGATGTGCCGGAACAGTAGTTGGTTCCAGATGAGTGAAGACCAGACTGACCAATGGGCAGGGCTGGCTCCACCCAATGAGAAGGTGCATATCAGGTAAGACCATTACCCCTTCTCCATAGTAGTGAAGTCAGCAGCCAGGAATGGGACATACCAAAGCTAATTGTCCCTTGAGTCACGGACGGGCCCCAATCTGGTCAGAAATCTCCCCTTCCACATGGACCTATTGCAAGACCCTGCGGCCAAATGCCGCCTCAGCTGAGGTGAACATGTCCAATTTATAATGTCTAACGTACATGAAGGCGAGATCCAAGTTGCCGCTCTGCAGATTATTTCCTTCAATGAAACTTTAATATTAGCATAGTTATATACGGTAGGGCTGTGTGCCCCCTTGGAAGATATGCAAACCAAGCACATATCAGGCTTCAGTGGGAGTCTTTAAAATGATCTTTCATCTTTAAGGGGTCGATTCATTCAAGTAGTGTAATACAATTGCTAAAACAGCAGAAGACTCAAAAGGGATAGGCTGCTTTGATGAAGAAAAGAGGGCTATATATGGAGGTTCTATAGCACTACTTCTCAGCACCTTTCAAAGCAAGCCCGGCCTTAATATATGGTTGTTTAAAAGACCCTATTTTGAGGCTCCTTAAGTCTAGCATTTAAAATTACATATTTTTTTTAACACTGAAACCTGTTTACATAGTTGTCTTTTTAAAAAATCAGCTTCTGCAAAGTGGCCAAGATAGTGGAGCTCTCTGAACCACAGCAGCATTTTCCACCCTGTAGAGACAACACCCATGTTTCCATCTGAAAAGATACAGTTAAAGTTTCCAACTTACTTCCTGTTGACATCGATTACCTAAAGAAAATAGTGCTGGTAATAATTAGCTTTCCTAATACTTTCTGGAGTGTTGTACACAAAACAGCTAAAAAAGCAAAATAGCGAGAAAGCTTTTCAGCATTCTTATAACTTGCCAAAAATCAATCAAAGTGGAGCTTTTAAACCAGAACTCAAGTCAAACAATACACTGTAAAGTTCGGTGGAAGTGCTATAGATATCAGTATTGCTCCATCTCCTTATATGGGCATTTCACACTGAATTATCCAGCCAGTTTGGCCAGTAGTCATGGAATCCTAAAAGCTGTAATCCCAGCACAACTGGAGGACACTGGGTTGGGAAGCCTGCAAATTTAACAACAATTATCAGAATAGTGTACAAATTTAACAACAATTATGCAGTGATATACATATTTAACAGATAATAGGCAAAAAAAATATTTAACATCTAATCTGTAGTGTTTGAATGTGGTTAAGGCAAACTCAATGCTTATATGGAAGCACATGTCAGATAATGTACTGATTATATTTTGACTTTTAGCCAATGATACTGCTTTCATTTTATATAAATGTGTGTGTGTGTGTGTGTGTGTGTGTGTATATACTGTATATGTGTGTGCCTGTCTGTCTGTCTGTCTGTCTGTCTGTATACACCCACACCCACACACACACACACCAGAGATCTTTCTCCAATTCATGCAGTGACTTTCCTCCAAGTAAACAAAGAACAGAACAAGGGAAGTAACTAACTTCCTGCTACCGTTCATGAATTGAAAAATAGAAATAACAGTAGTATGTTCTCTTTCTTACAGAAGCAGAATTGATACCGCCAATGCTTTTATTTCTCCACTCTTGAAGACATCGTATCTCATAGCACCACTAAGCATTAATAGGAATAAGGACAAGTTTTACATCACTATTACTTCAGAGCAGTGGTGGGATTCAAGTAATTTAACAACCGGTTCTCTGCCCTAATGATTTCTTCCAACAACCAGTTTGCCAGACTGCTCAGAAAGTTAACCATCGGTTCTCCTGAAGTGGTGCGAACTGGCTGAATCCCACCACTGACTGAAGAGATGTAAAGTCCTTATTACTGTTATTTGACCGCCATGTGCCGCAAATCACTTGTGAAGAAATGACCATCATTTGGGGAGACTTCATAGAGACTCATGAAGCTCTCTGTGCCCTGAATCCAGACTTAGCAGCAGCATCTATTGCAAGGATCATTTTGTCTTCATCCTATGTATATTTATACACCGACTTGTTCTGACTACAGCGCTATAGCACTTCCCTGGTGACTGAGCTGTTGCAAAGCCAGTTTTTGCAGCACATAGTTTGAGGAGACAGGATTTTTTATTGTTCTATTCTGTTGTTGTATCTTCTTGTTGTTAATTGCAAAGTCATGTCCAACCCATTGCAACCCCATGGACAACATTCCTCCAGGCCTTCCTCTACCATCCTCTGGATTCCATTTAGGCTCATGCCAACGGCTTCAGTGACTCCATCCAGCCACCTCATTCTCTGTCATCCCCTTCTTCTTTTGCCCTCCATCTTTCCCAGCTTTAGGCTCTTCTTCAGTGAGTCCTTCCTTCTTATTAGGTGCCAAAGTATTTGAGTTCCATCTTCAGGATCCGGCCTTCAAGAGCAGTCAGGGTTGATTTCCTCTAGGACTGACCGGATTGATCGCCTTGCAGTCCAAGGGACTCGCAGGAGTCTTCTCCAGTTATAACTTACTGCCTTATATTCCCCTCTTGTTTCTGGGTTCCTGCTTTATATTCCTGTTGAGTTTTCTTGAGGACTTCTGTCTTCAGAAGGCACTTTGCACTACACAGTCAATGTTCCTGTTTTTTCCTCCACCCCCCACCCCCAAAAAGTAAAGATTTCTGTAACTTCAAGTAACTTGGCTCTTGCCTTCATCCGGCTGACAAGCAACGTGAGAGGAAATGTGATGACAACAGTCTGACACCTCTATTGCAAATGAACATAAAGCCAAATTACTCTCTTAGGGAATGCTATACTATCTTGTGAAGGAAGCAAACTTCTTTCAGCATTTAAAAGAATAATAAACATGTTTGTGCTTTATTTAATTACCTTGTGTTTGAACAAAAATGTGCTATTTTTAGATTTATGTTTAATTGTGTAGTGCACTTTATTTTAACAAAATAATTACAAGACCACTAAAGTTAGTGCCTGATTATATACTTAATATGGCTCCCAAAGAATTGCCTAATCATAAAATTACAAGTTAGGCATGAAGATAAGATGGAATTTAACATGCTAGGATGACACAATGGCCCACCATAGCTGCAAGAGTTATGAAAGCAAGCATGGTTTTTCCTGATTGCTATAAAGAGAAGGGATATTGCGGGAAGAGTGAATAATTATTTTTCAATAAAGCTAATGATCAATTTAAGACACACTTAAAATTTTAGGGAACAATCTGCTTGGTCACTAATATTAATATTGTCGCAATATTATTTTCATTTTCTCTCAAGCAGTGGTAATGTAAAAAATTTCTGTAAAAAACAGAAATTCTTACATTTCTTTCGGGACTAATCTGACAGACAGTTTAATTTCTAATTCAAGTTTACTTCTCAGACGCTTACTTGAGTTGAACTACTTCCAGCTAACGCCAGTCACAGAAAAGTAGCAATAGCAAAAGCACTTAGATTTGTATACCTCTTCATAGTGCTTTACAGACCTCTCTAAACAGCTTACAGAGTCAGCATACTGCCCCCAACAATCTGGGTCCTCATTTTACCCATCTTGGAAGGATGGAAGGCTGAGTCAAAACCTTGAGCCTGGTGAGATTTGAACTGCCGAACTGCTAGCAGTGGGTAGTCAGCAGAAGTAGCCTGTAGTACTGCATCCTAACCACTGCACCACCACAGCTCACAAAAGTAAAAGAATTGCCCATATTCTACATTCAAGATTCTAGAGCTTATTTTAATGAATTGTAACTCTCAGTAAGCTCCACACCGACCCTATTATAGCATTATGAGAATCAGCAACCCCTGGAGTTTATTTTAGAGAATAGCCTGTAATTCACTAGTCTATGTAGATTGATGGACGTTGGGAACAAGCAGACTGAGGAAGCCCCTTAAGATCTTCCTATTTTTTTTTCTGATTATGGTTTTATTACTTCTCTTTTAAAGATTGTGGTTTTAAAATTGTTTAATATTCCAGCTGAGTAGGGATATTTGTTTTGTAGTCTGCATGTTGTTAAATATCTCAAACCAAACCAGGAGGTTAGAAAAGGACCTACATACATAATACGTGAGCTTATTCTTTTCCCCTAACAGAAGAACCAATGTGCTCCTAAACCATATGACTTTGTCTAATATTAGACTTACAAGGTCTGTGCTACCAAAATCTGAATGATAGCAAGGATGTACAGAAAACTCTGACTTTTTGCAGTCATATACACCTCATCCAGATTTGTTTGGCTCAAAACTGCTAATGTGTAAGGAAATGTTGACCTGACCTATAAGTTGTTATTATTGTGAGGGAAATTCCAACAGTTCACATTTTATGAAAGACAAACAAACAAACAAACAAACATGTAATCTATTTCCTGAGTAGAAGATAAGGTTGAGGAGGGATTGGAAATTTGCAGCAACTTTCTTAAAGCTTGTGGGGAAGAAGTGTCATTTTTCTATCCTTGGAATATATTTAGCATTTGAATAATCTCACTGCATATTTTCTAGTCTAATGGTTTTCTTCTACTTAAACTATGATGGGAAAGAACGTACGTATGAAGCTCATTATAGGAGATTAGTAATAGCAATATTTTCACAAATAGTTGACTCTTTCAGTGACATGAGAGATATGGAAGGAGAAAGAAAGACACTTTTAATATATGGAAAAACAGTCACCTCTAAGGCATCAATTTTAAAACAAAGGAGAAAGAAAAAAACAATTTACTGGAGAAGGACTTTTTTAGATTATTTTCATAAATTTGTCTGGGCTGGTCTTAAATATAGCATTCTTATAAATATTTTTTAATCAGTTGGTAAGTAATATTACTTGGCAGGTATTATAAATAGTTCTTTGGTATTTTTCGGCCAAAGTTTACTGTGAAGTTCTGGTCTATTCTGGGCACCTTTTGTCAGGAGGAAAAAAAATTGATACGAAAACTTATACAGCTCTTTTTGTCTATTTTAATTCTATCATTTTTCTTTAAGATTCAGAAATTACAGTTAACTTTTCTTCAAAATGGGAAGTACTGTTATGAGTGCTGGGCGGGAATAGAGACAAGTGAGTAATTTGTGTTTCTCACTGCTAATGAATCAAGAACCACAGATGTTTCAATCTTAGGAAAAGAAAGCCAGCCCTGCCTTTAAATTAATTATTTCCTGCCCTGGATAGACTCCAAGTTTCAGAACTGACTGCAACTTTAAAACATTGCGCTATACATCTCAGCTTCAAACTTAGTTTACTTAACAAGATATATACTGTGTTTTATTAGACTGTATTGCTATGTACAGCTCAAGACATACACTACATTCAGCAGTTTTCTTCTGAAGTTTTTGTAGCAATCTTTCTGACTTTCATGGTGAAACCTAATTAAAAATGTAGCCAAAATTATGAATTAGATTTCTCCTGGCACACTACAAATCGCACAGGAAGACAACAAAAACAACCTTTTCAAACCTACTGAAAATGGGAGTGTTTATGGACAGTTTTCTGCAGATCAGGCAAGTTTGTTTCTTTAGCACAGGGGTAGACGAATTTGCAACCCTTTGCGACCTGTGGACTTCAACTCCCAGAATTCCTGAACCAGAATGGAATTTGTCAGGACTTTCCCCCCTTTGCTAAAATGGGGCTGGCATGGCCAGGGCGTGATGCATCCGGCCTATGGGCCACAAGTTTAACACCCCTGCTTTATTGTGATGAGAATCTTAGCAAAATGTTCTTTTATGCTCCACCTAGATGCTCACTGGCATGTCCTCACCTTTCACAATTGGTTTCAAAAGCAATTTC
Source organism: Masticophis lateralis (assembly GCA_030761175.1). Taxonomy (NCBI): domain Eukaryota; kingdom Metazoa; phylum Chordata; class Lepidosauria; order Squamata; family Colubridae; genus Masticophis; species Masticophis lateralis. The sequence goes on along the minus strand of JAUDYJ010000001.1, from coordinate 195,938,996 downwards.
CTGACAACATTTCAACTCTCACAGTGACCTTTTAAAGAAAAAATTAACAAACATAAAGGTTTGTTATGAAAGGAAAGAAAAACATCCAAAGGTTCTTATGTCAGAGCAGCACTACTTTTGTAGTGAGCCTATCTTCCTTTCACAACATAACATCTGTGACATTGGGAGAAAAGTGAACAATAAGGATGTTGGAGTGGAAGGTAGCAAAGACAAGCTTCTCGGCCTCGGTTGAGGGTCAAAGTATGTGTAAACCATGTTTAAAAGCAAAACCTGGGGCAAGGGTAAAAATTATAGCCAGCAATGTTTTCACAGTGTGATCAAAAGCTCAAGATGATTGCCACAACAATGCAATCAAAGATCTATCTGTTATTAAAAAAAAAAAAAAAACCACAGGAAAAGCTACAATCATACCACAGTGACTGCCAACTTGACTTTTTGATATACCCCGAGGACAATCTGCCTAGAGCTAGCTCTGTACTTCAACCTACATATATAATTGTCAGCATATTGTCAGATGAAAAACCCAAATCAAAGTTCATCCTTAAGACAACCAAAAATCTAGAAAGTACAATGGACTCTAGAAGATTCCCTTCCTTTCCTTATATAATATATGCTCTTGAATCACTTGAAATTAAGATGGTTGCCTCATATAGCTTAATAGAAAATATTCTAGACTTTGGGGGAGCTTTTGCCCAAATTTTGACAGCAATAATTTCTAGAATACTTACATTTTGTCGAATCATAGATCTATGATATTTAGCATCTTGTTATCTGTCACTCTGAACAACTTCATGTTTCTGAAAGGAATGTGGCAATTTTATAAATAAATACATAGCTTTATCTTCCATCTATTATTCTCCTAAAGAATCTAGAACTGATGGCCCTCAGCATATCTCATAGGAATTGCAATATGCATTGTACAAAGGAATCTTTTTTTTAGATCTGAATTTTGCTTTTTTTAAAAATAGCTGAAATTCTAACATTATGAGAGAAGGAGAAAAATGTCTCTAGATTATAATTCACTTTACATGCTGCTAATGAGCATTTCTTCTACACTGTAACACCCCCAATATATCATCTTTCCTCTTGGAAGAATTGCTTTAGCTCCCTGATCATTTTAATTGCCTTTTCCCTCCACACCTTTTCTAGTTATAGCCCTCTTGAAATGTTACCACCAAAGCTGTATTTGAGGGCTTGGGAAATTTTTCCAGGCATGGATGCTTCTGCAAAATTTCAGGCAATGGCAGAGCTCAAAACCTTCACCCAGGACATTTATAACCTGGCTACACTGGTTATAAATAATATTGGCTTTTTTGCACATGTGACTCCATTGCTTTGGGGACTGCATTGCCTGCCAGTGTATTTCTGGGTACAGTTGAAAGATGATGGTTGTCACCTTTAAAGCCCTTCATGGTTTCCTAAGGGATTATCTTCTCCAAGTTGTTTCTACACATCCAATCTGCTCCAGCGGGTCCAAATCCTATCAGGTATGGAATCCTGGCTGACAAGGACCAACGGATGTGCCTTTTCTGCCATAGACCCTGCCCTGAAACATTCCCTCTCCAGAAATTAGGTTTGGCCCAGCTCTACTGGCATTTCAGAAGGCCGTGAAGATCTGGCTCTATCTCTAGGACTTGGGCCTCAATTGTGCAAAGGGTCCTATTTCCTAGTTATGTTGACGCAGGCTGATTATAGTATCGATTGTATTAAATTTATTTTTGTGTGTGTGTTGTGCTTTAACTGTTTTATTTTTTTATTATTGTTCCCAGAGTCACTGGTTTGAGATGGGAGAATTTACAAAAAAGTAAAAATAAACAAATATCCGCCCCCCCCCCAAAAGCCAAATAGCTTGACAGTTCATGATATCTTTTGATATTCTAGATATTTCATGTATGTATGTATTTGTTTTATAAAATGTATGTACCCATTTAATCTTTTTAAGTCAAATCTGACATCAGGTTTACATACAAGAGTATTTACATGCTGTCAAGTTTCAATCATAAGAGGCACTCGACTGAAGCCCTTGAGGTCTTTTACACAAAATTTCAGGGATTTTTTTTGAGATTTCATATAGAATTATTATAATCTAATTATAATTGAACAAAAAAGGCCTTAAACTGGCTTAGGGCTGTACCAGGGGTGAAATCCCAAAAATTTCCCTACCGGTTCTGTGGGCATGGCTTGGTGGGCATGGCAGGGGAAGGATATTGCAAAATCTCCATTCTCATCCCACTCCAGGAGAAGGATACTGCAAAATCAACATTCCCACCCCATTCTGGGGCCAGCCAGAGGTGGTATTTGCCGGTTCTCCAAACTGCTCAAAATTTCCGCTATTGGTTCTCCAAAACCTGTTAGAACCTGCTGGATTTCACCCCTGGGCTGCAATGCTGAGCATATCATTTCATTGATGGCCACCCCCTGGAATTATCTAAACCCACTTTCACTTTCAATTCTTCTCCTAATCATCCATGGGACTGCCCTTGATTTTTTTTTTTTTTTTTGCAGGTGCTCACTTACACATCATTTTCACTAAGATCTTCACCGCAGTGACAGCTGTCTCCTTCCGCCTGTCATTATCAGATCAATCCCCCAACTATGTAAAGGTAGTCTTCACTTATGAGCCACGTCACTTAGTGACTATTCAAAGTTACAACAGTGCTGAAAAGTGTTATTAGTCCTTGCATTTATGACCCTGACACAAAATTGACAATCAGGCATTTTCCAACTCTTGAGCACTTACAATCATTGCAGAATCCCCCGGCCTAGTAATTATCATTTATGAGCTTTGCAACAAGCAGGGTCAATCGAGAATGCAGCCGTACAATCAGCAATCTCAACCATGTGATTAACAAGCACAATGACAGTCACACGTTTCACTCAGCAACTGCAGCAGTTAGCAACAGAGTTATTGCTTCCAGTTGTGGCCATTAAGTGAGGACTGCATGTACAAAATCTTTTGACTCATCTACAGCACAATCCAGAACATGTTTATTTGGAAGTAAATTCCATTGTCGTTAGTGAGCTCTGCTTCCTAGAAAGTATCATAAAAAGAACCAGGAAATGGCAATAAATGGTTACCTTTTATTTATAATAAAACAAATATAATTAGTTCCTTTGTTCCATTCTCCTTTGCAACTATCCAGGAACCGTCGGCAACAGGAAAAGAACCAAATAAGAAATCGTAAAGGAGTATCTTTCTGTTTCAGTAAAATCATGTTGAACTTGTAGTACAGTATCTGCTTAATTGCACTAAGCTCTTTGATGTGCTCTCACTCCCCAGACCTTACACAGAGACTGTTGACATTTGGACTGTGGTTCTTGTTAATCGGAGGCTTCTTAAATCAGCCTTTTGAAATAAGCTTGTCCATGAGCCATTTGTTTCCTCTCAAGATGTCAAGCAGCCCTCTTCTCTATCGGGAAAAAAAAAAACCATTCATTTTATCACTTTCCTACTATCACAAGCAAAATATTTGACTTTATGCAGGAATTTCTCTACTATGAAATTATCTGGGATTTTCAGATCACGGGGAAAATCTTCCCAGTTGTATTTCCTTAAAAGAAGTAGATGGAAATACTAGGACAATGAAAGTTACTATGGTTCTGCTTTGCTAGCTTTGTTGTGGTCCGCCAGCAGCCTGCGGAGCTGGCAGCAGAGTCGAACAGTGAGGAGGCTGGGGAGGAACATGGGCCAGTCCTGGAGTCTGGGGAAGGCTCAGACAAGGGCTCTGCATCAGAGGCAGAGATGTGGCCAGGGCCATCTGGGAGTTATGTGTGGACTCTGGAGCCTCCAGAGTCGGACATCAGAGAGGCAGAGGAACAGGGGGAGCCTGTTCCTAGTGTGTGCATGCGCAGAGCTGCCAGAAGGCAAGAACAGTTAAAACAAAAGGGACGACTCGGGAGTAAGGCTTGGAGTTGATTGGACCCTCCCATAAGACATAAAGGAAGAGCAAAGGCATGTGGGCCTTTGAAGGAAGCAACGTTGTGAATGGTGTCGATTTGTACTTTGAAGCTCCATTTTTGACTCTGTGTTTCCGTGTGGCCTTGCCAAGATAATTGCCAATTGGGTCTTTGGCAGCATGTCAAAGAAGATAAAGGTGGATGTTTACCAGCCTTATCCAAAGGACTGTGGCAGACTTCTGTTGGACTATTTATAAACTCTTGCTGATTCAGCACGTGCTGTGAATGAAAGGAATTCACGGCCATTAAAATTTTAAAAAAGAAGTTTGGGGACTAATTGTGTGCTTTTTACTATATCAGGAAGCCTAGGTCAGAACAATCTTATGCAGGTGGTATCCAATTCAGTTTAATCAGCCAGATAATAGAATATTAATTAAACAATGTCAGACTATTATAAAAATAAAGAAAAATGTTTATAGTTGGAGAAAAATTATTACTCCATATATTGAAAGCACTGGAAATTCCAAGAGATCCTTCATAATGTTTAATAAGCCACAGGGTCTCCAGAAGTGTGGACTTCAATCTCCAGAAATTCCCAGCCAACAGGACCATTGCTGAGAATTGTAGCAGTTATCTGAATGGTGATCACGGTTTGGGAAGGCTGCATTAATAATGTTGACAATGTTATGTGAACCTATGCATTTTCTATAGCCCTTGGTATGTTTTTAAAATTCAAGAGTGTAAGCGATCTCTGTGAATGCCCTTTGGGTATCATCAGTATAGGACAGAATTTCTTCCTTTCTTCCCCCTCTCAGACTGACCTCAGCAGCAATGCATTTGACACTGTGTTTTCTAGTGTGTTGGCCACTGTTTCTCAGAAATGGAATGGAATGGAATGGAATGGAATGGAATGGAATGGAATAGAATAGAATAGAATAGAATAGAATAGAATAGAATAGAATAGAATAGAATAGAATAGAATAGAATAACAAAGTTGGAAGGGACCTTGGAAGTTTTCTTATCTTTGGAGTTCTTCTTCTAGTCCTTGGAGTTCTTCTATTAATTAGGCAAATCTGACATCTGTTTTCCAGCTGGATTCATCATTCTAGCCTATTCTATAAGCTTTTGAATTCTAAGCAGCTCCAGATTTTGGCTAGGTTATAAACAGTCTTAAAGTCAAGAGCAACCTGATTGGATCTCACTTGTATTCCAGAGGTATGACACTACATCCGAATGTGAAGTTATGCATTTATTACTATGCCAAATAGTAAAATGAGCTGAATGCTGGAGGATTTTATTTGTTCTTATTTCTGTTAGAAAGGAAGAACAGCAGGATTTGCAATTCTGCCTCTCTTATACCATGGTACAAACATGCCTAAATCACAACACTTTTCTGCCATCTCCCCATCCAATTCCCTTTACTTCGTCCCCAGCCCATGAGACCTCAATCGTTCTTAGCTGTTAAAATAGTCCCTTCACCCTTCAAATCAGCAAGATGCAATGATAAATTCAGGGTGTGTGAAATCTGTTACAGAAAATAATCTGAATACCAGCTGCTCAGCGAAGGATGGCAAAATGCTAACAGGTAACCAAGAAAAGGAGGAAGCATTTAATTCCCATTTCCTCTTTAAGAAAGAGATATTTCTTTCCCCAAATGAGTGAATATGTTGAGTCTTGAGAAACCAAGACAAAAGGAAAACATGCTGGTGTTCTTCAAGTACCTAGAAAGATGTCCATGGAGAATCTCAATCATCCAGATCATGCTTGTCCCGAAGGTGCTTTTCCAAAAGGCAACTGGATTTTTTGTTTTTCTCTTCAAAATGTTTCACCTCTCATCTCATTCCCTGAAGAAGCTTCTTGGATGAGAAGAGAAACTTTTTTTTTAAAGAATAGAATTCTTTATTGGCCAAGTGTGATTGGACACACAAGGAATTTGTCTTGCTGCATACGCTCTTAGTGTACATAAAGGAAAAGATACATTCATCAAGAATCATAAGGTAGAACACTTCATGATAGTCATAGGGTACAAATAAGCAATCAAATCATATTAGGAAATAGTCAATATAAATTGTAAGGATACCAGCAACAAGGTTACAGTCATACAGTCATAAGTGGGAGGAGATGGGTGATAGGAGCAATGAAAAGATTAATAGTAGTGCAGACTTAATAAATAGTTTGATGGTGTTGAGGGAATTACTTGTTTAGCAGAGTGATGGCTGTCGGAGCGTGAATCAGCCCCGTTCCCCCACCCCGGGAAAACTGTAATTAATTAGAGGTGAATGGATCTTGTTTTCCATGGTGCATACTCTCAAAGAAAGAAAACCTGAAGTATATATTCTAAGAAACAATTTATTATAAAAGTAAAAAAAAAACCCTAGCTAACTACATCTTACCGGCAGTCTTACCACACAGACGGACAAAAGGAGAAGTAAATCAGGAAGTTAGAAAAGAAAGAATGTAGACATGCGCAGTAGTTCAGAAAACACAAGACAGTCTTACCTCTGTGATAAGGTTCTCTGGCAAGCTACCGTAATGTTCAGAATGGAAGCTCAGCTGGCAAATACAAATAACGCAGTGACAATGGCGTTTGGGAAAAAAACTGTTCTTGTGTCTAGTTGTTCTGGTGTGTAGTGTTCTATAGAGTCGTTTTGAGGGTAGGAGTTGAAACCGTTTATGTCCAGGATGCGAGGGATCTATAAATATTTTCACAGCCCTCTTTTTGACTTGTGCAGTATACAGGTCCTCCATGGAAGGCAGGCTGGTAGCAATTGTTTTTTTCTGCAGTTCTAATTATCCTCTGAAGACCAGTTGCCTTTTGGAAGAGCATCTTTAGAATTACCTAGAAAGATGTCCCAAAGCAAGCAAAGCAAAGCTGTTTTCTTTCATTCCAGAATGTCTGGCACAAAATGCTTCATTCAAGCTGCAAAAGGACAGATGACAGTTCAGTGTTAGAAATACAGAAATTAACAGAGCCGCTCAACAATAATGGAACCAACTGTCCTACAGAGGTGGTGAATTCTGATTCCCTAGATATGTTTGAGGAACGGCTGGTGAGCCATCTGCCATAAATGCTCTAATATGGAACTTCTGGGCCCAGCTGGATGTTGGAATCAGTAACCTAACAGGTTTCTGCCAACTATGATTCCATGTAGCCAGCACCTGTGCCTGGGTGATTTCTTTGGCAAAGGAGGCTCCTTTCTGGGATCCTGATATGTATTCTTCTTCTGTGGGTTTGAACAACTAGAACTATCTTCTTTACAGCTATAAAAATATCAGCAAGATTCAGGTTTCAGCTTCAGCACCCACTGGCAGGAAAAGGTTGAACTTATTAGCCTGTGTGTGACTTTCCATTTTCCTAAATTCTGTTCAATTTAAAGGTTTCTGTTTAACACAATATTTTAAAAGGCTCTAATAAAAACACCATGTCGCATTAGCTCCGTATTCACTGACTTCTTCGGCCATCTGCTTCTTTAACAACTCACACATTTGGTGAACAAAACACAGCCAATATTATTCAGATGCAGGGAGGAATTCCAAGGCTAGTGTTTATTATTAAGTGTTGGTAAGTAGCTTTTTTGGGGGGGTTTGGTTTTTTTTCCCTTTAATCACAGCATCTTCAACCTACACCAGTCTTCCCCAGCCTGGCTCCCTCCAAAATTCTCAGTCTCTCTGCTAGGAATGATAATTCAAGACATCTGGAAAGCACAACATTGGGCAAAGTTGATATTAGATGGTACTGGAAAAAGCAAGATGTAAGTTGAATGAATATGTAAAATAAATAAAAATAGTGATGTTCTTTTGGATGAGCCTTCTGAGGACTCCACACACACACACACACACACACACACACACACACACACACACACACACCATTAAATAAGAAGCTATAGGTAGTCATCAACTTAAACTACAGTTGGGACCAGAACTTAAGTAGACTTTCATAGAATGCAAATCTAGCTTGGTCAGTGGTGGGATTCAAAAAATTTTACCACTGGTTCTGTGGGTGTAGCTTGGTGGGTGTGGCTTGGTGGGCGTGGCAGGGAAAAGATATTGCAAAATCTCCATTCCCACCCCACCCCAGAAACCTGCTTTCCAGCTCTGTTCTCCTGTGCAGGCCAACAAAAGAAAACCCAGCTGATCAGCTGGGACTCGGGAGAAAGTGAATAGATTGGGGGTGGGGCCAGCCAGAGCTGGTATTTGCCAGTTCTCTGAACTACTCAAAATTTCCACTACCAGTTCGCTAGAACTGGCTGAAAACCACCTTTGATCCTGGTACAAATAAAGGATGAGTTCACCTGGGACAAATAGAAACTCACATACTTTAGACATGTGATTGGATTAAGAAAAATAATTATGCTTGATAAGGTTTAGGAAAGTGGAAGAAAGGAGGAGCATGGGTAGTGTGGCTGAAAAGAAATTAGTGAAATGTCCTTAGAAAAGCAACAAGCTTCTTATTGGCCCAGGTTAAGATTATGAACATCTGTCCATGTCATCAGTACATGAATACAATGGCACCTAATTAACCTATTGTAATGAAATCTGAAGTTGATATCTACAGACTTTCAGGGATCCAATTAAAGGACAATGATTTATGTGAAAAAAAATGCTTAAAAGACAAAGATCTGGCCAAACATGATATCTCTGGATGATGACTAAATGGTCTTCATTTACCATCCTGATTACTGGGAAATTTTTTTTAGCTGGCTGTGAAATAAATTCTCCCTAGAGAGGAAGGCAAAGGAGAGATTGGGAAGATGTAGACAATGCTAGGGACCTAAATAAAACTTCAGAATATGTTTTTAGGCGTAAATGTTGCACATCTTCATCAGCGGTCAATCTCTATATTCTATCTTCATTTGCAAATGAATCTACAGTGATGTCATTCAAAGAAAACTAAATCTAACATGAGCAGCTCATAAAATTTCATGAAATCTGTTGTGCATACCATAAATTACCAAAACTTTTTAACAGCTTACATTTACTATAATCCAGAACAATAAACAATAAATGGAAAACAGAGATCATCCAAATAATAGTGTTAAGATCTTAACCCAGAAACAATAACATGAATTTTGACAATATTCAGATATCTTAAACAAAATCCATTACTACAGAGGAAGTTTACAAAGAACAGTGTTATTGTTTTTTTTCTAAAACTAGTGATCATATTTAACATTCCATTTTATGCACAAATGGGAACAACCAATCCAATATAATGGTAGACTATGGAGTATGCAAAAGTATAAACATTTCTAACTAACCCTGCTTAGTTAGCAATGGCATCCATCAAATGGGCTATGAAATCATGAAGTGAATGCAGTAGTAATAAACACTGTGTATGTTGCATGTAACATGCTCCAGTAAAACAAGGCACCATGTTGTAGTTTGAGAGAATGACTCAGAATCAGGGTTATAAGATCATATTACTTTATGCTGGCTATTACACTGTTAATTAAATCTTGTTCAAATAGCCAAGTTTAGGAGCCCAGTTCTAGTTGTTTTTATTTAATTGTAACTCCATCAGGAAATTATCTCCTAACGAGTAAGTTTATGATGGCAGTCTTGTACATTTAAGGTTGAACCTTATTTGCATTGATTAGAATGCAATTTGGCTACGGTGAAACATCCAGCTATATGGGAGTAAGCGTCACTGAAAGTGTGTTCTTTGGTAGAGATCATTGCTTCAACAATGTACATGTTTTTCTTAGCTAAACTGTGATAGGAAAGATCTAAACACTACAATTAAGTTCAATTCACACTCCTGCTTGATACTGTAATCTACAGATGTCTGAAAACAGTTTGCTACCTTAAAGAAGCATAAAGATGGCCTCTGTCACTGAAAAAGAAAAGCAAGGAGTTTGGGGAGAGTTAAAAATAATATTCAAGAATCTTCATTTGTTATGGTACAAGTTTATATTCACTGTACATCTCTTTATTCAAATGCAAGTAGTCCTTAACTTGGAACCACAATTGAAGCCAAAATTTCCATTGCTGACCAAAGCAGATGTTAAGTGCAGTTGTTAAGTGCCTAATTTTATGACTTTTTTGCCATGGTTGTTAAATGAATCAGTGCAATTGTTAAGTGAACCACACAGTTGTTAAATGACTCTGGGTTCTCCCATTGATTTGGTTTGTTGGAAACTTCCTGGGAAGGATACTGCAACTGTCAGCAAGGTTACCAACTGCCTGAATTTTGATCACATGATCAAAATGACCATGGGGGTCATTTGATCACATGACCATGGGGATGCTATCATGGTTGTAAGTTCAAGGACCAGTCCATTTTTTCAGCACCATGGTAACTTTAAATGTTCACTAAATGAATGGTTGTAAATCAAGGACTGCCTAGACATTATTTCCTTACTTGTGCTAATATTGGGTATTAGCACAAGTAAGGAAATAATGGAAAGTAAGCAGGAAAATGTGGTTGGAGGGTGCTTTGAGATTAGGTGGATGTTCATATAGAACACAGGTGTCAAACTCACGGCATCATGTTGCCATCACATTTATTTATTTATTTTATTTATTTGTTTAGATTTGTATACCACCCTTCTCCTTGCGGACTCAGGGCGGTGAACAGCCAAATAAAAATAGTACACAAAAGTTAAACAATTTCTTTAAAAAAGCATATAACTTTGGCTAAAAATTAAAATCATTAACCATTAAATATTTAAAATACCCAACCCTATAATACAGATCTTAAAAATTCAGCGGGGTCAGGCTAGACCAGCAAGCTGAAAGAGATGAGTTTTCAGGGCCCGACGAAAAGTCCGGAGGTCAGCAATTGTTCTCAGTTTTGGAGGAAGATCGTTCCAGAGGGTAGGGACTGCCACAGAGAAGGTCCTCCCCCTGGGGGTCGCCAGCTGGCATTGTCTGGCTGACGGCACCCTGAGGAGACCCTCTCTGTGGGAACGCACCGGCCGGTGGGAGGCTATTGGCGGCAGAAGGCGGTCCCGTAAGTACCCTGGTCCTAAGCCATGGAGCGCTTTAAAGGTGGTCACCAACACCTTGAAACGCACCCGGAAGTCCACCGGTAGCCAATGCAGCTCGCGCAGGAGAGGTGTCACATGGGAGCGTCCCGTCACTCCCATAATCCCCCGCGCGGCCGCATTCTGCACTAGTTGGAGCCTCCGGGTGCACCCCAAGGGGAGCCCCATGTAGAGAGCATTGCAGTAGTCCAGGCGAGAGGTGACGAGTGCCTGAGTGACTGTGCGTAGGGAGTCCCGATCTAGAAAGGGCCGCAACTGGTGTATCAGGCGAACCTGATAGAAAGCTCCCCTGGCCACAGCTGTCATGTGATCTTCCAAAGACAGCCGTGGGTCCAGGAGGACGCCCAAGTTGCGCACCCTTTCCGTGGGGGCCAATGATTCGCCCCCAATAACCAGTGATGGTGTCAGCTGGCTATATCGGGACGCCGGCAGCCACAGCCACTCGGTCTTGGAGGGGTGGAGTCGAAGCCTGTTTCTCCCCATCCAGGCCCGCACGGCTTCAAGGCACTGGGACATCACTTCCACGGCATCGTTGGGGTGGTTTGGGGTGGAAATGTACAGCTGCGTATCATCAGCGTACTGATGGAACTCCACCCCAAAACCACGGATGACAGATAGCTCAACAGATAGCTCAACAGGCTAAATGAACCTCAGATAGCTCAACAGGCTAAATAGCCTGTTATTAACATTCAGCTGTCTGCAATTATTGCAAGTTCGAGGCTCAAGGTTGACTCAGCCTTCCATCCTTTCTAAGGTAGGTAAATTGAGGACCCAGTTTGTGGGGCAATAAGCTGACTTTGTATAAAATATACAAAAGTATGAAGGCTATTGTAAGCCACCCTGAGTCTCCGGAGAAGGGCGGCATATAAATCTAATTTTTTAAAAAATCCGATCAATATTAGGAAGGAAGTCTATCAGGAATCTAGAAACGGCGTGGCGTGACTGGCTGGGAAAATGCCGGGCTCCGACGAACTTGGCGAAATCTAGCCAGATGAACTGGCACCAGCGGGTCTTCGGACCAAAACTGTCCTGTAGTGACAGTGAAGAAGGAGAGGCAGTTCGGTGGCTAAAGAGGGACAGGCAAGTCCCTTGGATAGCCCAAGAAAGTCTTCAATCCGGTGATGGGGGCGGCGATCAGGGTGAATCGCCATGAAGCTGGAGCCTCTGGAGCAAGCGATGTGCAGGAGGGAAGATTTGGACAGAGTGTTGGTGCTGGGTGAGTGATTGGCCACTCATAGACAATAAAAAGAACTTCAAATATTTAAACTATTAAAATTACCCAGGCATGGAAATAGCGGCTAAATAGTAATAGGGGGAGATGGCGGATGGAGAGAGAAAGTGGGAATGAGAAGTGCACCATAGAAGAATCCTGACCAAAGAATTAAAAGTGATTGATAAATGGAAATGTAAATTTGGAATTTGGATCTAATTTGTATTGAATTACAAACTAATTGGTTGTATATAAAGGTGAAAGAAGAACTGGAAAACTGGCTTTTTCTCTTTTTTTGACTTGGTAAAAACAGATGTAGATTGCAAATAAAATGGCAATTTGTTAATTAGCTGAGTGGAATGGTGGATTATAGAGAGACATCTGTAGGAGAAAGAAGAGCATGACATGGAATTCTCTGTTTTGAGAAAATCTTTGAAGAAGAGGGAAAAAAATCTCTTGAACTTTTAAAACAATAACTGGCGAGAACTAAGGATGATATGTTTTGCCTACAAGAGGATACACTTTGATGATTAAAAAAGAAAGACCTTAATGTGATTTAAAACTGGAATAATATCAACCCGGAAAGAATAAAATGGAGTGTGAATTTAACGAACTGATAAAGACAACATGTTTAGAAATAAAGGAAATGATTATTAATTTGCATGGAAAATCGAAATTTGAGGATGTAAAGACTGAGCTAGAGTGCACTGAAGATGAAAAGGAAATGACTAATGAGAAACAAGAAAGAGAGATGGATAACGAAGAAGACAAAGACAAAAAGATTGACTATGGAAAATTAAACAATTGTAATATTAAGTATGGACAAAAAGAAAAGAAACAAAAAAGAAAAAGGGTGGAATAGGAAAAATATAAAAAATTTAAATGATTACACTGGGATTTACAGTGGAAATATAAGAAAGAGGGAAAAGGAATGGAGAATAACAGGAAATAAAGGACAAAGTAAAAGATTTTATGATTTTAAAATACAAAATAAGTATACTGGGATTAACAATAAAAAGACACATAAAAGGAAAGAGAAAGGAGAAAAATGGGAAATATGCTTTATTCAGCTTTCTTCGGTCTATTACTTCTTTTATTTTGGAAATTGCGGTGACCAAGTATTCTTTATTTCAGCAAGAGAATGTCCTCTATAAGAAACACAGAGGGATGCTGTTGAGAATACAGACTAGAGTTCTATATTAGGTATGTCCCCCACCCCCATCTCTTATATTTTAAGACTGTAGCCTGTTTGCTTTAACCCAAATATGCATTCCGGAAGTATGGATCAAGGCCATTCAGGATAAATATTACAACAGCCACATTTCTCCAAAAAAAGTAACAATGGCCATTTTGACTCTGGGAGAAAAATGCAAAATTCATAAAGGCAGCATGAAATACTGTTATCCAAAATCATAGCATGCATCATGGCTCAGGATCTTTTCTTGAACAGGCAAGCTAGTTGGAACAGGGGAAGGAGAAACAATTTTCTCCATTTAGCCAATTACTGCTATGTATGTTTTTCTTACAAGAACTTGGCAAAGTATTCCTGTGCCTGAAGCAGAGAGGTGGATAAGGCTCAAGATTTTTATATATTCTGGAAGTTGTAATTACTTTTCCAACATTTTTAGTTCAAGCTGTAACCAAGATAAAATTCTAATATTTTTTTTAAAAAGTTTTGAGACAAGTCTGCAGTACATTTGATTTCTAGCTTTAGAAAAGATTATAAATTCTTGGCTTCTGTGTTTGCACCAAATCACGATTAATAAGCGAAGAACCCTGTCACTGTTTTCTCACACTTCCTTCTGGTTTTCTTTCGCCCCACCATTAAAGTTCTAATTCCTTCCAATTAGTGTGAATGCACCCCAGCACAGACACAAAATTATCACAGGATTTAAAAATATTTTTTCACATTAGCTGGTGGCGAAGATAATCTGCTGACATGAGGCATTGGACATAGCATTACACCATTCCACACACACACACACACCCCATTTTCTCTGGTTCTCATCAGGGAAAAAGCAAACGATGCAATGTCACCGAGTTCTGACAACGAAACAAAATTAAAACTCTGTTTCTCAAGTAAGCCTGCTTTACATACTGCATGCAAGCACAGGGAAATACAGCCAAGGTCATGGGCACACTGTGATAGGGAATGCAAATTCTTTCGGCTTTTTTGGGCTACGTGGTATGTTGTAACTACATGGTGAAGCAACAGGACTAATTCCCCATTGCTTTTCTTTTTTTAAAAAAAAATGTATTAACTTTCAAAATAGAAAGATAAAATTAACAGAAACTAATAATAAAAAGAATGGAAAGGAAAGGGTGAAGAATAAAAAGAAAGAAGTCAGAAGAGCAGCAAAATAAAAAAATAAAGAAGCAAAGTTTTTTTTAAAAAAAGAATGACTTCCAATTTCTTTTACAGCAGATATAAACGAAACATACATTAAGGACTTGCTCCAGGGGTGGGTTCTACTTACCTTTACTATCGGTTCGCAACAGGGCCGCTCACACGTGTGTGCTTCTGTGCTTGCGCAGATGATGGCGGGGTGGGTAGGCGGAGCCTCCCGCCAGTTTTACTACCAGTTCTTGCAAACCAGTCTGAGCCAGGAGCAACCCACCACTGACTTGCTCTATGGTTACAATGTAACATCCATTTTTAATAATCTATTTATATTACTAATTAGCAAACCATACATCATAATTTAATTTTTTTCCTGTTTGGCTCAAAAAAATCCAATAGGAACCACCAATGAGCATTAACCAATGTGTTTTCTTTAATCAGAACTGTCAGTTTTGCCATCTCAGCCAACTCCATCAACTTTACCAATCATCCTTCAATTGTAAGTATTAATGAATCTTTTCATTGTTGGGCATATAGAGGTGTCTTTGCATTTATAAAAACAGAATCACATTTGACTTTTCCAAATTTTTATCCAGTATCCCCAGTAGAAATACTTCCCATCCCAGTTGTCAACCTTCAAGATTTTTTGAATTAGTATATGTATTTGATGCCAGAATTTTTATAAAGTTTTTTTACAACTCCACCAAAGATGGTGAAAACTTCCTTCTTGCTATCTGCATTTCCAGCACATATCTGAAGTCCCTTTATACATTTTTGACACATTCCCATGATAAATACTATCTATACATAAATTTATAAAAATTATCTTTCACATTATAATATAAGGTTTCAGCCCTTTGTCTATATGTTTTCCCATTGCTCTATTTGTATATTATATGCAAAACTTTTAGCCCATCTTATCATAGTCTTTAATTTATTCATCTTCAGTTTTCAACCTCCAACAATTTTGTACAGTTCAGCAATATGTTCATCATTAGTACATAACTCAAAAGCAGTTTTATCAAGTTCTTTTCTCACATTATCTTTTAGATGATTTTTAGGTAATAAAAAAAGAGATTGATCTCGGTGAGCATATTATTTTAAAACTATTTTCAATATATTTGACAACATCATTAGAATTCTTATAATCATTATTCAGTAACAGTGTAGGTATATAATTTAATTTAAATTTCATCTCTTTTTGAGAATTAGTGCAATACTAGTTTCCTTCTAAGACTCTGGCATCCTGTCCACTTGTAAAATATTATTTATTGTGTGCTGGAATGGTTGTAAAATTTCATCTTCAAAACATATATAATAAGTCCCTGGTAATCCATCCAAACCAGGTGCTTTACCTGGTTTAATCTTTTTATAGCTTCCGAAACTTCCATTATTGTTTCTGGACAATTCATAATCTGTCTTTGCATGTCTGTAAGTCATGATAGATTTTAAGGTTATGCTCTATTTTTTTCTGGAAAAAAGTCCTGTCCTTTGTACAAATTAGAATAGTATGATTAAAAGGTTTTTGTATAACCATATTTATCTGTTATAAACATAGCACCCTCTTGAAGCTTCAGGGTTGTCTTTTCTTTTTCCTTCCTTAATTTTATGGGCACCACTGTTCATCTTAAAGGTTTTATTTTATGAATTTCTCTGCCCCATTGGCTGTGTTAATACACAACTAGTGTATTTTAATGTATTGAGTGAAGTCGACCTATCATATTAGCTTATGGTATATTGTGCAAACTATGATTTAACTGTGTGAATTTTCAATTAACTATGGATGTGCAATGAACACACCGGTATTCAAGAGCTCATTTTTTGACAGTTCTGGCTAAACTTCTTCTGTGGACTTTATAGCAACTCATTCATTTCATTTCTACAGCAAAGGAATCTGCTGAGACAGCAGTACTAAAGACTGGCTGATCTGATGAACAAATGATGGTGCATATTAGATTAATTATTTACGTGGAGAGATTGTTGTTTTCCAACTGGAAGAATGAGGCTTGTTTAATGTATATATATTTCAAATTAAATGGCTGTAGACAGATATAGTTCTTAAAATGTAAGAGAGTAAATCCAAGGCTTTTCCTACCAAAAAAATGTTGAATGTCAACAAAAGAATCCCTGCCAGTTGGGAACAAAGACCTATGTAAAGGTTTACTTAACTTACCACTTTGAACAATTATCCATGAATAATTGCTATCATACCTCTTGCTGCTGTTTTATCTAAATCCAAATGTCCTAAAAATAATATATATAGAGAGAGAGAGAGACCAAGTAAGAAAACCTAAGGTTAGGGTATATGAGTGCTTGACCATAACCCAATAAATCCAGTTATCTATTAGAATTTGCTGACATTCCATAAACATCTGGGTTATACAAGTATGTATACTTGCTATAGATGAAACAAGGAAGACAACAAGGAATTCTACAATAAATAGCAAGATGTGTTAAATGTATTCTCTAGAAATAGCATGATATTACTTAAGGGTCATTGAAATGCAAACTTTTGGGGAAAAGCAGAGCCCGGAATTGTAGGAAGGCTTGGATTGGGTAAACAATGCAGAAGATGAGCTAACAGAGTTTTCAGAAAACTGTTCAATTGTTTTTTGGGCGGAGGGTGGTGGTGGTGGTTGCCAATCATTGCTTCAAGCAGCATAAATGTCAGGGGTGAAATCCAGCAGGTTCTGACAGGTTCTGGAGAACCGGTAGAGGAAATTTTGAGTAGTTTGGAGAACCAGCAAACACCACCTCTGGCTGGTCCCAGAGTGGCATGGGAATGGAGATTTTGCAATATCCTTCCCCCAGGAGTGGGGAGGGAATGGAGACTTTGCAGTATCCTTCCTCTGGAGTGGGGTGGGAATGGGGATTTTGCAGTATCCTTCCCCTGGAGTGAGGTGGGAATGGAGATTTTGCAGTATCCTTTCCCTGCCATGCCCACCAAGCCACACCCATAGAACCGGTAGTAAAAAGAGTGCTTCTAGGAGCAATGCCGAGAACATCAGCCTGAAGATGACGAATGAGACTTTGTCGAAACGTCGCCAAGACACTTCCAATTTTACACGGGAGAAGACCCGAATAACCAAAGACCTACATACAAACACCCGCGAAAACCTCAGAATGAATATATATATATATGGATATTACAATATGGACAAATCAAATAGGCTATGTAATGCAAAGCAAAAGTGCAAACTAATCAAGCAAGACATTTACAGAAGGTGACTATAGAACAGATCAAGATTAGTGTCAAACATATATGAGTGAAAATTTAGAAAATCTGTATGAGTAGCTGTGCCAAAAGGTATGAATAGAGGAATGTAGAATCAATGTAAGAAATAGATTAGTAAACTTAACATACAGAAAAGTAAACTTCAGGAGTTAAGGGAGGAAATAAGAGACATAAGAACCAAACACAACAGGATATTTTCATAATTTCTGTTGAGCGAAGACCAAGGTGCCTTTCAGAGCAAACTGCTACAATAGCTAGAGAATATTTAGAGCAACAAAAAGTATGTGCAATGATTGGATGCAGATTTTCAACATTAAACAGGAACGAACAAAGAAACATATCTCCATCAAGAATGTCAACAAATGAGGACTATCAGAAGAAAAGAAAAATACAAGTTCATTTTAAAAAGATCAGAGAAACCGCCAAACATATTCACAGCTGTGGAAAGAATATCCAAGAACAATATGCAAGAGATCTGATGGAAGCAAATGAGATTAAAGAAGGATGTAGTGATTGGAATAAAACTATTTGCAAAAGCAATTAATGATAGAAGCGTTTGCAGATAGACAGTATGTTAAGGATCAATTCAACTAGGAAGTGAGGTGCAACAGACAATATACCAGATGTCAAATAGAAAAACACCGGTGCGGATGAAATATACTCTAAATTGTTTAAAACTGAGGGAAAAGAGATAGCTAAAGGGCTAACAATTCTGTTTCAATAATTGTGGAACAAAACCGAAAGACTGGAAACAGTGCTTATATATATACCAAGAATGAAGATGCAAGAGAATGAGCTAAATACTTTGTCATTAGATTAATTCCCCTCAGAAGCATTTTCCTAGGTTATTTATTTTATTTATTTATTGAATTTATTACAAAGAAGAATGTTGCATTGAATGTTCCGTTTTGTTACAAAGAAGAGTTTTCCATTGGAGAAAGAGATGGAAAATAGAGAGGCTTTACAAAGATATGGGGACATGATATGGGTAACACTTGAGATATAGCGAAGATAAGAATGAAGTTTAAAGATTTACATTTTGTTTCCTTGATTCCAGCTAAGTTCTGACTTTACTAATCATGGGAAAATGTGGACAACATTAAGATTAACCAGAACATTTGATTTTTCTTCCAAGGAATCTTTATAAGGAGCAAGAAACCACCGTAAAAACTGATTGTGAAGAAGCAGAAATGTTATTTTAATTGGTTGACTGAATATGTGCCATCAAGTTGGTATCAATTCTTAGTAACCATGTAGATTTTCTCCATGACAATCTGTTCCCAACCTGGTCTTTCAGGTCTTCCAGTGGTGCACCAACTACTGCTTTAATCGAGCCCATCCAGCTTGCTGCTGATCATCTTCTTCCTCTTTCTTTCTTCCACCTTTCATAACATTATAAGCTTCTCAATACAGATGCTGTGCCTGAAGCAGTATCATTTGACCCTGATCATTTGGGCCTCAAGTGAGAACTATGGATTGATTTATTTGGTGATCCATTTGTTTTCTTGGCTATCTAGAGTATTCTCCGGAATTTTCTCCAACACCAGTGTTCAAAAGCATCAATAACCTTTCTAGCCTTCTTCAAAATCCACCTTTCACTTCCATAGGGTTTCATGGGGAATTCTGATTTTTATAGATAATCAGTTTTGCCCAAGCTGTTGACTGAGTGCTGAGTCAAAAAAGTGCTGAGTTTGCCCACCTACTCTCTTACTTTTGTTGGAAAGGGCTTGTAAATTATTTTTTACAAGCCCTTTACAAGTAATAACAGAGCCTCATAGGCTGGTTGCTCAGCCCAAGTTCAAAGAATGAGATAGAAGCCCAAGTTCTCTAATTCCAATTTTATCACATCCACAAACCTTTTAAGTAGTCATTCATATTCAGCCTGTGTAGTGGTGAAATCCAGTTTTTTTTACTACTGGTTCTGTGGGTGTGCTTGTTGGGCATGGCATGGCTTGTTGGGTGTGGCTTGTTGGGCGTGGCAGAGAAAGGATACTGTAAAATCTCCATTCCCAACCCACTCCACAGGAAGGTTACTGCAAAATCCCCATTTCCTCCTGATCAGCTGGGACTTGGAAGGCAGAGAATAGATGGGGGTGGGGCCAATCAGAGATGGTATTTACCAGTTCTCCGAACTACTCAAAATTTCTGCTACCGGTTCCCAAGAACTGGCCAGAACCTGCTGAATACTATCTCTGCTTCAGACAGACAAGTTTTGTTACACTGGGTGATCTTCTTTTAAGCCACTATGAATGAAGATTTATGGAAGTTTCAAATTTAAAGAAAAACCTTTTGTTTATTTGGAAATAAACAGCAAAAGGGTGATTAGAATGTGGATTTGGGGAAGTCTTTAAATGGACTAAGGGGCCAGATTGACTGGAAGTAAGTTTGAAAAAAATATACTTCTTATAAATTGTTGAAAATCTTACTGAAAATTCAGGAATATTTTGAGTATAAATGTAAGAAATCTCTTCCTGGGAAAATGTTCTGACTAAGAGAAAAACATGATAAGAGGAGACCTTGAATTCTGGTTACTACAGGCAACCAGAAAGAATTAAAAATTATAATTAAAAGAGAAGACCTACTAATAAAGACCCCCCCAAAAAAGTATTTTAACTCTGTAAGAATTCAAGAATATCTGGTAGCTATATACCCAGAACCTACTTTTTAGAATATCTTGTATAGTAAAAACGGGCTTAAAAAAGAAAATATAATTTTTATATAATTTCCCTAGTTTTGTGTTTCCTTAGTTTTGTGTTCATGTTTTAAACTTCAGTTAAAAAAAAAGCTTATAAAAAGGGAAATTTCAGTATATATATCTCCCATCTTTGTTTGTTCTTCTTGGAATCAGTTATGACCTGTCCATTGGCATCCTTTAGCATACATTGGAATCCTCCAATTCAGAGATCTTTGGGAAGATTTTCTTGTTTTTCCATATTTGTTTCTATCTTCAATGTATTTACAGATAATGCTTCTTGCCCCTTCTAATTACGTTGATTCTATTTTTTTCATTTTCATTTTGATTACATCTTTTTAAATGTTTTATATTCTTTGTTTTTGTATTGCAAGCCACTTTGTTGATAAATAAAAAAGGCAGGATCTGAATATAATAATAATAGTAAATCTGATTTAATATCAGTTTAAATCCAAATTACAATTACTCTGATACAAAGACAAATCTTTGTTTTTGATAATGGCAGAGTTTTGCCGCTTATTGTCTGCTAAATTGTGCCTGTATCAAGAGGCCTGAATAGAGAAAATTAATCTTTTGTAGACTTTTAAGCAGGCTTTCTTGCAAATAAAGCCCTGGGCATAACACTTTTCTTATGAAAAATTCCTGTCAAGCTCTGAATTTCATCAGTGAGATTAACATGACTATTCTTAATAAATGCCTTTTGCATATTTATTGATATAAACACTAAAATGAAAACAATACCTTTTATTTGTACTTGCCACGCTTTGTTTTCTAATGGGAGGAGCCAGTTGCGATGGGCTTCCTGCTGCCCTTTCATTTTTTCAGCCTATTATACAATTTTCCGCTGCACTGATCTCCTTCTGCCATTCTGACTGCTAGCCAATCTTGCCATCTTCAACAGCAGCTGGTGTAACATCTTTCCTAGAGGGAGAACAGGAAAAAAAACTCCCAAAAACCAATGGTGCTAGAGACTCTGAAAGTTCTTTGCTCCACTGGAACTGGCTAAGGCAGAAGTGGGTAACTATGAGCCCTTTTTGACTTGTGGACTTCAACTCCCAGAATTCCTGAGCCAGCTATGTTGTTTCAGGAATTCTGGAAGTTGAAGTCCACAAGTCATAAAAGGGCCATAGTTCCAGGGGTGGGCTTCAAAAAGTTTAAGCAAGAGGTTTTTTTAAAAAAAATGATTTATATGCCGCCCTTCTCCGAAGACTCAGGGCGGCTTACAATGCGTTAAGCAATAGCCTTCATACTTTTGTATATTTATACAAAGTCAGCTTATTGCTCCCACAAACTGGGTCCTCAATTTACCTACCTTAGAAAGGATGGAAGGCTGAGTCAACCTTGAGCCTGGGGAGATTCAAACTAGCAGTAATTGCAGACAGTTGGGTTTTAATTACAATGCTTAGTCTGCTGAGCTATCCAGGCTCTTTTGCTTCTATCCAGCTCTCCAGGTTCTCTGCCCAGTTGCTGGTTGGGTGTGGCCATGGTGGGCGTGGCCTAATCAGCCTCCTGCATCATGGTGGGGGCGTTTTTGCCCTCCCTGGGCTCCAGAGGCTTTCCTCAAGTCTCCGGGACGGCAAAAATGGCCTCCCCAGGCTCCGGAGGCCCTCTAGAGGCAAGAAATGGGACCATTTCCAGCCTTCCTGAACTTCCGGTAGGCCCATTTTTGGGGGCCTCCTGGGTGGGGTGGGGCAGGGTGGGCAGGGCCAGCCAGGAGTGGGATGTGGGGGTTCTCTGAACTGCACAGAATCTTAGCTAGAGATTCTCCTGAACCCCTGCAAACCCCAGCAGCCCACTCCTGCATAGTTCCCCAGCCTTAGGCTAAGGGAAAAAAGTAAGATTGATGGGATTAGAAAAGGGGCCAGGTCCAAAAAATAAAAAGGGATTTGGAAAAATGGGGGAAACTAAAATTATCACTTTGGGGCAGGATAACATCTATCAAGATGAATATCCTGCCTAAAGTATTGTATTTATTTCAAATGATACCTATTATTTTGGATAATTTTTTTTTCACAGAATTTAATAAAATTATCATGAAATTTATCTGGGCTGGGAAAAAAGCAAGAATAAAATTGCAATCATTACAGGACAGCAAATGTAGGGGAGATTTTGGACTTCTGGCTTGGGAAATATACCATAAAGCGGCCAACTTAGTGTGGATAAGAGATTGGGTCAATTTAAGGAACAAAAGAATTCTAAACTTGGAAGGACATGACCTACAAAGAGGGTGGCACGCCTTTATGTGGGACAAAAAGAACAAGACAAAAACATAATTTCATAGACATAAGATTAGAGAAGCATTAATATGAATATGGGAAGAAATTAGGAGGAAACAGTATATGAAAATCCCGAATTGGTTATCAACCATGGAAGCTATGATATATCCCAATACAATAGAGATTAGCAAAATGATTAGATATAAAGAGCTCCTAGACAATCAAGGAAAACTTAAAAGTAATCAGATCTTAGGTGAGCAGGGAATACATATTGACTGGTGGCCATACTTACAGATACAATCCAGGTATAAAAATGACATAGAAGAATTTGGTATTGAGGTGGAAGCAAATCAATTAGACAAACTGTTGGTGGGTCCAGAAAAAAAAAGTATTATCCAGATAATACAATTATTTATTAGAATATGACCGAGCGGAAGAAGTGGTAAAAGAATCAATGATAGTGTGGGCCAAAAATATAGGACATAATATAAATTTAGATAAATGGGAAATGATCTGGAATAAAAATTACAAATTAACAAAAGCGGCAACATACAAAGAAAACCAATACAAAATGTTATACCTGTAGCATTTAGCTCCTGGAAGACTGGCAAAAATTTATCTGAATGTAAGTCCTAAGTGTTGGAAGTGTAGTCATCACCAGGCTACCTTCTTCCATATGTGGTGGTCATGTCCCGAAGCGAAGAGGTATTGGAGTAAAATACAAAATTGGCTACAAGAATTAATTAATAATAAAATTGAATTGATTCAAGAAACTTTTCTCCTGGGAGTACTAAAGACCAAATACAAAAAAAATAACAACAGAATTTTAATTTTACACATACTCACAGCAGCTAGAATAGTTTATGCACAACATTGGAAAGGAAATAATGTACCACCAGAGGAATCCATTATTCAAAAAATATTCAACTGTGCTGAAATGAATAAATTAACATTAGAACTAAATGAAAAAGAAGATTCAGAATACTATACGGTGTGGGATAATTGGTACAGGTGGATTGATAACCAATTTAAAAACAGATAAAGACTAGTATAAAATTTAAGATACATATATATATTTAGGAGTTGTAGAATGTATAGGAATAATCAATTTAACCTGCTTTGTATGGGGAAAGTAACACTGTCTGTTCGATTATGTACTGGAATTTTGGAAAAGGAAAAAAACTACCAAAAAAATTTTTGAACATGAAAATTTTGAACATAGAAAAGGAGTCAGGACCTTTATTTGGAGATAGTCATATTGAGGTTGTTTCAAATCACTGCAACTAATCCCTATGTTCCAAGAGGAATTGGATTCATAATTAATGGGGTGGGCTCTGAAGATATTTTGCTGCTAGGGGCTATAGTCAAGATGGACTCCCAGCCCGTCTTATGCAGAAAATGACCAAGCTGGCCATTCAATTTACTTTGCTCCTGGCAGTAGGGTATTGTCCTCCAATGGAAGCAGCAGGCTAAATTTGGTTATCTTTAACAGGTTCTGTTCTCTAAGAAGGGAAATAGTTGGAAAACTTCAGAAGACCTGCTGGGAGGTTGAGGTCATGTAAAGGTGTGTGGGAAAGACCTTGGGAGACAGAAGATGAGCAGAAGGCTAGGCAATAGTCAGATAAGAGGCAGCTTAGACTGCAAAAGAAATGTGAGCATGGTAAACATTTCAGAAATGACCCTTCCTAGTTTCCTGGATTGTAAAGGTGTGGGGAGGGAGAGATGTGTACTTTCACACTTACAATATTCTGTTAATGTAACCTTACAACTAGAACTAATACTCCTAAGTGTCTTTTTGCGTGGACTATTTTGCAAGCCTGACAGGTGACCATTTCATTCTGCCCAATAGTAGAGTTGGACCAAGTGAATTTTCAGTATTCATGCTACTTCTTCTTGGTAAAGAATTCTTGTGATAGCTCCAGCAGCTGGAATGTTTAGACTATTTCATAGCCTTAAATGTGTAATTATTTTTTAACAACTTTTGAAGATCCACTGTTGATCTCCAGCAGTAAAGACTCATGCCTACCTGCCATGAAGCTGATCTGGGACCAGTACTTTACTTTTTGAACATAGTTACCTATATAGTTATAAAGTTTGATGGAAACTTAAATAATCTCGGCCAGCTGCTTCAAAGCTGTTATTTCCAGATAAATTTGGAGCTTCAACTTTCTGAAATCCCAACACATTTTAGCTGGAAATGCTGATTTCTCCCAACTCTCAGGACAGCTCTTAATACACTTAATGAAATCACAGAGGAACCTTTAAATTTTCTTTCACTCAATCCGTATTGCCTATCAGAAGATATAACCTTGCTGAAAAGGCTCACACAGATTTATATGAGCTACTATTGAACTAGTTCTATTGTGGGCAATTTCATGTTTGCAGGCTGCCTGTGCAGTTACAATATTATCATGCATACATTAAGCATTTAAATGCTCACTCGAGACAAACAGAATGCTTGCTAGCATTCAAACCTTGGATAAAGGTGATCAAAGGATATTGATGTCACTATGAAGAAGTAAAATAATATAAAGTAGGCAGATGGGTATAACTACAAGATGAAAAAGCTAAATTAAGGAAATGAACATCTGGAAAATCCTCCTGGCAGAGTTCCTAGCCAGCGTGTCAACCAGCATCCCAGGAAAGCCTCCGGATAGTCATCAATTTGGCATATTGAAAACTATTGTGGACAATGTCCTAATGCATTTACCATGGGGAGAAATTCCAAATTGCTGAAAAGAGTGACTGCATAATTTAAATTTGCTTCCTTTTAACCCTATAGTTCTTCAACCCTAATGTGGTGGTAGATGCTATTTGGAGCAAAATGTAACGTGCTGAATTCATTATTCTGCAGTATGCCTCTATTTGTTTATGGACATTTTTGAACTTCTGCCATGAATTTCCAATGTGGCCAACAGGTAATCATAATCTTCTCAACTAGTTTTCAAGGAACTGACCCATTCATCCTATAAAGTACATCAATAAATGTTTGGATTAATGTCCAGTTCAATATATTTTATTGGGTGAAACAGGACAATATGTATTCACAGGACTAGTCAAGGTGTTTGCCACCTAAGTCATTAAAACATGCAAGCATTGGGCCTCTTTTCTAGCAGCAAAAATCCAAATGATCTGTATGAGATTCACCACTGGGTGCATGTTGAATTATCAGATGAATAAGAACAAAACTCTATCAGTCTCTATCAGTAGACTGATCTGCAGAAATCTGCCCTTAAAGATTCTGCTACTGTATTGCAAAGATGGATTATAAATGGTCCAAAAGTTTGTATATTTCTTTACAAAATTAGATGTGGCTGACTTAAATACAAAAAGGAGGCTCTTTTCCCAAATTCAAATTGTGTACCTGGTAAACTATCACCATGCAAAAGAAATCAAATGGCTTAGTAACCAAAGGCCATCAAAAAATCCTGCAATCGGTGTCCTAAAGTAATTGAACCTCTTGCAATGTTACGCCATCCTTATGGATCCATCATTTAATATCTAACTAGAAAGCAAAGTCTTAAAGGATTTGTTCTCCAAATCATGAAATGTTTCAGCCTCTATTTATGATTGATGCCCCACAATAAAGGATTAAGAAAATGGCATGAAATATTGTCAATTTAATAGATGAAAAGCAGAGGGAAATGGCTCAGAAAAATGATGTTTTAGTCTTGGTGCTTCCTTAGACAAAAGAAATATGGATTCTCACTTTGCCGCTAATTTTGGCAGGGTAGTTTTTCAGTTCTACATCCCTGCTCCTGACTAAGCAGTTTGGAGAGGTTGGACAAAGATGGCTGAAGGATCTACAATCTTTTGAAAAGACTGTTGTGGCCCATACACGGCCTGTGCAGCTAGTAGCTGATTCAGACAGCAAGGAGGCTGGTGTGGTGCTGCGCCAGCAGCCTGTGCAGTTGACACTTGAGTCAGACAATGAGGAGGCTGGAGAAGATGTGGTGCCAGAGGTGAGGATTCAGCCAGGGCCTTCAGAACCTCCAGAAGCTCCCTTAAGTGAAGAGGATGAAGAGAAGGAGCCCCTTCTCAATGCATGGGCACTCAGAGCTGCCAAAAGGCAGGAGTGGCTCCTCAGGAGAAGGTCTTCTCGAGAGTAAGGCTTGGGGCTAATTGGCCACTCCCTTAACCTATTTAAGGAGGAACACCGACTGAAGCAATTTGTAGGGAACAACTTCGTTCACATACCTTCATGTCTTGTCTTGCTTATTTTATCAACTTCCTGCAAATTGCTTCTGGGCATTCTGCCAACCACAGTAAGCTTTTAGTATTATTCTTTGAATTCTTGGTGGCTGTTAATGTAGTTAATTAACAGCCATTGTTGTAAAAGACTGATTTATTTAGTAAATCAAGATTTGAACGGACTTTGTGTATGCTGCGTTCTTTGGGGTCCATAGCTGGGGCAGAACAAAGACAGTCATGACAGAGTCTTTGCTAGAATACAGGCAGTCCTTGACTTACAATAGTTCATTTAGTGACCGTTCAAAGTTACAACTGCACTGAAAAAAAGTGACTTATGACTGTTTATCCATACTTAATGACCGTTGCAGCATCCCCATGGTCATGTAATCAAAATTGAGATGCTTGACATCTGACTCATATTTATGGTGGTTGAAGTGTCCCAGGGTCATGTGATCACCTTTTGCGACCTTCTGACAAGCAAAGCCAATGAAGAAGCCAGATTCACCTAACAAGGGTGTCACTAACTTAACAACTACAATGATTCACTTAACGACTGTGGCAAGAAAGGTGATGAAATGGGGCAAAATCCACTTAACAAATGTTTCACTTAACAGCAGAAATTTTGAGCTAAATTGTTGTCGCAAGTCGAGGACAATCTGTATTCTCTGTAGTCTTTTTTAAAAGGGGTAATTGAATGCCTGATATTATTCTAATTCTCCTCTCCCAGAAAAATTGTGTTTACTTTTTTCCACACCGCCATCCTGAACTAATCTTCAATTTTCAGTGGATTTTATTTTTCTTCAGCTCTAAAATTGTCCCACCTTCCAAACATGAGGGAAGAAACGTATGAGAAAGTTTCCATTAGCAAATAAGTCAAATGGTTGTTAAAGGAACAAGAAGAGAAACTGTTTAAAATGTAGCTCACTGAAACCCTTGCCGTGAAATTCAGAGTGAAACTTAAGGTTCTTGTATTCTTTCTATTACTCAGATGATGCTCTTGAAAGGTCATACTCCTGGGTCAGATATTATCTTTTGAATCTTAATGTTCACTTTCTTTACTAAGTACTTGAATTTGCCGTTGTCACCTCTCATTCTGACTTGTTTAGGCGGCAAAAACTACACAATATTTTTCAATATGTTCCATCAGAATGCATTACATTCAAATCATTCTAAAAGGATCATCTGAATTGACACTTTTACTTTGAGCTTGGAACAATCTTTCCCCCTCTACTTTACATGTACTGCTAGAATATCAATAGCATGTCAGCATTCCAGAAAATCCCCAACTCCCAGTAAAGACACGGAACAGGCATTTTCCAAAGTTCTCTTTACTAGAATAGGTAAACTGGCACATCTGGGAAATCCCGAATCTGAAAAGCCTGGGCTTTCCTTCAGTAATTCAAAGCTCCCAAAACCACCCCCCTTCTCCCCAGTTGATCACATGCTCCAATCAACGTCCGTTCCACCTCGATCCAGTCCCTGACCTTGACCAATGGGCAGAATGCTGTTATGTCTACTAATTCCCCTCTCCTAAATCTCCCCTCCTACTTTCCCACACATGAGGAGGTGGCAGCATTGAAGTTTCTGGACTAACATGGCTTCCAAGGCTGATAGGCATCCCCCCTGCAGAAAGAACCACATCCTGAAAAATAAAACAGACAAAACACAAAAGAACCATATATTGTAATCGACCCCTGTAGAGTCTAGAGTCCAGGATTTTCTTCACCTCATAATGAGTCTCCCCTTGTATTACTAAAGGAGGGGGCGGAGCAGCTGGCAAAGGTCTGAGGGTAGATTCTCTGACCGGTTTCAATAAGTTGCTGTGGAAAATGGGGTGTAAGTTGGACAGTCACTGGGTTAATTACTTTCACTATAGCAAAGGGACCTATGAATTTGGGTCCAAACTTCTTGCTGGGCACCCTCAATCTTAGATACTTGGTTTGCAAATACACCTTATCACCTATTTGGAAAGGTGGTTGGAGACCCCGGTGTTTGTTGGCCTGGGCCTTATACTTTTCTGCTGACTCCGCTAAAGCTTTCTTTATATTCTCTCCAACCCTTTTTCAATGAGGTCATACAGTCTGTTAAGGACATGGAAGTGGGCGGCTCTCTAGGCAACTCAGGCATCAGCACAAAATCCATGCCCATAGTTATTTGAAAAGGGGTCAACCCAGTACTGCTGTGTACTGCATTATTATGGGTTTTAACTGTTTTCAAGCCTAATATTATTTAATATTTTTTAATAATTTTTAACTTTTGTATGATTTATTTTAACTGGAGGCTGTACACCGCCCTGAGTAGGGCGGTATAGAAATCTAATAAAATAAAATAATAAAATAAATAATTATAAGTGACTTCTGCGAATGGTAGCAAGTCCGCCCAGTTCTCCTGTTGATAATTCACATAACACCTAATGCACTATTCCACCATTGCATTCAATTTTTCAGCCAATCCGTTAGTCAACGAGTGAAAAGCTGAGCTAAGTCCCTGGGATGACCCAATGGATCGTAGAAATTCCCTCCAGAACTTAGCGGTAAACTGGACCCCATGGTCCGATATTAATCTCCATGTAGCCTGTAGATGTGTTTCACAAACAGCTTTGCCAGTTGTTTAGCCAAGGGTAGTCCGCTGCAGGCGGTGAAGTGGGCTTGCTTGGAGAATAAATCAATGACAGTCCAAATGACTCGGTTACCCCCACTGTCAGGGAGCTCAACTATGAAGTCCATCGCAATCTTCTCCCAGGGCTTGGTGGGTTCGGCCACAGCCTGGAGAAGGCCAGGGGGCTTCCGTGGTCGGTATTTCATAATGGCACAGGTGGCATAGCTCCTCACATAGTCTTCCACTTCAGTTTTCATCTTTGGCCACCAGAATTGCCTCCTAGTCAAATGGAGGGTTTTTAAAAACACAAAGTGGCCCCCTAGGCGAGAATCATGACTTCTCTTCAGTACCAGGAGCCGCAGGCTGCGGGACACGTAAAGTTTATTCCCTTTCCATGCCTGTCCATCCCTTAGGGTGAGGTCTGCCTGTGGTTCTTTGAACCAGGAATCATTAGAGAGAGCCACTTTTAGCTGCGCTGTCAATTTGTCTTTGGCATGTTTGCGCTCTGGTGCGGGCTTGGGCGGCTGGCTGAGTCTCTGAAATCATGGTGTGAACTATCTCTTCCCATCTCTGTGGCTTGTCTGGCAAATTGGCTGGTGTCTGGGGCTTTCCTTGGAGCCCTCCTGCCTCGTGCAGCTGTGGGGAGTCGTTGTTGTGCAGCTGGGGCAGGGGCCAGGCACTCAGAAGCTCAATGTCTTGTCTGTCCACAGCGATAGCACTTAATCACTCCACCACCACCCCCCGTTTGAGGGGTGTGTGAGATTTGTAGCTTTTGAAATGGGGTTTGTAGATAATGTTTTTCGAGGTAGCTGCTGTGCTGGGGGTGCGGGGGGGGTGGACTTCTCTGTCTAAAGCAATGGACATGGTATACCAGTCATGGAGACGCTCAGGCACTCCCCAGATCCCACAGGCTTTTCTGACTTCTGAGTCAATAGCTTCTTTAAAGTAGTGCAGGAGTATGGGGTCAGGCCAATGGCCTAGATTCCCTGCGACTCATCTAAAGTCTCATACAAAGTCGTTTATAGGTCGATTACCTTGCTTCATGACCTTTAGTGTGGCTTCATTTTCATCTATGGAGTCTGGGTCATCAAATCAGGACCGGAGCAGTGTGATAAACCCACCGGCATCATTTAGTTCAGCAGCGCCCTCATTATGCAGCTGGGCTATCCATTCAGAAGCCTCCCCCTCATTCATTCCATCTGAGATTGCCGACACTAAGTCTTGTTCTGATTCGTATTGCTCACCATACTGATCCACGTGAGCCCAGACCCTGCTGAGGAAATAAGCTAACTTGGCTGGTGTCATGTCAAAGGTTGCTCTGAAGCGGGGTGGTGCTGGCCTCGCAGGGGGGGGGAGCAGCCTCAGCTGGTTGGGGTAGAACTTGCTGTGGGGCTGCTCCTGGTTGTTGCATTCCAATAGGCTGTTGCATTCCAACAGTCTGGTGTAAAGTTTGCTGGGCTGGAGGAGGGTCACTCCAGCCCAGTGTCCTCCCTGTAGTGGCAGGATCATTCGGCCATAGAAGGGGGGCCAGGGGGATCCCTGGAAGCTTGGAACAGATGGCCCGGGATACCACTGGCCCTGGATCCATGCCTAGCCAGGACAGAAAACCCATCCGGGCGGTTTGCTCTCTGCAGGAGGTAATGCTAACACAGGCTGACGAGGGACCCAAACTTCCGTATCTCAGCTGAGCCTGATGCCCCATTGCTGCAGGATTGGAATGTTGTGGTAATTCTGTTGTTTGGCCTCTGGGTGGGTAAGGGGGGATCTGTGTCCTATGAATCCCCCCCCCATATCCCAGATCAGAGAGGGCGAATGTTGGTTTCGCTAGCCTCCAGCTCACCTCCAGGTGTTGGGAAAGGGGGACAAAGCTCCCCCCCTTCTATCTGCTGGAACCTCTTCCAGGAATCTGACGCCTCGGCCCAAGCTCCAAGTCAAATGGCTTCATCTGCAGCCTCCATGGCTCGTCCCCTCTCATCAGAAAAAGCAGGCAAGGGATCGGCAATTCCTCAAGCACCCAGGGCCCTGGCAGGTCTCTCTCCAATTTCTCCTTTCTCCTTCATCTTCACTGAGTCTTTGCATCAACCCGGGTTTTAGGTTGATGCTGGGGCTCAGTACCCCTGACAGCCCCCTTACGGGGTGCTGTTAGGTTTTAAGGAGATTCGGGATAATGTCAGCGTTTCAGAAAATCCTCAACTCCCAGTAAAGACACGGAAGCAGGCATTTTCCAAAGTTCTCTTTACTAGAATAGGTAAACTGGCACATCTGGGAAATCCCGAATCTGAAAATGTTGGGCTTTCCTTCAGATATTCAAAGCTCCCAAAACCATCCCCCTTCTCCCCAGTTGATCACATGCTCCAATCAACATCCGTTCCACCTCGACCCTGCCCCTGACCTTGACCAATGGGCAGAATGCTATTATGTCTACTAATTCCCCTCTCCTAAATCCCCTCTCCTACTTTCCCACACATGAGGAGGTGGCAGCATTGAAGCTTCCGGCCTAATATGGCTTCCAAGGCTGACATAGCATTTAGACTTATATACCACTTCACAGTGCTTTACAGCCCTCTCTAAGTGGTTTTTACAGAGTCAGCATACTGCCCCCAGCAATCTGGGTCTTCACTTTACTGACCTTGGGAGGATGGAAGGCTGAGTCAAACTTGAGCTGCTCAAGATCAAACTTTTGGCTGTTGGCAGATTCAGCCTGTAATACTGCATTGTAATCACTGTGCCACCATGGCTCATCTGTATATTCTGTAACTGAGGCAGCAAGCAAAGTTTGGCAAACGAATCCATCAGAGGTATTAAACAGAAGCTTACATAGGGAGCTAGCAAAAGTACATTAATAAAGGGAAATGAGTAAAGATGAAGAAGCTTCTTGGATGAGAAGCAAAAGGTCTTCAAAGAAAAACCAGCAAGTCCAATTGCCTCTTGAAAAAGCACCTTTGAATAAAGATGAACAGTACCTGTAGTAAAAACAAGGAAGTTTAGCTATAGCAGTTACCTTACAGAATGAGTTATTGATAAATCTATTGGCTCCCTTGAATCTTCAGTAATGCCCAAAAAATAAATAATGCTGACCTTACAAAATAAATATTTCACAGTTGTTGGAAGTTGCCCTGGGAAAGCTCAGATTCATAGGGCAGCATCCACATTTAAAAATTCATTAATTAATTAAAATAAAAGGCTACCTGTGTATGGTCTGATCTGATTGAGGTGTCCACCACCTCTGTATCTATTACTGTTGATAAACGTGGGTAAATAATTACATCAAATTCCTAGTCTGGAAAATATAAGGTCACATTGACAAATACTTTTCTTCTGAATGACAGTTATCATTTTAATGCTGTAATTAATCTAATGAAAAATAGCAGAAATCAATGTGATATAAACTCTCCAGAGCTTGAATTTAAAAAAAAGAGAGGATCATACAAATTCATGGAATACTTTGAAGAGCTTCCCCATTACCACTTCAAGAATTCTAAAATGATTCATGGAATAGGGTACACATTTGTTTTGGCTATATCATTTGAGAATTACTGTATAAAATGAAGGAGCAGATGCTGAAATGCAACATTGGTGAATCTTTCAACACCCTAACTGTATTCCTATACAGGTTAGACTTGCTCTATTCATTACATTAAAATATAGTTGGCTTACTTGTGTGAATCCAGAAGTGCTGAGGTCACATTTCAGGGTGTATTGCAAATCCTGGATGAGCAAACCATGAATTAGTTACACTTTGTGCAAACGCTTATCTCTAGAGCTTAATCAGTGGATTCATTTGACTGAGATAGCATTGGTCCTGGTGGCCAGTTCTGCATAATTTTCCAGGAAAGCACTAACCCAGAGGCATTAGGTAACAGGAATTTTGGTTGCTATGATGATGATGATGATGATATTCAACTCTTGGTGATTCTATGGGTCCTCTTCTGATCTTACACTGCTTCTTTGAGTTTATCTATGCTCTGCTTGGTGTAACCTTTCATGGTGTTCAGCTATTGTATACTTTAGCGGCCTGGTTTCCTTTTATCGCTAACTCATTCCAACATAATTGCTTTCTTCAGTGAAATCCGGGGAAAAATAAGTGAAATGCAGTTTTGTGTTTTTTCCTTCCAGTGACATGTCTGCAGTTATATGCTTCAGTATTTGCTTATTGGTCAAAAAACTAGTTCAAATCCTTTACTCAGAACTACATGCCCTTGTTGATACATGAGAATCAGCAAACACATCATCAGCATAGACCAGCCTTCAAAAATGAAAGACTATCCAATCCCCTTATTAAAATTACCAGGTGAACAGCAGAAACACCATAGAATCTCCTCTAAAAGGCCCGTGAAAAGATCATTCCAGAGCCCTCATCTTATATGGCCTGGTCTCCAAAAGCATGGCTATTACCTCAGAAGAAGGAGAATTAATGACTGATATTAACCATTTATCTCTGACAAGACTGAAAAACCAGACCCTGATCATGACCTTAGAGTAAAGGGTGGATTATTTGCTTCTCCCCTATCCTACATATCCTTCTGGCTTGGTGAACTTGATCTCCCTGCTGGCTGTTAATGAAGCAGGAGATAGGAGCTTATCTAAAGGGAATGCTTGAGTAAGGAGCATTGCTATGTATCTCAACAAGAGGAGTAGATAATGCAAAGCACCATCACTTTTCATCTCTTGATATTTTCTGCTTCAATGAAACAAGCCCCTTCTTTCTACATTTTCAGCATACCATGAGGGAGGAAAGCCAATTTCTGAGCATCCCCTAAGAGGAAAGAGACAGAAGAGCCGGCTGATAAGATTAATGTGAGTCATTTTAAGCGAAAAGAGTCCTATAGTGGCTCACCATGTGCAGTTTCTTCTGCACATCACTTAGATATACGGGGAATAATCCTTTAACACCCCCAATTCCTGGAAACCTATAGTGACTATTTTTTTAAAAAAAAAATAGCCTGTGAAAATAGTTCCTAACTGTCCACTTAGCACCAGAATTGCAGTGAAGATGGATTGCAGTGAAGTTAGCCTCTCTCTGTCTCTTGCAACTTGGTTCCTGCCCAATGATAGTTGGGCTACAATTCCCATCACTCCTACTTTGCAAGGCCGTTTGGGTTTGGAAAGGCTGGTTGGGGAGGGGCAGAGAAGGCACTTGCTATTCTAACTCAGTGAAACTTGCAACAACTTTAAAACATGTTCATTTTGGGTGGCAGTGATGTTGCCCCTTTGGATGGAGTTTGATCTCTTGGTTTGAGAGTTTGCTATTACAAAACAAATGGACAAATTGACTTTTCTACTTATTTCATGAATAATTGTACCTTTTTATGCATTATGAGATACGTTTTGAGATGTGTTAGGTACACAGAGAGAGAGAACCTATGGACAAAATGCATATATTTTTTTCTACTATTGTTAGGTGCTTTTGGCATATTTCTAGCAGCAATTGATTTAAATTATATAAACATTTAAAGATGCTGTGCCTTTCTTGCCAGCAAGCAAAGCTCATAGATGTCTAACGGTTGGCCAGATCCCTTTGGATTCAATGTCAATCCCTTTTCCAAAAGGCAGAGTTCAGCAGATTGAAATGGCGGCTGACAGCCTTGAGAAGCCAAAGAACAAATGAACAGAGAGAGTAAAAGGCCACTAATGGAAAACAAGTTTTTCAAAATTAGAAAATGTGCCACACATGATCTTGGTAAAAACTGGTACCAGATTCATCTGCTTTAGATAAGGGCTCCTTCATGTGCAGCATCTTCGTCACTCTAGTAGTGGTGGACCATTTCTTCCCCGATCAATTGGGTGGGGATGGGCGACATCATAATTGACTATCTATTCGCTGCTGGCAGCCGAGTTCAACAACAAAACTTGTGCTTTGCAGTTTGCAATGCAAGAGTTCTGTAGCACCCGGGGACAAGTCATTTTCTGCTTCGCAGGAAGTTTGGCTTCGTCTTGCTTCCTGCACCATAAACTCTAGATTTCAAGGAAACCTTATTAGTGAACCTGATCATAATCATTCGTGGGAATTTCTAATTAGTTTCACAATCCCTGGAACAAATTGCCTGGCTTGATTTTCCCTGGTTAAAGAAGCAGCAGGCACCCTCTCTTCCAGTTCAAGCAAGACATTGTGTTACTTTCTCAGCTATATTTTGCAAATGGCAACCATGTTCGCAGATCTTGTGGGGGGAGAGAGAAACACTTGGCTGCAAAATTATGGCATCATACTATCATTATATTTTTTTACTCAGACTTTTATCAACATCTCACATTTTATTTTGCAAAATAGCTGGCTGGGTGTACACAAAATCTTAAGAAAGTACTAACAAATTATGTTCCCCCCACTCCTTTTTTTTTGGGAGAGACAGAGAAGAGTTCTGTTACTTCAGGACTGACATAGCTCAGGGAATCAGGGACTGTTTTGCATTTTTCTATTGATCAGCTTGAAGTCAGCAGGAAGATGATCATGTCAAGCCACATGTGGCTTGCTGGGTTTTACTTTAGGCTGTTCAGCAAACCCAGCCACTGTGGTTTGAAAATTAAGGTTTTAAACTTAGCTGATCTAAAGAACAGCTAAGCAAATCGGATCTGATTAGTGTTAGAATGCCAGACCGCTAGGAAATACTAGCACTAGGCTGAGCAAGAAATAAGTAAATCCCAAAGGAAACCAGTGTAAAACCACTTCCAACACTGCCAATAAAATTACATGGGGATATCCTTAAAGTTTCTGAGTCAATTTAGCTGCCTTGTACTGCCTGCCTATAGTGACGTGATGTGGGCCATCAACTCTGTTTAACTTGCATTTTTCATAAATAGAGATATTAAAAAGAGTAAATAAGCTTTGTATTTGTATTGTATTCTTTCCAAAGGAAACCAAACCTTTGAGCCAAACCAATAGCTCATCGTAACTCAAATAAGACATACAGCTAATCATTAGGCTTGGAATGGCCCAGGAGTTGTACAGCATCCAGGTTGGCCTAATAATATATATATATATACACACAAATACATATGGTACATACGGGCAAACATACAAGTATAGTTTAGATTCTGTAAGCGCCAAATCATATCCCAGTCTAAAAACTGCACTGGATCTCCAAAAGCAGTTTTGTCACTATCGTTGAAAAGGAAAGGGGTTTTATTTAGCAGGCACTTCATAAATGCCAGCCATTTTGGAGGCTGCAGAATCACACATTGTCAATCTTTTTGCAGTCACTCACATCCTTCCTTCCTTAGCCCCAATCTTTCATCTCAAAAATCTAATTTGGCAGTCTGGCAGTATTAGAAGGCCCGTGGAAGCTGTAATATGGCAGTTCAGAAAGGTTACAAGTAATGAGCTGAGATAGTTCCATAGAAGCTACTCCATTCAAAATCCAGATAATTAATCTTTTCCAAGTTGATGATAACACGACAGCTTCTGCTCAGAGACTCAGAAGTTTAGCTGTGTAATATTGCCTCTTTGGTGTTTTGGATAACATTTTACTGGATTAAAAACCAACAGAGGCAAACAAAGATATGCCCTTTCGTTGTTTTATTTCCTTGGCACCTGAAAAAGTCATTTAAACTGACTTTTGAAACCTAGCAACAGAATAGCCAGACAGTAACAATAATACTATCATGATCAGCAATGATCCTTTGAAAAAGATGGCAATATTTCTAAATATATCAATCAAGTGGTATTGCAACCTACTATATCTTGTAAGTTCCTAAAGTTATAGATTCTTTTAATCATTCTTTTTTTTTTAATCCCCCTTTGGTAGGGGGAATAAAATGAGATGTTTGGCGGTTCGAATCCCAATTATAGGTCTTCTGTGTGAGCAGGCGGTTGGACTAGATGACCTCCAAGGCCCCTTCCAGCTCTGTTACTGTTATCTGTTGGCCTGATTGTAATTTGTATGGTGGATTCAAGTTTGTATGGGGAAAAAAAATCGTAAGAATGAATGACAAGGGGTATTGATGAAAGAGGCAATAAACATTTTGGAAATATGCAGTGTGATGGCTGTTTAGACCAGATAACTTAAAAGACTATTCCCACCCACCTCAATAAACTTCCTTTAAAATGGGAGGGTTATCACTAGAAGGAAGCATACAGCTTCTTCCAACTTTTATTTTTTGGGTGGGTGGGAGATATTTATTTATTCATTTATTAAATTTAATACAAGATAGTCTTTCTTTCAAACATACATAGCATTTCAAGCAAACTTCAGCACTAAAGCCAGTGGTGCGATTCAGCCAATTTGCACCACTTCGGGAGAACTGGTTATTAACTTTCTGAGCAGTTTGGTGTTAAATTATTTGAACCCCACCACTGACTAAAGCCTCTCCTCTGGAAGGCCTCCAACCCATGCAACCCTGAGACACATGGCCAGCGCATTTTGGGGGAAGAATTTAGCATAGCTGAATGCATGTGGGTCCTTTATAGTACAGCAGTTTTAATTCAAAAGCCTGAAGGTCTGAAAGCCTTGGGAAAGATTGCACCAGTGGTGGGATTCAAGTAATTTAACAACCAGTTCTCTGCCCTAATGATTTCTTCCAACAATCAGTTTGCCAAACTGCTCAGAAACTTAACAACCGGTTCTCCTGAAGTGGTGCGAACTGGCTTAATCCCACCACTGGGATTGCACGTTCCTGAAGTGTCATGAGCTAACTGGTTGTCTATCTAGACCAATCACACCACATCCTATTGTGGCCAAGCAGGGCGAACCCAATGTTAGTGCCATTGCTATTGTCATATTGCTCCATGTCTCTGTCTGCAGTCCTGCTTCCACACACTGAGAACTGCAAGCCAAGTGTGTCCCTTCCTTTTAGGCCAGAGAATGGGGAACAGTTGGGTAGCAGAGGGTAGATAGATATAGATAGATACAGTGGTGGGATTCAGCCAGTTTGCACCACTTCGGGAGAACCGGTTGTTAACTTTCTGAGCAGTTTGGTGAACTGGTTGTTGGAAGAAATCATTAGGGCAGAGAACCGGTTGTTAAATTACTTGAATCCCACCACTGGATAGATAGATGATAGATAGATAGATAGATAGATAGATAGATAGATAGATAGATGGATGGATGGATGGATGGATGGATGGATGGATGGATGGATGGATGGATGGATAGATAGATAGATAGATAGATAGATAGATAGATAGATAGATAGATAGATAGATAGATAGATAGATAAGCAGGCAGACAGGCAGGCAGGCAGAGGTTCCCCAATAGGAAGTTGGGTTTGGTGAGGACAGTGTGGAACAGACATGAATCCATGTAAAAAAAGCAATTTAAAACATTTTGGCCTTGGCAGAGACTTTAGCCAGGAGGCTGCACTGCTAAAGCTGCCAACTCTACTTTACATCAACAACCAATTTTTTTCTCAATTTTTCTTTTGACTATAACACCTGCCTGAAATGTGGCAACAAGCCAGAAACCAGAGGATTGTTACACTTATCCATTGCCAGACAAGTAAAGGTCTCAAACTATCTTTTTTCTTTCTTAAGAAAGAGCCTGCAAATATTTTCAATAGAAAAAAAATGAATTTATTATTTCTCATTTAAATAACCTTTAAGAATTATAATTGCTTTTAAAAAAACCTTATAATTCTGTAAAAAAAATACATGTAGTTTTTTTTTTTAGTTTAATATATACAATAGTTGTTATTGTTGTTGTTATGGCATTGCAAACTGCTAATTAAGATTTCAGTTAAAGACATTGCCTTTCCAGGATTCATTTATTCATTTGAATGAAGTAATTCTCACTAGAGAAGAGCCTAATGATGGGAAAGATTGAGGGCAAAAGAAGAAGGGGATGACAGAGAATGAGGTGGCTGGATGGAGTCACTGAAGCAGAGGATGGTAGAGGACAGTAGGGCCTGGAGGAATGTTGTCCATGGGGTCGCAATGGGTCAGACACGGCTTTGCAACTAACAATAATAATACTTGAATAGTAGAAAATATAAAGAACTGGTTTCATGACATAATTTATAATTGCAGTATATAAAACACCAAATCCTGGTATTGCCAATTATTCCACAACAACTATCAGCTCACATTTTCACATTGAGTCACTCCTAAAGTGATACACCCTCAGTTGTGCCTTCCTGTACAATGCAGCTTTCAGAATGAGTATATTGCAATATATAGTTTGATAGGTTTTTGTTTGCCAAGGACTGGACACACCACAGATAGAAGATAACTGTACAGAATGCTTTATTTTAGCACACACCTTTCCCAATATTAGGCTGTTATTGGTTAACTCATACGGTACATCACAGAATAACAGAGTTGGAAGGGACCTGGGAGGCCTTCTGGTCCAATCCCCTGCTCGAGCAGGAGACCCTACATCATTTCAGACAGATGGCTGTCCAGTCTCTTCTTAAAAGCTTCCAGTGATTGAGCACCTGCAGCTTCTGAAGGCAAGCCATTCCACTGGTTAAACTCTACGGCCTGGCCACATATTGCCCCCAAAAATCTGGATCTTTATTTTACCGACCTCAGAAGGATGGAAGGCTGAGTCAACCTTGAGCCAGTTAGGATCAAAGGAATCAAACAAAGGAAGCCTGCAATACTACATTCTAACCACTGTGCCACCACTGCAAGAATAGAGTTAGGGTTATCCTTTACACCTTCAACAGCACTCCCATATGTCTTGCCTGGGACTTCCATCTCTTCTCATCACACAAGCTGCGCACACCTAGAGTTATGATGATAATCGAGGCTGCCAGGATTGCTGTCATTAAGCCATGGGGTCGTGTAATGTCCCATTTTACAACCGCATCACTTAGGAATGGCATTCCCAATCCCATTTGCATCGTAATCCAAGAACTACCTGCCTCTCTTTGATGCCATTTAATGGCTGTCTAGATTTTTCTGCACCGAACATGACAGTCTTGTGATCTTCTGGCACCATGTGGCTCTACTCAGATGAATCATATTGTCCAGCTAGTTACTCAATGTGCTCTTGCAAATGCGCTCTTGAGCATTTGCAGCCTATTACACAGTGTCCTTTTCGAATGCATGAAACATATTCTTTCCTGTCACCCCTTTGTTCCATTAGTCCAAAAAATGAGATTTCCCTCAAAACCAGCTTTGGAAGAGACAATGTAGCAATCAATTCTCAACTATTAAAATAGAGCTCAAAGAGCTTTTCTGCCTAAGAGTCCCTTGGGAGTTGGGCGGCATATAAATGCGATAAATTAAATTAAATTATTAAAAGGGACAGCAAACAACAGCACCCTCTTGCTTCTCAAAGGTTTGTTTCAAAAACCATTTAGCTGAGAATGAGTTTGTCAGGCATCAATCATACAAAACTGATGATATAGGAAATTAGTGCTAGAAAATCACATGACAATTTGTGTTGCTGTTAAATACACTTTTAGCAATAGTCAATAAAGGTCAGATTTTTTCCCCATAGGCAAAGTTACATTCTTTTCCAAATTTTAGCATGTCTTACCTGTTTGGCATATTTTCTAAAATTGTCCACTTAGAATTCTAAGGATCTAACTATGCACAGAGCAGTGGTAGGTTGCTCCCAGTTTGGTCCGGTTCTATAGAACCGGTAGTAAAACTGGCACCCCCCGCCACGACGTCATCATGGGTAATCTGCTCATGCATGTGCTCCCACTGCAAACCGGTAGTAAAGGTAAGTGGAACCTACCCCGGCACAGAGATCTGTGCTTTATTTCATCACAAGATCAATATCACAATATCATGTTTCTCATCTAAATACGCAGCCGTACTCTCAAGTGGGCTTATGAAGGTTGTCAGTTTATAATGTGGTGAGTCTTTTTATCTGCCTTGCATCCAGAAGTGATTTGGGTTGTACCCTAGGAAAATTCATAATGTTAGGCTTCTAACTGGTACACTAAGTTCTGCTTCATGGCTTTGATGGGGGTCTTCGATAAGTAGGAATTGGTTGATTGATTAACTGACTGATTTAATGTTTTATGTGGACAATCCCAAAACCCCAACTGATAAAATTTGATAACATTTATCAATATTTTTAAATTATTATTGGTTGCACAGTCCGCCAGATATTTACATTGAATTTGGCATTTTTATCCATCTATCAAGTCTTTCCCAAGGACTTGGGATAGGCACATGTTGTCTAATGCTGTTAAAGTTATTGTCACAGGTTATAAATTGTTCCAGGTAAAGCTGCCTTTTGCAACTGACTGATGGTGATTTTCTCAATGCTGATCTGATGGTCTTCAAGTGGTGCTGCGGTTATTTTGGGATTGTACCCAAGGGACCAATTACTATTGGTACTAATTTTGCTTTTTTTTTTTTTTTTTTTGCCACAATCATTCTACTTTTATTTGCAGGTCTTTGTATTTTTACAAATCTCTCTAGTTCTTTCTCTTCTATTCTGCTCTTTCCAGGTACTGCCACATTGCAATCCAGATTTTTTTTTGTCTTACTTTTCAACAACTGTTAAGTCAGGGTTGTTATATTGCTGGTTTGAATTCTAAAGGCCCAGAGTTTTTGTAGTTATTATTATGTGCATAGAAGTGCAGCCTGGAATCAAAACAGAACTAATGCTGGGCTTAAAATGTCTTCTATAATTTCTTCTATAATTTGGACTAGAAGACCTCCAAAGTTCCTTCCAACTCTGTTATTATATAGTTCCACCTTATTCAACTATCCCTGTTTGGCTTTTGAGAGTTTGAACTGTTCTTGTTTTTTTTTAAACAAAAAGAACACTCCAATTCAACGATCAATGTCGAGAAGCCTAGTCATCTCTTGAATGGTCTTCTTGAAATCCAAAGACACGTATGCACCATGAGCAAATACTTCTCAGAACATTCCTTCTGATCAGAAAGTGGAAGGAACCAGGGAAGTCCTCAAACAAATGAAAAAGCAAGGAGAAAAACTCTACTCCTTACTCTCCCTCCCTCCCACATCTAGAACATGTGGGGAATAAGCTAGACAAACAGAATATCTATAAACTTTCAAGGAAACATGAACACCAATTCTGGCCCAGAATTGTTCTGCTTCATACAAGGATATCTCCTGCATTAGAATATTACAAATTCTAAATGAATGCATCAGACTTAATGCTACTTTTCTGTTTACAGTACAAGTAGGGTTTGGTGGGTAGGGCAGTTGGTCTGAAAAGGAAGGCTTTCAGCTTTGTGGTTTGGTTATGTGAACCACTAGGCAAATATTATTTCATTTGTTTTCTAGGAGATGACAGCCCTTTGCCTTTAACCTGAAGACTAAGCAACCTCAACCTTTAGGGGAAGGAAATGGCTGAGCAGGCAAGCTTGCTTCATTTGCAGGTGTTTTCCAGCCCAGCATGCAGAACTGGAGTTCCTTGGCTCATGCCTTCCAGAGATAAGCAACCGTCACCATGAATTGTGTCTTGGGCTGCGCAAACCACAGTTCATCTAACAGCATTTCTCACCATGAGGGCACATTATCAGAAGAGGCACAGTTTTATTCCCCCGACATCCAACTCCTATAGGTTAGATTCTATCCACCATCTGGCAAGCTGTAAATTCTTGATAAAATGTACAAGGGTAAAGTCTGCTCAAAACAAATGGGATCCTCACCTCAATGCTCCGGTTCCATGAGTCAAGCAACCCAACCCAGCCAATCTCCAGACAACTGTGCCATTCTGATTTCTTTCCCCCCAAAAACAGGCAATTCCATGCCTATTTATTGAACATGGTCAACTGTCATTCCCCTAAAGATTTATCTATGTTTTTGTATATATAATTGACTTTGTATGGTCATCTTGCATGACCTTGATTTTCAAGCTCTGTGTGTGTGTGTGTGTGTGTGTGTGTGTGTGTGTGTGTGAGAGAGAGAGAGAGAGAGAGAGAGAGAGAGAGAGAGAGAGAGAGAGAGAGAGAGAGAGATGGGGGAAGGCAATGCAGGACTCTGATAGGAATTCCTGCTTGGGGGGAGTATGCTTGCTATTTGAAAGTATTATTCTATCAATGCTAATACAGATGTTTCTTTACCAGCTCACAAAGAGTAAAAATCTGCTGAAAACTCCACACAGGCATCAGGAAGGGCTTCCACCCAATAAAGGCTCAGCTCCATTCAGTTGTCCTGACTTCATACCAATAAACAAGGGATTGCAGGGATTGTAAAAAGAAAAAAGAATCCATCAAGGTTAAGCATTCTATTGCTTTCTTTGGCTATGATTTGAGGTTAGCTAAGGTAACACTCCACTGGTTAAATGTTGCCACTTGGAGCAGAAAAATAGTGCTATTTGGATAAAAATTGTATGTTGTGTTGTAGGTGAGGATCAAAGTAGCAAATCTCAACTTATGCTACATGCTACACCTCTTCATATGCCAAAGCATCTTGAAGGGCACACAATGAAATGGTGGGATTCAAATAATTTAACAACCGGTTCTCTGCCCTACTGATTTCTTCCAACAACTAGTTCACCAAACTGCTCAGAAAGTTAACAACCGGTTCTCCCAAAGTGGTGTGAACTGGCTGAATCCCACCACTGACACTATAAGAAACATAAAAACTGTGCAGTATAAAGTAATGTTCAATAAAACTTTTACTGAAAAAAGAGGGCAAAAGGGGAACTGTCTACCAACATTCTTATCAGGAAGTCTGGTTGAGGAAGTAAGTGTGTGCTTAGGTGCCTAAAATGACCAGCAAACACCTCCCCAAATATTAGGAGCATTCCAAAGCAGAAGAGGACTACAAACAGCATTTTACCTATAAATCTATGGTGTCCATACATAGCAAATCTGTGGTTTTAAGTATTAGTGCTTGTAAAAGTGTGGCAACCTTTAGCACTCCAGAAGTTCTTAGATCACATGCTGAAATGCCTGGTATGCATGGCTAACAATGGGCATGCTGAAATCTATAGTTACATTGTTTATACCTGAAGCATTGGAACTGTGCGGTCAACAAGATGTGCTTATACTGGTGGAGGATT
Source organism: Masticophis lateralis (assembly GCA_030761175.1). Classification (NCBI taxonomy): domain Eukaryota; kingdom Metazoa; phylum Chordata; class Lepidosauria; order Squamata; family Colubridae; genus Masticophis; species Masticophis lateralis. The sequence goes on along the minus strand of JAUDYJ010000001.1, from coordinate 195,894,754 downwards.
TGGTTGCCATTATCCTATTTCTCCAACATCATTGATTTTGGGCATGTGTTTTATCATTTAAAAAGGTGGTTTGGGGGCTAATGACTAGAGAGCACATTGCTGGTTGTTATTGTTATAACCAAAATTACTTCCTCCATCATCTTGCATGAGCTTGATTTTCAAGTTGTCCTAAGAAAGATATATGTGTTCTGCCATAGACAGAAACGTATCTTGGCTCACCCCTTAATCCAGTAAAAAAGGCAGGGAAGACTAATTGTGAACTGAGGTTCCACAATGAAATGCGAAGAATCAACAGAGTCTAACCCAGCTGGAAACAGTTTTCCATGTGAAAAAAATTAGAAGTTATAAGTGATGGCCCTGTGTATTGCCTGCTTGTAGAAAGGGCATGATAGAAACATAATTTTAGAAAAAAACATCATCAGGTTTGGAAAACATGATGAAATAGAATATCCAGAACAATGCTGTGTAGTTGTTGGGAAGAGCGGCTCATTAATTTTATTGAAACGTTAGTGAGTATTATTTGATGACAGAGATGACCATTTGCAGGTCAAAATATACTAGATGATCCATTCATTCCGCTTAGGTTTTTGCAGGATTTCTACTTCCCACACTTATATAATAAGTCCCTGATGGCGAATCTATGGCATGCATGCCAGAGGTGGCACACAGTGCCCTCTCTGTTGGCATGCTTTCTAGCATGCTTTCTGGCATGCTTTCATGTCTCTCTGATGGCATGCTTTCTGGTTCACCTATTGCAGTGATGGCTAACTTTTTCCAGACTGAGTGCCAGCTGGTCTTCAGGTCTCGGCCGCGCCTGTGCAGGGGGGGCACATGCGGGGGGCACGGGTACATGCACGGGTGTGGGTCACCTGCACATGCACGGGGCGGGGCGCATGCACAGGGGCAGCACACACATTTCATTTTGGGGATTCGGGCACACTCGCTTTGGGTACTCAGTCCAGAAAAGATTAGCCATCACTGCAATAGGTGCAGTAAATCCATGGTGTTTTTCTTTTAAAACTATACATTCAGAAACATTGCTTGTGCTTTTGTAACCCAAAAGTTAAATCGAGCCTGTAGTCAGAAATACATGAGAAACTTCTGAAAAAAAAGATTTGATACATCTGTCTATTTTTTAAAAGTTTTAGACTCTTGACCAAATCTGGACAAAGAGCTGAAGTGAAATTTTGCAGGAAAGGTGAAAACCTTAGCAATCTTTGGCAGTTTTGTATGAGTTTCTGTGTATATTGGAAGGCAAGCAAAATATAGTATTTGCCAGAATGCAAAATGCTAATTGGTTGTTGGAATAGAGCTTTATTAGTGGGATTATCAAAATAATGTCCTGGCTGCCAACTTTATCTTATGATAGAATCTGACATGATCATAAATACTTAGAAAACATATGGCGATTACTTTCAGATATATGTGTTTCTTGTTGCATTATATTTTGGATGAGTTAAAAACTAAACTAAACTAAACTAAACTAAAATCTTGTAACCTCCATGCCAGATTCTATGTAAATAGCCAGCTATTTTGGTCTACTTCGTTCTTTCCTTTGGCTTTGCTCCAATAATTCAGCTTCATATACACATGACTGTATTTGCAAACAAACCAGTCATTTGTAATATGATGTATTGCCCATAATTTGAAGCTTTATTTTCACCTGAACTTTCAAATGTCATCACTGCACAAAACAGGTAGATGATAAGGTCCCAGAACTGTCTGGAATGTGAGTCTGAAATTTGGTTCTCATGTTCAGGAACCAGAATAGTTCAGAATTACAATACTATGAGACTGTAATTCATTTGCTGCCTGTTGGCCTTCTATATACAATACATCTGGTTGGTGACTGTGGGAAACAGGATGCTGAATTTGATGGATCTTTGATCTTATCCAGCCTCTTCTTATATCCTCAATTAGAACAATAAACAGTATTTAAACAGTGTCCTGTGAAAAGGTCTGGTTCACTGAAAAAGAAAAGCAATCTATGACTAGGGAAGCAAGAGTCATCCACTTTCATTAACCCAGCTTAATGCCAAGGGGGGAAAAGAAGCTAAGATACAGAGTTTTGAAACTGAAACAGATGAATCAAAACTCCACCTTCCATTTATTGGTGAATTCATTAGTACAAGGGCTCTGTGAATTGTTGTAATTTTTTTTCCAGATTGTTTAACTGGAGGGGTAACTGCTCTTTTACCAGATAAAACATCCCCCTGCTCTTACTTTGATATTCTCCATTTTCTTTCTCAGACTGCAAACATTCTCTTACACAGGCTCAAGGGTGAAATCCAGCAGGTTATGACAAGTTCTGAAGAACCGGTAGCGGAAATTTTGAGCAGTTTGGAGAACCGGTAGGGAAGTGGCTGTTCTCCTAGGGCTTGGAGGGGGGTATGTATGTATGTATGTATGTATGTATGTATGTATGTATGTATGTATGTATGTATGTATTTATTTATTTATTTATTTATTTATTTATTTATTTATTTATTTATTTATTTATTTATTTATTTATTTATTTATTTATTTATTGAGGCCTTGCTGGTTTGGGGAGGTTTTGGAATATCACAAATGATTGTCCTGATGTGTAGGATTTCCTTTCTCTCCCTCCCTCCACCCTCCCTCTGATTTAAGTGGTCCAAAATTGGAATGATAGATGATAGATAGATAGATAGATAGATAGAAAGATAGATAGATAGATAGATGGATGGATATATGGATGATAGATATATGGATATCTACATATAGTATAGTTAATGATAGATATAAATCAGGGGTGTCAAACTCGATTTCAATGAGGGCTGCATCAGGGATGTGTTTGACCTTGGGGGGCTGGGGTGGGTGTGACCAGGATGGGTGTGGCCAGCTCAATGTCACTCATGTCGGGGGCACCTGTGATGGCATGAGCGCTCTACCTGCAACCCTCTGCCAGTGAAAACAGAGCTTGTGAGGGTCACGCACGGCCCTCCCAAGCTCTGTTTTCACTGGCAGAGGCACCACAGGCTGGTCCTTTGCTGTTTCCAGGGCAGCCCTGTGGGCCAGATCAGGCCCTGGGGCCTTGCGTTTGATACCCCTGATATAGATACAGTATAGATAGATAGATAGATAGATAGATAGATAGATAGATAGATAGATAGATAGATAGATTTATTATATGCCATCAGGTTGTTGTCAACAGTCAGAGACCACATAGATTTGTCTCATAATAGTACAACACTAATAATAAAAATAACAATGATAATTCCTAGTCAGTGTGTTCAATGGTTAATGGTTAATAACGAGAGTTGGATTCTATCAACTATTAGAGACAGTTTGCCTCCTTCTGCACAGTTCCACCATAACATTTTATTTTTCTATCTATTTCAACATTATTCAGCCAGGGCAGCCAGGAAGAATCTGGATGGGGTATTTTAAATTTGTGGGTGTTTAACTGACAGGGCCAAATTTATTTAATTTGTTTTAAATTGGTTTTTTAAATTTTGTACCTTATATTGTTTTTAGCATGGTTGTGCACCGCCCTGAGTCCTTTGGGAGAAGGACGGTATAAAAATCAAATAAATAAATAAATAAATAAATAAATAAATACATACATACATACATACATACATACATACATACATACATACATAAATTTCTCCTGTAATAAATTAAAATTAAAAACAGAAAATGTTCTGTCTTTCTTCTACTTCCCTCCAAAAAACCTATATTAATTTTGTAGTTAACTAGTGGAAACTAGTCTTAACATGTTCCTGGATGAAAGTCATTAGCGAATGACAATATTCTTATTCAGAATTGACTTGATACCTAACAAGCTTTGTTCATGAGTATTCAGAGAGAAAATGTATTAGTATTCCCAGAATTTTCTTCAGCTATTAGTGTTACATCATGCTATTAACACTGCACACTCATGCTCTATTACCCTTTGGAAACTATTATTCCTAGCATACAGAAATGCAGCACACAGTATATATTAATTGAATATGAAGGATTTCCTACAAATACTTTCACATTCAGTATGTCTGTCTTGAAGACGTTATGTCTTGCTTTCTGGTCAATTTCTTACCTCTTGATTTGCAGACCAGGGAAGCAAATAGGCAGGCAGGAATGCAAACAGCTATATAGTTAACAATGGAGGTTAACGGAAATATAATAAACCGGGGGTGAAATGCTCCCGGTTCGGACTGGATTGCCCGATCCGGTAGTGATGGAGGCGAACGGTTCGGAGAACCGGTACAAAAAATCCCTGCCCCCCCCCCCGCCTCCCCGTGCCCAGCTTTTTACTTTTAAAAGCATTTTTCTACAACCTCTTCAGCTAAAAAAATGCTTTTAGCGCGGCTCAGCTGGGATTATCAAAGGCTTTTAAAAGAACAAAACCCTTTTTTTCTTTTAAATGCCTCTGACGATCCAAGCTGAGTTGCCTGATCGGCAGAGACTTTTTTTTCTTTTAAATGCCTCTGATGATCCAAGCTGAGTTGCCTGATCGGCAGAGACTTTTTTTTTCTTTTAAATGCCTCTGACAATCCAAAATGAGTTGGAAAAAAAGTCTCTGCCAATCAGGCAACTCAGCTGGATCGTCAGAGCCTTTTGAAAGCATTTTTTTAACAACCTCTTCGGCGAAGAGGTTGTTAAAAAAAATTTAACAAAAAAAATTTGGTTTAAAACCAAAAAATGATTTTAAAACTAAAAAAAAAATGGTCACGCCCAACCAGTCACATTACCCCCCCCACCATAACAAATTTTAGATTTCACCACTGTAATAAACACATAAAACGTGTTCTTAAAAACAAAAAAAAAGAAAACATTTAGATATAATAGCAATAGCATTTTGCAGCCCTCTCTAAGTGGTTCACAGAGTCAGCACATTGACTCCAACAATGTGGGTCTTCATTTTACTCAGCTCAGAAAGTGGAAGGCTGAGTCAAACTTGAGCCCAGTGAGACTCAAATTGCCAAACTGCTGGCAGCCGACAGTCAGCAGAAGTAGCCTGCAGTACTGCATTCTAACCACTGCGCCACCATGGCTCAAGTTAAGCTATAAGGTAAACAAGTTAAAGACAAAGATAAGAAATTAGAAATATGAATGAATGGGCAGCAAAAACTATAGGAAGTGCAGAGCTAGCCAGATGTATGTGTTTCAGTGGGAGCCATTTAGCAATATATAGCAATATAGTTATATATTTCTGCTGTATAATAGCAATAGCACAGACTTATATACTGCTTCACAGTGCTTTGCAGCCCTCTCTAAGAAGTTTACAGAGTCAGCATATTGCTCCCAACAATCTGGGTCCTCATTTTATTGACCTCGGAAGGATGGAAAGTTGAGTCAACCTTGAGCCCCATCAGGATCGAAGGAATCGAACTACTGGCAATGTGAGCAGAGTTAGCCTGCTATACTGCATTCTAACCACTGTGCCACCATGGCAAGAATAGGGAAGAAAACATAAACAATTCATAGGGTTGTAGACCGGGAAGTCAAAATAATATAGCATGTCGTATAAAACTACTGAAAATAATTTCTTTATACTGTAGCTTCAATGAAAACATCACAGTTGAGGTGTCCAGGAAGTCAACAGAAATTGGGTCAATTAGAAGAACATTTTATCTTACCAACAACAGCAGCCATATCAATTGTTCTAAAACAATTCCACAGTGATTAAGAGGTAAGAAGCAAAAAGCCATCCTTTTACTTGGAGGAAAGGCTAAAATATTTGGATTCTTTTAGCTCAGAGGGGAAAAAACAATGATAGAGCCGGAACATGACTCAACTATAAGATTCTGTATGATCCAGAGAAATATGATCATGGATTAGAGAAAGTGATCAAAGGGGGGAAAAGGAGGTGCTCATATCAAGTCATTAAATGGTCTTATTGAGATTTCCCTCTATGTGGTGAAATCTGCTGATTCACCTGAGTGAGATCTTATACAGTATGTCTGTCTAAATCGGGGGGAAAAAAACAGTGCTCGTTCACTCTCATAGGATCACCCAATGAAATCAGTTATCCCATTCAGATAATGGAGCTACCTCTTTTTACAATGTAGAAACTGTGTAGCATCAGAGGTGGGTTTCAGCAGGTTATGACCCGTTCTGGAGAAGCGATAGTGGAAATTTTGAGTAGTTCGGAGAACTGGTAAATACCACCTCTGACTGGCCCCTCCTCCATCTATTCTCTGCCTCCTGAGTCCCAGCTGATCGGGAGGAAATGGGGATTTTGCAGTATCCTTCTCTGCCACACCCACCAAGCCATACCACGCCCACCAAGCCATGCCATGCCCACTAAGCCGCACCCACAGAACCGGTGGTAAAAAATTTTGAAACACACCACTGTGTAGCATGTGCTACCAGAAGAAGGGGTTATGACAACCCTTGGGGTTCACAAACAATTGATTCGCCAAGTACGATTAGCTATAATGTTCTGTAAAGCTTTCTTATACAGAAACCATTTGATGTTTCTGGGGGACTCACAATGAGAAAGAACCAAGACAGTAAAAACTTCCTGTAGTAACTTCCTTTCAGGGAACAAAGTTTTGGTGGTACCTATCACCTATCATGAAAGCTGCAACTAATTGTTTCTACTTGGCAATTTGCTTTTTTAATCAAAGGGTACCACATTTCAGCATGATTATGAAACCAGAGTGGTCAGAGGTGAGTGTATAGAGTTGTTGTGTGTCTTCTCCGTGTCTTAAAATTGTTAACACCTGGAAAAGATGTTTCATTATCATCATTTTCATGCTATATAATTTTACATAGAATGAAAAAAGTTCTATGAATGATACTCATCTTTAAGAAATTCCAACATCAATGCAAGGATCTCCAATGATTAAAAGGAAGCACAGAATGAGGCAGAACCTGAAGTAAAAGAAACAAGAAAACAGAATCATAGCTTGAATTAAAGTGTTGGATAAATGACATTACTGAAAGTAGTAGAGTTGGGCCACCAAATTGCTAATCTCTTCTGGGTTGTTTTTTTTTTAATCAGATGTTGGCATTATCTGCCACTAATTACTTTTCCATTTCCACTTGTAATTATTCCATTGAATGTTTGTAGTGAGAAGCTGAAAATGAAGCAGATCACTGAGAAAGAATTAATTGTTAATGAATAATCAGCAGTAGGAAGCCAATTTCATTATCTTCAAAGAAGTAGCCAGAGATTAAGTACTAACTGTGCTTTCCTTAACATTTTTTTTCTTTTGTGCACAAATGTAAAGTAACTACCAAATAATCAAATCCCAACTTCATCAATTATTTTCTATTATGTGGAGTGATAACCAATTTTGGTCTTTGTTGTTTAATGTTAACGGTAGAATTCATACTGTGAAATGCTAATTGGAAGGTGTTACATTCGGTGGGTGCTTGGCTCAATTATTACAGCATCTTCATTATTATCGTATGATCCTATGAAGGCTGTATGATGGGAATTACTAAATTTGCTATGATACAGTCTTCACCCAATTAATAAATTCAGGATATTATCCAATGAGTTACTAATAGTCTACAATGCAGATTTCTATGGAGGACAGCAAACATACATGAGCATCTATAGGATTACTAATCTGTTGAGAAAAGTTTATGAAACTACTATATTGAAAATGAGTGTATTTCTTGGCATTTAAATCTTTGATTTGGTGGTTCAAATGCAAAGCTAGAAAGCAGAAGACTGCTCCTTCTGGTCCTACTTAGTCATGAAAGCCAGTAAGGTGATTTAGGGCCATTCATTCTCTCTCAGCCCATCTCACCTCATAGGATCAATGTTATGGAGAAAACAGGGGGAGTAAAATATATCAGGTATGATTTAGGAACCAGAAACCTGAACAATCCAACATTAGTCTCACAATGATTTTATAGATTAAATTCTTATTCTTAGCTTTTATTTCTCCTTTCTTATTGAAAGTAACCAAGGTTTCAAAGCTCGTCCAGATATATGGAGTTAATTTTGCAATCCTGGAGGCTTCTTTATATGAAAGTGGAATTTGGTGGAACTTATTTGTGGATGCAAATATAATTTGACCACTAGGCATATTATTATATTTTATACCACACCTTTCTTGTTGGATAGATTGTGATATTTCACTTATGAATTTTAACTGAAATTCATAAAACAGATTAAAAAGCCCTTAATTATCAAATGATTACATGTTTGTCAGTTTGGGGGATCCTGAAAGCTTCTACATGTCTACCTTGTTTCCCCCAAAATAAGACATCCCCTGATAATAAGCCCAATCCGGTTTTTGAGCACATGGCAATAAGGCCAAGCGCTTATTTCAGGGTTCAAAAAAATATAAGACAGGGTCTTATTTTTGGAAAACACGGTATTTCCCTATGGTAAAGGCAGTGGCATGACAACAGTTGGTTGTTGTTGTTTTATTTTTTATTAAATTTGTATGCTTCCCAACTCCCTATCAAGCGATTCTGGGCTTGATAATGTCAGTATCACATTGAATCAAATGATTAACAAACCTCAGTAATCCTTACAGTTATGCTGAATTAAGCACCTGGTAGACAGACCTGGACCTGATCAATGTTACCAAGCTCACTCATCCAGCTCTCATCATTGTTGACTCCCTCAACCAAACTAAGACACAGATTCTATTGTCCATTCTTTAACAGCAGTCTATAAAGAAAACATAGACAAGAAAAAATGATCATCTGAAATCATCTACATGTCCTGATATTGCATTTTCCTTCAATGTTGCTGTCTCCAACGTGAAATGATCATGTTGTGATAATTTTTACAGCGATGCTACTAACTCTACTCCCCTCCACTTTTCCATTTCAGAGTCACTGTGAAGCTTCACCAAGGGGTTGAATTTATATTTACCAACAATTGTCAGTAAATATAAATTCAACACAAAAATACGTAGGTTTTTTTGCAAAAGTGACTGCCTGCAAAGACTCCTGGACTGGGGCTGAAAGGTGAAAACAGAAGCAGTATGCTCTGTCCCGTATTTGAGTAGACCAGGTTGTCCTGATAAAAAGCATTTCTTCACCAAGGGGGAAAAAAGATATATACAATCTCACAACGACATCACATTATGGAAATCATGTATTCCATTTTATTATCACAATTTGGCTTTTTTCCTGGGTCATTCCATTGATCTAACTAGCCAGTATAGGTATATGGTTTTATTTTTAGCTCACCTTTTAAGAAGGTATCATGGGAATAGTATGAATAGTATGTAACTGGAAAAGAATTTGCTTTGCTTTGTGTGCTTCAGCAGCAGTATTAAAACACAAACACAAACCACAGTGCAGTAGTTCCTTTTAAGAAATCCACACTTTGTATGTTAGAAAACAGCATTGTGAAAGACATATATTTGGGGAAATGGTTTGCCACATGGCCCAAATCTTAGGGAGGAAAAGAGAACATGTTTGGAGAAATTCATTAAAAAGTAGTCTGTTTTCATTATATTTTTAAACAAATACTTGCACATTGTTAAGAAAGAATGGGTTTGCAATTCAAAAACAAAATGAAGTGAAAAGCAAAACAGTTCATCCCCTCCTAACTCAGCCACTGAATATTTTGAAAAATGAAAACTATGGAAAAATATAACTGTAACACAAATCATTAAGGATAATTCTAATTTGTCTAAGTTTAAAAGCAAGCCATGCTATGGATTATGACAATTTCTTCTTGGGTTTCCAATGTCAACCAACTTATTTCTCTGTTGGCAATTTATTTGGTCTTTCTATCTTTTTAGTAAAAACAGAATAAAACATGATCTTATATCAATCTTATACCAATATTCACTTCTGGCAATTGATTTGTCATTTCTATCCCTACCCAAATACTGTAAAATTCCAGAATATTTCAGTGAATCAATATTTGAAATTCAGCTAGGGCTGTGTATGTGGGTGGGGTGGTGAGGTGTAATGAAAATATGCTTCAGTTCACAAATGTAAATGTTAACAAATTTGAATATTCTTACTTTAGAATGGCCCATTGCTAACTAAAAATTGGAATTTATAATTTGCAGCCTGTGACAGTCTTTCCCAGAACAGCTTCAGGAGAGCAATTATGATGCTCAACAGAATTTCATTAGAGCAGAAGAACTTTGAAACAGTTCTTCTTCATGCAATAAGAACTCAATAATGAAAAATATGTAGTCAATTTTTTTTGCATTTATTTATAGGCTCCTAAATACCCAAACAAATTTCAGTGTAGCATACATAATTCTGCATAATTTTAAGGGTTTTCATTAAACTATAAGTGAATTGCCCTTCTGGCTGAAAATCTGTTTTCCTTCGCATTCCCTTCCCTCCTACTTTATCTATTCCCTCTTAAATTCCACAAGGATTGTGTAGATTTTATTTAAATAGGTCCAAAGTGCAGCTGCCCTAGATAAGTTTACTCCCTTAACATTCAAGGCATTGCTAGTATACATTGTTTTCATTAAATTGTTCCATCTGGATGCATTCCAAATTACTATTTATTCCAATAGAAACACTACTAATTACACAAAACATCTTAATAAAGGATGGAAACATGATCAAAATTCTTCTCTTTTTAGTAGTCTAATGTGAAGTTATTTTAAAGGGCAAACTGGGATTTTCCTAACTTTATTTGAGTCGCTAGAAAATTCATTTCGGTTTCCTTAAAAGGGAAAGCAGGTTAGATCCAAATAAAATAGGTTTGAGAATCTAGCTCTCCCTAAGATTAACATAGGTAAAGGTAAAGGTTCTCCTTGCACATATGTGCTAGTCGTTCCCGACACTATGGGGTGGTGCTCAGCTTTGTTTCAAAGCCGAAGAGCCAGTGCTGTCTGAAGACTTTCCATGGTCATGTGGTTGGCATGACTAAATGCCAAAGGCTCATGGAATGCTGTTACCTTTCCACCAAAGGTGGTCCCTATTTTTTTACTTGCATTTTTATGTGCTTTTGAACTGCTAGGTTGGCAGAAGCTGGGACAAATAACGAGAGCTCACCCCATTATGCGGGACTGGGATTCGAACCACTGAACTGCCAACCTTTCGATCAACAAGCTCAGAGTCTTAGCCACTGAGCAACTGCACTCCTGAACATTAACTTAGAATCTTAGAATTGAAAGGAGCCATCAAGGCCAACCCTGCTCTGTGAAGGAGCCCAAATGAAGGCATTTGACAAATTGCTGTCCGTCTCTGCTTGCACACAGCCAATGAAAAGGAGCTTTCATCTCTTTGGCAATTCATCCCATTTCAAAATACTTTTCGTAACATTCATTCCAAATCTAACTCCTTATGTTCCATGCTTTGAACTCCAGGAGGACAACACACACCTGTCTTCTGCATAACACCCTACTCTCAACAAAACCAGCTGGAGAAAACAAATTCTTGAACATGTGCCAATTTCCAGAGCTGAACAGATTCCTACATTACTATACAATTCTTAGAAAAAAGAGAACTTTTTGAAATTGGCAAGCTGTCTGGCATGTATCATCGTGAGGTATATTTACGTTATCATTTATTATATTTTAATTTACAACTTTTAGGAGCTTGGTCAGGAGTCCTAAGAAGTCTGGTGGTGAGAAAGACCATATACCAGTCAATCGTTCCATTTAATCATTTTCTGATCCTATGGGGATAGGCTCAAACCCATCCTTCTGTGAGCTCTCTTTCAGATTGGTTCTTCTGGTGTTGGCTGTTTCTCCAGCAGAAGCAGGGGTGAAATCCAGCAGGGTCTGACAGGTTCTGGAGAATCGGTAGTGGAAATTTTGAGTAGTTTGGAGAACCAGCAAATACCACTTCTGGCTGGCCCCAAAGTGGAGTGGAATGGAGATTTTGCAATATCCTTTCCCCAGGAGTGGGGAGGGAATGGAGATTTTGCAGTATCCTTCCTTTGCCATGCCCATCAAGCCACGCCCACAGAACCGGTAGTAAAAAAAATTGGATTTCACCAATGAGCAGAAGGTCTTTGCTTCATGGGGGTACATCTGCATCCTCCCTGTTCATTGCTAACACTATGCTGCGGCCCACCACACTTTTGACTTTTTAACTAGTTAGTTAGGCATCTGAATTGTTAGGATTTTGCAAACCATTGTGTCTCTTTCTTGTCATAGGAGATACAAGCTTCCAGCCTTTGTTGACCTATTTGCTTAAGAGCCACCTCAGGGACTTAGAACTAGTAGTTGATGGAGGGGAAATTGAACTAGAGTTATAGTCTTTGCATATCAATATGCTGCTGCAGGTAGATTTTCAATCAGTTCTCATTTCATAACAGCTTTCCAAGGCAGCGCCCACATCAAGCACATACAATGTATCTCAATATTTGTTAAGCACGTATGATGATGGCCAAAGTCACACCGCATCACATTTGATGATCGGATCTTGGATTGGGTTCTTTGTCTATATCTCACACACACAGGCAAACCCTCTCTTGCCATGGAATTTAATGCAAATCAAAATGTCCAGTTTACGCCAATGATTTTCACAGGTAACACAGAACAGGTTTAATTCCTCTTTAATTGTACAGCCCCTTTTCTATCCAAATTCAGCCACAATGTTTGGAGGCATAGAAGTTTCTAGGGGGCCAGATGTAGCATCTCTGCTCAAAGGAGGTGCCAGATAACCTAGGTTAGAAAGTTAGAAGGTCCAAGGCCACCAACCATTTCATCCAGCTGTATAGGAGAGAGAGAGAGAGAGAGAGAGAGAGAGAGAGGGAGGGAGGGAGGGAGGGAGGGAGGGAGGGAGGGAGGGAGGGAGAGAGAGAGAGAGAGAGAGAGAGAGAGAGAGAGAGATGTATGGCTGTTCCATGAACAGCCAGATGTATGGCTACTACCATTTATTTTTTTCTCAAACTTTGCCTAGTGAGCAGTCATTCTATTGCAGACCTTTTTCATTCTAACTAATTGCCTTTTTTATCTTCTTCCTCTTGACCCATATGCTTTTCTTGTCCTGGCTTTTAGACTGCAAGCAAGAGACAGGATTTATCTTCCTGCTCTTATGAGTAAGCTACTGAGACAAGCATAGAGGAAAATTCGTTAAAATGCTTAAGTTACTCCTGTTTAATTGACATTCTAAACGAATAATTTTAATTTTCAATTTATATTTCATGGTATATTATTACAAAGTAACTGTACAATGTTTAGAATATCTTTCCGTGGTCTTATAAATAAAAAGAGTAACCAAAACATGCATTCTTCCTCTTTTCTATCGTTCCTGACTATACCTAGAAAAGACCTTATTATTGCAGTAATCCCATCAGAATTATACTGCACTGCACATGGTAATACTATGCATGTAATGTTATTTATTTTCCACACTTACCAATATTTCTACTAGTAGTTTCTAATGCATTGCTTTCATAGACATAAATTCAAATTAAATGGTCCTGGAGATACCTTAGTGATATTGTAGCTTGCTAAAAAGCAACATTGGTTGTAGCATGTGTGTGTGTGTGTGTGTGTGTGTGTGTTTGTTTTGGAAACATTGGTTTTCTTAAATGCTGTTTCTTGGACCACATTTCTAATCCTCCTCTCTATTTTTAAATGTTTACCAATGCAAAGTGTTCATAGGACTTGTCTTATTGAAGAGGGGGGATGCTTGCACAAAGGTATCTTATTAAATAATGTCGCCAACATGAACTTCATTATTATGCAAAAGCCATCCTCTGAACAGATTTGTTAATTGCTACACATTTGCATAATTAATGAACTCTCTGATGAATAATGCCTTTGCAGATTTGTGCAGCATTGTTTTAAAATAAATTATAAAATACATGTCAAATGAGGAGTGCTTTTTTAGAATCCCATAGCATTCTTGGAAAATTAATTACCAAGTGCTTGTCACATTAAAATGAGTTTGTAGTTTTTGTGCTGTTGGTCTAAAATTAATCACAAAATGAAATGTCAGTTAATTAAAATACACCACTGTGTTGCTTTAAAACTAAAACTGAGGAAAAGTCTGGCAAAACTTTGAATACTTTTGTTGGTTATATGGGTTTCAGTTTTTATTGCACTACAACGATTATAACTGCCTTGGGACTTGTTAACATATTTCTATTTCAGCAAATGAAATTTATTTTATTTTATTGCACTTATACACTTGAATAATGCTACTGACAAATAAAATACACGAAGGAATGATAGGGGAGAAATGCTACTTCAAGTACTGTTGTGTTTATATTTGACCTTTTTAACTAATAAATTATAAATTTTAAAAAAGTTTATAAGAACGTAGATATTTCCTTGAATATAACATTTCCTCTTTCAAAATGCTCTGATACAGTCTCAAAAGCCATAATTCATATATGGAGATATTTGTGAAATTTGAGTGAGGAACAGATGGGAATCATTCAATGATACAACTAAATAACATATTTATTGCGGTCTTCTAAGTTTGTTAGACCTCACATTTTCATACAATAATTCTCTTCCAACATGATTATGGGAGATGTAATCTCCATGTACCTGGAGGGCACCACATTAGGAAAGTTTACTCTATTAAAATGCTTAACAGATTTTTAAAATTATTTTTTAATGAACACCTGAATAATCATCAAACCTATATAATTTCTGAAAGTATTTTCCTGATTTGAAAAAATAGGTTTAATTTAGAATTAGTAGAATTGATATAATAAAAGTAACTATAGCAGTAGTACTCCAACAAGCATCACTAATGCACATTTCAAAGTATATTAATGTTATAATACTTGAGATGCCTTTTAAAGTCATGTGACTAACATATTGGATGTTATTGACTTCTGCATAATTCCATTCAGTGTTTTTAGGATTAGAGTTTTATGATCCAAAGCATTTCATGGTTAAATCCTACCATGAAACCAGATCTTACCTCCTTGGTTTTAAGGATGATGAAGGATCTGACAGCTCATGCACACATATGTTTTTGGATATTATGACAGCAGCATATCGATCAGGCAAGGAATGGAAAATCTAGATTCATAAACCTGCACTCTTTCCTCAATACTCTTCAGTGGGAGGAGTCCAGACAAGGTTACAAACTTCTTTTGAAAGTAGATGGTGTGTGTAACTCTGAGGTTTCCAAACGGGGCATTGCAGTGGCCAGAGCACCACAACAAACTCGTAGGTGAGTCATGGGATATTTTACTATTTAATAAGCAGGACTGTTAGTGATGCACAATTTCAGAACTTCTATGGATACCGTGACCTGTTCAGGGAGCTTCTCTCCCTCACTTGTTGTCTATTTCATGGAAAATCGCTACCTCGTCTACTTGTCTGCTTTTAACATCACTGGGTCTACCAACTGAGGAATAGCCTTACTTAATTCTCTCCTCCCTTAATCTGCCATGGAAATATTTCTCGTCAACACTGAGTTTAGTGCCAGGGATTGTTACTCCCACCTTACGCCCAACTGCTTCATCTCTTTCAGTCAGTCAGTTGGAAGAATTTTGCCAGCCGGGGGCTTCTCTTCCTGACTTCCCCATCTCCCCACTCCTGCGCTTTAAAAACTTTGCTGCAGAAAAGGTTGCACCAGGCCTGTTTTGTTGCTTGTCCCACTGCTAATTTTTGTTGCAGAAGCACATATGCAGGGCTTCATCTCTGGTTCTGAGGCAGGAGTTTTCAGTCCAAATCTATCTTTACCTCTCTGTCCCATTTTTTCGTTCACAAAAAAGAACATGCTGTTTTTCTGCTCAGATCCTGCCAAGCTGCTAACACTTGTCCACCGATTTTAACATTGTACTTGATTCCTAAATTCAGCAACCTGACTCATTACTTTCTAAGTACTTCCTGTGGGTCATATGAATATTCCCTGAATCCAGTGGTGGGTTGCCCCTGGTTCGGACTGGTTTGCAAGAACTGGTAATAAAACCAGTGGAAGGCTCCACCCACTGCCCCAGATGTCATCATCAGTGATCAGCGCATGCACAGAAGCAAGGAGCAAGGTGTGAGTGAAGAGCACGCACGCGATCCCATTGCAAACCAGTGGTAAAGGTAAGTAGAACCCACCCCTGCTTGAATCTCTGCCAATATGTGTATCACATGCTAGTATAGTACCTACCTGTTTGGAAGACTAGAGTAAATTCTCAAGGTTTTTCCAGTGAGACTAGGAATCAAATGTGATACCCACTCTTTCTGACATCCTGATACAACCTTCTTGTCAACTCGCAAAGCATCTCTGGCCTGCTCTCAAGTTGCCATAGGCAAGGGGGATGGGAAAATGAACTCTGCAGCTGCGGTGAGGCAACACATCAATCAAAACAAAAGCACATTCCAGTCATATCTCTGTCAAGGCCATCTCTGTGGTTACTCACAGTGGCCAGAGTGGAGCAATCTCTACAACCCGTGAAATTGCTTCATTGGAGAATGTGACTGATGACACACCTTGGGGGGAGGGGGGGAAACAGGTCAGAGCTGGAAAGTAAATTACATAAGGTCAGAGTTGGCTTCACTTGGAACTTGCCAACATGAAGCTCCTAATAAATAACTGGATTTCTTTTGAAGCTTGGCTCAAGGTTCATGTTTTAATTAGGGCATCGGTCAGAACAGGGCATTATATGACCATATGTCTTATATGACATTTCTCATATAAGAAAGCTTCAATTCAAACAGATACATTGAGCTCAAGAGTTCTGGAATTATTGAAACAGCATAGGAACAAACAGTTTGGAGCGCCACTTATTTTAAATTTGAAACATTTTGTACATCCCTACTACCTCAGGAACAGATGCTGTGGCAGATGTCAGCCATGGGATCTGGCATATTAAATGGCCTATTATCTGCCAAAAGATATTAAATAGATACTCTTGGCCTGTTCTAAACAAAGTATGCATGAATATAACTTGAGGTAATCCTTAATGAACATTATATAACAAGCTCTATTTATTTTAACATAATTAAACCTTAATTCATTACAGCAGACTTTTCAGTTCCCATTGAACTCTGGCAAAATTATTGTAGTTCCATTAGCAGCTAAAGTGTCAATGGACCCCATAACAGGTTTAAAAGTGAATGAACATTAGAACTTTTTTTTTTAAAAAAAATCTGATTATAGACTACTGTGAAAGAAAGACCGATAGATATTAATCTGCCCAGATGTCATCTGTCTATGAATTGACTGTGTGCTTCTAAGTTTTCTTTGACAAAATAAAAACCAGTGAAAGCCCAAATTTTGCATTAGCTGTCCATTAGTTTAACAAACAAAAATTATCTTAATGTTCCATATTCACAGATTATTATTTTGCAAGGAATGTTCTCTCTTTGTGTTTTATAAATCCAATAAATCTTTACTAGAGCATTTCAAACAATTATGAAATTTCTTTTGTTGTCCTATATGTATTTGATATATCAATTCCAAAAGAATTGTATTTAATGTTTAAGAGGCATTGCTATTATTAAAATCATATAAAAGTAACTCATTACATAAAGTCTCCTCAAACTAGGAAATGTTAGGACCACAATACAAATTGAAATCAATAAATTTGTCTTTGTAATGTTACACATAACAATACCAAATATAAAAGGCTTGACAAGGACTTTGTTTTATATTAATCTCCAATTTATTATAATTTTATTTCTTTTGGATTAGACTCCTTCCATTTCATTAACCTTCAGGATGAGTCATCCCCCTCACCGCCACTACCCCTTGCTTATTCTTTAATCCACTCGAGCCAGATTGGCAGAGATTACTGTAGATTGACATTCATAAAGCCCTAATCAGAATATTCAACCCAGAAACAGATTACATAAATTATCAAAAACTTTTAGTTTTATTTAAAACAACAACATATACTTTATGTTTCTTGAAAATATACTCTAAGTATAAATGTAAATCCTTGAAGAAGTGAGACAGCAAATTTTCCAAATCACCTAAAATAGGAGCCATGAGTTCAAAGAGAATTTCCCCACTCCTTTCTCCATCTGGTATTAAAAAAAATCTTAAACCTACCTTGTCTTTTTCTCGTCTTTGACAAGAATTTGACATTTTTGCTAGATTATGGATCTACGTATCTATTCATCTATCTATCCATCCATCCCAGAGTAGTGTACAAAAGAAAAATGGAACAATATTCAATAAAGTTATTTAATCAACAATGAAGCATTGTAAAGAGGCCCTTGGGGAATGAAGACGACTTCACCTGGAGAGAAATTTACAATGTTATTCAAGTGTATTCAATTTAAGTATACTTTTAGCATACAATTATTTTTATAACTGGACAAAATTCACACCTGAGATTATAGTTTCAAGGAAAATATCATCCTGAGGAATAATTTTCAGACTAGTTGTCTTTGGAGCTAAACATTGGCCAAAGCTAAAAGGAGATAAAAGGAAGCTCCCCCTCCCCCATTTTTATTGTCCTTCTTCAAAGTAAAAAATAAACATTACACAGAATAAAACAATTTCCCCTACCTAAAAAAAACCCTTCTACCAAAAAGATGCGGGATTCTTTCCTCCACTCCAGTACAAATTGAAAAGAGTAAGTGGCTTGCATTTTATTTTCATCTCTCTTTTAAGTTCCTGGTTTATTCATCCTAAACAGGTATACTTTTCTTGGAATTCCAATTGTTAGTGTTCCAGAAAACCCCAACTCCAATTAAAACTCCAAGACAGGCATTTCTCAAAGTTCCCATTAATTAGAGTAGGTATACTGGCACGTCTGGGAAAACTCGAATCTGAGAGTTCCGGTTTTCTCTCAATAAATCAAAATCCCAAATCCAGCCCCTGCACCCATCAGTCCATCACATCGTCCAATCACCATCCATCCCCATCTCGAGACACCACTCCAACCACTCCTTCATCAGATGCAGGACTGCCATGACCTTGACAGAAAAGAAAAATGCTATTTTGTCTAACTACATTCCCTCTACGAAATCCCCCCTCCTAATTTCCCACACACAGAAGGTGGTAGCGTGGAAACTTCTGGTGTTAATATGGCTTCCAAAGCTGACACCAATAGTATATTCACGTGCATTCCTAATTTGTATTAACTAAATCCAAGTGCCTAAATCCAAGTGCCAAATGACATGCTAACGTGGTGTTTTGAAAAGTCGGTGGTGGTACTGACTTCCTCACCTGTATTCCCAGGTTTCCCTACCTTCTTAAACTTAAATTCCAACAACTCTCTTATACTCATTTTTATTGATTAAATTTATATGCCACCCATCTCACCGATAAGGTGAGTCTTATATAAGTCTGAATAGCTTATCCAAACAAAGAGACTTCATTCATAGATCCATTGTGCAATTTCAATGCATAATATTTCTCTCAAACTGAAGAGTCCAAAATGAATGTCATTTCATAATGAGTTGTGTCAAATCTGTGTTTGAAGATTAGGCTATAATGCTGAAAGAATGTTTTCTTTTTTTTAAAAAAAAAAGAAAGCCTTGTAGAGATTGAAAGCCTGTTTGAAATATCTTGGTACTTATGATGCGAGATACATAAAAAGAACAGTATGATATATAAAAAGGCATTCTGATTAGCAAGCTAGTTAGGTGTGGACTGGATGGCATAACAATTAAGTGGCTACGTAGCTAGTTTGAAAATTATCCTCAGGACTCATCAATGGTACCTAATAAAATGAGTGAAAAACTGAATGGATTGGAATGAAGAGTATGATAGTTCAACAGTTCTGAATTGTATCAGTGACAAAGAGCTAGAGATAATATCAATAAAGGAGAATATTTGTATCTCAGGGTTGAACTGTGAGGTACTTGGTGATCTCTGAACTTGGTTCTTTTCTTACAGATGTTTCATTCCCAAACTAGGTAACATCATTAGCTTGGCAATCTAGTTTGGCAATGAAATATCTGTAAGAGAAAAACCAAGTTCAGAGAACACCAAGGACTCCACAGCTAGAGGTAGTGCTTAAAGAACACAAAGTGGGATGGTATAGCCATTGAAATTCAATAGAAGACAGAAATAAAAGGTTTAAAAAATTGATTGGTTGGAGAAATGTGCTGAAAAATGAAAATGAAACTTAATAGGGACAAATGCAAAATTCTTCAGTTCAGGAACCCCAAATCACATGCTGCAAGGCGGGAGCTATCAGAGTCTGCAATAAACCCTTTTGATAAAGATCTTGGAATAGTTATTGTTTGCAAACTGAATGTAGCTGCAAGAAAGAGAAGCAACAAGAATTATCAGGAGACTTAGAAACTAAGTCCTGTGAAGAGAGATGAAGTATCTGGAGAATGTTTACCTACAGGACCCAAGAGAAGACCGAAGACTGATTAAATAGTAGAAAATCTTCCCAACAATGAGAGCAATTCAACAGCAGAACTAGTTACTCAGTGAGGTGGTCATTAGATGTGCTCAAGCAAAAGCTAGACAATTGTCTTTAGGGGATGTTTGAATTGGAATTACTGCAACTAAACAGCCTCTTCCACCATTATGATTCTATAGTTCTATGAACAATGACTGATATAGTATATTAAGGTGTCAAGGAAGGTGTCAAAGAAAGGAAGCAAACAGAGAAATAAGGCGAACAGTAATTTTCATTAGTCTGTTAAGATAATATTTTTTTTTTGTCTCCAGGTTTTAATGACATGGTTTTTTTAGACACACCCTTCCATTTTATAGCATTATGTAAATTTCTAAATATTTCAATCTAAAAAAAAATGGAAAATATAAGCCTTCCGATTATGGTTGACATTCACTGTTTAGTGAAACTAGGCATCTTACATTATAGAGACAGAGACAAGAAAAGGGGGAAGGGAGACAAAGATAACGGCTGTATATGAGGGATGAAAAAGGCCTTTTTCTTGTTTGGACTTGCAAGAAATTGAATGTGACACTCCAAATCTCTAATAATAGTTTCTCAAGTTCTCTATATCTTTTGCCAAGACCCTTTTATTAATAAAAAAGGAGTATTGGGACCAAATGGATTCAATCTCTTATTTATTTACTACTTCTACAGATACAGGGGAAATAGAAAGGAAAGAAATTCTGAGGTTATCAACTTCTAATTCCAAACCATGCTGAACTCTTAAGCCTTTCACCCAGTCAGAATAATTTTAGCTAACTTTTTCTTACCACAAGGAAAACAAGATGGCTGCTTTTGTCCAGTTGTAGTTTTGCCTCAGTGCTATTTTTGCCCATGGCTGTGTCCTTCCATTCCACTTGAAGTCAAACAAACATAAAGGCCACCATATAGAAAATGGAGGGAGGCTGGAGGTTGATCAGGCCTATAACTGATTGTAATCATTCATTTGGGCACTGGTCATGCAGATGATACCCTCTTGTTCCTTGGTTTCCCTCCCCTGAAATTAACTGCAAAACTTTCACAGATGCCAGCAGCAGTTGACCAGAATTCTTGGGTTATTGCTTCTCAGACTATTAATGGGTTTGGCTAACCATGACAGTGATTCCATTTCTCCCTCCTGTGAGTTACTTTCTGTGAAATTTATGCATAGGTTTTGCCAAGATTTGACAACTTTCAGGGCATTAACATAAAATTAGACTTCAGAGCTGAACAATGGGTGGCCTTAAAATTACCAGCAGGGGAAACCAATTGAAGAGAATTGATTTCCTTTTGCTCTTTTAGATTTTCACTTAGCCTTTTAAAATTATCTTGCTGTTATACTTTCATAAAGATTCCCTGTAGAGTAAGGTAAAAAAAGAGGGGATCATTTGCCTGGATGCCAGATTCTTCTTTGCATTTGTGTAGCGTTGGTGAGGCGTGTGTGTTGGGAAGGGGCAGGAATGCAGGATAGTCCCTGGCAAAATGGTTGACAGCACCTTAAACAAATGTAACTAAACAACAACGATCCCTGCAAGGCACCAGAGGGAGGGGGGATATTTTCTGAGAGACCTATTTTGCTGAGGATGAGTCTGCTTCCTCACGGATTGATCGCTGAATGCCATTACAGGACACGACGTGTGTGGGTGTGTTAATAAGCTGGGACATCTGGTAACCAGCTTTTTTTTCTGATTCATTAACTGACTCCGTTTTGATGACCAGGGGCTATAATAGGAGAAGCTGAAAGGCTTCTTGGCCTTCAGAAATGGGGGGTCGACCTAACTTCTTTGGCTCAAATGTGGCCTATTTCATTTTTGTCTCATATTTGACATTATTAATATATAAATTTGAAAAATGACCTGTAAAAGTGCAAAATGTTGAGTACCCTTTTTCCTCCTCTGGTTGCTGACAAGAATGATGTTGCTTGATGCCCTATAGCAGTGTTTCTCAACCTTGGAAGCTTGAAGATAGGTGGACTTCAATTCCCAGAATCCCCCAGCCAGCTGGCTGAGGGATTCTGGGAGTTGAAGTCCACCCATCTTCAAGCTTCCAAGGTTGAGAAACACTGCTCTATAGCTTTATTCAGAGTTGAAAGGGTTCAATTTGCTGATTAGAAAATGACTTCATTCAAATTAGGTTTACATGTTTTGGACCAGAACACATTAGTTTGTTCTTCTCTGAGGCACAATAAGGCTGCTTTAATGCATTCCAACAAAGTAGAATTTAACTTAAATGGAAGCTGGGAAATCAAAGTGGCAGCGTTACTTCTGTTGAGCTGCATGTTTATCCCTTGAACGCATACAGAAAAGGCTCAAAAATGCTCCAGAGAGAATGATTGAGCAAAAGAAATCCGACTTGATGGTACGTGTTGAAAGATGAAATGGACAATGACGTTTCCATATATTCTCCTTATGCAGTAATTAGGAATTGTCACATATAGTTTCATTTTTTTACCTTCCTTGGAATGAAGCTTTCTTTAAGGCATATTCACACTGCATCCTTAAACTGCTCCTGTTCTGTGCTAATGCCAGCTTGACCCCCTCTGTGGACAGAGTTGCTTGGATAACAGGTATTCAGTTTAAACTGTAAACTACCAAATACTCTTGCAAGCTGTGCCTCCCTCTTTGTGTTCCAAAAAAGCAATTGTCAATTGCATTCTTTTCTGCAGGTGGCTCTTCCTGGACATGCATACTTTAATATAGATAGTCCTCGACTTATGACCACAATTGAGCCCAAAATTTCTGTTGCTAAGTGAGACATTTGTTAAGTGAGTTTTGCCCCATTTTATGACCTTTCTTGACACAGTTGTTAAGTGAATCTGGTTTCCCCACTGACTTTGCTTGTCAGAAGGTCGCAAAAGCTGATTCCATGACCCCATGACCCCAAGACACTGAAACCGTCATAAATATGAGTCCGTTGCTCAAGTATCTGAATTTTGATCACATTACTCTGGAGATGCTGCAATGGTCTGGTGTGACCAGTGTGAAAACTGGTCATAAGCAAGGGTGAAATCCAAAATTTTTCCCTACTGGTTCTGTGGGCACGGCTTGGTGGCTTGGTGAGTGTGGCAGGGAAGGATATTGTAAAATCTCCATTCTCACCCCACTCCAGGGGAAGGATACTGCAAAATCCCCGCTCCCTCTCCACTCCTGGGGGAAGGACATTGCAAAATCTCCATTCCTACCCCACTCCAGGGGAAGGATACTGCAAAATCCCCACTCCCTCTCCACTCCTGGGGGAAGGACATTGCAAAATCTCCATTCTTACCCCACTCCAGGGAAAGGATACTGCAAAATCGCCACTCTCTCTCCACTCCTGGGGGAAGGACATTGCAAAATCTCCATTCCTACCCCACTCCAAGGGAAGGATACTGCAAAATCGCCACTCCTTCTCCACTCCTGGGGGAAGGACATTGCAAAATCTCCATTCCTACCCCACTCCAGGGGAAGGATACTGCAAAATCCCCACTCCCTCTCCATTCCTGGGGGAAGGACATTGCAAAATCTCCATTCCTACCCCACTCTGGGGCCAGCCAGAAGTGATATTTGCCGATTCTCCAAACTACTCAAAATTTCCACTGCCGGTTCTCCAGAACCTGTTAGAACCTGTTGGATTTCACCCCTGGTCACAAGTTACTTTTTCAGTCACTAAACAAACTGTTGTAAATTGATTACATTAATTTGGGCTATTTGGGAATTGAGACAATTGAAAAGAATCTCAGCGACTTCTATCTCAAGTAACCATAACTCAAGTGATTGGGGTGGGGGGAGAGAATCAAATGTTATACTATTTATTTTTTTAAAAAAGCGTGGGGGAAGGTGGATGGCTCAGAAAAAAAGAATATAATAATCCAACAAAACATACTATAATAAATTCATTTAAATTTTTAAATAATGTAATCTTAAAAAGGTAATGTAATCTAACATATTATGACCATAAAGCATTCCAATAATTGGATCTTAATGCCTGAAGACCTTGAATCATCAATTTAATTGCCTTAGATCCGGATGAAGACACAAGGAACCTATCTGGTGACAAGCTTGACCAAAGAGCAATTATCACTAGAGAGAAGCACAGATTTCTTACTTTCTCCTGAATCTCCCATAAGGAGGGAATCCACATCATATCTACCTGGGTAGGAATTACTTCAGGCATATAGCCCTCCAGGTATCCAGGTTCCAACCCATATAGGGCTTCATAGGTCAAAACCAAAACCTTAAACTGTACCTAGAAACATATTGATAATTAACGTAGAACCTGCAGCCCTGGGGTGACATTTGACCAGCACCTCACAGCCCCCAACAAGTAGTTTGTTGCATTTTGCAATTTCTAGAAGTCATAAAACCTGCCCTATTCAGAGATTTATTGGTTCGATTTATTTATTTATTGGTTCGATTTATATGCCCCCCTTCTCCGGAGACACAGGGCGGCTTACAATGCATTAAGCAATAGCCTTCATACTTTTGCATATACCTGCTTAGTAGGGCTTTCGGTCCCCCCCAAGTGGTGTTCTTTTTTATACAAAGTCAGCTTATTGCCCCCACAATCCGGGTCCTCATTTTACCTACCTCAAAAAGATGGAAGGCTGAGTCAACCTTGAGCCTGGTGAGATTTGAACTTGCAGTAATTGCAGGCAGCTGGTGCTACTTAACAGCACTTTAGTCTGCTGCGCCACCAAGATCACTGCCGCAAACCAACAGGAAAGTTATAAGCCCATAGATCACTGTTGTTAGGGCCTTATTTTCCAGGGAGAAAAATAACTAGCACACCAGCTGAACATGGGCAGTAGTAGCCTGCTGCTTCTATCTGTCTGTTCAGCAATAGCCCTCAGTCTAGGAAGACCACCAAGTGATGGTTCCACTCCTGATGTCAGAAGTCATTGACCTAGGGCCGTGATGGTGAACTTATGGCACACGTCCCACAGGTGGCACATGTAGCCATATCAGTGGCACACCAGCTCAGCTCTGGCGCGCATGCTCTTTCCGGCCAGCTGATTTTCAGGCTTTCTGGGGCCACCAGAACAGTGGTGGGTTCCTCCTGGTCGATATGACATCACCGAACCATTTCTGCCCCCGCCGCCCCCCGCCCCACTCACCCCACCCCACCCCCAATCTATTGCTGCCTCCTGAGTCCCAGCTGATGGGCTATAAGGAAAAGCTGTTTAAACTCTTGCCGCAGGGCTTCAAAGGGCTGCCCTACAGCTGATCAGTGGTAAAAGGGAGTTTGGTGGTAGACCAGTGCCTCCAAAAACAAATGAGTAGACGGGTGCCTGCAAAAATACATGAGTAGACCAGTGCCTGCAATAATACATGAGTAGACCAGTGCCTGCAAAAATAAATGGGTAAACCAGTGCCTGCAAAAATAAATGGGTAGACAGGTACAGCTCTGCAAGCAGTTAAAAGCCTGGTAGACCAGTACCTCTACTAAATCCTAAATAATTGTCACACGACCATCAAGCCACGCTCACAAAATAAGCCACACCCACAGAACCAGTAGTAAAAAAATTTAGAACCGACCCCTGCATCAGAAGTAGGGAAACAGGTTGTTTCCTGCCTCCAGAGGGCCTGGGGGGTGGGGAAGGCCAGTTTTTCTTTCTCACCTGGCTCCAGGTCCTCTCTATGCATCTGAGAAGGGCGAAAACATCCTTTCCCACTCCCTGAGAGGTCCTCTGGAGGCCTGAAAGGATCCATTTCCCAACTCCTGGTGGGTCAGGAAGTAATGTTTTTTGCTGTCCCCAGCCTCCAGAGACTCCTAGAGTGGACCTAGAAGTCCTAGTCTAATCTGGAGCTTCATATACATTTTAAATAGAGAAGAAAGAAACCATACAAAGCAATCACTGGGTAGACTTCTCCTACCCATCCACCCCAACTGGAACTGCACAGTCAGGAAGAAATGGAATCACTGTAAAATGTTACCTCCAATTCAAACTCTCGTAGCTGACCCAAAACATCACTAGGATTGATAATATTGAGTGTGACTGAGAAGTATTAAAAAATCTGAAAGGAGATGTAATGGAATATCCTTGAGTTTTGGAGTCAACAGATTAGGAAAGGCTATTCCTGTCTTAACTTTTGCGCTCTCCTTGAACCTGATTCAGCACCAGCTGATAGTGGAAACTTAATTGTCTAGGTCTTGGTTCTTGCACGTTTGCTACTTAATGTGAAATTTTGGGAAGGGCTTTTATGTTTTGGATGTCCAAGCTGCAAAAATTTAAAGGAAGTATGTTATAGAGAGAATTATACTGGAATTGATTTAGAGACTGCAGCTTTATTGGTAAGAACAGGGGAATGGCATTGTCCTGGTTGATGGCACAGCTGTTGGCAGGTGGCTGTGCTGGTATCTGTAGCAGGTTGATGTGCAGAGTGCAAAAATGAGCCACATTTCTCAGGAGGACCCTGCATATGTCAAATATATTGTTTCATTAAGCTGATCCATTTATCACACAACTGAATGCCAATTAAATTGCACAGGATGGCTCGGGTATTGAGCAGGCGGTTGGTGCCAAACTTCATCACACCTGAGCTTCCTGGCTTAACACATTGAGCCAGGAAGAGTGGTAGGCACTAACCACACTTTTAAGGGAATTTTATTGAAACTATCCCCTTTTTAAGAGGAGGAAGAGGAGGATGAAGAACAGGTGATTAGCTCAGCTAGACAACTGGTTAACGGTGTCATCATTTTTAACATTTTGATGAAGATGTCAAGGCTAGCATACAGCTTGTGCCAAATATCTCCATAGCGTGCAAATTAGATCAGTGTAATTTCATCAGGTTGATCACCAGAGTTATGTAGCGAGCTTTTCACAGCTTCTGCTACCGGCAGCCAGCACAGCTGAGCTAATATTTTTTATTGTTCCTTCAATGTCAAGGTTCAAAAAGCACAGCCAAGTTCTCTGCACAAAATGTCCATGACATTAGCATTAGTTCCAGAATCCTATCCTTGGAGCATTTATCCAGCTTCTACAGCAATTATCACTAAAAATAATAATTGGAACAACATTTTAACATGATATATGTTATTTTCCCCCCAAGTGTTGCTGTGCTGCCTAATCGTGGCAAGGGAGTGTTCCTGGGAGGGATGAACAAAGAATATTAGGAGTCTACAACAAGAATTATGTAACACGGTGAGCTCCCGTTACTTGTTCCAGCTTCTGCCAACCTAGCAGTTCAAAAGCATGTAAAAAGTGCAAGTAGAAAAATATGGACCACCTTTGGTGGGAAGGTAACAGCATTCTGTGCGTCTTTGGCATTTAGTCATACTGGCTACATGACCACGGAGACAACTTCGGACAGCGCTGGCTGTTTGGCTTTGAAACGGAGATGAGTACCACCCCCTAGAGTTGGGAACGATTAGCACATATGTGCGAGGGAAACTTTTACCTGACAACAAGAATATACAATTCCAGTAAGTCACACTATTTATATGAACATTGGCCATTGTTTGACATTGTTTTCATAATTAACAAGGATATAGTAAGAATAGTACTTGGCTATAATGTAATTAATGATCAAATAATATCAATTATATCTTCACGTAATTCATGCACTTCATGTAATCCTTCGAAATGATGATTATCCAAGCATATTTGATCTATCAATGCAATAAAAGAGGAGGTTGATAAGTTTTATGATCAAGCTTAATTTGAAATTAACAGAACATCCATGCAAGATGTGTTGTTTAGGATTGAAGACTGGAATGCCAAGTTTGGAATTTTTAAAGAAGAAAATGTAGCTGAACTGTATGGCCAAGGCAACTGAAATGAAGCAGAAGAATGACTGATCAATTTCTGCCATTCCAATGCTTTCTTCATTGCTAACATAGTCTTCATACTACCAAAATAGCACCTATTTACATGCACATCACCATATAGAGTTCACAGAAATCATATGGACTATATTATTGGTAACAACAACAAAACAACAAAACAACAAAACAACAACAACAAAAACAACCTTTATTGTCATTTTACATATATACAACAAAATTGATTTAGCCTCTACTGGTGCAATCCATAACAAATGGTAGAGAAAGATAGAGCTCAGTTATGTGATCAATTACAGATAGAAGAAATAGATTGAAAGTCTGTGTAATAGAGATGTCAACATCTAAGATACTTTAGAAAATATTCTCTGTTAACCTCTATTACTGGAAGATGACGTTAGATCTGGTCCTTACCAAGTCAAAGGCTACAGGAACACAGGCAGAATACCTGTGAATATATGGTGAGAAGAATACCTGTGAATATATGGTGAGCAACAGAAGAAGAATCAGCAAAGGTCCTAATCAAGCTATGCCAGAAAAATTTGGGAAACCAATTCAGATTTGGGAAAGGTCAATCTATATATCTACACTAAAGGAAGGAGACCTATCAGAATATGCAAACTGTGGCACAATATCCTTATTTTAATACACTAGCAAAATAATGGATTATCCAGCAGTAAAGCTCCACATGGCAGATGTCAAGGAAGCTTTAAAAAAGCCTAAGGAATATGAAACATTATTGTTGGTGTAGGCTGGATAATTAAGAAAGCCAAACACACAAAAAAGATTTCATTGATTACAAAAAGATGTTTGATTGTATGTGCTTAAAAAGATAAGAATACCAGAAAATCTCCTTGTGCTCTCCAGAGATAGGTAGCTCTCTGGAGAAGTCTAAAATGCTGTGAAAGGTGGGAAGAGGAAGAAATCAATCAACAGAAAGATGGATAGAGTCAATTACAGCAACTACGGGTACCTTATTGGAAGAGCTAAAGGATCAAGTTGAGAGCAGATCCTCCTAGATAATATCTATCAATGTGGTCATTAAGAGTCAACATTGATTTAATAGCACATGATCAGTTGATCAATAAACCTTCATGGAGGAATCTTAGGCTCCTTAAGAATTAAACCGTAAGCCATTACATATTATCCCTATTCTGCAATTAAATTAAGTATTGACTTTAGATTGCAACATTAGATCTGGATTGGAAGGAGAGATGGGAGAATGACAAAGACATTTTTTTAAAAAAAAATTACATCACTCTGTTGTTACCATCCTTCAAAAATACAAAAAGTGATGGAACTATTAGCTGCAGCTATTCTTTGCCATCAGGATGAATCTGCAAAATTTGGAATGTCAACAAAATATACTTTATATCATTCTTCCATTCAGTCATTTTATTCATCCCATCCTTTAAATCACAATAAATGTATAATTGTATAGCTTCACAATATTTTGTAACATTCGTGGATATATGTTCATACACACATATATCTCTTTGCTAAGGATTGTGTTATATCAGTAACATTTATTGCATCAATTCCCTTAATTAAGCTTTTGTTGCACTTAACATAGAATTCAGCCCCTTACTCTCCACAAAGGCGTCCATGATTTCATCAGATGCTTCTGCACCTACATCAAGAATGAGGTTAGCACCTAAGGAATTTCTACAGGCATACTGGGCCACAGATGCCAAGCTTCAGGAAGGCTGTGGCAACAGCATCTGGTATCTGAAAGCAATGTAGGCATTTGTGCTTATGGAACGAAAATGCCTCTGGGCATATCACAGCTCAAACTGTTCATCTGATGTTAAGGAGCTCTTGTTCTGCTCACCTTTGGATACATCAGATGGGTATTTTATTTTATTTTGCTCCGTCAGAACACATCAAAGCAGTGCATAAACACACAATGCTGTATTGTAAATCTTCTCACATAATAGCCTTTATTTTTATTAGATAGCTAATATGACCCTGATATGTGCAGCAAATCGTTTAAAGGAAAAATAGGTTACCCTTCCCCCAACCCCAAAAGCCACCCAAACAGCAGATGCTGTTTCTAAGTGTTAAATCTTTGCCATACATTGTTATAAGGACATGATCCTTATTTTCAAGTGCCTGAACACTACCTTGTGTGCGTGTGCGTGCGTGTGCGTGTGCAAGTATGTGGGGGTATATAGGAATTCAATTTAACAGGATTTTTAATGCTATGCTTCTAGAATACCATGCTAGTATATGTTATTATTGAAAAGTGAAAAGTGAGTCCTATTCATGCAAAATTGTTATGGAATGCCAGCTCGTAAGCATCATCCTTTCAACTTGTGTAATTTCAGATAAATTTCAATGGAAGGATTTTTTTAAAATGTTCCAAGATCATATTGGAAGCCTGCTCCTTCTTTTAATTGTGGCAGAAACAGAACTTCTGTTCTGTTTAAGAACTTCTTAAAGCAACTTGAGGTCCTAAGCACGGTTGGGTTCTAGGTTAAGACTGAGTAGGCATCAGCCTAAAACCACCAAATTTTAGAGAGTTCCAAAATTGAAAGGATTTTTGGAAAACACAATTAATAGCAAAAAGCAGTAACGGTATACTCTGTGAGCTAACATTCCTGTTTGAGGGTTAAATATACTGCTCAAAAAAATAAAGGGAACACAAGCAGAAGACATCCGAGATCTGAATGAATGAAATAGCCTTATTAAATACTTTGTTCTTTACATACAGTAGTTTATACGCTGCTCAAACACCTAAAGGGAACACAAAACTATTGTACGTAACGAACAAAATATTTAATAAGGCTATTTCATTCATTCAGATCTCAGATGTCTTCTGCTTGTGTTCCCTTTATTATTTTGAGCAGTGTATATTTTTGCACTGTAAATAGGGTGAAAATGTTTGTGAAAAGAAAAAAAAATGGGGCTGGACATAACAAGTGCAAAGCTAAAAAAAACTTGAAGGGGAAAAAAAAGAAACAAAAGGCACCTTTTTGAAATCAAAATCAAAAGATTAGCTAAACGGGTAATGCCAGCCTGGTTCTCAGGATACATTAACCCCTTGAAAGCCATGAATGCAGACCTCCCAATGTTTCCAAAGTTAATTTTTAAGTATGTGGGGAGTAACCATACTAATTAAGAACTTTTGGCTGAGCTCCAGTTCACACAATCAGTTGTGTCCTAGTCACATGGGATCACACAGTAAAGAGCAAAGCTATTCTTATATTCCTTTCTCTGGAGTGTTATAGTAATCCCAATCCATTTTCATGTTCTTTTAGGTAAATTATCACAGTGATCTAATTATATATAAAAGCAGCTAAAATGTATGTCCCAGTTGTATCAGCTTTCTGCTAAGAAATTTCAAGGTGTTATATATGATCCATCATTTTTTTTTAGCCTCCTAACAACCCCACTGAAGTAGGCTAGGAAGGATTGGAGGAGTTTGGCTCAAAATGAGCCAAGAAACCTCATTTTACCAGGTACAGGTCAGTTGGAGCTTCTCTATGGTGTTTGATGCTTTAAGTGCTGGTACTCACACTCGCTCGCTCTTATCAGGTTATGCTGATCTTGAACAGAAGAATAGTATGGAAATGGTATAGGGTCTATCAATACCATTAGATTCCCTTATCTGAAATGGTATATAGCAGTGATGGCTAACCTTTTTGCCATTGTGTGCCAAAAGTGGCGGGAGCATGGTGGGGTCACACGCACATGTGCTCACATCCATAATTCTATGCGCCCTGCCCCCCCCGGGCTTCCCCCATTTTTGACACGTGATGGCATGGTGGGCTCGGTAAGCCCATTTTTTTACTCTCCCCAGGCTCCAGAGCCTTTCTAGGAGCCTGGGGAGGACAAAAACAGCCTTCCCCACCCACCCCCCAGAGGCCCTCCAGAGGCCGGAAACAGTGTGTTTCCTGACTTCTGGTAGGCCCAGAAGACCCGAAAACCAGCTGGCTGGCGCATGCATGCATGTCGGAGCTGAGCTTGTGTGCCCACCGATATGGCTTCGCGAGCCACCTGTGGCACCCGTGCCATAGGTTCGCCATCACGGGTATATATAGGGTCTCCTGCTTGAGCAGAGTGTTGGATTAGAAGACTTCCAAGGTCCCTTCCAGATCTATTCTGATTGATTGAAAAGCAAGGTCCTATAGTATATATTTATATGTGAAGTGATATAGTGGCCTGGAATCCATGAAGATCTATAATCAGCTACAAAACAAAAAATGCTGGATGCAAAATAAGGAAAATAACTTCTTGGCACAACATAGCTCAGCAAACAGCAGGTGGAAGGGTGTCCTAATAAATTCAGCTCAAATCCAAGGAACTGTTGTAGCCTTGATCAATGTGATGCCCTCTTTTTAATTAATACCATCTGTGGAGCACAGCTAACTAATTAGGCTCTGGGGCATTTGACTGAGATCTAGTATGCCCCCATTTTTGATGAGTGTTGAACTGGCATATCTTTGTCTTACTGAACTGGTTATATCAGAAGGTGACATGAGAGACAATGAAATGTTCCCGAATACAGTATGAAAAAGAAAACAAATGTTTGGAACATATTTCTAATCTGCACTGACTAACCCTCTCCCATCAGTACATGAACAGAGTTCCTAAAGATAGCTCAAGCAAATGCTTTATTAAATTACATCTTTTCCTACGTTTCCACACTGAACTCTTGTTTTCTGTCTTCTCTTCTTTCATCAAATTATAACCTGTCTGAGATTGGGAATTTGCCCTCGCTGCTTGTAATTTGTTTGCTGTCAGGTTGCAGCTTTACTACCAATTTTTCAAACAGATTGTGTGCTTTTTTAGGTCTGAAAAAGATTATCAATAATTGGATCATAATCCAGGTGTCCTTTCCCTTCCCAAATTGTGGGGAAAATAAGAGGAAGGTACATTGGCAATGTTGGTCACCTTGAGTTATTTGTAAAAATAATAAAAGGTGGGGTATAAATAAAGATGAAAATTGTTGAATTGACTGGAAACAGTGAATGCAGTGCTATCCAATGCAATTTATATGTAAACAGAAGATTGCAAAAGTGAATGACTAGTACCTGCATATAAAATTGCAAATGATTTCCCTACTTTAAAATTGGGAAAAGAGGTTTTTTTAATTGCTGTCTCCCTGGAAAGGTAAATGGCTCCTTCTCCGTTGTTTTTTATAAAGATTATTTAAACTTCACACTTACCAGTATCCTTTTGGGGTTGGAATTTTAAAATTTGCTTATGGTATTTGACAGCCCTATTATTTAGTTACGTAGTTAACTTCTGATTTTAATTTTTTAATTACATCATTTTTTAAACTTGATTTACAGATGTAGAGCATCAAGTTTAAAGTTCTCTGTGATTGCAGCAGAATATAAACTAAGTAAATAAATAAATCTCAAGATAAACTAGAAGTCTTCAATGTAAGATGAAAGAAATGACACACATCTGGGGAATACACCCTGACGGATTTATTTATTTCTTAACAATATCTTCTTTCTTGTCCTGCACCCTACCCTAGTAACTTGAAATAGTATAAAATATCCTGCCATATTTAATTCTAAAATCTGAGTCAGTTCACTGGTTTTCATAGTTAAGTGCTTAAAGATTGTAAATTAACTCTAGCATTATACTGGATTGAAATCTATGTCCAATCTAGCCAGATTATTGATTTATATTTTATAAATTTTAATTTATAAATTTTATTACATTTATATTACACTATTTATATTTTATATTTTATATTTTTAATATTTAATATAAATATAATATGCCCCAAGTGTAAAGACTGTTGACATTTGTACATTTGAAATGTGTTATGTGGCATTTTGTCCATGTTGTGAAACTGAATTTAAGTGTGGACTAAACTGGTCCTTTGGCTTGTTTTCTAATAAAAATCTATTGCTTTGCCACTAAGCATATGAAATGAATACATATTTTATAGACAGCATAAGCCAATTGTGTTTTAAATAAGCATTTTTAATTAACATATTACATTTTTAGAAATACAACTAAAAAACCTTTAGAAATTCACATTGAAAACCCATATTAAAAGCTCAAAAGGTGGAGTGCAAGTATTACAGAGTTTAAATAAAGCATTGAAAATTATTTTAAAGTTCTTTTTTCTCCTTCCCTCAAGAAACTAGACAAGTGTTTTCAGCTTCAAGAGAAATATACTACTTAAATTTTTAGGGTGTGATATGCCAAAAAATTAAGAGGAAGTGAAATATCTTCATACATTATATAGTAAGAGCATGTCCTTTCAGAAATACTGCTCAATATTTATTTTAAAGTATTGCTTAACCAGTTTTACTTGCAATGTTAAACATTTCCAAAACAATAGCCTTGTTTTATTTATTAAGCTTATACGCCACCCATCTTGCCTGGAGATAATTGTAGGCAGCTTACAACCGATGAAAATAACAAGATAAAATAGTAAATATTGAAATAGTAAATATTAGTAAATAATAAATATTAACACACAAATTGGCTTAAAAATTAATGAAGATGGCAAGCAAGGCAGCAAGATGCCTATGGGGAGGAGGTGGATTCTTATCCCAATCCAGTAACTGCCTCCACTACGACACATCCCATCAGGGCCCTAGGCCAATTGGCAAATCCAGGTCTGCAGACCATTTTGGAAGGCCAAAAGTGTGGGTGTGTATCTCACCTCAGGAGGCACCATGTTCCAGAATGTGGGAGCCATGGCAGAAAAGTTCTTCTCCTGGACCTTGCCATTCAAAAATCCTTGACTGACAGGGTTCTGTCAGCATGAAGAGCAAGCTGGTCCCATTGGGTTGAGAAGATTCCTTAGATAACCTGGACCCATGCCATGAAGGGCTCTAAAGGTAAGAACCAACCCCTTGAATTGGACCAGGAAGCAAACTTACATAGATGTTCTTAATGTACAACAAAAATGGTAGTGGCAGGGCTTGATATGTATGTTATATAAAGTAAAAGTGACGAAGTAGCACTTCATTTCTCTACAAATACTATGGAAACCACAAATGGTAATGATCTAAAAACATTAATCAATCTAATACTAAGTTATAGTCATATTCTCTGCTGTTCCTTTTTTCAGTTATTCCAATTTTGAAAATATAGGATCAGTAACACTTTCTGTTGAATAAAATTGGTTGGGCCAATATTGGTTGGAGTAAATGGTCCAGCAGATATCCAGCCACTGAGCCATAAAGAGCTTTTTAAGTCAAAACCAGACCTTAAACTGTATCCCAAAACCAGCTGGCAAACAATGCAGGTTCCATAAAAATGGATTATAAACTCTCAACAATAGGAGCTGGGAAGTAGGAGCTGAATGCTGTCTTTTGAACCAATTATAGATTCAGAGCAAAACATCTATGGAGATTTTCTGTCATCCAGGTGATAGTTGTCCCAAAGGCAACTGGACTTCCTTCGTTTTTCCTTGAAGACATTTTGCTTCTCATCCAAGAAGCTTCAGAGTCAGAACTGAAGAAGCCTCTTGGATGAGAAGCAAATGTCTTCAAGGAAAAACAAAGTCCAGTTGCCTTTTGAAAAAAAAAAAACTTTGGGGGTATATTCAGAGCAGTTTTTAATAAAGTCCCAAGTACCACATAGCATGTTACAGTGATCCAACCTGATAACTGTATGAATTGCTATAGGTACATCCTCCTACTCTGGATGGAGTTACAACTGACATACCAGCCTAACAGGATAAACAGTCTTTCACCTTCTGCTATCTCTACAGCAGCATTCTTGTCATAGATAAGACATCCTTTACAATTAGAGATGTGATGTCTCTAATTGTAAAGGATGTCTTATCTTTGACATTTTTGCAGAAAATGTTCTGCAAAATAACTGCCCCCTGACATCTTCCCACTAGTATCAGGAAGCCACAGAATTTCATCTTACCTAAGTTTTGTTTGTTTGTCTTGCTATTTGTCACATTATCTTGCCTCCACCCAAATCACATTCCTCCAGTTGATGGGAAAGAAGAAATAAGCTCCAATTTAGGAAAGTCCCTAGATTAATTACAGATTAATTAAGAATAAAGGTATCCAAAATGTTTTGATTCAAACTGCTTTGAATGTAAAACTTTGTGAATTTTTCCATTTTGCATGTAAAACAACAGTTTCAAACGTGAACAGACTACTTACATTTTGGAAGCATTTTAAGGTCAAAACACCTCTAATTCAAGCACAAAATATTTTAAGTTTGGAACACTTCTGAAATGCTCAGAAAGTGGTTTTCTGTGCTGGATACAACTGGTCTCATACCTGAAATGGAAGACTTTGCAGTTTCATGCAGTTTTGCACTCAAAAGGCGCATAGCACCAAGAATTGCAGCATTCAGTTAGGATCATGGAAACTTAAATACAATAGAAAGACGACAGATCGAGTAGCTAAAAACAAATGATGATTTATTGTGCATAATATGCATGTAATGCCATACATCTGCACCCAGAAATAGATAGATGTAGGAAAACCGTAACATCCTTCTCATTGAATTTTGAGAACCAGTTTGGTCTAGTGAGTAAGGCACCAGGGTAGAAATTGGAGACTGTGAGCGTATTTAGGCATAAAATTGAATTTACGCATAAAAGCTGATTCTGGGCCAGTTACTCTCTCATAGCCCAATGTTTAACTTTAGCCGAAAGTTTAAAGGGTTGTTTTACGGAAGGGAGGAGAAGGAAGGAATATTAGATATGTTCATCCCGTTGAATTCTTTATAAAAGATAATAAAGGCAAGATAAATATATATTACTTAAATACATATTTATTTAAATTTATATGTAGTCCATCTCGCTCTCCAGATAAATAATATATAAACATATTAATAAATAAAATCTGCTTACAACATGCTGCTGCACTGCTTAGCTTCCTAAATAGTTAGCTGTCCAGAATGGTAAGTACCTATATATCTATGAACCCTGAATTCTGCATCTTGGGAGTTATTCTATTTCCACATTTGAGGTTGTCCGAAGTGTTCATTTTACTGCATTAATTGGATGATTTATATTACATTCCCTAATGGTCCTGATTATGGATATCATCCAGTAGAAAGTCTATTATCCTTCTTGTCTTTCCCTGATGCAGAAAGTTTGGTTCTGCAATGTACCAGATTGCTGTAATCATTCAGAAATCTGAACATAGTGCTTCTTAATTCCTTCAGCGTAGATTGAATGACTTGGAGTTGGGGACAGCAGACCACTAACAAGGACTTTTTTTAATTAGATTATTTTTTTTTATTTTGTTCTGTTTCTGGAACCAGCTTGCTTAGTGCATTGTGAAAAAGATTCATACAACAAAAACATTTATTGGTTCCTTGACTTAAAGGACAAACAGCAAAGCTTGATTTCTAATTGTTTGATTTAGTCTGGGCTGCCTGTGCGATTGTATGTTTTTAATACTGTTTAGTGTTGTGGGT
The DNA here is from genome assembly GCA_030761175.1 of Masticophis lateralis. Classification (NCBI taxonomy): domain Eukaryota; kingdom Metazoa; phylum Chordata; class Lepidosauria; order Squamata; family Colubridae; genus Masticophis; species Masticophis lateralis. The sequence goes on along the minus strand of JAUDYJ010000001.1, from coordinate 195,857,499 downwards.
TTGTAGAGGATATAGAAATGGGTGGCTGTAATAAATTTAAACAATCATCATCTGGTTGATAGAACTAGGGTTTGTTGGATCATTAGCACAATTGTCTGGATTTGCAGAACCAAACCATAAATATATATGATATATACATTTCATGTATATTATAACATTAGCAGAACATAGTAACATTGTAATATAATGTATTTTTTATGATTTCAGACTCTGATTGGTGAGAATTGTTAGTAAACACCACACTCTTCTGTGGCCACTCCACAGTAGCTCCACTGTGCTCACTCCACACTAACCAGTGTGTTCACAAACCTGGTAATTTCAGCTCCCAATATTTTCCACCAAATAGGACCATTGCTGAAAAGTGTAGAACAACTTCTACAATTTTCAGCAATGAAGTCCACACATCTGGAAGTTGCTAGGGTTAAGGAATATTGATATAGACATTCTAATCCTAATCTAATTGCTTTTTATACCACATTAGCAATGCTTGGATAAGCCTTTTAAATACTATATTTCTTCACATACGTGAAGCCTCATTGTTAAATAAAGGTTGGAATCACACACCAAATTAGCCTTCATCCATCTGGCAACCTTTGGGAGAATTAGAATAGAATAGAATAGAATAGAATAGAATAGAATAGAATAGAATATAGAATATAGAATATAGAATATAGAATATAGAATATAGAATATAGAATATAGAATATAATAGAACAGAACAGAACAGAACAGAACAGAATAGAATTTTTTATTGGCCAAGTGTGATTGGACACACAAGGAATGTGTCTTGGTGCATATGCTCAGTGTACATAAAAGAAAAGATACGTTCATCAAGAATCGTAAGGTACAACATTTAATGATAGTCATAGGGTACAAATAAGCAATCAGGAAACAATATCAATATAAATCGTAAGGATACAAGCAACAAAGTTACAGTCATACAGTCATAAGTGGAAGGAGATGGGTGGTGGGAATGATGAGAAGATTAATAGTACCCTGTTTCCCCCAAAATAAGACATCCCTTGATAAGCCCAATTGGGCTTTTGAGAGCATGGCAATAAAGCCAAGTGCTTATTTCAGGGTTCAAAAAAATATAAGACAGGGTCTTATTTTCGGGGAAACACGGTAGTGCAGATTTAGTAAATAGTTTGACAGTGTTGAGGGAATTATTTGTTTAGCAGAGTGATGAGAGGTATGTTTATGGACGTATGTCCCGAGAATTTTATGTCACTTCATTTCAAAGTGATTAACAATTCTGCCCTGTCCTGGGTGGCTTTCATTAAGTTAAGAGGATAGTAAAAGTCTACCATGGAAAGACTTTCATTCATAAGGATTGTTCTCATTCATCTCAAAAAATACCCAGTTGGTTCCGCCTCAGTTTTATTTTACAAGCATTTAACTCCATTTTATTTTTACACCATTCCCCAAATCCTCAATGGGGGAGAAGGGGGGGCGGCAATAATCTCGATTAAAAACAGCCAAGAGCATATTACCAACAACCAGACTTCTGGGTCCTCCAACCTCTTTGCTGAGGGTTTAAATTCGCCCCGGACCGATGGACGCCTTTGGGATAATAAGGGAGAAATAATTTGTTCGCAGACGCTGACTCACGACTTTGGAACTTAAACGTCGCCCGAGAGAATTTGGAACCCCCTTAGCTGCTTTTCGTGGCCTCTGCTTGGCATGTGATTTGGGGAAGTCCGTGGGCTGAAGGAGCTTTCCCCGGGTGGAGGCTCAGTCTACCTGTGGCGTAAATATGGGGGGGGGGGGGGAGAGAAAGAAAGAAAGAAAGAAAGAAAGAAAGAAAGAAAGAAAGAGGATGCCACGTGTAGAGTTGCCTCCAGGTACTTCTGGAGATTTTCCCTTCAGTTTAATCTGCCGCCAGTTCCCAAGACCGCAGACTTTTCCCGCCCGGCGCCGCCAGGTCATTCTCCGGGGCAACCCAAGGAAGTTTTCATACATACATAACCCACCCCCACCCGCCCGCCCGCCTCGTTGACATCCGCAGAGTCAGGCAGGCATCAGCTCCAAATTGAGAGCAGCTGCGGCGGCCCCCGAGAGCTCGGACTCCCGCCCTCCGGGAGTCAACTTGGCACTGTGTGAAAAGGGTTTACGAAGCGAAGCGCCCCCGGAAACTCGTCGAGAGTCGGCCGCAAAACCCACCCCACGACTCGAAAGCGGCCGCGGGGGGGCAGGGGGCGGTGGTGTTTGAGGAGGGCGAGGGCGGCTAAAGCGCAGCGTCAGCAATAGTAAGTCATGAGAAGTCATCCCGACTTGGTGTTTGAGTAGCGGCGGTAACGGCGGAGGGAATATCTCCCCCCCCCCCCAGTCCCTGTCGCCGGGGCTCCGTCTCGTCCAGTTTTAACGGAGCGAAGCAGCGGGAGGCAACCAACTTTCTTTTTTAGTTTTCTGCTTATATAGTTTGACCCCACCTCACTCCACCCACCCCTCCACCACCCACCGGTTCCCTCCCTCCAAGAACCCCAAGTTAGTGATGTGGGCTGCCTGGGACAAGCCGAAGATGGGATTTTCCTCCACTCAGCTGCTGTTCTTGCTAAGCTGTTGTCCGACGGCTTGCCGCCCTTACAATCTAGATACTCGCAGCCCCCTGGTCTTCGAAGGGCTCAATGGGACGTGGTTCGGCTATTCGGTGCTGCTGCACAGCTTTGGCACCAGCCGGTGGTGAGTAAAGGAAGAGGGGGGGGGGCTTTTCCCTCAAGGCTGCTCGCTTGTTCCGTGGGGATGGAGGATTTTGGTGTCCCTCCCTCTGTCCCCCGCCATTCAGCCCCCACCCCAAGCGCCTTGCCTTGGACGGTTACGGTTTTATTCAACGGCGGTTTCAAAGCAGGAGGTGAGACCTCTTGTTCTGAGTCAGGCTAAGTCAAAAGTGGGCGCTGCCTCCAGATCTGGGAGTTTTGGGTTTTTTTTTTTTTTTGTTTCCAGCAAAGTTTGGTGGAGAGCGTTGGCATCGCAGCCTTCCCAAAACCCTGGTGTGACTTGAGATGACTTGGAATTGCAATCCCTAGTGATCTCTGCACACATTTGGAACAACCGGGACAATACTGTTTTTTATTGTTGGAAGACAAGCTGCCCTTGGGGAGGTCTTTACTGTTCAAAAACTGGCTTTTTGTCCTATCATACAGGCGTTTATCTTTTATAGGATATACAAAATGCACGTTGCTGTGAAAAATCTGGAAGCTGGATTAACTTTTTAAAATAAATTTACCAACGTTGTTAGATACTTGTGTTCGAACATGTCTTTTTGTAAAGGTTTTCTTGCTTTTTGTCCTTGAATTTTCTTTTGCAAAGCGAAGTTATAAACATAAAATATTTTATCCTTATGAACTTCTTTCAGATTTTCCCCTTTTTCAGATTTAGCCATTAATTGTTCCAAGAAAATAAGGTCACCATAATCTAGAGGTTACCAGCTGGAAGACAGTTACTTCCTCACCTCAAATTTGGGTTATAGCTTGTGTTCTTCCTCATGTGCTGTCCCTTCCATACTTACCACAAGCTAGCTATTAATACAGAGCCGGGGAGTCTTCCAGTTTTATAAGTGGAAGCATTCATTTCTGTTTCTTTCTTGGTATCTCTGTGAGTCCTAGTCACTGAATGAATGCTTAGTTACTCAAGTCTGGACATCTCTCTCTCTCTCTCTCTCTGTGTTTTAAATCTCTTTCTTTCTTCCTTCAGGCTTATAGCAGGAGCCCCTAAAGCCAGCTGGCCCAGTAATAGCTCTGTGGTGAATCCAGGGGCAATATTCAGATGCCAAATTGGAAATAATCCTAAAAGAGATTGTGAGATTCTCCAAGTGGGTGAGTGGAACTGAAAATTTGATCTTGCCTTGTTGGTTGTCAGACTACCTAAGCAACAATCAGGCCTGGAGAAGAAGAGGAAAGAAAGACTTCTCTCTAGCTTAGATTTAATAAGCTTTATTAAGAAAAATTGTTGCTAATACAAGTATTCAAGCACGTAAGCAATTCAGTGTAATATTCTGCCTGTCTTCCTCCTGTGTTTTCACTGTAAGGATAAACACTCTTCTCTGTTCTTGGGGATTTTGATTATTAGCCATATTAATGTAGAATCCTCTCTTGCACTGGTGGTCAGTGCTGCTGACCTGAAAATGGAAGTTCTTTGAAATGCTTCAACCACAATCAGTTGATCAAATATATTAGGTAAACACTTTACAAGAATGTTCTGCATCACTGCATTTCATTATAACATTTATATACCAAATTTACATTGTCCTTTAGTACCACGTTTTCCTGAAAATAAGACCCTGTCTTACATTTTTTTGAACCCTGAAAAAAGCGCTTGGCCTTATTGCCATGCACTCAAAAGCCCAATTGGACTTATTATCAGGGGATGCCTTATTTTGGGGAAAACAGGGTAATTTCCGGGTGCCACTCTTGTAATGGCTTTCATAAAATGAAATGATAAAACATTAAGGTCAGGACATAAAAGTTGATTATTCTGGAAGAAAAAAAAGATTTATTAGCTTTATAGGTAGTGCTTCTCATGGTAAATATGTAAATGTGCTCTCTGATGCTTCAACCTTGGAATTTTTTTCTTTATTTCATTACAATATATATATTAATATTTACTGAAATATAATATATATTTATATAATATAAATATAATATATAATACTTAAATATAGTTTCTTCAACAAGACATCCAAAGCAGCATGTTTTGTTAGTTACAAATTAAATTTGGAAAATTTGCATTCCAAATTGTATATTTTGTCAAAAGTATAGTTCAGTTTCTTTTACCAAGTGCTTATTTTAAAAACACATTGAAATCAGAAAGCAATACATTTTTTTGATCTTAGAGGACTATTTGGGTATATTAATATTCACAAACAAAATAAAAGCTTCATAAATTGATATGGCGTTAGAGGCCCATGAACAGCAAATAATTTCTGCATATCTGTGTAGCTCTGTTAATGGCTTGCACCTCTTTGAAGGGTATTCATACACTTTAAGAATATAGTTAAAGCATACAAGATGTTAACTTCCAACATAATTAAGATTCAAGGCAATTTGCAAATTAAAATCACTTAGCTGTTGACACTGAATTAGTTCTTGAAGCTAAAACTGTTCTCTCGTGTAGTCTCAATTTCTTCTTACAGACAAAGTTTGTGGAATATTATTCAGAAGCTTATGGCTTAGGGTTATGAGAACTCTTAAAGATTTACAGAAATAAGAGAGTATAAATTTCAGAGACAAAGTTAAGTTTTAATTTTAACCAGTAAACAAAAAGAGGAGAATAACCTCTAGAATTTTAAAATTAGGTTAAGTGGACATTGATTTTCATTTCAGTTACTGAAATGTATTTTACTCAATGAGTAGATGCTGTAACTAAAAGACCTCATGATAAATTGGCAAAGGAATGCTCTCAGCACTGAGCATCTGTCTGCCATAATGTGTAGCTTTATGTAAAATACAACCATTCAAGGAAAAGGGTCATAGTGAGTGCTATATATTCCCTGTAGGCTTTTTGGGAACACAGTAAAATCTCTGTGTTGATGCATTGAAGACAAGGTGAAAGATCAACTCTTTTCTTTAAATCTTAAGGATTCCTGTGGACTGGATCATATATCTGTGCTCATTACTTCATAGCTGCAATTTCAAATGGCAGTATTTACATTACAATATGTGTGAAGGAATTGGGCCAAAGAAAGTTGTTGCATTATTTTACTACCTTAGGAAATATCTTAATATCACTCAATAATTGATTCACAAATCATTCAAAATCATGATTTACTTGCTGAATAAATCACAGATCACTTGGTTTTATTATTTGCAAATTATTGTACTGCAAAAGTTGATTAAGTTGACAAGTTGATTCACGTCAGGCTGGGCGCATGCGCGGAAGGTACGCATGCGGGCGAACTGGTGGTAAGAATATGTGAAACCCACCCCTGATTGCAATGTAGTATGTATGATCTTGGGTGGATATGTTATAGGTCTTGTGATTGTAAGTGTATGTTATAATATAATATACACTATATTGTATGATATAGGTAAAGGTTCACCTCGCACATATGTGCTAGTCATTCCCGACTCTAGGGGGCGTTGCTCATCTCCATTTCAAAGCCGAAGAGCCGTCACTATCAGAAGACATCTCCGTGGTCATGTGGCCAGCATGACTAAATGCCAAAGGCACACGGAACGCTGTTACCTTCCCACCGAAGGTGGTCCCTATTTTTCTACTTGCATTTTTTACATGCTTTCAAACTGCTAGGTTGGCAGAAGCTGGAACAAGTAATGGGAGTTCACCCCGTTATGCGGCACTAGAGATTTGAACCTCTGAACTGCCGACCTTCTGATTGACAAGTTCAGTGTCTTAGCAACTGAGCCACCACGTTCCTACATATAATATAATGTAATATAGTAAAAGAAATTGTCTGTTGATTATCAGAAAGAAGAGACGTATTACTGTTTGTTTAGTTATGGCTTCCTTTCCCTAGCAAACTATGTTCAAACAGTCCGTGGAAGGTTTATACAGTATAATAAAACAAAGAGTTTCATGAAGAATTATCATTTAATTTTGGATAGTAACAGTTCCATTAAAACCACCAAGATACTGACAAAATAGACCTTTATTGGTTTTCTTAATTTGAAAACAATTATCTCATTGCCAGCCAGTAAATTCACTTAAACATTGAAGTCTTGCATCCAGGTGCAGCATAACTAAACCCGAAACTAAACTTCCAAGTCTATCAGCCTGGAACTAAAAATACAACTTTGAATAAATTGATTTTCACATCGAGGAAAGATATGCACTTTGCACTTTCAGCAAAGATGCACTTTCAGATTGGTATGTCATCAGACAGGTCATGGCATTTGAAAAGTACTTTCAGAATGAATCACCACAACCGGTAAGATTTATCATTTATTACTCTCTATTTTATAGATAAATCTTATGGTTTTTAGCAGTGAATTAAATAAATTGGCTGCTTAGAATTTGTTCTCAAGAGTGGAATTGGGACTGTCTGTTAAGTACAGAAGCAATTACTCAGAAATGGAGGCTAGAGTCATTTCCAAACCAGTTGCACAAAAAAGCTATTATGATGCTCAACTCAGCACAGTGAAGTAAGTCAAAATATGTACAGTATGGATTGGTAGCATACAGAAACAAGCAGATTAACTGCAAGGGGGATTTATTGCCTTTGATTTGATAGATTTATCATAAACTTTCTTAGGACCACTATTAAAAACTAAGAAACATGAAGAAATGAAATTAGTTTTAAGGCGGAGTAGAACTTGCTACTCGTGTTTCTTTTAGGGGAGCAGTTGGAACTAGTATACAAACCCAGCTTCCCATTACTTCACTCTTTACAAATAAGAGTCTCTCTTTACTAAAATTCACCCTTTCTCGTGTTCATAATAATTTATGGAATGTGGCAAACAGTTTTAATGTTCTAATATCTGTTGTCTGATATTTTAATGTTTTAATCCTGCACTTGTTTTATTCTGTTATTTATGGTATTTTAAGCCACCCAGAGTTCCTTGATTGAGAGATGAGCATCATATAAATTTAATAAATAAATAAAATAAGACCTGGAGCACCAGGAGGTTTAAATTGGGCTGCCGGTGAAATCTCTCCCAAGTATCAGGCAGAGCAATATTAGCCATACTAGAGAGTGCCATGGTTAGATTTCTACCTGCTATGTATACAGCATGTGCCTTTCCAATGAATTGCAATCCCACTTGCTAGATGAGCTAGAACAGTGGCCCCCAACTTTTTGGGCACTGGTTCCGTGGAGAGAGTTTTTCTGCAGACCGGAGGGAGTGTGGTTTCATGTGCATCCTGTGGAGGGGCTTTGTGTGGCCTGATTTCTGCCATGCCACGTACCAGTGCTGGGGTTTGGGGACCCTTGAGCTAGAATGAGGGTGAGGGTTATGATTTGATATGAAGAGTGATTGTTTTTCTGTGACTGAATACCCTAAAAAGAAGGATAGTTATTCTGAAATATGCTCATAGAATGCTTTTCACTGCAGTGTGGGGCACCCATAAGTTTGAGGGGCTCCCATAAGTTTCAGTTCTAGGTGTTGTATTTGGTAATATTTCTGTTAGAAACTTGAAGAGGTGAAAAAATACCAAATTTGCAATGATGCGTAATTGGGTGGGATATTTATTACTCCAGAAGGCAGAAATCAGATTAAAAAAGAGAGAAATGATGTTCTGTTTAAGGTGTTAGCCTAGAAACCTGGAGACTATGAGTTCTAATTCTATGCTAGGATGAAAAATGGTCTGAGTAACTTTAGGCCAGTCACTCTCTCTTAGTCCAACTCACCTCACAGAGTCGTCGTTATAAGGGAAATTGGAGGAAGAAGGTGGATTGGTATGTTCACTGCCCTCAGTTGTAAATGGGAAAAAAATGGGGGTAAAATCTAAAAAAATTCAATGTTGATAGGAATATTCTTTATTAGCCACGTGTGATTGGACACACAAGGAATTTTTCTCTGGTGCATAATCTGTCAGCGTACATACAAACAACAAAGTAGTAAGTCATAGATTATAAATCATAAGATACAAACAAGTGATAAATCATAAGATACTAATAGGAGAAGTTAGTAGGAATTAGGTTTATATAGGTTTAGATTAGGTTATAGCAATCAACAGATTTAAATTTTGCATAACAGTAAAATTTTTCTCCTAGAAAACAGAACTAAATATTGGATGATGCCTATCTGGTTTAATAATACTGCTTGTCAGGAAGATCTTAGAATATAGTAATTGGGCACTGAGTATGCATCAGCAATGTAATGTGAATACCAAAATATGCAATTTTAGGCTGTATCAGCAAAAGTTTAATCGCCATATCATAGAAATCATTATTATATGTTTGCCACATTCTGCATTGTTTAGGCTCAACTATTATATCCAGTTTTGAGTACAACACTTTAAGAAGCATTCAAAGAAACTGGAACTGATTTATACAAAAGTAACAACAATAATGAAGGAACTGAATACTTAATCTCAGGAGAAGCTAAAAGAATTGGAGTAATTGAGAAGAAAAGACTGAATAGATATATGATTGAATTATCCAGGTTCTTGAAAATGGTCTTGAAGTTCTCAAAAGTTTATCTTCTAAGAGTTAATCTGTATGAGGGTGTTTTTGGTTTTCTGAAGCATTTTTGTTCATTTTCATTTATAACATATGCTTGCTCATAAACTTCTGTCTGTTTTTTCTGTTTTTCACTCTTCAGTGCAAGTTGTAAAAAGGAAGAATCTTTGACATAGTTACATATAGTTTTGTTTTAAAATAATTAACTCTCAAATGCAAGTCTTGCATATTGGCCAAACTGGAAATATGTTGGAGTAAAAAAGAATATTAATTGCTTTTAGAATGGTTTTGTATTTAAAAATAAACATTTTACCTAATTTAGGAAATACAATCCCAGAGTTTTACAAAGAATTGACATTTTTATTTTAATACAAAGTACTTGTCTCATTTTGAAAATGAGCTGTGCCTTATGGTATGCTGTATTTTACTTTTTACATTTGGTGTATTGTTTTAGAAAGCTTATGAACAGCTAAATAATTCAAACGGGGGGCTAAGCTTAAAATCCAGAAAAATCATACTTCTGATCCCAAATACAACCATTAATAGAATTGGGCTAAGCAGGTTGGATCAGATGGTTTGAAGTAATATGCTGTCTAACCAGTATTTGGGGACACATCTACTTCTGTTATGTGCACTTATGAGTTGACAAAATGGGAGTTTTGTCAGTGGAACCTGTTCTCCATTCCTTAAGATTCCCAGTTCTTATTGGGATTGAGAATGAAACCTTTGTTTTTTTAAAAAAACTTTATTAAATTTTAAGAAAGGATAAAATATAAATAAACAGAAAAATGGAAGTTAGAAAAAGGAGGTAAAAAAGCACAAGATTTGGACTCCAAAAAAGTGTGTAGTGGAAATAAAACAACTACCAACTTCATTCGATACCAATACAAATATAAAATACATTAATCTTACTGTAAAATCAATCATATATAGTATAATCATAAACAGTTGTAATCTTCAAATCATGAAATGTAATTTACTGTATTTTGTGATGCTGCTGGAATTACAGAATGTGGCTGAAAAACATTATTATAAAAAGACTTTGTACAAAGATCAAAGTCTTTGGTGTTATGGATTTTCCTTAAGTTTTTATAAGACCACCCATGAACTTCAAGTGGAGTTATGAATTGACATGCAGAAATTATTTTCAAGCTCTTTTATGAAAGAATTGTCTTGAGAAATCAATGATTAAGGTTGTTTGCTTGTACCATAGTTTTTTCCAACCTAATTCCCTTCAGATTTCTGCATCTTTCCAAATTTGACAAGTGGTAGTTCTAAAATGCTGAGCAAGGGGGAAGAGAGAAGTTGAAAAAGTTGCTAAACCCAATGTTGGATATGACTTCTAGCCAGTTTTAGATATGTGTACTTCTACAATGTACATTCATCAAAGTCATGTAAGTTTAAAAAGTAGAATTCTTATTTTTCAGCATGAAAATACCAGAAGCTATGAAATATGCACTCAGAAACAAAAGCTATCAGATAAGAGCATTTTAGCGTTTGATAGAATAATGTACATCTGCAATAGTTGAAAACCACATAGCCCGAGATCACACTAAGGAAATTGGTAGCCTCCCATGTGGTTATATGTGGCAAGTGGAAACGTGGTTATCTGAAAATGCAAATTCTTATTTACAGCTGGGTGTAACAGACACCTTAAAAGTCATCTTTGTTATTCTGGTTGTGAGGTTTTATGTGATTTTTGCCTAGGTTGTGGGCTTTTTTTCTCCCTGCATTGGATTTGTTATGAAAGTAAGAATTCTGAGGACAATGAAAGTTGTAACTCATCTACCCTGCCTTTTTCACTTCTCTTTTGCTAGGTCACCTGCTGCCAAACATGTGTTTTCTGTAATGTGGACACAGATAAATCTTAACTATATAGATTTTATATTTATAGCCATTGACTAGTAGGTGAATTATGTTTACTGACTCAAACTTTATTTATGCACATGTACTAATGCATAATAAACTAAGATGCAGGCAGCCTGAGTAAGTGTAATTGCATTGTTACAATAAATCCATTTTTCCAAGATTTCATTGTATTGTTTTCATCATTCCATTTGTGTTCATTTTGGTGTTTGGATTTTTAGGACAGATTTGTTCATAAAGATTATATTTAGGATTAAGATTAATTAAGATTACAAGGTCATATGATGGCAAAAAGTTCAGCAATTTCTTTTAGGGTGTCTCCATTATGGTGTAATTTTGATTTATGAAAATTCAACTGGTTTCATTATAATTTTCTTTTCACATAGACAATGTAGAAATAGTTTGTTCAGTGACTGTTCAAAGTTCTGACAGCACTGAAAAAATGGACTTAAAACCTAGCACTTGGGAGCATTGCAGCATCCCTGTGACCACATGATGTACATTTGGGTGCTTAACAACCAGTCAGCATTTATGACCATTGCTGCATCTGCTTCAACTCCCCCTCCTCACCTATCTCCTCCTGCTCTGTGCCCTTTTGGCTGTCCTGCACAGTATGGCCAAAATGAAGAGATGTCTATGTTCTGCCACCATAGTTTTCCTGCAGCAGCCAGGGGGGCAGTGGTGGAGGCAAGCCCAGGGACACCCTGTGGGGCTTGAGGCCAGCTGGAACAGCAAGCCCAGTGGAGATGAGGAGAGGTGGAGACAGCGAAAGTTAGCTGGGAAAGCAGTGGGAAGGCAGCAGTGGGAAGATACCGCTTTCTGGTTGCCTCTTCATTTTGGCACTATTATGCAGGGCAACCAAAAGGACAGATGTGTTGGGAAGCTTGCTTCCATAGAGAGAGTTGGAATGGAGACAGTTCGCACAGGGCAGGAGAAATATGAGGTCCTGGCCTAATGACTACAACTGGGATGGCTAGGACTGCCATTGCTAAGTGGTACATTCACATGATATTTCAGTTAACAATTGTTTTGCTCAGCTATGGAAATTCCAATCCCAATTAGGACCATAGTTCAAAGACTACCTGCAATTTAAGAATAACTCTACAATGATACTGTGCTTTGAATACTTTCAAAGGTTCCTATACAAATCTTAATTTTTTTATGATTAAAGGTGATCCAAAAGGGGAAAGGTGTGGAAAAACCTGCACTGAAGAAAGAGACAATCAGTGGTTGGGAGTGAGCCTAGCAAGGCAGCCAGGAGAAAATGGCTCTATTGTTGTAAGTATTATATTGCATTTCCCTGTGTAAGTTAAGTATTTGGGAAAGGTCTCTGGTTTGATAATAAATTAAACAGAGGGCTGTAGTTCTACAGGCAAAAATACTGCAATTCTGAAATATTTTTCTTTGAAATCCTATAGTAGGATTTGATTGATGGATTAATGGCTTGACTTTGTGGCTCTGAAAGTAGTTTTATACTTTATCAAGCTATTGTCTTTCAATCGCCACACTTATTTTCCCGTCTCATTTTTATCTAGGTCTGTGGACATAGATGGAAAAATGTATATTATATTTCAGAGCACAAACTTCCACATGGCATTTGTTATGAGATACCTCCCAATTTTCGAACCTTGTTAAGTCAAAGAATATGCCCTTGCTACAAGGGTAAGTAAAAGATCTTGCTATTGAGTAATAGAAAGTAGAATTGTAAATATTTTGGAGAAGAGGCAACCAGGAAGACTTCATGTTCAGCCTCATGTATTTTGAGGCAGCTTTGAATGCAGTGTTATGTTTATCTTATTTAACAAAATAGTTTGGAAATCCTGCAAAGGCATTTTATAGTATATCTCTCTGTGTGGCTGCAAATGTGCATTAAAATTATTTATTATTTTATTAAAGAAATATTAAGGCTGTGTTTAAAAGACAGTTAGCATGATTGGTGTCTCTTCCAGTATTTCCTGCCTGGTGTATCCATAGGAAGACAGGAATAGGAATGAAGCAAAAGAGGTCTTAGTGTTCCTTGAATTCAAATTGAACTCAGCCCTAGAGTATCATCCCAATATAGCTGGGTTCCAATCATGGACAAAAGCCCATTTAAAAATGTCAATAATAATAAAATTTCATCAGATCGCTTAGTTTTTCCAGGATTCCTCAAGATATTGGCCATTATAACTTTAAAAAATCCTTTTGGTTTCCTCTTTGCTAGATTATCTGACAAGCTTTCCCAAGCTGATTTAGTGTTAAGGGGCGGGATTTATCTTTGACAGGCTCAGTCCTTATCTGATTGGCACGAGCTGAACCCACTCCTGGCTGCTGTCTCCACCTCACAATGGAGAAGTGGAAGTTAGTTGGACCAAGGCAAGGTTGTCTTCATTTGAGGCAGAGCCAAGGCCTCAAGAAGAATAAACAGAGATTTAGAGAGAGAGAAATCCACTTGAACAAGAACCAGTTTTCTGTCATGAGATCTTTACCTCTTGATCAGGAGTCCCAGGTTTTTTCTAAACTTCACCAACCTGGAACATTCTAATATTCCTTCCACCAGATTGTGTCTGAAATTGTAAAGGGAATGGAAGAAAACAGCAATACAAACAATTCTTGTCAGTAAAATCTAAAATGTAAAATAAACAAATAAAAACCCACATGGCATACATATTCATTAGGAAAATATTTTCCATAATGAGTCTCTTCATTATTTAAATCATTTAAACTACGGTTCTGGAAATGAGACTGGACAGTGATGGTTTCTTTTGAAAAAAAATGCTTTTTAAAAACCTTTATACTTCTGGCATTAGTAAATATAATATCTTGCTGTCAGGTAATAGTTTAGCTAATATCAATTTGCTTGTCAAAACAACTGTAGAAAGCACGTGATATTCATGAACAGTTATTTCTTTTAGTTCGTTGGCCTTAATATGTTCTTTTTCTGAATCACATGATGAATATCCAGATTTTTGGAGAAAATATGGAGAAAAATATGGATCTTGTCAAGCTGGGATATCAACATTTTACACAGAGGTACGTAAGTTAAGATTATTACTTCACTGTTGAAGCTATTTATTTTACTCATGAAATAAAATACATTTAGTTTGGTAATATACAGGTAGTCCTCGGCTTACAATAATTCATTTAGTGACCGTTTGAAGTTACAACAGCATTTTAAAAGGTGACCTATGACCATTTTTCACACTAATGCTCTTACATCATCCCCCTGATCATGTGATTATTTATTATGGTTGCAATGTCCTTGAGTCCTGTGATTTTCTTTAGCGACCTTCTGACAAGCAAAGACAAGGGGGCAAACCAGATTGAATTAACAATTGTGTTACTAATTTAAGAACTGCAGTGATTAACTTAACATATGCGGCGAGAAAAGTCGTAAAATGAGGCAAAACTCACTTAACAAATTTCTCATTTAGCAACATAAATTTGGGGCTCAATTGTCATAATAATTTGAGGGCTACCTGTAATGGGAAACTCACAGTTACTGCATGCTATCTCAAAGGACTGAAACAAGACCTTTCTCGGAAGCTGCTGCTTCATCCACCTGCAAACTGGAGTTTCTCCTTCATGCTCTTCAAGACTGAGTGCTCTCTCTCTCTCTCCCTCTCTCCCTCTCTCCCTCTCCCTCCCTCCCTCCCTCTCTTTTTTCCCCTCCCAACCATCACCTCTTTCCTTGGCAAGAGCTGATTGAACTGAGCTATTGAAAAGAGGTTGCTTCAGGTTGTCCACTCTAGACTGCTAGCTGCATCCTGAGAGGAAGATGTTGCCATAATGGCACGTTTTAATTCCAAGCAAAGAGGGAATATTGTTGTTTGGTTTCAATCAAAACCAATCTGTGATCTTGGGCTGCTGTTTTCAAAGATACTGTAGTAAGACTACGACAAGTTTTAAAATAAATATAATGCCCTGTATATGCCTAACATTTCTATTTTGAAATTAAGAGAACATAAATTATGATGTGATCTGGGATTATTTATGCAAAGCAATAATAAAACTCCCACCTTCTCTCTGAGGTTGAACTTTTTTATGCTTTACATGAGAAAAATACATTGTATAGTGTATTGCTCACAAAACGCCTTTTTCCATTTGGCCTGCTTGGATGTATTTACTAATGGAATAGCTACAGGAGCTTCCAAAACATGTATTAAAAGTTTAAGCTTTTTGTTTTCCTCTAGGATTTAATTATTATGGGAGCCCCAGGATCAGATTATTGGGCTGGTTCCATCTTTGTGTACAATAAAACAGCAAACATATTTATTTCATATCTGGATGTGAATCATCAGATAAAGTATGGAAGTTATTTAGGTAAATGTTTTTTTTATTTAATATTTGCATATGAAACTTCAGCTTAACATATCTCTTTAACAGTATGCTTCCCAGACAAAAAAAGAATGCTGTAGGGAGGAGTGCATTTCCTGACCTGTTCCTTATTGCCTTGAGCATTTTGCCCTATCTTGTTTAATTTTAATTTGTACGTTTCACTATAAAAAGTGAGTAAGAAACATACATGCTGTGGAGCTAAGCAGAAGCCTCAAGTATGATCAGCATTAACTCTGAGCCCTCCGTGGACTTCATTCTATTCTTAGAAAAGGAAAATGTTAAGGGACTTTGTTGCCTTCCTTATGTATGGGATTTTCTGGGGTTATGCAAAATATTTTGAGTGTGAGACATTTCTTGTGCTGTGTGTTTCGTTTATGTGATGAGAGTTGCAAATCAGATTCTACCAGAGCTGATATTAAGATACTTTTTTCCCCCAAGAATCTGTAGTATATGTTAGTTTATTGCACTCTTTATATAGACAATCTATTTCTTTGTCTTGAGAGCATTGATTCTAACTCAAAGCATTGCTTGTTTAATTTTCTTTAGAAAAATCATTCGCCTTTTAGATTTTCAACAGGACATATGCAAAGCAGTTCTCAGTGATTGCACTGCATATATACACAGACTCAGGAAGTTGGTTTTATAGTCAAACTTAGCAGTTTTAACTTTGGTGTAAACAATCATTTGAGCATTTTTCCCCCTTGTTCAGAGTAGCTCAGCAAGGTATGTTTAATGGGCCAACTCAGCGTATAGTGGCAAGTATTGCCACCTGTATTGCGAGATAAACAACAGAGTCACCTGATTGCCCTCTGGGCAGTATAAATGGGAATTATTCTATAGAAGCATATGTCCACATTCTATTGCAGTATCCTAATAGTTGTACCTAAATAGATTGCTAAAGGGATTGGATATCCAACTTTTGGGCATATAAGCACAGACACAGAATTAATTCATTTGCAAACACACTTATTCCCAATTACGGGAATCAGTGCTCAAATAAAGAATTCCTTTAATCTAAGCTTTCAGATTATTTGAAATGAAACAGAATGCTGCATCTGAAAACTCACTGCTTCCATTCACTGTTCTTTTATGGATAGGTTATTCTGTTGGAGCAGGTCACTTCCTTTCTGCAAGTAGTTCAGAAGTAATTGGAGGTGCTCCCCAGCAGGAGCAGACTGGTAAAGTAAGAGGTTTTTCTTTAAAGTGGTAGATTATGAAAAATACTTCTGTGTAAAAATAAATTAATAGCTTGCAATGACATGGAAGAACTATTCTCCAGAGGTTCTTTGGTGATAACTAAATAACCCGAGGCAATTTTTTCCCCCACAAATGTTTTCCAAAGACATATTTTTCATGTATACATATGCTGCTTGTTTCGGTGGATGCAACTGCCAATGTGTTTTTGTGCTAGAGATGGTTAATGATCCACAGACTTTTATCCACCAAGTATTAATAGAAGGTTCATGAAGTAATGCATTTTCATTGCTAGAAGATATCAGAGAGTGAAGTGTCCAATTCAGGCCATTGCCAAGAGAAGTTCCTAAGTTGATCAATATTACACTTGAATGACCCAAGACATTTTGCTGCTTGAAGCAAAGAAGTAATGATTTCCTACTACTGATCTGTGCAAAAAAGCTGGTTGGATCAGTAGTTGAACCCTACATTATAACTGATGGAGTAACTTCTCCTATTTCAGCTAAGACAGCAAGCAAGGTTAGGCCAAATTATGCAACATAATCACTTTGACAGAGGAACAGGAAGTTCATGAAAGCTGCTATGGCTTACTGCAAACCCCATTGCCTCAGGCAATTGCTCCACTCGGGCCATTTCTCATTTTTCACCTTGTAGAAACACTATATTTTGTTAGCTTCTTTTACTGATAAACTTTTTTGTTTGTTTGTTTAGGGCCTCTAATGCAGCTGACCTTTGTTGTTTATTTCAGGTTTACATTTTTAAAATTGAACCCAAACAACTATCAATTTTAAGTGAATTAAGGGGTAAAAAGGTAATATACATTTATAAAGTTAGTTAAATGTCACGATATATTCATACACCTTGGTGATTTTATGGCTAACTATTGTCTCTTCTATGTGGGTAGTTTGGTTCTTACTTTGGAGCTACTGTTTGTGCGGTGGATCTCAATGGTGATGGCCTTTCAGATTTACTAGTTGGCGCACCCATGTATAGTAAAGTCAGAGAAGAAGGAAGAGTTTATGTTTACCTCAACTCAGGTTCGGTAAGTATTCCTTCATTCTGGTTGAAGAATGTTGTGGAGTTGATTCAAACAGATAAATGATCCATTTTTAGGCCCAGCTTTTTCATAACGCTTATTATTATTATTATTATTATTATTAT
This sequence comes from Masticophis lateralis, assembly GCA_030761175.1. Classification (NCBI taxonomy): domain Eukaryota; kingdom Metazoa; phylum Chordata; class Lepidosauria; order Squamata; family Colubridae; genus Masticophis; species Masticophis lateralis. Next base: position 195,839,885 of record JAUDYJ010000001.1, on the reverse strand, counting down.
TATTATTATTATTATTATTATTATTATTATAGCTTCTTTTGCATGTAGAAGTGATTAACATGTTTTTACATGGAAATGCAACAAATTTCTAGATAAAGCATCTATTGTGAAACTGTCAGAATATACCCTGTTTCCCTGAAAATAACACCTCCTTGGATAATAAGCCCAATCAGGCTTTTGAGTGCATGCGCTAAAATAAGCTCCCCCCCCAAAAAATAAGCCCTCCCCGAAAATATTTAAAGATGTTCAGCAGGTCCCTGCCATTTCTTCTGGTTAGGGTTAGGGAGACAGAGCTGGAAATCAGGTAAGGTGGCAAGAGGAGCCCCGACTTGCTCCACACACCCCAAAATAATAAGACCTTCCTGAAAATAAGGCCAAGTGCTTATTTTACAGTTCAAAAAAATATAAGACATGGTTTATTTTCAGGGAAACACGGTAGTTATGAAATTGTACAGAGGTCCAAATATTTTAACTCTTCTTCCATTCTATTTTTTTTCTTCTTTGCCACACATCTATAAAGAAAAGTCGTGTTCTGACTGATAGTGTTAGAAGGAGCCTTTACTTCTGGAGGCACCTAAGGTTTTTTTGAATAATTTCTGTCTTGCACCTGGCTTGCTTAGAGTAATGCAAAACAGTTCTTCAATGTTCCCCCTCTCTTTTTATTAAAAAAAAAGGAAGATAATATTGAAAAGCTAGGAAGTACACTACTTCTTTATGTTCTTATAATGCTGTTGAAAGAACATTCATGGAAGTGAAACTGCCTGGGCATGTAACTTTTTAATGAAAATGGTTAGCTACAATGGATGGCTTCTTTTCCTTCAAATGTTGTTTGAACATTGCATGGTCCCACTTTGAAAATGATTGGCAGGAACTCTATTTTTTAACATCTGGGTATGGACTTTGATTTTTCAAAGTTATATAAACATAAGACACTTTTAATGAAAAGGCTTTTTCATCTTATATTTGCAATTTACTAAAGTACCCTTTCATCCAGAAGCCAAGTCACTTACAGAGACTAAATGTCTCTAATTTAGGTTTCTGCTTTGTTAAATGATCCTGTAAAGGAGATGGCAGTGAAGAACTTTGTACAGCACCATTAAAACGTATTTCTACTATGCAAAAGTTGTTTTCTTCAGTTGCAGATTTAGTTGCAGTCAGTTACTTATGGGATTATTTGGGGTGGGATGAGATACGACTTCCTTAAATCAGTTTTAAGCCTTAGTAATTGCCATATAGAAAGTGTAACTGAATGACTCCAATACATAGAACATTTTAATTTGGTAACATACCTGGAGATTTGTGAGAGGTACATTTAATGGAAGCTGCATGTGGTTTGCAGCTTACAAATTATACACCTAAAGGTAAAACAGAATCCCTCATGATTGTAATATATTACCTAGGAATTCAGGGATAATCAAACTTATTTTTATAGGGAGCAAAGATGATGGAGCTGCAGACAGCACTAGCTGGAAGTGATTTGTATGCAGCAAGGTTCGGTGATTCCATTGCCAATTTAGGAGACATTGATAATGATGGCTTTGAAGGTATTACACTTTTTTTTTAAAAAAAATCTGAAGTAGTGTAAAAGGAAGAGTAGGATGCATTGCTCAGTATTTACTTGTAAATGCAGCTATTCTGAACCATGCCTGGAGATACATGTAATTATTTTAAGAGTGCAGAACTTTGATTCCACATTTATGTCTAGCAGAATATTTACAGTACAGCTAATCAAAACTGATGAGTTCTCATCTAGCACCCCCTTTAATTGGCAGTAGCATTTTTTGTCTCGAGAAAAAGGTTTTCCAAATTATTAATATAATTTTTGTATGTAACTTTCAAGACGATGAATTCTGATTTTAAAAAAATAATGTTGACAGAAGAGCCTGGGTATGGGTTTCCATGCAACATCCTTTCCCCTTCATCCCTTTATGTCCCCCAAATTCATTCTGATAGAACATTTAGAGAATACTTTTAGAGAATATTCAGGGAGCATGGGACCGATTCAGGAAATAGAAGTCTATTTTGCCAGAGAAATCTGTTTCCCATTGGATTTTGCTTGGTATAATTTATAATTGACTGAAACAAATTATGTAAGAGTGTACAGCAGTTGAAGTTTCTCTGCTTTACTACTTCCCCATATGATCTATGAGAGTATCTTAATAATTTCTATAAAGAGATGGAGCAAATGATACATTTCTGCTACATCTTTTAAGTTCTCCAATAGCTAATTACAAGAGAATTAGCATTGGAATATCCCACCCTATCTCTGAGGATTTATCCCCTAATACAGAACTGCCTTTTTTACCCAATACTCTATCAAGATAATTCCTCATTTACCTTGTGATTCTTCTATAAAAAACAAAATTGCAGGGAGGGATCTATGCCAGTCATAATTATTTTTTTATTTAAAAAAAGAATTGTACAATGCAATTAATGCATGGTTAATTTGATTTTCCATTTTTTTTTAACAGATGTAGCCATTGGAGCTCCACAAGAAAATGATTTAGAAGGCTCGGTTTATATATACAATGGCAGAGAAGATGGAATATCACCAACTTTTTCACAAGTAGGTCTCTTTAAATTGTCATTGGGACTACTATTTTTAATATCTCGCTGTTACAGAATTAGCTGTTTCGTTTGTTTAAGCAGGCTCAATTGTCAAGGATCCCTGTTCAGTTGTCCAATATTTCCAGATAGGTTTGGAAAATCTCCAGCTTGGAGTCCTGGAAGACAATTGCCAATTTGGATTAGATAAACTAGCATAAATCAGTTTCTCATATTCACATTTTTTTTATATTAAGCAGAACTTAGAAGTGGAAAGCATACAGGGTAGGAATTCATTGACACAATAGTTCCCCAGTAACAAATTCTGTGTTACACATGCAAAATAGGAATGAGCTGGGGCAGAGGAAGAGGAAGGATGGAATAGCTAACAAAGATCTAAATTGTCCCAATTATTTGGTGCTGTCAGTGTTGACCCTTATGCATGCTAACTGTATTTTGCTACTTGCTTAACAACCCTTTCCTCTATCAGTCATTAATGGAAAAATGACATTGTATCAACCCTTTTCTATTAGTATTAATTGGCAAATCTAAGGGAGTCATAATATCAGGCTTAACGGTTCACAAGTAGTCCAGCTCAATTGTAGAAACCAGCTGCTTATCTTAACAATATTTTAAGGTAGCAGCACAGAAGTATTTGTAGAACAGAAATGCATATGCTAGGTTCCAAAGCCACCTGAAAACGTTGAAAATGTTTTACATATCCCATCCCTGTCCAAAATTATTACCAAATTGTAATATTTAATGGGGCAGAAAAAAGACAAAGTAATTAATGTTACCCATAACCAATGTAATTCTAATTAATTATGAATGCTTTCCTTTAAATGTAGATGGAATAAAACCAGTGCAACTTTTTCTGTGCCCCCCCCCCTAACTTTTAAGAATATGGCCAATTTTGTCTTGGCCTAATAGACAATCTGAGGATGCTCTCAGAGCAGTTTAGCTAATCCTAACAAGGTGTTTGGGATATTGAAAGTATCATCATTTATACTTAGCACTGAATACAAAGCTTCCACAATGAGGAAGGATGATTTTATTTTCTGTTATTTCTCTACTGCAGCTTTTTTGATTTTTGTTTTAATAATAATTTTTAGAGGATTCAAGGACATCAAATCAGCAACAGTTTACGTATGTTTGGTCAATCCATATCTGGGAGAATTGATGTAGACAGCAATGGGTATTCAGGTGAGTTAAGTACTTTGGGTACTTTAAATCACTTGGCCAAAGTTTTTTTCATTTCTTGCCCACCTGTCTAGGACATAAACCTAAAAGAATAAATCAGAATCATTATGAAGCAAATAATAAAATACAATACAACCGGCATGGAACACACAAGTTGTAAAGAGCAATTTAAAGACAGCCTGTTTGTATGTAATGAATTAATATGCATGGTCCCCTATGCATCTACTTAGCATTGAGTCTTATTGAAATAAACAGACCTTTCCAATGCTTTAAAATTGTAGCATTGCTTTGCTAATTTTTTTTCAAATTAATGAACTAGAATTTGACAACTTGGAAAAAAGAAAATAGAAAAATAGAACCGGACATGTAATTTTGTTAGAAGTCTTTAGTAGTGGGGTAAAAAGATCAAATGTAAGTGCAGTATACCTACATGTGATAGTAGTATTTTGCTCCATTCTGTATTAGTAAATCAAATTTAAGTATTCCTCTTTCATTGTAATCTTTTGTTTTTTCTGATTCCTCTAACGTTCAGCCTTCAAAAGCTCCATCCTATCTTTTTAAGAATTCAAAATAACAGCATTTTCTCATGGGAAGGAGTCTTATAATTAAGTATGAAAATTCTGTGTCCTTTGAAAAGACACTAACCATGATTTGAGTAAAGATGACTACTCCCTTGTCTCCCAAAGCTCTAAACTCACCAGAGATCACTGTCTTGTCACTGTAAGGAGCAGCTGTAAGGAGCATTTGTGTGTGATCTCAAGTTCTCTCCTTGTCTGGAGAGAGCTGGTCTACTTGCCAACTCATCATTCAACTGCAATTGTCAACCTCACTTTTAGTGGAGCAGTCTCTAGTTCACCATTTCTTCCCCAGAAGTCATGGGCAAGATAGAGGGACCTAGAAGATAAGCCACATAAAGCTTTTTAGTTTATAACCAGCACTTTGAATTGGAATCAGAAGCAACTTAGAAGGTTAGTAGTCAGATCACCACATTTTGGAAGAGTAGTAGTTTCCAAATTATCTTTAGAGGCAGTATCATGTAGAGTGCATTGCAGTCTTTAAGTTTGGGGTGCTAAGGGAATGAGTCACAATTGTCAAAACTTCCTGATCAAAAAAGTTGAAAGACCTGGTCTTCCAATTAATGCACCAACTGAAGTTGGGGAAAGCCTCCCAACTCTAATCCTCCACTAGCTTCTCTAGCAGGCAACTCCAGGAAGAATCCCAAACAATGAAGCACTCCTTTGGGAGAATTGCACATCTGTCTACAGTGAACACTGAAGATGGGATAGAGCCAGCGTGATCATGGCTCCATCTTGCAAGGATTTAATTTGAACTTACTTTGACCATACAGGGTCACAGCTGACTACACAGCTTCAAGACATTGGACAAGGATTTCCACAGGATTCTGGTACAGCCTGGACTAGCAGTGTGCAGTATCCTTCATCCCAGACTGGCTGCTGACTTCGCCAGTGGTATCATATAAACATTAAATTGTTTAAGGGAGAGAACCAAGTCCTATTGCACTCCACAGCAGAGCTTAGCTATTTTGTCTCCCAGTGCAGAACCAGAAAAGAGAAAAGCCAATGTAACAGGATGCCTCCAATCTACAATCTTCACCTGTGGGGTCCAGTGGAGTCCACTGGTCCAGAAGAATGCCATGATAATAAATAGGATGGTCATATCATGAAAAACTTGTTAGATATTGATGAACAAGACTTGTTTGTTCTATTGCTCCTTCTGTAGACCACATGCAGCTCGAGAACATTGTTTAATTTTATTCATGATTTACTGCAATGTAAATTCTGCACTCTGGAAGCGTCTATGAGCACCACCCTTGAGAAGCAAAAACCCCCCAAAAAACATGAAGATGCTCTCTGAAGTGTTTCACCAAATGTTCCTGGCATCTTGCGTTGAGAAGAGAAGCATGCAGGCATATTCACTAATATTTTAACAAGCTGATTTGTTACATTGAGGAAATAGCCTCCCTCCACATGCCGGATTTTACTTGAGAAGTTATAAAGAGAAGATTCAAAAGAAGAGTGAAATGAAAATAAAGAAATCATTATTATAGTACTCATATTAACTACTATCTAACTTAGACTCTTAGGAAATGTGAAGTGAAGATTAGATGTGTTGTACCAGCACAGATGCTAATGATGTTGACAACATTCTCCTTTTCCTGTACATTGTTAGGGGTAGTTTGTAATCCAATCACATTTGCAGGCAGAAAAAAGTCCTACAACAATTCTAGTAAATATTTCCTAGGAAAGCAGAGAGAAATAAGAAAATGGACTGGACACTTACATTTACAGATAACGGAATGTATATCATTCTCCTCTAATGCTTCCTTTCAAATATTGTGGAAAGTGCTTTTTTGATGAGAATATTTTGTTATAACTCCTTTGTTAATTGAGTGTTTCCTGGAGTGATGCATCAGACCCCTTCAGGCAACCAACAGAAGGACAGAGAGACTGTATGTTCTATGGTGCCAGAAGAAATTAGGAAGCATGCACTAACTTTATCCGCACATCTCTAGAGGGAAAATGCTTTTTATTTGCCCACTGAAACTAGGATATGCTTCAAGGTTTCTTGGCTTTTCCATATGTTCTTGATTGCATATGAAATTTGAAGCAGCAGCATGTGTAAGAGAAGGAGTCAAACAGATAAAAGCAATGCTATGGCATCATGATGCAATTCCTGCTCTTCGTCGATACTGTATAGTGCATCATACAGAGGCCCCAAAGAAGTGGAATTTGTGCCATGATGCCACAACACTGTTTTTCTCATTCTGACAAATTCAGTAAGATCCCACAAATGTCACTGAGGCAAACTACCTGAAGAATCTTTTTCAAAATGTGAAGGGCAGGGATGGTTATGTCCAAGTGACCCCTTTCCCCTGCACATTTTATTGGAAAGAAGGCTGCAGAAGCAGGGGGAATTGTAAATTACTATCTTTAGATTTTGAGCAGGAGTTTAATTTTTTGCTATAAATAAATGCTTTTCCATTTAGAGGACTCTACAGTTTACTTTCTTCCATTTCAGATTTCTCATGGATTTAGAGCAGAAGTTATTAAATTAATTAAAACAATGAAGGCATATTTTGATAAATCTGTTTCAGACATTCTAATCATGAAACATGTCTTAATGTATCAGAATATTCCTGTAATTAATGATGTGCAAACAGCACTTTGATGTAGTCCAGAGATGAATGTGCAATAAAAGAGAAGTGCCAAAGAGAACATTTATAATGCCTCAGTTCTCAAAACTCTATTCCTGCTTTATTTGTTTATTTGTTTATATTTATTTTCACAGATGTAGCAGTTGGTGCATTTTTGTCAGATTCTGCTGTATTACTGAGGTGGGTCGAACACATTTTATGGTTAGAGGCAACTGAACTACAATTATGTGTGTGTGTGTGTGTTTCCTTTAAGCCAGGTTTTTCCTACGTAACCAAGATTTTTCTGTAACCCTAATTGAGTGAAATCACATTCACTACTTTCTGGGGTTTTTTCTCCTTCTTTTCATTCTGGCAGTCAGCAGATTTTGTGCTGCATAGTGAGAGACTTATATAGCTATTTTTGGCTCATTAGCCATCATCAGTAAGCCACACCCACATCTCATGTATCCTCCCTATAAAGGTACAATATCTATTTTCTTACTTTTCATAGGGTTTATGTGTGTTTTTCCTTTAAGCCAGGTTTTTCCTACGTAACCAAGATTTTTCTGTAACCCTAATTGAGTGAAATCACATTCACTACTTGGTTACGTAGGAAAAACCTGGCTTAAAGGAAAAACACCATTAGGAGTTATGTTCCAATTAATGGGAACCTCAGAATTTACATATCTCACAGTCACATGAACATTAGGTGTTCATTAACAATCAGGATGATTTGAAGGCAAAAGGAAAAGTAGCATTTCTTCATCAAACTTTCTCAAGTTAAAATATTTATCTGTACATACCACAAAACTCAATCTGTTTTCAAAGTAAGTGTGGATACTCTGATCCAGATAGAGATTTTAACTTTCAAAAGTGGCCCAATTCTTTCATCCCCATCTATGCCTTTCCATAAATCATCTTTATGTGATAACACAGAAAGGCAAATGGCACTTTGAGCAGGAATGACAAGCAAGGAAAGAAAAAGTCAATCTCTGTTTTCAGCTCAGTACAATTCTGATCTTGTCGGTTTTTAAATAATAAGTTAGACATGTATGCTACTTAATTAATATGTCATTTGATCTGTTAGAATCTAAATCCTTGCGTATGTCTTTAAAAAATGGAATGCCCGGCATTATTAATATTGATAGAACATCTTGTGATCACAAATTTCCTCTTTTTAGGACAAGGGCTGTAATTATTGTGGAAGCATCCTTAAAACACCCCAACTCTGTAAACCGAACCATTCTGGACTGTGTGAGAAATGGACAACCAGCTGTGTGTGTTAATCTAATGCTTTGTTTTAACTCAACTAGCCAAACCATTCCAGGTTACATAGGTAAGCCTCTATGTGCTTGGCATTTTCATAACTGAATATTTTAAAAAATTGCTGGTGGTTATGACAAATGTATTACTATAGCTGATCCATAAATCAAAGCTAGTGGTTATTCACTACCTACTATTTTATCAGTAGTTTAAAATACACAAGTGTTCTGTGACCTCTAAATTCCCTAGAAATTGTGCCTCCAAAACTGGCAGCAAGATTTCCTGTCCTTTTTTGTCAGAAAGCAAGAAAGTAAGGCACACCAAGTGGCTAAAATTAATCCCCCCTCAAAAAAGGGGGCAAATTTCCATAGCAGACATCTTGGTACTCATTCATCTCTGGCAACAAATTGGCCTGGTAACATTTAGGGGGAAGGCATTCACATGGCAAGAAGGTACAAAGAGAGAGAATCAAAGAATATGAGTTAAAGAGTTCACTTCTACAAGTCTGCTTTAGGGTGGAGGTTCCTAATTGGCAGAAGGTAATGTCTGGCAAGGATTAGACCCAGTGATTACAAGGAATTAAAATGGCAGAAACCCAAGTCAGTAACAAAGCAATAACAGTTCCTTCAGTATCAGTCTCTTTCTTGAAAATTACTTGCTTGTCCTAAGTTTAGAAATGAAACCCTGTACAATTCTGCATCAAATCTTGATTTCTATATATAAACTATATATTATATAATACAAAATATGTGTATGGTTTATATTATTAGTTTATATTATAATCTTATAGATTGTATAATATATGCACTACACACACACAAATATAAATATATAAATATATAGATATAATCCAAAAGATGAATAGTGCAACTTTTTAAAAAAATACAAGAGTTAATGTGATCTAAGATGGTCCTAGAGAGCAAGTTGAGTTTATTAGTTAAAGGTATTAGGTTAGAGACCAGGAAATTCTGAATTCTGGTCTTGCCTTAGGCAAGGTAGTCTTTAGCCAGTTGTTCTTTCTCAGAAAAAGGAAACTAAGCCATTTACAAAATCGTTGCCATGAATGCTGCATAGAATTCTCCAGATATCTCTCAAAAGCATGGGCATGCACGCATACACAAACATACACTATGTTAATAATTTGAAAGTAATTTATCCTGGCATGATTAGCCCACAATGTTCCTCCTTAGTGGTTATGATAATAAAAAGAGCATTCTGCTCATAATCTTGCAGGCTATGTTCCCCTAAAATATATGCGTAGGCATTTGTACTATAATTAACTTTTCAAACCAGAATAAAAAGGTTAAGTACATAGTATTTTATGCATATTATCGTATCCTGGTAAATTACAAATTTAGAGCACGCTCTGGAGAAAAGCTACATGTTCTTTAAGCAGTGTTATATTTGTATGACGCAGAGAACTATGTCACACTAAAAGACATTAACATGTCCTCATTATTTATATGCTCATGCACAAGCACATACCAGATTCTGAATACACATTCTGATTTTTTTTCTTTTAAGATTTAATAATAAAAAGTGATATTCCAAAGATTGGACAGTAAATCCTGAAAATGTAGAACCACTTACAACTTGCTGCCTTGTTTATGTTAACATAAGTAGTAGCTCACCATCACTTTAATGAATATGGAAATCTTTCTAAAGATTTTTTTAATCCTTCCTCTTTATTTTATTCTTTTTTCTTTAATCTTTACAGTATTGCTTTATAATCTAAGCCTGGATATTAATAGAAGGCCAGATACTGCAGCGAGGTTTTATTTTTCCTCTAATGGAACCTCTGAAGCCACCTCTGGAAGTGTCCGAATCTATAGCAATAACAATTTTACATGCAGAACCCATCAAGCATTCATGAGGGTAAGATTGTCTTCATAGACTTGTTGGGATGGAAGTATTCACTGGGAAGGTTATCCAAAAAGCTCTAGCTGACTCCTTCTCAGGGAACCTGCAGCAAACTCTGAACATGGTCATTTGTCAAGATTTATTCAAGTCACTTTCACTTCTGATGTTTCACATCTACCACAAGTCAACTATGGAGGTTCTCAGTCATCCAGGTCATGATTGTCCCAAAGGTGCTTTTTCAAGAGGCAACTGGGCGTTCTTGGTTTTCTTTGAAGACATTTCGCTTCTCATCCAAAAGCTTCTTCTCCTCTTTCTTTCTCCTCCTGCAACTTTTGAACTTGTAAGAAGACACTGAGGTTAAGTGAATTTGGTGTCAGGTATCAAACTTTCATTTTTCCAATACCTGAGAAAATAATTAATAGCCAATTGGTGTAATGAAATTAATTTATAGCAGATACAAGGAAACCTTGTGGAAAATCAGAATGAATTGGAACACACATGAACTGATCGAAACAAACTTGTTATTGAAAATTAGGGCAGGGAACCTGTGGGAAGAACAATCAGTGGCAGCCTATCTCCCACAACAAGGGAATAATTTAATCAACTTGAATATGATCTGTGATACTTTGTATAGATTTATTTTCACAAGCAGTTAAACACAATATAAAACCTTCCATACCTAGGTGTAAATGTAAGGAAAATTTGTACTTATTCCAGCATAAAAGTGTAGTAATTACTGTAGCATACAAGATTCCAGTTCTTGAACTTAAACATAAATTTATTGTTTAGTTAAGAATGACTTCCATTATGCTCAATGGGACTTACATCCTCTCAATGGGACTGCACCATTAATCAAAGAGAGAAATGGAGTATCAGCTTCACTGCTGTTTCAAGATTTATGCTTATTTTCCCACTATCCTTCCTTAGTACTTTAATATAGGCAGCACTTCAATCTGCATTACAGTACAATAAATCCAAGGAACTGAAAACATTTAAATATGACTCAGTGTGAGCTTTATAAATTGATCGGGTAATCAGTGTGGGCAATAAAATCTCATGTGTTCTGTGTTATGAAGAATCTTAACATAGAAATAAAACATTATGCTAAAACATTCTTTAATATGCAATGTTCAAGCTATTTGGGCTTCATTTTTACATACCGTTGCCTGGGGTTTGCTTTTGAATGGATTTCCTTAGAAGCATTATAAGAGAGAATTCAAATTTGGGATGTATGCTGCCTTGCAAAACCTTATGTGTTTTTTCAGGATAAATGCTGAAATGTAGAAATAGCTTCTATTGTTGATTGGTAAATATTGTTTTCAGTTCTATGCAATTCATTTATTTGATTTCACCATGCTTAGAAAGATGTAAGGGATATTCAAACTCCTATACATGTTGAAGCTACCTATCACCTGGGACACCATGTTTTGAAGAAGAGAAATGCTGATGAACTCCAATCACTCCAGCCAGTACTTCAGCAACGGAAGGAGGATAATATTGTGCACAGCAAGGTATGTCATGCTGGCTTGTACAATGGTAAATGAAGTCTAACAAGCTGGTGGACAGCAGTTGCAATGGGCTACTTTTCTGTTTCTGATCCTCATCTAAAGGATTTTTTTCTACTTATATGGACTTGATGGCGGGACTGACTTTGAAGTAGTATTAACTATACTAAATTATGGATTTTATAACATCGCACATAAAACTATAGAAAGAGCATTTTCTCGTGCAGAAGGGAAGGAGAACACATGTTTATGCTAAATTCTGTAACTATTAAAACCATATGGAACCTGGCTCATCATCTGCTGTTGTGATTCATCCATTCCTTTAATGTAACTGAGACATGATGAAGCCCTATAGCCTTGTGTATACTTTGGATGGCTCTAAAAATGTCAAACTGTAAACAAAGTCTCTATGTATTAAGCCAAATGACTGACTTCTTGCCTGAATCTCCAGAAAACATCAGGCAGTAGTTCAAACATAATGTAGGACCTCTGCTGCTGGCATAGTTTTCTGGATCAAGGCAAATATTTTTATTTTCTGATACACAGTTTTTCAATATACAGGATAGAAAAGCAGTTGAACATAACAACTGCTCTAAATTTAAACATGCTCTCTAAATACTGTTGTGGTGAAAGGTCAAAGGGATTTGTTTCCACATGAACTTTCCTAGAGGCATCCAACAAAAATGTCAAAAGAGAAGCACCTTCTGTTCTTTTATCATCACTTTGCTTTGGAAACTATTTCATTTAAAAAAAGTATTCTTCTCATTACCCATAATTTTGGTGGATCTTGTCATAAGGCAGTGTGATATGGCTGTCCCAGAAATTGTTTTAAATTATTTTTGTTGTGAGTTGGCAGCAACTGGCTAATTATTTAATTTATTGTTGTATTTTTTACTCAAGATGGGGAAAATATTTTGAGGTTTGCTGGCGCAAATGCCCAAATTGCTTGTTTCTAGAGTTTGACACCCTTACATGTTTATTTGTTGGGAAGGGCTTTTGCAGCTTTTTTACTAGATATTCTTACAAGAACTCCCTGTGTTTGATGTTGTGGTGTGTCTGAAGCTTTATGTGGTGATAAGGGCTGCTTTGAACTTTTGATATGGTGACTATGTATCTTTGATTATAAAAGGCAGCCTTTTATTTCAGAAAGCTGCCCTTTAGATTTATTTAATTTAATTATTTCTTTTCTTGGTTTTGCTTTTGGATTTTACTTCATAAAGTTATAAAACATTTTTTATGAACCCCTTTTTCAGGTTTCCCCCCCCCCCCAAGAAAATATAACCATTGATTTAAAAGCTGCCTAAAATGAGACAGAATGGCATGAATTGAAATGGAGGGTGCTAAATTCATGTAATTTGAAAGGCGGACAATGTTTTCTTACTGGTTATTTTGGATTTCATGGTAAAAATATTTTTGAATATATACCTTCAAAATTGTTCTAAAAAGTTATTTTTGTTCTTCTTTCGAAGTTTGTCTTTGCAAGATTTTGTACTCAAGAAAACTGTTCTGCAAATCTTCAAGTTTCTGGAAAATTTACGTTTCCAAAGTAAGTCCATTATAATTGAGAGAAAGTGAACAAGGTTCATGAACTTAGCTTTCTATCTAAGAAAGTTCTTTTTAGAAAGAATGGAATCAGATATCAGAAAGGCATAAAGAATCGTATCTGAGTGGAGTCATAGAGGAGCTGAGTAAATTGACACAAAGAAGAGCTGAATAAACATGTGAAGTCCCGGCACTGTGTGAGAAACTATGTTTATATGATTATATTCTGCAATTATTCTGCTGTCTTCAAAACACATTTCACTGGTCTGTTTACATATACTGAACTTTCATATACATTAGTTTGCTTTTTTTTTAATTTAGCACAATATGCAGACTGTTTCCAGTGCAATGTGATTTGTTTAATCAGGTCAACTTATCCCATTCAACAAATAATGGTTAAAAAAACCTGTCTTGATAATATGTGTGAATGCAACAAATGCATTAATGTCCATATAGACCCCTGCACTATAATTTAACAAGAGTACATTGTTGAAAGAGCATAACAACTTCCTAAGATTAGATCATATAAAATATCCCTATAACCATTCAATCAGGTGGTGCACGATCACCTTGATGCTGCCACCTGATTAGATAGAACAATGAAATTCCACTTATATTTATAATATCTTCCCATGCTATTTTAGGCAGAGAAGGAATGTTCTCCCTTTTTTTTCCTCTAAAAAGCATAGACTTATTCACCGCAGACTTTGCATTTACTAGTGGAAAGTATACACCTTTCTCCCTGGATCTTTGCATGTCCTCTATTATAAAATTGTATCTGTCACCTCATGCTGGCTTTTGCTTCCTACCCTGTAATGATAATTGGAGATCTGGCATTAATGAGAGTTGATTCAGATTGTGGGAACTCCCAAGGAGTTTATAAGGGGCTCATAAGTGGTTTCCAGTCACTGATAAATGTAAGCATTGATCTTTCTCAATCAAATAAGTTAATTTTGCCATCTCTGCTATTTCTGTCATCTTCACCACCCAGTCTTCCATTGCGATAGTTCACAGTCTTTCTATTTTTGTGCATATAATAGTCTCACAGGCCAGTCTTATCTATCATGATGTGGGTAAATAGATATGTAGGCTTCAGTGATACCATCTGCAAACCTAGTTTTCAGTTTAAAAAAAAGTATTTTCACAATCATTGTGCATAAATTAAAAGGGAAAGTAATTGTTTTTCACATTCAAGCAGAAGTTCTGCTCAACTGCAAATTATGGCTTTTATGGGTTACAAAGACTAGAATTTTTAAATTACCTTTTTATAAAGGCAAATGTTGCATAATCTGTTCTTTTATTTCCTGAGTTTACTTGGCCTTCTTTTCAGGGCTGAATTAATTTTTTCCCCTCCTTAGGAAACAAGCAAACCCCTAGCTTAGAAACATTTCTCTACCTGAATGCCAATCTGATTTCATTTCTGTTTGTATTGTCTTCTTTCAAGGCCACAGTTATTCTGCATGATGTCAAAATAATTCATTTTAAATCCTACTTAGAAACCAACACTCATTCAATTCCTACTGTTCCTCTCTTTCCCTTCTCTCCAGGGGCCTGTTTCCTATAGAGATGAGTTGTAGACTGTTTATGCTCTTCTGAACCATCCAGGAATTCATAGTGATTTGGCCTGTTTTAGAGGACTTCTGTTTCATCTCAAAAATCTCCTGGAGCTTTCACAATCAGCTCAATTTGGGATTCATCAAAAACTATCCTAGTTTTTAGGATTAGGATAGAATAGGCTGAAGATTAATGCCATTTTTTTAAAAAAAATTAATTCATTAATTGATCTTTTCATTAGTAACATACCTACCCTAAGAGTGAGAGATAGATCTGTTTAAATATATAAGGCAAGGAGGGAGGCTTAACTTTTAGGGCTAAATGGTTGGGAGGGGGAACAATACCTTATCTTTACTATTTTTACTTCCATTCCTCTTCCTGCTCTGAATTTTTTTTTTAGTAGATGAAAGCTACAAGAAAAAAAAAACTATTCTAATCATGTCATCTTTTGTTGGTTAAAAAAAAAAGCCCCCAACTTGATTAGTGGAAGGCAGAGGTGTAAACAAATGGGATTGCTGCTATCACATCTCCCTTGTTTTGCTTTCCAGAAGGTGTGAAACGCCAAATTATGTGCTCCAGATACTTATTCTTTACCTGCGAACAGCATTTTTTCCCCCCAGGCTATTAACTTCTTATAATCAGGAAGCTGGTGGTGTCTTTTTCGACTAACAAATGCCATTAGGAGGCATACGTTTTTGCAAGCAGTTGCTTGCCAGATGCGTAAGATCAGGTCTATGCATTTGATGCTGCAGCTTGTGAAAACTTATGCTTTTTAATAAAATTTGTCAGTCAGAAACGTGGGATCAGATTTCTTCTGACATTTTGTTACATTTCACTAACATGGTTCTCCTCCAACCGTCTTACCTAAAAAAGCCAGGTAAGAATATTTATGGTTTACCTTAGTGTACGCTTAATGCCTTATCTGCCCATTTTCCCTTTCTAAATTACTTTAATCAGATAACTTACTTAGTTAGGGTTGACAGGTATATATTTCATATAAATTGCGTGCACAGGGTTAAAGGAAGAACAAGAAACTCTGAATAAAATGAACAACTGTTAGTTTGTCCCTATGGATGCTTAAAATCTACACATCACTCTGCTAACAAAGCAAAATATCATAGAACTAAAAAGCAGGAAAGGAAAGAATATCAATTATTTATATTTAAAGAAACTTTCAAGTATACCATTAACCAGAGGCCCAGCCACTGAAATATTACCATTTGTATTTCACATTTTCATTTGAAATTTACTGCTTATGTAGTACTTTTACCTTCTGTTGCTTGTCCAAGTGCCAACTTTTCTCCCCCCAGGTATTAAATGACTAATGTATTGGTCTCAAGCCAGAATGTTTGATAAATGCTTATTTCAAGGTAGCTCTTCTGCAAGTCTTAATTAAAGTTTAATGTCAGATTGAAGTTTACTTTCAAATCCTCTTAGGTGTTTTTTTTTTCCTTTTTACTTGTTAACATAATTAGAGAACACTGGGTGAAACATAAGATAGACATGTTCACTCGTGTGCACAAGTCCTACCTTTCATTAAACTTGATTGAAAGTAAAATGACAGGCACTCTTGTGCGAGATAAGATAATACATCAACTGCATTATCTCATTTAAAAAGGAAACGTTTAACCAACAGTGATAGTGGAAGTAGCACACATAGAAGGTATGTCTCATTAATTATTGGGAATTAAACAATTCCAGTTATATAGAGGGAAACAGATTTTCTAGAAGGGATAAAGAGCTAAAGAGTCAGTGTTTGAGTAGAGAATGAGGACAAGCAAAAGTTTGTTGTGTTTGATATGTAATTATGGATCATTTGCTATTATACATTGCTTAAATGGTAAGGAAAATTATATCACACGCATCAGCTGAGGAATGGAAAAATTCTCAATTTAGCAGGAAAATAGATAACAGTTGTGTGCTGACTACTTCAAATGTGTAATAAAATGTTTTTCATTCTGTGGTAGAAAGACAGAGGCAACTACTCTGTCTTGCAAAGACAACAACTGATTCCTAGTACAGAAATTGAATCTTATGCACTTTTTTTTAGCCCAAAGGCCAACCTCCAAAAAAGCAGAATAAAAGCTAAATTGGATCTGATATGAGTAATTAAAATGCATTTATTTTAAGTAAAGTTAACATGCATATTCCCAGTGCATTTTTTTTCTTTTTTGTTGCGTTGACATTTACAGTTCAATGACATTTGCTGGAGGAACTTCTGTAGAAACCATACCTAATGGCTTTGGGACATACAGCATGTGGGCTCCAAATATAGCTGGAAAAAATTGGTTATAACTATTTTATCTTATCTGTCATCTAAATCACATAGGGATTTTCCTTTGACCCAGAGAAACACATTTGATGCTGTTATGATATCTGTGAAGCTAGTTGGCTCTTGTATTCCTCTATTACATAAATTTACGTAAAGCCCCTAAATGCACAGAACCTGCTTGATATTTCCTCACTTTTTTCCAGGATCACACCGCTGGTCTATCCTGGAACATGATTCACCTGAAATGAGATTATTATTTTTTTGCCCTTTAAGATGGACATAAACAACCAGCTTACTAAGTGATCAAATATATTCACTTGGTAAATTATCACTAGACAGTTGGCTGCTTCTCTTCATTCTGAGATCAAATCAGCTTGCAGGAATTCATCTGAAAAATATAAATATGGGTAGTATACTTTGATTGTCTACAGGCAGTATTTCCTATCAAAGATACATTTCAGAAATATATGTACTTTCCAAAATGATAGCATAGTTAAGAGCAAATTCCAGTTTTTCTAATGAAAGGATGCACATATTTAATTTTGCAGTGGAAAAGCCAGGTCTGAACTCCTAACAGTAGGATGCAGGACAAAAGAAGAAATCTAAAATTAAATACAGTGTTTCATTTGCTGTTGTATTAAAATTGCAGTTCAAAAAGAAGTGATTTAAAAAAAAAGATGTATATTCTTATTCATTTTGTATAGGCCTTATGAAAAGAAAACTTACCTTTCAGTGGGAAATGTAAAACAGTTGATATTAAATATCAGCTTGTACAATGCTGGCGATGATGCTTATCAGACCAGCCTTCATATCCAGCTGCCTAAAGGTCTCTATTTCACCAAACTTGTAGCACAGGTAAGAAACCTATCTTATATATCTTTGTACAAAATAATTTGCCAGACACTTTTTCATTCGCATGGCTAAAAACAAACAAACAAACGTTTCATTTTAAAACATTTGAAACTTAATTCACAAACCAAACTGAAATAAAACAGTGCAATTAATTTAATTAATTTAATTTAATTTAATTTAATCATTTAAACCAATGTACAAAACTACAGTCATTCTTCCAGACTGTTTGGTCCTCTTACTATTACTCACTGAATAAGAAGAAAAAGATGAATAGATTACAAAACAGTGGGGCGTACTGCAGAATAAGTATGTCAAGGACTATATAGTAAAACTTGTTTATAAAACCGTATAATTTTTCCTTCCAAAATTTCCCTTTCTTCTTTGGGAAGACAACAGGTACAATTTTCTAGCAAGGCGAAGTATATTTAATTATAATGAAAAATGTCCAAGTATTATTTGATGAAGCAGCAAGCAAACTATACAGTATGTCAAATATCACTTTTTGCCCAAAACAAAAAGGTTAAAAGCAGAATTTTAACATTGTACACTTTTTTTAGACCTATAAATTGTCTCCTCCATGTGGCCAGTGATACATGAACAACACAAAGTAATTTAGTCTGTGTTGAATGTAAGGACTTCAAACAGCTTCCAATTTGCTTAGAAAAAATTGAATTAAGTTTATAGGAGCTGGCAGCCAGCAGGTTCATTACCAACATCATCCCTCGTGGAAATCACTTTTGTTGGAACTTGGACCACACTACAGACTTACGATTACGCACGCAACAAAATATTGTGCCTTCTTTATGATGGTCCGTTTCCTTTCCCCTTTTCTCTATCCAAAATAACAATGTCCCATCAACTTCATAAAGCATATATTTTCTTTACAATTTGAAAGATTTGAAATTTATCAGTAGACATAATGTAACTGGAAAGATAGAATTCACTCTTCTCTCTTTGAATGATAAGCCTAATCAGTGTTTTCTGTAAAAACCTGAGGTTTACATTGAAGTGAATTAAACTTTCAGATTTTTATCAGTGGTAGTGCTGGTGGTATTATTGGCCTGCAAAGATCATAGGCAGTATGGCAATGATTACCACCACAGACGTTCTGGGTAAATGTTTCCGTTTTCTTGTTTTAGTTAATCTTCCAAACACCTCTGTATTTTTTAATAAAGAGCAACTGGAATGTAGAATTTTGATTTGGAGAAGTGGGGCTGCTGTTAACTTTTTCTCCCTAAAAAAGGTAAAGGAGTCCCTGCAGAATTTACTCTGCTAGTCATTGCCAACCATAGAGGATGTTGCTTATTTCTGTTTCAAGGCCATTGAGCCAGTGCTATCCAGAGACATTTCCACAGTCATGTGGGCAGTATGACATCACAGAGCACTGTTACCTTTCCACTGAAGCGATACCTATTTATCTATTTAGTTTTGCATACTTTTGAAGTGCTAGTTTGGCAAGAGCTAGGGCGAGGATTGGAGCTCACCCCATCGCATGGTGCTTGGGTCTCAAACCTGGGCTGCCAGCTTTTCAGCAGATAAGCCCAGAATCTTTACCATTGAGTCACCACACTGCCCTTTCTCCCTAAATCATTTTCTGATGTTTTTTCCTTCCTTCAAAACTGCTATTTTCTTTTTGGGAATACATAGAGGTACCCCTTTCTAGCAAACCAAACCCTTTCAGAAAATAGGGGGGGAAATAGTCAAGAAAGAAGCATAATGGGAAAAGGTTAGATAGAATTCCCTGTTTTCAATCTTCCTTATAATCAGAATCTCACAGAACATCTAAATTGGGCCCCCAACTCCTGGGCCGCAGCCCACTACCGGGCCATGACACAGCTCCACTGGTGTGAGTGGTGGGCTGGCGTGCATGTGCACCGGTTCACTGCTCAAGGAAGTAGAACTGTGTGCACGCACATGCGCACTGGCCCACTGTTCAACAACCCAGTTCCTCTCTCTTCCCCTCAGCCGGGCTACCAAGCCATAAATGTTGGGGACCTCTGATCTAGATAGAGATTTGTGTTGCCTTGTCAATTTGAAAAATGGTTTTTATTTGCTAAACTTTCACCTGCTTCTGCCTTCTTACATATTGTTCATTTTTACAATAGGAAGAAACACAGATACATTTTCAAATATCAGAAAAGGAAAGTCATGGAGTGACAATTACCTGTAGCATTGGATATTTATATGTTGATCATCTTTCAAAGGTAAGAATAAATATGAAAAGTGACTTGATTAATACATAGTAGACTATATCCTTCATTGTTATCATATCTGTATACCAAGGAACTATGATAGATTGCCTCAAATATATTATTATTATTGTTAATAATTATTAACAAAATATGGTGTCCATATGCATTTTCTATTATCTCTAATAATTGGTAAAAAGATTAAAAATAGATCAGATTAAAATGTCAAACTGCAGCATTTCTAAGTATGAGAACAGTAGTAGGACATATTGTAACACTTTGGGGCTTATTTGCTGTAGTTGTTTATATGTTCAGTTCAGTGAAATGTTTGGAAACCATGAAAATGGAGCAAGAAGTTGCACAGAGATGCTTGTCCCCAGACAACACACTGCTTACGGAAAGATGGAATGTTTATCTTTGTAATTGAAAAATAAAAAACTTTTTATAAAAAAAAAGAAAAAGAAAATGGAGCATGGCTACTCATTAAACAGGGTCAGGGGTACATCAGTATAGACAGGATTCTTATGATGCTTAGTAATTAAATTAGGTTAAGTTACAGATCTGCACAGAACTGTACTGATCGTTAATCTACACGGTGCCTTGATAAGTGAATAGTTATAGACTTCAGTAGTCTATACACTTTAGATAATTTATTGAATACGGTGCCTATTATGCATTCTGATAGAATACTGATTAATTAATACAAGCTGAAAAAAAATCATTTTTTCAGGTGGACATCAGCTTTGTGTTGGATTCAAGTTCACTCAGCAAAGCAGAAGATGACTTGCACATCAGCATTAATGCAACTTGGTAATCATTGCTTACTATAGGCTGTTTACCTTAGACCTATATTTGAAAAAAAAAACCTGCATAAAAAATACATTTCATAATTTGAAGAAATTTCACAGAAGTCTAATGTAATGGGGGCACAATGTTTCTTTTTGGGGTTGGGTAAATAGGCTGTGGATACAGTTGGGTAGGTTCTAAAATTTTTTACTACCGGTTCTGTGGGCGTGGCTTATTTTATGGGCGTGGTTTGATGGTCATGTGACAATTCCTTAGGATTTAGCAGAGGTACTGGTCTACCAGGCTTTTAACTGCTTGCAGAGCCATACCGGTCTACCCATTTGTTTTTGGAGCGCACCGGTCTACCCATTTGTTTGCACTGGTCTACCACACACTGCCTTTTACCGCTGATCAACTGTAGGGTGGCCCTTTGAAGTGCTGCGGCAAGAGTTTAAACAATTTTTTTTCCTTCTAGCCGATCAGCTGTGACTCAGGAGGCAGCGAATAGATTGGGGGGTGGGGCCAGGCAGAGGTGGTATTTACCGGTTCTCCAAACTACTCAAAATTTCCATTACTGGTTCGCAAAAACCGGGGAGAACCGGTAGCAACCCACCACTGGATACAATCCTCAAATGGGCAAAACTCTTGTACCGAAATGATAGAAAATGTGCTTGCTGGCATTTGATCATGCGATCTATTGCTAAATGTACTGTGTAAGAAAACCAAGCAGTACTCAGGGATGTCAGTTAACATTGTGATGCATTTCTTTCCTTCTTCTAGTGAAAATGAATTAGACCCTGACCTGCTGTCTGATAACAGTGTAGTTTTAGCTTTGCCTCAGAAACACGAAGTCGAACTGAACATTCATGGGTAAGCGAAAGCATTTGGAAATGTGTATAGAGCTGTGGTCTGCTGATTTCTCAGGTTTATGAGCCTGTGGATGTTCTTGTGTGTTCTTTTAATTGCTCAGGCTTTGCTCGTTTTTATGGAAAGGCAGCATCAAGGCTTCATCAAGGCTGTTTTAGCAGGTTAACCAGGTAAATTCAGTGTTTGGGCTTTATAAAGGCTTAATGTTATAAAGATGGATAGCTGAGATTTATTTGACCTACAAAAGCCCCAATTTCTGAAAAAGATATTAAAAGTGCATAGTATCTCTTGATCCTCGTACAGTTTTTTAATAAATGACAAAGTTTTGAAATCTTTGTATATAATATAATTAATACAATTAATTTAATTGTAAATATGTATTTAATAGCAATTAAATGCAAATATGGGAATATGGATGATAGTGTAAAACTCAAGGACTGGTAAGAGATACCAGCATTTTTTTTTAAAGTGGAATATACTTTGTAGAGTGCATGCATTTGCAATTTAAAAGGTGCCTAACTTCTTCAGAGAAGGCTGCAAAATACTCTCGTTGCAAATGCTATAGAGAGAAATACCGTATCAACAATGCCCATCTAGGTAGAGCAGGGGTGAAATGCTCCCGGTTTGGACCGGATTGCCTGATCCGGTAGCGATGGAGGCGGGTGGTTCGGAGAACTGGTAGCAAAAATCCCTTCCTCCCTCCCACGCCCAGCTGGGCCGTGTGATCATTAGAGGCCGAAGAGGTTGTAGAAAAAAACGCTTTTAAAAGTAAAAAAAAAAAAGTCTCTGACGATCAGGCAACTCAGCTGGGATCGTCAGAGCCTTTTAAAGGCATTTTTTTTTACAATCTCTTTGGCTGAAGAGGTTGTAGAAAAAATGCTTTTAAAAGGTAAAAAAAAAGCCTCTGACGATCCCAGCTGAGCAGCGCGATCGTCAGAGGCTTTTTTTTTTAACTTTTAAAAGCAATGCTTTTAAAAGTAAAAAAAAAGATTATGTGCCACAGTCAATCACCCCCCCCCCCCTTGCATGCTGTCTACTTACCGCATGCCTCCTTTTGGCATGCAGTGCACATGTACACCTCGCATTTGGTGCATGGTGCACACTATGCATGTACAACCAGTGAACCGGTAGTAAACTGGTTCAAATTTCACCACTGAGATAGAGCAGTCATCCCAAAATAGGTGAGTTCTTTTTTGATATTCCCAAGTAAGCTGGATATGTGATTAACTCCACCAGGATAGTCAGTCCCGGAAGACTATGTCATCTTTATCTCTACCCCCTCCTGCACCTCTCAGAACTGCTGTGGAAGGTCACTTTCAGGTTTAGAGGCCACATAGGAAAGCAGGAGGAAGGACAACAATGAAAACTCCAGTTATGGGAGTTTAATTGGATGTAACTACGTTTTTAGATCTGTATGGCAAACGGTACTCAAGGAAACTCATATGATTAATTCCATTTTAATCAAGATTTTCTCTGTTATTTATTTTGAAAAAAAAACATTGTTTGTAGGTCTGCGTCTCCAGCATCATTTATTTATGGACCCAGTGAAGGAAATTCACCAGATTCTTGCATGGAGGAGACAATCAACATCACTTTCTATGTATGAATGTTATTCTCTATTTTCATTGTCTTTTGGAAAAATGAATTAAATGAAAAGAATTTTTTTTAAAAAAACAAAAATGCTTTCTCATGACCGAGGTAGATTTGAATCTAGGTCTTCCCAATCTGAGTCCAACATCTAATCTTCTACAAAGCTGTTTTCTTAGCCACTGAATCTCTGTCCACATTGATCATTCTCTGAACACTATTCATTGAATTTTACCCATTATGTCACATGTCTCTTTTCACAATGGAGGAAGTCATCTCAGTTTTTGAATTATAAGTGCCATTGTGAATTGCTGAGTTTATTATAATGCAAACATCCCCTTTCAAAAATGGGTGTTTAATTTTTGTTCCGTATGTTCATTGTTTCAAAAAGACTTTCTTGCTGGAGGAATGGCAAATAAGAGCTATTTTTGTCTCTTCTACCATTTTAATTATGTAATTATTATGTTTTTCCTGTGGTCTGCCAATGTCCTTTAATGCAGTTTCGTCTATCTTAAGTATGCTTTGGACACAGATCTTTTTCTCCATGTCATATAATATATGTGGGTATATGCATAATTTTGTATTTATTTATTTTGTCATGTTTATGTGGTGTATATTGGAGGTGGTGACCCTTTGAGAGCTGTATGCAACAGAATTTCATTTTAATATATGGCGATTAGTGTACATTCAAAGTGACAATAAAGTTATTCAAAGTTCTAATCTGCAAATGTTAAAATATACAGAGGCTTTAGCTTGCAGTATAGTCGAGCATCAGGAACTATGTGTTCAGAATTCAATATTTGGAAGTGAAGGTTTCTAAAATTTCAATTGTTTTAAGCTTTGACTAGAGGAAGGTGATAGGGTGCAATAGTTCTGATACCAATTCAGATAAAATATTAATTCAACTCTGGCCCTCCTTACACCAAAGGTCAGTAATCCTGGAGTAAGCCTGGCTCCCGATGTAAATCTGCTGATACAGATACCCAATTCTTTCCTACCAAGAGATACCAAGCTGTTTAATATACTGGATGTCAAGGTATGCTTAATTTATTTTCTGGATTTGGAACATGAAATGTGATACAGCATAACAAATTATGCAGTTGTTAGCTTCCCACATAGACCTGCAAGCTTTATGAATGATTGTGCTATGCTATTTTTGACGTTTATGATCTAAGAGAAAGACCAAACCAGCAGTGCCATTGATGAAAAAAGGTGTAAAGCAGCATAGGGGAGAGTATGTTACAACAGGCAGGGGGGCGGGGGGCTTAAGAATCTTTGTTTATTGATGAGTTGTTTTGCCTGCAGAAAACATCATCAGCAAATATTATCAAAAAAATATAAGAATAGGTGAATAATTGAATTTCAACACAAGGAATCACAATCTACAAGATAGCAGGGATGATGCAAGACGCCTTCCTTTTGTACATGCCTCAAGGTCACAAAAACTGTACAAAAAGAACAGGTCTGGTTTCACGACCTGTCTTCTCGCACATTTTGACACACATCCCATAGATGTTCCTGACGAGGCGTTTGCCTCAAGATTGATGCTGCCTGCCTGAAATGTTTGTGGCTCCCTGATGTGGATTTTTACACTGTAATTGGCATCTTGCCTTTGAGCTGTCCTGTTCAAGATTAGCACATAATTTTAATACAGAAGTAATTTGATTTACTTTTACACAACTTCCATAGAAAGGGAAAGAGGGTTAGGTAGGGAGGTTCAAAACTTTTCAAACATGGGTAAGTCCCAAATAGTCGTTTTGAGTTCAAAACAGCTGGTTTGCATTGTTTTAGTCACTTTGGAAGTGTTCTGAGGTCAGGGCAATGGTTTCACACTCAAAATACTCCCAGCACAAGTGACACAGCTGTTCCAACTCAGAACAGTATATTTGGAATTTGAAACTTTTCTCATGGATCGTATTAGGAGAAAAGATTCAGTGATGCTGCATCAACAATAAAGTGCAGTTGGCCATAGAATATCGGAGTTCTTTTTCCCATACAGAATCATCTTTTGGGCATGAAGACTTGTTATAGGCACTATGAGTCCTTACGAATTATGCATGCTTTCCTATCCTATGAAATGCCTTAGGAAATCTTGAAAAGGGTTGCAATTGTCCTAGCTGTCACTTCAAATTGTGAGATGGACAGCAAATAAATTTAATAATAAAAATATAAAACTATCCTGTTATAAAACTATATCTCCTTTTCTTCATTGTATCCTCCTGCCCCAAGATATTTAAAGACATGGATTAAAGTATGGGTCAAATTTAGATAGTATTAAAGCTTAGCTATAAGCTTGCTCTTCCCAGTATTACTTCAATTTGTTTTATTTTAATTTAAAAATGTTTTATTAAAACAGGGTAATTTTTTACTGAGCTGATTTGTTTATGTTGTTATATGCAATGTCTACAAATTTCTTTGGTATCAAAAGTTAAGACAATTATGATTTTGCTCATTTGCAGACTTCTGATGGACAATGTACCTATGAAAGTCATAGGAGAGACTGTATTTTGCCAGAAGAACAGGGAAATATGGTGCAAGATCTTATTACATTTCTCACAAAACTTGACAATAGGCCACTGGTAATTTCACTGTTTGTTTTTTTTAAAACTGATTGGTTAAAGCTGTAATATCGTCCTATTGCATATTTCTGCCTTATAAGCAGAGTTTTCAGAACCACAGAGCAGCTTGATTATGCTAAAATAATGTAATTTATGTCTCATTTCAGTGTTAAGCTATCTGGGAACAAGTCACTTTACACACAAGGGCATTTATTTACCACAAGACATAGGCAGGTTGTGCTGCCAGGAATTCAACAAATGGAAACAAATTTACGAAGATTTAAGGAAAAGGGCAGTAACCCTTGCTGAGGCTTCAGTACTATTAAAAACTGAAAGCTTAATCAAAACAGTTGACAAGTGAAAACCAGTGCCGCCTTCTAAAGGTCTTTCCTGACATGAATTAGAAATACATTACTATCAAGGCTTTACGCCATGCTTATATGTGAGGCTTTTCCAGAAAGCAGATTAATTTCCTTTCTTCCAGACAGGAGTTGGCACAAGGTAGCTCAGCAGAACACACGTTCTGTCTACGCAAACAAAACCATCTCTGTCTCAGTGGTACTGACCTAAGAAACAATGTGCTTGGGTTGGTAAGTTTACCTGCCCAAGGAAAACAAGAACTATCTATTGCTCTCCCTGGGACAAAGGTTATAATGCTGATGACTTTGTCAGAGCCTGACCAGCTGAGAGAGAGAGAGCTCTGCTTTACTGGGAAGAAACCTCTGTCACTATCTGGATCTCTTGCATCCACTAGAGTCACCCAATCACAGCTGTTAGGGCAGGGCTGTCAAACTCAAGGGCCGGATGCATCACGCGCTGGCCACGCCCACCCCTGGTTTAGTAGAGGGGCAAACATCACAATACATCACGTGACAACGTGAGTTTGACACCCCTGTGTTAGGGTAACATTTGCAGCAAAACAAAGCAAAGCATTTATGGGGAGGGCTGTCAGGTAGCATACAAAATGTGAGGTAGTGCCTTGCTAGGCTGCCCCTGTCAACGTCTTAGAGCGCTTGTGGGAGTTCATGAGTTAGAGTGAACCATGATGTTGAATTCCTACATTACTCATGAAACCCATTAACACACCAAAGCAGGAGCAATTGCTCCTCGTCCGTTCTTCTGACCCCCAAATCCCTATCTTCTGATAGCTAGTTGTAATGGTACATAGGACTGACCTTGGGAGACAATGAGACCCACCCAATGGATCAGTCCAGTGGTGAAATCCAATTTTTTTACTACTGGTTCTTTGGGCGTGACTTGGTGGGTGTGGTGTGTGGCTTGGTGGGTGTGGCAGGGGAAGGATACTGCAAAATCTCCATTCCCACCCCTTTGCTGGGGGAAGGATATTGCAAAATCCCCATTCCCTCCCTACTCCTGGGGGAAGGATATTGCAAAATCTCCATTCCCACCCCACTCTGGGGCTAGCCAGAAGTGGTATTTGCCGGTTCTCAGAACTACCCACAATTTCCGCTACCGATTCTCCGGAACCTGTCAGAAGCTGCTGGATTTCACCCCTGGAACAGTCATATAAAAGACAACTTATCCCACAGCAGAAATGTGTGGGGGGTAGAGATTTAGAAAAGACCCTCCCTAATTTGGGAGCCGTAAAGGAGATGGAGGGAGAGAAGCACTTTCAGACTTGCAAGAGTATGTTAACATAACCTTATAATAAAATAGAATTAGGTCACCTGGTCATGGTTCCCTGTCTGGTAAATCTTATAAGGCTTGCGGTAGTGGAGATAGCATTGATTTCAGTCACTTGCCATTTCATGCAGTCTGCCAACAGTTAGGTGGGGGATTGAGGAAGGAGTAAAGGAAGGAGACTTTAAAAAATCATATTCTGTCCATTGTACAATTGTCTGTCAGCTACTATACTATAGAGGGGCAGGGGTCTGTCTGCACTAGCTAAAAGCAAACAATAATTGCTGGGAAGATTGCACCATGTTGTGTCTTCATCTCAACCACTTCCATAGCATGACATGCAAACAGCAAAACTTGTGTTGGGAATACATGGCAAACCATCTTAAAATTCAGGTTCAAAAGAAAGACCTGAGTTTCAGAAGAAATTGAAGTGAACTGGTCTCAAATGTGGGCTGGAGTTGACAGAAAAGTTGCATCATGCAGAAGCATCTCCTTCAAAAACAGTTATCCAAAAATCCTCAAGCTGGATTTAAGGGGACATGGAAATGTGCCCATGTTAGGTATTACCTATGAGCTAATATTCATGGGATAAGAAAAATCCCATACTCTTTTCTAATTTGAGCAAGCCTGGAATCAAAATTTAATTATATATTCCAATTGGGGTACAAACATACTTATGCTCCATTTTGCATGTATATCTGTGTGTGCTGCACTCATCTTACTTTGTATAATACATCTCTATATTCTTTCTCTCCCAAAGTTTTGTATGAAGAATGATCCACTGTGTTTGCAAATACTTTGCAAATTTGGAGACATGGAGAGTGGAAAGGAATCAACTGTTCATATTCATCTTGAGGCAACACCTTCACTATTAAGCATAGTAAATATTTTAATTTTTGTGCTATCATACTGAAGGCTGTGTAATCATAATCTTAAGTGTCAGAGAACCACAGACAAAGTGTCATATTTCAGTATCAGATTTAGTGGCTTAA
The DNA here is from genome assembly GCA_030761175.1 of Masticophis lateralis. Taxonomy (NCBI): domain Eukaryota; kingdom Metazoa; phylum Chordata; class Lepidosauria; order Squamata; family Colubridae; genus Masticophis; species Masticophis lateralis. The sequence continues at coordinate 195,811,519 of JAUDYJ010000001.1, read as the reverse complement.
TGTTCTTTCTCTGAATACCCTCAGTTGAAAAGTATATAATTTTGAATAGGCTTTGTCCTATATAGACTCTCCACCTTACCTACTTAGCCTCATTTATTTCATATTATTTTTTTATTTGAACCCTTAAAGAGCAGCTGATTTAAAATGTTTTTTTTTTACTTAACAATAGGATGAAGCTTCAGTGCTTACCTTTGAGATAAAAGGAGAAGTTTCAGCAGATCAAAACCCCAGAGTTATTGAACTCCACAAAAATAAGCAAACCACTCATGTAAGTATTGGAGTCAAACACTGGACAACTTGAATATTAACCCAGATCTACTTGGATATATTTTCTAACCCAAATCAGGCATGATTTATCATTCATTTGGTATTAGTTCTTGCATTATTTCAGTATCTGATGCCTGTTCTTTTAGATCTAAACCAAGGGCTGTTGTGAAGAAGCACATTATGTTGTTTGCATCTATTCGCAAGAAAGCCTAATTTGCAGTGTCATAAATGCAGAATTTTTATTGCATGTTTATTTCATTGAAAATTATGCTGTAATCAGAATTAAAGCATACCTCTGAAATCAGTGGCATTTGACTTCTATGAAAGCTCTTTTATATATTTACCTTGAAGATAAACAAGTCACAGCTCAAATCCAGACTGTATTACTGTGAGAAGTGAAACAAAGGCCTCCTAAAGAGTATTCCAAATACTTGTTTCTACCTGCAATAACTATGTGTGTTTTATTTTCTAAAGGTCATTTTGGAGGGGCGTCATAACCAGAAGACAAAACATAGCGTCGGTGTCCTGCTTATTGCAATAGGTTCCCTATTTGGAATTTCTTTGCTTTTGCTTCTTATATTATTTTTATGGAAGGTACGTATTTCAGTATTAATCCACCCATTGGTGCATTTTAATGGGTTGGCTAGATATCCATCCAAAAGGAAAAAAATAGCTTTTCTAAATACTAAAAGAAATCTGCAGTGTACTCTAGAACACACAGCCTTTGCTATGATTTTTATTTGGCATTCGGGAACAAATGTGGTTTTTATGTAGCTTGTTACACTTTAATGTGATTTGGGGAAATTGACAGCATAAAATGAGCAGAGAATTCCAATAGCCATTTGGACAGATCTCAAAGGGGAAGGAGAAATGAGGCTTTGGAATTTATGGGGGGAAAGTGGTAATCAGATATAACTGAAGAGATTTTAGGTTGTCTGACTTCCCAAATAAAGAGCTCTTGTTTCATTTTAAACCCTTTGCAATTTGGGAAATGATACAGATTTAAACATTAGAGGAAGAATGCTTTTTACTTGGTTCATGGGATCCTCCTGCTGGATGAAATACGTCTGTTTTTTAAATGTAAAAATAAGTTTTTATTCAGGATGTTTAAATTTTGGGATGTATTTTGAGTGTAGCTGAATCTTAATATATTAAAACAATGGGTAATGTTCTTTTTTCTAAAATATAAATATGCATACATATTAGTGCTTTGAAATTGCAAACCTTGTAACTATTTTTGGAACTGTGTATTCCAGATGGGATTCTTCAAAAGAAAATACAAGCATTTTCCTGAGGAAAAAAATGGAAGTGAAAGTTTGGAATTTTTTAAACATATTCACAATAATGCCTCAGAGTAGGACGTTTGGTAGAAGTTAAGAACTATCTGCTACAAGAACTGTTAAGTCGTAAGCCCCCATATCATTATGTGAAAGGAATAGCCATCAAAACGGGCTTCCAAAAGCACAAATCATAGAAAACTCTGAAGGATAAACATTTTCAAGAGTTCTAATCAAAAGGAAAGAAAAATTCAAAATGCACGAACAAGGAAACACTAGGAATTGAAAAGGAGCATTGTACTAATCATACTTGAATCGTGAATGTATAACCTCGCTTTCCAAGACATTGCAGTGTTCAGGAGGATGCAAAATTAGACCAGTTTTAGTCTCCACACAGTGTAGACCTGTGTTCTTCCCTTCTAGTTCCTAAAATGAAACCAGTGACATCGTTTTTTTAGATTTGCTGCTGACAATTTTCATTCTACTTTCTCCACCTTGCTCTGGAAATATTGGGAACATTCAGGTAAGAAGAACAATTCAAAACGCCCTGACGATGTCTCCTCGAATTGTGATGAAATGTTTGCAACCAAATTGTCAAGCTTGGAGCTCAAACCAACAGCCTAATTACCAACCCAATACTCAAACACATTTCAAGAAGAACTATGCTTATATGTAGAATCTCTCCAGTGAAAGGAGGTAATTTTTTAATGAAAGGGAACAACATACGATCTTGAATGTCCCCTCCATTGTATCTGTTCAGACCTGCCATGCAACTAACCCTGGAATATTGGCACACTCTATTAGTAGGGACCCTACTGAGAGAAAGTGCTTCCTTGGTAGGGAATGAGGGGGTCAGGTCAGTGGAGAGGAAGAAACTAACTTGGTTGTGAGCTCTTCCTATGTATCTTGAACTGAAAACCCAAATGATATAATACAGCTTTGGGCTCAAGGTCTGTATGAGACTTTTGTTGTTGTGTGACTCTCAACCAAGTTTTGAGGGTTCTACCTGGCTGGGTTGGAGAAGTCCTCCCATTGTGTAAAATCAGGGAAATGGCAGTTACCACTTCTTATGCAATCATTTTATTTATTTTTGTATTTTGAAGAAATAGAATATTTGCCTAATATCTAACGTCTAATCTTTAGACAAATATATTTTCTTGCACACATTATACAGGTTCAGAGTGTTTAGCATAAGACTTAAGAAGATGGTAAAGTACTGCACTTTAACCCCAAGATGATTATTATTTGAACATCAGTTGTACCTCAAAGGCTCGAAAGCATGAATGCATTAAAGACTCTGATTTTTTTAAAAAAACAATCTGTTCTATCACTTTATACCCTACACTGTAAAAGAACAATCACCAACATTGAACTAATAAAATATTAACTAAAATGGAACATGGAGCTGTCAAATAATTGTAGATATTTGAATTAATCCCTAAATACAATTTTCATGTCATATTTTTAAAGTGAATATTTACAAACATCAACATTATTAACAATTAGACTTTCCCTATATAGTTTACTTATGAATGCTGGTATTTACAATGTTGTGTCATTTAACTCTCTGGAAAGGCTAAAACACTTATTTAAAAATGAACAGTTTATTTTCTGACAATCTTTCCTATACCCTCCATGTTAACAATGTAAATTATCACCGTAATTTGCTTACTAATCTTTCATACAGAGGCTGCAAACCTCTGTATTAGACACAAATGTTTGTACAGTATTTTCTATCTTTAAAAAGTATTAAGCTCTACTGGGACTACTGCAATGTGCTCAAGATCTCCTTGAGAAGTACTTGGAAGCTTCAGCTGATACAAAATGCAGAAACACAGATTGTAAATGATGTTGGCTATTTGGCACATGTGACACCATTGCTTCGGGAACTGCCAGTGTGCTTTTGTGTGGAATTCAAGGTGCTGGTTATCGCTTTTAAAGCCCTTATGAGATTTAACTAAATGACTTTCTTCTCCCCTTGTTTCTGCTCAACCAATCTGATCCAGCAGGATGGGCATGCTTTGGGTCACATCAGCCAAGGAATGTCACCATGAGATGTCCCTTTTCTGCCATAGTGTTCCTATCCTCTGGAACACACTCCCTCCTGAGATTAGGATGGCCTCAACCTTGCTGGCCTTCTGGAAGACCTTGAAGACCTAGCAATGTGCCTGGGCCTCAGATCCCAAGTGTGTGGTAATATTGACACTGACAGTATATCATCTCTTGGTTTCTATTTGTATTTCATTTCTTCTGGCAGTGTTTTAATCATAGTTTGCCATGCAGAGACACTGGTTTGAGATGGGCAGCTATACAAATTGAGTAAATAATTAAATTTTCAATTCAGAATCGAGCTGGAAGGGATCTTTGAGACTGTCTAATCCAACCCCCTGCTCAAGTAGGAGATCCTATGCCATTCCAGAGAAGTGGCTGTCCTGTCTCTTCTTAAAAAGACAGGACAGCCACTATAGTGATGAAGCACCCACAACTTCGGAAGGCAAGCTGTTCAACTGGTTAATTGCTCTCACCATTAGGAATTTTCTCTGTTTTAGGTTGCTTCTCTCCATTGTAGTTTCCATCCGTCATTTCTTGTCCTGCCCTTCTATACTGGAAAATAAGTTGATCCATTCTTCTTTGTGGCAGCTCCTCAAATACTGGCATACTGCGCTCATGTCCCCCCTAGTACTTCTTTTCTCTAGATTATCCTTATCCTAATCCTGCAACCATTCTTCATGTTTTTGTCTCCGGGCCTTTAATCATCCTAGTTGCTCTTCTCTGCACTTTTTCCAAAGTCTCAACATCTTTTTTGTAATGTGACCAAAACTGGATGCAGTATTCCAGCCTTACTAAGGCTTTATAAAGCGATACTAAAACTTCATGTGATTTTGATTCTATGCCTCTGTTTATACAACCAAGGATTATATTAGCTTTTTTGGCTATTGCCAAAAAACTGACTCTTATTTTAAGTGACCATCCACTAGGATTCCAAGGTCTCTCTCTGTTATTCTTTTTTCACCTAATCTGTACTTGTACCTTTGATTTTTCCAGTCTAAATGCAAAACCTTGCTTTCCTCCACATTAAATTTAATTTTGTTGGATACAGCCTATTGTTCAAGTCTGTCAAGATCCTTTTGGAACCTGCGTTTGTCTTCCAGGGTGTTGGATATTCCTGCCAGTTTAGTGTCATCTGCAAATTTTATTCCTTCACCTAAGTCATTTATGTTATGTTATTTTATAAATACTAGGGCGGTGATAAATCTATGAAAGTCTTCTCAGTGAATGGAACCATACATGAAAATCCTTTCTTGAAATTATTAAAGCAGGCAGGTCTTTCAGAAGCTGATCTCATCTTACTTTGCATTTGCATGAAATGGATGTTTATGCACAGAGACAACTGGGAGCAGCTGGATGAAAAAGGCAGCTGAGTTAATCATTAAAAAGGAGTGCATTGAATGCAGTCCCATTTATTACAGAACCCCTCTTTCAAAGAATCTACACATCCCCAGTGATGTTAATAATTGTGTTAGTCAGAGTGCCAGTTTGGTTTAGTGGTAAGGCACCAGGGTAAAAACTGAAAGACCTCAGGTCCTAGCCCGGCCTTGAGCACAAAGCCAGCTGGGTAACCTTGGGACAGTCACTTTCAGCCCTAGGAAGGAGGCAATGATGACCCTCTTCTGAAAAATCTTGCCAAGAAAACTGTCTGGAAAGTCCAAAAACTTGACACAATTGAACAGAAGAAAAATTCTAGATATATAGCAAGCAGGGAATAGACTTCGTAGTAACACACACAAATAGTTGTAATAACAATCAAAATATATATAAGTGAAAGAACTTGCAATGAAGACATCTTACTATGTTTCCAAGATATGGTCATCTTCCAAATAGGTGGACTTTTTACAAAATGAAACAATGCAAAGAATTTTGTGCTTTTGCTGTATTTTATTTACAAATGAATTAGATAAGGAACAGAGGCTTAATATAAGGCCACAATGTACAAATACACTGATTTCTATTTCATAAACCATCCAAAATCTGCCAAATGATTATCATTAAAACTATGTTGACATGTCTAGTTGATACGTCAACTTCAACTTCTATTTACTCATATAAAATCATAATTCATCACTAAGTGTTTTAGTTGTTTTGCTTTAAAGAAACTGCAAAATGTTCTCGGTTAGTACAATGCAGATATTGTATATTTCTATTTCAATTAAAAACTGGATAATTTTATATGTTAACTCACCTCAAACATCCTGTAATTTGTGAATTATTAGAAAGGAGTCCTTAAGATGTTCTAAAAAAGTCAGGTGAATGCCCAGTTTAGTTTAATGGGTTCATTCATTACAATCAAGTATTAGAAGACCAGAACCAAATCCAGAACTCCTGATCTAGAAGCAAAGTTCAATCATAGAAAAATGGCTGTGTTCAAATTAATGTTTGTTTTGCCTTCAGTACAATGCTTCTCCATTGTGAGGTGGAGACAGCAGCCAGGAGTGGGTTCAGCTCGTGCCAATCAGATAAGGACTGAGCCTGTCAAAGCTAAATCCCGCCCCTTAGCACGGGGCTTCCCAGCTTTGCTCAGTCCTTCAGACTGGACTGTTGTGTGGAAAATTTCTCCTTCACCCTTTTTTCCTATGATCTTCAAAATTTTTGGATTTTTCGGCTTTTGACCTTTGGACCGTTCTCTTTGACCATTCTGTGGCTCTCTGGACATCTGATTGATTTCTGAGTGAGGAGGTTTGCCCCTTACAGGATTCTCCCCCTTTAAGTTTTAAAAATTTTATCCCTCCACTGGCCATTTAGTGGGGGTGGTGGAGCGTAGCGCTCCCGTGGGGAGCTAGAGCCGCTTAAATTAGCCTAATTAAGGCTCCTGGCATTTAAAGCGAACTTGTTTAATTCAGCGGAGCTGTTGCGCTCCCGTTTCACTCACAGACGCCTCCATTTCAAAGTTCGTTTATTCTGAGGGAGAAATACCGTTCTTCCCCTTTAAATTACTATTTGAGGCCGTTAACTGCCTCAGCTGTTTGTCGGACCTCGCTTAAATAGCGGGTCCTTTACTGCCTTCCTTTCTAATTTCGGCAGAAAGCCTCTTGTAGCTAAGGCTTGCTGTTTTATTTAATTGAGGCGAGTCCTATTGGCACTGTGGAGATAATTACACTCTCTCCAGCTATAATCTCCATTAAATTGTGAGCTTAAGTTGGGGGGGGGGAATAATTCCTATCCCCCTCAGTTTAAAAAAAAAAAAAAATCGCTGCTGCCTTTGCCTGCCTCAGCGACTCCTTGGACCTAGCATAATTGGCAGGTCCTTTGCTGGGCTCTTACTACATTTCAAGGTTTGCCCCTTTGAACTGAAATTAACTGTGGAGCTCTCGCGCTTCCCTTGATTGTGGGCGTGGCCGCCATTTTGTGGCGAATTTTTCACATAACGACCTTGATTTTTTTCTGTGTCCCTTTGTAATTAGGACATAACGCCTCAACTTCCTTATTGAAATCTTACAAATTTCCTAGAGAAATTAATACCTTGCTGGACTGTTGCCATAATCGGAATTTCAAGGGCAACAAATTTATTACAATTATCAGAAGCAATTTAGGCGGCCATTTTGGTACTTCAAGTGAGAGTGATTTATACTCATTGTCCTACTTTAGCCATGCCTAAAGCAACAGGCAAGAGCAAACATGGCCGCAAGGCCTCTGTACAGCAGCAGTCCTTGTCTGCTCAAATAGAGTCGGGGGTCTCCTCTATAGCTGAACTTTCAGGTCCAGAAGTCTCTGAGCCCAATAATGCCATGACTCTTCACAAAGGTGCTCATCTGTCTTCCTCCCGTGCTAACCTGCGCAGGGATAATTTTTTAAAGAAGCGGGGATCTAAAACTAACGTCCTCCAGATTCCATCGTCTAGGCCTGACCCTATGGTCTTGGAAGTGGATCCTCTGCAATCACCACTTACCCCTGACCAAATTTCCCTTCAAGATTGTCCCTTGGACATTCATACTGATGATCTCTGGGGTCCAGGCATTAGAGTGGATTCACTTACTTCAGATCCTAATCCACAAACTACAACTAATCAACCTCCTCCAATTGCAGATTCTGCTCCAGTTAACTCTCTTCCGAGGGTCGAGCCAATGTCTGATCAATTTCACACTGTCCTTCGACCAGAGGACATTCAAAAGATGATCACAGCAGCTGTGCAACAGTCCTTAGCTGCCCATAAATTGTCTCATTCTGACCAAGCATCTGCTATATCGGTTGTATCCCACTCATCGCCCTCTTCAGAAGGCGAAGGTGAAGACGACTTGTTATCTATAGCTGCTTCTCATTCTCCAACTCCTTCTGGCGTGAGTCATCCTTCTCTCTATGCTGATCCTGATTCTCAGGAACCACAACTATCGGAAGACGAGGATCTGCCTCCGGAACAGCCTCCTTTTACTGGTCTGTTTCCTCAAAACCTGTTTAAATCCCTTTTATTTAAGGCGATTAATGCAGCTCAGTTGAGTAATTCTTCCCATCCTAAACCTACTCCACCTGAGGGTACGCTAAATCCCTTATTTGCAGAGCCTCCTAAATCAGTAACGTCAATACCTACACCACCTCTCTTTCTAGACGTTATCAGGAAACAATGGGTTTCTCCAACTTCGGCACCTGTACCATCTACCACAGATCGGAAGAATTTCTCCGTTTCATCTGATTTATCCACCTTACTTCAGATTCCCACAGTGGACGCTCCGGTTGCTGCATTACTTTCTCATTCTACAGCTCCAGGTGATCCTGAGGAGAATCTTCGTCCTGAGGAACGACGATCAGAGCAAGTCCTCCAGCGAGCTCATTTGGCGGCTTCATGGGCCATTCGTTCTGCTTCCACCGCATCGTTCTTTAATCGTTCTACACTTCTTTGGTTACGTCAACTTCAGGACAAGCTTTCTACGTCTGATCCTAAACTTCGTCAAGACATCAACAAGATAGTTGCAGCGGTTCAATTCTCTGCGGATGCAACGTTGAATTCTGTTCGCTTCGCTTCCAAATCCTTAGCCTCAACTGTAGCTGCACGTCGACTGATTTGGCTGCGTCATTGGCCTTCTGACACCCGGCATAAATGGCGTTTGGCATCTGTTCCCTTTTTGGGGGAAAAGTTGTTTGGGGAACCTCTAGAAGCTTTCCTAATAGAGACCAAGGACAAAAGAAAAGTTTTACCCACCTTTTTTCGTAGGGGAGATTCCAGATACTCACCTTACCCACCTCGTAACCAGTTCCGACCTTCGGATGGGGGTCCCGGATCTTCTAGGGGTATGAGTCAGTTTAATTCCAGGCAACGAGGTTTTCAGGATAAACAGGGAAGGGGTAGACCTTTCATGTCAAAACGGCCCTTTCGAGGGGGAGGGGGTCGTTCATTCCGTCGCCGTCGCTAGTGATGTTCCGGATCCTCCCGTGGGCGGCAGATTGGGCCTCTTCACCACCACGTGGGAACACACTACTTCTGATTGTTGGGTCCTGGCCTCCATTAGATCTGGTTTGGCCATCGAATTTGTCTCCACCCCTCCTTCTTCCTTCATCCGTTGTCCCAGGTCGAGTAGCTCCGAGCGTAGATCCCTCATGAAATCGGCTATTGACCATCTCCTGAATATTAGGGCCATTCAACCGGTGCCTCATGAGGAGTGGGGCCAAGGGTTCTACTCTCGGGTCTTTCTCGTTCCTAAATCCTCAGGTGGGTGGAGACCCATTCTGGACCTTAAGCGTTTGAACCAATTTGTGGTGTACAGACGTTTCAAAATGCAATCTTTACGATCCATTTTAGACGGCATTCGGAGGGGCGATCTCCTCTGTTCCATTGATTTAACTGAAGCTTACCTGCATATCCCTATACGAATTGCCCATAGAAAGTTCCTTCGCTTCTGTTACGAAGGGAAACATTTTCAGTATAGAGCTCTCCCCTTTGGGCTTTCATCAGCCCCACGTACCTTCACTAAGATATTGGCGGCTCTAGCAGCTTCACTTAGACTCCAATCTATACGTCTCCAGTGTTATCTGGATGACATCCTGATTATGTCATCTTCCTCCCTTCAAGCCCGGTCGGACCTGGGTCTTACCATTCAGACACTGTCGACCCATGGGTTTTCTATTAATATTGAAAAGAGCCATCTGACCCCTTCCACTAGGATTGTTCACTTAGGAGCAATCATAGATTCTGCTGAAGGCAAAGTTTATTTATCAAAAGAACGTCAAAAAGGTTTGTCATCTATGGTGACTACTATCATATGGGATAAGAGGGCTTCCCCCTTAGTCCTTTCTAAATTGTTAGGCAAGATGGTTTCGGCTATAGATATTATCCCCTGGGCTAGATTCCACTTGAGGGAGCTTCAGTGGTTTCTTTTACCTTTACAGAAGTCGGGGAAGGGCACCTCTCCGACCAGAATCTCCATACCCAGGGAGGTGCTTGCATCCCTTCGATGGTGGCGCTCCAAGGCCATTTCCAAAGGGTGTTTTTTCCTGGACAGAGACTGGATAATTGTCACCACCGACGCCAGCAAGCTCGGATGGGGCGCACATTGCAAGACTCAAGTGGCTCAAGGCAGGTGGTCCCCCAAAGAAGCGTCACGGAGCATAAATTGGCTGGAACTCCGTGCGGTTGTTCTTGCTCTTCGAACCTTCCATCATCTAGTGGCGGGTGCTCATGTATTGATCTTAACCGACAACGTCTCCACAAAGGCTCATATAAATCGCCAAGGGGGCACCAGATCTCGGTTGCTGATGTCGGAAGCCAAACAACTTTGTCTTTGGGCGGAACGTCATTTACTCTCCCTCAAAGCAGAACATATTTCGGGAGAGTCGAACATTCAAGCGGACTGGCTGAGTCGTCAGTTGCTGGATCAATCAGAATGGCATCTCCATCCACGGATATTTCAGGCAATCATGATTCACTTCGGAAGACCGGTGGTAGACCTTTTCGCATCCACAGAAAACGCTCAGCTACCCAGATTTTTTCCCCGGTACCGTGTTCCTCAGGCAGAAGCAGTAGATGCTCTACGTTCTCCATGGCCTCCAGGCCTCCTGTTTGCCTTTCCTCCGATCCCCCTCCTCCCGAGAGTCCTCAGGAAGGTGGTTTGGGAAAAAGCGGAGATAATTTTGATAGCTCCGCACTGGCCTCGGAGATCATGGTTCTCCGACCTTGTGAACCTGTCAGTGGCTCCTCAGTGGACGCTTCCTTGTCCGACCGATTGCCTCAGCCAGGGACAAATACTACACCCAGACCCCCAGTGGCTACAGCTGACCGCTTGGCGGTTGAGCGGAGCGAGCTCCAGCGCAGCGAGGTCCCACTTGATGTAATTAGTATAATCCAGGCCTCTCGTCGTCCTTCCACTAATAGAATCTATTCAGCCACATGGAAGGCGTTCTGTGACTGGTGCTCTTCTCAGGACATTGTTCCGCTTAAAGCTTCTGTGACGCACGTTCTCAGGTTCCTGAGGGCAGGTTTACTTAAAGGACTTGCACCGAATACTTTAAGGCGACAGGTAGCTGCAATCTCGTCATTGTTATCCCTCAACTCCCTTCATCCTCTATCACAACATCCACTTGTTAAGCGTTTTCTTCGAGAGGCATCCAACCTATGTCCACCTCCTTTACACAGATATCCCACTTGGGACCTGACTATTGTGTTAAACTCACTCACGGGTCCTCCATATGAACCTTTACAAACGGCCAGTCTTCGACTGCTGTCATGCAAAGTATCCTTTCTAGTAGCAATTACCTCTGCTCGCCGCATTTCAGAGCTTGCGGCTTTGTCAATGAGGAGCGATTTATGTATTTTTCATGAGGACCGAGTAATTCTAAGGTTAGATCCCACATTCATACCAAAAGTCAATTCAACATTCCATCATTTACAGGAGTTGATTCTACCAAACTTCTGTCCGCATCCTTCGCACCCTTTGGAACTGAAATGGCATACGTTAGACGTTCACAGGGCCCTTCGTATTTATCTAGCACGTACAGCGGACTTTCGACGATCCGAATCCCTCTTTGTGTCATTTCTTCCTGCATCCTTGGGATCCAAAGTATCCTCGTCAACGATAGGTCGTTGGATCAGGTACACAATAGCTACTGCATATGAACTTCAATCTTTGATTCCACCTTTGGCGATAACGGCTCATTCGACAAGAAGCGCTTCAACCTCGGCAGCCTGGACAACTCAAGCTTCTCTACTTGAAATTTGCAGGGCCGCTACTTGGACTACGCCATCACCATTCATTCATCATTACAAAATCGACCAATTTGCGTCAGCTGAAGCTTCGTTTGGACGCAGAGTGCTTCAGAAGGTTATGGGTGATGGAGAGTCATTGGTCCAGACTGTCCCACCCTGAATTTGGGACGTTAATCTTAGGTATGTCCCACTCCTGGCTGCTGTCTCCACCTCACAATGGAGAAGGGGCGTTGGTCCTATCTGACACGCACCTTCTCGTTGGGTGGAGACAGCAGCCAGTCCCTCCCTTACAGTCTGGACGATTTTAATTCTTGTTTGTAATTTCTTCCACACTTAGCCTGTCTTCATCCTTCACAAAGCTGGGAAGCCCCGTGCTAAGGGGCGGGATTTAGCTTTGACAGGCTCAGTCCTTATCTGATTGGCACGAGCTGAACCCACTCCTGGCTGCTGTCTCCACCCAACGAGAAGGTGCGTGTCAGGTAGGACCAACGCCCCTTTCAAAACTTTTCCCTTTATTACCTCAAAACTGCTTATCATAAAGAGCCTCGGTGGTGCAGTGGTTAGAGTGCAGTATTACAGGCTACTTCTGCTGACTGCCGGATGCCTGCAATTTGGCAGTTCAAATACCACCAGGCTCAAAGCTGATTCAGCCTTCCATCCTTCTGAGGTCAGTAAAATGAGGACCCAAATTGTTGGGGGCAATATGCTGACTCTGTAAACCGCTTAGAGAGGACTATAAAGTTGTTTTTTTCCCAATGTAGGTTAAACCCTTTTAATTTTAATATCCCTGTTGTGATTGGGTAATGGGTTTATGGGTAATTACCCAAAGTGGGGGGAACACTTATCCAATTCTCTCATGGAACTATGGTGTATTGTATTCTTGGAGATTGCTAGATTTCCATAAAATAGAATTTGAAAAGCCCTGGTACAGTACAGGTACGATGTTTTAAGTCAGCTCATTTCCTACGCAAAGGACACCATCTACTTGGGGGCAGTCAGTGAATTTTTTCCTCATCACTTTGACCTAGCTGTTTAAAAAATGATAATCCCTATTTTAGGGATATCATATTTTTCTGAGTATAAGACGCACCGGAGTATAAGACGCACCTACCTTTTTTGGTGAGGAAAAGAAGAAAAAGAAATCTTCGTCTGCCCTTGAGCAATTTTGCCTCGTTGCAGGAAACAGCCTGCTTTACTTTCATTTTCGTTTTCAGCATAGCTTGATTAGCACAAGGAAAAAAAATCTGCTCCAGCAATTTACCTCTTTGCAGCAAATAGCAGAGCTCTGCACAAAACAGCTGAGAGCAAATCAGCTGAGAGTCAGGAGGTGATCCAATCAACTTGTGCTAATTAGGCTATGCTAAAGCTGAAAGGAACTGTTTTTTCTTGCTGTTTGCTTGCAATGAGGTAACTGCTGCGAGGCAGAAGCCAAAGGGTGGGGGCCGATGGGTGGGCAGGGCTACATTCAGTGTATAAGACGCACCTAAATTTTCACCCCCTTTTGGGGGGGGGGGAAAGGTGCATCTTATATTCTGAAAAATATGGTAAATACCCTCTAGTTTTGTCTGAAAACAATGAAGTTACACACGAACCTAAAATAATTTTAAAACTGAAAGAGCCGGCTTCCCCAAAGTCTATGTTATTTCTCTAAAATTCACCCCTAATTATTCTTGAAAATTTGTCAAAGCTACAGGGGTGTGATTTGCGTACAAAACCCAAAACAGGAATCACAAAATAGGCCTCAATCCAACCTGAAGGTGAATCCGACAGCATTTGTCCTGATAAGAAAGTGGGTATTTTCCCATGACTCTGAACTTTGTTCTGAGTTGAATCTTGAGATACAGTACACTACATACTTCTAACTTGAATCATCCAGGCTTCCATATTCTTTATGCAATTTTTGTCATATCAATATGATTGGGGTGGAAAGTAGGTAACTTTTTTTTCCATAGATTATTTCTAAATACAACTGCAGGATTCTTTCAGATTATCCAAAATAACAACATTTCCTCCATACAGATTAATCAACTGGGGATGTACCCTGAAAATGAAAGAAATACACACACAAAAATTATGATCGTATTACTGCTTTATCTGAATATGTACTTTTTCATGTGTTTTTGAAAAAAAATACTGTAGATGTATAGAAAAAATTAGAAGAAAAATCATTTCCCCCTATAGTTCTCTTCACACAAATGGGAATCTAATTTGGGAAAGTATTTCTGAGTAATTAATTTGTATAACAAATAAATTGAGGAAAATGGAACTGATAGAGCCAAGCATGAAACTGATAGAGCCAAATATTGCTGAGAATTTGATTGTTATTTTGTGTGTTTTTATTTTAACTTGTAACTCAAATTAGCTTCAGCCACATATCTCAACTTTTTGACAGGCTTAAAAAAGAATGCAGCAAGTACAAGTGGTCCTTGACTTAGAGCAGTTCATTCAGTGACCATTTGAAGCTACAACAGCACTGAAAATAGTGACTTATGAGTGTTTTTCACAGTTGCAATCTTTGCAGCATCCCAGTGGTCATGTGATCAAAATTCAGCTGCTTGGCAACTGGTTCATCCCATTCTAAGGTCATGGGATCCCCTTTTGTGACCTTCTGACAAGCAAAGTCAAAGTGGAAGCCAGATTCATTTAACAATCGGGTTACTAACTTATCAACCACAGTGATTCACTTAACAACTGAGTCAAGAAAAGTCGTAAAATGGGGCAGAATTCACTGAACAAATGTCTCACTGAAGAACAGAAATTTTGGGCTCAATTGTGGTCATAATTCTAGGATTACCTGTATACTTAAAGTCTAACTGGAGAATATACTTACTCCAGATATACTTCCAGATTCCAACAAGCAAGGATATACAAAAACACAGTGTTTGATTTAAAAACCTTACTGATTGGAAAATAGCACTGAGATATTTGTTACCTGACATTAAGCTCTAAACTGACATTTTCAATATGTGTGTCATAAAGGATTGGCATGCCAGAGTGTCTTGCCTAATCCTGTATACTTTGCAGCTGGATATATTGGTATCAGACAATAAAAACCATAAACTCTACAATTCAAGTCTATAGATTACAGATTGTATTTGGATGTATCTGCTCATATGCAAATATAACATAAATGTCAGGTAGAGATAGGCATGATTATGTTTTTCCATTACGAAATGCTCTTTGCGTCAAATGTAACATTTGGCTATGGTCCAAGAAGAGAAGTAGGCCATCATACAGCAGTGGACAGAAAAATATATTACTGTGAAACTTTAAAGGGACAAGCCACTTAAATACTCCAACTTTCTCATTACTCCTAGATCATCTTAGGGCAAATATCTTTCTGCAAGAAATTAGAACCAAAAACTGGCTCACTGTGAATTTTCTCATTATCCAATGTAGAATGTGGAAATATACCATACAAAGCTTATGCTAAACTAAAAGGAATAACCAACACTTGTTGTTCAAACATGACAAAATGTACTCCTACCGGATATGAACTTCTGTTGCCCATTCCACTAAATCTCCATCTATATTCCAGGGATAAGTATTTTCTTCAGAATCTATACAATTTAGATTATCTGCAGGGATATGTTTCATTCCAATTCTTGGACAGACTTTTACTTCTTCAACAACGTAAGTATCAATAAAAGGAAAGCTGAACTAAAATACAAAGCATAAACACAACAGTTGAAAAAATAGATATCTAATTTTTCTAATATGTATCTAATATGTCTGCTTCCATTATAGAGTAGAAAACTAATGCTAGAAGACAAAATAATATATCTGAACATTTTAGCATTCTTATAGAAAATTTGAATGGGCTTTGGAGAATGGAATTTGCAAAACAAAGTTTCAATTTTAAAAAATTATTCTACATTTTGCTATGTGATTTTATTTTTTCTGTTGATTCTGCAGCATTGGTAAAATTAAGAAATAAATGGTACTCTCACCCAAACACATCTTAGGAAAACATGTATATGCTTAATTCTGCATTGGATGATTGACCTTCCTTAGTTCATCCTTAGCTCATCCTTAGCTCATCCTTGGATACCAGGCTTATAGTATTGGGTCATTATTGTGAACCATGCTGAATACCCATAAATCCTGATCTATATTTCCCAAACTATAAAGGGATGATCCTTGGTACTTATTAACCAAGTACTATAATACATCACATTGTGAAAATAGGCTCAGATTCTTTCCACCTCTCCCTCTGCAATCCAAACCAAATATACTGTGTTGAATAAATGTTGGGTAGAAGTGTTTGCTATCATGTTTTGTATCAATTATCTGAAAGGTATTTACATGATTGCGGTAAATCATAATCTCGGAGAGTCTTTCTTTTGGCTCCTCCTATCACTATCATTAAATACTGGCTCCCCAAATTTAAAAACCCAAGAATTTAAAACACCCAGTCCGAATTCTTGTTAAGCTAGTCCAGCTTGTTGGAAAAGTAAGGTCTTAAGGGCACGGTGGAAGGTACGCAGGTCGGGGATCATGCGTATCCCCGGGGGCAGTTCATTCCAGAGGGCGGGTGCCCCCACAGAGAAGGCTCTCCCCCTGGGGGTCACCAGTCGACATTGCTTGGCCGACAGCACCCTAAGGAGCTCCTCTCTATGGGAGCATATTGGTCGGTGGGAGGCCATTGTTGGCAGAAGGCGGTCTCGTAAATGGAAGCTCAAACTTGTTTTCATGACAATATAGCTATCTACATATCCACTAATCAGAAGCCAATATAGCATATCCACTAATCAGAAGCCATGAAAAAATCAAGGTTTCTGTTCAATTTGTTGTGAGGATAATAAGCTGAAGTACTGTACTTGGTTCAGATATCAAAATAAAAAACCATAGAAGGAAATACAATGGTTATCTAGTCACTTTCATTGTCAGGAAGAGCTATATACTGTGTAGGAAAAATAAAAAAATCTACAAAATGTAACAAGCCTTCTCTTGCCCTAAATATAGGGCAAGAGAAGTCTATATTTAAATGGGTTTTAATATATGTTTAAATTATATATTTATACATTTATGTATTTTATGTATGCATATTTATGTATTTTACGTTTTATTGGGTTTATTTTTATTTGTTGTGAGCCGCCCTGAGTCCTAAGGAGATAGCGCGGCATACAAATTATATTAAATAAATAAATAAATAAAATAAATATAGCATTTGGGATTCTTAAAAAAATCAGTTTAGCAGATTTGTACTGTAGTATCTCATGTATGTAAGAACCATTTATAATAAAACTGCAACAGATGGACAGAAATAGGCTAATCAGACTTAGTCTGGTGATTTTCAAAATCAGAAAAAGGTAGGCTAATGTATTCTGACAGGAAGTTTAAGTCTCTTTACAAAAGCATTAAAACCTTATATCATAAATTATCTTTCACCTTAAATCTTTGTCTGGTTGTATTAAACTATCTTTTAAAATGCGATTTCTCCTCCTCCTATTTCTTTCTTTGACTTTTGGTGAATACAGCTGCTAAGAAAATTTAAATCAAATAACATCAGGTTGCAAACCTTTTACCTGGTTTTTCACACTAGCATATCTTTTCAAATGTTTAATGAATTCTTGCCGGGAAGTATTCCTTACAGTTATAAGAGCTATGCTTCCATCATCCAATCTAGAAATGACACAGTTCAGTTAAGCGTGAATTAAATAATGCAATTTACAATGAATTAATCAGAAGACGATATAGTATAATCAGGAATCTACCTTAATAATCCAAGTAATTCATCTTTGCCTTTAAAAGTAAAATAATATTCAATGCATGACATTGTCAACCTTAATGTTCCCAGAAAATAACTGCATAGAATCTGCATAGGATAATATTTGTAGCTTTTCTCTGGACAATTGGCATATTGGAACAATAGCCAGTGACTAATAGGAATTAAGATGCAAGTAGAAGTGTGTGTGGTCTTAGTTTTTTTTAACTTTGTAGATACAGTAAGATCCCCCTCCCCCCATCTGTTCAATCGTGTCTAATTCTCAGAGATTGCCTTGCAATTTCTAAGCAAGATTTTTCAGAATTGGTTTACCATTCCTCTTTCTTAGGGCTTTGTGCTTAAGATGGGACTAAAACTCATAGTCACCCAGTTTCTAGAATTTATAGAAGGAACTATAAATTGTGGAAAATCTTGATATTAACACATTTTATCAATTTTTGAGTGGTCTTAGATATCACAAGTTGTCCACCAGGGTATTAGTTGAACCATTCTTTCAGATTTTGCAGCCAAAACAATGCCAGTGGGTATACAGAATGTATGGAATATTTATTATAATTACTAGTAGTAATATTACCCATATATTTTTATGAGGGAATTTAAAAAGATGTGAATTGTGGATAACTACTATATAAGCATAACTGACATATTTTCCTCAAACTGAGAGATGGGCAGCATTTAAATTTAATAAATAAATAAAATAAAAATATTTTATTACACAATTAATTAAAATAAATTTATTCCCTCACCTGTTTTTAAAATTTTTTTCTGTAATCCCAATTTCCTTTGCACAGTTATCCCCATCCATAACATTCAAAGGCTGGTGCAGTTTTTAGCCAACCCAAAATTACACAACTCCAAGATTTGCAACTCCAAAGTGGAAACATTAAAAGACTTCTATTTATTTCATTTTTTGAAGGTTTCAATTAGTTTTCATGATTTTGAGCCTTCTTCCCTTATGACTATGACATTTG
Organism: Masticophis lateralis; assembly: GCA_030761175.1. Taxonomy (NCBI): domain Eukaryota; kingdom Metazoa; phylum Chordata; class Lepidosauria; order Squamata; family Colubridae; genus Masticophis; species Masticophis lateralis. The sequence goes on along the minus strand of JAUDYJ010000001.1, from coordinate 195,793,090 downwards.
GAGTTGCTAAAAGCTATACTCAGCGAAGCCCAGAGGGCCACAGATTCTCCCTGCGTGCTGAGGTATTGGTGAATCATAAAATTAACAAGAGTCACAGTAATCTAGCAGCTGAACTACGTTTGGCAAATGTCAAAAATCTAAAAACAAGGTTGAAATGAAATTCTGGTCTTTCGTTGTCAGTTCGTTTTGCTTTTCCTTGTGCATGCAAGTTTTCCCTTTAATACTTATATTTAGCTTTCACAGTAACTGAATTTAATCAGTGAAAACCAAAGGTCTAGATTTCCCCATTAACAAAGCCCAAAGGAGATTATTACTTGTGACTACCACTTAAGTCAGACTTCTAAGATAATTTAATCACCATAATTATCCAATGATTATTCTAGATGGATGATCGCATCTGCCTGAACAAAAACTGATTACAATTCCCAAAGATGCAGAATCAACCATTGTTCAATTTTTTTTTCATCGTGCTCTCCCAACCCTGCGGTTCTAGATTGCGTGCAATCTAAGAAAGCCAAGCTTCTACAAGAAGGTGTTAAGGACATTAGTTTAATTCCACAAATCCTTACTGACCTGGTATTAGGAGCCAAGCCTCTTGGTGCCACTGAACAGAGACAAGGGATTGCCATAATGCTCACGTTCAGGAAGTGACCCTCGATTCTCTGCCACTCATCTGTGAGGTCTAAATATAACATACTGTATTAACTTCAAGTAACACTAATTATGTTTGATGAATGACTAAACTTGCAGACTTACCTGGTTTAAGTCTCCCTTCCTTCCTGCTAAAAATAACAAATTAAAAGTCACTAAAGGATGACAAAATAAATAAATAAAACACAGCTTGCTTGTCATGTAGTGAAAATAAACATCTAACACTGAATTAAAGCAAAAATGTCTTTATGAAAGAAAAGTTTAAATTCTGTATTAATCACATAATTTGAGAGAACACTTCATTGTTGAAGTAAACATGATTATTTTTTATTCATGTTTTAAGACAAAATATACTAATGGTAAAGTACTTACAGCACAGCAAAATCTAAATGAAACAAATTGACCCTTTTAGGAAAACACTGAATGCAGAATGCAATCTAACGAACATTAGCATATTAGTTAAATGATATGAAGCCTCATAGTTAAATTAATCAGAATTAATATTACGGACAAAATGAAGTTTGGCATTCATTAATCTCTAACTACTTACCTATCATTTTCTTGTGCATCTTGCTGTAGATGCTTCAATGGGAGGAATGATATTTCACAGTTTTCTGGTCTACAGACAGAACAAGATTTAGTTCCATACAAAGAAATATACAAAATGAATATCAAGGCCAGGGGTGAAATGCTCCCGGTTCGGACCAGATCACCCGATCTAGTAGCGATGGTGGCGGGTGGTTCGGAGAACCGGTAGCAAAAATCCCTGCCCCCCCCACATGCCCAGTTGAACCGCACAATCTTCAGAACATTTTTTTTTTACTTTTAAAAGCATTTTTTCTACAACTTCTGCTGAAAAAATGCTTTTGAAATTTTTTTTAAAAAGCCTCTGAAGATCATGCAGCTCAGCTGGGATCTCAGAGGCTTTTCAAAGCATTTTTTTCTGCAACCTCGTCTGGGGAAGAGGTCGTTTTAAAAATGCTTTGAACAGGCTCTGACTATCAGCCAACTCAGCTGGGATTGTCAGAGCCTTTTCAAAGCGTTTTTTTAATCACCTCTTCCCCAGAAGAGGTTGCAGAAAAAAATTCTTTAAAAGTCTCTCTGACAATCGCAGCTGAGTTGTCTGGCCGTCAGAGTGACTTTTCAAAGCATTTTTTTCTGCAACCTCTTCAGCAGAAGAGGTGGTTTAAAAAATGCTTTGAAAAGGCTCTGACAATCCCAGCTGAGTTCCTGACAGTCAGGTTTTTTCAAAGTATTTTTTTGCATTTGCAGAAAAAATGCTTTGAAAAGTTAAAATTAAAAAAAAAAAGTTGGCCACGCCCACTCAGTCACATTACCCCACCACCACCAAGCCATGCCCACAGAACCGGTAGTAACAAATTTTACATTTCACCCCGATCAAAGCTGAATATTGAACAGTATATTACAGAGTTTATACTAGAATAACTGCAGGAACAGAAATCCTATTTCAATAAAGTATTGAGAGACAGACAGACTAAATCCTCAACAGAATGAATGAAAAATGAATGTAAGAAAAGAAGATCTTGAAGTTCCATGGAGTAGACTGAACTACGTCCTACTGAACAGAAATATGAAAAACAACGCTTGGTAGAATAAAGACGTGAAAGAGGCTATGGATGAAAAATTAAGCAAGTAAGAGAATCACTTCCAAAAGACAGTAAAAAAGAATGGAGTCAAACAGAGCAAGGAACAGTAATTTTTTTTAAAAAGAGACAGAAAAATGCAGAACAATTTTAATTCTTTTTAATGGAAGCATCTCAATGCGCTAAACAAGGAGCCCTTGGCAGAATAAATATAAGACAAATATTAAAAATGATTAAATAGAATGAAATTAAAGTAAAGCAATGACAAAGGAATTGAGATTTTAGAGATTTGTACAGGAAGGAAACCGACATACTGAAGAGTGGGGTTGAAATAAAAGCTACATTAATGCTAAAAAAATGGTACAAAGGAAATAATACTGTCAATACATTGAAAAATTATAAGGCATTAATGTTTTTCATACAACACGAAAGAGAGCAAGTGTTTTCAGGAAAAAAAGTATGGGAGGATTGTTTGCTAAGTGTCCCCGAGAAAGTATTTAGAAGAATTCTGATTGAAAAAGTACGTGTGATAGTGAACAAAATTTCAGAAATGCAGTCTGCCTTTATGTTATACGTCAGGCCAGAATTCTTATTCTTTATGATTTTAGCAAATCATTGAAAAACATACTGTATGAATGTTAAAAAGGGAAGTTTGTATGTTTGCTAATTTACAGAAAGTGCATGGTAAACTGAATAGTCTTGAAATATACAATATTTTGCAAGAACAGTATACAATGGAAATAAATAAATATTTGAGAACAAGCGGAATGCTTAGAGAATGATTCAACAATGAGCAAAGAGCAAGATAAGGATGCAGAATAATCTGTTATTTAATGTATTCATGGACAAATGTACAACAAACACCTGAGTGTTAATGTTAGAGATGTTGTTCATTGGGTATATGAAGATATAAAGATGATACTGAATTGTGGGCTGGGAACACAAATGATTTGCAGAAAATATTAGACAGATTATATGATGCAATCAGGAGTGATGGATATAAAAATGAATAAATTAAAGACCAAACCTCTCATGTACAGAATAAATATTTGTTAAAAGTGGCTAAAATGACTTTATATAAAAATGTGCTTCTGCCTACTTTGTTCTAAAGAAGTAAAAGAAAATGCTCGTGGCAGAACAAAACATTTAAAAAATCAGCTGAATGTGGTGCAAATAGGCAATTAAAAAGTGTACATGGTGAAGAAAAGTCATTAAATAGGAACTGACAAGATCCTTTAAGGGGAAGGAAGGAGAGAATTGAAGAAAAGGCAACCATTCTCTGAATGTGGGGGAAGGAAGGAAGGGCTGCAGAGAAAAGTATGGAGTGATATAGTAAATAGTACTGTAAACTACATTTAGTTAAGAATCCCTTTTCTTTTTTCTTAACTCCTGCCTTTAATTTCTTTATCTCACTACTTCTCACTTTACATAACTGCACTTACTGAAAAGGGAAGAGCGTGATGGGCATGAATGGACAGATAGGTATAGAATTACTCCTTAACATTAGCCATTATCCTATGTGTCAGAGACCCTTGTAGACAGAGAGTTAAAGAACTGACTAGCGAGTAACAAGCCCTCCAAGATATAGAGAACGTATACTGACATTTATTCTTCCTAATCCCTTGAGCATTCAAGGGATTGAAAACATAAAGAGATCTAACCTCATCAGTCCAAACCAATAACTCACAGTAACGGTCAAAATAAAATATCTAACCAAGAAACTAACTGGATCTGACAGCAGCAGTTTGAGGATTGTTCACCTGCTCTCACACCAGCAGTGCCATTATTGGAACAGTCTCTGGTCCCTTCTTTCCCTCTAAGTAAGGCTTTCCAGCATGAGGAACCAGCCCTCTTCCCTCTGCCTGGGCGGTGGGTTGAGTCCCAGCCAGGAAGCACAGAAGGGTGGGGGAGTTTGTTTATGGAGCCCCGATAATCCAGCAGGTGCTTTCTCTGTAGGCTTCTCTTTGTCATCCTCTGGCATCTGCCAACTCCCTCAATCTTCTTCTTCTCCAATCCTCCCCCTCCCTGTTTTCTTCAGAGCAGCCTTATGCTTAGCAGACACTGAATCTCTAGGCACTCGTGCTCTGGTGCTCTGGTTTCCCCCCAAGAAGTCTGCTGTTTTCTCTTCACCACAATGTAAAATTGTCATTTTAGATTTTTGGGGAATTGCTAAAACTAGAATGCAAATAATCTAATTTGCATAGCATAATTACTCACTTAAAAATATCCCTACAGTAATACCACAATGATTTCAAATTCATCTTACCCGAGGCTTGCTAGGGTCTTGATTACAGCAAAATCTTTACGCTGATTTGGTGGAATCCAGCGATGCTTTTCAGCCAAGGCTAGAGTCCTTGATCCAAAGCCAAACATTGAAGAGAATCCAAAGCGAAGTAGCTTGATAGGGCTACTGAAGGTGCACATATCCACTGACTTTAGATGCCCTAATATTGTAGCATTAATACAAACACATGTATACATATGTATACGTACATTTTATAAGTGGACTCATTTCCTAGCTCTATTCTATGTTAATTGTAAAGGGGCAGGAGGATCAAAATCCTAGAACACAATTTTGTACAAGACACAAGAGTGCATTCCTGTGTTTGTATAAATCAAGAGGAGTGTGCCTTGGAGTGTGCCTCCAGGGGACAGCACTTAAATGGGACTCATACTCCATCAACGAAAACAACACCAAATAAGATTGTCACATTGCAATAAATTAAAAGCACGCAATATGAATAAAAATAAATTCCAGAAAGCATGTTCCATCCCACAGAAGATCTGAATCATAATTTTGACAAATGTTGGATAGAAGCCTGTTTATTCCATGTGTAAAAAACAAGGCCACTGGATATTTATTATTCTATTCCTTTCTAAAATTTCAGGTGTACAATACTTACCCAATATTATATGCAATGTTGCTGTTCGTGTATGTTGGATTCCATTCAGAGTATGTGCCAAAATATTGGTGGAACCTGTAAATATTAAAGAGAGAATAACTAAAAATATTCATGGGTTAATTCTCTAAATCAGCATGAAGAATTGTTATACAAAATTTACAAATGTAGAATGATCTCCAAATTAATGTAAAGAAAGATTTAATAAACTATGGTTTGCTTCTGTATGTAAATACACATTTTCAACATTGGCACAGTTGTAAAATCAACAATCAGATCAAGTTTATTGACCATATCTTTTCTCAATATTGAGCATTTAATTCAAGTGAGGATCCAACTATTTAAAAGGTAACACTGAAGTCATTCTTCATTTATATCTTGGTTTTGCAGAGGGCACTATTAAGAACTGTAATTCCATTTCTGCACTAACTGAACCAATGAAATGCAATAGATTTGGTTTTCCTGATTTTTAAATAACTGCTTGATAGGATTTGTTTTTTGTTCCAAGATTCTAGTCTCTTAATGACACTAAATAGAATAAAGATTTTGCTTAGTATACAAAGGAGTATACAAATAAGGTCAGGATAATTGTACTGAAGGAGTTCCTATTTGAGTTTTGGATTCAGTAAACAATGTTGGCAAGATCCCAGAATTCCCCATTTAAGCAATTTTGGCCTAATTATTGGTTTGACATATTGCATTATGTGAGCCAGCTATTGTTCACCAATTAAACAAATAACACCTTATTGCAATATATGAACAAAGCATTTGTTCAAACCCTAACTAATTATTTCATATTTCAGTTTGAGAATTATACATTACTAAATATTCCTTGCCCTATTGAGTTATCTTTTCGCACTTATTGCCTAACCTACCTAACAGAGAAACAAAAAGATCATAGGTGGGCAAAAAAGCAATTGGAACCAAAGGACTTCCGCCTTCCTGACAGCTTCTCCATTGAGTTTCTTTGTGGAAAGCTGGCAGGGAGCATTGGAAATCCATCCTTCCTTCCTTCCTTTCTCCCTCCCTCCCTCCCTCCCATTCCTGTCAGCTTCTCCATTTGTTTTGCTTGTGAAAAGCTTGTGTTTCCTTATGATACACCATTTCACACAGTTAAAGGTTACAGGAACAAGAGTTTTAGTAGTGCATCAGTTTTATTTATCATTACAATGACTTCTCTTGATTAACTTTTATTTGGTATTGAAAATATATTAGTATATAATAAATATTGATCAAATATTTACAGTTGCAAGTTTTGACAGGAAACTGAAAGTAAAGGCTTGACAGGTAACTGAAAGTAAAGAGCCGCAGTGGTGCAGAGCCGCAGTGACACAGTGGTTAGAATGCAATACTGCAGGCTACTTCTGCTGATTGCTGGCTGCCTGCAATTTAGCAGATCGAATCTCACCTGGCTCAAGGTTGACTCAGCCTTCCATCCTTCCGAGGTCGGTAAAATGAGGACCCAAATTGTTGGGGGCAATATGCTGACTCTGTAAACTGCTTAGAGAGGGCTGTAAAACACTGTGAAGTGGTATGTGAGTCTAAATACTATTGCTATGCTATTACTCCTTTGGAGAATTAAAATTTCCTATTTCCCTAGTGGTGGCTCTGGGTAGCAGTATTAAGAACTACTTATTAATAGCTATCATAGAAATATTTAAATTGTAGCATTTTTTTCTCACACCATGTTCCAAACACTTATTCCAAGAAGTGATACAATCTACAATCTTTTCTGCTTAACACTAATATTAACTTGCTAACCAATTTTCATTCCCAAGAATACAAAATAGCAAGAATAAAGACAAAAGTATCTATAGTTTAAGCAAAGCATGACTGATAAGATACCAGACAGAAATTGTGAAGGGAAATGTCCTTGGAAGTATAAGCACTCCTGCAGAACAATTAACTTAATTAACCAGACATCATGAATATTCATAAGTCTGTTAATGTGTCCCTCATCCAAATAGATAAATGTGATGTAATGACTTCCTAGTCATGCATATCTAAGAGTCTCATGAAAACTGCACCAACACTGTGATGCTTTGCCCAAGCCATAATGGAAGCTAAGTCTCATAACAATATTTTACTCTCCACAAATTAATTGGAAGCAGAAATACATTGCAAATGACTGATTTAAGGTTGTAAGATTATATAGACAATATATAAATTTCTTTTGTTTTATAGCAATTACATTCCTTTTCCCTTGTCTTTCTAATTTTTTTCACTCCTTAGTCAAATAAGTCTATTGAGTTCCTTAGCTATTATTCATATTCATATTTTATGTGAATAAAAGCTAAGGAACTAAGTAGAGAAATAAACACTATTGTCATATAATAATTACAGCCATCCTTCATCTGATCTCTTTTATTTTGTCTGTAGTATAAATAGTATACTATAAATTTATAGTATAAATTTAGATCTCAGACTTATACAGAAATACGTTTACCCAAGGAAGGGCCTTGGTGGCGCAGCAGACTACAGTGCTGTAAAAGTAGCACTTGGCTGCCAGCTGCCTGCAATTACTGCAAGTTCAAATCTCACCAGACTCAAGGTTGACTCAGCCTTCCATCCTTCCGAGGTAGGTAAAATGAGGACCCGGATTGTGGGGGCAATAAGCTGATTTTGTATAAAAAAGAACACCGCTTGGGGGGGGCCAAAAGCCCTACTAAGCAGGTATATGAAGGCTATTGCTTAACGTATTGTAAGCCGCCCTGAGACTCCGGAGAAGGGTGGCATATAAATCGAACCAACCAACCAACCAACCAACCAACCAACCAACCAACCAACCAACCAACCAACCAATCAATAAATAAATAAATGTATGTGAGGATATTCATATGGGAAACAATAGCATACACGCCCTATTAAAATTTAGGAAATGGGTCACATAAAACCCCTTCCTTAAAATTCTATTTTTACAGTTAAACTCAGATGTAGTCATTTAAGTTTTGCATAAATATATGAAACAAACATTCAAACTCAGATAAAAGGTCCATATAGAGAGTAGTAAGAATAGCTGAGAGGATTATAGGAAGTTTGCTTCTCATTATTCAGGATACTACTTATAAGTATGTGCTTAGAGCTGGAAGTATTGTTAGAGACCCCACACACTAACCTCATGTTTTGTTTCTGTTGTTCCCCTCTGGGAGGAGGTTTCAAAGTATCTATAGCAGGACTACTAGATTCTGTAACAGTTTTGTTCCTTATGCCACCCGTCCTGTAAACTCTCAAGGTTCTTTTTTTTTGCCATGTACATGTATACATCTGAACTAGACTGTGATGTTTCTCTGTGATCCCAAGTGATAGATTAAGCTATAGAGCAGTAGTGGGTTTCAAATCCCGGCACTACTGGTTCGCGATTGGTAGTGCACGGGCATGCATGCTTGCTTTGAGAGTGTGTGGTGCTTCTGCGCATGCGCAGAGTGTTTTTCATGACGTCTAGGTGGGTGGGTGGGCGGAGCCTCTCACTTCTGCCGCTACTGGTTCGCCCAAACCGGAGCGAACCAGTAGAAACCCACTACTGCTAGAGAGGGACCTTCTCACTCAGAGTTGCTATCTCTATGCACATGGATCTCTCAACATTAAACCAACATGATTCAGGTTTGCTGTCTTTTCAGCATTGTTCATAAAATGGCATAGGGGCTAGTACATTTGCTATACAGTACTTCCATAAATAGTTCTTAAGTTAAAGGCAAGGACTGATTTTATAGGAGCCATACTTAAAAGTGTGAGAATGACCAAGAAAATAATTCCCATAGCTAAAGACTACTAAAAGACTACTTAACAAGATAAGCCATGTATCATGGGTTCATCGGAAGCAAAGGGTAAGAAAGTAATAGCAAAACAATATGCATTTTAAAAAAATCAAAATACCTATTATAAAATCTAGTAGAGATTCTTATTCATGCAACCTTCTTCATATTAACAACTACTGGTATGTACTCTCACCTGCTGGTATTATCCCAAGTGGAAGTTGTGATTTGACTGGTACAAGTGCAGTATCACAGTTCTTTCCAGCATCCATCTGGGCTCTAACCAAAAGACCATGAGCAGTCTCACTGGCAGTGCCATCTCCACCAACACAAACCACCCTACAAAATAATCAAATAATACCTGTAAGACGATTTAGAGTCAAGCATTGGATATTAGAAATTTATTAACTTTTCCAGGTAACTTATTAGCCAAGCTTAATTTTTATCTCTATAGAGAAAATAACTCCCACCTTGACTTTTTTTTATTAGTGAAGTCTGATAAGAATGGTCACCCAATACACTTTTTATTTTTTTAAAAAAATCACCGTTTCCTCCTTTGCAATCCCTTTTTTCCATTTTTCCCCACCATCAACCTGCATTGCATCCTGATACTGAATTATATAAAATACAGTTCTCACTGTAATTAAAAATCTCATTTGTAACAGTAATTAAATTCTCAAAAATTCATCATTATTAAATATTTGTATAAAGGCATGAATTCTATCAGATGAAATGTCTTAGACAATATATTAAATAAAAGTCAAAGAGTTATTTAATAAGATACCTTTCTGACCTCTTTTATTCTGGAACATTTTCCCTTTAAATAATTTGCCAAAAGGGCATGCAAACTGTATGGCATACTACTGAAAACATTTGCAGCTCTAAGCAGATGATAATGTAAATGAGAAGGAATCAGATTCTGTTAGCTTTTCACTTCTGCAGACACTTGTTGAATTTTTTTGTGAAAAGCTCTAATACAAGGGTCCACTCCCAAGCCATGGCCTATTCGGAATTGGGCTGCAAGAGTAGCTGGCTGGAGCGTGCCCATACACACTCACATGCATGCGTGTCAGCCCACCACTCATGCCGGCCCACCACTCACGCAAGGGCTGTATGCACACTGGTCTGCCACTCACGCAGCCCAGTTCCCCTTCCCCCCACCCCCTCAGTAAGGCTGCCAAGCCACAAAGGTTGGGGACTGCTGCTTTAATATATTGTTCGAAAGACTTTGTAATTCTTCTCAGGAAAATATTTGATGTAATTCTTTTTGCATACTAGAACTTCTATATCAAAAATTGGTTTCTAATCAATTATGACTTATAATGGTGATTACATGGGAACATTCATGTGAGCCCACTTTTATTATTGCATGAGTTTTTAGCATTATATTTTATGACTATAAACTACTTCGGGAGAACTGTTTTTAAAAGCCAAGTTAAGGCCTGCACTATAATGATAAAGGTGGCAAAGCATCAGTGCTTCTCCAAGTTTACCATGCTGACAGAATGTCAACTAGTGCCTCTGTTTAAGGTGGGCATCATTCTATTGGAGAAAGATGGCTAAGATGATCCCAACTCCCTAGTAGCTCTGATGCTGATCCTACATAGGATTGCTTTCTCTCTCAACATGCAGAGCAACAGCTTACGGGTCTTCCAAATTCATACTCTTACCTGACTATTGGAAAGATTCTTTGCCAGGCTTCAATGGATACATCGATTGCAGTCTTTGTTAGAGGAGGATAAGGCCCTAACGACAAGCCACTCAGTAATTCAAGACTGTATTACTTGGGGCGGCTTCTGAAGACTACCATTATAGGTGGTCCTTGACTTACAACTAGTCTCTTAACCACCATTCCAAGTTACGACGGACCTTCCAAAAGGTACTTACAACCCAGGTCCAAAATTCTGATGGCTGATTGTTTTTGATGAAGCCCTATAGAGGTTGGATCCACAATGTCTATGAAAAGTCCATTCTGAATGAAATATTTCTGTCCTGTGCGCTTAGCCCAGGAAGGCATCCTCTGTGGCTTCTCCCCTAGGAATGTCAGGAGGATAGGCCAAAGCAGGCCAACTCTGTAGAAGCCCTCCCATGCCCTGACTCTCTGAAACAATTTATCTAGTCCCCATATACTTTCAAATATCAGGAAAGCTATAAAAATTGGCTTTTCCTTCAAGCCTTTAGGATGAGAGGTGTCTCTCTTGCAGGTTCTTTTAAATTATGGTTTTATTGCACTTTACTAAATTGTTGCTCTATGGTAGTATAATTTTATGTGAGCTACACAGAGTCTGTGTAATTTGAATACGGTATAAGCAAAGAAACAGTGCACACATTCCACAAATTATAAAAAAAAGACTGGTGCTCTTCAGCCTTTTGTTCAAAGTAACAGCATCCTTACAGTAAGAAGGTGTTTTAAAAAAAATCTTACCCATGGAAAGGATTTAGGTCACATTCCTTGAGCAGTGTAAGAGCATGACCTTCATATTCAGTAACTATGTAAAAAGAAAGACCCCATAATTCATTGTGAAACTAAAACATTTAATACCTATTTAAACAGTATTGAATTTCTTAAAGGTAGACAAATCTTAGAAGATCCAATCTGGGTCAGTCATCGGGACCAGAGGTTTTGTCTTTCAAGCTTTCAGGGTCATGCTGGAGCCCCTCCTCAGGGAACCTCTCTATGTGCTCTGGGCTGTTCTGTGTGTGGTATTTATATGGTGGCTGTAGTGTGTAGCTTTTCAGATGTAGATTGCGATATTGATTTAATTTAATTTAATTTAATTTAATTTATCAAATTTCTATGCCGCCCAACTCCCAAGGGACTCTGGGCGGCTTACAGTAAAAAGATAATACAACAACGAACATAGGAAAATCATTAAAAACATTATAAAAACATTTTAAAAACATTAAAAGTCTATGCACAACATTCATGGCCGGATCTCGCAAAATTGTAACAGCGAGATCAATGGCCCCAGGCCTGCCGGAAAAGCCAGGTCTTCACCACTTTCCAGAAGGCCAATAGGGTGGGGGTAGTCCAGATCTTGATGGCTGGCTATGAAACACAATCTACATTTAAAAAGCTACACACAACAGCCACCATATAAATACCACACACAAAGCAACCCAGAGTACATAGAGAAGTTCCCTGAGAGTGGGCTGCAGCATGAATCTGAAAGCTTGGAAGACAAAACCTCTGGTCCTGGTGACTGACCCAGACTGGATCCTGCAACATTATCCTGGGACATGTATATTCATCCACAATTCTTAGAATAGCTTTCCAGAGACTTGTTGGGTAGTCACTGAATTCCCCCCTTCCACCACCTCTTAGAAAAAGAGTCTCCAAGTTCCAACCAAGTTTAATTTTGAAATATTGTTTGCTTCTGCATGTCCACAGACTTGAACAAACCATCATCAGATGATCTGCTGGAGGTAGTGCTACATGCTAAGGACAAGCATTCTGCAAAAGAACAGCCTTTTGACCATTATGCCCCCCACCCACCCACCAGTATAACATATCCTCAGCAATGTTCTTTCTTATATAAGGCATTTGAAATAGCTGTTTCACACTAAAGATGGGATATTTTAATCATGTTGGGGTATTTTAAATATTCAGAGTTTAAAATATTACCAAAACAATCAAAATCACCTATTTCAAATGCAAGCAACTATTTTGAATTTGAAACAATGGTTTCAAATGGGAAATGTGTAATTCAAAACATTTTGTGCACCATTATTGATAGGTTCATCTACAGCCTATTGGCAAGAATTTCTAATACTTAATTATGTAACTAATCAATATGATTTCTTCCAACTACAAAATGGTTTCTTCTATTAGAATTTTGCTACTGAAATGTTGAAAATTTGAACTGACAAACTTTCTCAGATAATGAGTAATGAGCTCAACTTAACTCTTGTAATATATTACAAAACATATTTCTAAATTAAAAGAATCCTGAGGCACTATAAGCTTCCATGATAAATACAACTTTTTGAACCTGCTGCTTTTTTTCTTTTTGGACCTTATTAGTTCTTTTATAACAAGAAAAAATAAATGTTATTTCTAATAGAAATAGTTTTATTACATATAATCCCATTATCTTAGTTATTAGTATATAAAATATAAATCTTTGCCTCAATTTGAACAAATGAAGTGTGGAAAGAATAAAGCTGGGAACCTAGTAACAAAATAATATAACATAAGCTGATGGATCACATACACATCAGAATCTGTGGCCTCAGAGGAAATGAATTTTTAAATGTATATTGCTGCTGTTGGTTGCTATTATGTGCAGTACAATAAACACCAGCAAATAAAGAATAAAGTGGCATAATGCAGATGGTATAACGTATTATAAGCACATGTACAATTTTCTGGGCCATGGTTGCCAGAAGAGACAGCCCAGCTGTATCCACTCATCAAAGGTTTCTGGTGACTGATATGACAATTCCAGATGGATTTTTTTTTGTGTAACAATGTACATTACTATATCCAAGATTACATTAATATTTCATGCTTAGCTGTCTTTGGTGTAGTATGTTCCATCATTTCCAGTGCTTTTGTAGATGTTTAAATTCACTGGATAAATGATGCATCACTATAAAATCCCAATGTTAATATGCTTTAATATTTTTAGTTATTATACTTTAAATAAATTTAATGATTGAATATGATTTATTTTTATAGCTCACCTAATTCATTAAAATAAGTAAAAATGTTCTTAAGGGTGAGAAAACAAATTACTGTATAACATAACATCAACTAAATTATGCATGTGTCACACCATATCCAAACCTTAAAGGCCAAAGTAATACTGTGCATAGCCAAGAAGCAGCACTTTGACACTATCATTCTCTGTTCAAAGCAGAGCAGATGAGTTGATAGAACATTGAAATAACAATACAGTGATTTTATGTATCACTGAGATACATAAACATTGGGAAGATATATTTATAGCTCAGCCCCAACCTTCCAATTACCTGTATGTGTGCACAATCAAATAAGTGTTGGTTCCTGGCAATTGCCTTGACTAGTCCCTGCAGTGTTCTCGCCAAAATTTTTGCCATTGCTTGTTTCCTGAAGCCCGGAGAAAGGGATTGGCCCAAGGTCACTCACCCATTCTAACCTGGTGCCTTAACTATCACATCAAACTGGCTTAGTTGCCTAGATAATAGAACTGAATGCATATAGTAGACCGAATGATGCATTCCAATCTATTGACTACTGAATAATTAATATAACAAAGGCATACATCCTTTTCTCTTGCTGAATCAAAGAGAAGCAATACAAAGCAATACAAAGCAAAGAGTTTATGACTGCAATGAGATAGAGTATGCTGGAATATGATGCTTTGTATTTTACTTTAAAATACAAGTCCATTTTAGTAGTGCAATAAGATGATATGAAGTATTTGTTCTTTTTTCAACTAACTCTGCTTTGTTATTGCATATGAAGCAGGAAATATTATTAATTTTAATTATGACTCATCCTAGGGAGAGCTCCAGGAAGAAAAAATAATCAAGTCTGCCAAAGCTAAACTGCCTCGACTACAAAGCTTCAGAATTGAGTTATTTCCATGGTTGCATGCTTTACAAAGTTCTAAACCGCAAACATTCATTATAATCTAGTTAACCCTAAAACTACAAAAAATAATAATTGTAATCTACTTAACTTATTTTTATTGTACATTGCACCCAAATATGTGAAAAAGAATTATTTCAAATTATGTTTAAGTAGTCCACTATTCTGTTTATTTTTTTTGGAAGAATATATTCCCGTGTGATTGTCAATGTATGATTATCAAATTATACTGTTGCAAAAATAATTAGTTCAATAAACCTGAAGTCCTTGTAATTTGTTGAATTCTTCTGAAGGAGGAGTGCTAGCCAATAAACTCAGCAGTATTCTTTGAATTATTATTACATATCACCAAATTTTAATATATGGCATATGTTTAATGTGAACATCTCAGTTTTAAAAATTTAATTCACTTCTACTTTAAAACTAGTAATTAATATTATCCACCACAATAGATTAAACCAGTTGTAACATGGGACACACCATTTTTGAACCAAGGTACTTGAAAGGAATTAATGTATAGACTGTGTCCAAAACCTAGGACCTATGACTCCCAAGGAAATGAAATTTGGGCAAGATGTGGCTGCTTCAGTGCTGCTGGACTGCTACTGTAGTTACATAATAATTTTCAATGTTCCACAACAATTTCCCAGCCCCTCACACAATCCCTCACTTCCTCCCCATCCAACTACAGCCACTTACCCTCCTGATGGGAAGGGTGGGAGGAAGAGAGAGAAAGAAATCCCTGCACGCTATTCCCAATGTATACCATCCACCCAGCTGCCCCCAGAGGGAGGGAGGGAGGGAGGGAGGGGAGATTTCCAATGCTCTCTGCCAGCTTCCTACATAGCAATTCAATGGGTAAGCTGGCAGGAATTCAGAAGTTGCTTCCACTCCCATTGCTTTTTTACCTACCTGTGGTCATAGTGCTTCTCTGTTTAGCTAAGGAGATATCTCTGATGACCAAAGGAACATGGCTGTCTAATATTCAATAAATATTGAAAGCCAACATCATATTTCCAAAATGAAAATATTTAAAACAAAAATAGGCAAAGGGACTTTCATAGAACAGCAGTCCCATTTCCGATAAGCAATGTGCTCTGCTTAATAGGGGGACAAACCAGTGCAAACAGGCCTCTGGATTGACAGACTGCTTTCCTACTATTGGTATTATCATCTCCTTTCCCAAAATAAGCTCTAGAAAATTCAGTAGGTCATACTTTGTCAGCCTGTCCACTGAAGCACAAATATCTCCAGTATTAGAGAGTCATGCAATGTATTAATGGATTAAACCGAAGTCTCTAAAGCATCTTACCAGTAACGTCAGTCATGATGTCAGCCAGTTTGAAGAGGGGAGCAACTTGCTCATAATAAATCTGAGTAGCTTCTTTTTTATGGCTAGTTGGATTGATAAATACCTTTAATGACTTTGGCCGATTTGGAAACCCTAAAAACAAACAGATGTCACAGCACCTTTGATAACAGGAAGTACAGTTTCATAGGTAACAGGCAGATATTTATGCATTTTTGGAACCATACAGCTTTTAGAGTTCTTTGTAACCACGGCAGGAGGTGAGGGGAGGGAGCCAGCACGCTCATTACTTATATCCAACTCCCAATATAATCCTCATACATCTAGAGCACTGACCCACTTGTGTGCCTGTAGCTGACAAACACACAAGTTACTCACTTAAAGTAGCTTACCTACTTTAAGTGAGTCACCATCAAGAGCACTATGCAGCAGCTATAATAAAAAAAGATTTTAGGTCACAGTTCAAACCTGAAAGAGGGAGAGGGATAAATTGAGAAGAGAATTGTCTCCTGGGAGAATAGGAGGAAGTGCCTCTCAGCAAGGATTTGATAATAGTACTCCTTCACAGTTGGTGTAGAGATTTGATACTACAATTTTCAGGATTTGCAGATTATGTATCATGCCACACAGAAGGAGCAGGTGCAAAAGAAATCTGCCCTTGATTAAAAGATTTTTGAAAAGGGCACAGAGGGAAAGGATATGCAAAAATCAAACCAATTTCATTCACATTTGAAATAAAATTTGAGGTTATTTTCCTATTTAATTTTTTAAAATAAACTATTAATTATCTTTATCTCAAAACTAATTTCATTCATCACCAATTCTATTCATATTTATTTCTGGTGGGATTTCACAAAAGCAAAAGGGCATTTCTTCTGCAGTATAAAAGTTAACTTTCCAATTTATCCATCCTAACCAAGAAAAAACCAATAGAAGTAAACATAGAAGCTATAATGAAACAATTCAATTTCTTCTCTTTTGTACTATAATTAAAATAATACTATTACAGTTCAACTAAAGTAACATTGGGAGTCATGAAAAAAAACTTGCCTGAGTAGAATAGAAATGTTCATATTCACATTTTCAAAATCTTGAAATTGTTGATTTGTATACAGTAAGAAAGCAATCTTTCCCTGCTACTGTGCCCTCCAGTTCTACAGACTTTCCTGGAATTGTCACTGCCTGCAGTGCTGGCTGGGAACATCTAGGAGTGATTGTGCATACATATTTAGAAAGTAGCCAGACTGAAAAACATTGTGACAAGGGTACGTAATTGGCATAGTTTCTTCTTCTATACACAAATGTTGGTGTGTTCTGACTTCCTGTTCTTCTCCAAGCATTTATCTGAAAAGATACAGTGCTAAGTGCACTGAACTATCCAGTATAAATATCAGTTACTGTTTATGTGATCCAAAGTTCATCCTTTACTTTTATTAATTGCCAGGACAAGTTATAGATGTATAAGAACCTGTTGCCTTAGCATTATGTGACAAAGAAATTGAATCCAGTACTGAAAGTAATACTGCATATCTAGATGCTTTCCCTGCTGTTTAATTTGAGTTCTATATTGTGTCTTTTTTGTGTGCAGCCGCTACCTGAAATCGTGTCCAATTCATTAATCTTGTTTGAATTTTTGTTTAAAACTATCAAAATTGCACCCTTCTTAAATTTGGATGGATTCAGTGAAAACCGATCCTAATTTGAGAACCTATTGTAACCTAAACAATTTAAGCAATAGTAGTTCAATCATTAATATACTGGTACTTATCAGAGTAATACAGGTAGTCCTCAACTTACAACCACAATTAAGCCCAAAATTTCCATTGCTAGACAAGGCCGTTGTTAAGTGAGTTGCGCCCAGGGGTGAAATGCGATCCGGTAGCGATGGCGGTGGCTGGTTTGGAGAACCGGTAGCAAAAATCCCTGCCCCCCCCCCCCATGCCCAACTGAGCAGCAGGATCATCAGAGGTTTTTTTTTTTTTAACTTTTAAAAGCATTTTTTCTACAACCTCTTCCAACGAAAAAATGCTCTTAAAAGTTAAAAAAAAAAGCCTCTGATGATTGCGCGGCTCAGCTGGGATCGTCAGAGGCTTTTCAAAGCATTTTTTTCTGCAACCTCTTGGCCGAAGAGGTGGTAAAAAAAATGCTTTAAAAAGCCTCTCTGATGATCCCAGCTGAGTTTCCTGATTGGCAGAGGCTTTTCAAAGCATTAGAAAAAATGCTTTGAAAAGTTAAAAAAAAAAAAGTTGGCCACGCCTACCCAGTTACATTACCCACCACGCCCACAGAACCGGTAGTAACAAATTTTACATTTCACCCGATTGTGCCCCATTTTACCACAATTGTTAAGCAAATCACTGCAATTGTTAAGGGGATCATATGGTCATTAAACAAACCTGGCTTCTCCCATTTATTTTGTTTGTCAGAAGCTGGCTGGGAAATTAGAAATGGTAGTTACATGACTCCGGGATGTTGCAACTGTCACAAATACATGCCAGTTGCTAAGCAACCAAATTTTGATCACATAACCATGGAGATGCTACAACAATCATACGTGTGAAAACCTGTCGTAAGACACATTTTCAGTGCCACTGTAACTTCAAACAGTCACTAAATGAATGGTTGTAGGTCAAGGACTACCTGTAAGCTTCTTTGATTATTTTGCCTATACACTGTAACAGATTATACTTGGTCTTCTTGGTCTGTTGTTAAGGATGATGTGGCTTGTGGTGCATCAAGATTTATTCTCTAAAGAGAAGGCTGCAGACGATGAGGTTCAAGAACACAAGTTCTGATGCTCTTCATTCCTTAATGTTAAATATAATTTCTGTGTTTATTTCACAGAAAATGATTCTACCAGAGAATCCTTTCTCTCTTTTCTCACATACATTAAGTTTGGGTTACCAACCTTCCATATGTTTTCATAATTGTCAAGTGGGAATTGATTTTATTCTTGAATGCTTATTTAAATTTTCTTTTATAAAGCAGTCCAAATCACTGTTTCATATATTGGTCTCCTCCCTTCCCTCAAGCATTCAGATAGATCAGTTATTTCTTCTTCTCTTACCCTAACATCCAGATGGCCCTTAAAGCCTATACATTTGTGGGACAAGCAAAAAGTATTTCTCAATTTACTGATAGCTGTCAGGATAATTTGTGCTTAGTAAGCAAAGATCACTTATTTCCAATTATCTCACAGCTTCAGTAACATTCCTTCCATATATAAGGACTCTAAAATAGAACTCAGAAATGAAGAAAACGTCAAGATAATCAGGAACAGAACTGTTTTTGAAAAACTGGGAGTTTTATTTGATTTTGGGATTTTTTCAGAATAAATTTTTGAAGTGATGATGAATTTTAAATCTACATCATTGCACTAGCTCCAGCTGAAGAATCTGTCATTTGTTCCAATTAAACAAAAAACAAATCCAAATAGAGTTTGCAAGTCTAAAATTGCCCATTCCAGATAAGCATTAACCAGTCAGACAAACTTGATTAAGCCTCTTCCAGTATTATGAAAAGCACCGAGAGTTCCACTTTACTCCTTTATCTGCCTTACATAAATAATGACCTGCACCAGGCAGGTTGTTTCATCTCTTGAAGTGGTCATACAATTAAAGACTCTAGAAAAAGCAAAGTTTACAATATATTGAAGAGCTTTCATTAAAGAAATAGAAGAGGCCCTCTGCAACAAACAATCACTCTCATTTATGGAGGGTGATACAATTTGTGAGGCTCTCATACTCATCTCTGCATCTCTAAATGTGGAATGACTGCCTTTCTTCGCAACAAATGAAGTGGGTTGTAAATAACTTTTAAAAGTGTATCTGAGGCAGTACCTAAATTTTGGGTTAAGGAAATGAGCAGGGAAGGACTGAGTAGACACGAATCAAATGAACATTAGGAACCATACAGAGGGAGTTCTAGATTTGGGTACTCAGGTCCTAACACAATAATCAGTGTATGGAAACAGGAAAGGAGGGCTGCCCTTCTCATTACTTGTGTAAGCTCCTTCAGTCATTGCATTTAATAACCTAAATGGAGGGCAAGGGAGAGAGTGCCAGGGAAGGATTTTGCAGACACAAGGCTTATTCTTAGTCTGATGAATCATAATAGCTAAGGTTGATAGCACTGAACTTTAAATCAGCAAATACCTTATCAAAGTATCAATAATACTCTGAGCATTTCCTAATTTATTTGCTTTCTACAGCTGCCCATCTCATAAGTGGCTCTGGGTGGCATACCTCATAAAATCATCTAACCCAATGAAATTATTCAGCGAACTTTTAATAAACCACTTAGTATGTTTAAATATTAAGTGTTAAGTGTTTCAGCTCCCACTATAAACATATAGAGGCTACTGTACAGCTTTGGCAGCATCATAACCTACATTTAATTTAAGAGTTTATTGTAGCTTTCTTCCCCAAACTGAAGTAGTGCTTTTATAGAGAATAGCCAACTGTTCCTCTGCTGGTAACAAATGTGCTAATATGCGCTAGTTTAAACTTGATCTATCAGTGAATGAGTCAATGAACCATGAAAAGTAGGGGTTAATCAGGGTGTTCTGAAAACAAAGACTCCTAGGGCAGCAGGGACGCTACCCTCAGACACACATCTGTGCTGCTTTCAGTATTTAGTTTTATGGCAGCAGGTTTATGTTTACCAAAGTTCGGCGCCCGAAATGATGTCACTGTCATATATATTATTAATCTTTTATACCGCCAGCAATAAGAAAATTGCTACATAGAGACAGTAATAATGATACGAATAAACATTTTTCATGCTAACTAGAGATAAAACATAGTTGATGCTACAACTGTTAATGTATAACATTAATAGGATAATTAAGTTTTCATGCATGAAGCTTTAGACACCCGTATTAAAGTTTGTGTGGGAGGCGTCCTGTAAGAGATTCAATAACAAGCCCTCATCATAGATATAATGAAAGCATTGAAACTACCCTATTCTGATTTTAATGTTTTATAGCAGTATTTCATAAAACAAGCAACATTATCTTTCATAATATTTTTAGAATTGTATCCCAGTGAACTGCAAAGCCTAGTTTTGAAAACTGTTAATAGGGCGTATCAATGTGCACTACAGTAAGTATCAAAGCATAATCAATGAACATTAAATCATAATAAAGTTCAATACGATCACCTTTGATATATTAAAACCTGTTATCTTAAAACAAACAAAAGAAATATTACCAAAATAGACATTTATTCATCAACAAAAGTATTATTGCTGTCTCTCTATAGTTTCAACTTTGGGACATGTGCAAAACCAATATGATGAATATTTAAGATAGGATAAATATCTTAGTTTTTTTGTAAGAAACTGGTATAACAGTTTGTGAGATATAACAGAATCCTTAATATCAGAATCTTTAATATTCAATTTTAATTACAGAACTTTCATTTTTATGTTTATGTTTTTTACTATAAAACCAACATTTATAACAATCTGATTACATGCAGATATAGTAACATCTATTTTTACAATGCCATTAGAAGGCTTGGACTTAATAAGAACATTATAAACAATCAAATTAACAATCAATCTTTTGATACAAAATGAAATACTTAAGGTCAGGTAATATAAAGTACCTATTTATATAACTATATATGATTCTATTTCAGTACTTGAAATACTGAAAAATGAAGAAAAGAAATTAACATAAAAAAAGAACTCAATAAACGAAAACACAATCCTGTGTATTAAAGCAGGATTAATAAGGTTCAACCAAAGTACCACAATCACAAAATGCTATCAGGAAATGGCAGGAGTGATCAAGGATGCTGAAGAGGCTTTTTGGTACAGTTCTCAGTCATACAATTCCCTCCCTTAGGACTATAAACCTAATTGCTTAAAAAAGGAGGTAAAACATTTTAATTCTGACTTTTCATAGTATATAATTTGCAACATAATTTTAAACTTTGCTTATTCATGTTAATATTATCTTAATTTTATTCCTAAATTTGCTTTTGGTCTTTGAACCAAAAGATAACAAAAATATTGTTTATCATAATTTTTTCTACGATACCAAATTACTGTTGTCAAATATTTATGGCATTACAGATCTTGATTTATGGGAGTAGTGAGAAACGTTTGAGAAAGACAGTCATTCCACAAAGTCATCCCCAATTCCTTTCCTTCTCATATGTAGAGATAAAGAAACTGTCATGTCAATGAAGAAATAGACCCCTGAAACAAATAAAAATAATCCTGATGATGTTCTGGAAGACTCTGAAAATCTTGTTCTCCCAAACCTTGGGATGGATGAGATGGAAACTCCTTATTTGAGGTGTTGTAATATCAGGGGGATACGGTGGCTCAGTGGCTACGACGCTGAGCTTGTCAATCGAAAGGTTGGCGGTTCAGCGGTTCGAATCTCTAGTGCCGTGTAACGAGGTGAGCTCCCGTTACTTGTCCCAGCTTCTGCCAATCTAGCAGTTCTAAAGCATGTAAAAAATGCAAGTAGAAAAATAGGGAGCACCTTTGGTGGGACGGTAACAGCATTCTGTGCACCTTTGGCATTTAGTCATGCCGGCCACATGACCACGGAAAATCTGCGGACAGTGTTGGCTCTTTGGCTTAGAAACGGAGATGAACATCACCCCCTAGAGTCGGGAACGACTAGCATATATATGCGAGGGGAACCGTTACCTTTTACCTTAATATTTTGCATATGTATCAGTGTATGGTCTGGATTTTTGGATCGGTAGTTATAGTTATCTTTTTTAATAATTATTTTTCTTCTATTCCTATTTATTGTGTTTTTGTCATGCTGTTTTTTTTTCTTTGAGCTGTGTGGAATCACCTGGGGTCAAGCAGCATCCAAATCAGATGGATGAACAAGTAAATAAATAAGTCAACACTGCACAAACTCAGTTATAACAGAAAATTAGTTATTATAAGTATGGCTTCACAGCAGCAATTAATTCATGGGAAACATGGTTTAGAAAATGTTGCCCAAGTCAGATACAATTTCCTTTATCATTTAAAAATAAATAAGATATTCATTTTTTCAAAACAGAAAGGGAGTTTGCAATTCAGCTTAATCATTTTTAAAACAGTTTAAAAGATTAATTCTAAAACAGTAGCATAAAAAAATGTAAAAATAATTGGAATAAATTTTAAAAGCTACAAAAGCACAGAACCTAAATAGAATTCACTAAAAGCCCACCTAGTGGCATCAAAAACAACAGAATTATATCTAATCTTTTTCCCTGGGTTGGCAGGCCTTTTTTGTGAACATCCATTAAACGATAATCCATAAACCATGAATACCAATTTTAGAGCAAGCCAAGATAAATTGAGATAAAGTGACTATGTGCAAGGACAAAAGAATTTTGCATATATTGGACTAATTTGATATGGCCTGATAATATGAACACAGTTCATTATCATTAAACTACAATTTATCATTACTGCTAAACTATAACTTAACACTATGGGACTAGAGTGGTGAGAAGTCACCTATCATCCTACCAGTATGGCTGTAAAGAGACTGGAAGTTTTTCCACTATAAATTGTTCATTCTATTTAATCTGAGAACAATGAATTCTGGATGCAGCTTGCAGGTCCCTTTCCTAAGCAAATTGTTTCTGCCCATCAGACTGGTATAAAAATTATGGAAGAGCACTGCTAACTGATAGTAGTATGTATTGCTTAGGCAGAAGGGGAGATGTATAACAAGAACACATTTATTCAACCACATGCCTTTTCCTCCCAAGTACCAATCAATTTGAAGCAAGAGTAGAGCTGCAGTGCACTTCCAGGGGAGAATGAGAATCTACTTGTATTTGTGGGGTCAAAATTACAGACAGGCAGGTAGAGGCACAGTAAATTTTGAGAAGAAACCTAAATCCCATCAGGTGTAAACACATCAATTGCCACAACTAGTATTTTACTAATCAATGCAAACAAAATTTAATGGAGTAAAAAGATTGGTCACCCATGGGTTAGAAAAACAAGCCAGAAATATAATGCATGACCTGAAGATGATATAATTTTACAGGATTCAGAAATAACTAGTAATTGCAGGTAATGAAACAGAAGAAAAGGTTTCTCATCTCCTTTTGAACACAGGGATAGAGAAAAGAGCTGAGTTTCATGCACACAAATTAAGAGTTTAGTATTACCTATGAACCAAATACACAAAATAAAATCTGTATAATTTCACCGTGAAATGTATATCAAGGAAATAATAACAGTATTAATAAAAATCATATTAACCATATCAACAGAGGTGAAATGCTCCCGGTTAGGACCGGATCACCCGATCCGGTAGCGATGACGGTGGGTGGTTCAGAGAACCGGTAGCAAAAATCCCTGCAGGCCCCTCCCCTATGCCCAGCTGAGCCACATGATCATCAGAGGCTCTCTTTTTTTATTATTTTTAAAAGCATTTTTTCTACAACTTCTTCCGCCGAAAAAATGCTTTAAAAAGTAAAAAAAAAAAGCCTCTGATGATCGCGCAGCTCAGCTGGGATCTCAGAGGCTTTTCAAAGCATTTTTTTCTGCAAACTCTTCTGGGGAAGAGGTAGTTTAAAAAATGCTTTGAAAAGGCTCTATCAGGCAACACAGCTGGAATCCTCAAAGCCTTTTCAAAGCATTTTTTTAACCACCTCTTCCCCGGAGGAGGTTGCAGAAAAAAAAGCTTTAAAAGTCTCTCTGATGATCCCAGCTGAGTTGCCTGATCTTCAGAGAGACTTTTCAAAGCATTTTTTAAAGCGATCAGGAAACTCAGCTGGGATCATCAGAGAGACTTTTAAAGCATTTTTTTCTGTAACCTTTAAAGCGGAAGAGGTGGTTTAAAAAATGCTTTGAAAAGGCTCTGACAATCCCAGCTGTGTTCCTGATCGGCAGAGACTTTTCAAAGCATTTTTTTGCATTTGCAGAAAAAATGCTTTGAAAAGTTAAAATTAAAAAAAAAAAGTTGGCCACACCCACCCAGTCACATTACCCCCCCACCAAGCCATGCCCACAGAACCGGTAATAACAAATTTTACATTTCACCCCTGTATCAGCATGACTCAGATAAGTTATAGGAGATATAATGTATGGCTAAGAAAATTATTTAAATCTTAATTATCCTTACCTGGACACAAACTCTTCTAAAGTCAGTAGAATGTATTGTCCCAAAGGTGCTTTTTTCAAGAAGCAACTGGAATTTCTGGGGGGTTTTTTGAAGACGTTTCACTTCGCATCCAAGAAGCTTCTTCAGCTCTGATTGGATGGTGGGAAATGGAAGAAAAACCAGAAAGTCCAGTTGCCTCTTGAAAAAAGCACCTTTGGGACATCTGGATGACTGAGAATCTCTATAGACGGTAGAATGTATTGTCTGATAAAACAGTAATACTGCTGTCATATCTTTTATCACAAAACCTTTTGAAAATATGAAAATTACTTACCTGTCAAAATGGTCTTCAAAGACCTATACCATAAGTAACAATGGTCTTCACTTATGTTACCTAGATTGATGATGGCATCTTTAAGTTTATTGCCTTCTTTTTTTAAACACACAAAAATAGTAATTCCTAATAATATGCCTCCTTTTTCTTGCCCAGCAAAACGACGCCGTTTCAATTTTATGGAAAATACATCTTTCATTTCAACAGATTTTTCCTTACGCTGTAAACCAATACTGGAACCTCCTGCAAAAAAGGAAAATAATGAATACAGCTTAATCATATATAGTTCTTAATATATAAGTGTGAGAGAGTATTATGTATTTGTACACATACACACACAATTGGATTGCTTACTAGAAACATTAGGGGCTTTATTCTCATGATGAAACAAGCATAAGTTTACAATACTAAGTAGTTACTGACAGTCTATGGAAATTCTCAATTATGCAGGTAAGGTGCTTTTTCCAAAAAGCAGCTGGACTTTCTTGGTTTATTCCTTTGAAAACATTTTGTTTCTCATCCAAGCTTCTTCAGTTCTGAAATTTCAGTTCAGGAAAAAAAAATCAAGAAAGTCCAGTTGCCTTTTGGAAAAAGCCTCTTTGGGACAGTTACTGACAGACAATCCTTGTGAAATGATGTCCATCAGGTAATGAAGAACTGGAAGTAACTGCAAACAATATAAACCTCATTAATTCAGGAATAAGCATCTGGGACATCACAAACTGATTCTAGTTCAAAGGATTTACTTCTTAATAAAGGTTCAACCTCATTCAGAAGAGGAACTAATTTTTCCTGAACATTCAGTTCCCAAATCAGTAAGTTTTGCACATGTCCAAGTTTCTCACAAATGAACAGTATCTATAGAAACACAGCCCTAAATAATCTGATTTTCACACATCTTTTTAGCCATTAAGACTCATCTAGCCGCAGGTTTAATGACATAGCCAAAGGTCTACAGCCAACAAAATCATGATAGGAAGAAAGACTACATGAAGTTCATAGAAACATTGAATTTCTCGTGTTGTTTTATATTGCTGCCACATCAAAAAAAATGTAGTGAACTTGTTTGTTATCCATTAAAAAGAATAGAATGCTGATCATGGTTAGTGTATTACAAACACCTCTTGAAGTTCCAATGTAATTGGTCTTATGGAGACTACTACCTGGAACTGGCATCTACAATTTTTCTGTAAACAAGGACAGTGTTAGACACAATTTCAAACGGCTACACAATGTTATTTTAAACAGTTATAAACAATTTCAATTAGAAGGAAATTACAAAAATTTTAACTTCACCGGAAAGAAAGGACTTTCACCATCAATTTCTCATTCAGTTAAAAAAATGAAAACCTTTACATTTTTAATTAAAACTGGCTTATAAATTTATACTGCATATTTTTTTTCCATTCAAGAATTGTCCATTCATTAGTATGATACTGATTATTGCTAGCTGTTTCAAAACATTAACTCTCCTCTCATATTACCTAGAAGGATACAGGGTGCCATCTGTTCTTACAGGGGATTTAAGTACACATTAGATATCATGCTATTTACTTGATTCAGTGCCCACTTCCCACTGTATTTTTAAAATCAATTTAATTACAAGCAACAAAGATAGTCTTTCCTGCTATTGTTGTTGTCACCATATGAGCAGGCCACAAACCTTCCTAAAGTAGGTTACATTTGTTAGGTTTTCTTCTCTTTTTAACCACACTTAACATTAAGAAAAGCCTCAGCAAAAACAATACTACATAGCTCTTTAAAATATTACTGTAAGCCAAGAGCTTGTCTACATCAATTTTGGCACATCTGCCTGATGTAGAGCATAAACAGGATTAGAGGTGGATTTATCTGCTTGACATTAATTGTACTCACAGTTTCTGCACATGTTCACTTCTTCAAATACAATACAAAAATAAGGTTGGCTATGATATTAATTTCTATCAGCATGTGTTAAGCACTTTAGTTAAGCATATCACATTCATAAGTACCTGAACCTTCTCAAACATTTCAAATTTTTAATTTTATTTACTAATCAAACTTATTTGACAACTCATATTTTACTTCTCTGAGATTTGCTCTGAGATAAAAGGGGAAGAAGATATTTTTTATTCTTATTATTTTGATTTTTAAATTTAGGATGCAAATATTGGACAGAAGGAAGGAAACTGATCAGAAGAGAATCATTTTAGGTACATATCATCTGAAACAAATTATTAACTCCAAGGACCATTTATACAGATAGATAAATTTTCTTTCTTCATGGTTTAATATATGTTGGATCTGTGGGTGGAGAAGTTTAGCTTCAGCCAACATGTCACAGAGACATTTCTTTTTGGTTCCAAAAAGACTATACAATTTGGCAAATATTTACAAGTATCACATCTGCCAGGCAACAAAAGAATCAACAAAGCTACATGAATTCTGAAAAATATTAGGGGCGGGGGTGTTGTATTCTGCACTTTTTGAGACATATGGTGGTGGGAATAGGAAGAAATATAATTCTGAATGTCCTGTACATTCTTCAAGAACTGTTCTTATAAAAGTGAACAAACCTAAACAGAATACATAATCTAATGCAGTTCGTTGGCATTGTACTGTTTTTAGTAGATTGTGCAACCAAATGGGCATTCAACTGGCCAATCCATTAAAATCAATGCCTTCCATTGTATTGGGTGTATATTTGGATATATGAAAAGATTTCAACAACCTACAAGAACCTACTTATTAGTTGATTACTAACTGGTATTGTTAACAAGACACAAATCATAGTTGCTGAGAAATGGATTTTCTCTCTTACTTTGAATTAGAGAAATTTAGATTAGTAACACCTATAAATATAGATAAAACATTAATTATGGAATTAATTTTGTGTTACTTTATACTTTATGCTATTTAAGGATTTGAATAAATTGACTTTGATCTTTTTAATATCTGAAACCTGTAAATTTATACTTGCATATGAATCAAATGCATGTCAAACATTTTATAGAGAAATCAGATAGCCATATCCAACTAAAGCATATAAAGCTACTGTCTCTGACATTCATAGCAAGGAACTGTAGTACTGATACCATTCAGAATTCCACAATAACATTCTCAATCCAAAAGAATGAATATTTCCTTTCAGAGTATCTTCTATAGAAAGACTATAGAAAGAAGTATTGCTAGTGGAACTAGTGCAAAATCTAATAATGTTTCAAACTATGTAGCATTAAAAGTAAACTAAGCAAAGATACTTATTCACTGATTATGCACATTACCTGGTATCTCCTAACTGTATGACAGAATTGGTAAAAGAAAACTAATGTCACCATTTTTATCCTAGAATGTGAGCTGCTTTACATACATTTAGAGAATGCAGTATGTATTACACATGCAATTAAGGATACATACACTTCAGTTTGTGTTAGAGGTAAGATGCAGGAGAATTTGGTGCTTACCTTTCTTAGATCAAGCACAATTTATGAACTTAATTTTTAAAAACGGTATCCTGTGCAGTAATGGACATCAAATATCACAAAATAATGTGTACTACTATTATTCAGACAACAACAAAAAATTCAGTTTAAATTTTGTGTTCTTTTCCCTACAGTGTTCCATATTATGTCCCACTGCAAGATACTTGCAATATTATAAAAAGATTCATTAAGAATAAAATTAGCCATAAAATTTGACTTTATCTTATTAATATTTGTGTATGAACATTAGGCTCCAGCCCATAATCATTAGCACAGAAATGTCAGAAAACTAGGAGAGGTGGGACACAAAATATGCATTTGTTATAACCCATCACTTCTTTTCCAGTATTTCGTTTCATATTTTACATAATATTGTTTTCCAAAAAAATCATAACCAAAATATATCAGTCAATAAATAACAAATATGTATACAGTAATTATGTCACTTCTTCATCAATTATTTCCCTGAAAAAAAATCACTGTTTCCATGATACACATTGCTAGATAAGACTAACATCTGTTGTTTCAGAGATTAAAAGGTCTGCAAAGTAATCTAAGCATACTTTCTTTTACACCACAGATGCTATCACCACTTAGTGAATATAGCAAACTAATTTCAACGCTACCATTAAAAAAACCCCACATTATCAATTTCCATTTATTTTTTTTAAAAAAATATATTGATATAATTACACATGTGGTAAGCATAGGAGTAATTTGTAATTTTTAAAATCAGTTTTACCTTTAAAAAAACCGACAATAATACTGTATTAAACAGTACATAAAGGCATGAATTAAATTTTTGAAACTCATTGGGGCTCAGAAATAATAATTTTATTTATTACATTTATTTATTAAATTTATATGCTACCCATCTCATGGTTCAAGGCAAATAGAAATTGTGCTTGCATACTGCATAATTACAGTATGTTAATTATCATAGTATGTTTTTACGAGT
Source organism: Masticophis lateralis (assembly GCA_030761175.1). NCBI lineage: Eukaryota > Metazoa > Chordata > Lepidosauria > Squamata > Colubridae > Masticophis > Masticophis lateralis. Next base: position 195,763,461 of record JAUDYJ010000001.1, on the reverse strand, counting down.
TTAGATTTCCACAAAATCTTCACCCTCAAAGTATCAAATACTAGTTTATAAAAACTATCATGGACTCTCTACTAGTGGTAAATTTGAATGCACTGAAATATCACATAAATACAGAATTTTTCTGATTGTAGCATTATAGTCTGATCCAATTACTATTAGTACCTCTGATTTTTTTAAATTTATAATTTTATAATTATAATTTTAAAATATTTGAAATATTTTATTACAGTTCTGGAAATTTTATGAATGTTTATAGTCTTACAGTTATTTAAAAATGGAAAAAAGTGTAATATTCTCTTTTCGTGAAAGCTGCATACATTCCAAAAATTATTTCAAAATATATCAGGCTACCTCTCTCTATCCAGTAAAGTAGCCAAGTATCAGATTTCTATGCAAACTTGAAAAAAAAATTATATTGCTTTAAGAGTTTCCTTTACTTTTAATGAGTCAGCTTTTTAAAGCATCTGCATCTATTTTAAGGTTACACAAACACCATTCAAACTCTGGGCTACTTTAATGAATGCTATGCTCATGGTGGGTCTGAAAAGCTTCTTCCTAATTTTTTCTGAAGTGTACACAATCCTAATTTCTGATAGTTTGGATATTTTTGATTTAAAAAAACATGAATTATTAAGTATTAAATATGCAAATTTTACTTTAAGGTTAGTAAAATTCATTTCTGCCCCCCTCCAAAGAAACTCACAGGAGAAAAATACTAAACATTTTGCAGATTGTTAGCTATAATTAACCAAAAGGTCAAATACTGAAAGGAAGCAGCAGATACCACCACAAAAGTAACAGATGTTCTTTGAGTTCATCTGGACAAAACAAACATATGTGAAAGAAATCTGATACTATCATAAAATCAGCTGGTGTCTAACATAATGGCAGACCCTTATGGTAGAGGGGTAATGTATGTATCAAACACACAGGTAATGTAACACATTTGTTTCAACAGAACATTGTCATAAGAACATAAAAATAATTCAAAAGACTACCAGAATTTATTCAGCAAAAGCTAAAAATACACAAAAAGTTCAGCACATTTTAAATTATATAAGCTATATTTCACAGGATTCACGTTTTCTGTAAATAATACACTGATTACAGTTATAATATAAATAAAAATAGAACAAATTGATTTGCCTATAAGTTGCTATGCTGACCAAGTCAACAAAGATAACTGTCATTTTACTATTTTAATTTTAATATATAGGCTTTTTACGTTACAATAGGACATTAACACACATAAAATATGGCCCAACAACCACAATGCAAGATAATCAGGGGCATATTTTAAATATTTTAATATTCTAAAAGTATCCTTAATGGGAAGAACCTTATTTCCATGAAAATGAATCTGCTAGTATTTTTAAAATTTAAAGATACAAGTTTACTCTATATTGTGATGTTAACTGTTTATCAACAATAATGGAGAAAAAAGCTTTCATCGTGCAAATGAAAGTCCGCACACATGACAGGAATTCTAACAGAATCTTAGTAACACAAGATTGTGGATTGCATGCAGACTTCCATGTGTAATTCCTTACATGCAGAGCCCTATTCATTTACTTTGAATAGTACACAGTCACTCCATTGTTAGGGGTGGAGCTTGTAGTTAAGAGCCAGATTTGCTTTGATTTCATCAACTCCCTGAATTTCCTACTCTGGCTAAGCCTAAGGGCATCATTTGGCATGTCTCCATGGGCTTTCCTCTAGTACCCTATCAGCCCTGCAGAATAAGTTGGCAGTTTCCCATAATGACCACTCTATTACTTATCTCAGTCCTATGCAGGCACATTCCCCCTTCACCAAGCTACTAAGAAACACAAGATTGAGGATTGCCAGAAACTCTGTTCTGAACTGAAGTGGGGTGCCATGATGTTTGCTTTTTTCCACTATAATTTTAGTGTATTGTACTGCTGTTTTATTAGCCTCCCAACACCCATTGGGAACTGGGTGGCTTAGAAATGCTGTAAAATAAATAAGCAATACTCTATTGCTGTAAAATAAACCATGTCCTATTGAAAAGCTCCAAGTTTCCAAAAGCTCCAAGCGGTGATGAAAATTTATATTTTCCTATTCCGGGAGAAAACACTGCATCTCACGATTAGCTCCAACCACACCTACCTTGGCATTAGGCAAGAACAGTATGATTTGCATAAAACTTGCCTACCACAGCAGATACAAGGGACAGCTATTCCCTCGATAGAAAAATGGAGCAATGTTTTTTCTTTCAGCCACTAGTCTGCCATCCTATTTTCTTTTTAAGGTTTAAGCAGGGCTAGATTAAGAAAAAGAAGCTCAACTGGAAAGCAGAAAAGGGAAATGTCAGTCTTTACAAGTAAAACAATCTTTCCTTTGCTGGTGAGACTGCATGAGAGGGAGTTGCATATCATAAAAGACTGCAAAGCTTCATTGGGTAAACTAATTTAACTCAAACCAAGATTCTTTCAAAAAGGCACTTTCTAGCCGTACTATGGAAAGGCACACCTGACTTTAATAGATCTTCAGAGTGTTTTTTTTTTCCTTTTTGCAATGAGAAAATAGGCAAAAGTGGTTGCAACTTAACATACAGTAAAGATGCCTGTATTTCTTCTAAACTTTGCATTGAAAGCAAGGTGTTCTTTAGGTAAAAATGCAGTTTGAAAGAAGGAGCCCCACCCCCCAAATATCCCTTTGCAGATAGAAAAGAGAGGTGAAACAAACCAAGATTCTCACTCTTTGAGAGTACCCTGTGCTATACCCAACTTTACATTCTAGATAGCCCATCACTGGCAAACTCGTGTTAACCAAATTTTCCTTCAGCTTTACTGCTCCTACCGCCCACCTCACACAATCCCCCATCTTGACCTCCCCATTCAGTGAAAAGGGACTGGAGAGAAAACTAAAACAGGACAATACCTACAAGGTAATCCACTTACAACAGTCACTCAGTGACTGTTCAAAGTTACCATATCACTGGAAAAAAACGACTTAGGGCTGTTTTTCACACTTAACGACCGTTGTAGCATTCACACGATTTACATTCGGATGCTTGATTGACCGACTCACATGTATGACGGTCGCAGCGTCCCAGTCGCCTTTGGTGACCTTCAAAGTCGATGGGGAAACCAGATTCACTTAACAGCCATGCGACTAAAATTTAACAGCTGCAGGGATCCCCTTAGCAAGGGTGTAGCACGAACGGTCGTAAGCTGAGGACTACCTGTACTTCTGAGGCAGGGAGTTCAAATTTCATTAAAGTCAGCGAGTATGACCACTGAGTAACTTATGTAGGGATAAATCTAGTCGCTGGGAGTTTTGTCCCAGGTGGGGAGGGGAAATGGAGGGGGGAGGAGAGGGAAGGGACATTACACACTCTCCCTCTTTCACTGACACCCTCACAGAAGAGGCGCAGCCCTCACCTAGGGGGCTCTCAGGCGTGATAGGGCTCCAGCTGAGCCTCTGGGCGCTCAGCACCACGTCGCAGCTCTTCTTCTTGACCTCAAAAATTCCCCTCAGGAGCGGCTGGTCCTCTACGTCCCCCGTCGCTGCGTCGTTCCCTTTCTCATCCCCGCTGGAGTAGCCTGGGTTGGCGTGCCCGGCGTCTCCTTCGGATCCCTCAGAGACCTCCGGAGGGCTCTCGGCGCAGGCTATTCTCCTCGACCTGTGCAGTTGGGGCATCTCTGCGAACAAAAGTGAAAGGAGGGGGGGGGGAGGTAGAATCGTCCCGGCGGAGCGTCGCGGCCGCTGCCAAGGGAGCGAGCAGCTTTCCTCCACCTCCTCCTTGGAAGGGGGCGGGGCGGGGAGCCGAAAGAGAGGCCTAAAGGCGCGTTCCCAGTGCCTGAGTAAGCGCGCGACCGAAGCCCGAGCCTCGCCAGCGGGGAGAGAAAAGTTTTCTGGCGCTTGCAAAGCGTTAGGGGAGGAGGCTGAATTCAGACTGATCTCCGAGGGCCGGAGGAGGGATGGAAACCAAATGCCAGCAAAACGGCGAATAAAAAGCTCGTTTCGTGGCAACGTGGTCAAGCCCGCGAAAAGCAGGACAAAAGCGGAACGCCGCTCTTTCTCCGGTTGCCAAACAAATAGTTGTCCCAAAGGTGCTTCCCCTCCCCCCCCCAAGAGGCAACAGGACTTGCTGGTTTTTCTTTGAAGTCGTTTCGCTTCTCATCCAAGAAGCTTCTTCAGCCCCCTCCCTCCGCCAACCAAATAATGGGTTGTTGTGCGGAGTACTTCTTTCGGAGTAAATGTCAAAAGCCTGGCTTCACGTAGGGTGGATTGAGTTTATGACAGGACGCAGGTGAGGATCTGCAGATGTTACTCTCTCAATTTCATCTGTAGTCTTCGGTTAACAACGGTAATTGAGACCAGATCGCAAAAGGATGTAGTAGTAAAGTGCAAGGTCACTGGTACATTCCCATGAAAGGGCATATACTGTGTGTCATCCTGCATGTCATATCAATAAGGTACTTCCTATGCATGGGATTGGTAGTACTTCATAGTATTTTCATTTCTGGTTATGGGGGGGGGGGGGAGAAGTATCTGAAAATGCAGGCTTATCTGTAAACCTGTACACTAAAGAATAAGCCCAGCTGTTTAATATCCTACAAAAAAGTAATTATTGTGAGAATAAATAAAATCAATACTGGATTTGTCCAGGCATCAAATACATCTATTTTTCCATTAGCTACTTCAGGTTTTTGTAGTAGAGAGTGGAAAGAAATGTTCTATGAAAACCAAACAAAGCAGAAAAATTGTCCTCAGTACTGTATACTGTAATCACAAATCATTGGAAAGGGGCACTTAAAGAAATTCACATATATTTTAAACATATAAAAATTAAGAATGGAACATTTTTGTTCTTAAAACATTTCTCCATATTTTTATTGGGAGTAGAGAAACACTTCTGTTTAATTTATAGAAGTCATTCTTGTTTAATGCAGAGACGTTATCCATGGGCATAGATGATAGATAGATAGATGATAGATAGATAGATAGATAGATAGATAGATAGATAGATAGATAGATAGATAGATAGATGATACATAGGATATGCTTTTAGAGATGATATTACAACTGGCTTGATTTTTTTTTTACTTTAAAGTATTTTGTTCTAATACTTTAGAAAAAAGAAGAAGCAAAGCAAAAGCTACAAAGCAAGGGACCCATTCTGAGTGTCATTGTTGTGAGTAAAACAGTTTCTTAATCCCAATGTGGCCTAGAAGCATTCTTAGAAACCAGTATTTATTTATTTATTTTGTAAATAGCCATGGACTGTAGGAGAAGGGGAGGGAAAAGTAGTAAGATTTACAATAATTAAAAGAAACTAAAATATACAAACAACAGTATATAGCCATAACAAAAATCAGCACAATGAGTAAGTCAAATTGGCAAGGAACAAAATGTTACAAAAAGTATTTGAATTTTACACTGTGCATAGAATGGTGGGATGACATGGAACAAGGCACTCAATAATTGTGAAAAACAGTTGTGAAAAACATGGCAATACTTTATTAAGTAGCCATTAGGCCATATCACAGTAAACAAAATATAAAACACAGAACATTAATAACATCATATGCTAAAAGTAGAAAAGAAATCAATAAAGAAAATGGAAATTATATTTCTTTGTCACCCTTTCAATTTGGCTCAATCAGTTCCACATACTGTACACGAGGATGATCCTATAAAAAGAATATTGTAATACTGTATATTCCTCTAGTGAGGAAGGAGCAAAGCATGAAATCACACTAATGTACCTTTCTGTGTGGAACTATCTGGTTGAACATCAAGACCCAAAAATTTCCACTTAAGTTCTATGTGAGCTTTATCTAGATCCATACAGCATATAACTAGGCCTGCTGACAGGGGTGTCAAACTGGCAGCCCATGGGCTGGATGCATCATGCGCAGGCCACGCCCACCTCGGCTCCACAAAGGGAAAAAACATTGCAATACGTCATGTGACGTCAAGTGACGCAATTGAGTTTGACAGCCGTGAAGCAGGGGAAGATAGTCCACAATAAGACAAATCCAAATCTGTTTCTTTTTTTATATAAGAAGTACAACTATCCATTAGTCTAGGTTTGGCCAAAACCTCACTCCAGAATGTTTATCCGAATTAATCCACCACTACCTGTGTAGTATCACACAGTGACTCGTAAACAAAAGCTCCCAGAATTGCACAAATAGAAGACTTCTTTTTATTTGTATATATCAGGATCCAATAAACAATAAAAGTATACATGACATAATACTATTAATATTCATTTAAAATATATACTGCTCAATAGTTCAATTGAAAAAAAAATACTACTACTGTAGATACTGCCCAAAATGCCTCAAAACATCAGAAGAACAGCAATAAATTGAATAATTGAAAAGGAAAAATTATAAGTAGAATTAATATCAGCAAGTTTAATATATTTATCAAACAATATTAAACACTATAAATAAATAACCTAATCTAACAGCTCAAAACCAAAGGGAAAATAAAGCCTAAAACAGAAATAATTACATACAAGGCTAAACAGAACTCCATTTCACAGAGGCAACAGGGGATTCCTGACAATTAATCTAGAAATATTAGTTGGCAGCTAGCCATCCTCCTAGTCCTCACCTGGATCTCCTCTCTCAATCCATTTTCCATCTCTCACCTGGGGAGGTAAAAATGTCAATCTTCCTTCTAGCCCCATGTATGCTTACAATTGTGACATTCCTGAGTCTTTCTCCATCAAGCTTTACAGTGTTATGTTCAGCTGGGGTGGGGGTGGGGGTGGGGGGGAGGACTTTAAAAGCTCCAAGATGGGGATAAGAGAGATAGAAATGCCCAGTCCTTTGTTAGTATCTCTCTGCAGGTTGCACTGAACAGAGAAGCCAGTATTTTGGCCTGTTGTAGAATCATTCTGCTCACAATGGGCAAAGTAGGCCAACATGCAAAGAAAACAATTGTTCAGCAGTGATCTTTGGATCCGATGCCAGCATTAGAATGTATTGCAAACATGTGTAATGTATCCATTTCTTACTGGATTTACTGGATGCTTTTGCCTTATCTGGCTATATTTTTTCACTAACAAAGGTGCTTTATTTTTGGTATAATCTTTTAGCATGTTCATTGGTCATGTTTCTGTCCTAGAATATCCAGACAGCATTATTAATTTATTACCTAGCTTTCCTTGTATGTGGCGTCTCTATTTAGAGATAATGGGAAAGAGGCTTTATTTGTTCCTACAGCATTCTCTCCATACTCTTCTCTTTTCGCTCCCTACTGACAGTATTTCTGCAAGCAGAAGGTTGTTCTCATGGGAGAGTTTGTGAGCCTGACTGAGAAAGTTAAAGTACAAATGATTTTAAATGACATTACATCTACAATCTGGCACGCTGTGGTCTATAAATAATTCCTTACCCTATACTGAAATCTTGGCACTTTTGCCTAATCTTTCTAGTTTAAAATCTTCAAGTAATCAATACAGAGATCATTAAGTATATTTTCTTAAGATGTCGGTCAATAACTAGTGAAAGCTATTACATTTTTTGAAGGTACAATAAACTTTGCATATTAAAATAAGGAGAAATATATCCCTTTCTTTTCTCTCTCTTGGAGGATTAATAATGACATTTACACACACAGTAGGGGAAACTCTGTTTCATAAAGGTCAGTTGGAAATTTGCCTCTGTCATTAATAGCCTATTACATTCAATGAGAATCAATATTTTCAAAATCCAAATTGAACTAACAATTTTCTATCTATACTGTAATATTAACAACAAACAGTAAAGACACATGTTTTATAGATACCCCCTGTAAAAAGAACTCTACTTAAACAGAATTTGAGCTTCATAAAGCAGAGTATATTGTTGCCTCACACTTTGGTGCTTGGACATAAGAAAACTCACCTTTTCTTCTCCTTTTTCTGTATATATTGTACCTTATATTGTTCTGCATGTTCATCCAGTCCTTTTAATTTATTCTCCACTGCCTAGCTTGATTGCCTTATTCATGTTAATAGGTGTAACTCTCACTTCACAGCCATTTAAATCTTAAAGTCTTCTGGAATTAGCCAACCCTGGAAGTAATCTGATCCTAGCACATTCATGTTCTAAAGATCCTCCATTGTCCAGATTCAGGTCCTCTCTAGAGGGGGAAAAACCCTAAAGTAATTGGGCAGTGACTCAGAGTCAGAAGGTAATTTCCATGTCAGCAGATTAATGCTTAAAATAATCAAAGGCAGATTAGAGCCCCACATGTAGGAGGCAATGCTAGATATTCAAGATAGCTTTAGAAAAGTCAGAAAAATAAGATGTATTGTTGCTGATACACACTGGGTAATTTAGAAAGCCAAAGAATCCCCGTAAGAAGACAATGTATGCTTCACGGCTCATGGAGGGCCCTTTAACTGCATCAACATGTCAAATGTAGAATGTCCTTAGGAAAATGGGAATCCCAGAATATCTCATTGTCCTCATGCAAAACCTTTACAGAGGACAGAAAGCCACTGTCCTGATGGAATATGGTAAAACCGATTGGTTCTAGGTGGCAAAGGATGAGGCAAGATATATATTCTCTCCTCATTTATTCAACCTTTCTGCTAAATACATAAAGTAAAATTATCTGCAAGCTCTAGTAATGAAAACCAAGAAGCCCGCTTGAAAAAAAATAGAACTATGATTAAATGTAAAGAAACCAAATTAATGCCATTGAGTATGACAACTAGTTTTAGAATTCACAAAGAAATGGTGGATAAATTTTACCTTTTAGGATCAAATCTCAATTAACAAATATGCCACAGACCGGCACTCTATAAGATAGCTTTGAAGGTATCCTGAAAAAGATGTTCAGGTGTTATAAGATGTGTAAACTTACAAAATGAGAATGGCAGGCAATGTTTTGTCCAGTGACACACCATAGAAGCAATCACTGATTTTTCAAAAAGTGGAATAGAAAGAATATTGAAATTTGGTGTTAGAGAACACTCCTGAAAATACTATGGATAGCCAACAAATAGATCATTGAACAAATCAATTCTTGACATGATGCTCAAATTATCAGATTCTAATTGTACTAATTGTACATTATATGAAGACTCCTTGAGAAGTCCATAATGCTAGGAAAGGTAGAAGGAAAGAAGATAGTAATTAGCACTGTTATTTATTTATTTATTTATTTATTTATTTATTTATTTATTTATTTATTTATTTATTTATTGGTTTGATTTATATACCGCCCTTCTCTGAAGACTCAGGGCGGCTTACAATGCGTTAAGCAATAGCCTTCATACTTTTGCATATACCTGCTTAGTAGGACTTTCGCCCCCCCCCAGCAGTGTTCTTTTTTATACAAAATCAGTTTATTGCCCCCATAATCCGGGTCCTCATTTTATCTTCCTCGAAAGGATGGAAGGCTGAGTCAACCTTGAACCTGGTGAGATTTGAACTTGCAGTAATTGCAGGCAGCTGGTGCTATTTAATAGCACTTTAGTCTGCTGCGCCACCAAGGCTCTTGGTGGTGCATCCATCTGGATGGACTTCATTACAACAGAAATGGATGCACCATTGGAAGACCTTGAAGAACTAGGTTGGGAACAGGACATCCTGGAGAAGCTTTATCTGTGCTGTTGCTAAAAATCAGCACAGCTCAATGGCCTATAATCAGTCAAGATAGATCAAACCAAATGATTTTACATGGGACATAAGGCATTTGGGACAAATGTTGTTTTAGCTTGGGTTTAGTAAAAACTGAATTGTCTAAGGAACATAGATAGGGTTTATGCCACAGCTACTGGAAAATACGTTTTGTCAAACTACAAGACACCAATCTGAAAATCAAAGAAACACCTTCTAATAATAGCAATAGCACTTAGACTTATATACCACTTCATAATGCATTACAGCCCTCTCTAAGCAGTTTACCGAGTCAGCATATTGCCCCCAACAATCTGGGTCCTCATTTTACTGACCTCAGAAGGATGGAACACTGAGTCAACCTTGAGCCTGGTGAGATTTGATCTGCCAAACTTCTGGCAGTCGGTGATCAGCAGAAGTAGCCTGCAGTACTGCACTCTAATCACTGAGCCACCACAGTTCTTAAAATAATAATATTTTTAAAGGTAGTGTATAAGCATGTTAGCAAAAGTAGAATGAAATATTTCAGCACAATTGTATATCATTACTTATATTGCTGTTGCCACTGATACATAGTTATTATCAGTGTTATGATATAACGGAAAATAAATTCTTCCTAAAGAAAAAGAAACTGGTTTGAAAAAAAAGTTCTGGAAAACATAAAATTGATCTCTCTCAACCCAAATATCTCCTTACCATGTAATTTTGCTTGTTTGTTCTCATCATCACTATTTCTTTTGAAATACTGCAAGCACAAACATTTGACAAGGCTTTAAAGTCAATTACATTGAATAGAAGAGTGAAAATGATTAGCTTTAAAAAAGGACAAGATAATTGAAAAGCTATTTTTCCCCAATTCCTTCCAAATATTCATTAAACATTTAAGCAACTAAATTTGCAGAATCTGTTCCTGACATTGGCACTGGTTCTGCAGTTTTCTCTCATCAGATGAAAGCTGTGTGTGTTATGTAGGGTGCATTCATGCATAAAAAATATCATTTTCATAAATTAAAATCTCCCCTGCAGTAGGAACATCTGTGCCTGCCTTTGAATAAAAGATGGTGGCATGTGAGTTGCCCCTTGACTGACTAGAAGAATCCTTCTATTTGTAATAAAATCACTTCCCGCAAAAGAGTAAAACACAAACAATGTTCCCTTCACTCAAAAATTGTTCCACTTTTCCCCATTTATGAGTAACTCCTTGGAACAAGTTAAAAACGAACCATAAATGCTCTCTGCTCGTTGCAAATTTCTATCTTGCAATTTAAAGTAGTGAGGGACACTTTGCTTCTTGCAACTGTATTTGTATAATTAGCTATCAATTATCTTTCATATATAATTTGTGGTTAATAGATAGGCTTGGTTCCAAAACACTGTTTTAGACATAGTCTTGGGTTTTGTTTTATTTTATTCATTTTATCACAAACTACTTTTGAGGGTCCCTACCAGTTAAACAACTGGTTTGCCATGCAGGATGGCTGCTTTTAGAGAAGTATAACTGTAGAATTCTTTGTGGTGTGCATTTTTACTTGTGTACATCTTTGGTTCCCAGCCATATCTTAGGCAGAAAATAAAATGCGGAGAGGAAGAAAAGCATTTAAGCCAGTATTTCCCAAACATGGCAATGTTAAGATCTAAGGACTTCAACTCCAAGAATAGAATCATATGCTGAATAAGGAATTCTAGGGGTTGAAGTCCACACATCTTAAAGTTGCCAAGTTTGAGACATATTGATCTAAACCTCTTTTTGGTTCTGTTTTGGGTCCCCTTTAACATTTTTATTAATGATTTGGATGAGAAGGTGGGCAGCATGCATCTCAAATTTATGGATAATACAAAATTGGATAGGTTAGTTAAATACTATAGAAAACAGAAATAAATATGAAAATAATCTCAGGTTAGAGAAATCTGACAAATAACATAATGAGAAATAACATAAAAAGAAGTGTTTATATTATTGGGAGGGAGATATTGATAAAGTGTTTTAAAAAATAAATTCACTGACATCATCTCTACACAAAATCCATGCTGTTCTCATTCTAAACCTGTATGTAGAGGTGTATGTATGTCAGTGGTGAGTTTCAAATATTTTTGCTACTGGTTCAGTGGGCGTAGCTAGGTGGAGGGGCATGTGACTGAGAGGGCATGGCTCACTCAACCATACCCACTCAGTCACATGACACCCCCCCCCCACCTAGCCATGCCCACAGGAAAAGGTAGGAAAATTTTTGGAATTTCCACCTATCTACCCCAGCCATCCCTTCACCAGTCACACCCATTTTCCCTCCTTTAGCAGTCTCAGCCCTAGCCCCGCTTCCTCCCCCACCACTGCCTCTTTGTTCAGGCTGCTTATCTTCTGCAGTGGCTGGTCCAGAGTCTGGAAGGCAAGCTGACCAGAGTTTCCAGTGGCCCTCAGCCAGCCATTGCTGCTGGAAAGCGGCTGGCAAAGAAGCCTCCCAGGTCACTGAAAAGTACCGGAGGTCACGGAAAAAGCTGCTGTTGTCACTGCCATGTTCTTCGTGCATGCGCATCCCATTGGACTTGCAAGGCAATGGGATGCACATGTGCAAAGAACATATTGGTGACAAACATGATGGGCGGGGTGAGGGAGCGGCGACCTTAGGCATGAAAGCCAGCTTGGTGATTTTGGGCCAATCTCTCTCTCTCTCTCTCAGCCCAACTCACTTCACAGTGTTGTTGTTTTGGGGAAAATAGGAGCAAGTTGTGTTGAATATGTTCATTGCCTTGAGTTACGTATAATAAAAGTGGGATGAAAAGCTAATAAATAATTAATAAATATGCACATACATGTGTCTATAGAATATGTATATATGTATATATGTATATGCCTTGTCTGCCACATTAGGCTTTTCTTTTTATTTCTGGGAACTTTCCATACAACACTTTGAAATTTGTAGAATAAAGATGAGATATGCGTGAAAAGGAGATATAAAGCTACGTATTCATTCTACTATATTAAGGCAATTTTCTCTTATTGTTTCCTCTTCCAGAGCCCTTAGATACTTATGAGAGTTGTCATGGAATAAGTAGAAGTAGGACCTTCAGATTGTCCCAAAGGTGCCTTTTCAACTGGACTTTCTGGTTTTTCTTTGAAGATGTTTTGCTTCTCAAGAAACCTATTCAGCTCTGAAAAAGCACCTTTGGGACAGCTATGACCTGGGTGACTGAGAATCTCCATAGACATTTAGCTATGATCTTTCAGGTTGTTAAGTAGCGTAGGGGGCTAATGCCTCCTCCTAAAGGCAGCAATTAACATCCAGCTGCCTGTAATTCTGTGAGTTCAATCCTAGCCAGGCTCAAGGTCAACTCAGCCTTCCATCCTTTCTAAGGTGGATAAATTGAGGGCCCAGTTTGTAGGGGGCAATAAGCTGACTTTGTATAAAATATATACAAAAGTATGAAGGCTATTGCTTAATGCATTGTAAGGCGCCCTGAGTCTCCGGAGAAGGGCAGCATATAAATCAAATTTAAAAAAAAAATCTTGTACATTCAATTTACATGTCATCCTGATAAGAAATGAGAAATGGGAAGGCAGATACATTAAATCTTCCTTTTTCAGTGAATGAACCTTGATACAGATCTTCTTTTGCTTTCTTTGCTAAGTCCAAGCACCATATACTGTATGTGACATTCAGTCAGTCTTGACTCCTAGCAACTGTTGCATATAGACAAGTCCACGTAGCTACTGGGACAGAAATGAGTTTCATCTTAGATGTGTTTACCATCTGCAATGATAATAAAAGAAGGAAATCTGAGCTAAATTAGGCAACTGCAATATTTAACTTGTTTCTGCAACTTACTTTATTCTGGTTCTTGTTTGTTTTATTTTTACCTATAGTATTGGAAATCTTCAAAATCTTACTTGCTTTCATTAAGCTTGTCTTAAGTATTTCAGATGTGAATGGAGAACAACATATTTACCACCATCACAAATCTAGAAGAAGCAACTGCCAAAAACAATCAATTTCCATTGCAGTTGGGTTAGATCTTCAGAAATTATCATAGCATACTGCAACCTCATCTGTTCTCCACACTTCCAAAGAAGTGTGTGCTTGTGTTCTTGCAATCTAGTGGTTTGAACACAAGTGAGCAGTCAGACGAGGAGACCTGAACTCATTGGTAACCTCACATTGCAATGAACAAGGACATATATTCAATTTCTTAGCTACTAAAATTATTGGCTGAGCAGGTACAAAAATAGCCAGGGAAATGATTGAAGCCTGGGAAACAGGCTCCTTATCAGTCAACAGGAGTGCTGATTCGCCACCAGCTTGTCAGGTATTTAGGAACCAAGGATTTGGCAACACAAGAAAATAACAGCCAACAATTTATTAACTGGCCATCAATAACCCAATCAACAATAGAATAGCCTAAAGCACACATTCTGGTGAGAGAGAAGTTCCCTGAGGATGGGCTGTAGGATAAATCCAAAAGTACAGAATACAAAACCTCTGGTCCTGATGACCAACCCAGACTGGATCCTGCAACATTATCCTGGGACATATATATTTGCCTCCATTTGTATTAATAATTTATCATTTTATCAAATTTGCCTTCTAAATATTATTACTGCTCTCTTTTCATATCTTCACTCATATAATAGTAAAATAATGAGTTTGATTCAAAGCCCCCATGAGTCATAAACTCAGGTGAGGAACTATGATTTTGCTTTGGCATCCATTAATTATATCTCTATGTTCTATCAGTAACAAAAACAAATGTACAAGATAGAACAACTAGAAATTAACTGCAGCATCAATGACACCATCAATGTGCTATCAATGTGCATTTTTATTGTATACCAATCAGAGTCACGTATGTAAGATGGGCAGCTATATAAATGTGATGAATAAACAAATAATTAAAAGTTGATGCCTCCACATTCACTGGGTCTAAAAGGCTCCAATCAACATGCAATAATATCCTGTTTCCCTGAAAATAAGACCTATCCTGAAAATAAGACCTAGATATTTTCCATGTGCACCTAATATAAGCCATACCCACCCCCAGAAAAGCCTTACTTAAGAGCCTCTGCAGCTGGCTGCCCACCCATTCTGTCTGGTTGCTGCTGCCATGAGTCAAGGCATGGGGAGGGGAGCTGCCCCATGCATCCTGCACTGGCTTACTTCAGGGTCCCTGCAGCCAGGCCACCCACATTCTGACACCTGCCTTGTGATGTCAGCATCAACAGCCATGTGCAGCAAGAGCCCAAGTGGCCACCAGCCCACTTCTTTTGCTTGCTTGTAGCTGCAAACTGACCAGTAGGCCAAGTGGTATGCTGGTGCCATGGCCACGAGGTGAGGCAGATGTCAGGGTTTGGATCGGGTGAAATGCTCCCGGTTCGGACCGGATTGTCCAAACCGGTACTGATGGCGATGGGTGGTTCGGAGAACCAGTAGCAAAAATCCCTGCCCCCCCATGCCCAGATGAGCCACGCGATCATCAGAGGCTGTTTATTTTACTTTTAAAAGCATTTTTTCTACAACTTCAGCAGAAAAAATGCTTTTAAAAGTTAAAAAAAAAAGTTGGCCACACCCATTCAGTCAAATTACACCACCCCCACCAAGCCATGCCCACAGAACTGGTAGTAACAAATTTTAGATTTCAACCCTGGTTTGGATAGCCTGGTTGTGGGCCCTGAGGTAAGCTGGTATGGGGCGCATGGGGAAGCTCCACTCCCCCGCCTCACCTCGTGGCAATGGCACTGGCACATCTCTCAGCTGCCTGCTCTGTTGCAGCCACAAGCAAGCAGAAGAAGTGGGCCAGTGGCCATATGGGTCCTGCTGGATGGGGCTGCCAGGGCCGCTGCCATGAGGCAAGGCAGGTGACAGGATATGGGTGGCCTGATTGTGGGGCCCTGAGATAAGCCGGTGCAGGGCTCATGGGCAGCTCCACCCCCCCCCCACTTCACAGAGGTGGCACTGACACACTGCGCGGCCTCCTGCCACACTGTGAGCAAGCAGAAGAAGTGGGCCTTCTGTACGTGAGGGGGGAGGGGGAAAGACAGTCCCCCAAAATAAGCCCTAGTGGGCTTATTTTATTTTGGGGCCCAAAAGAAAATAAGGGTCTTATTTTCGGGGAAGCACGGGCAATAGAAATAAAACAGGGGCAAATTCCTAGAGCAGAGCACGTGGGGAATGCAGAAGAGCAAGTTGAATGGTTTGAAATAAAAAAATTAGATCTTAACTAAGGACAATGTAAACTTGCCCATTAGATGTATAGGCTAAATATAAATAATAGATGCCAAGCCCAATTCAATGTACCACAAAAAGGCAGCCCAAGACATCATTAGAACCCTTTGCTACACTGGTGGGAGTAGTGTTTAAATGGAGGAAATAGCGTATTGAGTTGGCTTTCCTTATGCACTATCCATCCCATTTAAATCACAGATATTTTTCCCATCATTATCCTTGCTCACTTCTGTAATTTGCATAGCATATGTTGTATGTGTTCACACTAGATGCTTAACCAGTTCAAATAAAGATTTAGCAGATAAAATGATGCAGTATAAAGATACAGTTCTTTGTGGCTTAAGCATATTGTGCAAACCCAACTCATTTGATCATTTTAAAGTTCAATTGATTGTCCAAACTCAGAAGATGGGCTTATTCATTAACCAGGTTGTATGGAAACAGAGAACACATAATAAAAAAAGTAGACATGTGTTCCGCATAATTTAAGATCAAGTAGACCTAGCCAGTTCATCTGGCAAAGTCTAGAGAAGAGAAAAAGGTGATGTTTTTTCAAATAGATTCCTGTGTTTCTTTGGGGACCTTTGCTAGTCCTGCAAAAAAAAAAAGGAGGGAAGAATGGCTAGATTTGTATAGGAAACAAGAAAAAGAGTATGTGGAATTCACAAACCACATAGTGCTTTGCTATCAAATCTCAGTGACATCCATGCAGATTATGAATTGGTTTCTCAGAAGAAAACTTAAAATTGACACAGACACAATAATTCTACACAATAATGTTCATAGGTATGCAGATGATATGTGTACATGTGTGAGCACAGCAAACCAGCATTTTATAATAAAAATGAAAAAGAAAGCTACGGAAGGCATCATATGGTAGTTTTTTTTTTTAAAAAGGAAACTCACTACATAGAATCTGTGTGTTTGAATCACTGCTGGAAGATGGAAGTGAGTATGGCTTTCATAAGTGGAACCCTGCCTTTTATGTAGTTTCTTGATAACAACATAGTAATCTAACTGTGGTTGCACAGTTTTATTATGCCAGCTGATGCAAGGAGACATTTTATCGATTCTAGTCTGCCTAGTAACCGAAACAAGAAGTCTGTAAATTATCTTGTGCAAGTCAATATGCTTTTACATCAACTTTCCATTTACAATTTGAGGATACTTAAACTTGATGTGCATTTTAGCCAGCACCTTTTCTTGAAAGTAAATATGACTTGCATTTTTGGAAGATAATGATAGGTCACATTATTTGTCTGTCTAACTCAATATATATTATAATACAGAGAGAGTCTTTCTGGGTTATCAATGTTATTTGGATTCTTTTCAACTGGGGCTATAACAGGGAGCGTATTCATGAAAATTACGTGGTCTATAAATGTTCCCTTCCCTTCCTTGGGATATTGAAATTATTCTCTAATTTATATTTAAAGACATCAGTGCTATCAATGTCCCATGGGCATCATTTTATCTAATTTAAATCCCTGAAAGTCAGACAAATTAAAAATGTACTTTCCAAGATCTTAATTTGTAAAGTCCTATTCAGGAACACGTTTCTAAATACATGAATAAGATGCAAGAAGATACCTACTGTAACTAGATTTGTCCTCTCGATGTTGTTCAGTGCAATAGTATTACTCTCAAGATAATACATTTGACTGGGATACCCATCCCTCTTTTGTACTTTTGAGGAACCATCTCTTCACTCACATACTAGTTTGCAAGCATTATTGGTATGCATGTCATCATCAAAGAGAAGAAATTAAATCCAAACATCATTGCTGAAGATTATTCATATTAGTATATTCCAAGTGACACCCATTTGGTTTGGAGAAAATGGAACTGGTGTTGAAACTGAGGGGAGAACATGTTGGTTTTAAAAAATTATCCTTACTTTCCTACAATTTTTTTTCAGTTGGAAAGACCTTCACTTTGGTATCAATAATTATTTCACACCTAGTGTTATAGAAAACTTCTATTAATCATTATTTGTGCAAACAAGTTGGAGCAACAACCCTATGAGACGCATCAGAGTAACTTTTTAAGCCTTGTGAAGTCATTCATAACTATTGTTAACAAGGTAAACATTTTCCTTATAGTTTAATTTTTAATTCCTCTTTACTTTACTTTGGGGTAATGAGGACTGCTTCCAAGACATAGCATGGGACTTCCACCTTCAACTACAGTGGGCATCTCCATAATTTGATCACTCAAGATTCATCACTTGTTGCTAGTATGTACACTGAGACCTTAAGCACTGGAGACAAATTCTTTCTCCAATCACACTTGGCCAATAAAGAATTCCATTCCATTCCATTCCACTCTACTCTACTCTATTCACCAATTTGCCTTCTCATCCTACCACTATCTGTATATTGTATTTTATTACCGGAGAGCTGTCAACTATACGGGCTTTGGGATGATTCAGCAGTCTGCCTTTTTCATACTTTACTAGACTGGAGCTGAAAACATGCTTCTGCTGAAGCCTCCATTTCAGATAGTCGTTTTGTAGTTTAATGCTTATGCTGATTTACTGGATTGCATCTCGGGATTTTTTTCAAACCTCATTTTATTGTACAAATAGTGAATGTTGCATCTTTTAATAACTATTACAATAATCCCATAGGAATTGTGGAAGGGGGGAGGGAATGGAACAAGGGACTTAGGGAGAAATGCAACATTTGACCAATGGCTCTTCACTACTTCATCACCCAGCTTGGTTTTTTTTTTTAACATTCCAAATGTGCATTACGCTGTCACATACAGGATTACAAACAAAATTACAGTACAGGTTGATTTCAGATGAACCAGCATTACATTTCAGACAGCACTTTTTCTGGGTTGCATTGTGCATGCATAACTATCTTGTTCTAATTACAAAGTCAAATGATTTGCATTGGTTTGAAAACTGCTAACTACAATTGTCATATAATATAACCCAACGATCATAAATCTTTTAATTTTTTTTCCACCTGGACAGAGATAAAAAAATTATATAACTGTATTTTTAAAATCATGCATTTAACGTTGCATGGAAACAATGTTTCTTTATCTGTACTTCTTCAAAATCTGAAAGGAATTAGGGTGGACTCCAAAGAGCTTTAAAAAAACATTGCAAGTTGAATGTGATCCTAAAGCAGCTGTTTTTTGTAGATAAGTGCAGGGTATTTGTTCATGAGAACATGGGTGCATGCACACACACACACACACACACACAAAATTTTTGCAGAACTCTTGGAATAATATGCCAAATTAATTAATGGGAAATAAATATTTTCCTTCTTTCATCCTTTTAAGTATTTTTATAAATGAAAATAACAGAGAGGTTTTCTTACCCCCCCCCCCAAAGAAAAGTTTTGAAGGTGTGTGTGTGTGTGTGTGTGTGTGTGAAAATTTAAAAGGAAATTGAAAGGGGGAGATGCTAAGGCAACAAACAGCTTTTTTCTCCCTTGTTCTTCTAAGTATTTTTCTGCTGGTTTAAATTACTTAAATCATTCTATATAAATTAGATATTACTCTACTTTGTTTCTGATAGGTATAAAAATTGATGAAGCTGCATGGTTCAAAATAGTTTATCAAAAAGTTATTAAAAACTCTGTACAAAAAAAATCACAACAAAAGAAGCCAACACGGGAAAGGTAACAAGTAGTGGGGGGGAATGCTGATTGAAAAATATAAATTTCATATATACTTTCAATTTCTTTCTTCTTCTTTTTGTAACTGACCGATTTAGTGTTTGTTTGTGTTTTGTTTTTTAAAAAAATTGCATAGATCCTAATTATTGCTTGCCATTCGTTGTGCCGATCAAACCAAGGGAAAGCCGAACTTCATCTAATCAACACCATCAAAATTCGGAGTGACGGGAGGAAGGGCGAGAATGACCGGCGGGCCCAAGAGAAATGTCCGCTTTTCCGTTGCTCCTGAAGGCGAGACCCCTAATACGCATAAAAAGTGTCTCTGAAGCCTGGAAGGATTCCCTTTTCTCCACTTCTTCCCTCTTTTGCGCCCTTCCTTGCGCGGAACGTAGTAAACCCGGAGTCCGTGGCCGCCGCGAGCATTCCGGTTCCACCACCTAAAGCGGCTTGGAAGATCTTTCAGTCGTGAAAGATCGCGTTGAGCTGGGCGCTCATGACCCGCTCGTGATGGACCTGGCTCTCGTAGGGTAGGAGGCTGTCGAGAGGGAGATCGCAGCGCGAAGCCGCTGAGCAGGCGAAAATGGAACCGTGGCCAGGAGCTCCGGCCAGGCCGGCGGTCGGGTAGTGCATGGTGAAGGCGTAGTTCTTCTCGAACTCGTTGGACGGTTCGTGCTTGAAGGAGAAGTTCCCGTTGACGCTGAGCGGCGGACTGAGGGGCCCGTCGAAAGCGGGGCTCTCACCTTCGGCCAGGGCGCTCTCGAAGAAGGGCTCCAGCGCTGCCCCGTAAGCGGGCGGCGCCTTGAGATGGAAGAGGTGGGAGCTGTCCATGGTGCCGTAAGGCGGACTCGGAAGCCCGGGCGATTGGTAAGGGTAAGGATGGCCCGAGAAGGAAGCTCCGGTAGGCTGGATGTGGGTCAGCAGCTCCGGGTTCTGCTCGGGCAGGAAGGTCCGAGGATTGAGCTGGAGGCAGCCGGCCACCAGGTTGGTCGTGGGCTGAGATAAGCCTTTGCAGAGACTCTGCACGAAAGACACCAAGTCGGGGCTCTTGCCCGAACGCAAGATCTCGGAGAGGGCCCCGATATAGTTTTTGGCCAGGCGCAGGGTCTCGATCTTGGACAGCTTCTGCGTTTTGGAGTAGCAGGGTACGACTTTCCGCAGGTTGTCCAGAGCGGCGTTGAGACCGTGCATGCGATTCCGCTCGCGGGCGTTGGCCTTCATTCGCCGCATCTTGAATCTCTCCAGCCGCGCTTTGGTCATCTTCTTCTTCTTGGGGCCACGTCTTTTGGGTTTTTGGTCGTCCTCGTCGCCTTCCTCCTCCTCCTCCGCTTCCTCCTCGTCTTCCTCTGCCTCCTCCTCCTCTAGGTCATCCTCCTCTTCTTCCTCCTCTTCTTCCCCGTTTCTCAGAGATTCAACATCCGCCTCTGCCTGTAAGGTTTCCAACTCCTCCTCTTTCTTGTCCATTTCATGATCGTCGTCCTGGGAGCTGAGGCAGTCGTCAGTCCAGCTGGGGGTGCCGTGGGGCTGAGGCTCTCTCATCAGTGGGTGCTCACTGTACGATTTGGTCATTCTGAGTATCCTAGGCCAAGAAGAAATAAACACATTTAAAGCTACAGACGCTGCATATATGTACACATAATATTCTGCAAGCATGCTTCCTAGGAAGTAAGTATTACTGGACTTCCTGAAATGTTTCTATGGGTACCTCTCAAAGATTGTACTATTTTATCCAGGAAGCATTGTCCAGTACAATATCATTCTAAGAAACAGAGCCTGGATAGCTCTGCAGACTAAAAGCGTTGTGATTAACATCAGCTGTCTGCAATTACTGTAAGTTCGAATCTCACCAGGCTCAAGGTTGACTCAGCCTTCCATCCTTTCTAAGGTAGGTAAATTGAGGACCCAGTTTGTGGGGGCAATAAACTGACTTTGTATAAATGTACAAAAGTATGAAGGCTATTGCTTAACGCATTGTAAACCGCCCTGAGTCTCCAGAGAAGGGCGGCATATAAATCAAATTTTAAAAAAACAACTGTCTTTGGTTTCAATTGGATCTCATTACAGTTCCCGTTACAACTGCAACTTAAGGGTCACCACGGTCCTAAATTAAATCCCGTGATCGGTTCAATTTTTTTTTAAAAAAACTGAACTAACCGAAGGACACTGCCCAGAAATGAAACTTACTCTTGATGCCTTTCCCCAACGAACTTCTAATTCTCGTAGTTCTCTTCACGATGACACCTCTTGTCTCAAAGAGCTTATGTAATGTTTTATAGGGATTTATAGGCGGAGGTCTCTAACCAAGAGGGGGTCGAATTGCGTTTAAAACACACCCACGCTGTGGATCCAGTGGAGCAAATTGCCAATAATAATTTATCCAGGGCAGCAGGAGGAGGATTTATTCTTTTATTCGGCTCTCCTTTTCATTGCTTTTGCCTGTCCACAATAGCAGCCGATGCCATCCTGCACAAAAGCTTTACAGACTTCCCAACTGTTCAGAGTCGAGGAAAAGCCTGCCACCGAGACAGGGATCAGGTGCACTGACCGCCTAATAATTCCCCGTACCCCCCCCCCTTTTTTTTTGTCTGCGGAACATCAACGTTCTGGGGAAACGTTTGCTAATGAGGAAATGGAGGGGGCGGGGTGGGGACGGGGTTGGGGTATGGAATGAAACCTGCCAGTCAGGGCAAGCACAGCGCAATCAAAATGCAACAGTTGAGCCCGTGGACTTAGTTGACTTCGGAAGCCCTTTGCTCCTCCAGATTGTCAGTTAAGACCTGTCCCGAACGCATTAATTGGCAGCAGAACTTACCAAATCTGTTCACTCTAGCCCTCTCTGCTCTAAACTGCACCATCATCTTCATCATCACCCCCAATTTATTTCATTTAAAGGACTATTTGGGATAATTTCATTCCCCTCCCTTATTCTCCCCACTTTGCTGATCCTATCACGTTCAAAACGAGGACCACGCACGCAAGAATGAGCAGCCCTTTCCGTCCAGCCTGAGGGGGATCCCTTCTGGTTCGTTTCGCACCCCCAAATCGGTGTCAGCCAGCTTCTGAGCCACAAAGCCAGATGCCATGGGCCGTATCTGTTTCATCAACCCCCCACCCGTAAGGCTTACTTCGGTAATCGGAAGGGAAGGAAAGAGGGGGGCAGAGAGAAAGATTAAGTCTAGAAGCTTTTGCAACGTTTTCTAAAAAACGTGTCTCACTTGGGCATAAGTGTAACTTCCACTCCGAAGTTAAAAAAAAAAAGCATACACACACACACACAAAAACCTCTTGGAGCCGGCTGGAAGCCACCACGGAAAGCCAAGAGCCTATCAGTTCAATGGCTCTTCTTCTTGGTTTAATGCGCATTGATCGAAATCAGGCTCAAAAGGGCGAAGGCGTCACCACCCTGAGCATCAGAGTCGCCTGCATGCGAGCTATCGCTTCTCCCACCTAAGCTGGACATCAAGGGCATAAATTACCTTTCCTTTTTTTTCTTTCTTTTTTCCCCCTTCAGCTTGTCCTCCGCAGCGCAGGTTTCATAACCCAGTTGCTCCCGGGACGCGGACGGGTTCCCTTTTTTTTAATTTACTTCATCGATTCAATCCGAATATGATTACTTTTTTTCCTTTGAAGCCGCGCGGGTTAAAGAGGCTCAGGTTATATATAGGCAGCCTGGGCATGCTTGGGAAGGGGAGGGGCAGGGGAACGGGCGGCCCCGCCTCGTCGCCGCTCTCTCCCCGCCCACTTCTTCGAGCGACCGCGTCAGCCTTCCCCCGGCACGCGCCATCTGGTACCCCACTAACGTCAAGCTCCCGAAGCGGCGGGCGCGGGGAGGAGAGACGAAGGGAGGGGGGGGGGAACGATTTGGCGGTGTCACGTGAGCTGCCCATTTGTATGCCCGCCCCGCTCTCCCCTCTATCCCTTTGTGGCCCGAAGAAAGTGGCCATCTGTCGCCAGCCGGAGATTCTGCGGACCTGTTTGTACCCGCAGGAGAGATTAACCCGTTCTTCTGCTCTCGGGCTCGGAGTTTATTGGGGAAGGGAAGGGGAAGGCCGGGCTTGCCACTTGAACTTTGCCACTCTACGACAGACTGGCTTCTTTAGAGAATGGAAAGAGGAACAGATTTCTCTCCCCCCTCCTTTGATTCCCCTCCCACCCTCAAATGCGGGGGGGGGGGACGACGACACCCAAAGGGAAGAGGCAATTTGCCCAGGTGAGAGGCAAATTAACCTGACTAGGTGGTCGATCAGTAAAGGTCGGCGGTTCGAATCCCTAGCGCAGGTCTCCTGCGTGAGCAGGGTGTTGGATTAGATTCCCGTCAAGCTCCCTTCCAACACTGTTACTTACTGCCCTTCTTCTTCTTGGGCTTCTTCTCCATCACTCCTCTCCTGAGAAGCTGCCCTGAGAGTCACCTATACAGAAATCCAGAGGAATCTGGCATCGGAGACAATTCTTAGGTCCTCCAGTCGCCTTGTGGTTCAAACCCCGAAAAAAGACAGAAAGTTCCTTCCCGTCTCCCTTCTGTCTCGAAGATTAGTCCAACGCCAGCCGAGATTTTGGGGTCCGGCCCGCTTGTTGTTGTTTTCTTTCCTGTCGCATTGCTTGGGTGTGGGAAGGTGTTGTCCCCTTCCGAAAAAGAAACCGAACTAACCATTTTCACAATCAAGCAGTTCGCCAGTCTTCATCCCCAAAGTTAAGCCCCAAAGAAGGGGCAAACCAGAAAAATAAGATAAAGGAAACTGTTTTTGAACAAGTAGAACACCTAAGATCTCCACTTCGGGAGATTTATTTAGGGAACAATGGTCTATTGAGGTTCTCAGTCATCTAGGTCATGGTTGTCCAAAGATGCTTCCCCCCCCCCCCAAGAGGCAACTGGACTTTCTGGTTTTTCGTTGAAGATATTTTGCTTCTCATCCAAGAAACTTCTTCAGCTCTTTTAGGGAACTTTTTTTGGGGGGGCGGGGAACAGTCTAGGTAACAGGTTTTTTATTTAGGGAACAGTTTTGCAGAAAACGAGAATGATGGGGAGGGGGTTGGCCAGAAAAAGAAAATAATCTGTTTTAAAAAGCAGACATAGTTTTTATAAGTACCAGATAACAAAGTTACAAAGTACAAAGTCCTTGTCCAATATGTTTTTGTTATTAAAAGAAAGAAAGACTGGTTTTTTAAAGAACAAAAACATATGGAACAAGAACAATTAGTAAAGTGATTATATTGTTGTATTCAGGATGCTTATTGATGGATGGAAGGAAGAAAGGAAAGGAAAGGAAAGGAAAGGAAAGGAAAGGAAAGGAAAGGAAAGGAAAGGAAAGGAAAGGAAAGGAAAGGAAAGGAAAGGAAGACCACTGGAGTTCTCTTTCATAGTTTGTGCTTTCTCCAAAGAAAGGTTAGGGACTTTGCTCCGTTGTCTCAGCTGCTCTCAGACTGTGGTACTTTACAAGGCCCAAATGGCTGCTTTCCTGTGGTTGCAGGCAAACAAATGTCAGTCGGTCCAGATCTTTCTGTGGGTCATCCAATAAGATTACATAGACACCTTGAAAGCGTCACTTCGTATGTATGCAGGTGGATGTGCAAGCAACCCCTTTCCTAGTGTATGATGTCATTCCTCCTCCCTCCCTTAATGCCCAACAACACCAGTTCCATTCTACCTGTGCCCAAGGTGGCTGTCTTAAGATGGCTATCTAAAACAGTCCTTTATGCCACCCTGAGAGAGAGAGAGAGAGTCAACGTCCACCAAATCCTCTGCAGGACAAGGGAAGAGAAGGCAAGGAATTGCTAAGTGAGTTTTTCCTGCCCATTAGACAAAGGTTTCCGGAAAGCAACTTCAAGATGTTTTGTATTCTAACCCCTGATCCAGTCACAATTTTGGCAGGTGGTGAAAGTCTAGGAAGCTCTAAACATTCACGTTGAAATCTGTCAGCTCCGAGCCCCACCAGGGATTGAAATCTGGATTCTTGCCTTTGCTGTACCTCCAACCCGGTGGCTTTTTAGGGGGGGACTCCACCAACACTGTTGGAAAAGATACGAACAGCATTACTTAAAAGTGCTGTTACATCTCCCGTCCCCGATACTGATAAGGAGAGGAGGCTGATGAGAGGCCTCCGATTCTCCCTGATTCTTCTGCCTCCCTTATTCATTCCCTAAATCACAAGAAAATCAACCCTAGTCTGTCGGTTTTAATCCCAAAGGAAAAATTTTGGCTCCCCCCCCCCCTTTCCATTTGTATCTCTCGAGTATGTTTTGTAAAATAACACCAGACTGTATAGCGGCCCTCAACAACTTGCTGCCCACATTATATCACCGCGCTGAAGGTTAAAGGACGCCAAGAATAGCTAGTGTGAAAATTCACTCCTGCAATCAGCTTTTCGTTCACTAGCTTCAAATAGCGCTCCCCTTCCCCCGCAACCAAGCCTAGCTTTTAAACTCAAAATTTGCTTAGAAGAAAGCGGGACGTACGGACTCATTTCTAAGTAAACTACCTGAAAGATGGGCCAGGCACATTAGCATCCAGCAGCACCTTTCCCTGGGAACCTCCTGTGCCTTCCTACCCCCTCCCTCCTTCCCGAGATCATTCTTGCATATATAACAGGCACCCCAGCCTTTTCCCGCAGCCATTCCCCACCCCCTTCCCTCCGCCCGTTTCCTTTCCAGGACGCGCGCCCACCGAGCGCCACGCGAGCTACACGCGTCCTCAACAAAAGCCTCTTTCACGGCTCACCGCCCCTTCTGCCGCGTCCCAAATCCGCTCTCCCCTCGGCTGCCCGCTTGCAGCTCATCTGCCGCTTACAGCTCTTTGCCCCATGCGAACAGCACCAGCCAGAGGGACGAGGGAAGCTTCAGGAGGCCGGGGAGGGACTGGTAAAACCAGGGCAGTCCTTGCTAAAGCCACAGGATCCCCACAAACAGACGCTCGTTTGTTCCGTTTTAAAAGAGCGGCGCCTCCTCATCCCTTCGCCCACCTGCTTTTCAGTGACTTTTAACCGCCCTCCCTTAGGGCAAGTCCAACGCCTGTGTTAGTTCGAAACCCGAATAGCTTCGGGATGACCGGCGGAATAGTTACAAGCTCGAGCAGTGTATAATAAACACTGTAAGCAAAGAATGAAAGCATAATTTGTATACATATGTCCCTTTACAAAGTCAGTTCCGCAGAAGACAGCCGAGGCTAGCTGCGTACGAAGCTTTATTTTGCTCTTAAGAAAACTGGAGGATAGTTACGATAAGCATTTGGTGCCCGAACACGCCAAGAATCACTCGTAGGAATCAAGGGAAAAGGCGGGGCGGGAGGCGTTAGAGAGGCTATTAAAATGCCTTACGGTTGTCCGGAGTGCAAAATCCATCCCAAGGAAATCTCTTGGGTTTGCGGCATTATCTTAATTAAGATAATTGATTCATATTGCACCTGCGAGAATGAAAGAGCGAGAGAAAGGATTCTCCTTCTCCTCCCCCCACTTCCTATAATAGCTTACAGCTATTGGAAAGAAGAAGCCTGTCTTATATCGGGTGATTTACGATCCGCAGCAGACAAGAAGAACCGTATCTCTCCAACCTTTTGTGAAAAGTACGTTGGTTCGAGAAAATTAGGACGTTTCCGCCCCCGCTCCCAATTAGGGAAACAAATAAACAAAACTCACTGATATAACACTATAATGTGACAGACGTGTAGAAAACATACATAGAAGACGTATATTTTGCCCCAAGCGAAAAATGAGCCAACGTTTGGCCCTTGACTACCAAAGTGAGTTACGGAGACAACCAGTTTGAAAGAAAAACCTGGTGGTACCTGTTGGCCAGGCGGGAGCCAGGTAACAGCCGAGAGCCCTGACGAACAAAGGTGATTTTATCGATTTTGCTGGATTTAATCAGGCAGGCTAAATTGAGTAGGGCGGTGGATGGGAAAATATCCTCAGGCGAAACACACTTCGTTGGATAAGCAACTGCCAATTAGTCATTTTCGAAAAAGGAATAGAAAGCGGGATATCAGGACCCTGGACAGCTCATGGGCTCAGCTTGTCTGCTGGCAAAGGGCGCGTCTCCCAGGGCCCAAAAATCCAGGTTGGCCTCTATTAACAGGAGTTCTTTAAAAGAAAAAGAAAGTACGGGTTAGTTCCTGCCAGGTACATTTGTTTGAGAAAGCTAACAAATATACTAGAAGAAGTAATGGTCAAAATGTAAGCAATACCTACCTTAAATGGTTTTTCTGCTCTTTTAATCCCCAAAATTCTCTTGAATTTCCAATTCAACCCAAAAGGAACAAAACAAAAACACCGTAAACTTTTAGATACTCTTCCTATCTGGGGAAAGTTCTCGGAGGCAAACCAAAAGAGTTGGATGAACCCTTAAGTGAGGATTTTATTTGAAATCGCACAAATAGCATGGTAAAGCAAATTAGAAAGAATTCCTGCTGTCTTTTTAATAAATCAGGCTGATTTTTGTCCTGAAATTTGTTCAGATTCATATTTAGACTTTACCATTCTGAAATTATCAAATCAGGATTAGGTGGTGTTGTTTTTTTTAAAGTTTGGTGCGTATGTTGAGAAAACGCACCGACATACAGGAAGTACATTTCACATTTATGTATGAACATTTATTTGGATTTTATAATAGTTGCCCCTGTATTATGAAGTGGCCAAAATACAGAGTTCTGATCTGAAAAAGAATTAACAGCAATTAGGGAAACACCTTCTTTAGGAAAAGAAACCATCACAGAAACTGATATGGCTGTTATGGAAATGAGTCTATAACATGAGTCTTTCCTGAATTTACCATCATCCTATTTTAAACAACACAAACAACAAAACTTTGTGGAGGTTCCTCCCCACCCCAGTAATTCTTTATTTTAATGAATGATTCCTCCCCCCCCCCACCCTTGTTAAATTTTATTGCTTAGCCTTAAAGGTTTTAATTATTGGCATGCTAAAGTAGCCTTTTAGTCACTGACATGCAATTACGAAATCACAACACATTTTTAGAAAGCAACAATTTATATTTGATTTTAAAAGGGGATGATGACAAATCATCTCCCAAAATGGGAACTGTGATTATGCATATATAGAAGAATGTAAAGCAAAGAATTGTCTTGCCAGAACTAAAGAGATCTCTTTTCTTCAATACCTTCCTACTTTTCTTCAAACCTCCTACTTCCTAGGAGGTTTGGAATACTGTCGGACAAGATTTATAGCTGGACCATGTCATTATTTTTGATACAGATATTTACTTTACTATCTTTAAATAAATAAAAATGTTGTGTATGATGTGTCTTCCCCCCCCCAACCTTTCTGGCACTTCCTCTTTAATAAACTCATTTCCATTTGTATTAAATATTGATAATCTGACCTTTATATTTCTGTAACTAATCAAAAGAAGGATACTCCAAATGTGCATAGACCTCATTCTTGGCCTAGTGGGCTTTTCCGCTTGAGTAGTTGCTGAGATTAAACAATCCCAACTTCCTTCCCCCCCTCCCACTGCACCTTCTCCTTGCGCTAATTGCTTCTGCAAATATGCAGATTTGTATTAATTAATAACTGCTGATTAGTTCAGTGATGGTTCCAAATAAATAAATCATTCTACAGGCGTGGAATTTTTGGCAATTCACCAGAAATGTCTCAGATGATGATGATACATCTATAAGCCTCAACTACTTTTTATTTA
Source organism: Masticophis lateralis (assembly GCA_030761175.1). Classification (NCBI taxonomy): domain Eukaryota; kingdom Metazoa; phylum Chordata; class Lepidosauria; order Squamata; family Colubridae; genus Masticophis; species Masticophis lateralis. The sequence continues at coordinate 195,734,367 of JAUDYJ010000001.1, read as the reverse complement.
TTTATTTATTTATTTATTTATTTATTTATTTGTTTGTTTAGATTTGTATACCGCCCTTCTCCTTGCGGACTCAGGGCGGTGAACAGCCAAATAAAATAGTACACAAAAGTTAAACAATTTCTTTAAAAAAGCATATAACTTTGGCTAAAAATTAAAACCATTAACATTATTAATAATTAAATAAATAATTAAAACCATTATTGCAGGTAAAGCAACATTCCATCTATTTTAACTACACTATGGATAGTTGCCTTCTGTCCTAGTAGACCTTCTTTCCTAGCCTTAAAATTCACAGCACCTCAGTCTGAATCATGCTATGGAGAAACAAACAGTTATATTGGAAAGTGAAGTTGATTTATCCTTTGAAAAACTGCCATGCTGAGAGAGAGAGGGAGGGAGAGACAGAGAGAGACAGAGAGAGAGAGACAGAGAGAATTACAAGAATCCAAGAAGACAAGAGACTGAATTGTATATAATAACAATGTTATCATTAATTCATTCATTTATATATTTATATATAGTACAATCCTGGCAAATAGATGGAGAAGAAATGGAGGTAGTGACAGATTTTATTTTCCTGGGCTCCAAGATCACCGCAGATGGGGACTGCAGGCCAAGAAATTAAACGATGTTTGCTCCTGGGGAGGAAACCTATGGCAAATCTAGATAGCTTACTGAAAAGCAGAGACATCACCCTGCCAAAAAAATTGCATATAGTCAAGACTATGGTTTTCCCAGTTGCAATGTATGGCTGTGAAAATTGGACCATAAGAAAGGCTGAGCACCAAAGAATTGAGGCCTTTGAACTATGGTGCTGGACTGCAAGGCGAACAAACTGGTCACTCCTGTAAGAGATCAACCCTGACTGCTCTTTAGAAGGCCAGATCCTGAAGAGGAAACTCAAATACTTTGGCTACCTAATGAGAAGGAAGGACTCACTAGAGAAGAGCCTAATGCTTGGAAAGGTTGAGGGCAAAAGAAGAAAGGGATGACAGAGAATGAGGTGGCTGGAAGGAGTCACTGAAACAATCGGCGTGAGCTTAAATGGACTCCAGAGGATGGTAGAGGACAGGAAGGCCTCGAGGAACATTGTCAATGAGGTCACCAGAAGTGGGTTTTAGCAGGTTCTGACCAGTTCTGGAGAACTGGTAGTAAAAATTCTGACTGGCCTAGCCCACATCTATTCTCTGCCTCCCAAGTCCCAGCTGATTGGGAGAAAATGTGGATTTTGCAGTATCTTTCCCCTGGAGTGGGATGGGAATGAAGATTTTACAGTATCCTTCCCCTGTCACACCCACCAAGCCACACCCACAGCACCGGTAATAAAATTTTGAAACCCACCACTGTGTGTCACGATGAGTTGGACACGACTTCACAACTAACAACAACAACAATATAGTACAATACATCTCTTTTACTATTTTTATCTTAATTAACACATTAAAATTATTTTTAATACAATTCCAGCCCTATTTGAAGCAATCATCTCACTGTTTCAGTAATTATTAAATGGCTTACTCATTAGTCATCCAGCCACTTCTGCCCCATTGTGACCAAAAGGATATTTTGCCAAGGTTATCTGTGAATAACTGCTCTTTTAAACCAATGCTGACATTGTAAGTGTGATGGTTTAGCCATCTTGTCTTCTGCCAGCTTCATTTTCAATTACCTTCAATTTTTCAAGCATTAAGGGCTTCTCCAAAGATTCTTGCCTGTGCATAATGTTCCAAATAAGCTTTAGCTTTATTATTAATACTTTCAATGAACCATCTAGTTTTTCTGCCTAGTCTTATGTTCTTGTGTTCTAAACCAGCAGCTCCCAACCTTTGGGGTACCAGGGACTGGTTCTGTGGAGAGAGATTTTTCTGTGGACCAGAGAGGGCATGGTTTTGCATGCTAACTGTATCCTGAAGATGAGGCTGTGCTTGTTTGCGCGGCCCGGTTTTTGACATACCACGGCCCGGACTGAGGGTTGGGAACCCTTGTTCCAAAGTGCCCAAAATATTCTCAACCATTTTGAATGGTACCACAGTTCAAAGGAATTAATGATTCTTTATTCAACTTTTCTGAAGGCTAGTTTTCATAGCCGTATGTGATAGGTGCGGAAATCATAGCTTTGACCATCCGTATCTTTTTTTGTCAAAATGTATCTGCACCAGGCATCTTTTTATTCTGTGACTACAGTCATCAATCCCGTGGGGTTTTTTTTTTTGATCAAGAAAGATAATCTTTTCCTACAGTATATCAATTTTTTGTCTGCCTATTTATGTTGGAAGTTTATATACATTATATTGTTGGGGTTTACAGTATTTTCATATACTGAGCAGGAAATAGGCTTTTGTCCCTTTTTTCTGCTTTGAAAGGTGTTTCTTTCTTCTTCACTTTGTTATCAAACCATATCTGAAGTTGTGGATACTTCTCCCAATGGATTTTAATTCCAGTTTCTATTTCTTCTACCACAACCTTTCTCATGTGGCAGAAACTCTTTAAAGTGTTAAGATAAATGTTCATCTTCTGATGTAGTACTCATACAATTACAAACATGTGACTGTTTATGGTAATAACTTCATTTTAAGATGTTTCATTAGAAACCTTCCTAAGAGCTTTAATTACTGGAATTGGATTCTACTATTGAGGACATTCAGTTTTTGTGTATTTAAGCACATATGGTTAACATAAATTGTTTCTCTTAGCAAGCACTAAGGGTACAATTGTATTTTCTAAACAAAATCATTATGTCTTCATAGCACTTTTCTTTATAAATATCTGAAATACAGTTTATCCAAGTAACCCAATTTTGTAGGTATATATGACACACTGAATCCTTAACTAACAACACAGGCAACATACATTCAATATACTGGACAAAAATATGTTTTTTTAAAAAAATTGATTTATATGCCACTCTTCTCTGAAGACTCAGGGCGGCTTACAATGCGTTAAGCAATAGCCTTCATACTTTTTGTATATATTTATACAAAGTCAATTTATTGTCCCCACAAACTGGGTCCTCATTTTACCTACCTTAGAAAGGATGGAAGGCTGAGTTAACCTTGAGCCTGGTGAGATTCAGACTTAGAGTAATTGCAGACAGCTGGTGTTAATCACAAAGCTTTAGTCTGCTGAGCCACCAGGCCTAGTTGACTAGTTCGTCGTTGTAATGTGTTGTGCAAATAAAGTTAGTGAATAGAAACCCACAGGTATCATGGGAGTGTTTCATACTTACATTTCTTGAAGGGTGGGAGAAATTCCATTGGTTTCTGCAAAGCTAATGTGGGCTATGAGGATTGCAAACCTTCAATTTGTGATTCCTTTTTTTTAAATAAAGTTTTTAATTTTTTACAAACATATCAAATCAATGCGTGAACAGTGTGACACCTGGGTGTCCAACATTCTAATACAAATAAAACTAGTAAAATTAATCATATGTCAGCCCACGTCATTGGGGCTGTCATTCCAGTGGGAACAGAGGTAGACAGAGTATTTAGCCCACATTCCTGCCCAGATATCTTGCCTTGCCATCACTTGCCTCCTCCTGCATACAGATGGTGGAATCCTCTTCCTTCAGCCACTCAAGGGCTTCCAGCTGAGGGCAGATAGGACTGCACTTGCATGGATGAGGTGCCAGCTGCGTTAGCCAGCATTAATGGATACCACATCTATCCCGATTGGAACAGTCCCAACGAACCAGGACTAACTGTACTGAATTACTGGCCAGACGAAGGCAGCTGGAGCCCTCCAATCAGCACAGGGCTTTGGGGTGGAATCTGGGGTAGGAGAGCGGGGTGAGGCACACTAGGTTTAAAATGGGAAGGGAAAGCACGATAAAGTTAGAGCTGACAATATTTCACTGTAATTGCACTGGGTGATTGTCAGAGCGTGCTAATTTAGGAAGATAAAACCTTAAAACAACATCCATCCTGTTGTCTGCTATTTTCTTATCCTGATTCGGAACCTGACATCATAATTATTAGATTCGATCAACTTATATATTTCTAATAATAATACACAATTGTAATAAATTGCAATCTGTCATTATTCAATTATTCTGTGTTTCTCTTATTGTTACTTTTGTTTTAGTATATAAAAGAGTATACACTAACATTCCCCCTTCTCTTATTTCTATCACTTAATTTAACTTTTAATCATATCCTTTTACTAAAAAAAAAGCGTTTTCTTTCTATCCTACCTAACTTCTAATCATGTCACCTACCTAAACAAACAAACAAAAGAAAGAAAATAAAGAGAGAGAAAAGGGATAGCAAATGAAAACAACAACAGAGAAGAAAAATCATCTATCCATCATCCCTTGCCCGCTTCAATACTTTAGTTGCTATGCTTTTTTAAAAAACTTGCCTCCCAAATTCTTCTCCTGGATTCAATTTGTGATTTCTGTTGGAACTTTGAATTTAATTGCTACAATTAGGGATCCTCCATAAATTGAATAGCAGAGAGAGAAAGAGAGAGGCAGTCAGAGCAGGAAACAGGCTGTGTGGTAAGTTTGTCAGGTCAGATTGGCATATGAAAAAGACAAGTTTTAGTCTTGAAAGAAGTTCTAGTGGAGTCATGGGCACAAGAAAGGCACATGCCTTTTATGTGGGATGGAAGAATAAGAGAGCATATGCTCCTAGGACAGGGGTCAGCAACCCAAGGCTCTAGAGCCACATGTGGCTCTTTCATCCCTCAGCTGTGGCTCCCTGTTGCTGGTTGGCTCCACAATTGATAGAGCTTTCAGTTAGGACAGGCAGAGGAAAAAGGATGCCACACTAGGAGGAGACTCTATGGTGGGGGAACCAGAATTCCAGTCGGCAGAGGAAAAAGGACGCCATGCTAGGAGGAGACTATGATGGAACCGGACTTCTGGTCGGCTCCAGAATTGAAAGGGAGCTTCCAGTTAGGACCTTTGTGGCTCTTTGAGTGTTTAAGATTGCCGACCCCTGTCCTAGCATATGTCAAATTTTTCAACTTTCAATTTCCCAACATTAGGGGTATGCCAGTGGATTTACAGGCAGCTGTTACATATAAGTTGGGCTGACAAAATCAGAAGTGAGGAAGTGAAAAGCCGCCTGGGAAAACAAAGGAAATCATTAAAAGCATAAAAAACCTGAAAGTTAGACTATTTTGGACATGTGATGTGACACCTAGAAATATGGAATCCTTCACTTAATCCTCCAGGGAAAGATTGAAGGCAAACAATGTCCAGGCAGAAGAAGAACATCATGGCTTCAAAATCTAAGGGACTGATTTGGACAACATTCAACACCACTGTTTAGTGTGGCTGTTGATAAAAATAGGATCGCCAACATGATCACCAATGTCTGATTACAGATATGGCACAAGAAGAAAAAGAGGGGTGCTCAAATGTTGTGACATGCCTTGGAGATTGTAAAGATACTTTGGTTACTTTAATAAATTTGGATGTGTTTGGTCAGTAACTACATAAATATAACTTTTTAACATTTGGTTTGTTTCATTTGAGTCATGTATGCTACATATTCCATGAACTGAGCCTGAGATAAGACTGTCATGGGACTGGCTAGCCCTATTTTGGCCATTTTACATTAGATCACTTCCTTTTTTGAAAGCTCCATTTACTGGCAGAATCTACTTGGATTACATTAGACTGCATACTAGATATACTGTATATCTGGATGAATGAGCCTTTGAGGTAGGTCTGACTAGGAAACCAAAGTCAGGCAGGCTAATACTACCTTTAATTTGTAAGGTTACTGTAACAGAATCTCTACAGAATCTGAATGACTTTTCCCCCTCCCATTCTTTACTTTTGTGAGCATTAGGGAGGGTCTTTCCTGAGATGGTATCTCAAGTTACAATTCTGTCCCATACTCAGATTTCTTTTATCCAACAGTTGTCTTGATAGTGAATCTTCCTCTTGTTCCTCAAGGTCATTTCTTCTACCCATTGCAAGGTGTTGCAAAATAGGGCAGTGCATCCCTACATCATCATCATCATTCAGCCATTGTCTATCCACTGCAGGATGAAGGTCTCTTCCACATGTTTCCAACGAATACAGCGTAGAGCTTTCTTTTGCCAATTGGGCCCACAATATTTGCTGTTGACATTGATCCATCTTGTTTTAGGTGTCTTTCATGGATGCTTTTTATCCAGTGGGATCCATTTTATGACTGCCTTGGTCCACCTGCCATCAGTTCTTCTTGCTATGTGACCAACTCATTTCCATTTCCATTCTTTCCATTCCATTACCATATACCTTTGATTGTTTTCTAATCCATGTGCAGGTCTTTCTATCTTCTCTTGTGATGCCAACCATGTATCTTTCCATGGCTCTTTGTGCCTCTTGTAGCTTTTGTATCAATTGTGAGGTGTCAGTGTCCATGTTTCAGTGGAAAATGTTAGAACAGGTAGCACATCCCTACATATCTGAATGTATCTCTTTATTAGCATCAGAGGTGGTATTCAGCCAGTTCGGACCAGTTCATCTGAACCGGTAGAAGGGGTGGGGATAGAGGCCCCTACCTCTGCCCCCACCCCTGCCCCTGCCCCTGCCCCTGCCCCCGCCCCCACACCCCGGTTCTATGCCATCCTATTTAGGCACGTTTTTGAGGCTGGACGCATGCATGGACGGTACACTTGCCATCAAAGTGCACATGTGGAAGATGGTGTGCATGCGAGCAAAGTGAGCACACATGCACACACACTCCCATTTGTGCACCAGTAGGGAAAGTAAGTGAATACCACCCCTGATTAGCATCCCTATATATCTCTTAGTAGCAGTGAGTAGCATCCCTGAATACATGAATATATATCTATCTATATCTGAATATATCTCTTTATGGGTTCTGTTCTCTGTTGAATTTCATTTTCTAAAAAGTGCAGGATATGCTTGGTGTAAGTGATGGTCTCAGTGATGCATTTTGGACCATTTTTTAAAAAACGGGGTAGGACTAGGACTCTCATCCCACCCCTAACTTTGATTTCAATCTTAATTCACTGGAAATTCTTCTATGAACTGAGTATATTTAGTATAACTGTTCTACCTGTATTTCCCCTTCTTCTTTCGTATTAAGCATTCCAGTTCAGCATCAGCTTTGGAATGTGCCAGGAGGATGCGCCCAAAGGGAACTGCAGTCCATGCACCTTAATATTTTCTTACTGATGAAGGAATAAAGAAACAACTGAAAAGAAAGGGCAGCACCAACCCTTTGCAAATGTAAATGCCAAACATAGACAAGATCACATGAACTCAAATAACTGTTCAGTTCTCTACTGATTCAATGTGCAGGACCCATCTGCATCTGAAATCTTAAGATGAGCAGAAGAGAATAGTAATCTAAAATCCTACCTAACTCTCAACTCCGCTAGCTGAAGGCAAGTCAAAAGAACCCTTAAATTGTTTTGCGCCACCAGCCAGAAAAAGGTTTGTTTAAACAGGAAGATTTCGTGACTATCCAAGCGATTATCATGAGCTGGAGCTTTCAGAGTTTGATTCAAAGACCAGAACCTGATTGGCTTTTCTCTAGGGACTGAGCTAATTCAAATAATTAGAAGAATTTTCACAGGGTAAAATGTCAGGTTGCTTTTCAACGTCTCCATCAACATCCACACCATCACGGTTTAAAAGCTTAAGAGAAATCTTCCATTCAGTGCTATGGCTCCCAGATTACCACTCAGTGACTAGACAAAATTAATCTTTTTTGTTCTAAAGCCTATTATGAGACCTGCCTTTGGTGGCATCTGAACCCCCACAGAGAATGTGTTGATATAGAGTAGAGTAGAGTAGAGTAGAGTAGAGTAGAGTAGAGTAGAGTAGAATAGAATAGAATAGAATAGAATAGAATAGAATAGAATAGAATAGAATAGAATAGAATAGAATAGAATAGAATAGAATAGAATAGAATAGAATAGAAAGAATAGAATAGAATAGAATAGGAGTTGGAAGGGACCTTGGAGGTCTTCTAGTCCAACGCCATGCTGAGGCAAGAAACCCTGCACCACTTCAGACAAATGGTTATCCAACATTTTCTTAAAAACTTCCAGTGTTGGAGCATTCACAACTTCTGGAGGCAAGTTGTTCCACTGATTAATTGTTCTAACTGTCAGGAAATTTCTCCTTAGTTCTAAGCTTCTCTCCTTGATTAGTTTCTACCCATTACTTCTTGTTCTACCCTTGGGTGCTTTGGAGAATAACTTGTCTCCCTCTTCTTTGTGGCAGCCTCTGAGATATTGGAACATTGCTATCATGTCTCTCTTAGTTTCAGAAACACATCCTTCCGATGGCTTCTCTCTATCAGCAACTCCCAGTGACATAGGTAGACCCTTGACTTAGAACCCTTTGTTTAGCGACTGTTTCAAGTTACAACAGCCCTGAAAAAAGTGACTCATGACCAGCCCTCACATTTATGATCGTCACAGTATCCCCGTGGTCACGTGATCAGTTGCCAGACACCTGGCAATTGGTATATATTTACGATGGTTGCAGTGTCCAAGAATCATGCAATTGTCACTTGCAACCTTCCCAGATGGCTTTCAACAAACAAAGTCAATAGAAGAATCTGGATTTGCTTAACAATCATGTGATTCACTGAGCTGCTGCAGTGATTCACTTAACAATTGTGTCAAAAGAGGCCATAAAACTGGGTGCAAAAAAAGGTTGTAGAATCAAGTATGACTCACTTAGAAACCACAAATGAAATTCTGGTCACCATTGTCTCCGTAAGCTGAAGACTACCTATATTGCCTTTGGAAATTGATTGTTTTGTTTTTCTGGGCATCCTTCAGATTTAAATAAACAAGAAGGGATATTTTTTTCATACATAATATTTACAACGATGTATATTTGATTATAGCCCTTTATGGCTGGAGAGACCAATGCAAACTAGATCTGCAGAGGACAACTAATCTCTATTATCTCTATTGCTCATTGTTAGTTATTTCAACTTGTTGTCCATCATCCCTTTGATCATGTGGCTGTGGAAGGCTATGTTTGTTTGTTTTTCAGGTGGGGAAAAAATGTTCCTTAGGTCAGGATGATCTGTCCTCCCCCTTCAGAGACCCACAAAAACACAGCCAGCCGAGGGTTAAGAATCACTTGGCACACTCCACAGTTCTTATCTCAACCTTGGCAGCGATATGCACACCGTCTGCCAAGGACTTTATTAGGTTACACAAACAAGAAAATCACCTACGTAGCTTTGCCGTTCATCTAGCTTCCAAGACTACGAGGTTGCTATGTTTGTTTTGCTTTGTTCGTCACAAACTTCTTGACCCACCGTCCTGTCTTATATAGATGTGGTCCAGTGGGTGTGGTCCAGTGGTCCAGTGACTCATTGATCCTGTGACTCCAATCCAGTGACTCAGATCTATTTCCTCATACGTCGCAGCTGCAGTAATCTTTTCTCTCGCCTTCTTTGGCGTGCGTCCAGGAATGACGTCTCTCCCTCACTCTCATCTGAGACACCTGTTTCCCCACTACTTGGCTCTCTTTCAGCTGGCACCTGAGACGGTGCCAGAGGTGGGGGGCTGGGAGATCTGGCTGGCTCCTCTTCCTCCTGCTCAGAGCTTCCTTCCTCCAATGGGATAGGCTCAGAGGACGGGGCCACAACACAGGGGTCCCCAATCCAATCCCTGGTCCACGGCCCAGTCCTGAGCTGCAGCCCATTTGGAGCTGGGCCATGAAAGTGCTGGGTGAATGTGCTGCATTTATGAAAACAGCACATGTGTAAAACCATCCCCTCTCCCATCGCCACCCCACCACCACTGCCAGTCCACTGAACCATAAAGGTTGAAGACTGCTGCCTTAGGTTATCTGTTATCTGTTATCTTAGGTTATCTTCATACACATATGATAGAAACCATAATCTGGATTGTTTGGTGTGTATATGTATGTATTTTTTTCTCCATTATTTGAATATCATTACAGAGTGGCATGGTAGCCTAGAGGTAAGTGGCATGGTAGCTTAGAGGTAAGACTCTCACCTCTCATTCAGAAAGTTTAGAGTTCAATCCCAGGCAGCAGCAGATGTTTCTCTGTCAAGGCTGAAAGAGAAAATATTTGCTGTGAACCCTGCATAGGTGTCAGGAAGGACATCCAGCCAGTAAATGCTCAGCTCCATTCAGTCGCTCTGATTCCATCCCAAAACAAGGGTCGTAAAAAAAAAGATGTAATATCATCACAACTGCACATCTTTAAGTGGCTGTAGTTTACTCAATAAACTATTTTTAAGCTGATATGTTTTACTGCAGTGTACAAGCTTGGTTAACCTATGAGATAGCCTCACTGCAGTGCACAGTTTCTCCTTCCACCTGCCCACCATAATCAGCATTTTACTATTATTCTAATGATAATACACCTGCTGCCTCATACATTTTCACTAAAGCTGAGTTACAATCCATATTGTGTGTGTGTGTGTGTGTGTGTGTGTGTGTGTGTGTGTGTGTTCTCCCTTCCATCTAAACTTTAATAATAATAAACATCAGGGAAAGAAAGCATCTAGTATTTATTAAACCATTCACCAAGATTAGTGTTCAGATTAACATTTTTCATTATGTGGCCAAGTTAATAAGTTTGATTCTCTGTCAGTATTTACTCCAAATCTTCTCTGAGCCCCATTAGTCAGGGCTTTCCCAAGAATGAGAAATGAAGCCATAAAATAGCTAAGCAAGGAGCTCCACCTACAGGGTAGCTTTTAAAAAAAATTTCACTGAATTAATAAACTGATTTTCTAGGATTCGTATCAAAATGTCTCATCAGTTTGTGAAATATTTCTTTCTCTACTTTCTCCAGAGAACAAGTTTTTTTTTTAAAAAAAGTATCTCTTATAGGTCAAGAAATTGATATTAGGCTTATTATTATTATGACCGAGAGTGTTCTCTAAAGCAACAAAGAAACCAAGAACCTCAGTCTGAATTTCAGGTTCCAAACCAACCTCACGAAGCTAGCAGAATGGGCTCTTCAATTTCAGTTACCCAATCTTGTGTTTATGTGATACATTCACCCATGGTTAACACCATCACGGTTTACTTATTAACCCAACTGATTAATCCAACATATTGAACTACAAAGGAGTTAACCTATTGCCCTAAAACAGTCTTTCTCACCTGGGGCTCCATGGAAGCACAAGGATGCTGGAGTTTCTATAACTTATCTTAACTAGAAAAAAAAATAAGCATCATTTTTTAAATGTTAGCACTGCACAATGATAGAACTCACAGTGATGGGATTTTTACTGAGTTTCCAGCCTGCTGCTTTGCTGTTGAAAATATAAAATGTCTATTGTGTAGATTAGAAATGAATTATATTGTGAAGAATGGGGTTTTTTTGCAGGGTTTTCCCAGGACCAGAAAATTATTTCAAGGGTTTACCTTCAAGGTAAAATGTTGAGATGAGAAAGGCTGCACTAAGACTATGATTTAGTCTGTTTAGATAATAATGTAATGTATTAGTTCACTGGTTGAATGATAGTTGCAGCCAGTACAGTACAGTCATTATAGTGCTGGTTTAAAACTGGAAAGACCATGCTTTAAGTTTGTCTTCGACTTGTAGAAATTTATTGGGTGACTTGAGGCCAGTCACTCCCAGCCCACCTTATTGGTTTATAATTTTGGAGATAAATGAATTTAAATTCCCATGTAAATTTCCTTGACCTCCTGGAGAAAAAATAAAATGGATATTTAATGAGAATTCCTTACAGCAAGAACGCTTTACCAAAATTTTCAGAACCATGCTGCCCTTGATATTTAGCTTGATTTTTATCAGTTTATAAAATGCAATGATAGGAGACCTCTAAAATTGAAAACTAGAGAGTATTCATTATTTATTTCCATTAATTTTAAAAGTAAATAAAATAAATTCTGTCATAATCTTATTCACACTGAATGCACCACTCAATGACTAAGAAAGAGTTAACAATTCATCAAATTTTCTCATGTGAAATGTTGATTGCTGTCAGAAGTTGTTCACCTCATTCTTGACCGCAAATCAGCTCTTTTCAGGACAGCATTTTTGTATTATTTTTTCACACAGCAATGCAGAGTACCCACATCAACACAGTTGTTGTGGTTAGTTGTGAAGTCATGTCCGACCTCTTGCGACCCCATGGACAATGTTCCTCCAGGCCTTCCTGTCCTCTACCTCTGGAGTCCATTTAAGCTCACGCCTACTGCTTCAGTGACTCTATCCAGCCACCTCATTCTCTGTCGTCCCATTCTTCTTTTGCCCTCAATCTTTCCCAGCATTAGGCTCTCCTCCAGTGAGTCAACACAGCAAATCAACACAGTAAATCACCATAAACTATGTATATTCAACAGTAAATTTCAGTAAACTATCTAATATCCAAATTAGGCTTCCATTTCATGAGCAATCACAACTGAACTTTTTTTCATAGCAACCTCCCACCAACTGAAGTGGAAGAACAGATGCTACAGAACATCCCAGAACTTCTAGCTTGTCATTATTGCCATCTGTGGCAACTTATAACATTGGAGGTATTACTTTTCATTTAAGCCGTGTATTACTAAACAGATGTTTTATTTGCCTCTTGAAATTCTTAAAGCAGGGATGTCAAACTCCCAGCACGCGGGCCAGATGTGTCACATGCTGGCCACACCCACGTCTGGTTTAGCAAAGGCGGAAAAAGTCATGACACATCACGTGACAACGACATGATGATGTGAGTTTGACACCCCTGTCTTAAAGGAGAAAAAATCTGCAGAGTTTCATTTACTAAAAGCTTATAAGAAGCAGCTTTGGTAACCCTAAAATCTTTTAATACACCCCCCTTTTTAAAGGGGAAAAGCAGAGGTTATACTATCCTGTCCTTCTATTCTCCCTTTCCATTTGGAAAGGAAGAGATTGACTGCTTGGGAACTATACTTACCTATGACAATGGGATAATGAAAACTCCAGCCTCTGAACAGATGCTTGCCAGATATGTCAGCAACTGGATAAAGTACAGAACTCTCATCAAGATGGAAAATGTAGCAGAGATCTTAACTAAGTGGAAGGAATGTTTTATAAAATGTAACTAACATAAATATTATAGCAAATTAATAACATGGCATTCCAATTTATAAATCCAGATGTCACATTTTTCTTGGTCAAAAATGCTCCTTGAAATCAACTCACTTTTGTCCCCAAACAAGCAACACACAGATTGCGAAAGGAAATTAAATACCTTTCATTAATTCTTCACCCTCCCTCTCTATTTGCATATTCTTCTTGTGTCCTCAGATGATGTTTTTAACTACTCAGATTAGCATCATTTTGTTCTGATTGACAAAAGCCCTAAAGAAAATGATACAACACCAGAATATCTATGTCACCATCTTAATCTTGACCATTAAAAATCAAATCAAATCAAAATGTTTATTTATTTATTTATTTAATTTGATTTATAAATTAATATAAAACAAAGTGTTGCAAATCAAGAAGAGAGTTTTGATATTTTTTATTTTTTTAAAAAAAAATCAAACTTGGGCTAGGGAATGAGAGATTTATAACCACAATATTCAATGGCAACTAATGGAGTAGAATTAATGAAACATCAAGATAATAGCCCCAAATCTCAACTTAAGTGGGGAAAATCATTGATGATGGTTGCTTTGGGAGGTCCTTCAATATGAGTTTGAAGAATCCTAATATAAAGGCTCATCTTTTCTAGACCAAGTAGTGGGACCTCAAGAATTCCTACAAATATATCATTTCAAGTAAAAAATCTTTTTTATAATGCTATTTGGTCTGCATAGTCAACAGAGGGCCCTGTTGGAAAGAACATATCTCCTCTTCCAAACATGCAAAATATTGAACCCCCAAATTCTATCCCCCATTAATACAATTCTAAAACAGCTGCACTAAACTCAACAAAGAAGAATGGCACCAGTGCTTTATTAACTTTTCATTAGAAATTATTTTCATCAGCATATTCACCAGCAAATGAATCTGACGAATCTCTTTAGGGAAGAAGGTATACAACATCAGAATTTGCATGTCCTTTCTCATTCCCTTTTGATTTTACAGATATATGTCCAAGAAAAGTTTCCCTTTATAACCATAAAGCTTGGAAAAGTTAATATATGAGAAGTCCATAAGGGAAAAGTAGTGTAATGTAAAGATTAAGGTGCTGGATTATGACTAGATAGACCCAGGTTCCATTCCAGCTTTAACCCTTGATGATTTAGCCTCATCTACTTTACAGTGTTGTTATGGGAGAAAATGGGCTCCCTTTTCTTCTTAACATCTATTTTTGAGGTAAGGGGGAAAAAACCTGGTCAAATTAGGAGAAGAGAGAATGACAACTGGAAAGCAACCCTATGCGGGGCTTCTGTCAAATTCCATGATTGAAGTGAGGAAATTGTGTAGCAAAAGGTCATCTGAAAGCACCTCTAGTGGCTGATGACAATTTGTTTCTCATCCACAGATAGCAGAACACATCAAAATATTTGGTCAGCCACAGCTGGAAAAAGGACAATTCCTCTAAATCAGAGGCTCTTATTTATTTATTTGTTTGTTTGTTTGTTTGTTTGTTTGTTTGTTTGTTTTGCAATAGTTCCTTCTGAGAGTCTGGTGAAACCTACAGGGCCCAGTTATGCTCAATTATACAATTATCAAAATATTGAAAAATAAAAAATATGCAATGTGGTTATATATGTGAAAATAAAGTCATTATTTTTCCATAGACATTTCCACCCAAAATGAAATTGTTGTTCTGAATATTTGAAACAGTGGGATCCTTGGTGTTCTCTGAGCTTGAGACTACATTTCCAGCATCCTGAATGGCTGTCTGTCTGGGGATCATAAAAGCTATAGAGCACAACATCCAATGGGATTCAGATTGGAGAAAGTTAGATCCTTGATTTAATCTACCATGTTTTCCGAAAAATAAAACCCTGTCTTATATTTTTTTGAATCCCAAAATAAGCACTTGGCCTCATTTTTGGGGAGGTCTTATTATTTTGGGGCACATGGAGCAAGATGGGGCTCCTCTTGCAATCTTACCTGATTTCCAGCTCTGTGTTTAAATATTTTGGGGGACGGCTTATTTTCGGGGGGAGGCTTATTTTAGCGCATGCGCTTAAAAGCCCAATTGGGCTTATTATCAGGGGATGTCTCATTTTCAGGGAAACAGGGTAATAAGAAGCTAGATTACTTACATTATGTTGTTGTAACAGTCTGCAACTTACATATAAAGAGATACGATAGCTGTAGTCATGATTAAAATAAATCTACAATTCATAGAAGCAGAGTGCTCATTAAATTCAGTGAAGTCATGCAAAATTATTGTAAGGTTCCAAGTTTCAAGAATTTTTCATTAGGTTAGGAAAGAAGTAACGGAGGAAGGAAAATGTTGATATTGGAGCCATGCCCATACTAAGTCACACTGATCTTCAGGGAGTCTTCAGACATGCAAATTGAATTTTATTAAGTCATAGTAGAATTAGATTGAAATAGCAGTACTCTCAAATTTTGCAGGAAAAGTAGAAGCAAGCTGGTGTGTATAATTCTCAATTTCAGAAATATACCTATTTTCATCCTATCAAGATCCTGTTCCCTTGAATAGTATATAACAAGAAGAGGCTGTTAGCTCCCTATAAAGAAACACAATGAGTGCAATTTTAATCATTTAAAAATGAAATAAATAAATGCAGCCGATTCATTTTAAATTGAATATATTTCATTGATGTGTAGATAATCCTGTTAAATTAAATCCTGTCTTTTAAAAAAATCTATTCAGCTGAACATGCTTCAATCCTATCTTTTCCAATTTGTTTCCAACATCTGCACATGATATTTTAAATGCAGTCACTTGGTGGCACTGTAATAAATGTTTCTGTTTGACCTTAGTACTATTTCCCTTCCTCTTTCTTATCTGTTGGTCAATGGTAGTCTAAAATGGTTCATGTCTCCTTATTTCATGCTTTTTTTTTTTAATTTTGATTTATATGCCGCCCTTCTCCGGAGACTCAGGGCGGCTATCAATGCGTTAAGCAATAGCCTTCATACTTTTGTATATTTATACAAAGTCAGCTTATTGCCCCCACAAACTGGGTCCTCAATTTACCCACCTTAGAAAGGATGGAAGGCTGAGTCGACCTTGAGCCTGGCTAGGATTGAACTCACAGAAATTACAGGCAGCTGGTGTTAATTGCTGCCTTTAGTAGGAGGCATTAGCCCCCTACGCTACACAGGCTCGGTTAAAGTAGAAGCAAATGGAATTGGTTTTGGATGTTCTTGACACTATGTTCTTGACACTATCTCAACAACTTCTCACTGAACAAACATTCAAAAGAATGATCACTTGGGAATATTGTCAGTTTAGCAGGTTGCATTAATGTTGGGGACTATCTTGATAGCCACAAAGAAGGCAGCTTTGATAACCATTTATTACAATATACAAAATTGAAAACTTGGACACATCTAAAAAAACATTTGCCAATAACAATTGCTTCCAATTGCAAAGCAATATGAATAGCTTCTGATATATTTTGATTTTCCTTTTTGGGAAAGGGGGGTATATTCCTACTATACAGCTGAATTAGAACATGTATTTATGAAAACAATTGCACAATGTTATTGCTGAACATTTTTCTCTCCTAACATAAGCCTGTCATGAGTCATCATTGCATACAGGCCGTCCTTGACTTATAACAATTTTGACCGTTTGAAGTTACAACAGCACTAAAAAAGATGACTTATGTCCATTTTATGACCTATGCAGCATCCCCATGGTCATGCAGCCTCCTGTTACTCCCGGGCAACACCTCTCCTGCGCAAGCTGCACTGGCTGCCGGTGGCCTTCCGGATCCACTTCAAGGTGCTGGTACTCACCTATAAAGCCCTACATGGCATGGGCCTGAGATACTTACAGGACCGCCTCCCACCGTCCTGTGCATTCTCATAGAACTGCCCTCCTCCGGATGCCGTTGGCTAGACAATATCAGCTGGCAAACCCCAGGATGAGGGCGTTCTCTGTGGCCGCACCGACCCTCTAGAATGGGTTACCCGCCGAGCTCCGGATGGCTCCCGATTTCCGCACATTCCACACCGGCTTGAAAATATGGCTTTTTCATCAAATTCCCTGACCGATTATGGGGTTTTAATTCAGGGATTTTAAATTTTGGATTGCATTTTAATATTATATTGTTGTTACCACTATTGTTTTTATTATTGTTTTTATTGTGTGAGCCGCCCTGAGTCCTACAGGAGAAGGGTGGCATATAAATTTTAAAAATAAATAAATAAATAAATAAATATGATCAAAATTGAGATGCTTGGTAATTGACTCATATTTATGACGGTTCGGTGTCCCAAAGACATGAGATCCCCTTTTGTGACTTTCTGATAAAGTCAATGGGAAAAGCCAGATTCACTTAATCATGTTACTAATTTAGCAATAGTGACAACAACAACAACTGTGCAAGAAAGGTCATAAAAAGGAGCAAAACTCACTTAACAACTCTGTCTCACTTAACAACAGACATTTTGAGCTCAGTTGTGATTGTAAGTTGAGGATTACCTGTACTTTCAATGCAGGATTTTTTCTTTCTGTTGTGACGCAGCAATCATTTATTTTCTAGAAAACATAGAAAATAAACTTGGAACTCAAGGGCATTTGTCAGAAGCAGAACAGGATAGCTATTAGCAAACCAGACTTCCACCAGATGATTTTAAGCTAGTTTGAACCTACTATTTGATATAGGACATCAGCTCCTTAAAAAGCAATATTGAGCTTTGGCAGTCTATGCTGGTTTATATAAAACTACAGCGAAGTTGGAGGTTTTTTTAAAAAAATATGCAGCTAATTATTTATAGGTATTTTGGGTTTTCATTGTTTGCAATTTACCTCATTTCCTGGCCAGCTGTTTCCAAATCTAAATGTAAGCAGCTTTAGCCCTTAGTAAAAACCCTGGAGAGGATATGATACTTCTTGAGATACAGTATAACCGTGATGGCGAACCTAAGAGAGCCAGCTGCTCTCTTTCGAGTTCCGGTGTGCGCATGCGTGCCAGCCAGCTGATCTTTGGGTTGCCCCTGATTCAGACCGGTTCTATAGAACTGGTAGTAAAACTGGCGGGAAGCTCCGCCCACTGACCCTGATGTCATCAGAAGCAATCTGTGCTTGCTTGCTTTGTGTGTGCGCGCGCACAATCCCGTTGCGAACCAGTAGTAAAGGTAAGTAGAACCCATCCCTGCTTTGCACAAGTGGTATATAAGATGAATGATTACAGCTGGATTCTTATCTTGAACAGACCTTTCTTAGAAATAGATAAAATATGTGTTATACCTATTTATGGGATAGAAAGTATTGTATACCCAATCTTTAGAAAGAGCAATAAACTGTTAATTACCTCCCAATTCATCTTCTAGTTATCTGGAAGAGTAAAGCAAAGAATAAAATCATGGAACCTGACAAAAAAAAAAAAAGAAAAACCAAATTCCTTTTAAACAAATTGGACTATTAAAAAGAAATATCTAGAAAGCTAAATTAGGGAATATCTGTATTTCAAATAGGCTTCTCCTCAGGAATACTTTCATTGGACACCATGTTCTTGGTAATTATTTTTATTAGAATGATATAATATTTTCATTTATAATTCCCACTTCTTAACCATGTATCTCCCTCACAATATATAATTTTCATGAACTATGTACTTCGGGCCTAGCATGAGGTTGCTATGAAAGTACTATAGTAGGGATGCCTTTTTCTTTCCTTTTTATATATTGCAAACTGTGAATGATGAAGAATGTAAGACAAGGACCATTAGAGATTAAAGTGTAACTGATAGCTACATGTTACCAGCTGTTCCCACAGCAATGTTGAAAGATCTAAATTGATCTCTGTGATTTATCTCCACCCATTCATCGCAAAGTATGTTGTTTGCTAGTCAGTACTGCCATGTGGTAAAAGCCTCTGCCATATGGCCCAATGATTTTTGTTTGGAGATGTGAGCTCTTAATGCTTTTGAATGTTTGATCTTCACATTTCCCTGGCCTCAGTGGATGCAGAGATCCGTTTGCAATCTTCCAGTCATTCTAAACTTTAATTTTAGTGGTTTTTAAAAAACTAATCCTTCAGCTCCTGTTTCACGCTATATGTAGTCCTCGGTTAATGCCATTCGAAGTTATGGCAATGCTAAAGAAATGGATTTAGAGAAGTGCGTGCAGTTTGAAGAAAGGCAAGCATGATCTTTTCATGAGCTTTCAGAAGGCTTCAGGAATCTTTCATGAAAAGGCTACATGTAATTTGGAGAATGGAGGGCATGGCCTTGGGAAGAAAGTCTGGCCCAGCTCATAGCTGCCCCAATCCCCATAGAGTCAGGCTAGGCACACCTCATCAGCAGGAGAAAAAGAAAATGGCAAAGGTCAGCTTGAAGTAGCAAGACACAAAAAGAAAAGGCAATGAGGTTGTCTGGGGCTTTGCTCTATGGTGGTGGGGTAGTTGATTGGGGTACAGGAGCAGCAACAGTGGCCAGCTGAGATTGCTGAAGGCCACAGGCCTCTAATTCAGCCCCAGCACTGCAGGAACTGCCACCTCCACTTGGGAGAGCTGTTGTACAGGGCAGCCAAAAAGGTAGAGAATGGTGGGGGGGGGTGGGGGGGGAGGAAGAGATAGGCAGGTGGGGGAGTCGAACAGGAGACAGTCTCTTATCTTACTTACTTACTTACTGAGTCTCAGAGCTGTGAGAGACCAAGCTGAGAATGGCATGGATAGGGGTAGGTCCTTGCCTACTGATCAGGCAGTATTCAAATAAAATATAAAGGTATAAAATAATATATACATACATACATACATACATACATACATACATACATACATATGTAGGTCTTTGGTTATTTGGGTCTTCTCCCGCGTAGAATTGGTAGTATCTTGGCGACGTTTCGATGAAGTCTCATTCGTCATCTTCAGGCTGGTGTTCTCGGCTTCGTGCTTCCAGGAGCAATGAGAGATTGCAACTGACCCTTCCTTTTAACTGCTAGTGGGGGTGGGAGCTGATCGGGTGGGAGCTTGGCTGTGTTCTGATTGGGTGGAGGTGTGTTCTGATTGGTTAGGGGCTTGGCTGTGCTCTGATTGGATGGGGGGTTGGTTGTGCTCTGATTGGCTGGGGGTGTGTTCTGTTTGGGTGGGGGCTTGGTTGTGCTCGGCTTAGTCTGAGTTGCAGGAGGATTTGAGCTGGTGAGCTGCGTTGTTGTTTGGCTTCGTTTTTGTGGTCAAGAGAGCTTTTCATGGAGGGTGTTGGTCTGATTCATGTATAGATTGGAGGGGTTAAAAGTGGCTAATGATGCAGCTGAGGTCTGGCTTCTGGTCCTTGGTCGTGCCTCATTATCAGTGTGGGTTTGAGTCTGCTTTCTGCGTGGATGTGTGGTGGAGACATCCTGTGTGGCTCTTGTGAGTGTGGGTCTGGTGTCATTCATCGTGTTAGTTTACATAGGAAAAGCCTGGCATAAAGAATGATGCGTATGTATGTATGTATGTATGTATGTATGTATGTATGTATGTAGATGTAGATGGATATATATATATAAACATTAAAATGTATAAAATATAAAGGTAAAGTAAAGGTAAAGGTAAAGATTCCCTTCACACATATGTGCTAGTCATTCCCGACTCTAGGGGGTGGTGCTCATTTCCGTTTCAAAGTCAAAGAGCCAGCACTGTCTGAAGATGTCTCCGTGGTCATGTGGCCAGCATGACTCAACATCAAAGGTGCATGGAATGCTGTTATAAATATAAATATAATGGTATGCTACCTTTAACAGAGAAAAGTTTGTTGGATTGAAATTCGCTGGAATGTTCACTATGTTCACTGCTTTGATTAATCTGCAACCCTAGGAAAGTGAATTCTTCCACATATCCAGCCTCTTCACTTTGAATTGTTACTTTGACATTTCAATTCCTTGCAGCAATCATCAGCTTGATCTTTTTGATGTTTACTAAGAGGCCACATTTCTCACTTTCTTCTTTAATCCTTTAAGAGGCCAAATTTCTCACTTTCTTTTTTAATCTTTTTGATCAGACGGTTCAGGTCTTCTTGATTTCTGAGAAGAGATTTGTGTCATCAGCATATCAAAGATTGTTGACATTCCTTCCTCTATTCTTTACTATGAACTTTGATTCTTCAAATTCCAGCTTCCTCCTTCAGCATACAGGTTGAACAGGAAAGATGAAAGAATGCAACCAGTTTCACACTCCTTTCTCTTCTTGAACCCATCAGTGTCTCCATATGGTCTACACACAGTGGCTTCCTGATTTGTGTACAACAACTGCAGCAACTTTACCAGATGTGTTGGCACCCCAGGTCTTCTAGGCCTATTTACATCTTGTCATGATCAAGACAATCAAAGGTTTTCTTACAATCAATAAAGCAGATTTATTTATTTATTTTATTTATTTATTATTTGAACTTGTATGCCGCCCTATCTCCGAGGGGACTCAAGGCGGCGCACAACAATAAAAACAAGCCAAATCAATGTTAAAATACCCAATAAGATTAAAATCCCTTTTAAAACCCCCTTCAGTCCAAACCAGCCAGGCAGAATAACCATGTTTTAAGGTCACGGCAGAAAGAGTGGAGGTTAGGGGGCCACTTGGAGCTCCAGGGAGCTGATTCCACAGGTAGGTGTGCCCACAGAGAAGGCCCGCTCCCTAGGGGTTGCCAGCCGACATTGTCTGGCCAATGGCACCCCAAGGAGGACCTCCCTGTGAGAACGTACCAGGCAATGGGGAGCTGTTGCTGGTCGCAGATGGTCCGCCAGATACCCCGGGCCTAAGCCATGTAGGGCTTTATAGATAATTACCAGCACCTTGAATCTCACCCGGAGAGCAACTGGTAGCCAATGCAGGTCCCGCAAGAGAGATGTAACATGAGAGTGTCGGGACACTCCCATTACTACCCACGTGGCCATACAATGTGGGTATTCTTTTGATATTCTAGAGATTTTTTTTCATGATCCAGTATAGATTTGCAATATGAGTTCAATGCCTCTGAACATCTTGTAATACCTGATGGTAGGTTATAAATAATATATTTAATGTAGTAACAGAGTGAATGTTTATAATAGTAAAGACGGTTATAAATTACAGTTTTACACATCAGTTAATCTTCCACCAAATTTCAATATTTTCTTCCACACAGAGAGGGAAAAACATGCTCATGATTTCAAAATTCTTCCCCCAGGAGTGGGGAGGGAATGGGGATTTTGCAGTACCCTTCCCCTGAAGTGGGGTGGGAATAGAAATTTTGCAGTATCCTTCCCCTGAAGTGGGGTGGGAATAGAGATTTTGCAGTTTCCTACCCCTGCCACGTTCACCAAGCCACGCCCACCAAACCACACCATGCCCACTAAGCCACACCCACAAAACCGGTAGTAAATTCAAATTCCACCACTGGCTTAGACTATCAATATTTGTCTAGAATCTATAGACTAGGAGGACTAATTTCAAATGAATATGTTTTCCAGGCTCATATTTGTGATGTCTTGGTTAAGATAAGATTATTTGCCTTATACCCCATCTTTATGAATGGTCATGGTGCTATTATGAGAGGGATAATCTCATGAAGTCCATGATCTCTATCTCCAAACACCAGCCTTAGAAGACAGCTTGTGTCTTGAAAGAGGGGGCTGTGGTGGCTCATGTGGATCAACTGCTCAACAGTTCAAAACCTGAGAATGGGCTGTGTGATGGAATGAGCTCCCATCAGTTTGCCTTAGTTTCTGCCTACGTACCAGTTCAAAAGCATGCAGATGCAAGTAGATTAATAGGTACCACTTTAGTGGGAATGTAACAGGGACATGAAACCTCCTCGGGCATTTCCTGGGCAACAGTGATATCAGCAGGTAATCTTTTCAACCAGGAAGCATTTTGTTAGATGTTTCCGACGCGAATGTAGTAGTAGTAGCTAGTAGAGATCTCAAACAATTAAGCGTTCCATTTATAATTCCTACTGGGAGCAGAAAATGAATCATGTTTGGAGAGTATGATCAGCTGAGAAGTTCCCATGAGTTAAAATAGGCACACATAATCTTTCCAACAACTGTCAGGGGGAAAAAAAGGATATTTTGAGGATACATTGAGGAAAAGAACAATGGAGAAAGCATGGAAGATGGCTTCTCTATACCTAGCTTTAAAATAGTAATTTTGATATTTTATTTGTGAAGAGTTTTATAGCAAAAATATGGCTGAATTCAATGTGTTCTTTCTGATGATCTCCTAGCCAACTAGGAGGGATCATACAGTCAGTATGGGGTTACTATGATATACACTTAGGGAATAATATTTGTTTATTTGTTTGTTTATGAGGAAACATTGAAGCTCATATTACCATGACGGTTAATGATAGACGACCTTATTGATATAACTGATACATTCATTTATTAAATAGGACATCCTGCATCTTTCCACATGATGCTTATAGAGCCTAGACTAGGGGTCCCCAATCTGTGGGCTGTAGCCACCAGGCCGTGGCCTACTTGCAGCTGGGCACTTGTGGACCCACTCGGGTGAGTGGTGGGCACCAGCACTCGCAGCCCTGCTCACACAAATAAAGTTGTGTGCGCGTGCACTCATGCACATGCCCCTTGCACAAACCATCTCCTCCTTCTCCCCCTCCCACCATGATGGGCCACAAACCTTGAAAGGTTGGGGAATGCTGGCCGAACTATAAAAGCTGTTTGTTTCTAGTGCCTGAATTTAACTGTGCAGAGTTAAATATTATACTATGGATCAAAAATATTCTTGATGCCGTTTTTCTTCTCCTTTCAAGAGAAAACGTATGCAATTAATCCTAAGTAATACTTAAATAAATGTATTAGTTGCAATCAAACATTGATATGGTAGCATTAATTTAAAGTAAAAGTATTTAAATGCATAGTACTGTATGTCAACATTCCTTTGAAAGTTAGTAGCAAAAGGAGTGTATTTTTTGTTTATGAAAAGACCCAGAATGCAACAATTTCTATTATTTATTTTTTTATAAAATTTATGTCCTGCTTTTCTTTATTAAAAGCAATCCCAGGATGGGTTACAACTGGAAAAAAAAATTTTTTTTAGTTAAGTAAGCATGTAGATTTTAAAAATGATAAAATTGTTACTTGTGAGTGTACTTACTCAATTGTTAGAAATGTCTTTTGAAATACAGAAGTTTGTAATAAATTAATAAAATCACAGTACACTAAATAACTATCAGAACAATAATGGTATTTATTTGTTCATTATATGCATGTGCTACACATCTGCAAAAAGACTCTGGATTTTTGAAGAATTATACTTTTGTGACCTCCAGCTTCATTAAATTTCCTCTCACATATTAATCAATCAAAACTTCAACTGTTCAATCTAACTATGCGAGCTTATCACCTCTAGTTCAGTCTTTCTAAGACTGACCGTGATAATTGGGGAATTAAAACAATTAAAATCTAACTTCTCTGAAGAGCCCCTCATTGAAAACATGCACCCTTACTGTAATCCTTATTATTCCACCTATCAAATTAACCTAAAACTTTCGTTGATTAATCTACCAATTAAACAAATTACAACTTGTCCCCCTAGTTCTTATATAATGGGAACATCAATTCTGACAATTTAATTGAAAGGTTTGATCATTACCTTATTAACCTGATAAACCCCATTCTCATCACAAGGCAGAACTATTCTGGGAATATTACTTGTAATGTTTCCCTTGAGGCCTGACTTATTTTATTGAAATAACCATAGCTGTACTTCTCTGCAATTCTGGCTCATATTTTCTCCTGGGGAAAAACTCAAGCATCCATACATTAGCTATATAGAGAACCATATCTCTGTCCCACTACCCTTGTACTACAAAATGGATACCATTGGCAAATCTGTGCAATTTTTTTCCTAATTTTTTAAAATTAAATAATAATAAAAAAAGAATACACATTATAAACAAAGGGAAAGCAGCTAAAAAAAGAAACACAAATATACCAAATGTGCATTTATAGACATATTATATATATATATCAGTTAATTGAAGCCATGATTCATTACAATCATCTATAAGGGATCTTTATTTAAAAGAAATGTACACATTTTAAAAAGTCATTGCTATGTAATTTATTTTGATGTTCAAGGTACAGGCTCTAAATAATAATTTGAAAAAGAAAAAAGGCCAGTGGATGGCCATTCAATCTCACAAATGAATAGGAGGAAAAGGTGGTGTACAAAGAATATCCTGTCTCAATAACGCTAGCAGCTTTGCTACACCAGACTGGTGTGTTGTACATAAGCAAACATCATAGAATGATCTGAGATTAGTTCTCCAGCCAAACATGTTTGAATCTAGAAACTGATCTTTATTCTTCAGCTGCCAGAAGAGTACTGAAACAAAGCACAAGGGTGAATGGTGACGTATCTAATACAGCAAACATATTTAGGGTTAGGCCTGAATCTTATTTCCTGCTGTAGTTTTAAGGGCTTTTAATCTCTGTTTTTATACTTAGATATGTCCTTTGTCCAGCCTGGCACAGCTGTAATTTCTTTCCCTCCTACAAACGTGATATAGTTCAGGTCTGTGGATTTCTGCCCTCTTCGTGTTGTTACTAGGAGTTCTAGGACAAATCTGTAATCTGCATTTTCAGAAGGTGAAATGCAATATTTCCATTGCTCCTGCATTATAATTAGCATTGTCATAATTAAGAGGGAGATAGGTGAATGAGCAACTTAGTGCTGTGAGAGCAAACAACTAACAAAAAGAACAATTTTGTCCCTCAGAAAGTACACATAGGTGTTGAATAGGTGTTGTTCATAAAAACAGGGCTGTGCCAACTTGTTTAAGCCATTAATACAGGGCTCCAGATAAAGCAGAGCTTGTCAAAACAATTTGTACAATAAAACATGAACAAGCAGGAGATAACTTCAGTTTTTACCAAGGCATATACTACAAACACAAAAGCAGGAAAAAACCAGTCTCCGTTTTCCAAAATCGCTGTGTTTTAAAACCACATTAACAACTCCATAAATATCTCTTGAGAAGTATGTCAGCTAAAGAGGAAAGTATTCTGTGGCTTGGGATGACATCGGGTTTAATTAGGGAATGCTCTATACAAGTGTCTATCTTATTTAGGAAGTAAGACAAAAAAAATCTGTCTCAGAAGACTGGACAAATGCATGAATTCTCACTAGTCTGGCCCATCAAGCATGTGGGCTCATTTACTTGAAACAGAAATGAGAATTCAGGCAAAAGCAGGGCAGGTCGAAAGAGGTCCAAAATTAGGGAGTAGAGATCTGAAGTGATTTAAATCTTGAGTTAGTGGAGAAAGCGGAGATCTGAAATGATAGAAGTCTTGAGTGTGGTCCATGGCCACAAAAAGTATTTAAAGGGGGTCCATCATGAAGAAAAGATTGAGAACCACTGAGATAGATCATTTTGCTGGTGTTGAGGTATAGAGGCAGGAGTTAAGTGACACTGAACTCAGGATTTGGTCTCAAGGGCCTACAATTATCCTATTAAGAGCCGAGGTGGCACAGTGGTTAGAGTGCAGTACGGCAGGCTATTTCAGTTAACTGCTAGCTGCAGTTGGGCAATTCGAATCTCACCAAGCTCAAAGTTGACTCAGCCTTTCATCCTTCCGAGATGAGTAAAAAGAGGACCCAGATTGTTGGGGGCAATATGCTGACTCTGAAAACCGCTTAGAGAGGGCTGTAAAAGCACTATGAAGAAGTATATAAGTCTAAGTGCTATTGCTATTGCTATTCATCTCCTATGGTCTATGGATCTGCAACATGCTAAGAAAATATTCATATACACAGAAAGTATCATGGTCAAAACTATGAATTCCAGTGGTTGGAAAAGAACCATAGTTTAATGGTAAAGCATATACATCATAAAGAGAATGTTCCAGCTTCAATCTTGAACTTCTGAAATGAAAAATATCTTAATTAATCTCTACAGCAAGAGGGTGCAATGTTTCTATGACCAAGACCAGTTGTGGGTTTCAAATTTTTTTACTACCAGTTCTGTGGGTGTGGCTTAGTGGGCATGACATGGCATAGTGAGCATAGCATTGGTGGGCGTGACAGGGGAAGGATACTGTAAAATCCCCATTTCCTCCCAATCAGCTGGGACTCGGGAGGCAGAGAATAGATGGGGGCGGGGCCAGCCAGAGATGATATTTACCAGTTCTCCGAACTACTCAAAATTCCCACTACCGGTTTTCCAGAACTGGTCAGAACCTGCTGAAACCCACTTCTGCCGGAGAGCTACACTTTATAGAGTGTAGCTAACTTTATAGAGTTAGCATTACCAAGACAAAGAAGTGGAAAGGTTGAGGGAAAGCATTATATTTGTTTTAAGTTCAGTTAAATTTAGATTAACTTCATTCCTCACATTTATATAGTCCCTTATCTCATAAATGTGTTTCTAGAAGGCATACAATAAAAATGAGCTCATAAAAACCAAACTTTAAAAACATTCCATAATAAGAATATCAATATTATTGAAAAAGACTAGGGAACAGCATCTTCAGTGATACCAATAATGTAGCCTTTTCAACAAATCTCCATTCCCCGAGATCCCCAAAATATGCTTATGTTATCCCTGTTAACATAAGCACATTTTGAGGGACTTCTGGAAGAGTCAGTCTCACCTCATGGAGAATGATGCTGCTTCTGTGTCTAGATCAAGCTTTAAGCTGCCAGAATGAAGCCACCTTCTTGGCTTTGCCGTTGGCCAAAAATAATTCATTATTGGTACATATTTCTGGTAATAGCCAACATAACAACAGATGGGCAGGACTCTTGTCTCTCCCCATTCACATGATTTTTAGATGAGCTGTATGAGTCAATTTTGTACTTTCACATCATGTTATCATGCTTTGTTCTTGGTGTAATGTGTGATTCCAGCCACTGTGATTATGTTTGGGCTTAGTGTGTTTTGTAAATTCAGCTAATTATGCTTTAGTTAATAAAACATAATTAAACAAATCACATATATTATTAGTACATGTGAATGCTTCCTCTTTCTTTGGAGTAAGCTCTATTAATTGATTTGTCAGACTTATTTGCAACAGATAAATGTGGAACTATTGAATACGTACCGATTCAGGCATTTGGAAAGCAAAATCATTCTTAATTTTATTAACTGAGTTAAAAATATCTCACTAAGCCATGGTTTACTTAATCATTTGCTGACTCCATCAAAGCTGTTTGGTTTAAAGCTAAATGCTAGGCCATAAACTATTATTTACAAAGCACATTATCTGGGCTTGTACAATGTACTAAGCAAAAATAAAATAAGCCATATTATGGTTTATTAATTTTCTAAAAAGAACCCACACCTGGAAAGTGTGCCAAGTATCCTACAAACCGTAGTAGTCTTCTACAAAAGGAATTCAAAATGTGAAAGTTAACATTAACAGACCATAAAGTACACATGGAAATTTGGAGGGAGGGATTAAAGTACAATGAATCTGGAGCTGTGGTGGGTTGCTACCAGTTCTACCTGAACCAGTAGTGGTGGCGGTGGCGGGAGGCTCCACCCACCTGTGCTGGACGCTTCTGCACATGCGCAGAAGCACCACATGCGAGCACGCACAAGTGAACCAGTAGTGACGGGTTTTGCAACCCACTACTGATCTGGAGCTATTCTGCAAAGTTTTACTCTAAATTAACCCTAAGTATTAAGTGCCCTACAACAGCCCTCAAACATTGGCTAAGGTCCTTCATTGCTTCTAAGTAGTTTATGGAGGGAAAGAACATTTGGTGCTCCAGTTCCTAAATTACCACTTGGACAGTGCTATATATTTAAGGAAGATACGCATGCCAGCTTGTTAATAACAAGAAACTACTATCTTCCATCTTATGGACGATGGCAGTTCCAAGAAACTTATGGAAGATGGAGAAGAAGCCTAGAAGATACCACCGAGATATCACAGGGAAGGGAGGACTGATGTATTAAATGTTTGTTTGTCTTAAAAAATAAAAAAAAATATTCAAAAAAACCCCAACAATTAAGGAACTACTAAGGAACTACACTGGAAGGTTTTATAGTTAGTATCAAAAAAGCTATAAACAGAAGTGGTTAATAGAACATCTTGATAACCCCTTTCAAATAAAGCAAAACAAAATATTAACAAAGAGCCTCCATACTTACAATTTCTGGTAACTTCCTACTTAGTCCTGTATCTTGAAAAATCTTAAAATATTCCACATGAAAAAGCTGGGGTTTGGGGTTTGGTTTAATGGAGCTCTATTTACATGATGCAGACTTTGGCTTTTGATATTGCTTTGCCTACTGGATATTGTCCATCTCTGCTTCAGTGGAGAAGTAGCCATATCAGAAAAAGACACAAATTCTATTAATTCATCATAGGTGCTAAAGTAAGAAAAAAGAATGCAATCCTATGCACAATATTCATGGCATAAGCACATCTGAATATAGGGAGTCCTTCTGAGTAAAGATGCATAAAGGTAAAGGTAAAGGTTCCCCTCGCACATATGTGCTAGTTGTTCCCGACTCTAGGGGACGGTGTTCATCTCCATTTCAAAGATGAAGAGCCAGAGCTGTCTGATGATCATGTGGCTGGCATGGCTAAATGCCAAAGGCACATGGAATGCTGTTACCTTCCCACCAAAGTGGGTCCCTATTTTTCTACTTGTATTTTTACGTGCTTTTGAGCTGCTAGGTTGGCAGAAGCTGGGACAAGTAACGGGAGCTCACCCAGTTACATGGCACTAGGGATTCAAACCGCTGAAGTGCTGACCTTTCGATCTACAAGCTCAGCATCTTAGCCACTGAGCCACCGTGTCTCTACATAAATTTGTCCAAATGATTGCAGTCATCTACGTGACTGTAGACAATAAGTATACAGCAACAAACTGTATGAGGGGCATGGCTTGTTCAACTCAGTCAACATGACTCTGACTAATGAATGAATGGGTATCTGCAGTAATAAGGTAAGAATTTTAATCCATCACACAAGATATTCTAAAATAGCGAGGGGGGCAGTGTTGTATTTGGAGACTGTACTTTTTATAAAAATATTTTTTCTCTTTGGTCAACATGATAGAAAAAGTGGTAATACCTACGAGAGGAGTTTCTTTTTCAAATTGTTTGGGGGTTTAATTATTTTTAGAACGGTCTATGTTTACACTTCTCAGATTTAATATGCCTGATAGTTTCTTTTTTTTTATGAGAAGAAGAGAAAGATTGTATATGTACTAAAATATGCCAAAGGTGCAACAGATCCAGTAGTGGGATTCAGCCAGTTCGCACCACTTTGGGAGAATCGGTTGTTAACTTTCTGAGCAGTTTGGCAAACTGGTTGTTGGAAGAAACCATTAGTGCAGAGAACCAGTTGTTAAATTACTTGAATTCCATCACTGAACAGATCCAAAAAGTGACATAGGTCTCATCGTGATGTATTGCAATTAAACAAATTATTTCACATTGATGGCGAGGTTATTTGTCTGAAATAAGACTTTTTAGGTAATCCAAATCTATATATAACAAAAGCGATGCAATAAATTGATTGCATTCAGTAAAAAAAGACAAGATGGTATCAGGTGGTTTTATTTTGCTGTGTTAAACTCAAAGCAGATGGAACCATCCACTCCATTACCTAATCGCCGGTTTGTCTGGTGTTTGTTGAGTTTTCCCATCATGAAATTGGATCCAGCCACCTTTTTGCTGAATTTGCATAGACTGCATTTGCCAGAAATGAAATAACTTTTAACACTAAAGAAGGAGATGAACCGTTATGATATTGACGCTGGCCACAACATGTTTGTTCACTGGTGTATGAGACATCTCTGCCTTTCTTTTTTGGGGGGCAACAGAGCCAATCAGATTAACCACTAAGTAGAATCATCCTTTTTGTTAGACTTTAATGGGAAAGATACCCAGGTCCATGCTAGATTTCAAGATAAAAGAAGAACGCACAAATAGGACTCTTAACGTCACCCATCTGCAGAGAGCATCTCAGCAACAGATTGAGCAAGCAATCTGACTGCTCACTAGTCTTTCTCATTATTCTGATGAGATGCATTTTTGTAAAAGTAATTCTTTTAGTGACTCACATTTGCATTTATACATATCAAACAGCATATGCTAATTGTACCCAAATTTCTGCCCTCTTGGGGAAAAGACATAACTGTCCCTAGAGTTCAAATTGAATACAGCCAGTTTGGAAATTATTGCTGTATTGAATTACTGCTCTATGAAAGTATACAGAGGCTGTATAATATCATTTTCTTCTACTTGGCAAAATCTGAAGAAGATGCATTTGGCTTAAATCTCATCCCAGTGTTATCCCTGATGATAACAACATAAAGATGTATGTGAAGCCTTCTCATAGATCCATTTTAAGTTCTAAATGCATTTCTCTTTTCAGGATAGCAATGCCAAAAGTTAATAGTGCCAAAGAATCAAAGCTACAAAATCAGGTTGAATAATTGCCCGGTCCTTCTGAGGGAATATTTTATGTGTTTGTGTGTGTGTATTTGTATGTATGTGTATATAAACTCACTTTTGTCTTGATAGCTCATCATAAATCACTTGGAAAAAATGTTTGGATTGTTAAATCAACCCTAGCCTGTGAAATTTAGATACACATTTGTATTTTAAAACAAACCTCAGCGCTTTGTAAGCTATTGTTATTAGGGTCAGTTCCAGTAAATGAGCTATTGTAGTCTGCTATCTGGGGTAAAGAAACTACTGACTAAAGCAGAATCAGTAATGTCATAATTATTGTTTTTCTTTCTCCACTTCCTCGCCCAGCCATAATAAAGAAATATATTTTTATGTCTAACCTTTGTTGTATTTGTGTTTTTCCTAAAACCTATATATTGCTTAAAACAGTTCTAGAACATAACAAAATGAGAATGGCACATTTTATTTTCATTATAGTTGTTCTTGAGGTTATAAATATACATATACACACAGTTTTTAAACAATTAAAGGATTTTAAAACAAAAATGGCACAAAACAACAACCATAAAAATTCACAGGGTATTCTTTCAAACATAACATTTACAAATTGATTTGGGTGTTCCTGTTAAAACATAAACTTCCAATCAAAAATGCAACTGACCTGTCATTTTGTATCTCCTTCCATGCATATTGCTCTGCAGTCTTCTAACCTGCTCCTGTGATTTTCACAGCCCATGTGATACACAAACATTGAGCAGGCAGTCTGGGAAAATTGGGGGATCTGCAGAATTTCACGTATTAAG
This sequence comes from Masticophis lateralis, assembly GCA_030761175.1. Taxonomy (NCBI): domain Eukaryota; kingdom Metazoa; phylum Chordata; class Lepidosauria; order Squamata; family Colubridae; genus Masticophis; species Masticophis lateralis. Next base: position 195,702,199 of record JAUDYJ010000001.1, on the reverse strand, counting down.
ATTGAGTTAGCTGTTTTGAAAGGAAGGGGAACAGTGAGTTGTGAAAACAGTTGTTTTCTGTTACTCTAGAGGTCATACTTTGTTTATTTGCTTCGGGGAGGCAAGAAAATATTAGTCATATATTGATGTCCTCTATATGGTTCCTTGGAGTCAAAAACAACTTGATCGCATAATCAATCAATCCATTGATGTCACAGAGCAGGGTGAAAAGGGTACACTTTTTCGGCCTGTTTGAAATGGTGGGGAAGTTTAATAACCTATTTGATGCTTATTTATTTCATTCTTTAAATAGATTAAGCAAATTATAGCTAAAAATGACAATGCATCCTTGAACTTCAGCAACACAATCTTGGTGGGGCTGCAACAATGGAAGCCTGTGCAACCCTGCATCCCGTTGTCATGGCTGTGACACTGGGAACTTTGCTTTATTAAAGTGTTCTTATTATGCTTTTCTTCTCTCCCAGTTTTTCCCTCTTTGATTATGTCCATTTGTGGATTTTAGTAAAGTTTTATTATTTTGAGGGACACAATTTTATCGTGGAAGCTATGACTGGAGAAGGCCTAAAGGCCGAGGCCTAAAAGATGGACTAGACAGCAGTTCTCAACCTTGGCAACTTAAAGATTGATTTGGTTGCCACGATGTAAAAAAGATGTTGAGACTCTAGAAAGAATGCAGTGAAGAGCAATAAAGATGATTAGGGGACTGGAGGCTAAAACATATGAAGAACGGTTGTAGGAACTGGATATGTCTAGTTTAATGAAAAGAGGGACTAGGGTAAAGTGGGACCGTTTGGATGACCACTAGAATATATTTAGAATATATTCACTATATTCTAAAAGATATTCTAAAAGCAACTATATTCTGAAGGCAGGAAATACCACCAGCTAGAGAAAATACGACATCAGCATGAACTCCCTTGATACTCTAAGTGACCCCCTAACTTGTCAGAAGAAAAGGGAGCATCCTCATGAAACATAGTCAAGGGTGATTAGGCCAGAGAATAGCACCTGGACAAGAAGCAAATATCAAAAGAAGAATTTGTACTTCAGCCAGTTACAAGAAGAATTATGAGTGTTGGATAAAGATAATGTAAAATCTTAGTAATTAGGAGATGTCAATTAAAAATAACAAATGTATGTTAACCATATATGGGAAAGTTGCTGTGTTAGCAGAATCTTTTGTTTAGGAAAGTATATAAGTGTTATACAAGCATGAAGAAGTTACTCAGAGCCAAGATTGGCAAACAGATGCTTTTGAGTCTTTGCGCAAATAAAACCTCTCTCTCTGACTGACCCATGTTGCTTGATCACTTCATTCCATAACAAGGGGAGACATGACAGCAGTGTTCTGATATCTCAGGGACTGCCACAAAGAAGAGGGAGTCAAACTATTCTCCAAAGCACCTGAGGATAGAACAAGAAGCAATGGGTGGAAACTAATCAAGGAGAGAAGCAACTTAGAACTAAGGAGAAATTTCCTGACAGTTAAAACAATTAATCAGTGGAACAACTTGCCTGCAGAAGTTGTGAATGTTCCAACACTGGAAGTTTTTAAGAAGATATTGGATAACCATTTGTCTGAAGTGGTGTAGGGTTTATTGCCTAAGGAGGGGGTTGGAGTAGAAGACCTCCAAGGTCCCTTCCAACTCTGTTATTCTAAAGCTCCTGGACTTCAAGGCTGGCTGGGCAACTCTGGGAGTTAAAGTCCACACATCTTTAAGCTGCAAAGGTTGAAAAATCCTGACCTAGAATGTAAGTGCATGGAAATATAGAAGTAACATTGCTCCTCTATCCCTACCCATTAAAGGCTTAAGGGGACAATGGTAAGAATGATTGCCAAAGAAGGCCAAAAGGAATTATATATTCTTCCCATTTAGGATTCATCTATTCCGGGCTACACAAATCCAGAGCACTGCTAAATGGCAGCAAAAAAATATATGAGTTTTCTGTATCTCTTTGCTGCTATCTACTGGTTGTTCAGCTCCAGTAACTTGATTGTCATAATCCTGGACTTCTGACACTGTTTTAAAAATGTACCTGGTTCCCAATGATGCCTGGTGGTGGTGGGGAGTTTTGTGTTGGCTGAGCTACTGTGGTTTCCTGGGATTTGAGAAATTTTAGCAGAATGTATGAGCCTGTGGTTGCTGATTAACCTTAGGGTGATATATTTGTTAGAGATGACTCATAAACAGCCCAAACTAAACTTGTAAGAACGCAGGTGACTCATATTCAAAGCAAAAGAGGTTTGTAGCTACAAAATCCTCCTCTGCAACCCCCCCCCCCCCACTTTTAAATAACAAATACTCATTGCATTTTCCTTAACACTGAAATATTTACCAAATAATCAGCTTCTGGTCACATTTGATTTCAATACTTTACATTTAATAGTTGGAATCTGGCCATAGTTCCATGTAATGTAGACTGCTGTTTACAGTGTGTTGTGTGATAGACAATGGCATTACAGTCAAACAAATATATTACCTCAGTACTTGTGAGTTTTCCTATTAGACTTGTTCATAGCAGAAACCAATGTGGTATAATGATTACAATGCCTAATCAGAATTAGGGAAATAATCCTCTTAAAAATTTATAAATTCATGAAGTTTGTGATATGATCTTAACTCAACTGTCTCTTGTGAACTGATGTATCTTGTAGATTAACTTTGTTATCTGGATAAAATTTATCATATAAACTTATGTAGACACCAATCTCACAAATGTGATTGGGTAGTGCGCATATGGTTAAAAGCCAAACAAAACAGACATGAAATTGAAGCAACATGTAATTAAGGATACTCGGAAGAAGCTTAGGAAATGGAGATAATTAAATCAAGTGGAGATGAACATCCATGGCATTTCAAATCCAACAAATCATATTCTACTTATTTCAAAATCACTTGAAAACAAAACAGCACATATCTGAAAATCCGATGGCTCCACCTTATTGTTGATGTCAATTATTTCACACCGTTTTGATCTCATGGATAACAATGAATCCTCAGTTCATTAATTCTTTAAAGACACATCACATACTTAGCTTCTCCTGAAGATGTTAATATCCCTTACATTATAACAGCTGGCATCACCTAAGCCCGTGATGGCGAACCTATGGCATGCGTGCCACAGGTGGCACGCGGAGCCATATCGGTGGGCACACGAGTGTTGCTCTAGCTCAGTGCCAGCCAGCTGATTTTTGGGCCTACCAGGCTCACCGGAAGTCGGGAAACAGGCTATTTCCGGCCACTGCAGGGCCTGCAGGTTGGTGGAGAAAAGCTCTGGAGCCTGGGGAGGGCAAAAAACGGGCCTTCCAGTCCCACCGGAAGTTGGCAAATGGACCGTTTCTGGCCTCCGGGAGGGATGGGGCTGTTTTTGCCCTCCCTAGGCTCCAAGAAAGAGTCTGGAGCCTGGGGAGGGCGAAAAATGGGCCTACTGTGCCCACCTTGCCATTGCTTGCCAAAAGTGGGGGGAACACAGGGGTGTCGCACACACATGCGTGGGTGTTGGGGCGCACTGAATTATGGGTACGAACACGCATGGGTGCAACCCCACCTGCGCTCCCCCCGCTTTTGGCACACGACGGTAAAAAGGTTAGTGACCTAAGCCAACCTTGGCTGATTTCCAAAAAGCTAAACAGGGTCAGATCTATTTAGCATTTTTATGGGAGAGCACTAAAAATCCCTTGGCTGTAGGCTAGACAGGGAAGTAGAAAAGACAGAAGGCAAAAAAGCCACCAAATTCATAGTCTCCCAATTGATACCTTTAACGTTACATCAACCAGGCTTTCTTATCTCTACATCTGGACAGTTCAGAAGGTAACCTCTGTGGCTATAAAGAGATCATTCCTTCTGCTTCTATGTACAAGCCAAAACAAGCAATTGAAGCCCTGTTGGCATTTTTGCCTCTGAGTGCTTTTCAGAGAGTTCTAACCACGGTTATTGTTGTAAGTGCAAGAGTGAGGGAATGCTGATGGGAGAGATCTCAACACGTTTCAGCTATTTTTAGGTCCTTGCAACTCTTTTTAGAAGCTCATTAGTGGTTGAAAGAAAAGGAGGCAAATCCCACAAGAGATCTGTCATCCCACCCACTCCCCTCTTATTACCGTATCCTGCAATGGATCAACAGCTCCAAGATGTTACTTCTGGGAAGAGCCTTCTAAACTGAAAGGCTATCTAAATGGTGATGGTGATGGTGGGGAGAACCTCCTTGCCTCAAATTCAGGACCCTGAATTCCTTCCAATAGGGCAACCAGACTGCCCAGAAGATCAGTGTTTGAACATACGGGTAGTCCTAGACTTACAACAGTTTGCTTAGTGACCATTCAAAGTAACAACAGCACCGAGAGAAGTGACTTACGACCATTATTCAGTTACAACCATTGCAGCATTCCCATCGTCCTGTGATTTACATTCAGATGCTTGACAACTGACTCACATTTATGACAGTTGCTGTGTCCTGGGATCATGTGACCCCCTTTTGCGACCTTCTGAGAAGCAAAGTTAATGGGGAAACAAGATTCACTTAATGCGCAATCCCATTGTGAACCAATAGTAAAGGTAAGTAGAACCCACCCTTGTTGCTTATGCTCCTTCAGATACACATCCCTACTATGTCTGCCTGCCTGCCTGCCTGCCTGCCTGTCTATCTGTCTATCTTCTATGTATCCACATCCGTACTCTATATACAATATAACCCCCCCCACACACACACAAGATATATTGCTCTCCACATATTGCTCTACAGATAAGAGGAAGTAGAAGTGACGGTCACTTCTTGGCAGCTGCCATATTTTTAATGGCAACTGTCAGTCTGGAGCATTTTAGGAGATCTAAATCCTCCATTAATTCAAGAGAATTTTGAAAGACTTTTCTCTTTAAAAGCAAAGAGAGGGGAACAGAATTCTATCAGTTCTTTTGTTACGATCAGTAATATTTATATTGCAATAGAGTGAAGTTCACGGTAACAGGAAAAAATACATACTTACTGAACAAATAGCCTAAATTTCATTATGTACAGGACAAAGGGAGAGGGATGAAAGAAGGAAGCATATTAGAGGTGGGTTTCAGCAGGTTCTGACCAATTCTAGAGAACTGGTAGCGGAAATTTTGAGTAGTTCGGAGAACTGGTATAAAAATCCTAACTGGCCCCATCCCCGTCTATTCTCTGCCTCCGAATTCCCAGCTGATCAGGAAGAAATGGGGATTTTGCAGTAAACTTCCCCTGGATTGGGGACAGAATGGAGATTATACAGTATCCTTTCCCTGGAGTGGGGTGGGAATGGAGATTTTACAGTATCCTTCCCCTGCCACGCCTACCATGCCACGCCCATCAAGCCATGCCACACCACGAAGCCACACCCACAGAACCGGTAGTAAAAAATTTTGAAACCCACCACTGAAGCATATCCAAGGTATGATCCAAGGTGCAAAACTCGAAATGGGTGAGCGAGAGAATTATAAAGGAAATATATGTATAAAAAATATAAAAGTAGGAAATGTGACACCTTCTGAATCATTTGATTCAGGAGTAGTGGCAGGAGTCTCTCATTTACTTAAACATGGGGCTCTCAGATGAATCTCTGGAAGCATCCTTAAAGGCATGTCAACTTCATGCCCCCGAACTTCTGGAAAAGAATTTTTTTGTTTTGTTTTTCTTTTTGTACAAGTGGGCTTTGTTCCACTGAGGTACTTTGCCTCAATATTCAAAGATGTTCTATTATACTGAAGCAACAAAACAAGATTAATCTGTTTATTGCTGTCCCATCCAATTGATGTAAAGGACATGGTCCCTCTGTTCCAATGTTTGGAAGTCCTAAACCTTTTTATTTGTTGAAATGCTTTGAAGGGATACTTGGATTTAAAGTATGTTGAGATGAAATGTGCCTCTGAAACTTCTCATACTTCATTTCTGTGAATAAGACTCCGAGTTTCATTCTTCACATTTTGGTGTGTGTATATATATATATATATATATATATATATATATATATATATATATATATACACAAAAAGTTAACCAAAAGCAACTTCCTTGATACCCCAGAAGAGGCGGGGAAGATGACCCTTTTATGACTTACAGACTTCATGTCAGGGGTGAAATGCTCCTGGTTCAGTAGCGATGGAGGTGGGTGGTTGGAGAACCGGTAGCAAAAATCCCTGCCCCCCACCCCCCAGCTGAGCTGTGCAATCATCAGAGGCTTTTTTTTATTTTTAAAAGTATTTTTTCTACAACCTCTTTGGCCGAAAAAAATGCTTTTAAAAGTAAAAAAAAAGCCTCTGATGATCGCACGGCTCAGCTGGGATCATCAGAGACTTTTAAAAGCATTTTTTCTACAACCTCTTTGGCCGAAGAGGTTATAGAAAAAATGTTTTTAAAACGAAAAAAGCCTCTGCGGATCAGGCAAGTCAGCTGGGATCATCAGAGGCTTTAAAAAAAAAAGAAAGCCTCTGCGGATCAGGCAACTCAACTGGGATCATCAGAGGCTTTTAAAAGCATTTTTTTTAACAACCTCTTCAGCTGAGAAAAAGAGAAAAAATGGTTTTAAAAGTTTTAAAAAAAAAGTTGGCCATGCCCACTCAGTCATATTACACCCACCCCCACCAAGCCACACTCACAGAACCAGAAGTAACAAATTTTACATTTCACCATTGCTTCAAGTCCACAAATCATAAAAGGGCCATTGTTGATCGTTCCCCACCTCTGCCCTAGAAGATCACCGACAGTTAGGAGTCAACACAATTCAAACAATACAGTCTCTTAAAATACAACTCATAATGGCTGGATTCTTGAAGCCAGAAGCAAAAGAACCTCCTTGTAGCTTTCTGGGATGTGTGAACCATGTCATTGACTTGGTATGTTAGCTTTCTGATATGTATTTTATTTGATGTATCTCAGCCAGATATATTTGGGTTGAATCTCTGGAACCTTAAGGGTTGAACAAAAACAAAAATAGATCATAAGGACATAGGTAGGCCTATCATGCTATCTTCAACTTCTACAGGAACTATTCTGTCACCAACCTGGACTTGATCTCATTGTTCTATTGTATGGTAGCTAACACTCTGTGTTCTTCTGGCATTTTACAAAATGCCAAGTCCCTTTCCTGTCAGAGCCAGTGAACAGACTGCTTTAAGGTTGCTTGGTATACATATGACCCACTTCAATGTTTTTTTTTTCTCTCCCTGCCCTTCCCAGTGACTTCACCATTCATTCCACACCCGAGATGTGACAACTGATACAGGGAGGCCCACAGCCTTGTTCTTTTCTTTTCATGAGTCATCTTAAGTATGAGTCAGTAAGTCATTATGTGTTAGGGAACTTAGAAGCTTTTGAAAAACACTGTTGGTTTAGGCTTAATGATTTTCTTCCTGCTCAGGGATGGTGTAGTTTTACATGGCATTTTTATTCTCAAGTGTTCCTACTCCCCACTAAATAAATAGAGGAAGCAACATTTTCCCCCCTCTTTAATTGTCAGTGCTTTTACTTCTACTACTTAAGTCAACCTTAAATTAACAGAACTGAAAGATACGTTCTGCAAAAAATAAGATAAAAAAATATAATAATAATAGAACTGGTGGGATCATAAGCCTGAAAAAGTGGTCGAAAATGAGCATGCAAAACTACGGGGGGACTTCCGAATACAGACTGACAAAGTTTTGGAACACAATACCCTGGATATCACGATTGTCAAGAAGAAAAAAGTGTGGATCGTCGACATTGCCATACCTGGTGACAGCAGAATTGATGAGAAACAACTTGAAAAAGTTATCAGATATCAGGACTTGAGAATCAAACTGCAGAGACTCTGGCATAAACCAGTGCAAGGTGGTTCCAATGGTACTCGGCACACTATGTGCTGTGCCTAAAGACCTAGGCAAGCACTTAAAAACAATTGGCACTGACAAGGTCACCATTGGTCAGCTGCAGAAGGCTACCTTACTGGGATTTGCTTCCATAATCTGCCGATACATCACACAGTCCTAAATGCTTGGGAAGTGTTTGACTAGTGATTTGGGATACGAAATCCAGCATGGTCATCTCGTTTGCTGTGTATACAGTAAAATAGTAGTAGTAGTAGTAGTAGTAGTTGTAGTAGTAGTAGTAGTAGTAATAATATTGGTATGGTTCATTGACATTGCAATACCTGGTGATGCACGGATTGAAGATAAGCAGCAAGAAAAAATCACAAAGTACCGGGACTTGCAAATCGAAGTTGAGCGACTATGGAAAAAGAAATCATGTGTTGTTCCGATTGTAATTGGAGCCCTTGGAGCAATACCCAAAGGGCTACCCCGCTATTTAGAAATTCTAAATTTACCAGACTTGAACATTTTGACTCTACAAAAAAACACCTTACTCAGAACAGCTTACATCCTCCGACGATATCTTAACAGTTCCTAGGTCCTTGGTTAGGACTCGAACTGCTGAGCTATTAACCAGCCTCAAAGACTGTGAATCTCACTACAGATTAAATAATAATAATAATAATAATAATAATAATAATAATAATAATAATAATAATAATAAAAATTATTGAAGGCAAAGCTGACTAGAAGCTAACTTGGAACTGGTTAAGATCAGGAGTACTGAAAAAAGAAACAGAAAGCTTTATTTTGGCAGCTCAAGAACAAGCCCTAACCATAAACTGCATGAAGGCAAAAATTCAACATGTTACCACCAACAGCAAATGCTGCCTCTGTAATGAGAAAGATGAGACAGTTGACCACCTGATCAGTGGGTGCAGCAAAATTTCACAAACTGACTACCTACAACGCCATGACCGCATTGCTAAGATCATTCACTGGAAATTGTGCCAGAAGTTTGGATTTGAGTACAGCAAAAACCACTGGGAACATCAGGTTGAGAAAGTTTTAGAGAATGAGAAACTCAAGATCTTGTAGGACTTTAGGATTCAGACTGACAGGCACTTGGTCCACAACACACCTGACATAACAGTAGTTGAAAAGAAAAAAGTATGGTTCATTGACATTGCAATACCTGGTGATGCATAGATTGAAGATAAGCAGCAAGAAAAAATCACAAAGTACCAGGACTTGCAAATTGAAGTTGAGCGACTGTGGAAAAAGAAATCGTGTGTTGTCCCTATTGTAATTGGAGCCCTTGGAGCAATACCCAAAGGGCTACCCACTATTTAGAAATTCTAAATTTACCGGACTTGAACATTTTGACTCTACAAAAAACCACCTTACTCAGAACAGCTTACATCCTCAGACGATACCTTAACAGTTCCTAGGTCCTTGGTTAGGACTCGAGCTGCTGAGCTATTAACCAGCCTCAAAGTCTATGAATCTCACTAAAGATTAAATAATAATAATAATAATAATAATAATAATAATAATAATAATGTGAATTTCCAATAAACTGAGATGGAAGCCTCACACTTAGCAGCATCTATTATTTGTCCTTCTGTAGAAAGACTTCCCTGTCCTTGGAGAAGACATCTTCCTGACCTTGGATAAGGGTGCAATCTAGCTAATAAATGCCATCTGTCTCCTCCTTTCCCACTGTGAGACAAGATCTGCATTCTCAGCTCCTCAGGGTAGAATCTGTTAGACGGTGCAGTGCCAGATGACTATTTGGACTATAGCAGCCATTTATGCATCATTGGAGAGAAGGAAAAGTGCCATTCAAAAATAGGACAAAAGAGGAGACAGGCAGAGGTAAAATGGAGAATATAATGGACATCAACCTCACAAAATGTGACCCTCATCATCCTGCCCCGTCATCACTGTGTTGCAGAAGAAAGAAGTGAACATTTCCATGCTATTTTTTTGGGGGGGGGGTATGCCTGTCTCCTTTCGGTGGTTTGAATCCTGCATGAGCAGGGGGTTGGACTAGATGACCTCCAAGGTCCCTTCCAACTCTGTTATTGTTATTCATCCTTCAGTTCTTGCTTTTTCTTCTTTAACGGGCCTTTAATCTGGGATGAAGATTACAAATGGCCTCCTAGAGCTTTTTTTATATTTATAATCTTGCCTTAATTATTTCTTAGTGCAATTGTTTGTACACTATTCAAAAGCCTGAAAGTTGGAGCAGTATACAAATATTGCAAGATAAATAAATTAAAATGTTTACTTCCCCATTGTGAGTTTTCATTTTCTTCTTGTAATTATGTTTATTTAGGTACAACCTTTCACTGAGCCTTTAAAATTCTACTTTTGCCTTCCATGGATAGTTAGATAAATACCTTTGCTTCATCCAACTTCATTAGCATTTTAATTATTTCCTCATCCCTGAATGTCTCCTCCTTGACTCATTTTTTTTTCTCATTCGCAGAAAGAACATTCCTTCAGTTTGGAATATCTTTCACATGGCTGCTATTGTTGTTAGAATGAAATTATATAATGCAAAAAAAAAAAGTCACAAAATATTACATTCTGGATGTATTTATATTACATTTAAAAATTCAAAATGAATTCTCTGCATTTGCATTATACTCTCTCCTATCTTTCAAACAAAGGCTTTAAGAAGAAGAATCTGTTGGTTTTGGCCACAAGTAATACTTTCTTTCTATGAGTGTAGTCTGCAGTCGGATTCAAGTAATTTAACAACCGCTTCTCTCCTCTAATGATTTCTTCCAACAACCAGTTTGCCAAACTGCTCAGAAAGTTAACAACCGGTTCTCCTGAAGTGGTGCGAACTGGCTGAATCCCACCACTGGGATTGTAGTGGTGGGAGTAGTCCAGTAGTGGGTTGCCCCTGGCTGAGACCGGTTCTATAGAACCAGTAGTAAAACCAATGGGAGGCTCCGCCCACCAACCCTGACATCATCAGGAAGCTTCTGCACATGCTCACGTGGCACCATTGTGAACCGGTAGTAAAGGTAAGTAGATCCACCCCTGGTGTGATCTTAGAAAATTCCTCTTTTCTCTCAGGCATAGTCAGAGAAGGAGGAGGGATTTCTCAAATATTAAGCTATTGGTGATGATAACAGAGTCTATCATTAAAACTTTGAATGTCTTTCCCAAAGGTAGCAGTGTGGATAATATGCTTGTTCCCTTTTTCCTTTCTGAAAGTTTTTAATGGATTAATTAAAACGTGTACACATACGAGTAGTTCTTGCTTACCGGCTACCAAAGTTAGAGTGGTGCTAAAAAAGGAGATTTAGGATTGATCCTCAAAGTTGCAGCCATTGCAACTTCCCTGTGGTCACATCATCCCAATTCAGGCGTTTTGCAACTGGCTCACCTTTACAATAGTTGCAGCATCCCGCAGCATCATGTGATTGCCACCTACAACCTCCACAACAGCTTCTGATGAACAAAGTCAACAGGGAAGCCAGCAAGAATCTGCAAGTCTTGACTTCTGGCTGGCACCTAAGGCATCGCAGATGGTCTTTTTTTAGACCGCCAGCCCCGCGATCTCGTGAAGCCGTTTTGACAGCGCAAAACAGCTGTCTGACAGCTTCAAAGTCTCTCCCTCAGAAAAAGAGGGAGAGCAGAGCAGTTTGGTGAGGGTAGAACTGCCAAAAAAGCCCCTGGGAGCAATTCCAGGGGCTGGAAAGGTGAGCTCCCTGGTCAGCCAAATGAAACTCCGGATCCGGGATGCTTCTGCAAGAGCAGAAATAGACGCCACGACCATCTCTGCAAGCAACTAGAAGTTTAAAAGTTTTCAAGCGCAGACGGAGTGAAAACAGGAGTACAGGTGAGAAAGTATCCTTGCTTAACTCTGGATTACATTGTTGCTACTGAAGCCAATGGAGAGAGAAAGTGAATACTTAATGGCGTCCTTGCTGTGACTGTGGAAAGTGAAAGTGAGTAATTAAAGTGCTTGCTGAGACTTTTGCGTTTTAAATTTGAAGTGAAGCTGCTGGAAATAGAGAATTTGGGGGAGAAAGATTACTTTTGCTTTTAAAAACCAGCAATTTAAATCTGCTGAGAGCTATTTTTGTGACTTTTGTGACTTTGGCCTGGCAAAGGGGGGTGAAGAGGAAAAAATATCTCTTTAAAAAAAAGGAATTAAGATAGCTTCCAAGCAAATTAAGCCAGCAGTTCCAAAATTAGGAGAGGGTTCTCCTACAATTTCTATTGTGATACAAAAGGCTCAATTTCCTGCTGAATCACAAAATAGGGAAGCTTCTATGAAAAGAAGTCAAAGATGTTGTTGCAAAAAAGCATGATGACATAAGAGATGATATTCTACTGGTGGTTTCAGGCTTGTCTAAACATCTTATTCAGCTGGATGAGAGAGTGGAAGAAATAAATGAGACTAATTTAAATCTGGAGACCAAAATGGGAGAAATTATAACTAAATCTGAAAAGCTGGAAAATGAGGTGACCATGATGCAATATAGATCTATGGAGTTTGCTTTGAGACTGAGAGGATTGAAAGAGAATGGGAAAATTTAAGAGACAGATGTGCAGAAGCCATAGCAGCAGTGACTGGAACAAGGAAGGAGGACATAAGAATTCAAATTGATAAAATTTACAGAGTTAATTCATGGATGGCAAGAAATAAGAACCTGCCAAGAGATGTGGTGATTTATTTTTTGGACAGAAGAATTAGAAATGATATTTTACAAGCCTCCTATAGCAACAAGGTACAGGTGTCTGGACAAGAAATTAAGATACTGAAAGAGAATGCTGAGAGACAGAAAGGACTTTGGTTTTTCAGTGGATGAGTTGAGAAGACAACAATTAATGTACAGATGGGATACCCCAATAGGCCTAAGAGTGACTTATGGTGGAGAAAGATACCATTTGAACACTGTTTGGAAAGCAAGAGATTTTTATATTAATGTAGTAAAGGCTGGACATCCATCTTTATCTGGGAAGATAGAGGGATTGGTGCCTGATATATCTAAGACAGAGGAACCAAGAGAACAATGCCTGACACGATCAACTTTTAAACAACAACAACAACAATTCTTAAAAATGCAACAAACTCAAGATCTGACTAAAAAAACAGAAGCAGTGGGAGGAGCGAGGCCGAAGAGTAGGGTGAAGGAAGATCTTCAGCAAATGCTCTTAAAGCTTCAAGGAGCCAAAGATGGCAACTAAATTTCTATCCTGGAACGTGAACAGTTTAAACTCACCACAAAAAGAAAGAAAATATTTCACTACTTGAAACAATTTAAGAATGATATTATTTGCTTACAAGAGACACATATTAGATTAACTGACCAAAAATACTTAATAAACTCAAGGTTAGGGACTCATTTTGTGGCATCAGCCCCAGAGAAAAAGAATGGAATAGTTATCTATGTAAAGAAAGGACTATCAGCTAATTAATTGAGGCAAATGATCAAGGAAGATATATAGCAATTGAACTACAAACTCAAAAGGGAAAAATGCTTTTAATTGGAATATATGCACCGAACCAGCAACAAGATCATTTTTATAAACTTTTACATTCTAAAATAATACAATGGAATTATAAATCACTTATGTTAATGGGTGATTGGAATGGAGTAATAGATACTTTAAAAGATAAGAAGACTACATCCAAAATCTCTACATGTGCAAGATTACCTAAACCTTTTTTTGAAATAATGGAAGATTTGGAATTGAGAGATATCTGGAGAGAACAGAATGCTGATGAAAAAGATTTCACTTTTTTCTCTGATAGACACCAATCCTTTTCTAGGATTGATTTTATATTACTAACAAATGATTTTCTTTCTAGGGTGAAGAAGGTCAAGATATACCCTAGGATTTTAGCTGATCATAGTCCGGTTTGGTTGGAATTGGAACAGGAGAGGGGGGAAAGGAGGTCCTGGAGATTAAATGAAAACTTATTTAGATATGAAGAAAATGTGAAAGAGCTTAAAAAAACAAATGAAAGAATTTTTTCTTAATAATATGTATAAGGATACCTCTATGGAAATGGTATGGGATGCAAGAAAGGCTTATATGAGAGGAGTTTTAATACATATGAACAATAGACACAGATTAAAGCAAACAAAGAGGTGGAAAGATATTGAAGAGGAAATAAAAAAGAAGGAACAACTATTAATTGGTAACCCGGGAGATAAAAAAGTAAAGGAGACAATAAATATATTGCGAGGGCAACTTAATATGTTAATGGCTGATCAAGTGGCAACTACTTTGCAATATGCTAAACATAATACATTCTCTAATGCCAATAAACCAGGTAGATGGTTGGCCTATGTACTAAGGAAGAAACAAAACTCACGAGTTATCAGCAAGATAGAATTCAGAGGCAAAGAAGTTTATCAACAAAATGAGATTAAAAAAGCTTTTTTAGAATATTATACAAAACTGTATGCAGGAGATTTAATACAAGGTGTAGATATAGATAGATATGATATTCTCAAGAGGATGATATTCTTGAATTAACTTTAGAACAAAGGGAAGGTTTGAGCCAACCAATAACTTCTGAAGAGATTATTGCAGCAATTAAACAGTTAAAATCAGGTAAGACACCTGGAACAGATGGATTGACAGCTGTCTATTATAAGAATTTGCAGTTGGAAATGATAGAACCACTTAGAATTTTATTTGGTAAGATTCAATCAGGGGAAAGAATTCCACCTTCCTGGAGGACAGCTTTTCTCTCACTGATTCCAAAAGAAGGTAAGAACTGTGTCAAGCCTGAAAATTTAGACCAATTTCACTTTTGAACACTGATTATAAAATTTTTGCTAAGATATTAGCAAATAGATTAATGCCAGTTATGCAACAAATAATTCATAATGATCAATCAGGATTTATAAAGAGGAGACAAATGAAATATAATTTGAGACAAATTATAAACTTAGTGGAATATTTGGAAAATATTTGGAAAAAAACAACCAGGTCCCTGCTGCGCTCTTCTTTTTGGATGCTGAGAAGGCATTTGATCGACTGAATTGTTCAAAATTATAGATAAAATGCAATTTGGAGAGCAATTTAAACAATCAATTAGAGCAATATATCAAGAACAATCAGCACAAATAATTGTCAATGGAGGCCTAACGGATCGCTTTAAGATTGAGAAGGGAACACGGCAGGGTTGTCCTTTATTGCCATTGCTGTTTATTTTATTTTTAGAAATCTTGCTGAAAAAGATACGTAAATCTGATAAACTCAAAGGAATAGTAATTAGACAACAAGATTATAGATTAAGAGCGTTTGCAGATGACCTGGTTGTTACTTTAAGTCAACCCACAAATACAGTTCCATATATGCTGGATATAATAGAACAATATGGTAGAGTTTCTGGATTTAAAATAAATCAACATAAAACTAAGATAATAACTAAAAATATGTCTGATTCTCAAAGGGAAGATTTAGGAAGAATAACGGGATTTGAAATAGTTAAAAAGGTTAAATATTTAGGAGTAATTGTTGCAGATTCAAACACGAAGTTATTTAAAAATAATTATGAGGCTTTATGGCAAAAAGTGCAGAGAGATATGGAAAACTGTAAAAAACTACAATTATCCCTACTGGGAAGAATAGCAGCAATAAAAATGAATGTACTACCTAAATTTTTATTTTTGTTTCAAATGATACCAGTGCTTAAGAAAGATGGAAATCTGAGGGAATGGCAGAAAGGAGTTAATACCTTTATATGGTTAGGGAAAAAAACGAGAGTAAAATTAAAAATCATACAGGATGTTCGGGAGAGAGGGGGTTTGAAAATGCCTAATCTAAGACTGTATTATGAAGCATCTGTGCTACTACAAATCAGTGATTGGTTCAATTTAACTGAAGAAAGAATATTAAATGTAGGATATGATCTGTTATAATGATGGCATGCTTATTTATTATATGAAAAGAAAGTGGATAAGGCTTTTAAAGGTCATATACTTAGGAATGCTTTGTTAAGGGTTTGGAAGAAGTACCAATATAAGTTAAATTATAAAATACCTATATGGGCAAATCCTAGACATGCAATAGAAAATATAAGTACAGAACAAAAAATGGAGGTGATTACTTATAAAGAGCTTCTTTTTAATGAAAGGGGTATTTTACAATTGAAGTCTTTAGAGGCATTGAAGGAGGAAGGGATAATCTATACTTGGTTTCAATATGGTCAACTTCAAGCTAGATGGAGGGAGGACCAAAAAATTGGTTTTATGCAAAATGAAGAAAATTTGGTAAAACAGGTTAGGGACCAGAATCCTATGCATATTAAAAGGTTGTATAATGCATTATTGGAAATAGATTCAGAAACAGAACTGGTCAAAGATTGTATGATTAAATGGGCACGAAATTTTCAGGAACCAATAATGATGGAAACATGGGAAAAGATTTGGGTTAGAAATGTTAAATTTACACAAGCACAAAATTTAAGAGAAAATTTTTACAAGATGTTTTATAGGTGGCATTTAGATCCTAAGAAATTGTCATGTATGTATCCAAATGTACAAGCCAAATGCTGAAGATGTGATTGTGAAGACGCAACCTATTATCACATATGGTGGACTTGTAAGAAGATCAAAGCATTTTGGATAAAAATTTGGTGGGTAATGCAGAATATTTTGAAAAAGAGGTTGAAATTTACTCCACAATTGTTTTTATTAGGTATAACAACTGACTGTACAGTATTAGAGATGAAATTGATTTTAAACTTAATATCAGCAGCTAGACTGCTGGTAGCACAATATTGGAAAAGAGACTCTTTGCCTACTATAGAAGAATGGACTCTGAAAGTAATAAATTTAGCTGAAATGGCAAAAATCTCAGCATATTTGAAAGATCATACGCAAGAAAAATATATTTTGGAGTGGAGAAAATGGATCAACTACATTCAGAACAAATACCAAATGAGAAGACATCAAATTGTGTATGAATGAAAGTAAAGAGATGTTGTATTAACTATATTGGAGTTAAGGTTTCAGGGGGGGATTTGTTAATTTGAGGATAGTTAGATTAATTTGGATGATGATTGTTTCTTTTTAATACCCTGTATTTTGCTCGGAGAAGTCGAGGAAGGGAGGGGGGGGGGAAGAGAAGGGGTGGGGGGGATGTTGGAGGGGGGGATGTTGGAGGGGGGGAAATGTTTTCTTTGTATTTTTGTAAAACTTTTCAATAAAAAAAAAAGAATCTGCAAGTCTTATTCAAGTGACGTTGGACTTAACTACAAATGATTCACTTAACGACTGCAGCTGAAACTGATGTTGTTTTTACGACTGCGTCACTTAGTGATGGAATTGTCAATCCCATTTGTAATTGTTCCAGGAGGATTACCCATATTCACATAATCAGCATAAAAAACAGCCTTTAGAAGAACCTTTTTCACATCCCTAAGGTCTCATTTTAGAATAAAAATAAAACTTTATTACGGTCATCGACCAGCAAGAGACATACAATAGATTAAAAATAATACTGACATCATTGGCATCCTTCAGTCTCAAAAGACTATGGTATCGTGCTCTGGAAAGAGGTCCTAAAACAGCATCTAGTGTGACTAAAAAGGCCAATTTGAGAGTGGCAATCCCTTCTACACTGAGGGCAGATACATTCTGTCCCCTGCCCAGCCCCCAGATTTCGCTGGTTCTGGGACTGCCTCTTTGCCTCAGCCTGCCGAACAAGTGTCTCTGCGAATTGGAGAAGGCCATGCTGCGTCTTTAGCCTCCAAGCTGAACGATCGGAGGTCAAGTTTTCCCAGTTGTTAACGTCCATTCCCAGGGCCTTTAGGTCCCTCTTGCAGAAATCCTTATATCGCAGATGTGGTCTCCCTCTGAGGTGCTGTTTCAGGACAATAATACTGACATTAATTGTGAATAATAACATCCCTGTTATGAAAATACATGATCTCAAATTGTTAGGGTCACTCCCTAATTTACATGAATGGAGAGCCGATATGTATGTGAGTAAATGTATTTTTCCAATAATTGTTATAGATATCTCCAAAAAATTGGCACCAGTCGACCTCTATAATTCTGTATTTTTTAATTAATTAATTAATTAATTTATTTTGTGGACATTGCAGCGACACAGAATTTTGCCACTGCACGCATGGTAGTCGGATTTGAGTCTTGGAGGAGAAAGCCTACATAAAAGTCGTCTGCCCTCCCTGGCAATCTCTCTAATAAAGGGAGATTATACACTGACCTATAAACTCTGTATAACTCACAGTACAGTAAAACATGTGAGATATCTTTGACTTCTCCTTTTCCACGTATACATACCCATTCTGCTATTGGTGTTCTCTTGTACCTACCCTGGAGAAGTGTTCCGGGGAGAATATTAAATCTGGCTCTGAAGATCTAAATCTGGCTCTAAATCTGGCTCTTTGTTTTGGGAAGATCAGATCATTTAGATATGTTGCTGATTCCCATACACCCTGCTTGATTCTGTCCCTACTGTGGAGAGGCAACCTATTTAGTTCTTCTTCAAACTCCATGTCCTTCATTCTATCAATTACTACTTGCTTTGCTTTATCAAAGCTTAGGTACATTAAAAATACCGATGAGAGCCCATAAGACCCCCTAAGATCTTATTTTGCAAGCTTTGTTAAACATTACATTGATGTCTATTATTTCAGGGCACAGTTTCCCAAGTCAAATATCATCAGCATTCAATTATTGCTGGCATGCATATTGAGTTTCCCTTTTAACTCTTTTTAATTATTATTTTTCCTTAAAATCATTTTTAAATAGTAAAAACAATATGAAAAATATGTGTAAAGAAAAGGGATAAACAACTAAGAAAAAAAGAAAAAAAATGGCTTCTGATCTTCTTTACAGCAGTTATAAATACGTTTCTGTTATCCTCACTCCTTTATTTGCATATTCTATCCTTTCTAATCCATAAAACATGGTCATATTTTTTTCTGTTTTCAGCACAAAGTCCATAAAGGGTTTCTAGTCACTGACAAAGGTTGTCTTTTTGCTAATCAAGCAAGTTGGTATTGTCATCTCTACAAATTTTGTCATCTTTACCAACTGTTCCTCCATTGTGTGTATTTCAAGGTCTTTTCATACCATAATAATGTAGTATTTCATACTACATACCATAATAATCTTGCTGCAGTCATGTACAAAAACAATTGTACTTAAGTCTTTTCTAGTTGTCTATACATTAATCCTACCAAGAAAAGTTCTAGTTTCAGTTGAACATTAATCTCTAATGTTCTTTGTATCACTGTAAATTTGTATCAGTGGTGGGTTTCAAATTTTTTTACTACCGGTTCTGTGGGCATGGCTTGGTGGGCATGGCATGGCATGGCTTGGTGGGTGTGCCAGGGGAAGGTTACTGCAAAATCCCCATTTCCTCCCGATCAGCTGGGAATTGGGAGGCAGAAAATAGATGGGGGCCAGTCAGAATTTTTACTACCGATTCTCCGAACTACTCAAAATTTCCACTACCGGTTCTCCAGAACTGGTCAGAACCTGCTGAAACCCACCTCTGATATGAATCCAAAATTTTACAAGCCCAGCAACCATGATAAAATGACTCTCATGCTTTCCACACTTCCTATATCTATTTGAAGTACCTTTATACAGGGAAGAAAAATTTTTCTGACGTCATATACAACAGTACATCATTTTATAATTTTTTTAAAAAAATTATAATGTTAATGAAATGTTAGTTTTCAGTCACATATGTTCCCATTGAGCCATACATAATAGCTAAAGTTCTTAGCTTTGCTTCCTTTTTATTTTTAATTTTTTATTCTATACCCAGCCTTTTTATATCAGCTTAGCTATAGTGATTAAAACAACAGACAAGATTAATATGTGGTCAGAGAAAGGGTTTAATGAAAAATAATGCCTACAATACTGTAAGTCACCAATAGATGGCAGTACTTTGAGTTAGTTAGCCTAGATCCTTTCATTTCAGTTCGCAGGAAGTTACTGTGAGAAAGGGCTGTCTAGTTATTTTTTGTGAAATGGAATCATGCAGTTAAGTACTCATCAGTTCTCTTTGAAATTGAAATTCAATTCCAGTTGAAATTCACTGTTAGGTATACAGGTGGTTTATGCTGATTACCGTGTTGATGTAAATTCTGTGTATTGCTGGGCCAAAAAGTGTAAAGAGTTACTGTCAGAGGTGGTACCCTGTTTCCCCCCAAAATAAGACATCCCCTGATAATAAACCCAATTGGGCTTTTGAGGGCATGGCAATAAGGCCAAGCGCTTATTTCAAAGTTCAAAAAAATATAAGACAGGGTCTTATTTTAGGGGAAACACGGGATTCACTTACTTTCCCCACCAGTTCGCAAATGTGAGTGTGCGTGCACGCTTGCTCACACACGTGGCTTGCACGCATGTACAAAATGTGCCTAAATAGGACGGCATAGCACCAGGGCAGGCCCACCCGCTATTTCCGCTACTGGTTCGGGTGAGCCGATCTGAACTGGCTGAATATCACCTCTGGTTACTGTGTGGTAAATTGGGCAGCCAATAAATTTGATAAACAAACAAACTTTATTGGGAAGAACCCATTTCACTGATCAAGAATTAGATGGACAATCAATGATCACAACACAATATACCAAAGAAATAAAATATCTAATTATCCATATCCTTACAGCAGCACGCATACTCTTTGCCCGAAGTTGGAAATCTGAGCAACTACCGACAGAAAACAAAATAATCGCAAAAATTACAGAATGCGCAGAAATGGATAAGCTTACAAAGGAATTGCAAGAGAAAAACGATACTGATTACTATTTAGTGTGCCAAAGATGGTACAGCTGGCTGGAGGGGAAAATAGGAATATAAAAATAACTTTGACTATTTAACAGCAACTGTATACAATTAAATAAAGAGTGGACTATAATGTTCTATACACCAATAGGTAAATATGTAAATATATAGATATAGATACGAATAGAGAAAGATAAGAAAAATTGAAAAATAACCCACTGATGTGATAGCTTTAAGAGTCAGTCATAAGACTGAATCGATGTTGGTTTGTTTTGTATGTTGTCTTAATGTATTTATGTTTGTTTGTATATTTTTTATCAATAAAATCTTTATTAAAAAAAAAAGAATTAGGTGGACAATCTATGACCGCAACCAGCATTTCACGTCAGAAATGTTGAAGAAACAATTAAGGATGATCAATGGAGTATTCAAAGAGAAATTATCAAACTTGGCATTTCAGAAGAATGTGTCGGTCACATAATGAATATCCTTCAGGATCAAATAGTTCGTGCAAAATTAGCTCCTTCTATGTAAACAGCAGAAATTAAAGACATTTCTATTAGGTTACAAGAATAAAGATGGGGAAATTGTTCACAGCATCAAATGAATTGATCATTATGACCCAGAAATGAACTATAAGTGTATGGAATATCATCACAAAGGTTCACTTGTGGGAGGAGGGAGATTCAAAACCCACTTTGGCAGGAAAATTGATTACAGATAATCCTTGGTTTACGACCACAACTAAGAGCAAAGTTTCCATTGCTAAACAAGGTGGTTTTTTTTAAAGTGAGTCACATCTGGTTGTTAAATGAATCATGTGGTTGTTAAGCAAATCTGACTTCCCCCATTGACTTTGCTTGTCAGAAGCTGACTGGGAAGTTTGGAAATGGCAATCACAGGACCAGAGGTGGTATTCAGCTGGTTCGGACCGATTCAGGTAAACCAATAGTGGAAATTGTGGGCATCCACCCGCCCCGGCTCTATGCTGTCCTATTTAGGCATGTTTTTGAGGCTGGGCCATGCATGGAAGGCACGTGCACAAGCAAAGCGCATGCGTGGAAAGCTGTGCGCATGTGCCCACGCTCACATTTTGCAAACCAGTAGGGAAAATAAGTGAATACCATCCCTGCATAGGACCCCAAGATACTGCAATTGTTGTAAATACGTGCCAATTGCCAAGCAAATTTTGACCCATATGACAGTCATAACTGTGTTTTAGTGCAGTGCACAGTATATAAAGCATCTGTATACATTGGATTAGAAGAAGGCTTAGTGTGTTTGTTTTCCTTTTTCACATCTGCAAGTAACTTCTGTTTCCTGGCAGGGAAGCAAAAAAAAAAAAGGAATGAAAGATGATTAATTTAGTGTCACTCTCAGGAGGAAAACCATTTTTCTTTATTAGTTCAACAGAATCATAGCTGTTGGCACAGAACTTCAAAGTATTAACTTTGGGGTGTGGGAGAGCAGAAAGAATGTTGGCAACTAATCTGATTTCCTTAATTATACTATCAGCCTTCATCAGTTATGTATATCTGCGCACGTGTATATACGCATATGAAGTGATTGTTAGAAAAATGAATGTCCCTTTGCTTGGCTTTTTTTTTTCTTTAATATGCTGAAAGTTTTAAGTCAAAATGATGAAAAGCAGGCCCAGTTTATTTCCTGCATAAAGAATAAAAACCTGGATTTGAAGAGATCATATTTAAAGATGGAACAGTTTGGGAACATCTATAGAGTAAATGACTCAGACAAGAACAAGCTTGCATGTAAGACAACTGGCTTGCTTATAGGAAGGAATTTGGCTTTTTTTTTTTTTCAATGAAGGAAGTGAATGTAGGTTGATCGACCCAATTTCTTTGATCTTTTACTAGTTATATTCTCTGGAAGAAAAATACAGACCAGTTCCAAGTCGAAAAGATGCTGGAAATAAAATGGTGGCAGGCTTCAGGAAAGGAAGTCTCTGTTTATTTGGTAGCCAGAAACTAGTGACAGCAGCATATTTCTGTGGTGGCTGACAAAATGGGGTTGAGAGTAGGTGGGCTTTTATACATTTTTTGGGGCTTTGTGATTGAGATGCCTGTTCCTGTGCAAGAATATGTCCTTCAATATTTTAATGGCTGTTGCCAGATTCCTATGAGGTCATCTAAGGGTTATGGCTGGCTCTACAGGCAAGAGAGGAAATGCAAATCCTAGGTGTTTGAGCGAATCTTGTCAGCTTTGGCTTGCCTATTGTGTTGCTTATTTGGAGTCTCTTGAATGGGCCAATCTAATGAATAAATTGGCCCAGTCTTTCTCAGCCTCTTCAAGCTTCTGCTTGAGGCTGTTTTCCCATGGCAGGGAGACTGAGGCTGCTTTCTGCCTTCGTTAAGATTTTTCTGCTTTAGAGGAAATGTTCTATCCTGCCTTTTTTTAATATTAAGAATAAAGAATATTTTAATGGGGTGAGGGAGGGCTTTCTACAAAGGAAAATGAAAAAGTCTATGAGAATGCATCCAAACAAAATCACATAGGCACCATATATAAATAGACGTCGATTCCTATTCACGATAAAGTAAAAAAAACTAAAGTAGGCATTGTGAAATCATGCCACAAATTCCAACATGTCATACTGGCACTGTGAGGTTTCACCCAAGTACATAGGCAGAGTTTGGGGCCTGACACACTCATCACTTTCTCCTTCACAGATGCCTATGGAGACTTATATTGTATCATACAATGGCCGTTTATTGTATTTATTTTATTTATTGAAAGATTCATGAGAATGTACCAGTTTCTTTTACTACTGAAAACTTTATTCGGAGAAAACGTAGTAAAACAAACATTAATGATTAATGACTCAATATGGCTATGCAGCACTGTTGTTTTGCGAGCTGCACTGGTTGCCAATTTGCTTCCAGGTGCAATTCAAGATGCTGGTTGTTGCCTATAAAGCCGTACATGTTATAGGGCCTGGTCCTATAACATGTACGGATATCGTTGGGTATCGGGCATCTCCCTTCTTGACCACATCATAAATGACAACATTCGACAACATTTCAGTGTGGCACAATTATAGAGAGGCCGGCTCCGCTGGATATGGACATGTCCAGAGAGAAGCTTCTTCCACCATTGCCAAGACTGCCTACTAACTAGAAGTCAATGGCCAGTGACCTCGCGGGCGTACCAAGCAGAGATGGCAAGAAACCATCAACAAAGTTATGCAAGTCATGGGCCTGCACTATGGAGACGCAGCTGACCGTGGAAAGTGGTGTTCAATGATCTGAAAAGCAGACCCTGCACTTGCAATGGATACGCTAGGAGGAGGAAGAAGAAGTTATAGGGCCCGGTCACTTGAAGGATTGCCTATTTCTCCTAACATCTCCCTGACCAATTTGATCCCGAAGGCTTGCCACACTCCAGGTTCCATCAATTAAACGACGTCATTTTTCAAGAGCTTGGAAGTGCATCTTCTCTGTAAGAGTGCCTGAAATCTGGATGGTTCCCATTCTGTTGTTGCACAGAAGAGCCATGAAGACCTGGCTTTTCATCCAGCCTTTGGATGAGGGAGAAAGAGACTCCTCGCTTCATCAGACCTGCCATGTTTTAAAAAATAACACATTTTTTATGTGTTATTGATTTTATTGTAACTACTTGTATTGTTGTGAGCCATCCATAATCGTTAAAAGTCAGGCGGCATGCTAATTCATTGCTGGGGGTTTTTTTTTTCATGCATTGTAGTCATTGTGACCTATCACCATTTTCATTTCACTTGGTACACACAAATAGGAGAAGTTGCGGAGAGGAGAATGCTCATGGATCTTGACAAATGTTACATAAAATCCCTTTCCATCAATACAGCATCTCTTATTATTGTATTAGACGTTTTAGCAATTATTGCCCAAGAAATAACACATTTTCGTTTTAAACCTTTAAGGAGAATATACCAGAGAGAGATAATTTAACTGTGGAAAAGAAGAAAGGATGCCACATCTACCTTTTCCATATGTGTGACTTGATTCACAAACTCCACAGATTTTTGCACAAATGCTCCTTTAAGTGGCTGAAAGTAAAATGTGTAGCCATACAATAACTTCCTTGTTCTTTTAGGAATGGAGCTCTAAACTGCATTTTTTAAAAACAAAAACAAAAACAAAGGAATAAAGCAAAAGAATGTGAAGACTTCATTTCAGGGCCTTCAACAAAGTCCAACTACAGTATTGTATGATCATTAACCTCTGATACAATATACTGAATGTATAGCTCTGGATCTTTTTAGGCTAGACTAGACTAAACTAGGCTAGGCTAGGCTAAACTAGGTTGGAAGGGACCTTACAGGTCTTCTAGTCCAACCAGAAAATTGCCCCCCCCTTTTTTAGCAGGGGTCTTTTCTACCAAACCAACAATTGTGATGATTGAGTTTTGCAAATGTGTCTTGCTGATCCCCATTTTAATAGTAATGGAAACCGAAACATTGACACATTTTGCAAGTTTGAAAATATGAATCACCACAAGAAAGAAATGGTTGTTCTTTGATTAGTATATCAGCCCTACCACATATAAATATTTCCTACATCTTTGGTGGGGAGGCAAGGTGACAAAGGAGACAGAAAAATTGGATGGTGCTTTCCAATCATACCAGCTTATATTTTTTGGAATCTTAGGGGAAAATGCCACGAACAGTTTAGAAGAAGACAGGTATAGGACCAGTAGCTCAACAAAGTGAATAGATTTGATATATTGGGTCAGCTCCAGTGATGTTAACATCTCCCAAACTCCTAATTTTTTAATTCCTCCTCCCTCACTGATAAGCTGAAATAGTGCATCTGACTGCATCATATGACCAGGGAGACATGATTCAACTTCTTCTATCTTTCATAACTGGTTCCTTCATGTAGGTGCTCTGACTTCTATTATGACCTTTCTCCATGTAATATAGCTCAAGGATTTAAAAAACCCCTTTCTTCTACTGTTCTTCTTAATTAATTTTAGCCTCTGAGGATAGTGACAAGAGACAGGATAGTGACATGATAACAACCCTTCAATTTTATCCCCTCTTTGAGGAGTCTTTTTGTGGAGGTTGGGGAATTCTTTTTGCTATAATTAGTACTGTGTTTCCCTGAAAATAAGACCCTGTCATATTTTTTGAACCCTGAACACATGATCTTATTTTCAGGGAGGTTTTATTATTTTGGGGCACGTTGAGAAAGATGGGGCTCCTCTTGCCATCTTACCTGATTTCCAGCTCTGTCTCCCTAACCCTAACCAGAAGAAATAGTGGGGACTGGCTGCTCATGCATTTAAATATTTTTGGGGAGGATTTATTTTTGGGGAGGACTTATTATCAGGGAAGGGCTTATTTTCAGGGAAACAGGGTATATAATATATGATCTACTATTGAAGACTAACCGAAGTACTTAGTCGCACTGGCTTTTAAAACAAGATCATTTAACTGAATTTGGGCAATTTGCTGCCAAATTTCCATGGTCTCACTTGATGGGCCCTGGGGGCTCCATGGAGCCTATAGCCATGAGTCATCATTCCAGTTACTGTCTAAACTGTTACCACCTTACTTAGGGGAGCATTTCTTTATAATAGAGGTTAATTATATATGAGCTTAACCAAACAAGTCAGCTATGCAGAAGGAATCGATGAGTATTAAATCAAGCATATTACTCATCCAGTCATGTCAAAGAATGGGAGAGGAAAAGTCTTGGGATAAGATTGTTTGCTTGAAAATTGGAAGGATCTTCCTCTTTTTGTCTGTGAACTATTGGAAGTCTGAATTTATTATTCCAGAGAAAAAGTTAGACCACACTTCCTGCTTCTTTAAGGTGGGGGAAGTGATATGTAATCATTGCTTCTTGCCATGGAACTGCAAAACAGATCTTTCTGTATCGCATACTATTGTAGTAGTATTAAGGGAAGGAAATCCTCTGTGCTTAACTGTTCAGACAGACTTTATTCTATGCAGCAGAAATTTGTGAAGGCTGCAGTAACTAGGTAGGCCTATTTTAAATTTCTCCATGCTTGGTAACTTTTCAGTTCGCTTCAAAAGTCCAGAAAATTCTTTCCTCCTCCTCCTCCTCCTCGTTGTTGTTGTTGTTGTTGTTATTATTTTGCAACCCGTTTTCTGTGAACTAGAAGATACTTAATTTATTGAAGTACTGTAAATAGAAAACAGCCTTCTCTCTTATAAAGTAGGAAATCTTTATAAAGTAAGAAAACTTAGCTTACTTCTAAAGTCGACATTGTGCTGTTCTTTAAGCTTCATCTACTGAAAATAGTCTATTATTTTCAACTTCCCCTTTGGCAATAGTACACAATGTTAAATGTTAAGGGTGTCATGTACAACTAACATTTATTCCAGGAAGTTTTCCATTTTCAATGTTTCTCAGCTTTCTATTCTCTCCCCTCCTTTTCTCTAAATTTGCAAGTAAAACCAAGTACAACATCACTGGCTTCGTCCTGAACACAGTCTGTTTATATATCAGGCTTTAATATGATAGTTACTATTTTGGTAATTGGAAATAAGTTTCAGTTTGTACATTCTATTTATATTATTCAGCCCATTTATATGGCTGAAATCCATATATATATATATTAAAAATCTGCCTAGGACAGGTCCTCTTTCGGTGGAGATATCTATATCTGTATCTGTATCTGTATCTGTATCTGTATCTGTATCTGTATCTGTATCTATCTATATCATCTATATCTATATCTATATCTATATCTATCTATCAATCTCCACCGAAAGAGGACCTGTCCTAGGCAGCTTTTAATTGTAGTCTACAATAAAAGAGAAATTATAATCATAGTAAAAGAAATAGCTCCCTGAAAGGGAGATGGAAAAAGAACAATGCACTGCCAGCTGTTCTTGACAGAATCACATGGAAATCATTATGAGCTATGGCAGAACACAATTTCTCCTAAATATGTGGCAGGTTATAGTCTAGAGCAGTGTTTCTCAATTTTGAAAAATATTATATCCTATTTTTAGGGAATTTGAATTCTACAGGAGCTCTTGTTTTAGGTTGTGCTTCTCCTAACATACCATATTTTTTGGAGTATAAGATGCATTTTTCCCTTCCTAAAAGAGGCTGAAAATTTGGATGTGTCTTATACTCCGAATGTAACTCTGCCCACCTGCTGGACCCCATACTTCAGCCTCCGCACATCCTCTTCCTGGCTGCAGAGATTGCCACCAACAATGGTTTAGCCATGTTGGGCTCCGCGTGTCATGTTTTCAGCCTCCAAATGCTCCGTTTGAGAGCCCTTCAAGGCTGCGGGGATTACCAAATCACATCGCCGCCGATCACCACCCAAAAACGTGATGCATTTGAAGGCTGAAAACGTGACACGTGGTACCCAAAATGGCTACCCAGAAAAGCTACTGTCTTCTCTTACCCCTTCTGTGCTTTGCCTGCTTTAGTCATTGGAGCTCCCTCTAATGATCAGCTGTGCTTTTGAAGCTGTTTTTCAGCCCCAAAGCAAGCAAAGTGATCTTCCACGCTTTGCCTGCTTTTCTAATTGCTGCTCCCTTTGATGATCAGCTGTGCTTTAGAAGCTGTTTTTTAGCCCCAACCAGCCCTAACCTCAAAACCAGCTGAAGCTGACCAGGCTAAGGATACTTGCCAGATGAATACTGGTAGGCAGAATTCCGCCCCCCCACCCCCATTTTCCTTCCCAAAAACTAAGGTGCGTCTTATACTCTGGTGCTCTTATACTCCGAAAAATACGGTAAGCAGAATGCTAAAATGATATGGAATTATTAAATCATAGAGCTCTAAATTAGAGGGGAAAAGGCTGATACTCATTTTATAATTGTCTTATAGAGTTTGGGATTAGCCCAGCTATTCATGAATACTAACAGATCTTCTGTATATGTGAAGTGAAAGTGAGACACATTGGGAAATATGTGATATTCAGAAGCATCATTTTCAACTGCATCTTGAGGAAAGCACCAGACAGCAAAGAGAAAATTCCCTTTGTTTTTTAAACATAGCAATTCATTTCAGGCCAGGTGAAAAACAGACCCAAAAATAACAAAATCCCTTCCTTTCATCTGTAGCTTGCTGTTTTCCCTAGTGGTCACAGAAACCTTACTGGTGGAAAGAAGTGACGCAACCTCCCATTGTTCCTGCATCACGAAGTTGCAATTAAAATATTGAACAACAAAGGTAATCATTAAACCACATGAGTAGATAAACCAAAGACTTGTCATGGATTGGAAAATTTACCCATAAGATAAAGCTTTGGTGATAGGCACATTTTTCTCACATTTCAAGGTAGGTTTTATTTGCCAGATAAGGATCAGATTCACTTTGAAGAAATATGTGGAACTTATCTGGGACTGCATGGAGCAGAGACGAAGAAAGCTGTGGATTAGATGAAAGCCAAAAGACAAACATGACCTGGTCCTTTCCTTCTATTTCCCAGTAGCTACTATGAGTAAGAGCAATCCGACCTGCCAGATATATGAACTGATTGGTTGGAGAGGGCTTTAGAAATTAGGTGGAGATTCACAGGGGATTCAGACTAGGAATCAACCAGCTTGGGTACTTCCTTGCTGGGACATGCAATGCAAAGACAGCTGTTTGCTGATTGTGAATGTCACAAGCCGAAGTGTCCACAGAAGAGGTAATACAATTCAAGATGGTGGGCTCGACCACACAATTGAAGTCCTGCCTCTTTTTTACGTGTGTCATGTTCATGATGCATGTAAAGAAGGCAGGGTGTCATATACAGGCACCACTGTAATCTCAACCCCCCTCTAAATATCCTTGATTACAAGAGTTAAACTTAACAATAAGAACATGGTAAAATCCAAACCGGTTTGCTGGCCGTGCATGCATGCTGCGTGCCAAATGCATGCTGCGTGCGCATGCACAGTGCACGCCAAACATATGTTCTGCATGCCCAGTACACGCCAAAAGGAGGCTTGGGAAGGTAAGTAGAAGTGAGAGGGAGGGATCAGTTGTGGTGCACAATTTACCTTCTCTAGAAAGCAGGATTCTCTACTTTCTAGCAAAGCTAAAATGCACTGCACAACTGATTCCCCCCCGCTGTTCTACTTACCTTCCCAAGCCTTCTTTTGGCATGTGCTGTGCGCATGCTTGGAAGAGTAAGTAGAACAGCGAGGGGGGGAATCAGCTGTGGCGCGTAATTTAGCTTTGCTAGAAAGCAGGATTTCATAACTACTGGTTTGCCTGAACCGGTAGATTTTTAACAACCGATTCAACCGAACCGGTAGCCTTTCTTTACTACTGGTTTGCCCAAACCGGTAGTTTTTATCACTACCAGTTTGCCTGAACTGGAGCGAACTGATAGCATTTCACCCCTGAATAAGATCCATCTTTCAAGCTGGCCTTCTTGGTAGCTTGCGAGGCTACTTATTTGCAGGCCTTTCCTTCTCTTTTACTATTCCTATTTTACTACTGTTTTACTATTCATGGCAATGCCCTCTGTTAAGACCCATTAAAGAAATACAAGAAGTTCAATATTAAGTAGTTTTATTTAGATCTTCTATTAAACTCAACCACCCATCTTTCCATCATTCATAATTTGATTCTCAGCATCATGTTCCTTTTTTTAGAAAAAAAAATTGCATATAATAGATATGCATTCAGCAGTCTGAGTTAATTAGGGAAATACAATATGTTTTACATATAAGCTCAAGAACCTTCCAAAATCTTGTGGAATAAAAATCTGACATGATTTATAAACATTTTATATTACAGTAATGTCTTTGTTTAAAAATAAATTAACTATTTGGCATTCACCTCTGGTGGAAGTAATGTTCTTCATAGGGAAATATGGAAAATATGCACTTCAGTTTCCCTCCTTCCTTCCTTCATTCTGATGAGAACATTTTTTTAAAAATGAAAAAGCTGACATTTTTAAATAGCAAATTGGAATTTGTCTTCTCATTACTGCTGTATCAAGCAAGCTACACCTTCCAGTTACACTATCCAGAGTCTTTTCTGTTTAGGTTACAGCATTTTCTTAATACCCACTATCATAATTTCCATGATTTGGCAAGCTTTTAAACAAACACTATTTCTAAAAATCCTGCTCATTTCAGCGCTTCATTCCTTTAATACTCTCGTTTGTCATTAATGGATTTCAAATACATCAAACTGATAGTTGTGTAATAAACACAGCCTTGCTCAGGAGAAAGGGGAGACAGGAAAAGGAAGTTTTTCAAGCCATTAAAATATCTGAACTGCATATAGCACTTTGTAGCACTAGCCCAGTGTTAGCATCAATGTAACTGATAAGACAGAAGTCATTGGTATGTAAAATTGACAAAATCCAAAGTTTTCCACTGGACATTTGTCTTTGGGTAAGTAAACTCATCACCTCATCTTCCTCATTTAGATTTGTTACTCAGGTTAAATTGAAAAATAAATGAGTCTTTAAAAGAATTCTATGAACATTGACACCCAGATATACTGTATGTAAGCTTCTGAACTGAGAAACAACTGGGAAACAGATTTCTGACAAAGACTTCAAAGCAGGTGTGTCAAACTCAAGGCCCTCAGGCTGCATCCCACAAGCGAGGTGCTTAGATCTGGTCTGGGGGGCCGCCCTAGAAACAGTGAAGGCCTGCAGTGCATCTGCCAGCAAAAATGGAGCTCAGAAGGGCTCCGTTTTGGCTGGCAGAGGGTTGCAGGGGGCTGTCGTAGCCAAAAATGGAGCTTACGAGGGCTGCATGGCCAAAAATGGAGAGGGCTCAGGCCAACACAGGTGCCCCCAACACGAGTGACGTTGAGCTGGCCATGCTCACCCTGGCTACAGCCAGCCCTGCCCCCTGAAGTAAAATACCACACTGATGCGGCCCTCAATGAAATCAAGTTTGACACCCCTGCTTTAAAATACACACACACACACACACACACACACACACACACACACACATTCCTTTCCTAGAACAGGATGGTGCTTATTCTCTAGGTAGTTTGCAACATTCACAGTTGATATAAGGAGAAATGTAATCCTCTTCCCTTCCTTAAGTTTAAGATTATTAGAAGCTACCTCTGTCTAAACCTGATGTATGTCACATAAGTAGTATCACAATTTGCATGATGCTTAACTTGTATTGTGGGAAGACACCCAGATGCTTTCCGACTTTCCATCGATCATTCAACTGCATTGTGGCTTAAAAGAAAGAGCCACAAAGACGCCTGAGGCGGAAGAAGCTTTCAGAAAATATACCTTCAGAGTTTGTCAATCTTTGCAAAGAATGGAGCAAGAAAGGGATGAAAAAACATTTCCGTATCCAGGGCAGGTGCTGAAAGGCAAATCCTGAGGCTTTGTGCCTTTTGCAATCTGTCAAAAAACAGGGCAATAATTCCACAGTCGTTATCAAAGGAATAGATCACATTCTGCCCACCACAATCCCTATTGTGTAAGAGATTAGAGAGCCACAAGGACATTGTAGGGCGTGCTAAGCCTTTCCAGGATTGAACTCTTCCCAACTCTGCTTTTGCCCTGAGGGGTCAACACAAAGTTTCTGATAATGACCTCCCTGCCACTGTATGCTATAAACATGTTGTGCTGGGCAGCTTTGATAGTGCAACTAAGGTTCACTCTCAGGCCCAAAGGATAGATTTCCATAACCCAGAGGCTCTGCCAAATGACTGGACACCTGTAAATAATGACAAAGAGAGAAGCAACCTAGAACTAAGGATAATTTTCATGGCAGTTAGAACAATTAGTCAGTGAAACAACTTGCCTGCAAAACTTGTGAATGCTCCAACATTGGAAGTTTTTAAGAAGAGACTGGACAACCATTTGTCTGAAGTGGTGTAGGGTTTCCTGCTTAAGCAGGGGGTTGGACTAGAAGACCTCCAAAGTCCCTTCCAACTCTGTTATTCTATTCTAAAGGTACCTGAACCAACATAAGGTACAATGTGGCTGATCCTGATCATTTCAGCCTCTGTTCCGTTGGTATAATTGAACTTCTCCATTTACTCTGTGTCCATGGTTTCCAACATTTATGTTATTCATTTCTTCTCTCTGTTATTTTCCCCCTGCAACATAATTGTGTTCATTTGCATCAGTGGTGAAATTCTAATTTTTTTACTACTGGTTCTGTGGACGTGGCTTGGTGGGTGTGGCAAGGGAAGTATACTGCAAAATCCCCATTCCCTCCGCACTCCTGGGGGAAGGATATTGCAAAATCTCCATTCCCATCCCACTCTGGGACCAGCCAGAGGTGGCATTTGTTTGTTCTCCGAACTACTCAAAATTTCTGTTACCGGTTCTCCAAAACTTGTCAGAACCTGCTGGGTTTCACCCCTGATTTGCATCCACTGTGCCTTTCATAGCTGAGATAATATACAGTCTTATCTAGCAATTCTGATTTAGGCTGTTTGCTTGGCTGATGATTACGACCGAGAGCTCACATTCTGCTAAACCATGATTTCATTGTGATGCAGTGAATAAAAGATGGCTTGGAGAAGCCTAACCTAAAAATTATCCAGAAATCATGGTATACAACCCTATCATGGCAGATGACCAAGCCAGAGTTAGGGTTTACATGACATGCTGCACCAAAATGAAGCAAATCACAGCACAGTTGTGGCTTAGAATGATGCGTGGGCTTAGCTCAGGCTAAGAAAGTTTTGGAGGACTAAGTGCCCACCCGTTTAAGCTTAGCTGAAGACTGCAAATACTTGAATATTTCTCATATAACGGCCCCAATTGCATTGGTAGTGCTGTTTCTTCTTCATCCAATCCTCGCTGCTTGAATGTTGGCAGGTCAGTTCCTGCTGTCCTTTGCTTAGAGTGGTTGTGGGAGGTTTTCTCTTGCGAACTTTACAAGATGCTTAGACCTGCTTTGGAACGGCTTTGCGTGTAGCCGATGCATATTTGCAGCTCCAGGGGAGAAAATCGAGGCCTCTCAACATCAATTCAGATGTAGCAATTCTTTTCTTAAAAGGCTATAAGCCATGACCAGGGAAAGACATCATGGAACTTTTTCCCCACTCTGCTGATTTTCAGCTACTGCATCAATTCCAGCAGGTTAATGATTAAAGAGCATTTGCATCATTACAGGAAGGAACATAGGAGGCTATTGCTTCTATGGAACACCTCTCATTCTTTCATGAAAATGAATTTTGATTTGCATGCCATTTGTCAGCGTTCTGGAAAACCCGAACTCCAATTAAAAACTCTGCATCTTCCCATTTATTAGAGTAGGTATACTGGCACATCTGGGAAAACCCAAATCTGACAGTTCCGAGTTTTCCCTCAGAAAATCAAAATCCCAAATCCAGCCCCTGCACCCCTCAATCCATCACATGGCCCAATCACCATCTGTCCCAATTTGAACCACCACTTCAACACTCCTCCTCCAGATGCAGGAACACCATGACCTTTACCAAAAAGAAGAATGCTATTATGTCTAACTACAGTCCCTCGACTAAATTACCCCCTCCTACTGTCCCAAGAGCAAGAAGGTAGCAGTGTGGAAGCTTCCGGTGTTAACATAGCTTCAAAGCTGACACCATTCTTATTTCCTTTAGTTCAGCAACCTTATTTACTTATTCCTTATTTCCTTTCGCTATTAAGGTAGAAATAAAAGTTCTCAATCTGAAATCATTGAATAGAAATATATGTACTTTGTAATGCAGCCACCGTATGGATGCCATCACCAGAAATCATACCGGACTTGAAAGTTTCTTTACATGATTACATTCCATGCAGTTTTCTTGGCATAATTTATAGAAGTGGCAGACCATTGCTGCCTTCTGGTATTTATTCCCCCACTTCCCAATTTAGGTTACAGCTCTGGAATCTGAGGCAATTCTCCCGCCCAAGTTCTAACCAGGGCTGATCCTGCTTAGCTTCCAAAGTCAGCCACAGTTGGCCAGATACTGCTACCTACTAAAGTTCTGACTCCCTTTAATTCTATCACAGTGCCCTTTTTTTTGGTACTAGGTCACTAGAGGATTGCACTACTTCTCAGCTGCAGATTCAGTTTCATAATTATGCAGTATAGTGGTTTAAAATACTTCCTTTTAATAATCAGGAACATATTTCTAGGGACTGAAAGATCAAAAACATTGGACAAGGATGTTAGTTCTATTATTCCTTTGTGTAAACACGGGCCAAGGAAATAGGGGTTTCCCACAGATGGTGAAAGTGCACCTTAATCTTCCTTAGAGAAAAGCATGCAATAGGGCTTAAGTCCTATTCCTTAAGGGAAACCTTTACACTGGAATGTCTGCTCTTGAATGTGGCATTTGAAACCATTACAGGCTACTGCATTGAGATATTTTAGCATTAGTCACTCTTTAAGTCACACTTTTTTAGAGATAGATGCTGTAACCAGCTGAATCATTTCTGCCTGGAGGATAAATAGAAGATGGGTTCCAGTCCTACTCTTGACACAAACTCTTCACCTGGCCTTGGGGAAAGTCATGGAGTCCTTGCTATCATCTTCTTCTGGAGAAAAAAAATATTGGCTTTGCAGAAACATGGACTTTGATGAAATCAGTGAAGGAGCATCGTGTGGCTGTTGTATTGCACACTAGCACTTAAGACTATCAAGGGTTAGGATATGATAATTTGGAATTATGGAAGGATTCCATAATCCTTGGCCTAATGGAAGGATTAGGGTAAACAAGGAAGATAAATCAAGATGGAGGGTGGGATGTTAGGCTGCAAATAATGAGAAGTTAATCATTATTTGAGCTTAAAGCAGGTTTGTTTATATCTTTCTCAGTGATGGGTTGCTTCCGGTTCTGTCCGGTTCTTGAGAACAGATAGTAAAAGCAGTGGGAGGCTCTGCCCACCCGCCCTAATGTCATATTTGGTGATCTGCGCATGTGCAGAAGCACACATGCTCCCCATTTAGGAGGGGAAAAGCTTAGCCTGAAACATTGGGCTTTTTCTCTTCCATCTCTAATGACAACAAAAAGCTTTTATGCGCTCATATCTATTCTTGTGAAATACTGCCTGAATACATGAGGGTGTTCCAGCTAAGTAGCTTCCCGTTAGAGTACTGATGGATCCTTCCTTCCTTCCTTCCTTCCTTCCTTCCTTCCTTCCTTCCTTCCTTCCTTCCTTCCTTCCTGCCTGCCTGCCTGCCTGCCTGCCTGCCTGCCTGCCTGCCTGCCTGCCTGCCTTTCCCTCCTTCTTTCTCATATATTAAAAAGTGCCTAAATTGAACAAATAACAACCACAGCAGTAAATACAATGGGGAAGCAAAGACATAGTAATGAAAGCAGATACTGCATGCCAAGTGAATATACGTCAATCTACCACAGAGTTTGGGAAACCAGCATGTTTTCAGCGATTGTGGGGATGATGCAGCCTGAACCTCTAAGGAGATACTCATCCAAAGAGCAGGCACTGCAATGGAGAAGGGCTACTTCCTGTATCCCGTCAGATGATGTTGCTTAAAGGTTGGGACATGAAGTGCAGCAATTCTGTCAAATTGCAATGGGTGGGCAGAACTGATGGGTGAGAGGCAATATCCCTCAAAGCTAGTCTTATGCCACGAAGGGGTTATAGGCAATAACCAGCAATAGCAGATTGGTTCTCTGGTGAGTTCAGTCAAATTGTGGTCTTGGGCTATAACAGAATGACAGAATGGGAAGGGACCTTGGAGGTCTTCTAGTCCAACTCACTGCACAAGCAGGAGACAATATACCATTCCAGACAAGTGGCTGATCAGTCTCTTTTTGAAAGCTTCCGGTGATGGAGCACCCACAACTTCTGAAGGCAAGCTGCTCCACTGGTTAATTGGAGTGTGAGTGTTCAACTCTCCCCAGCCCTGCAGTGGGCCAAGCCTAGGTCTCCTATGCATATAACATAGTTTCATCCCACTGCCATCATTCTGGAGGGCCATTTTTAAAAATCAATTATTTACCCGCTGAACTGCTTTGGGGAGTGCTTACATGATTGTTTATTGAAGTATGAAGCCCTTGGATTTGCTTTGCATTGGGGATTTCGATACATAATAATTTAGTTTCGTCCTTGCTGATAATCCCATTGCTACTGGGATCTAGCAAAAAGTGAGTTGTGGCTAGGCACAACCTGACTTTGTGACCTATAACTTAAGTAAAGTGTATATCCAAAGGAAGCCCATCTCACTTACAATTCTTCAGACTAAACCAACCCTACCAAGATTAGATGAGTTCACAGGTTGTACTAAGCCAAAAGGCCATTTCTTTGCCTTTATTTCAATTTAGAAATAGACTTTTCCGTTTGAATGTAATTTAATTTATAATGTGTCAGAAGGGGAAAATTATTAAGTGCATAATTCTCCAATTATGCATTTAGCAATTTTATTATTGACGTAAGTAATTCTTATGTTCCAAAGAAGTGGTGATGGCAAATGGGAAGCACAGAGAAGTGATGGACAATTTGAGGACTTGGTGTGATCCAATGGGTGATGGCACTGGAGTAAAAATTGTAATCAAGTACAAACGAAAAGTCCTGGCTCATCCACTACTTCTTAATCTGGTTGTAGATATTGAAAGTATGGTCTTAAGCCAGATAAAAGTTGTGCTTGGGAGAAAACATGCAGTATTTAATATATAGAAAATTTATTGCAATAATTGCTTATAACACCAAGTTCTACTCTAAAAGATTAGGAAGCCTCTCTCTCCCTCTCCCTCTCTCTCTCTCCCTCCCTCCCTCCCTCTCTCTCTCTCTCTTCCCCATTATACTTAGAAATATACTCTACTGAATGCAAATGAGACTTGTTCTGAAATGAGTGGGTAAAGCTTTCCAGCCTGAGAAATGTCAAGTGTGCATTCTTGTTTGGTAAATTTAGAATTAGTTTGTGGAGCATGAGAATTGTAGGGTTTGTTTTGTTTAAAATAAAACATATGGCTAAATCAGTCTTACTCTGTTCTGGGTAATTGCTATGCATGGTCTTCTAAAGAAAATGGATTTATTGGGAACAGGAATACAATCATAGTAACTGACTTCAGCATTTGCTCTTTGTTCAAGGGACGTGCTAAAATAAAACCTCATGGGTTTTGCTGAGATAGTTTTGTAATATTTGCCTAAGGCTTAGATATACAAAGGACAGCCTGTGAGTCATGTATGACTTGCTGGAATTCAGATGCTGCTCTTAACATGCACAGCTACATTCTCCTAGTTCCAGCAGCATCCAATCCTTGGCCAACACAGAACCTCTCATTCTCCATGATTCTCTGTGCTTCCCTCCTGCCACCCACCATGTCTTTGGGTCATCTCTCCCATCGCACCCCTTCTGCCCAGGCTCTCATCTTTTTCCCTCCATAAGCCACCATTGTGTCTCCCCATCATCCTGCCATGTTCTCATTCCATCTCAAGTGGCATCGTAACATTAATACAGGTAGCCCTTGATTTATGATCACAATTGACCCCAGAAATTGTATTGCTAAGTGAAAAATTCGTTAAGTGGGCTCAGCCCCATTTTACGACCAATCTTGCCACAGTTGTTAAGTCAATCACTAAAGTTGTTAAATTAGTCACATGGTTGTTAAGTGAACCTGGCTTCCCCATTGACTTGGCTTGTCAGAAGTTCACCAAAGAGGATCACGTGATGCAGGACACTGCAACTGTCATAAATAGGAACCAGTTGTCAAGCATCTGAATGTAAATCAATGACCATGTGGATGAGGTAATGGTCACAAGTGTGAAAAATGGACATGTCACTTTTTTCAGTGCCGTTGAATGATATTGTTACATCGAACAGTAACAAAACGGACTGTTGTAAGTTGAGGACTACCTATGTTTAATTAATTCAATGTCATGTTTGCCTGGGCCTTACTTTTTTAATAATTTCAAATGTGGTCCCTCCCCTTCTGACTGTGGCTTCTGGCATACCTTTCAAAGGTTAGGTGTCTCTTGGCCGATCAAAAGCTGTGCATCACAATTTGGAGGCATGCAAGCCCTTGTTCCTTTCTACACAATGGCTACTATTGTGCAGAGGTGGTGCGACATTTTCCCATTGTTAATGCTTCCTCAACCATGCGGAGAGAGCCAGAGAAGTGGTCTTGAGGCAAAAAATGAGATAAGTTAATATTCAGAAACCGATATGTAAGCAAAAAGAACAGAAACATTCCTTAAGTCCTTGGAATGGAGATTGTGTTAGGAAGAGGCTCGGATTGTTTCCTCCCTGACTCACTATGGTATAAGAGGGAGGAGAGGAAATGGACCATCTGACATGGACAATTCTGTGATTAAAGGATCTTTAAATTAAAGTATAAGGTATAACTCTAGTCTTCCTGCGGGGGCTGATTTTTGGATCTGATTTTACCTCATGGAGCTGAGACTATATGCACACCTACCCACTGGGCAATGCTTGTGTACTTTCTTGGTTCTTTGGTAGCAGCCACCAAACTAGCTTAAATTCATTTAAGGCTGCTGAAATAAGGATGAGACGCTTTGGTATAGTGGGTGGATGTTTGCTTTTTACCTTTTTTAAAAAAAAGGTTTGCTTGTATATTGTTTATACTGTTTAATTTCATAAAGTGCGCTGGGAATGGTGGCCTAAAAATCTTTAGCTAAATGAGTGAGTTTAAATCCAATGCTTTCAGATTTCTTGCTCATTATGTGTATAAGGCAGAGATGGGTTTTAGCAGGTTCGGACCAGTTCTGGAGAACCGGTAGTGGAAATTTTGAGTAGTTCAGAAAACCAGTAAATACCATCTCTGACTGGCCCCGCCCACATCTATTCTCTGCCTCCCAAGTCCCAGCTGATCGGGAGGAAATGGGGATTTTGCAGTAACCTTCCCCTGGAGTGGGGTGGGAATGGAGATTTTACAGTATCCTTCCCCTGCCACGCCCACCAGGCCACGCCCACCAAGCCATGCCACACCCACCAAGCCACACCCACAGAACCGGTATTAAAAAATTTTGAAACCCATGTTCCTTCCTTCACTCGTGTAAATCCATCACTGCATGAGCTGGAGAAAGTGAAATGCTCTTTTCTGATCTTCCGCTTGCCCTGCCATTTGAAAGAGGAAATGCATGACGCATGTAAAATAAGTTATAAAGTTCTGAAGAAGAAGAAGAAAAGGCAACATTCACAATTCATCACCACACCCATCCCCACATGATCAAAATACCATATATCTCAGAGACCTTCACACTCTGCACCTTCTCCACCGTGGCTGTCACACTTCCCCCCCCCCACACACACACTCACAAAATGTGCTGTGTGCCCATCTACCAAGAGATTGCCACTTCTTGACATAATCCATCTAACACAGGGATCTCCAACCTTGGCAACTTTAAGACTTGTGGACTTCAACTCCCAGAATTCCTCAGCCAGCAAACCTCAGCCACAAGTCTTAAAGTTGCCAAGGTTGGAGACCCCTGATCTAACACACCCTTCTACACTGAAAGGGATTGAAAAGTCTCCCTTCAGCTCATTAGGAACAGAATTAAGGTGAAGCCCAATCTTTCTGTCAGCGCAGCCCTTTCTTTGATAAACTATCTTTTCTGGTTTCATGGACAAGAAACGGGAAGGAACACGTTTATACTTTTAACGGCTTCCAAAAAGACCATACAAAAGTATTTCATTAAGTTTCCAAAGCAATGTTTTCCAAATCATGCTTTGGCCAAGTCAGAAAGGAGGAGCTGTATATTGTACCATTATTAAATGGATTTTATAACCGCATTAGTGCAAAGAATTAGTGCAAGACGTGTTGAATTAAGTGGTCCTTCCTTTCAGGCTATGTGCAAAATATTAAAGCACAGCCTTAAAACCATAGATTAAACAGCTGCTGTTTAGTTTTTAGTTATCTTTGACAGAGCTGGGAGTAGTTTTACAATGAAGTTTAAGAGATTTGCTCTAAGAGGAAAATCTGCTGTTATTTTTGTTATATTATTTATTATTCTGCCTTTGCTTCAGAGACTCTGAACCATTTAGGTTGGAATCTCCCTTCATTTTCACAGTAGCTATCTTGAGAAACAGGCTGGGCTGAGAGTGATAGACCCAAAGTTCTCAAATGAGTTTCCATTAATGGACTAAAACTTGGATCGCCCTAGAACTAGACCAATCTCTTCAGCCTGATTGACTTGTTGATTATCTGCCATCAAGTCAATATCCTAGTGACCCACACTGATAGATTTTCTCAAGGATAACCTGTTCCTTCAATTCTTCCACTGAGGCAACCCATCACTGTTATAGTGGGATCCATCCTCCTTGTTGCTGGTTGTTCTCCTCTTCTCTTTCCTTTAATCTTTCTCAGAATTATAGATTTCTCTGGATAGCACAGTCTTTGTATTATGTGTCCAAAGTATGATAATTAGAGCTGGTCATGTGTACTTCAAGTGAGAACTCTGGCTTGATTTATTTGATGATCC
This sequence comes from Masticophis lateralis, assembly GCA_030761175.1. Classification (NCBI taxonomy): domain Eukaryota; kingdom Metazoa; phylum Chordata; class Lepidosauria; order Squamata; family Colubridae; genus Masticophis; species Masticophis lateralis. The sequence goes on along the minus strand of JAUDYJ010000001.1, from coordinate 195,661,335 downwards.
ATTTTTTCCTGGCTATTTAGCCTTATAAAATACCTTACTTTTGTCTAAAGGAAACTTCATTATCTTCAAGTATCATTCAGAAAGAAAATGAAAAGCACTTAACTTCTAATACTGGGTCCAAATCCAATATCAATAGTATGATTGCAGCTGATAATCTAAGATAATCTTCCCTATCCAGCTGCCCTCCAGCTGTGATACTCATCAATTCCAGAAGCCCCCAGCCAACACTCATCCTGTTTCTGAGCATGTTAGCAGAAGTCCGATATACCTAGAGAGCACACAGGAAATGATCTGATCTCAGCTACATTGCTGCTAATTGTATGATTAGCACAGAACAATCTTTTACAAAATATACAAATGTGGTACTTAGCCTTTGTCCACTTGTTCTTTGCAAAACTCCAATGGTCTGGAGGAGACATTGTTGATTACTTGATTGTGACCTCTCTCTGAATAATAACAACTTATTTATTTAAGTTCCTCATTAGATACAATATTTAGCACTTAACACAGAAGGACATAAATAAAAGATGAGAGACAAATTCAAGAGATGTCCAAAATCTCATGCACCAGCAATCATTTCTAATTCATTCACACAATCCTATCAACTCTATTGCATTCTTCTAGAGAGGAACTATCAGTAAAAAGTAATAGCAACAGCAATTGCACTTAAGATTTATATAAGCGCTTCATAGTGCTTTACGGCCCTCTCTAAGCAGTTTACAGAGTCAGCACATTGCCCCCAACAATCTGGGTCTTCTATTTACCAATCTTGGAAGGATAGAAGGCTGAGTCAACCTTGAACCAGTCAGGATCGAACTCCTGGCTGTGAGCAGAGTTAGCCTGCAATACTGCATTCTAACCACTGGGCCACCATGCATGTTTTCACATGCCTGGAGTGGGCTGACAATGGATATTAAAATAAAGAACTTGGATAGATCCACCAGCTCTTATCTTCCTTGGAAGGTCAACGAAGGGGAATTTCACCTATTTTGAGTGATAGGGCTTTCCTGGTGATGTCACCATATATGTGGCAAAGCTACAAATCTTAAAAATAAATAAATTACAGAAATTTGAGTGCACCTGTCTCAATAACTTTTAGAAGACTGACAAAGTGCATTTGTCCATGCAAGTTAAATAATAAACGGTGTGGTTTTGCTGTTAATTTAAAAACAATTGAGAGTCAATCTTGTTTTGTTGCAGTTTAACTTTGTTTCATCAACTTCAAAGCCAATTTTAAAGTATACCGTAAGATGTCTGACAATATAATAAACAGATGTGTCCATTTGGGGCATAAAAAGTCCACAAAATAATATAAAACTATATAAAACAATGGGATTATCTCCTAGCTAATATCTTGCAAATACAAAATATTGTAAGGAACTGTAGCTTAATACCTTTTAACACACCAGATGTATCCCTACTCGAAGGAGGATAACAACATATTCTGTCCATGAGAGATTTTTTATTGCTGTTGTTGTCCTTCTGCCATTTAAAAGCAATTGAAACTGTGGACCCAGTGCTACTGTACTGCCAATTTTATGATGGAATTCATTTGTCTCTTGTATTTAACTCCATTTCTAAGTCAGTTCTTGATATACTGATTATGTGTCATCAAATCAGTGTTGGCTCCTAGTAACCACATTTTTTTCCAGGAAGATAAACCAGATAAATTCTACACTTTTATACAATGCCATCTTTGAAGTTGTTCAGTTTTCTTTCAGAACATATATTATTTAGAAACTGATAATGAAACATTATTCAATTTGACTAGCAACAAATGTTATTTACCTTTTAGTGCTGTTTTGTAGGGTTATTTTATATTGCTCTGTTTGGTAACTAAAAAGATATATGTATGTCTACTTATATTTTTTGCAAAGTACTTCAATTCTTAATCGTTTCATCTTACATATTTAACTTTTTAGCTAAAGTTAAAAAGTTAAATTTTAGCAAAAGGGTCTTTTGCTAAAATTTGCTACATTTTTTTTCTAATTAGTTTTTTATGCATATCCATTTGAGTTCTGTAAAACGTATTATAAAATGGTATACGGACTGACAGTAACTGTAATAGAGATGTTCTACTGAAGGTCTTCATGCATCTGATGAAGTGAGCTGTTGTCTCATAAAAGCTTCTGCCTTTTAATAAAATTGGCTAGTCTGAAGAAGTGCTACTAGATTCCTTCAAATTTTTACAAGCCAGGGTGAATAATTCATGAGGAAATTACTTCAAGAATTGGATTCTTGCCACAATTTCCTCCTTTGCTTGTAAAATGCCCTCCTTGAACTTCTGAAGAGACTCAAGACAGCTTTTCCCTTGAAACTTCCCATATTGCAGGTGGTTGAGAAATGTGGAGGAATGTAATTCATTTCTGCATTTTATCCCCTCCCCCCTTCACTCCCTCCGCCCCTGAATTTGGAGAAGACGTTTCTAGGAGTTGCAAAAAGAATGTGCCTGTGAAGGCTGAAATGGAAATATTTGCTTAAATTCCTCAAAGGAAGGGAATAGTTTCACACCCACAGCTATGTACTGCATTTCCTAGCGCCCCATGTTTAAAGTCAAAGCAAGCCTAAAAACTGCTGATTCACAATGCATGATGAGTCAGAGCTGCTTTGAACTTTCTGGCTTCAAGAGACCAGCATCTGAAAGCTAAGGCCATGATGAGGGAAGTGGAGGAAAGGAGAGGTTAGGGAGGAGTGATGGCTCTAGTACGTGGCTCTTAGAAAATTAGCAGCAGAGCCATTCACTCACAGTAGTTGCTGTACCTTGCCTGTGGTTTTATGCAAACCTGGCATGTTACAAAAGCATGTCATTGCAAACAGTAACCAGGTGTTGGCTTCAGCTTTGGATTCCATAGTGATTATGGCTCATGTACTTTCTCTTTCCTTAGCAGCAGAATTTCATGACCAGAGGACCCAGGTCTATATAAAGGAAGCTTTTGGAAACACCTCTAAAAAGTAGAACCTAATGGAAGAGTTTCTGTCCTGTCCCTCCCACCGTAATTTTTATTTATTTGTTAGATTTTTATTGGGTGACAGTGACTCATTCTCTCCCCTCTAAGATGAGCTACCACAATGTACCCAACTTGGAGTCATCTTTGAAGACTACCTGGAAACTGCAGTTTGTATAAAAGGCATCAGTTTTCTGCCAGTGGATGACTACTGCTAGAACCACATACTACTGGTGCATTGGTTATCTGTAGTATGAACCATACTTCTCAGTATGGTTCAAAGTGCTGGTCATTACCTATCAAGCTCTACATGGCTTGACATCCACATATTTCCAGAACTATCTACCTGTTCAATGTATTTGTCCTATCTAGGATTATTGAGTATCGCCTTCCTTATAAATTTGGGGAAAGAGGGCTAGGAAACAATGTTTTTCCAATATACGCTCCATCCAGGGGTGAAATCCAGCAGGGTCTGACAGGTTCTGGAGAACCGGTAGAGGTAAGTTTGAGTAGTTCAGAGAACCGGCAGCGAAAATTTTGAGTAGTTCGGAGAACCAGCAAATACTACCTCTGGCTGGCCCCAGAGTGGGGTGGGAATGGAGATTTTGCAATATACTTCCCCTGCCACGCCCACCAAGCCACATCACACCCACCAAGCCACAGAACTGGTAGTAAAAAAAATTGGATTTCACCACTGGCTCCATCCCTATGGATCAACCTACCACTGAAAATTTGGAAAACACTCTCCTGGGTGGGCTTTAGCGTATTTAACACTGCTAGGAGAATGATATTATGATTGTCAGAGTTTTAATTAGCTTTGGTTTTATTGCTTTATTGATAAACATAAATTGCTATGTTGGGAGTTGTTGGGAAATGCCAGTTAGACAGGGAGGAGGATTCAAATCAGGGATTAGCCATGAAATATTGTGCGGCCATAAGGGATCCGGGACTGAACATCTCCTCCCACAAAGCTTCATAGCACTGTATCTGTTCTCTAAAGAAGATAGACAGTCTTGGGAGATTCCTGCATGACAGGCAGAATATAATAAAGTTCTTAGCTTGAACTCTTCATATGTGGTTCTGATTACTTGCGCCTGGCAGGAGATATTGAATTATAAAACAAAACAATTCCCCATTTCCCCCATAAGCTTCAAATGGCCCCATATGCTTTGTTGTCACTTTTACTGCTCCAGTGTAGTGGAGGAAAGAGGGGTGAATTTGTAGTTCTCCCCCCAAGCAGTCACTTAAAGAGTTTCCTGGGAAATGAATGCATGCATGTCCTTCACCTGCACTGAAAATATGGTGGTGGGGAGACTAGCAATTTGTTAACTTTTTATGTGGAGCAGCACATGCTTTTATTACTGTTAATTTTTTTAAATAATAGAATAGAAAGATAGGTACATAAGTACATGGAGAGGCAAGTTAGTATATGGAGATGCAGATGGATTGGCAGAGGTTTCTGAGTAGAGGGTTACATAACATTTTTGAAAAAAGTAGAAAAATCTAATTGTGATCAGGAGGAAAACTTTACTTGATTTAATGGGCAGGTATTAATTAAAATTAAGCATACTGTAGCTGATGCAACTGATTTCCAGTCCCTTATTTAATCATTTCCCACTTTTGACATATGAAAAATGACAATCTGTCAAGAATCTTTTAAGGTAACTAAAAGTCTGCAGCTAAGGATCTACACCTTCCTTTTATACAAGTCAGTGGTCAATAAGAAGGTCCTGACAAAATGCCCTGGATTTCCTTATTTCCTTGGCTAGGAAGACAAGTTTTGCCTTTGGATAATGTCCTCTTTATGAAAGAAAACCTGCACAGAGGGGTCCTTCATGGAAAACCTCAATGGGCTTCTTTCAAATGCTGATGAGAGCAGTCTGTAAAAAACAAGAGCCTGTGAAAAGCTACAGGTGGATTAGATCCAACTTTTGCTAAAGCAACAACAATAAAAGGGGACACTTGCGTCATTTCTCTTTGTAACTTAATCTATAAACAATTACTGGCAAGTGAAAAAAAAAGATTTCAGGACAGCAGTATTTGGATTAATAATGCCAGGTTGATTATTGTTGGCATTATATTGTTGACATGTACATTGCTGACAACTTGCCTTTTTTTATTTTTAATGATTAGCAGATGTCAAAAGTAGAATCAGTTCTTATTACTATAATAAACAACAGCTGTCTAAAATGGGAAGTATTTGTTTCCTACAGCCCCATCCATGTAACCTTAACTCAAAATAGGTATCATTTTTACCATCAAGGATTATATGCCACTGGAGGTAGTTCTCTGGGGTCTGGGATCCAAACTTTCATTAATTCATTTATAGCACTAGCAATAGCAGTTAGACTTATATACCGCTTCACAGTGCTTTACAGCCCTCTAGTCAGCATATTGTGCCCAACATTTTACTAACCTCAGAAGGATGGAAGTAGTGGTGGGCTGCTGCTGGTTGTAACAACCAGTTTGCCCAGCACCGAAAATGTGAGAGAGAGCGCCTTCCATGTATGCGCATGGCTTCAAAAACATGGTAATATAGGACAGGATAGCACCGGGGGGGTGGGGGTGGGCAAGCCCGCCCATGGGTCATGAACCAGTCCGAACCAGCAGCAGCCCACATTTGGATGGAAGACTGTGTTGTGGCCCAGAAGCTGACAGCAGAGCTGGCGGCAGACTCAGATGATGAGGAGGTTGGGGAGAACCTGGACCAGTTCTGGAATCTGGGGAAGGCTCTGATGGATGCTCTGCGCAGAGATAGAGCCAGGGCCATTTGACATTTCCCAGCCACCGGAGAGGCAGCTGCCTTTGGAGGCTGATATGAGTGAGAAGGAAGAATAGCTGGGGCCTGTTCCAGATGCATGTATGCGCAGAGCTGTTAGGAGAGGTAAACAATGGAGGATAAGGAGTTGACTCAGGAAGCAAAGCACACATGGATACTGAATGGCCCCTCCCTGGCTAGGGAATAAATAGAAGGAAAGAGGAGTGGTTGTTGTAGGAGACAACAGTTCGTATTTCTGAAGATTTTGCTCATTGTGTTTTGTACCACAGAGACTGCTTGCCAGAACTTAATTTACAGCCTTTCGGCTGGGAACTCATGGCCTTGAAATTATCACAAGGAACTGTTAAGGTCTGTTACTGCAGTTAACTCTTTGAAGGACTATTGCCTGGACTTTTTGGTGGTGAATGCAATTAATCCACAAGAAATAAATAAAGAGGGGTTTTTCGTGACAAGGAGTGTTTCTTGTTTCTGCTAAGGCTGGGTCAGAACAGACTGACTCAACCTTGAGCTGGTGAGAATTGAACTGATGGCAGTTGGCAGAATTAGCCTGCAATACTGCATTCTAACCACTGCACCACCATGGCTCTCATGCACACTCTTATGCACACATTATCCCTTCTATTCATCCATTCATCTCTTCTATCAATTCTCTTCCTCTCTCTTATACATATATCACAAAAAGTTATTCCCTTGGAACCATTCCAAAGGGAGAACTGCTGAATCCATCCTTTCAGAACACTCAGCCCAGGCAGGGATTTCTTCTTAGAAGCATAAACTTGATGGTACCCAGATTTTCTTAAGGTTCTTCTCATTGAGGCATGGTGCCCACAAGGTGGACTTTTGTCCTGGCACAGTTCTTGGTGACTTCTGCCTTAGGGCATGTTTATCAGATTCTAAGAAAGAGTTAGCTAAAGGGACAAATAGTTTATTTATTTGCTATGGGCTCTTTTAGAAGGAGAAAAATCAGTAAGTATATATATAAAATAGCATCTCATGCATTTTATTTATTTATTTATTTATTAAATTTATATACCGCCCTTCTCCTAGTGGACTCAGGGCGGTGTACAGCCAAGAATAAAAAGCACTCCAATACAAAATTTAAAATATTAATAAAAGAATTAAATAATTTTGGCCCAATAAATTTAAAAACCCAATAGGCAATTAAAATTTAAAACCCATAAAACTTTAAGCTTAAAAAAAAGAGGGGGGGGTTACGCCAGCCCAGCTTGACAAAATAAAAAAGTTTTTAGGGCACGGCGGAAAGCCCGGAGATCAGGTATCGTACGGTATCGTACATTTCCTCTTAGATTTCCCTGGGCAACATACAGTAGTTTTTACTCTGTAAACCATAATAGTGAATCAAACTTGGAAAGACTGAATAATTGGTCTTGCTTCTACTGGGCTCGTCCTATTTTCTATGCAGGCATATATAGGAGATAGGATGAGAAATGTTAATAAGCTAGCAAATATGAAGTGTCAGTTCCGCAGAATGGAATTAAGGATTATGATTATGGAAAATTGATGATAGAAAGATTCAAAGCCATTTATTGCAATAACTATAGAAGTAACAAAACCACTTCTTGCCTCTGATCATAGCAAAGTGCAGTATTTCATCTAAGAAAAGCAGTTTGTCACTGAAGCTTCTTAAATCTGGCTCATCCTTTTTTGTAACTGTAGAATGTAATTTTCTTGTAATGAGAGGGCAGCTCATGCAAGACCCTATGATTATCTCATGAAACAAAATCTAGTTTCCCAACCTATGTTGGGAACTATGTGAGTTTTTGAGAAGGCCGGCAGGCTGAAGTTGAAAGTGAAAGCTCCTTTCTCCAACACCTGTCTCCATCAAATATAAATCAGATCTGTTGTCTATATAATTGTATTATACAGTATACTACATATTCCATATGTGACATGCAATATGTAATATATAACATAGCGATAGTCTTGTATGCAGCAATTCCGCCTTCTAGTGAAGCCTAAATGAAATATGTAGAATTTTTGAAAGCTTATTTGCAGGGTTTGGTTTTGTTTTTTTTTAAACTGCAAAATGCTTGCTGTTATATAATTTATAACTCATCATGTTCTGCTCATATTAAGTAACCTATACTTATAGATGTGTATGTGCTTCTTGGTTTAAGCATAGTTATGGCACCAAGTGACTTTGTGAGTTTGTTATTTTAAATGCCACTGAGCTTGTATAGGAGTATAGATTACCTAGGAGGAAAAGGGCAGTGACCATTAGTAAAACATGAATTTAGGCCAGGAAAAAAGGAGCATGTGAAAATACCTCTCAGGATTACTCCACATTCACTCTTTTTGGGACATGGTGAGAGGAAAGAAAGGGGAAACACTGCCATGCATTCAAGATTCTGTCATTATAGCCTACCTCAACAGAGTTCCTATATTTCTTGTAGTGTCTTCAACCTGGCCTGGCTTACCCTGAACGGCTGACAGAATTTTAGATCACTTCATATATTCTTCCCCATGAAGTAACTTCTTATCTTGGAGAAGGGTTTATTTTACCTACAATCTTTTAGCAGGAGAGAAGTACAACTGTTTAGATTGTGGGGCTACATAATTCATATCATACAGTTCATATTGTACCAATGAATTATTAGTCCAGAACTTTAGTATCAATTTTTTTTTTTTGTTCTCTTTCGCCAGTCTCTTCTGTTCCCCTCTCACAATTCCTTCTCTTTTAAACAGGCTAGATGCCAATTATGTTCTGGTGAGCTAGCCACTGCAACTACTGGTATTTTCTGTTTACATGGCTTCATCACAATTCTGATAACCTTTTTCAGAATAACACTAAACGTCTAAAAATGGGCTTGTTGGTCAAACTATAGAACTGAAAACAGGGGAACTGAACAACATATTATAGCGTTCTATTATTCCACTGAAATAAGGTAGATAAGGTAGATTACTTACTTTGGGCCAATTTTCTAAAATATCATTCAATAAAGGACTATAATATGAACAATCAATTATTGAAAGCCTCCACCCTTCTGTCTTCATGGAAGCCTTTAAAAAGCTGGCTCTTTCCTCAAGCATTGGGATTGAGACAAAGTGATTGTTGGTGGGAAGTGCTGCTTTAGGGTACTGGGCACTGGTTTTTTTGGGGGGGGGTGTTGTTGTTAAATGGTTTCTTGTTGCTATGAGCTGCCCAAAGTTATAATATATAAGATGGGTGGCTATATAAGTCACCTAAATAAATAACCCAAATAAGTAGGAAAAAATGTGATGAAACTGGTTTTGGCTATATGTTTATACTACTAGAGGAAAGGTAACAAGTTTTAAACTTCTATTTCAGCTGCAGATCTTTATGCCACAATGAAACAAAGGAGCCTGGACCTGAGAGGGGATGATGATCTCTGAATCCACAAGATTTTCATCTATATTATAGTTTGCTGATGGCCACAAACTCTTGGATGCTACTTTGAAGAGCTGAACAGATTTAGAAATGAAAGATTTGCTTTCATTCATGAACAGATTTAACTCCTTTGGAACAAGATGGTGGGACTATTATGTTTATAGGCAACATTCTTTGAGAGAAATATGTTTTGGCCCATATTAAACACTCAGTTTTTATAGTATAGGAACTGTTTTATGGAACTGCATGAGGCTGAGAAGGATGCAGAGCAGACCAAACCAGCGAGAGTACACATAAGAAAGGTGACTAAAAAAATAGGAAGCAATGGATAAGGTACAGAAGAAAGAAAGAGGCAACAAGAAAGGGGAATGATAGAGTTGGGCTGAGTCTGGATAAGCTCACTGAGTGATTTGAGCCGGTCTCTATTGGTCCAACCATGAGGAGTGTTGCCATGAAGAAAAATTGAAGGAGGGAGTATTATTTATGCTGCCTAGAGCTTCTAGAGGTGAGATGCAAAATAAATAAACCAATAAAATAGCTTACAATGAGACAGAAATTCAAGAGGGCCAAAGATAGTACAAAATACACACAGATAGATAGATAGATAGAGAGGACAGTATGTATATGTATACACACACACACACACACACACACACACACACACACACACACACACACACAATCTATAACCCAGAGTTGTCTGGTCTGTCTGTCCAGCTATCTAGCTTCTGCTTTCAGTGTACCATTGCAGTATTGGCTATAGGAGCCTTCCCCTGCCTGGTGTCTTCCAGATATGATAGTCAGCATGCCATGTTGCTTCAATCTTTTCTAAATACAGATGGAATGTTAGACATTTCGAAGAATTAGTGCTACTATTCCATACTTTTTTTCCCTCACACAATCTGTGTTCTAGCTTTCCAGTAAAGAGATTCATTTCAGGCTGCTTCCTATGAAAGAAAATAAATAGTTAATCCAATTTTCATAATGCCCCTTCTTCTTTGTGGGCTTGTGCTATGCCCTTGCAATAATCACTGGTGAATTTGATTCAACAACTTGAATCATTCACAACAGCAGAATTAAGAGCTTGAAATGCTATTGATATGGTACTCACAGTGTTTCAGTCTCATGAGTTGCGCTCAAACTCTTTGAAACACATGTACTGATTTAATGATCTGACAAACTAGACCACAGCTTCTGGGGATACGTTGGTCAGCTGGCTACTATTTTATTCTGTGTACTTTATTTAAACTTCAGTATTCGGCTTATGCAAATAAATTGTTTCAAAGCCATTGCTTGGCCCATGGGAACTTATTGTTTTTTTTCAGAAAAAGAATTATTTGTACTTCAATTAGCAAAACACACTGAATTCATTGACTATGCTGGCCCCAATCCAGTGAAGTATACACACACCAGATCCAGTGTTGAACTAAGATCTTTAGTTTTTGTTTTCTTTTTAAACCATAGTGATTATCAAACTTCCACATATTCTATGCTAAAAGCTTCATTTAAAAACCAGACGGTTTAAGTCAACATATTGCGTGACAAGAAATGCATGAGCTAATACCAAGATCCTTTGGTTCTGTATGTGGCTGCTGTTTAAAGAGATTTTACAAAAACGGCTTAGTAAGATTCATATATAATATGCCAGAAAATGTTTCATTTATGAACTAGTAAATTAGTTAATGCCAGTAAATAAACCACGGTATTGAAACGAATGTGTTTAATCGTTATTTATGTGTAAACAAGAATGCATAGCTCATGGTTTCTTGGCATATTCCAAGTATGTTTTTATGTTCTACCCATGCTGATGAACTGAGGGATAAGGCAGATTGATAAAAAGCAGGGAAATTGAAACCAGGAATTGGCTAAAAAAAACCCCAATTGATGTTCTTGCTCAAGTATATTTTAAGTTTCATATGTTTTGTATCTGTTTTTTTTTATTGGTTTGTGTAAAATATTTTGTGATGTGCAGCATCCATGGAAGCAGATATCAGATGCATATACTCATTCCTTGTGACAGCCATTTTTTTGATGCCTGCCAAGATTTCAAAATTCCCTCAGTTCAAAGACAGCAGCCCTCATCATACCATGCCATACTGATTTTGAGCTTGACTTTTTATTACTAAAAACTGACTAATAGTTATAGAGCACTGTAAATCCTGTACAGTATATTAAGGGCTGGATTGGGACATTGGGACAATCAGTATCTCTTGGTTCAACCTAACTCACAGAACTTTATTATGAGGAACAATAGGAAGAGAGTAAATTAATCTGACAAATGGTATTAATCTCACAACAGGACCTAACGAATATTGAATGAAAAGTTCAATATTCTCTCCATCCTGCTTTCACTTGATTGCTAGTTATATCATAGCTCCCTCTACTCCAATCTCAGGAGATATGAAAGCAACAAATAATAAGTGTTTTTCTTGCTTTGGAAAGTATGATTATGCCTTAGAATTTTCTGTTTTAGATGTAACACTGATAAGCTAGTTATTTATTTCCGGTTGCTTCTACTTTTCCTCATCTAATTTTCATATTAACTTCTTGGACAGTTGAGAACCTTGGAAAGTTAGTTGAAAACTATGGATGGATGGATGGATGGATGGATGGAAGGAAGGAAGGAAGGGACATATATTACTCATTAGTGTTACATCACTGCCTGCACCTCTGCATTGTGGTCCAGTTGAAACTTCCAAGTGGTCTTCAAGATAGAGATAGAGTCAAGCCATGAAGTAATCAGGGCACAAATGACTGAAATGGAAGAAATTACCATTTGGCCGAGGGGTTTTTCCATCCAGTAGCAGGAAAGGGTGCTGATCTAGAAAGAGAGCAGGAAGAGGAGGACGGTGGGACAAATGACTGATGAGGAATCCCCTGGCTGCCATATGATTCTTGTTCATGCTCCTATATTATATTCAATTTGGCCTTAGTCACTGTTACCTTTGGGGGTGGGATGGAAACAATAACACTGTGAGTGTTACAATACTGTGGCTGGGATTTTAAAATCTGGTTGTTGTAAATCCCCAGTGCTGATTGAAAAGATTTTTTGTTTACAAAATGATGGTGTCTTTTAAGTTAACTTGGAACCTTCTTATGAAAAATCAGGATCTAAATATTCAGAATAATATGTTAATTGTAAATGTGTTACAGTGGCTAAGATGTTTGCCTAGACCTGGACCCAAGTTCAAGCCCGTCCTCAGCTGGGGCAACTAACTGGGTGACTCTGGGCCATTTTTTCTCTGTCACTGTCACTTGTGCTCACATGACTGTGACACAAAGGTTTCTCATAAAGTTGGTTAAAACTCAAAAGGGGATGCATTCTGGCTTCTTTGCTTTTCAATTTTTACATCAATGGTATGGTGAGATGTCAAATTTCAATGTTCAGATTTCTATCTCCTCAAGCTAAGGGATCACAGCATTGCTCTGCTGCTTTATCCAAATGATGCTGTACAGTTAGTCTTTACATAACAATCTTAATTGGGATCGGCAATTCCATTACTAACAGATGCAGACATTAAGCAAAATATAATGTGACTATTTCACTTAATGAAGGCAGTTCTGGCAATCTGAATTGGTTTCATTGGGTGAATCCCACATAGTCATTAGGTGAGGACCCACCTGTATGCAAGCCATTTTTGAAAAAAGATAAGGGACTGTCTCCATTCTAACTTCCCCTATCCACCTATCGCTGCCCTTTGGACTACCCATCTACTTCCTGCTGCCAGCTACCCCTGCCACCACTACTGCAAGTCTTCTTTTGCATGCCTTCTTTTACAAGGGAGCGTGAAGGTATTTGTGAAAGAAGGCCCAAGTAGTGGTGGGCAGTGTGGTAGGTGCAGCAGCAACGGGAGGGCTGGGGGGGGGGTTGGCAGGGACAGCTGGTAGCAAAATGTAGGTAGGTTGCCAAAAGCTGGCTTTAAATGTGGTCTAGATTTTGTCCATTTGACTACAGGGGCAATATAACAACTGGAATTTCAAAGATCTGTCATAAGCCCCTTTGTTCAGGTCCATTGTAACTTTGGTTGCTGAATGTATAGATATTAAGCAAGGCCTACCTGTAGACCAGTGTTTCCCAAACTTTTGACATATGTGTACCCCTTCTATAATTGCTGAGTAAAGCTGAGTACCCCTCATAAAAAACATATGCTTTAATAAAAATCAAAATATATTGATTATATATATATATAATCAAAATCAGTGGAACTTACTAAAGCACGATAACAGGCACCCGGAACTAACTATTAAAGAAGTAAGTTGTCTCTATAACGAAGTGCAGTATATTCACGCCGTGTCACGCCTCACAAGACTCTCTAACCGTTAGATAACACTGCAATTCTCCAGCTTTTAAACAGCTCTGAGGCTCAACATTAACTGTTAATGTTCCCGCAGTTTAAAAATGGCTGAACCAGAGCTACGCGAAGGATGCACAGAAGTTCCCGCCATAATGAGTTGCGATACGATGTATGATGGCCCCAGTTCCCGTGTAAAAACTGTGATACGCGCCTATTTCTTTCTTTATTCTGTGGGCGCAGCTAAGCACGGTGCAGTGGATATTCCCACGTGATCCCCACTAAACTCCGGTGCAACGCGTACCCCCCCCAAACTCTTCCCGTACCCCTGGGGGTACGCGTACCACACTTTGGGAAACACTGCTGTAGACTATTCCAGAACCAATAGCCTTAAAAGAGCTCTGAGAATTTTGACCCAATAAGTTACGACTACAATTGAGCCCAAAATTTCTGTTAAGTGAGATACCTGTTAAGTGAGTTTTGCCCCATTTTACGACCTTTCTGGCTTCCCTATTGACTTTGCTTGTCAGAAGGTTGCAAAAAGTGATCACATGGGCCTGAGACACAGCAACAATCTTAAGGATGAGCCAGTTGCCAAGCGTCTGAATTTTGATCACATGATCATCATTCTTAAACTTTTTCAATTTGAGGGGAGAATTGGAATATAATGAAGTCCCAAAAGTTCAATCAACAACACAGTAAGTAAGTAAACAAGAATATTAATAGTCAAGACAGTTAATATTTACCACACATTTCAGTGGCCCATGTGTCAGAATACTTTGCCATCTAGCACCTCCCAAGCTTTAAAAATAGCATTATTCTGGCAAACGTTTGGTGCATAGACTTAACCTGTGCTGCTCTGGTGGGTTATTAAATTTGTTTTATTTTTATTTTTCTGCCATTGTATTTTAAGTTAACGGAGATTTCGGGGGTGGTCTGTAAAGCAATGAAATAGACTGTAAATAAATACGATACGAAGTTAACTTCAGGACCGGAGGGAGGCAAACAGGCTGCACGAAACGAGGTCAAGAAGGGGCTCTCGATTTCTCGTCCCACCCACCTCTCCGTTATTCGTTTCCCCCCACCCCTTCCCCGATCTGAACGGCACCAAGCTGAAACTCTTTTGAGGCCGCCCACCGCTCGCTAGTCCGCTCAGCTTTCCATCCTTCCGAGGTCGGCAAAACGAGGACCCAGATTGTTGGGGGCAAGATGCTGACTTTGCAAACCGCTTAGAGTAATAACCGTAATAAAATACTGTCAAACGGTATATAAGTCTCAAGCGCTAGTGCTGGTTCTCCGACCGCCGGCTAAGCGGCCACCGGACCCGTCCCGACCCCTCCCCGCGGCTCAATCAGGCCAAGCCCGGGTTGCCTCTGTGCTCCCCCGTCACGTGAGCAGAAGCCGCCGCGGCCGTCGCAATGTTCGCCTCCCGCCAGACGCAGTATGAGGAAGTCGGCGAGAGGCGCCCTCGCCCCGTTTGCAGAGCGCGCTGCACAGGCGGAGGGAAGCGAACGTCGTACGTGAGTTTCAAAGCCGGTCGGAGGCTTCCGTCGCCCGGGATTGAAGGGAAGGGGAGACCCGACTGTCCTTGGCTGGAGAGGCAGGCGGGTGGGCGCATTCTCCCTCCCAGCCCCGGTAGCAGAAGCCGTATCAAAACTCCGTTTCCTCAAAAGGCGGGCAGGATAAAGGCAGGGAAGAGATTGATTGGAAACTTAATGGGGAGGTCCGCGCAACCCTGCCTTCCTTTGAGGCTCAAGCGGGGCTCTAGCCTGCTTTGGCCGGGAGTATGCTTAAGTTTTTGTCCGGGCGCTGCCTTGCTTTCGCTTCGTCCCCCTTTCCTGGCTCTCCCTCTTCGGGCTGTAAGCAGGGAAAGCTTGTCCTGAAGCCCTGGAAGGAGGGGGAACAAAATGGGGTCCGGAGGTGGGTGGGCGGGAGAGAATGTTGGCCTTTCGGCATTGCAAGGCGGAAAAACGAGGCTGCGGCTATTGCTCGGCTATCTTGTCAGCTGTGCAGGCAGATGTTGGGGCGGCAGCCCCACCTCCCTCCCTCCCGCTTGCTTCTCTGGTCGCCTCGACAACTTCGGAAAGGATCGGCTTTTTGCGCGCGCGCGCAAGAGCTTGCGGCGGAATTCAAAGGCGAGCCGCCGCTTCCTCGCAGCCCCGGCTCGATTGAGAGCCAGAGAGAGAGAGAGAGAAATCCGCCTCCGGATCTGCTATTTTTTTTTTTCCTCCGTGCAGGTTGGAGGCGTTTTTGGCAGCTGCAGTAGCAGCAGCAGCAGGAGGAGCAGGAGTAGGAACGGCCGCCCGTCCGCAGCCGGCGAGCCAGGTCGCTTTGCGTGAGGAGGAGGCTACGGCGGCGGCTGCGGCGGCGGCGAGGAGCCCCGCGGTGGTGTCGGGAGGCCAAGCGAGCGGTAGCAGAAGTAGGAGCCCCCAATGGAGGAAGAGGAGAAGATGGTGGCCGCCACCGCCGCCGCTGGCGAGGAATGGAAAGGTGTGGCGCAAAAGAGAAAAGCCTGGGCTAAAAGCAGGGACTCCTGGCAAGCGTCGGAGGCCGAGCGCCTCTCTCCAGAACCGGCGGATCTGGCCGCTGAACAGGAGCTGTGCGGCGCCAAGTTGCCCTTGACTGCGGAAGGAGGTCAGTCTCTTCGGGCGGCGAGTCGCTTGTTCCGCCCTCCCCGCGGGTAGCGAGGTGGAAAAAAAAAAAGAAAGGAAGAAAGAAAGAAAGAAAAGCCTCAGCGACACCTGAAAGGCTTTTTAAGCGCAGATTTATACTCGGCGCTTCCCGCATTCTGATGCGCGAGGCGAGGATGGCGCTTCTGTCAGGCGTTCGATGACGTCCGCTGAAGTTTATAGCTTTCAGGAAATCGGCTTAGCCTTTCACATGCCAGACACAAGACTTTGCCTGCTCCTGTCGGGACAAATCCGGGACAGGGTGGGAAGGATTTCTAGTTCCCGCTTCAATCGAAACTACCCTGTGCGACTTTTTTTCCCCCCTTTCTCTTTTGGAAAGAGTAAGCTGCGCTGACTTTGGGGAAGAAAGTTGCTTCCCTCAAATGTCCTGGTTAGGCTGGCTTTTATAAAATCTATTTGCCTAAGAGCAGTGGTGGGATTCAGCCAGTTCTCATCACTTCGGAAGAACCGGTTGTTAACTTTCTGAGCAGCTTGGCAAACTGGTTGTTGGAAGAAATCATTAAGGCAGAGAACCGGTTGTTAAATTATTTGAATTCCATCACTGCCTAAGAGTGCTGCTCTTAATGTGCTTACTGCACTCACTGTATTGATCAAATAGAGTCATACTGCATTGGGTTGAATTGAATTAAAGGGGTCTCTCATTTGATGCTTAATTGTATACATGTTTGCTCTTTTCTTGTCCCGAAAAATCATGAATGATCTCAGCTTGTCTCATTGTTCCCAAATGATGTGCATGGATTGATTTGCATTGCAGGTCGCTTAGTTTAAGATTCTGTTTAGGTTTTTTTTTTTTTGTTTAAAAAAAATAATAAGCTGGTTCATCAACTAACTCTTTTCCCTTTGGATTTGTTTTGCTCTGCTGCCTTCCCTCTGTCCTGCAGGCGCTATTCCCAATGAAAAGATTGCAATATGGCTTAAAGATTGTAGGTAAGCATTTCTTGTGAAGTATTGTGCAATTATTAAATGTGATTTTTTTCCTCTCCAGCATTAAGCAGAGACTGGTTTTGATTCCCAGCAAGGACATGGGTGGAATATAATACTTCATTGTGATTAGAATGCTGCAGAAGCAGCTTTGTTTTCTGTGATTTTGTGTATGTGTGTGTAACAGAGAGAGAGAGAGAAAAAAAATCAAAATTGCTTTGACAGTTCTATCGGAACTATATTGTTCAGTAAATAGCAGCTGTTTTCCAGGGTTTAAAAGTTTTGTGTTTGTAAGGTTTCTAGCTCATTTTAAATAGAAGTATTTTCTTGAAATATAATAGAAACAAAGGAAATATTTTTGGTTGCTTTTTTGCTTTTTCAGCTGGATTTTAAATTCATAGAATTGCAGACTTAAATACTTCTATCAGGAAGGAAGTTCTATTGCAACCAGTTGGGTTTTCATCTATGTTTGTGAGCAGGTTTTAAGTTAAGAGAACTTGTGTTTGTTCACTTCTAAGTAAACATATCTCAGATGACATAATCTGTTTTTTTGTGTCAGGTGTTCAGAGGGTTTAATTCATATTCCTAACAAAGTTTATTAGAATAATGATTGCAATATTATGATGTTGGAGCAAACTTTTTTAAAAGAACAATTTAGCATAGTTGATATTGGATTTAAAATAAAAAGCTTCACATTAATCTTTCTGCAAACTGGTTAATCTTGGTTCTTACTTTAGCAGAATTATCAAAAAAAGATAAAAGGGGAAAGGCAGATATGCTGCCTGGTCAGGGTCATTATTGAAAACAAGTCTTTTTCTGCTATATGTTGTTTAAATTACACGTATTTTAGAAGGCCATGTCTTTTAAATAAATTTTTCATTTTTCTAATTATAGAAAAACCAAATGTTAGCAAATAAAGAAAAGCATAGAAATGAATCAAAAATGCAAAATAAAATGAATTTTGGTTGAAATCATTGTATTTTTGTAGGTTGGGGTTACTTCTGATAGTCTTCTTCCTCATTCTGCAATAACATTTATACATAGATGTAAAAAACATTTTAGTTTACAGTGCAAAATGCAATTCTACTTGAAAAAGTAGCATAGAAAAATAGCACTTTCCCCCCTGATAAATTATGCACTTAATAGTTCTTGGCTGGGAGTGGAGATGGAGATTGCCACAGAGCAGCCATGTAAAATGGTTAGGTCTAAGGGTAGAGCTAAATGCTGCAACAATTTTCCTCTGGGTTTGGGGGCAGTTTGTGAGGTTTTTTCTTTAACTTATTTTTTACCTTTGTGATAGTTTGTTGCATAACTCAAAGGATATGCCATTGTTTTTTTGCCATTATGATCAGAGAGGACAGTCCCCCTTTTGTTATAAGCAGTAAATTAATTAAAGTACATAAATAATACATGTTATTATCAGCCAACATCCAAAGGAAGAGTACAACTAATGGTGCATTCCTATTCAAAAAACAGTTTTCCTTTTCAATATTGAAACGAAAGGAACTTTTAAAGTATTGTTGGTAGTAGGTCTTGTGATTTCTTGCTCAGGGGAAATTACTGTAACATTCTAAACATTTTCTGAATGAACCTTAAGTAGTTTTGTGGGTAGTGGTTGTTGTTATGATTATTTTCAATCTTTCAACCTTACGGCACCTTCTGCTGGAAGGGCAGAAGTTTACCTGGTGAGCATGACAGCAGTGCAGGGAATAGCCAGCAGAGATAGATAGGAACAATCTGAAGTTTAAGGCAACCCATAATTCTGCAAAATTAATCCCAGAGTTGGGGTTTTTTTGGGCTAAAAAATGAGTAAGGGATTTGAGGGCATGTGTGTAGCAGCAGGATAGTGTCTTTCAAAGGTTTTTTTTTTTTTTGCAGATTAAAAACAAAACTTCTGTATTTCCAACAATCCTTGATGTTTTATTTAATACAGGCTGTTACAGCATTCTGCTCAATAAATGCACCCACCTCTCTATTGTGACCATATTTGGACTCTCTGTTGAATGTAGCATGAAAGTTATTGCTTCCTTTGTCCCAAAATGGCTTGTTGTGTAATAAAAGCAGTCTTATCTTTTTTGGTTTAAAAGGATATTGTCTGCTACGGCCACTGAAAAAAGAGAGCTGTGTTTTTTGTTTTGTTTTTCTTTCTGGAGGAAACTATTTTCCTAATATTAACTGAGACAAGGGTGCTGTGTTATCAGGTTCAAGAAAAACATAATGAAACTCTTAAGGTCTTTGCAGTGAAATAATCTAGAAATCTTGAAAAACTTGAAAATCAACTGCTTTTATTTTATTTTGTTCAATTTCAGGACTGGATAATCTTGTTTTTGCAGAATTCCTATATGTGGTAACTGATGTAATCAATCTTTCAGTTTTGTCTTTATCCAGAGCTTTTACATATGTAAAAGCTCTGGATAAAGACAAAACTGAAATTGAACAAAATTGATTAGATTAGTTACCACATATTAATAATCTTTATAGTATATTTTGTCCCTTTTGATATGTTTCTGTTGTGTTTATACAATATGAATATGATTATTCATATGAGTGACTGAAATAATTATATGATTATTTCAGTCACTCATGGAAACAGAAATTCATATACAGTCTACAAAGACATTTAAGTATGAAGTTTAGCACTTCCTTATTCAAATCCCAGTATGAAAAAATCCAATTTGTTTGAAAGGAAGGCTTCTGGTTTAATTTCAGCAATGCTGTGGTTATGCTGCCAAATTAGCAATATTAATTGTTAGCTAATGTGAATGATCTGTGAGGAGTTGATACAGCCTTGTCCAAGAGTTGGACAATATTCAGTTTCTTCAATATAAAGCCACTAGGAATCCCATTTGAAATTGGACATTAACTGTCATTCATATGTTTTTAAAAGCTTTCTTAGTAAATGGGAACTAAAACTACTTTTTCTGATTCTAATGTGGTATAAACCACCTCAGAAAACCTGATCTTGATAGGTTACATACCTAAAATAATCAGTTAATCAATAATCAGGAGTTGTTAACAGTTACTTCGATAAAGATCTTATCTTTTTCTTTTAGGATGCTATTTAACTCTCTATAGTCTCAAACATGACTGTATGATTCATACTGAGGAACCTGGAATTAAAAAGGCTTAACTTTTGTTTTGGACTGACAGCTTGGAATTTAAATCTGGAATATCTCACCAATTATAAACTAGTATCCAGAATGAAATGAGAAAGAGAAGAAGAAGATTGCATTTTACTTTCTGATGATTTGCTGGCTCATTTGAATGATCATTCACTTTTTTATTTTTACAAAGCAAAAGACTTGTTAGATGAGTAAACATCTATATCTTCTATATGGTCATGTTATGTAAATGATAAGTTTTTTCTAGAGATAATTTGTTCTTGTTCTCCAAGCATTTTGCTTATCCACAGACCTTTTTTGTACAGAATTCTCCTTGGTTTTTTAAAGGATTTCCTGGAGCATCTTTAAATTAACAAGGTGAATAGAAAGAGGCACAGTTTCAAAGGCCAGTTCTCAAAAGTAGCGCGTTTTATGTGCTAGATCTTGGCAGATCACTTCTGAATCTGTCAATCTAATTTCAGTGTGGAATAGCTTTCCTCGTCAGTCTTTCCCAGGTTGGTTTTCTCCAGAGATCTTGTGTGACAGGATGGGCATTACTTGCTTCAGGATGATGGAAATTGTAGTGTCATACAGATGGGGAAAATGCCCTTGCTTAAATGGAAGTTCTAAACACATGAGATTCCAATAACATAAGGGAACATCATGTTTTGGAAAATTGGTTTTTAAGATTACTAATTGGAATAGTGTAAGACATTTAAATATTGGTCCTGAGGAAGATTGTGTAGTTCCAGAAGATGAAAGCTTTGGTTTCATGTGCCTGGGTGACAACCAGGAAAGTTCATTGTATTGTCCTGTCCAATCAGATACACTGTACTCATCTATTCTAGAGAATTATATATTAAATATTTCTATATTTATGGGCCCTATATTAAATATTTCTGCACATAGCATGTTTATTAAAATAGAATTGCAACAAAAAGTCCTCTAGATTTCTCTGTATTTCTGGTGTAGTTTGGAACCAGTTTGGTCCAGTGACCTTGAAACCAGGAGACTATGAGTTCTAGTCCCATTTTAGGCCTGAAAGCCAGATGAGTGATCTTGGGCCAGTCCCTCTCTAGCAACCCAACCCACCTCATAGGGTGGTTGTTATGGGGAAAATAATAGAATTATATATGTGTGTGTGTGTGTGTGTGTGTGTACATTTTTCCTGTATTGTAAATCTCATTCTACCAGAGTACTAAGCCCTTGCTATATATATTTTAGTGCCGTGGCTCTAAACAGTCTGTGAGTCTGCATCTATCGATGAGATTTCAACTAAAGTGTGTGCTATAGTCCATGTTTTGTGATGCTTCAGATGGACAACAGCCATCACTATTCATTAAAAGGCACAATCAGATACTTTGTTTTGCCTTCCTTCCTTTTGGGTGGAAATAAAAAAGATGGAGGATTTGATCAAAGAACACAGGACAATTAGAAATGCAAGTCTAGATGTTCTATGAAATCGTGTCTTCCAGTGGAGGGAAGCTTGCTTGGGATCATCTTTTTTTCTTTGAAGTAGATTTTTGTGTATGCTTATGATTCATTTTATAATTGCATGTCTTTTTTTGCCATTGATTTACTTATGTGCAGCAGTCTAAACCCACTGGGTGGTTTTAGAAATAAATTTAAAATATTCACATTTAATTCTGTGAATCATGTATAGCATTTCATCCTGATGAATGTATGCAAACTTATGCATTTATTGTCAATTTGTGTGTGTGAGAGAAAGGCATAACATTTTATGTTAGAATGACTTGAATGTGTGTAGATGATATAAAATGTCAGTATGGTCTGAGGCCGAAGCCACCAAAGACAGCAGCCAAACATTTGGCTGGTTAGTCATATTTTTTAAAATGCATTGTGGTTGTGTTCCACCCTTTCTCTAAGGAGCTTCAAATGGAGCATATGAGAGGACTGTCTCATCTTATTATCTGTTATAAAATGTCCAATGTGGTCAATCATATTATTATTTTCCTAGCCTCCAGTTCTATGGTTTGCTTGCCCTATTAGTTATCCAAACTCCCTAAAAACTCTGATTTTTATCATTTCCTAATAGTAGCAGACAGTGTTTCTCTGTATGTCAGATGTCATGTTTTTAACAGATTGCTAAATTTTAATCTTCTTCTCCTTTGAGAGCTAAAGATGGTAAGAAGGTAATACATACTTAGTACTGTTTCCTCCAGGTTTTTTTCACACAGTAGCAACTCAGTGATTTGCCCTGACTCACCCAGTGAACTCCATCTTTCATTCTGAGTTTTAGTTCCTGTATGGTCCCTATATACAGACAGTCCTCGACTTTCAACTATTCATTTAGTGACCATTTGAAGTTATAGTGACATTGAAAAAAAGTGATTGATGACTTTTGTTTACTCTTACAAGCAGCCCCATGGTCACGGGTTCAAAATTTGGATGCTTGGCAACTGGCATGTATTTATGGCAGTTTCAGTGTCCCAGGGTCACGTGCTCACTTTTTGAGGCCTTCTGACAAGCAAAGTCAATGGGGAAGCCATGATTTACTTAACAACTGTGGAAAGAAAAGCCATAAAATGGGGCAAAATTCACTTAACAACTGTCCTGCTTAGTAATAGAAATTTTGGGCTTAATTTTGATTGTAAGTTGAAGTCTGCTTGTAATTTCCTCCATTTATTCAATGGCTTAGCATGATTTGTACCTACCTGCCCAGCCTGTGCTCTCCAGAGCTTCAACTCCTATAACTTTCAGCCACAATAGGAGCGCTCAACAGGGATAATAGGAATTGTACTCTAACACATTTGGAAAGTGTCAGGGTGAGGCATGTTACACTATACTGAATGGCAGAAACTCTGAGATTACAAAATGGGGCTTTTTTCAGTCTACCAGCAGATAGGAGAGGCTAAATTATCTGGGACATTTTGCATACAGTGGCTTTTTTATTTTAGTTGCGTTGGTGTAGTAATTAAGGTGTGGCTTAAAAATCAGGAGTCCCACCTTAGGTGTGTAAGCCAGCTGGGTGACTTTGGGCCAGTCACTTTCTCAGCCCAATCTACCTCACAGGGTTGTTGTAGTGGGGAAAATAGAAACAGGAGTGTTAGGTATGTTTGCTACCTTGAGTTGAAAATTATATACACATATACATACTCCCCCTCCCCCCCATTTTAATAGCCATGACTGTTGGCATACTAGATTAAGATGTTTTGTCAGTCTGCAAGAAAGGACAGTGAGGTTGTATGCTTTTAAAACAAATCATGATACCCTCCACATAATATTCACGATTTTTGTGGACTTCTTTCTTGAATAGCTGTATGGCAGACTGATACTCAACTTGTTTGTTTTGCTCAGCATATATACACCAAGAGAAAGTGAAATATCATAATTGTTAAAGGGAAGATAGAAAGTTGACACAGATATTTAAACCTCTTCAAGACTGATTTTGAAAAACCTTTATCTAAATATTTTCCTCTAGTGCACATTATTGAATATAGTAACAAAAACACTGTATCTGGGTAGAGTTGTATATGCCTTATATACTGCCAAGGAATCCCCAGAAGCACCTATTAAGTGATAGGGATGTTGCAGGGGGATTTAGAATTTTGTCATCAGTTGTTAATCTTTAGAGGAAACGTGGAACTTCTCTGCAGACTAAAATAGCTCCCAATAGAGCAGAATAATATCACACAATTACGAACTCAAAATACTCAAAAGGATCTGAACAGATATTCTTCTCCTTATTGCAGCAAATAGTACTAGAACTTTGAAGGAAACTGAATGATGTCGTTATTTTAGGCACATGTCACTGTACAGAACTGAAATTGTTTCAGCTAGATTTAGTTGCATTTGACTGCAGACTGACTGCAGGGTGCAAGAGCAAAAGCAATCCACTGAATATTAGCAGACTTCGTAAATTGGCAAATTTAAATAAAGATTTCCTTGGGCTAAACTGACTTCTTAGTCAGTGTTAACTGTGTCCAACTCTGCTTAGCTTTTTCAATCTGAACCAGGGTCAGCTAGATAATGTTACCTGCTGTGACAAATTATGTTTAAGCCTCATTTCCATATGTATTCTTATTTGGAAATGAATCTCTGTGGGACTCCCTCTGGAGTAAATATGCAAAGAGTTGGACTTTAAGCCATCTTGTATCTTAAATTAAGTTGCATCCATACAAAAAAAAATGATGAAAAATCTTCTTGGTTTGATATGCTTCTTCATATGTACTGATATAAAAAAAATACTGGCGCAAGTAAGATTTTTTTTTTAAAAAAATAAATGCTATCTTTATAGAGTTATAACATAAAGATGTCTTCAGCACTTACAGTTCTCCTAGATCCAATTTTTTTAAAAGTATGTTTGGGTTTATATTTAACATGATTATGTTGCCTATATGCAAAAGAGCTCTTCTACCATGAAAATTATTGATATTATTACTTCTTCTAATACTGTATTGCTAACTGATGAAAATTTATTGGGGAGTAAACCAGGAAGACTGTAATATAATAATATAATATAATATAATATAATATAATATAATATAATGTAATTAATATAATATAATATAATATAATATAATATAATATAATATAATATAATATAATATAATATAATATAATTAATATAATATAATATAATATAATATAATATAATATAATATAATATAATAATATAATATAATAAAAATAATATAATATTATAATATAATATAATATAATATAATATAATATAATATAATATAATATAATAATATATAATATAATATAATATAATATATAATATAATATAATTAATATAATATATAATATATAATATAATATAATATAATATTATAATAATATAATATATATATATATATATAATATATATAAGCACCATAAATCATTGAAACCAGGAAGACTGTAATATTATATATATACATACACACACACACACACACATATATATATATATTATATATTATATATAAGCACCATAAATCATTGAAGACCATCCAGAAGTTACAACTGGTACAAAATGCAAAAGTGCAAGCAGTACCAGGCACTTCACAGTAGACCCATGTGTCCCTGCTGCTACCTGAGCTGCATTGGTTATCAGTTGAATAGGACCTAGTTACCTGAGGGACGGCCTATCTCCAATTGCATCTGCAATCCCATACATTTGGGCAGACTGGGTGTGTTTCAGATCTCGCCAATTTAATACTGCCAACTTGTGGGACTAAGAAAGTGTGCCATCTCAGTCACAGCCCCTATCTTCTGGTACAGCATTTATCCACAAGATACGTATAGTGCATAATCTCCTGGCATTCTGGAAAGCTCTTATAATCTGCTTCTGTTCCCAAACTGGGATTAATAATTATCTGTTGGTGGTCTCCCTCTTATTTTGTACTATTTGTGCTATTTGACAGTCTGGACTGCCTATTTATGTGGGTTTAATAGATTTTTTTGAGTGGATTTTTTAAAGCTGCCCAGAATCTTCTAGAGTGGATCACTACATCAAATCAAATACATTATATTACATTAATTAATCCCATTATAATATGAGCACATATATAACAATACATATCTGTGCATCATAATCATTCCTTCTATACCAGCACTAAAATACTCTCCTATTTAGCATTTAGCTATTCTAACCAAAGGGTCCTAGTAAAAGCAACCAGATGTGAACTAAATAGCCAGTGATAGTGCTGTACTATAACTCCCAACTTCCTTTTTTTTCTCACTGAACTGAGTGGGAGTGCTGGGATTTGTGGTTCAGAAACATATGAGGGTCACAGGTTCTCCACTTATCCAGTAAGTGTTGAGTTTTGGTAAGAATGGATCTTTTCTATTCCCAATCCATCATCAATTTAGGAGGAGGAACTGCCGTTTGTCTGCGGATTTTGGCCCCATATTGGTGCTTTTCATCTGAATTTATAATGCATTTCCTTGCTGTGATATCAAGGCTAGGCAGAATTTCCTCTCTTGTCCTTGTGTTCTAAATTTGTGTAGCTGTTATAGAAAACAAGCAGTTTCGCTGGAACTGAATGAGTTATTTCCTGATAATAAGTTGAGATGGGGGTTGGGAGTAAGTTGTTTTTATAAATAACTTTTTTACTGGAATATTGTATGAAAAATAATTGGTAAAGCCTTTGGAATCCAACAGGACATATTTATTAATAAATAAATTTTTTAAAAAGCATTCAAGTACTTGCTTAAATTAATATAGACAATTGTACATGTTTCTCATAAGCCTTGATGAATTTTAAAGTGTTTGCTTGCCGATTTCCTTTCCTTTTTAAACTAACCATATCCTTAGATTTTTTTAAAAACCCATATTGAAATATAAACAAGGAAGTCCTCCACCTTAAATGTGGAGTGATTTTTATTATCTAAACTTGAGAACCTCTAAGGGGTGGGGTGGGAGAGCCTTCATTGACATAGCAGAGGAGGGGGAAAAAGGGGGGGGGCATATTTTAATTGGAAAGTACATAGGAAATGTGTAAATGTTTCCAGAAATGGGCAGTTTGTAAAGTGTCTGAACAGAACAACTTGGATGTCTTAATTATAGGCTGGGAGCAAAATAACACGTTAGTTAATGTAAAAAGTTGGTATCTTCTAAATCCCTAGTGAGAAGGATAAGGGAAACTGAATGTATTGGTTACTTCTCATTTGTAACAACTGTAACATAAACAAGAACAGGTTAGTATGTTGTTTTATAGAAGTTTTTTTTTAAAGGATGAGAAACTTTTAAATAACAATATCTCAATGGTAGAACATATGTTTCGATGTAGACGGTCTCAGGTTCAGTCTCTGCCGTCTCTAAAACAGCTGGACTTGGATTTAAAACTCTAGTGATCACCACCAGGCTGAGTATGATACAGTATCCGATAAACCTCTTTTTATGCATTGAAAAGGAAGATGAAAATTAATACAAAATAAGAAAAAAATTGAAGAGAACACTTAAAGTGCAAGACAGGGAAAAAAGAAAGCAAAAAGATAACAAGACGTGACTTCGGATCTTCTTGGTAATAATTAGTCAACTAATGATCCTTTGGGTCACCATTTCAGAGAGATTTTCTTACCTAATCAGAGAAACAAAATGACCAAGGTCAAATCTGCCTGTTTTGATCATATTCCCAGACTATTGATATGCTTGCCACAAATCATAAACTCTAATGTGTATTTGTCAATTAGTTTTCAAATTTTAGGCCACAGAACCTATTATATATATATTTAAAGAAACTCAGAATCCTTGATCAAGAAGATACTCTGCTATGAATGAAAATTGGCTGCATTTGAAAGGGGGGTGGGGTGTTGCTTTTTTTCTTTGGCCTTTATTATCTGGCTAGTAAATCTAGCTTACTATCTCGTAGAACCGCATGAAGTTCTTACAAAATCTTAAGGGGTCCATGGAATTTGAAAAACCCAGGATTAATACATTTGTGGTTTCTTTTGGAACTTCTATCATTGATATTGGAAACATGTGAATTTAAGAAGTACTGTTCTGGCTTAGACAGGTATTCAGCTGCAAACAGGCCAAACTGGACTTTTCTTGCATCACAGAGCTTTGGTTTTCTTTGCAGGCCAATTAAAATAAAGCAGCTGTTGTATAACTGTTCTAATGTACAGCAGATTGGACAGAGGTTTTTCTTTTTGTTTATTTGTTTTCAGTTAAAGAGTGCCTTTGCTAATTCAAAGTGGAACTTCGCTGCCATCCATGTTTGGATATTCGGAGATTTCTCTCTTCTCCCTTGGAAGGCATGTCTCATAGCATTTATTTATTTATTTATTTAATGAGATTTATATGCCGCCCTATCTCCAGCCAGACTCAGGGCAGCTCACAACAATAAAAAACATCTAATGAAAAAGTTAAAAAGAAATTAAATCCAAATTTACATCCTAGAAGACAAATTTGATTACTTTGGGAAAAAAATGTTCAAATGCCCCTTAGCCCAAGACAGTTATTGGATACAGTATGCTATTAGTATTCATTCATAAAACCACTGTGACATACACAGCAACTCTTTTCTGTGGTGACTGCAACAATTATCATGCTAGAGCATTACAATAAAACATGAAATTGTTTCTGCAGCTACATGAAGACATTTTAGTTTCCCAGTTTAGTCTGTGCTTCCAGTTTTACAATAACCATCTTTCTCTCTCTGCATTCCACTTCTGGGTGCCTGCTTAGCTAAATGCAAAGGAAAGATTCTCCCCCCCCATCCCCCTCCCATCTGCAAAACAAGTTGTTTTAAACAAGTGCAAAATAACCAAGATTTTTCCTCCTCCAGAACCAACCTTCCTTTTCAGTCAAATAATTCACTTCCAAAGGGGCTTGGCTGACTTAAGCAACTGCTGTGAAGTAACTCATTTCTAAATATTCCACTTGTCCAGCTGGGCTCTCTGAGGGCTTTTTATGCACATAAATTGCCTGTGTTCAAACATACATTCTCTCTCTCACTGCTTTCATTGTAATGGGATAAATTACAGGCCCCCCTGTGTGTAGGAAATACACGGAGGCTATTTGACAGAGCGGTTTTGCTGGTAGCTGTTAATCCGCTCTAGAGGTGAAAGGTTTGCTTCTGGGAGAGAATGTCAACTTCACTTACCATTTTGCTACCAGCCAGCACCATGTATCATTGGCAACTGCCTAGGAAGGATCCGGAGAAACTCTGGAGTGGCCATTAAGGAAAGAGAATGGGGAGAATTTTAAAAGAACCATTAAAAGCCAATGGTGTAAACAATGAGTGCCTTTGTTTAAATTCTGGGTTGGAAAGACTGTTGCTTGAAAACCTTTTAATGGTTTTCCCTCCTTTTCCCTCCCTCCACTGAGTCTTCTTTCATTGACATACAAAAGCTCAAGAGTTTCATCCATAGCAATTTTCAGGGGTTGGACACTCCTTTCCCTACAGTAACTAAAGTGCATTGGTGGTTTGATATTGCCTGTCCACATTCAAAAGGAGGGGATGGGTTTAAAACAGGGGTTGCCAACCTTTCGGTCCTCAGGGACCGCTAAATTCATAATTTTAAATCCTCTGGACCACTAATATGAATTTTTTAAAAAGAGAAATACTATTTAGTGCAATATAAAAAAATGCAAAAAAAATTTCTGCGGACCACCAAAATTTTCTCATGGACCACCAGTGGTCTGTGGACCACCAATTGGTGACCTCTGGTTTAAAACATTACTGCAGTTGCTTCAGTGTTTGCAGTCAGTGTCCCCTTGAAATGAGTCAGACAACTCTGTACTGTTTTGGAGGTACAAATAAGGGAACTGACACCAAGTTTTGTAATGGCATTTGGCTTTGGAAATGGGATGAGCAAAAAGTTTTAGGCAAGACCACAAAAATGCAGTAGACTAGCTATTTTCTCGGTTACTGGTACTAAAATACCTAGTAGCTGAATTCATTGTATTGAAATCCCACTGATTTCACAGGAACCTAACATCATGAATAACTTAATCCCAGTTGGCAAAATCTTCTTGTTGTGTTTCTCAGGTTTTAATCT
Source organism: Masticophis lateralis (assembly GCA_030761175.1). Taxonomy (NCBI): domain Eukaryota; kingdom Metazoa; phylum Chordata; class Lepidosauria; order Squamata; family Colubridae; genus Masticophis; species Masticophis lateralis. The sequence continues at coordinate 195,631,781 of JAUDYJ010000001.1, read as the reverse complement.
AATTTAGAACTTACATGTTATCACACCTCAGTAGAGGATAGACAACTGGTGGTCTTGAAACCACAATTCTCACATGCAAAATTATTGACTGTGCTGATTGAAGATATTGGAACTGGTTGGATAATATTGCGGAGGCAGTATATTGCCTATCCCTGTGCAATGCAATGAATGAATAAGGGCAAAATACGACAACTTCCTATTCTAATTGAGAGGAGAAACAGATCTTTGGTAATCAGCTTAATCTCTTTTTCATATTACATGCCTTCCCTGTATGACTAGTAGTATAATATTGCTTTGTTACTATTCTACTTCACTCAACCCAGTAATCAGTATGGCATGATAGCATATTTAAGGGCATGGCAGCTGGCAGAAAGCCTACAGAGGTTACCAGGATACAGTAAGAGATTCTGCTCAGGGTCTTATTTTTAACTACTAACTTTGGGTTTTTAAATTTATGCTAAAGTTAATATGTGTCTTAATTTTCTCTTGTCTTAAGAAAAGCTCTTGTTTCTTGCAACTTTGATGCTATTCATCAATACCTAGAGCCCCCAAACAGCAGACATGGGACCTACTAGCTTCTAAATGTTGCTGGAGCTCAACTCCTATCTGTGAGGCCACTGGCCAGGGGTGATAAGAATTGTAGGCCAAAGTTCTCTTGCTCTTTAGAAGAATATTAGACAAACTGGAAGTCAGATCAAAATTTCAGCTGTAATGGTCATTTTGGAGCTGACACATGCTTGTTTTATTTCTGTGGAATGTATTACTATTCTTAAATAATATTATCTTTGTTTGGTATGCTGCTGTAGATCAATAAAGCATTTAAGCAGAGGGCAATAAAAAATTTGTGGTAAAATTCCATTTATGGAAAGGTTCTACCCTTTTGAAGATAGTATTATTGAAACATGAATTAATATTCTATTATATTGCAATTTCAGTTGAGACATATACAAAGAGCTCTTAATTCCTCTTCTAACTTCATTTTTGGGATGGACTGAATAATGTTATATGAAATTTATTAATAATTCTTGCAAAGTTTGTTTTTGCAGCTTGTAAAATTTGCATTTTGCTGATAGCAAAATAGTGCAAGCATCGATGTGTGTGTGTGTGTGATTATATATATATGTATATATATATATAATCTTGTATGCTCTTATTTTGTGTTGCATGCTCTATTTTGTACCTCTGCTCTCTGGGTTTTATTTATTTTTATTTATTCTGGATCACTGGCCTCTAGTAAGGGATTTGATTTGATTTGTCAGTGATGGTTGCACTATTTTACTTCAGCTACAAGTAAAGGCTATAAATCAGAAATAAGCTGAAAACAAAAAACAGTCTGAAAACCAACATTGTCCATGTTTGTCCTTAAGAAGATAACAAATCTTTAACACGTGATTTTGAAGTACTTGATGCAGAGTAGCAAGAAAATTCTCAAAACTCAGCAAGCTGAATATTATGCAGAGCAGTGAATAAGGGGTGGATAAGGGATAAGGATGGAGACATTTTAAAAAACGTTGGATTGCATAGCCGAAAGACTACATTTAAGTAATGGTTGAAACTAGAAGCCTTTGGCATTAAGTTAGGCATAGCATTAAGCATTCAGTCATTTCTTAAAAGAAAGATCACAGTGGCTTACATTTCTCTTACTCCAGTGAAATACATATAAAGAATAACAATAACCATCTACGTATCAACAAATGTATTACTCCTTTATGATCACTATATCTATTATACCTCACACTTGGTGAAACTGTAAATAACTGCAGTTCAAATCTGGGGAGCTGTTTCCATGCCACTCCACTTTTGTTTGTAACAGTGTTAACGGAACAACATTAGGAAAGCAATTTCTGGTTTCTCCCCCATGCTTCTCTTCCTGAATGACTTTGGCAGGGAAAGTCATCTCATCAGCTGCCTGACCAATTTATTTGTGTGACCCTAGAAATAATTGCACAAAATGGCCGTTACGATCTTTGGAGAAAGTAAGCAAGCAGTTTTATGGTGACAGTTTTCTGTGCCTACTCAATGGTTTCCTTCTAGGTAAATATGTGTAGCATTGCAGCCTAAATAATATACCCTAAAGTGGGTAGTAAATTGTGTGATTTAATTACCATGGTAATAATTAAAGATTACTTCGAAATGTTTTTTTTTACTTGTATGATGTGCCATAGTAAAGGATTTAGTGTGTATGCATGTAAAAACAAATCCAAGTTGGGTTTTTTTTATTGGAGAGCTGAGTTGCCGATGGATTCACTGGTTGTGGTATCCTTTGTCTTTATCCAGTTTAGTGTGCAGGGTTGGCCTTGTTTGCCTGGCTTCTGTGAACAACTTTCACTTGTTGATTTCTCCATACCAGCAGGTGAAACTTTTCACATCACAGAGGTAAACAGACCCACCTGCTAAATTCTGTGCAGCAGGCATCTGTTGATGGGATTAGAGCAGGCCTGGCTAAGCTGGTTTTCTGTTTTCCTTAGTTGGCAGTGCTGCTGAAGTCCTAGAGTTATCAACTGTTGACCTGGAAATAAGGCCTCTTCTTTAAAAGCTGCCACAAGGGAACAGATGGCACACAGCTGTTGTATTTATTCCTCCCAATACGCATTGTACTGTAACACAAAAACCGACATATGGATAGAGTGGTTGGGGCCTTATGAATTTTCAGATGGGTCCTCCAGTGGTGAAAAGAACTCAGGCCCTGGACTCCCATCTCATTCTGCAAAACTGAGAGAGAGAGAGAAGGAAGAAGAATAGGTGCTTCTTTCCTTTTACAGTAGTGGGTCTAAGGACCCATAAGGGACTTTGATCATCTGGAGTCACTGGCAGAATATGCCTTCTCTGGCTAATGAAAGGAAGAGTAGGCTGGCAGCAACAGTGCTGCTATGATAGATTTGGGAGTAGCAATGAAGGGGGAAGATATGAAATAGTACCAGTTTCTTCCTCCTTTGTTCCCTTATTCCTTCCAACTGCTTCCTTGTTACAGTTTCTACTGGAGCTCTTTGTGACTTGGTTCACTATTGTAAATATTGAAGGCATGGGAGAAGGGAGAACTCATGTTTGTCTGGGCCAGTGGGCTCCAACGGTTCCTCCCCTACTTTCATTGTTTGGCAAGAAAAAGTCCGTTTGCCATAATTGGGGCAGAGGGTAAACAGACAAGCAGACTATCATAACTTCAGGGTTCACATTTGTATTTCTGCTTTAGTAACTATCAGAAACTCCATGCTCATTGATTTGGCTGTTGGCAAGCCTACAAAGGGTTCATAATACATCATTATGACCCACTTGGTATATTTCTAGAAATAAGCTCCATTAGATGCTTGTCGTTTACTATGGTGGTTTATAATTATAGTCTAAGTTGAATGGCAGAATATAATAAAATGACAAATCTTTTTCTAATTGTGGCAACCTAGGGCTATGTAGGTGAGTGGGTCCATTTTACATCTAAAGTGTGCTTATTTTGTCCACTCTTTCCGAACTGGATATAGGAATGTGGCAGGAAAGTGTTCTAAAATATGAAAGAATTTTCGATTAATGTATTTTCTCTCTGAATCATTAAGGCATTTAAAACATGACTAATTCTTCACCTTTATGTTGCTGTGCTAGCCCACACTTAAGAGAGCTTGTGCAATCTTGCTCATACTTATTTGGAAATGAGATCCAACAGAGTTCACTTCTTTTAGTTTCGACTTAATTGGCTTTTGCAACTAGTATCTGTATAGACAGTCAGTTTTCTCAGAGTGGACTTTATAAGTTGTATGTACGCGTGCACGGACAATTTCAGGAAGAGGAGTTGGCGGATGTGAAAAAGTCAGCTTTTTAAGGAAGGATGTGAAGAAGCAAGTTTTAAAGGAGTCATGCATATTTTAATCTCTTTTGTGGTTTTAGAACACCATTGGGAGCTTCCTTGGATGAGCAGAGCAACCCAACATTAAAAGGTAAATATCTGGCACTTTCTGACTTCTCTGTTTTCTTGCTCATTGGGCAGTAAGTACAAGAATAATAACTCTCCAAAATGCAGTTTGAATTGAAAGCTGTTTGGATGTTGTGAAGAGAATCTTGGGTCCCTGCTCTCCCAGCACTGTTTCTGAACAGGAATGGGATGTTTAGGGGTAAGTATTTACAGTATTTAGTGTCTCCCTCCTGCTAAAGCTAAGTGAGACTCTTGTATAGGTATCCCTGTTGGAAGGAGAGAGTGAGAAAGAAGCATATTATGAAATAGGTCAGCCTTTCAGTATACTCTTTCTTGACTGGCTCAGACTGAACTCACCACACCTGAAAAGTTACCACCTGCAGAATGCAAAAGTTCAAAGTACGACAAGAATGTGCAGGTAGTGACAGAGCTGAGAAGAAGCCTTTGCAATAGCTGGAGTTCTTTCATTTCATTTTCCAGGGATGAAAGGGAATGTTTGTTCCCAGATGATATTTAGGCTTGAAACTTTTGGTAAGCAGTTTCAAAACGTTAAAGCTTTGTGCCATGTTTGATGTGAATCAGAAGTACTAAGTTATGTGACATTTGTAGATAGGAAATTGCTCTTTTTTTTTTCTTTTTAGCTTGACAATATCTCTGGAGATTTTCTTTATGTCTTATAAGATTTGTCATTTTTGTTCAAAACTGCCAGTGCTAACAGTTTGGGGTTTATTAGACTGTAAAAAGCCTGTAAACTTCATTACAACTTTGTACAATATGCTAGTGTATGTGGTGATTAAAGTATGGGATTAGAACAAGGACCAGCTTTAAGCCCATTTTCAACCATGGAATCTTAATATAATTTGGGTCGGTCAGTATTTCACAGGACTGTTGTGACGAGGAAAAAATGTGGAGAAGGGAATGCTATAAAAGAAAGATGAGATGCAAATAAATAGATATTCCAAAAATACGTTTAGTGTTTTAATTTACAATTGACAGTATTGCTGGAAAATTACCACGACAATACATTTTGATTTTGCCAAACTGATGTCTCTTCTAGGCATGCTGGTGAGGAATGGAGGAAGTTTTGAAGATGATTTATCTCTGGGAGCAGAAGGTGAGTATGGCGTTAAGTGCATGCTTTTAAAAAAATAAATAAAACTACTCTGCTTTTCTAAAACTGAATAGTGTAGTTTTATTCTGATTGAAGCATTTGAGCTTACTAGTTGTTACTATAAAAATGTAAGAAGAGATCCTTGAAAAAAATGTGTCAGAAATCTTTAGTAAAATATAATAGTATCTCCAAATCTTTTTCAGTTTTCAAAATGAGACAAGTATACTTATGACAAATTCTGTTTCAGTGAGATGTTACAACTTCCTTCAAATTTCACCTCTCTGTTTCATATTAACCAAAATATTATGCAGTTTGTTCTTGGAGTCGGATATATTGCTGTAAAAATAATTATTTTATTTTTACAGCAATAGGCTCAGGCTCAACCCCTTCAAGACAGAGTGGCTGTGGATACCGGCGTCCCATGATCTAGCTCCCCCATCACTATTGATGGGAGGGGAGTGTCTTGCTCCCTCGGAAAGGGTTCGTAATCTTGGCGACCTCCTTGATTCACAATTGTCTTTAGTGGACCATCTAACGGCCATGACAAGGGCATTTGCACAGGTTCGCCTGGTGTGCCAGTTACGCCCTTTTCTAGACAGGGACGCCCTCCGAACGGTCACTCATGCTCTCATTATTTCTCGGTTGGATTACTGCAATGCCCTCTACATGGGGCTGCTCTTGGGGTGCACCTCGAGGCTCCAACTGATCCAGAATGCGGCCGCGCGAGTAGTTATGGGTGTGTCCTGCTACTCCCACATAACACCACTATTGTGCGAGCTGCACTGGTTGCCGGTGGTCCTCCGGATCTGCTTCAAGGTGCTGGTATTCACTTAAAAAGCCCTTCATGGCATGGGCCCAGGGTATTTGCAGGATCACCTCCTCCCGGCCTCCCACCGCCCAGTGCGCTCACATAGGGCTGCCCTCCGGGTACCCTCGGCCAGACAGTGTCGGCTGGTGGTGCCCAGGATGAGGGCATTCTCTGTGGTCGCACCAACCCTCTGGAATGGGCTGCCCACCGGGCTCCGGACGACCCCTGACTGCCGCACTTTCCGCACTGACCTAAAGACATGGCTCTTTCAGCAACTTCCCTGATCTGCCATGTATTTTTAACTTGGGGATTTGGGGATTTTAAATTGTTTTTTTTTAATTGAAAAAGTTTTACAATACAAACTTTTTTCATTTCCCCCCCTCCCCCTCCCCCTCCCTCCCCTCCCTCCATCCCAACCCCTCTCCCTCCCCCTCCCCCCTTGACTTCCGCTACAGATTTTAAAAAAAGTTTAAAACAGAATTTTTAAAAAAAATATTCAAATTTTTAAGTTAGAAAAAATTTAAAAAGAAGAAAAAGAAGGAAAAAAAAAACACAAAAGAACAAAACAAACCCAGTACATATAACAAAGTAATGTAACAAATAAACCTATGAATAATATTTTTCTAAAGTTAATAATATTGTAATAAAAAGAACTAATAACCATCAATATTCATTTATCAATCAATAAAGTACTTATAATATTCGAACCCAATTAAAGAATATCATACCTTTCTGTAATCCATTAATATTAACATTACTAATAATATATCACCTCAATATCCATATCAATAATTTTGTCCCATTGGTTTTTAATATTTAATATTATTTTTTATCGTCGGGTTGTTTTATTGTTGTGAGCTGCCCTGAGTCCTATGGGAGAAAGGCGGCATATAAATCTGATAAATAAATAAGTAAGTAAATAAGTAAGTAAGTAAGTAAATAAATTTTGTTTTCAGATCAGTTATCTTATTAAAATATGTGGACTTGTTCTTCATCAGTTGGGTGATTTATTTGTTTTAAACGACAAACCTTCAAGATTCAGGGTATTGAATCATTTATTCCCCGTGCCTCGTTTGTGTTTCTATGACCTGGTTTTATGTAATAAATAATCATGATATAACTTAGCTGAACATTTTGTCTCCGTGATCCCCATTTTTATTTCCTGGGCAACATCCCATTATTGCAGATCGGATAAATGCTTCTTATTATAGAAAAATAAATTGTTACTTGGGGAGACTGAGTTGCTCAATATTTCAAGCCTGAACAACAAAAGTCAACCACAAATTGCTATTTCAAAGCCTAACAGCTCCTGACTCCATTCACCAACCTAGTCTCATTCTGACTTCCTTGCCAGCACAGAGAGGAGCATGAAAAAGCATTATTCGTGGTTGTGAGACAGCAACATTGTTCTTACTTTTCTCTCTAAGACAACTTCCTTGGTTGCATGAGGCTTTTAATTTTAATAGCTATTACCCAATAATATAAATACTCTGCAATGCAGTGAGCAAAATAGGCTGTGTCTTGTCTTTTGTCCTCCATGACAAGAGTGGACAGAAAATATCTGCCTAGCAGACCTGCATTAGAAATTGGATCAGGTGTTTGTGTGCTCCAGAACAGTCTTCCATGTGACTGTAAAATTCCCCAGCCATAATATTTGGAACTAGAAAAATAGGATAGGGAATTCTGGGAGTTGGAATCTCAGCATATCAAAGTGGGATTAATTTGGGAAAGGCTTCTTTGGAATATTGCACACTGAAGAGATTGGTCTTAGTCTACCAGCTAATCTGAAGTATTTAAGAATGGTTCTATATTGGGTCTGTCTGGTATTAATTTGAAGTTACACCATAGTAATGGGATCAGATTCTGGCAAGAAAAATGTTGAGGATGTTAACATTTTCTAGAATCGTTAAAAAAAGATATATTTTATGGGATTTATAAACACCAAATCAGAGTATATTGGCATTAGGTTTCTAAGAACAAACTTGGATTAAGGCTCATTGTTTGAATTTACTTGATTTCTGTTCATAATTAATCTTGTGGAACGCACAGAAAGATTTCAAGAATTAGATGCCAGGATATGGTGAAATGTTTATGACTTGTTCTGGGCCATGCCAAAGTTTTATCTTTGGGCCTCTTCAACTTCTGGAATACTCAGTTTATGTCTTGGAATCAGATATGTATTAAAACCAGCTTTTCAGATTCTTGGAAAGTGGAATAATTGGTACTACTGAAGACTTTTCTGTTTCACTGTTGTTGGCACATTTTTGTGTGTTTGCAGGATTTTTTAATCAAGTTACGTCTGTGATAAATCTAAATGTTTCTAGATATGCCCCTTTTATTGCATCTCTCCTTGACATAAAATGTTTTAATTATTCAGCTTTTGTTTATAAACAAATCTTTTTAGTATCGAAAGGATGCTCCTAGTTTTGATTGCAGAGTCCTGCTAAAATTAAGGTCCTATATTTTAAATATAGGCCAAAAACACCAAGCTACTATTGTGTTAATCATAAAACAGAAATCCTGCAATACAATTCTCTAATTTTTAACCCAACAGAATGTTGGTAGGACATTAGGTAGAGGGGCTTTGGATTCTCCATCAGCAGAGAAACTCTGACAACTCAACAGAATGGGGCCAGATTTGGTCTGTGGAAAGAAAACAGCAAAAAAAAGAGCATTGACAAATGGGCTGGATCAAGTGGGGAATGTAGAGCGAAGAAAAAAAAGATCCCATTGAATCCCTTTGGGCAGCCTAGAAAGATGCTATGACTGTTCCATTGTAATGCTCTCCTTCTCCCCACCCCCCACCCCCCCATGATGTAATCCAGAACTGAGTGTATCCATTCTGCCCTGGGCTTCCCATTGCATATATAAGCATAAACAATGGGAGATGCAACTTAGTCAAGAGCAACCATGCACATAGAGAGATATACTTTCATTCTACAGAGAAAAATACAGATGAATCCTATGGACACTGGCAGTAAAGGAAGCGAATTCTCTTGTGCTTTCTCTGCCTCATGCCAAATAAATATTTATGCAAGGGACTTGCTAGAAATTCTAACGGTGGATCATTTTCTCAGACTCAGAATGAAAGAGGGTCACCTATTGCTCACATATTTATCCTAGTTTCATTTTATAGCTAGTTCATCCAGTGCACTAGGTGTCAATGCCATGTATGTGAGTGTGGCATGGGATTTTGTGTAAACCCATCCTTTGTGATTTGTAAACCACGGTCTGTGACTTAACATATTGCATGAATCCAACCAATTGAGATTTCTCCAACAGTTCATTCTAAAAACAGCTTGCCAGTATATGCCTTCAAAATACTATTTATAAAATAAGAGTGATTGAATTGCTTGTTATTTCTGTTAATGATTACCAAGCATTTTTTTTTCTATAATTTGTAACGTACAGATTTATATTCATTCTCTCCTTCCTCTTCCCTCTCTTTTTTCAGCTAATCAACTGCATCAAAGCATTGAACAAATGGAAATCTGGTAAAAATTCATACTTTTTTACTTTGGAATAATGTCTGACATGAAGTTGATCTTTCTATATGAGCATAATTCATTTTAATAGTTTGTCATCAAGACTATAAGCTGATGAGACACAGATGTGAGGAGTTGTTTTTTCTTTTTGATCAGCTACATTGTTAGCCTTGGATTTTCTTGCATTCTGAGTGAGATGATCCACATCTTACCCCCATAACAACAATGCGGATCCCAAACTGATAAATGGAACTCCTGCCGCCTATTGTGACACCTTTGTAAAAACTTCTCTCCAAGTTCTTATGAATGGTGATGGAATCTAGTAACTGCATCACCATTGCATTACTCTAGTTACTGAAGGTCCTTGGAGTTCCAATCATTGAGAAAAGCCAAGAGTGCAGCGTGTTGTGTTTCCATATTATACAGAAATATGAAAAGCCCATTTGATTTAGATAAAGCACATTTACCTGTCTTTCTGATTATAACTCAATACATAATTTACTTATCAACCAAAGATGAGTAACTTATAGTCTTTGAAATCTTTGCGGGTGACCCTCAAATTCCCTCAAATTGTGTTTCTAAATGCAGCATCCCATGTTTTGAAAAGAAGCTGTAGTGTTAGTTTAAAATCAGATCAGTGGAGTTATGGAGGGGGCGGGACTATTTTCCTCCCCTGAACTTCCAGAAATGGAAAATCCTGGCTCTGTTTACATGTCTGAAAACCACCATACTCTGCATTGTTTTTCTTGCCTTCTGTAATGCTGCTTTTCATCGAGCCAATAACTTGTGACTGATCTAGTCCGCAGACGTTTCTCACTGTTGTGCTTTAGCAAGCAGCAATCCAAAACATCTGGAAGGAAAAAGTCCTACTCTTCAGCTGAGGAAAAAAGGAACGCTGTTAAATTGCCATTCCTTTTGTGCTTGTATATTTAATTTCTTTCAAACTAAAATTCTGTGCTGAACTAAAAAAAAAAGCAGAAGTTCCATGCAGTTCTCTGGATGTGGTAAATAGAACTAGGTGGGGTGCTTTTAGCGAAAGAAACAGTTGTGGGGTTTGGAAGGCGTCATGAGGCTCACAATGAAAAGCTGCTGTTGTGCATTGCATCCGAAGTGAGTTTAAGAAAAACCGGAGCAGTAGAATGTTGGATATTTGGGATGTTCCTAAAGGAAGAGGCAAGCTCTCCACCCTTGTAATTATGAATTCCCTTTGTGTTGTCAGCAACAGTATATTGGCAAAGGACAAGAGGCTTCAGTTTCATCAGAGGGGGAGAAGTATGAATTCCACTGGCTCAGGAAAAAGCAGTGCAACTGTTTCTAGGTAAGCAAAAGATTATTAAAACCAGTGGGATTTTTTTTTATTCCACCTTTTCTTTTCACATTTTATACATTTTTATCACAGTTCCACAGGTCTGCAGTTTGGTGATATCTCTTTTTGAAATATATTAAATATGGTCACCTTTGGAATTTCATGACCTTTTGGCATACTTGCATTATGGCAGTATGTATGTTCCTATGTCTCATGTGTATATGTTTTGCATTTAAATTTAATAGTCCTTAATTGTTTCCTTGCAGATGTTTCATTAGCTAAACTAGGTAATATCATCAGTGCTAGTCCTAGCACTAGTACTGATGATGTTACCTAGTTGGTTAATGAACTGTCTGCAAGAAAACAACCACTCAGAGAGGCCCAAGGTAAAGGTGCTAGTTGTCCCTGACTCTAGGAGGGCAGTGCTTATCTTCGTTTCAAAGCCGAAGAGCCAGCACTGTCCAAAGACGTCTCCGTGGTCATGTGGCCAGCATGACTAAACGCCAAAGGCGCACAGAACACTGTTACCTTCTCTCCAAAGGTGGTCCATGTTTTTCTGCTTGCATTTTTTATGTGCTTTCAAACTGCTAAGTTGGCAAAAGCTGGGACAAGTAACGGGAGCTCACCCTGTTACGCTGCACTAGGGATTCGAACCGCTGAACTATCGACCTTTCGATCAACAAGCTCAGCGTCTTAGCCCCTGAGCCACCGAGTCTCCCAGAGAGTCCTCAAATTGAAAACATTTTGAAAATGGCAATGAAAACCACTCCTCTATTACCAAAATAACTCTACACTGATGTGTTCATGCAGATGAGCTCATCTTATCATCTGTAAGGGAGAGAGGAAGTCTGTGTGGTTCATTCTGTATTTCTCTGGCTGTCCATGCTTTGGAAGGCAAAAATTTTGAGTGGATTGCCTACTATTTCTGTAAAGTCTCCAGGCACAATTTGGGAGCAAATCAAATGGAGTATAAAATACATTATATTGCACACCATTTCTCATATTGTTATTACAACAATGCTGGATTAAGGGCAGTGTGTGCAGGAGGCTAGGAGCTTAATCTCCACTCCCCATATCCTTTTAAAAGAAAAAAGCTCCTTACTGAGGCTGTGCAGGCTCTTTTTACAAAATAAACCAGCAAGAGTTCAAGTCAGTCAGCGTTAAGTATTTTAAAAAGAGGGGTGACTAGGGAGATTGGTAGAGTATCCCCTCCAACTTGCAGGTGATAGACCTAACCTAGTTCAGGCCATCATTACTCTTGTATTTAAGAAATAAAGAACTGGAAAGGATAAGGTGCCACACATTCTGCAAAACAATTTGGTTGGTTGGTTAGAATCCAAATCTTATAGGATGCAGCTGAGTTTGCTGTCCAAGTACAGAACACATTTTCTAACAATGCATACGATAGCGAAGACTGGATGTACAGGGAAAGTCTTCTCAGAGCTATATAGTTGAACTACGGAGTTTATGAGTAGGGCTTCACTTTCAAGGAAGTTTGAACAAGGTTGGGGTAGTTGACAATCTGCCCTTGTATATAATTATTGATTGAAACCATGCAAATTTAAACATTCTTCTAGGCAAATTCTGCTGCTCATTAATATCCAAAGTAAATTAACAGTGTAGCTCAGGAGTATCCAATCTTACATACAAGATAATTTTTTAGGGTCTAAATGCCATCTATAAAACATTTTATAAAAATTTTCTCTTTAAGTTCTGCGCTTGTGTAAATTTCACATTTCTTACCCATATTTTCTCCCACGTTTCCATCATTATTGGTTGCTCAAAGTTTTGCGCCCATTTTATCATACAGTCTTTACCTAATTCTGTTTCCAAGTCTATTTCTATCAATATATTATACAACGTTTTTACATGCATTTGACTTTGGTCTCTAATTTGTTTTATCAAATTTTCATCACTTTGTGTAATACCCATTTCTGATCTTTTCTCCATCTGGCTTGTAATTGCACATACTGAAACCAAGTTTGGGTTATCTTTTCCTTTTTCAACACGTTCAGAGGCTTTAATTTTGGTATACCTTCCACTATATTAAGAATTTCTCTATATGTAGTTACGTCCTGCCTACTTTCTATACTTATATTCTCTATCACATGCCTGGGTGCTGTCCTACACCCAGGAGTATCCAATCTTGGCAGCTTGTTTTACAGGCTTCATCTCCCAGAAGTCCCCAGCCAACCCAGTGAAGCTTATTCTAGGTGTGCTGAGAAGTCCTGTTAAGGTTAATATGGGAGAGTGCACAACAAATATTTCAATGTTTATAAATATATTTTAAGTAAGATCCAGAATCATAATGTCATCTCCTTTAAAACTTAAAAATTGCGGTCTCAAACTTTTAATCCAGGTATTCAGTGTAACAGTCTTACAGATTTCACCTCTCTACTTAACCAGACGATATAGTGCAGTTCTTGTGTTATTGTTTTAATTTAGTGTGTCTGAACTACTGGAACTCTATGAGGAAGATCCCGAAGAGGTTCTCTATAATCTTGGATTCGGACGTGATGAACCAGATATTGCTTCTAAAATTCCATCAAGGTTTTTTAATTCGTCATCTTTTGCAAGGGGAATAGATATCAAAGTGTTTCTGAGTGCACAACTGCAACGGATGGAAGTGGAAAACCCGAATTTTGCTTTGACAAGTATGTTTTTCTTACTGGGCAATATACACGTTCAGTAAACAGAAATGCATAAAAAATTGGTATGTTCCTAAATAATTTAAAAAGTTGGCCAGGGAAAAAACCAGTGGTGAAATCTAAATTTCTTTCCTACTGATTCTGTGGACGTGGCTTGGTGGGTGTGGCTTGTGGGGGTCATGTGACTGGATGAGTGTGGCTATGTAACCAAGTGACTGGGGGACCAAAAGATAGAAACTCACTAACAATGTCCTGCTGGATCAGGGTTGGACTAGATGACCTCCAGGTCCCTTCCAACCCTGGATTATCCTCTGAAGCTGCGTCTAGTTCCAGGTTTATAGTCCTTCCTTCCTCTCCTTTTTCCTTCCTTCCTTCCTTCCTTCCCTCCCTCCCTCCCTCCCTTCCTCTTTCTTTCTTTTTTTACTATCTATTTGCCCGAGCTGGTAGTAAAAAAATGCTAAAAAAGTTTTTAAAATGTTCTGACAATTGCAGGTTGCTCAGCTGTTCATTGGAACTTTTTAAAAAACATTTACTACTGGTTCAGGCGAACCGGACTGAATCGGTAGCATTTAACCCCTGGAAAAAAACAATATTACTTGATTAATCTCCTTGTTTTTCAGACTGGTAAACTAGAAATAAATAGATCTAATGCAAAGCCCTTCTAATTTTAAGCCATCTGAACCTAGTCACTTGGGGAAGAATGTTGTCAAGGCAGCTAACTATCCCTCTATAATTTACCCTTTCATTCTGCAATGTGAAAAGTCAACCTCTCAACTGATAGTGAGTATGTAGATAACTGTAGCAAAACATTAGGCGCAATTGACCAGCCTTTTCCAGCCTGGATTCCTTGGAAAAGTTTAACCCCCAAACCTTAGCTTCTCTGTCTTATGCTAACTAGAGATGATGGAATCAATTCTAAACCTTTGGTACCATCCTACTCAAAATTGTCGGTGGACAGCAGGGTGAAGTGGGAGTAATATATAGCCCAGTGATGGCTAACCTTTTTGCCATTGCGTGCCAAAAGCTGTGGGAGTATGGGGTGGTCACGCATGTGTGTGCCCACACCCATAATTCTATGCGCCCTGCCTCCCCATGCATGCGTGCGTGACCCCCCCATGTTCCCCCCACTTTTGGCATCTGATGGCACGGCGGGCCTGGTAGGCCCGTTTTTTGTCCTCCCCAGGCTCCAGAGGTTTTCTAGTAACCTGGGGAGGGCAAAAACAGTCTTCCCCATCTCCCCAGAGGCCCTCCAGAGGCTGGAAACAGCCTATTTCCTGACTTCCATTGGGCCCAGAAGCTCCAAAAATCAGCTGGCCAGAGTGCTAGAGCTGAGCTAAGACAATGCTCGTGTGCCTACCAATATGGCTCCGTGTTTCACTTGTGGCACGCGTGCCATAGGTTCGCCATCACGGATATAGCCTATAGAACTGGAATGTGAGAAAAAGTTCAGAGAAGGAGTGGATCTCATTTTAAAGACAGTTCAGTAAGGAGATAGGTGCTTTTATTTGGTGGAAAAGTGATGGAAGGAATCTCATGTTTTCCCCCTCTTCTCCCTCTGAACAGTTTCCCAATGATGTAACTTGGTGTGCATTAATTTCTTGGGTTTATATGCCACGGAGTTGATACAGAGTGGCTTACATCCCTACTGAACATTAAAACAATAAAAACGAAACAATATGTTTTTCCTTTGAGTGATTCAAAAGGCAGATGTGTTTTTAAGACTGATCCCATGACAAAACAGTTCAAGACATCTACTTTTCCTCAGGGAATACTATAAGTAACGTTTTGCTAAAGAATTAGTGCATGGAACCCTAATTAATTCCTTCAGATTTCAGAAGCCAAGGATAGTTGAAAGTCAGAAGTCAGGCTTGGCTTTGGTGCTGATATTCTGGTGTTTCTGTTTTTAACTCTGCAAGTTTCAAATTCATTTGTTGTTTCAATAATGCACTTTTACAGTGCTGCCCTTTGTTCTTTTTGTCATTTGGTTTTGTCTTTTTGCCAGGTCGCTTTCGTCAAATTGAAGTGCTTACTACTGTGGCCAATGCATTCTCTTCTTTGTACTCTCAAGTTTCTGGCACTCCCTTGCAGAAAATTGGGAGCATGAATTCAGTATCTTCCAGTAAAGAGGCATCCAGCCCACCACCTTTGACACGAAGTAACACAGCAAATCGTTTGATGAAGACCCTGTCTAAACTCAATCTCTACGGGAACCCTCAAGCAGGGGATAGCGGCAGTAGTACATCCACCGAGAAGGGCAAATTTGAAAATGGGAGTGAAGAACCAGAAGTGAAAAACGAAGTCAAAACTCCAAAGCACTTCAAAGCATCTTTGTTGGCAACAGTAAAAGAAGAAGCACCTTGCAACCAGTCCAACCTATTAGGAGCTCTGGATTCTTCAGAACTTCGTCCTGGCACTAGTGTTCGACAGGAAACTCAAGGTTATTCTGTTTCTTACGAAGATCAGCAAAATAATAACTCTTTTGGACATACAGGTGGATTTCATGAAAAGATTGCTGCTATGAACTCTTCTAATCTCATGGGTGATACTCTGGAATCAACCAGTTCTGAACATAAAGATACCAGGGAAATTCAAATGACTGCAACCTCAGTGGCTGATAAAGAGGCCTCTGTTCCGCTAACCATTCCATCAATTGCCAGCCTCATGCTGCAGCAGAAGGACTCCTTTGAGATGGAGGAGGTATGTGGAAAGAGATAAGGATTATTTGTTGCTTTGATGTTGTAATTTTTTTTTTTTAAATTTGATTTATATGCCGCCCTTCTCCGGAGACTCAGGGTGGCTTACAGTGCATTAAGCAATAGCCTTCATATTTTTGTATATATTTATACAAAGTCAGTTTATTGCCCCCACAAACTGGGTCCTCAATTTACCCACCTTAGAAAGGATGGAAGGCTGAGTCGACCTTGAGCCTGGCTAGGATTGAACTCGCAGAATTACAGGCAGCTGGATGTTAATTGCTGCCTTTAGTAGGAGGCATTAGCCCCCTACGCTACTCAGGCTCCTTACGCTACTAGGCTCCTCCTAGTTCCTCAAGTGCTAATTCCCCTTCATATTCTGCACAAGCTTTCTCTAGTCTGATATCTGGTAGATGTTGGTAGAACTGGGTAGAGGATTTTGGAGAGTTATTGTTCCTCTAGATTGCACAAATGTTGGATACAGAGTTTTGATAAGCTGTTAAGCTAGTTCTTTGGTATACAGTATACAAGAAGATCTTAAACTACAATTTTAAACCAGATCTTTCATGGCTTCATACACAACCCTGATCAATCTTTAGTGAGTGTTTCAGCTACAGGTACGGCCATAAAAAGGGGCTGGGGTTACTAATGTGGAAGAAGATTATACTCTTCTCCGCATGAGGGGGACGTCTGTCAGTCTGGGGAAGACTCCCTCTATGCAGCATTGGCCAAGTCGAATAATTTGGCATAACTCCGCCCTCCTGGCTCAGTGTTTCGACTCGGTCTATGCTGGCCAGGCATGTCTTCCCCAGCTTAGACCTGGTTTTCTGCTTAAAAGACGATTGCTCTTTGAACTGGTTCTTTGCAGCCTGTGGCATCTTAGTTTTATTTGTTTATGCTCTTTGGAGCTCCAATGATCACGAAAACTGACAGCACGATTTGTGTCCATTTTACATGGGAATTACATAAGAACCATATTTTAAATTCTAAAACAGTCCTGTCAACCTATTGCAATTTAATGATAAGCTCCTATTCCAGTGTGGGTAATACTGAATTAGGTAGACAAGTGGATGAATTTAAAGCCTTATCCTTTTAGGTCAGGAACAAGCAACTTGTGCTCTCCAAATAATCTGGACTGCAATTTGCACCATTCCTTTCTGTTATTTATGCCAGCTGTAACAACTGGAAGTTGGTCATAACGTTCTGGAGGGTTCCAAGTTATATATCATTCAAGGTGTATTTCAACTTACTGGATGTCATTCCTAAAGCTGCTAATGATCGGATACCATTTGTATTTCTGTCCTGACTTGCTAATAACCTTACCCATGTGACAAGTCCGAGCAATTCTAATTTTGATTAAGGCATTAAAATGTCTTTGTTTGCCTCTCTGTTGTGCAACTTTTTATTCGTTATGCAACCCTAGATCAGGGGTCCCCAATCCCTGGTCTGTGGACCAGCACCTGGCTGCAGCATGCCAGAAAACGAGTCCTGCAAACAAGCGAAGCCCCATCCGCGGGCTGTAGGCAGCGTGGGAAGCCATGCCCCGCTCCGGTCCACGGAAAAACCTTTCTCCGTGGAACCGATCCCTAGTGCTGAAAAGGTTGGGGGCTACTGCCCTAGATCTCTTCTTGAACTGCAAAATATTTGCTCCCTATGATGTTTCCCTATCAGACTAACATAAGAGGGTTTATTTGTTTTTGACAAGTAAATTTAGCAATTTAGAAATACGCCTGGAATAACGTGACTTAAGTTATGCTTATGGTTTTACAGTTAGTTCACAGAAGTGAGGAATTAGCTATTAATGGCAAAAATGAGGACAGTTTGACTTAATTTCTTTTTTTCTTTTTTCTAATTGTCTTGTGCATAGAAAAACACTATGAGACAGAGCGGGGAGTGCCCTAAAGGTCTGCTTTTCTTCTTTCCAAGTTTGCCTTTGGAATGTTTTCTTTGCATGTATCATGGCAGAGATATCCAGGGCACAGTTTTCCAAGCTGTCCCAGAGCCCTTGTGGCTGGGGCTTCTGTCGGAAGTCTGTTGCTGTCAAGATAGCCAGCGTGGGAGAGTGAGTCAAGGCACAGCTTTCCCAGGAGTTTCGGCCTCTGCTTTTTCAGCCAATCGGATGCATTTGTGCTGGCATCCTTATTGATATTGGCGAAGGAGATGTGGAAGGGTGGAGGGAACAGGGCAAAGGTTGCAAATAGAAATGCAGGCAGGGTTCTGACCCTGTGACCTGCAGCAGAGGCGGGGGAAGGAAAGGGATCAGCCCTCTTATCCCACCCACCCCAACCGCCTAATCCCCCAGTGAGAAAGGGAGGACAAGAAACTCCAGCACAGCCCTAGGAGCAAATGAAGTCACGGAGCCGCCTTTGCAAACTGAGACCTACCAAATGGCTTGTAAGATGGATGTTTATATGCATTGATAACAGTTATTTTGCCTTGCAGAGACGTCTACACTATGTGCTTTTGCCTTTGGGTTTGTTTTGTTTAAGGAGCATTAAAGGAGCTGATGATGATGTTTCAGTTATGTGTTGTATGTAGTTTTAGAGATTGCAGGGCAGGTATAGTTGAAGGTAGCAACTTGCTAATGAGTACATATCCTGGCTTCCCCACATTTTAGAATTGGTCTATCTTCTAATTGTCACATCTTTCCAGAAATATGCTTTAAAAGGAGACATTTGCTACGGAGGCTACATTAAGCGAGTGTATATTCTGTGTACAGAATATATTAGAATAAATAAATATTCTGTTCTATGTCTTTGCTGTTTTTTTAACTCTGCTATGCAACCGGTCTGATTTTTGTTCTGATCTTACTCTGATTTTTACCAATGGCATCCTTATTCCAGCATCTTGTCTTTTTTCTTTTCTACGGAAGAACTGATTCAGATGCATAGAGGCCATTTCTCATTCTGTATAGATTTTAGGTATCCCTAACTTCAGTTCCGAATCCGATGGGAAGAGAAAAATTAAGTGGCATCATCTGAGTTTGCTTCTGAACTTTTCAGCAAAATGGCAGTTCTGGTGATCTGGCGTGCAGGAAGCTGGGTGTTTCTTTGTGGAGAAATGCTGATTAAAAAGGAACAATGGGAGACTCTTGAAGACTCATTTATGAAGCAGTTTAAGGGTATGCAGGCTTAGCTTTGTGGGATCTAATTTTGGCTTATGCCTTAACCCTGAAATTCAAGTACAAAGAAGTCGCTTCAGATTAGAAAATAAACTTTACTGTTAAAAGATTTACTGTGTGTCTGACTCAGTGTCTCAGGTCGGAAGCTTATTTTCTGTATTCAAAATGAGATCGCAGTTGAGTTGCATAAAACCGTGCCCAAAAATTTCTTTAATCTCTACAGTCTAATTAGAAAACAAAAACGTTTAGCAATCAAATGGAAGTCAAGCAAAAACCTACCAGTAGATCCTTCAATTCTGTTGTCCAGGAACAGCCAGGAAGTAGTATAGATAGTCCTCAATTTACGACCACAATTGAGTCCAAAAGTTATGTTGCTAAGTGAGAAATTTGTTAAGTGAGCTTTGCCTCGTTTTATGACTTTCCTTGCTACATTTGACAAGTGAATCACTGCAGTTGTTGAATTAACAACATGGTTGTTAAGTGAATCTGGTTTCCTCATTGGCTTTGTTGGTCAGGTGATCACATGACCCTGGGACATTGCAACCGTCATAAATGTGAGTCCGTTGTCAAGCATCCGAATGTAAATCATGTGACCACGGGGATGCTGCAATGATCCTAAGGTTGAAAAATGGTCATAAGTCACTTTTTTCAATGCTGCTGTAACTTTGAATGGTCACTAAGTGAACTGTTGTAAGTCGAGGACTACCTGTATGCTATAAGAGAGCTGTTAGTGCACACATAAAAAAACAGAAAACTTGATGTAGGTCCAAAATCTCCTCTCCAGAGATTGGCTGTTACTGCACCTTTGGTTTTATAGCCTTGCTTAACTTTTAGCAGAGCCATTCAATAAATATTGCCTTATTGCCAATGTCTCCTGGTAGCAAGGAATTCTACTTACCTCTGTGTATTCCACGTGATCAAATTTTGCCAGTCGTTCCTCATGCAAAACTTTAGTAAAATTATATGTTCTCAAAAGTGATTGGTTGAGTATACCTCTTCATCAGTTTCTCTTCCAAAAAGTGGCTTGCTTGCACAGACACAAATGGGTAACTGTTACACTTTTAAGAAAAAAAGGTGCCCACAGTCTCAGGTAAGAATGCTTAATTTTGGGGTATGAAGATTATTGACTTGGGTTGCGCAAAATCATTTGGAGGATTGCAAATAAACGTAATTTTGTGGAAGCATCTGTTGAATCATGATACCAAGTCAAAAATTTATTTGCAGTCCAAGATGTTATGATCAAGGTTCTGTCTTTTATGTATGAGTACTTGATCAGCAAAGCATATACAAAATGAGTAGAGTTTGGGTTGTAATATTGTAATGCACTTTTCGTCATTTAATCCCTTGCTTCTTCCTCTCCAAGCACGGGCACATGGTAGTGTTTGCATGCATATGCAATATCAGACAGTGGGGAAACTTTCACAGCAGAAGTGCAGAGTTTTGAAGGCATGGCAGGCCTTCGTATTGTTGAGCAGAATTATTTTGGCCAGCCCTTTTACTGGCCTATCTGTCAGAATGGCTTTACACATACCGTGTTTCCCCCAAAATAAGGCCCTGCCTTATATTTTTTTGAACTCTGAAATAAGCGCTTGGCCTTATTGCCATGCACTCAAAAGCCCAATTGGGCTTATTATCAGGGGATGGCTTATTTTGGGTGAAACAGGGTAAGATTTTATTTATATTCATGGTCAAGCTACCGTATTTTTTGGAGTATAAGAAGCACGGGAGTATAAGATGCACCTTAGTTTTGGGGGAGAAAAATAAGAAAAAAGCTGATTGGTGGGTGGATCCGTCTCCCAGAATACCCCCAATCAGCTGTTTCCAGAGGTGAATTTTAGCAACTGGTTGGTTATGAACTCTGTACCTTGCTTTTTTTTCTGCCTCTGAAAGCCTCCAAAACAGCTTCAGAAAAAAAGCCTCTGAAATGTCATTTCAGAGGCTTTTTTTTTTCTGAAGCTCTGTTTGGAGACTTTTTTTCTGAAGCTTTATTTCTGAGGATTTTTTCAGTCTCTGAAACCTCCATTTGAGAGGCTGGGCAGGGCTACATTCGGAATATAAGACACACCCAGATTTTCACCCTCTTTTTTGTGGGGGAAAAGGTCTGAAAAGTGTGGTAGATATGGCCTCTTCAAAATATTCCTGAATCTGTTCAGATGTGATAATTGGCTGTTGTCCATATGGCTGATCCAGGTTGAGCAGAAATAGACCCTCTCCACACACCCCCACCCCCCACCCCCCAAAATCTATCTAGGATTCTAGGACATTTAAAGGCCCTCAGATTTGTGTGTTTGTGGAAGAGGGATAGAGAAGGACTGGAAACAAACACTTAGGTCATGGCTATACCCGCCTTTCTGGGGAGTATATTATTATCTATTATTATAATCTATGTTCAACCTATTTTAGGTTAGGGTTAGGAGTTGGGGCTTCTGTTCTGAAGATATT
Organism: Masticophis lateralis; assembly: GCA_030761175.1. NCBI lineage: Eukaryota > Metazoa > Chordata > Lepidosauria > Squamata > Colubridae > Masticophis > Masticophis lateralis. Next base: position 195,610,269 of record JAUDYJ010000001.1, on the reverse strand, counting down.
ATTGCAAATTGCACACTGAAATATCCCTATTTTGTTTCCTTGAATCAAGCTCAAGGTATTTTCATTTCAATAGTATTTATTTTGTTCGTTTTAAATAGTGATAACAAGAACACAATGCTTTAGTTTGGTATTTTGAAAATAGTCTTGTTTCCTAAAAGGAAGTCCTTTGATTTTGGATTTTCTATTTTAATAAAGCAGTATTGTCTGAATGTATTATATGAAAAAGATTAACTAGGCGATTTTATCACCAAAAACAATTTAGAGCTAAGGAAGTATCTGAAAATGAAGTAGTTGTGAAATAAGGAGGCCAGTTCCCTTAAGAAAGCAGTGCAGACTTTGGAGTCTGCTTAACCAATCTGGCAACTCTTAATAGCAGAATTTAAAAGGCTACATTTCTTTTTGGTTTTATATCAGAAAAGTCATATTTTTCTATTTTTTTCTTGGTTTCACCTCTTGTGATTTTTCTTATGTTTTTATACTCTCATCTTGGAATGGTTCTAACACTATTCCTGCATTACTCATATTAAAAAAGATACATAAAACTGAATGCCTTGCAAAAAGCTTTTACTACAGTTCCCAGTCCAACGAGTATGGCCATTGGACAAAAACAGTGGGGGTTGTAGTCCAAAATATTTGAACAGGGACATCAAAACTCCAACTCCTGCCTTATCATGCCAATAGGTTGTTGTGTATGATCAAGGGCTTTTGAATAGGCAGAGTCTCCAGTCTTATACAGGAAGTATGTGTGGATAGTTGCTTATGAGTAGGAATTCTGTGTAGGGGTTTTGCCCCCCCTTCCCCCCAATAGGTGGCACCGTCTGGATGTGTCCATAATATGTCAGGGTGAAAGACTAACCATGGAAGCTTGGTCTCCTTGGAGGAAACAGGTTGAGTAAGCCTGACATGGATAGTATAGGAAAAGTAATAGGGATCCTATACATACATACATTCAAAGAGTCTGAGCAGTTACATGGTTCCCTTTTTACTGGTATTCAGAATTAAATCAAAATCCATATTGTGGCTGACAACGTGGCTGTTGTTTTGGTATGTGTTTCATACCATAGTTTAATCATTCTGCCTCAATAGCAGTATGTATAAAGACAACTAAATGGGAATATTTCCAATTCAGCCTTGCAGTTAAGTCCATCATGCCTGCTAGGAGCTTCCCATATTGGTATGGAGAGCTACTTCTCTATGCTGGGCGAATAAGAATGTCAGGTGCAATTTGTTCTGAGAATCCAAAGAACACTTTAAAAGAAATGGAGATAGCTTAAAAATAGCAAAATTGATGGATTTCTTAGCTATTCCAACTTGACAATAACGTTGCATTACATTACATTTTGGAACACACAATTCTAACTCATGAAAATTGGAGTTCCTGAGTCTACAATGTAATCGGCAATCATACAAACTGGATAAAGCTTCTGAGGACAGGAGTTCATGGAAGGATTCCACTAAATCCCATATATAGTGTAGCTCTTTCCCTCAGATAAAAAATCAGTGTGGCAAAGGTGTGTTAAACATATATTAACTCCAGTGTCAACATGAAGCTAAACTGAAGTAAAATTCATCTCTCAGGTCAAGCTGAGCTCTTGCTATGTAATTTTTTTTTTTTTTTGCAGTTCTTTGGAATGTACAGAATTACATTCTTAATATAGGAGAAGGAAAAAAAAACCAACAGAAATAAGCATTCCAACATTTTTGGTGTGCCAACTATTAAAATGGATTTTTAATCCAGTTGATCTTCATTTTCCTTATCATATTTTAAATATTACTAGAGATTCACTGAGTTCTGTTATTCTTTTAGATAATGTCAATTAGTATTATTTCTGGCTACTACCTGGACAAGTCCCTGCAATTTTCTTCCCAAGGTTTCAAATCGTTGTTTGCCCTTGCCTCCTTCCTAGGGCTGAGAGAGAGAGCAACTGGCCAAGGTCATCTACCTGGCTTCATGCCTAAGGTAGAACTAGAACTCATGATTACCCAGTTTTAAATCCAGTGCCTTGATTATAAAGGCCTACTTTGTTCAGATCTTCTCATAGTCTCAGATCATCAAAGGGACATATTTTACAGATCCCACCATCAATCCTTCTGATGTCATCAACAAGTTCAGCCAATATTTAGTCATGCTGTCAAAAATAAAACATCTTAAAATTACTGTCTTACAGTAATTATTGGTTACATGTATTTATAAAAATACCATCTTACTTTGTTATTCAGGAGATTAGCTAGGTTGTTAAAAATTTGCTTTTAGGAGTTCTTTAAAATAGTGACACATGTTTATGTTTAAAGTATATTTTTCTTAATAGCATGAGTATGTGCCAGTTTATGAAATCATGTGTCTTTTTAGATTCAGGAAGATTAAATAAGCAGTGTTTAGGTATACGTAGGTGTCTCTGGGATGTAACATTTATATAATAATACAATGTTTATGTTTTTAATTTAAAAAGCAAGTGTTCTGACCTGTTAGTTACATATTATAACAAATATTGTAATGTTTAATGAATGTTTTCATATTTTTCTTCTATGGTTCCCTTGAAACAAGGTGTATAGACAAAATATGTGAGGCTTGATTAGTATTCTTTTTTACTGTTCCTTGGAACTCTCTTTCCCTTTTTTGTGCCTTAAAGCATTTGAAAAATCAGAATAATCACTCATATTAAAATGTCTTGAAATTCCCCAGATTGAAAATGGAATTTTAGAATTAAATACCCTAGAGTTTCAAGTTATGTTAATTACTACCTCTAGATTAAAAAAAAAAAAACTCTGCAAAGGTTTTGTCCTTGCAGTTTGTCTACACATTTTGACTATAACCTTCTCTGTAATTAAAAGGGCTATTTATAGTTCCATGTGTTACTAGATTTCAGAGGACGTCTAAAAAAATGAAGACCTGTTTCCTATGTCTATAATGTTGAGAGGACAAATAACAAGGAAATGTACCTAAAAGCCAATGGAATCAAATAGATTCCGTACTTTATTTAAGACACTGCTTGAATTACTTAAATTCTATTTAGGTCACTTCTATTTTATTTTAAAGCTTCAGAGGTGAACTAGTACATTTCAGTGCCTGGGAAAAGATTCTAAAGAACAATAAAATTATTCAAAATAAAAATGGTAGCTTCCCAATGATTGAAAAAGACCAGTTTTTGAAGAAGAATCAAGGATCTTGGGAAAGAAGATATTTGGGCAAGTGGGATTTTAAAGGGAGAAAGCCAAAACAGTATATGGGATCCTTGACTTACGATCATAATTGAGCTAAGAAATATGGTCGTAAGTCATTGTCATTAAGCAAATGGCTTTAATGAACACAATCCTTGCTCTCCTCATTGCGATTGTTAAGCGGAACACAGGGTTCCACTCAGGGGATGGGGGAAGCCCTAGGAGGCTTGCACTGCAGCACTTCCCCAGCTCACATGTGGCCTCCCCCGTGCTTCCCAGGGTCTCTAACCCTGAGGCACCCCATTCTGCTTCCCATCCCTCTGGGTCCCATCCATCCTTCCATGCCTTGCTCCATTATACTATTATAATGGAGCAAGCAAATTATACTATTTCCCAAGATCGTTTTTGGGAAGAAGTAGTTGATCCACCATGTGGCTTTCCAATATGGAAGCAGTGTCGATCCTTCTCAGAAATGGTCACCATTTTGGAAACGGCTACAATTCTCAGATTGTGAGAATTGCAGCCCTTCCCAGGATAGTCCTGCTGCAGGATGGCAGGAAGCGGCCCTGTCATTCCCAAAATGGCACCTGCTTCTAGGACAGCACCATGCAGCAGGAGGGCTGCCTGGTGGTGGATTGGTTGCTTCTCTTTCCCAAAGGCAAACTCACAGACACTAAATGGGTTATGTATGATGTAGTCCCATTATATATAAATGGGACTTCAGCCAACATTTTATGCTCCTATCAGCTTGTCATCTTATGCTCCTGCCAGGTTGTGTTGTTTGTAGCATGTGGGTTCATAGTATTGTTCATTTGTTTATTGAAAGGAGGGAAAATATGACTTTTCGGACTAGAAGTTCTGTGCATTCATAATTTCCTAGCTCTCAATTGCTATTAAACATACCTATATTTCCCTAGATTGGTAGCTTTGGATCAGATGATTCAAAATATTTTAAAGTCTTAAAGTTAATTGGATTTTTGCATAAGGAACAAGTTAGCCCAGAGAGCTGCTATCAGTTGTCTTGTGATATACATAAAAAAATGGACACTGTTTTTTTTTGTTGTTGTTGTTGTTTCTTTTTAAACGAAAGCTTCCTGTCTAGTTTCCTTTTGCTGTTTCGGGTGTGTGTGCAAACTGAAGCTTGCAGTATTTCCCACTGTACGACGCTGTGTTTTAAATCTGTAATTGTTGGAGGATGGATCTACCATATTCTGAAACAATAAAAAGATACACAGCATCAACTAAAAATGAAAGCAGTCTGCGGTAGCTTTTAATTTTTCAGAAGTCTTACTGTATTTTCCTGCGTATAAGACTACTTTCTAACACTCAAAAATCCTCTCAAAAGTTGGGGGTCGTCTTATACGCCGGGTCTCATTCTCCTGTAACCAGGCAGACCAGCCCATAAGGCTCTGATGAGCCTTAAATGGCTCTGAGGAGGGTTGTCTTATACGCCCAGTCGTCTTATATGCCGGAAAATACGGTACTTAGATTTGAAGGTTTGTGGAGCACTGAGAAAGAAAGTTAGAAAGTTTCTTTAGGAGATAGAATAGAAACCTTACCTTGAATATATTTTTCTCCTTTCCCCTGTTCTTGCTGTCCTTTTTAACATAGCCCCTGAACAAGGCATTTGTGAAATGTACAAACTAGCTATCATGGTTTTCTGAGTTTGAGTCAGCCTTACAGCTTCTTTTCCCTCACATCCCTCCTACTAAACTAACAGTTCTCTGTGTTTGTTTGCCTAAAAGTTTTCCCTCATGGGATGAACCGCTGATTTTTTTCTTTTTTTTGCTCTGCATCATTGTTCTTTAAAAAAGCCTTTTATTCTAAATTACTGATGTCATGGCTTTTTCACGTTTTATTGTTCCTGTGTGTTCCAACTTCAGCATTATCGCCCCAGGAAGTCTGAAAAAGATATACTGTAATAATAAACAGCAATAACTGACTCCTTTGGCTTGCCAGAGTTATTGTATTTGGAATTGTTAATTACTAAACAGCCAATTATGCAAGGTATAAGTTCCATGCATATTCACTAGAAAGCTTATTGCCTGCAAGCATAGGTTTAAAAATACACTGATTTTCTTCTGCAGATTCAAAGTACAGAGGGAGAGATTCCACATGCTCCTAACGCAAGTCAGCGGGCTTTAAACAGAACAAAAAAAGGTGAGTAGATTCATTTTTCCTTGTTCCTCCTGAAACATCCCGACCACTAAATGTCGACCCAAGTACTTGAAGCTTTTTAAGTAGTAGCCCACCCATAAGCTCCTAGTCTGCCCTTTAATTACATTTCAGATCCCAGTGTCATCTTCTTGTGAAACGGCATCCTAAATGACAGAGGCTGGATCAGACTTGTAACCTTAATTAAGGGTTTGGCTTTTCTGACCCTTCACCAGTTATAGGGTGGAGGAATTGAAGTGGTGCAATATATTTATATGAGTAAAAGATGCCCTATCATTTAAAATGACTGTTTTGAACCTTAAAATGTCATACCCCAAACTGAAAAACTTTTTGTTGTTCTCCAAATGCTGATGATACAAAAGTCTTCTGTATTCAGCCATTGAGATAATGTGACAGAGGAGCCCTAAGCATTACCATAAGATACAAGCATTAAGCCTGAAGTGTGTTTAGTGAGGTTTCCTCCATAGTAAGACTGTTCTAGAATAGGGGTCCACTCCTTGATCGAGAAATTGATCAACAAAGATCATAGTTTTCTTTGACCGTAGAATGAAACATAGCTCTAATTTTGCTTCAGAATGCGACTGTCGTTAGCAGGTTGAGAATGCTGTGTGTATATTATCCTGGCTCAGGAGCTTTGATACACATATATCTGACCGCCTACTCTTAGTTTAGTTATAAGTATATATAAAAAGCAGTTACTACCAGACTAAATCTGTGAGTTTGAGCTCTTCAGACTTGGTTTAAACCCTGTGTGAAAATTCTTGGTGTTTGTTTGGATGATATCTGATTCAATCTGTTAGTTATCTGTCAATCTGTTTCCACTGCTTATTTCTTAAGTCTATTCACAACAGATGTATTATTTTTATATGTTTACTTATGACTTGCCTCCAAAGCTGCTACTTTGATTTTGTTTTCTTTTTCTTTCTTAAACTGATATATTTTTCATAGCTTTGTTCATTCAAAGATCAGACTGCAGCTGTTATCAGCAACTTATTTAATAGGGTTGCAGTAAAATATGCATCATCTCATTGGTTTGCTTCCTTTTTTAAAAAAGCCTAGGCATAAAGATAGAAAAAATGTTAGCATTTTTATATTAAATCCATAGAATTTGTTCATTCAAAGATTGGACTGCAGCTGCTATCAAGAACTTATTGAATAGGGTTACAGTAAAATGTGCATTATCTCATTGGCTTGCTTCCTTCTTTAAAAAAAGCCTGGGCATAAAGATAAAAACTAACATTTTATATTAAATTCATAGAATTTGTACTTCCATTTCTTTGTATTAACAGCAGGCTTTTTAATTTGCACTGTCTATTTTATGAATAGCGTTTCTTTCTTAATATAAGTGTTCATCATAATCAGCTTAACTTAGTAACGCATTGTTCAGGGAGAAAAAGCTCAGTTCTCCAGTACAGTTAATATGATGTTCCTTTTAGATAATGAATTTTAATTAGAGGAAAACAAGTTTCTCTTTTGTGCATTCAGCATTGGTATTTGTTATTACATAACTCAAGTAGAGGTATGTTTTTCTCACAAGGTTTCCTTTGGTGAAGGACAGACTGGAACAAAAAGTCTCATTTGCTGTGTACTATAATATGAAGTGTTGCTATGCATAATATTCAATATTGTTAAAGAAATGTTGATTCAGGAAATCATTTCTATTTTTATTTTTGAATGGCCTAATGGGTATATCTTATACAGGCCATGAGATTTGCCTTACTGGCATTTGCCAAAATTCAAATACACATTTAAAAACAAATTATCTAACTCTGCAAGGAAAAAAATGAACATTCAAATATCTTAACCGTTTGGATTAGAAACATACATGTCTGAATCTGTTTTAAAGCCAGTGGATTTGTTTGATTATCAGGGATATAATATCTTCTATTCTGCCTAGTGGAAATTCTTAAAGGTTTGGCTTCCTAAAATCCTTTAATTTGGAAGAACCCTGGACCAAAGCTGACAGTTTCCTGGATGCAAAGTATATGCTCACTAAGATGAAACAGGGGGGCTATACACTGAAATTCAGGATTCATTCAAACTAGCGTTCTGTTTGAGCTAAATTAGAAGTCATGGCCTTGATCATTATTTTCTTGTCACTTCCTTCTAAAAAGCTCAGGTCTGAATATGTAGACTTCTTTTCCATGTTTCATTTTTGCAGCAGCGTCACATGTTTTATCCAACCATACTCCACAGCCCTTCTTTTATTAACAGAACTTCATTTTTCCTAGTCTAACACCTTCCCTATTCTACTGTTGATCCTACCCAATAGTAAACATACATACAGTGATTTTTCACACATTCCAGTCTTCAGCTTTGTCTATTTCTTATAAATTACAGGGACAAAAATATTGCACAGCATATTGGTTGGCATGACATGAGACTTGGAAGCGGTACAGAAGAGGGAAGCCAAAACGATCAAAGGGCTCAATCATGGTTAAAATGTTCGAGACAGTTTAAAATCTGGGATTTATTTATATTATTTATTATTATAATTACTCAGATACATAACATCATGCACGGTGTGGAGAAGAGATGAAAATTTTTCCCTCTCTCAAAAGAATAAAACTAGAGGCTATTTAAGATAAGTGTCCGGAAGGAAATCTAAAACAGACAAAAGTTCTCACAGCTCATAATGAAACTGTGGAATTCGTTATCACAGGATGTGGCAATGGCCATTAACTTTGGTTTTGAAAGGGAAGGGATAAATTAATGGAAGACTAATTAAGGGCTAATAGTCTTGAATATTCAGTGTTACCTAGGGATACAGGACAGCCTACCTCCAAATACTAGTTGCAGAGGAGCAATGGCTGGAAAAGGGTAAATCTAGAATCTGCTTCTTGTAAGGAGGATCTCAGAAAGAAACAAAAAGATGTGTATTGGTTTGATGTAGCAGAACTGTTCTTATAGCTATGGAAGATTGCAATCTGACGCATTCAAAGAGAGCAGATTCGAGAAAGTTTTATTATTGATCAGGATGCAATGAATGTAGTGGGACATTTCAGTGAACTTTATAGGATGTTTTCTGGGTAGAAATCTTCAGATCATAACATATTCATTAGAATATTAGCACAGAGTGGAATGAGATTGATTATGATTCCTTCCCCTTATATTTGCTTAAATTATTTCTATTACTGAAAAGACAAGCACATATTCATATTCATTAGAATATTAGCACAGAGTGGAATGAGATTGGTTATGATTCCTTCCCCTTATATTTGCTTAAATTATTTCTATTACTGAAAAGACAAGCACATCTGCATAGCACGTTCTATTTATATACTTAGCACGTTCTATTTATATATATTTCTGTTTGGTGGGCATGCATGCCTAGACAGATACAAGTATAAACACAAACAGGCTTCATTTGTGGAATGCTGCTTGTTCAACAGAGTGTGTCCACTAGTGGAAAAGACAAGGCAACTTTGATGAAATATCTCCCCAGCCCACCTCTTCAACCCTAAACATCTGCTGTTCTGGGTAAAATCGTCTCTTCAGCTCTCCCTTTTTGCTGCCAGTAGTAAATTCTTTTTGTGGGATGCTGCCAAAAGCAGGAAAGGGAGATTCAGCCCATTGTATCCTGAGCTCTTCAAACCTTGAAAGCCCAGTTAGGCTCCTTTAAGGGCTTGTACTGTGTGAAGAATGGCTGCAGTTTCAGCAGCTCTTAAGTGTAAATGATCCATGACCATTGTTTCTGGAGCATTACCGCTGTGATAATGCAATACTCTATGTTTGGACATTCTCCTTCTGAGCACCCTTCTTGTTTATAATAGAATTCCAAGCATATTCTGGAGAGAGAAAAAGAGAGAGACTGAGAGTCATACAAACTGAGGATCAAAAGCAATGAAGGGCCTTGCTGTGTTTTATTTATTTTGATTACAAGAGTGCCATCTGTGTTATATTTTAAAACCACATAAAATAAGGCCAACATTCTTCTAATAGGAGAGAGGAAAAATCTGGAAGTCTTCCCCCAAAACTAACTGCTGTTCATCTCTCAGCTATGTATTTGTGTAAATAATCAGATTGTTTACATTTAGAAGCAACATATTAATAATGTCTGAGGATGTGTTTTCAATACATAAAAATTGACTTCAACTTGCCCTTATCTAGTCTGCAAGGAATTCTCCTTCATTTGTTCTGGGTTTTTTTTTAAAGATGTTTTTGATCTTAAGGGATGTAAAACTCTTGAAATTTCTGGTAGTTTAAGAATTGTTTACAAACCACTTATTATTCCATTCTTTATAAACTACAGTTTTTGCAAGTAATGTAGTCCAGGAGTCCGAAAAATGGATTGCATTTACACACACACACACACACACACACACACACACACACACACACACACACTTAAATACATACATACATACATACATACATACATACATACATACATACATACATACCCTGGATCTGTGGGAATGTTTTAAAGTCTGCCCCACACAGAACATGGGCTATTTTCTCAAACACTCTTGCAAGTTGTGGATGAAGCTGCATCATGTAGCATGCTGAGCCATGCTTGGATTGGCTTGAAGGCGATATAGATTCTGTCCAGTTCTAAGCTTTGCCTGCTTTAGTCCTAGCTGAATAATTGGATTTGGGTCTTTTCTTTGGTTGGGGCTCTGTACAGGATAACAGGTGTGTCACTTTTGTTTACCCTCAGAAAAGCACATGACTTAAATGTCTCTTTAAACAAAAATTCAAAATAGAGTTCTACTTTTTCTAAATAAAAAAATACTGAAAAGTTCAAAAATACTTAAAGCATTGAGATGCGGTATCTCATTCATTCATTCACTCACTCACTCATTCATTCATTCATTCATTCATGTACAGTATCTATATTTATATCCCTATGCTGCACATGGAGACAGTATCCTTTTAAACATATAGTACGCCACTGAAGCAAAAATTAAAAATAATTAAAAAAAAACACCCTGTGCAGTTGATATTCAATTATTTAGTACATTTATAAGCCTCCCATCTCATATACATGACTGGATAGCTCTCAATTAAAACAGAATAAAAAGGAATTTTAAAAACTAGAATTAAAATTAACAAAGGTATAGGAGATGACCAGGTTGAGCCTGAGGGAGGTGTCAAAGCATCATCAGTTTTGAGTCCCTTCCCGCCTACAAGACTCCCTTGGATTCCATTGACTCTTATCTACTGCAAATTTGCTTTGACTGTTAGTAGTTCAGATTCTTGTGGAGAGCTGTAGCATACAATAAACCTATAGTCATTTAACCCCCTTTGCTTCCTGATTTCTTGCACCTGACAAAAAATGACATAAAAGCAAATAAGAATATTTATAAAGCAACCTAGTCATGGAAGAGGCTCACCCATAGTATCAGGATCCTAGACTTCAGGGCCAAGCCAGGTTTTTAGTACCTTGCAAAAAGTCAGCAGGGTTGGAGCAAGTCTAATTTCTGGGTGGGGAATGATGTTTCATTAATTAATATGTGAATTGTGAATTGAGAGAACTGGGTTCAAAGTCCAGCAGTAACCAGAGAATTTCATTAGTTTTTTTAAGATTATGTCCTAACACTCAGTACTGTTCGCTCCAGAAGTTTGTCTTGAGAATAAAACGAGGGGTGGCCCCAGCACCTTAGAATAAAGTGTCATCATATAATGTAAAGAAAGAAATTAACCATCTAAAGGCCCAATTAAGGGCTAAACAGAGCCAGAGAAACAATCAGGCTTTGTCTGAAAGCTGAGAATGAGAGCCAGGTTTTGGGTTGGTAGGTCAGGGCTCTCTCAGCTGAATGAACAAATGCACGTATCCTCTTGCCAGCTAAATGGAGAATTGTGTACATGCTGGAAAATCTGCTGAGCCTTTAACATTTGTCTCCCTTCCCATTCCCCTCATCCCCACTGATAGATCAGCTCTTACGATCAGCAAGTCAGCATTCTGACAGCAGCGGCTTTGCAGAAGATTCTTCCACAGACTGCTTCTTGCTCAATCAACTGCAGGTAAATTTTTTGGGTTGCTTCATTTCTACTTTTCCAGTTCTTAGCAGCCTGTCATGTGAGCAAGGAGACCCTTTGGCATTCCTAGAGGAAATGTGGAAAAGGTCTTGTTTTTTAGGATTCTAATTCAGTAGCAGGATGTTTCCTTTGTACCTGGATGGTTGGATTGAACTGCAGTAGAACCTACAAGCTACAAGAATATATTTCTTTTTTCCACCATTATTTTTCCACCATTCTTCCATTATTGCAAGATGTAATCATGTTCCAGGTACAATACCACCAGCAGCATAAAAATGCAGTACTCACATTGAATGACATTATGGCATTGAATAGGGAAGAGTCTTTAAAGGTTTAACTTAATCAGGCAAATATTTCTGGAAATGCTGGCTTATTTTCTTGATACTGTATGTCATGGCTTCGTAAACTTCTTTGGGAAAGAGCACTGAGTGACATTGAAGCTGCTACCTAGAAGGCTATGTTTCTGTTGAATACCTGTTCACCTAAATTGAGTCAACAACATCTTGCTTTCTACCCATTTTCCATTCTCCTGTGTTTTATTTAGTGAATTACTGAACAGAAGCATTATGACCTGTAGCTCTTGGTAGATGACTCACTCTATGACCCATTACGTTTGGAGATGGCTCCAGCAGAAACCCATTTTATATCAGTCAAACTGAAGCAAGCAGATACATCACTTCAGAGCCTGGTTGTCTAACCTTGCCTGGGCCGCATATAAAATACATAATAGTAAATGTATTCTAATAACAGGCTTCATTTATTTTTAAAATATTTTTCATTACCTTGTGGGGCTGTCCAGGGCTGCATGTGGCCGGCAGGCTGCAGGATGGAGACACATGCTATAGAGCAATTGTGCCAAGGGAGTGTATTCTTCCTTGCTTCTCATCGTATACAAAAACCATCCTTTGAGACCCAATATCTCTGCTACATAGCAGACCCCCTCCCCCCCTTCCGTTGCTCAGGATAAACAAAAGGGAATCAAAGTAGTGTCAGGGTAAATTGAAAGGAAGGGTGAAAATTATAATTAAGAACCACAGTTGCCATATTTTCTATACCCGTGTTTTTCTGCTTTAGAGAAGGAATTCATTGGAGTAGTGAGGAAAGCCAAAAGGAATTTTCTTGATAATCCATACTTTGCCCAAGGGTAGACTGGTAAAGACAGATTTCTAAGCAGGCTATGTGACCAAAAAACAGATTTATAAAAAGGATCTGAGTAATTTTTTTAAAAAAAGGAAATATGTAGTGTAATTATGAATGTGTTTACTCAGGCAAAAGACCTATTAAATTTTACTACTTGGGAAGAATTTGATATTGCTGTCAAATCAGAAACAATCAAAAATAGGAAGTTGGTTGGTTTTTTTTAAAATTGTGGACTGACTTCTTTTGCTTTTGGCTTGTTCCCTTGACTACCTATGACTACTTCTCATTCCACTGCAGTCATGCAAGATTGAACACACAGAGAGACGGAGAGGGAGAGAGGGGGCTGGGGGGAAGAGAGAGAGAATGAGAAGTTACAAAGGGAGAGAGAGAGACAGAAACACCACAATCTCTTTGGATTATGTTTCTCTTTGACTCCCTCCCATTCCATAGTTGTATTTAGGGCTGCAGGGTCTCTGTGTCCTACTTCCTGACTGTTACTTCTTTGTCTTAACTCTGCTTGGTTTCCTGCTTCCTTGGAATAGATGGCATGAATAATGGTTCTGCCTGATGCTTAATAAAGAAGCCAGGAGGACAACAAACAAAGTGTGTGGGCAAAAAAACCAGCCTGCTGAACTTTGGGGACTCTGTGTACCCAGTTCTTCTTTGGAATGGGAGATTGTGTATATAACTCATGTGCGGTGCCGAGGACACAATGGGAAAGGGTGGAGGGTCTTCTGTATTCAAAGACAAATCACTCCTGCCTGCCAGATTTTATTGGTAAAGGCAGACAGAAGAAAGGCTCAGAAGGAGATGAACCTAAGTTAGCAGAAGGGCAAGAGGGCTGTCCTTCTGTTTCCAGTCTACTTGGGACTTTAAAGGTCAAAAACGGGTAAATAAATAATGAGACTGGAAATAAGAGATAAGCAGGGTTGGGGGAATAAGTGCATTATATCACAAGCTTCTTTAGAATTTCTCAACCACCTTTAAATAATGTCAAGACTTCTCAAGTGAAAAGTAGATCTGTTTTTTGCTTTTTTTAACAAGTCTTGATAAGATTTTTCAAAGTTAGGGCAATGATTTCCAAATTTTCATAGCTTACAGCAGTGGTGAAACCTCGGCTGAAGAGTTTGTAGAAAAAAATGCTTTTAAAAGCCTCTGACGCCGTGCGATCATCAGAGGCTTTTTTAAAAAAAAAATTTAAAGCATTTTTTTGGCCAAAGAGTTTGTAGAAAAAATGCTTTTAAAAATAATTTTAAAAAGCCTCTGATGATTGTGCGGCTCAGCTGGGCTTGGGGGGTGGGGGGTAGGGGGCAGGGGGCAGAGCTTTTTGCTACCCGTTCTCCAAACCACCCACCACCCTCGTTATCAGATCACGCAATCCAGTCCAAACCAGGAGCATTTCACCCCTGACTTACAGCCACTTTTACATTCAAAACTGGGAATGCTTTTTAAGTTTTTTTTTTAATGTTATGAGTGAAATTTAACAAAGAGAAATAAAAACAATATATACAGGTAGTCCTTGATTTACGACCATAATTCAGCCCAAAATTTCTGTTGTGAGATATTTGTTAAGTGAGTTTTGCCCCATTTTACAACCTTTCTTGTCTCAGTTGTTAAGTGAAGCCCCACAATAAGTTAGTAACACGGTTCTTAAGTGAATCTGGCTTCCCCATTGATTTTGCTTGTCAGAAGTTCACAAAAGCTAATCATTGGATCCCGGAACACCACAACCATCATAAATATGAGTCAGTTTCCAAATGTCTGGTGTTTGATCACATGATCATGGGGATGCTGCAAAAGTCGTAACTGTGAAAAGGGGTTATAAGTCACTTTTTTCAGGGCCATTCAGGGTCACTAAATGAACTATTGTAAGTCGAAGATACCCTGTAATGTGGGTACAATATAAAAAAAAAAATACTACCTATAGGTAGTCCTCAACTTAGGACCACAATTGAGCTCAAAATTTATGTTGCTAAGTGAAAAATTTGTTAAGTGAGTTTTGTCCCATTTTACAACTTTTCTTGCCACGTTTGTTAAATGAATCACCACAGTTTTTAAATTAGTAACCCGGTTGTTAAATGAATCTGGCTTTCCCATTGTCTTTGCTTGTCAGAATGTGGCAAAACATGGTCACATGAGCCTGGGACACTGCAACCATCATAAATGTGAGTCAAACACAATGCCAAGCATCTGAATGTAAATCATGTGACCATGGGGATGCTGCAACAGTCGCAAGTTCTGAAAAATGGTCATAAGCCACTTTTTTATCGGTGCTGTTGTAACTTTGAATGGCCTCTTAAGTGAACTGTTGTAAATCGAGGACTATCTATATACATTTTATATGCGGCCTACTGACCGCTTCACTGCAAATGCAATTGCAAAACAGTGATTTGTCCAGGAAGAAATGGACCCTGTTGTGCCTATCTGAAAAAAATTGCCCTGAGATGGAGAAAAACTTGTCTGGAGCAATGAAAACTTGGTCCATGGAGGTTTAAAGAACTGCCTTCCCCGAGTCTCTGTGAAATTGTCAGAGCCAGCCAAGTGTGTAAGCACCTGCCTGGAAAAAGTAAAATAATAATAATAAAAAAAAGAATCCCAGCAAGTTACCTTCAAATAGAATTGCATTGTTTAACAAAGTATGCTGCGGATGTTGTGGAATCACCTTTTTCATTGTGATGAAAAGAGACGAGTGCGCTGTTTTGTATTATAGTGTTATTACTTCTCCTTTCCCTCACACTGCTATTTCTCCATGTGTTCTCTCCTCAGGGGCATGACTCACTGCAGGCCATGGGAAGCAGCGCTGATAGCTGTGACAGTGAAAATACAGTGACATCCTACAGCGAAGAACTCAAGACACCAGTGGCTGAACCAGAGGGTTGTTTCAGTGAGCTTGATGAGGAGAATTTCCTCCTCTTGGAAATGAAGCAGCAGGAGAAAGAGGAAGTATCTGTGGTGGATGTAAGAGGAGGCCAGGACACGTTAGAACGTCAAGATGGACTTTCTTCAAATGGCAAAAAGGAAGAGTTTGACAGAGGTGGCTTAGAAAGAAGAAATGAAGTTGCTTCAGTCCGTGAAGCGGAATTGGAAGCATTGGATGAAAGCAGCGAGGAGAGTGATGTGGATAAGAGTAGTGAACGCGAGTTCCCTCCCTATAAAACCCACCATGTTCTCAAATCAATGTCATCTCTAGAAAGTAGCTGTTCCTCTCCTTCTTCTGTGGAGCGGGTTAATATTGCTTTACAGAGAGCCCAGAGAAAGGACAGCACCTCTTCCAGTCCCAGAACAGATCGCCCCCTGCTCAAATCAAAGGACCTTCTTTTTAAGAAAAGGCACCAGGTCTCAGAACTGGGTTATCCTCTGAGACGCTCCCAGTCCCTCCCAACCACTCTTCTCAATCCAGTGCGAGTTGTCTCCTCCGTGAATCTCCAGCTAAACCCAGGCAAGCAAATGCTGTGTGGCCCTCCTTCTTTCACATATCTGTATGACACAGGGGATGATCCTGGGAAGGAAAATACCCCACAAGAAACATCCTTTGGAGACATTGACAAGAGCTCTAGTCCTTTATGTAAATCCACCCTCCACATTGCTCCATCCCCCATGAGGAAGGAACCTTCCCAGCCTGGTGGAAACAAGGGGCCAGATGAAAATCGCAGCAGAATCCAGAGCTGCCCTTTGCACCTCCCGCCGTGCATGTCTCAATCTTTGTGTTCTCTGCATTCTCTCCACTCTGACTTTCCAGACCGGCAATTCCAGGGCCAAACAAGGACATTTAGTACACACAGCATCCCAAGCACCCCTGGCTCTTCCTGTGGGGGACTGCCCTCCCCTTTTGGCTGCCCTCATATGCTGAGGCACGTTGGACATCCCCACCGGTTTCATTCCACAAACCCTCCCTCCACTGTTGAAATGCAACTGAGACGAGTCTTGCATGAAATCAGGAACTCCTTGCAAAACCTCTCCCAGGTAAGGGAAAGTGGAAGTGGTTGCTAGAATCTAGCCCCTCCTTTGTTCTAGAACCATCCATGGATGCTGGATTGCAATGCCCATCTTCCCTACCCATATGGATTGGATTATTGTGGAATGACAGAACAGTTGGATTCTGTAGTTTAGGAGGTCAAATAGAGTAAAACATATTAATGGCTTAGGACTGACAGGATAAGGAGTAGGGGATTGTTACATGCTGCCATTATTTTCCTACTTAAATGCATAATCTTTGAGATCAAAGGGATGTTAAGCAGATATTTCATGTCAATGGCTGTGATGCTAAGAAGAGAAATTTTTGGCTCAAGAACAACCATTAAACTAAGATTTGAGCATCCAGATCCATCTCTTTTAAGAAGCATGAATTTAATCTTTTTATTTTTTTTTCTCCTTGGAGAAAAAGCATGCATCAAGTACATTAAAGAGGATGAAATGCAGCATGGGGCAATTTATGCCATGCAATTCTCTATTTGTACTTTATATCTCTTGTCGCATAATTTTTCTGACACATTGCAGGATGATTGCCAAAGGCTTGTGTTTGGGAGGGAAGTGTTGGACAGATTCAACCTTTTTGAACATAACTTTCAAATATAAAATCTCTCATTTAGCATATAAAAGAACTGAAGTGACATAATTATTTTTGCTGGGGATTATCAAGTGGAAAGTGAATAGAGTTAACCAGCTGTATTGAGAAATCCATTGACTGAATGTGAAATTGCTTTTACACCCTGTTTACGGAATGTAATGTTTTTCTTTGGCATCTTTAATTCATAAAGCTCCAGGGTATACTGGCCTAGCCACATTGAAACAACTCTAGGGGAGTGTCTGTGTAACCTATTTCACAGATAAGTAACTCCATGGGTGGTGTCGTTTTGCTATTTAGCAAAGGATGGAAAGGGCGGAGAAGGGTTTTCAATCTAGAACTATTCTTTTGCTTACCTGAAAAATCCTGCAGCGCTCTATAATTGCATCAGCTCGCATGAGGGACTGTTTTTTGTCTATATTTTCAAGTGCTAGAGCAATAGCACTTAGATTTATATACTGTTTCACAGTGTTTTTACAGCTCTTTTGAAGCAGTTTACAGAGTCAGCATATTGTCCCCAACAATTTGGGTCCTCATTTTACCCACCTCGGAAGGATGGAAGGCTGAGTTAACCTTGAGCCTGATGAGATTCGAAATGCCAAATTGAAGGCAGCCGTCGGTCAGCAGAAGTAGCCCGCAGTACTGCACTCTAACCACTGTGCCACTGTGGCTTATAGAACTTCCTTGCATGTGTCAACATATTCAGAACTCTAATTCTGCAACAGAGGCAGAGTCAAACTGAAGGGTAATCCCACATCTTCAAACACAAAAGGGATGGAAGGAACTCTGCTGGTTTTGAGGGAGGGGCCTAGATTGGAGGCTGAGGATCAAAAATCTGTTCCTCACTTCACTACATATACCAGTAGAATTCATCCAGCAAGTTGGGTTCTAGAAAAGCAGAAGGTGCAAGACCCAGTACTTCTTCTGCAAATCCATGACTCATTCTCACATTGTCTGCTGTGTCAGGGCTTGACTCATTGCCTCGGGGGATTAAAATGATCTGACAGGTGTATGTTTGTTTTTCTTCTCCCTAGAACACTGCGATGAGAACTCATGACTTCACTGGAGCCTCTTACGGCATTCAGAGATCATCCATTCTACCTCTCTATGAAGTAAATGGCACTTTTCTTCCTTTCATCCATAATAGATAAGTTTAGATATAAAGACACCATTTTCAGGGTGTTATCTGTATGTATATAGTACGAATGTATATCAATGAAGCCTTTTTGTGATGAATTTTAGTTGGCTGTTGCCTATCTTCTCAAAAAGGAAAAAAATGGATCGATAATGTGTATTGGTTGTACTTTTACATATAAATAGTCCCTGCTTAAGGACTACTTATTCAGTGACCATTTGAAGTTGCAGTGGTGCTGAACAAGTGGTACATACGTACATACATAAGTGCATACCTATGGTCACATGATCTTGATTTGGGCACTTGGCAATTGGCTCACACATCAGATGCAGTGTCATGTGGTCATGTGATTGCCCTTTGTGACCTTCCCTGCCAACTTCCCACAAGCAAAGTCAGTGGGGAAGCTGGTAGGAAAGATAACAAGTCTCTCTAGTAAATTATTCCTGATACTTTCTATCCCAAAGAGCCCTTTTTAGAGATCTCATACACCATAGCACATATGCCTCCTTGCCCACATTCCATATTGTATGCCTGCCTGCCCGCTTAGCCATGCTTCCACGGTGCCACAGCACCCCCTGCTCAATCACATGCCATGCCGTTCTCCTGCTTGCAAGTCATCCTGGGCTTGAGATTTCCTGCTGGCTTCCCCAGCAATAAGTCTCAAGTTGCAGTCACGTGAGGTCCTCACTTAATGATGGCAGTGGAGACTGCTAAAATTTCCATGGCTAAGTGATGCGGTCACATGACATCACATCACACTTTACAGCTCCATTGCTTAGTGACCGATATTCTGATCCTAATTACCATTGTTGAGTCAGGAATACTGAGACAATTTTCATCTTCCTCTTTCTGAGTTTTTTGTGTGGAATGAAGAATTCTTTAGTAGGTGCTAGAGCAGGGGTGAAATGTTCCCGGTTCAGACCGGATCACCCGATCCGGTAGTAGCGATGCAGGTGGGTGGTTCGGAGAACCGGTAGCAAAAATCCCTGCCCCCCCCCCCCATGCCAGCTGAACCGCGCGATCATCAGAGGGTTTTTTTATATATTTTTAAAAGCATTTTTTCTACAACTTCTTAGGCCAAAAAAATGCTTTTAAAAGTAAAAAAAAAAAAGCCTCTGATGATCCCACGGCTCAGCTGGGATAGTCAGAAGCTTTTAAAGGCATTTTTTTTTCTACAACCTCTTCAGCTAAAGAGGTTGCAGAAAAAAAATGCTTTTAAAAGGCTCTGACGATCCCAGCTGAGTTGCCTAATCATCAGAGGCTTTTAAAAGCATTTTTTAACAACCTCTTTAGCTGAAGAGGTTGTAGAAAAAATGGTTTTAAAAGTTTAAAAAAAAAAAGTTGGCCATGTCCACCCAGTCACATTACCCACCACCACCAAGCCACAGCCACAGAACTGGTAACAAATTTTAGATTTCACCACTGCTAGAGGGGAAGAATGTCAGCCTACAAAGCAGGATTTTCAGTTTCTCTCCCTCTCTCTCCCTCCCTCCCTCCCTCTCTCTCTTTCTCTCTCCCTCCCTCCCTCCCTCCCTCCCTCCCTCTCATACACACACAACCACACACACCCCAATTCTTATTATGTCCAGGAGAATATATTGCCAGGATATTGTCTTTCAAACGAGCTCAAGTGTTTGTTTGGGTCTGTTTCTCTAGAATACATTCCAGGATCTTCAGGTGGTGAGAAGAAACCTAAACCTCTTCAGAACTCAAATGATGGATTTAGAATTGGCCATGTTGCGCCAGCAGACTGCTGTTTATCAACACATGACCGAAGAAGAGAGGTAATTGTGGCAATAAAGAATTCTTTCCACTCTCTTTTACTAAAATCCTCCCTTACATTACTTTCTCTGAGCACTTTCTTTCCCTTCTAGGTACTGTATGCAATCTTGAATTAACCTTAAACATGGTTTTTCTTCTTGTTGTCCATCTAAACAAAGTAAAAATCCCACTGCTCATCCTCCGCTCATACAGTGTTCTGCTTCTGTTGCTAAAACAATTTTTTGTGATCACCACTGATGTTAAATTGCTGCAACTATTCTCACACTGCATTTTCTTTTCCTGCTATCTTTCTCCTGCTCATTCTGCTGCAAATACTTCTGACTGGATCAAATTTTTGTCCTTTCTATGATCTCCTTTTTTGGTAAGTTTCTTTCTCTTTGGTTATTCATTCATCAGTTCAAGTTCCTAGTCCTTTGGATTTGGGATGTTTCCAACAAGAAGGATCCCAATCTTGTGGAAAACTTCTTTATATCCATACTATGTTGGATAGTATCTATAGTATTTGTACAACTGTATTTTTTAACATACTTATAGTCAACCTTGGCTGGAAAAATGGAGCAGATTTCATTATCACTTAATGCCACATAAATTCCTGGCTGTAAACTGGACAAAGTGTTTTTTTTTTAAAGTAAAAAAAGACTTGTAGAGAAAAAGGCAATGGCCAATCACTTTCCTTTTGTTATCAAGAAAACTGCCTCGACATGTTTAGGAAATCACCAAGAGTTGAGCTCAGTTTAAAGGAGACTTAATTTGTACTTTTTAAAAAATATTCTGCCCTTCCAAGTTCCCTTACATACCATTATATTATATTTGTGAAGTACATTTAGCTGGAAAACTGTGAGTGATCCCAAAGCTATCTACTTTTGGGGGCTAGTTAATTTAATCTGGATCACTCTTTTTTATTCACAAAATGTTCTAGGAGGAAAGCATAGCAATATATTAAAAATGTTTTGTTTCTGATTGAGCATCCCTTCCTAATTTAGCCCTTTTTAATTTAGCTTTTTTTGAGGTCTACCAGGTTGGCTCCGTTATGCATTGAAACCCTTCAAAACAGTATCAAATCCGATTTCTTTCTGCAGAAGTTGTCCTCTGAAGGGTCAAAAATGTTGCCTGGATTGTGTGCCAAATTACATCTATGCAATTCCTTAATCCATCACATTCTCTCTCTTATACACACAATTTAAGGTCAACGCTCTTCCTTGTGTCTGTCATATACTATATCTGGTACTTGAATTACGTTCACCTCAAATGCTTTCTGAAAACGATGTTCGTTCTTTAAATTTCTTTAGCCTTGCATCAGTTCTGGTAATTGTTTGATCTACTGTGATAATTATTATGGCTGTAGCTGTGGAAAGTAAAAGCCCCTGAATTCTGTTTTACAAAACCTGAATCCCTCTCTGACATAATAACTGAAAATTGGCAACATACCTTCTGTGCAGATGTAGCCTAAGCTCTAAATGTAAGGCTTAATAAGCAGAAAACAACCCCCCCCAAAACCCAAACCCTTCTAAAAAAACAATCCATGAAATAAAAAGAATCTTGGACATACCTCTGTGTCCTTGATGGGGCCTCATCCACTTTGCACCATTATTTCCTCTTACCAGCATTTCATTCTTTTTTCAGTGCAGTCACCTGGGGTAGAGAGAAATGCTAATGATGTTCTGGAACGTACTTCTATTTTAAGATTTTTGGAGGCATTACATAGTCGTGATTATCAATGCACCTTCCCCTTGGACAATGCATTATGAAAATAATTCTGGATCGCTCTGTTCTATAGAAAATGATGTTGTTGTCTATACTGTAGGCAAATACAGTACTGAACATTAAATATTTAGCTTGTTTAAATAAATTTAAAAGCTCAAGTCTGTTATAATTAGGTAGGTTGGACCCATTTTACTCCTGCTCTTTTCACTGATCCCTTCATGTGAATGTCTATAAACTGCATGTCCCTTGGGTTAAGGCTGCTCAACTGTTTAGATGATTATCAATATTTCTATTTGTTATGGTCCATACAATGAGAAAACTCTTTTTGATCCACGGAATATATTTTTGATTTAGGTATGAAGCTGACCAACTCCAGACTCTGAGGAAATCAGTTCGAATGGAACTTCAGGAGTTAGAAATGCAGTTAGAGGAACGTCTACTTGCTCTTGAAGAGCAGCTTAGGAACATGCATGAGTCACCACCTTACAGACAACAAACCTGGGTATTGTGTTTGGTCGTTGTCTCAAGCATCTTGTGTCTATCAAAAATGTACAGTTGCGAGGGGGCGGAGGTGGTAGGGAAGGGGGGGAATAAACATGTAAACCTTTTGTAAAACTTTTTAATAAAAATGTACAGTTGCTCAGTACAAAGCAAGGACATGCTATTAGCCTGATCGTTTCTACCCAAAGAGATACAAATTTCCTGCTGCCTGACAGGAAGAGGCCCTGTCTCGGTTTGATCTCTTTAAAGATGCAATTTCTATTCAACTAAAGAATAATTTCAGGGTAACTTCTGCATTAGAAAAGTTAAGCTGCAGTATAGGTGGGAAGTAAGGTCTGTGCTCCCACCCCCAATTTTTATTATGCCTCCAATCTGTGCAACTGATGAAGTGAGCAATTTGTTTTGGGATACGGTGAGTTTGCAAGAGGATCTGGGTTTCATAGCTTAATAGAATTTAATATTGGGAACATTGGCTGGAGGCATAATACAAAGTAATATTAGGAATGTTGGGCGGCCCAGATGAGGAAGACGTGCAGATTCAGGTATGAATCTTGAGGGATTTGGAAGACTGGCAGGCTAGCTCATTCTAAGGTGGTTTTTCTCTCTGTGTAGGCTGAAGAATCTGGTAAAATGCTGGCCCTGCAGATATATGGCTTTCTTGTTAAAATAATGAAATCCCGATGGAGACACAATCTAAATTTGTTGAGATCATTAACATTTTGATTTTACTATCAGTTATGAGTTACTGTATTATAATTGCTTCTTATTCTGATACTCAATAACTACTTTTTGGACTAGTCTAGTTCTGTTAAGTTCTCTTGATCCTTAATATGGAAAAAACAGAGCAAAGAAAGTTTTATATAGGGAACCAGAAGGAACTAAATTATGGAATTCATAAATTCATAGATGGACAACTTAACTGTTATAGAGTAAATTTGTGGAGTGCACATTTATCAAATGTTGCCTTTAATATATATTTCTTTCCTCCTTGGAAGAGGAATAATCAAATATGAGAGAGATGAAAAAACCTGGGGGGAATTGGGGGTAGTGGTGATTGAGATGAGTGGGTGACAATTTAATTGCTTATGATGTATTAAATAGTTTCCTTTCTTACTATCTTTATAAAAATACCCTTTTCATTCTTGGCTTCACTTTTTTCATAACAGTAATCCTCAACTTACAACTGTTTCAAAGTGACTTATCACCATTTTTTCACACTTAAAACCATTGCAGCATCCCCATGGTCACATGATCAAAATATGGCCGCTTGGCAACTGGCATGTATTAATGGCGATTGCATTGTCCCAGGGTCATGTGATCGCCCATGTGACCTTCTGACAAGCAAAGTCTATGGGGAAGCCAGATTTAACAACCATTTTAGTAACTTAACAACTGCAGTGTTTCACTTAACAACTGTGGCAAGAAAGGTCATTAAATGCAGTTGTTCACTTAACAATTGTCTTGCTTAGTAATGGAAATTTTGAATTCAGTTGTGGTTGGAAGGCGAGGATTACCCTTATAATGCTTTTTTGATCCCCCTTATCCCAAAACTCATGGGCAATTAAACAATATTTAATCCTCCTCTCCTTTCTCTTCTCCAGGGGATGTATGGAAGCAGAAGCATTGATAATTTGTCATGTCCTTCTCCGTTGAATGTGATGGAGCCAGTAAGTAATCTTGTATAACCAAAGCAGGAATGTGCAGAATTACTAATCAGAGTTGACCTGAGATGTGGGGGGTTGGGGGCGGGATGTATGCTTGTCTCTCATTGCTATAAGTAGAACTATGCATAATGTTGTGAGTGTGTACAAACAGCTCAGAATATGGAAGCAAATATTCTATTTGATTTCAGTTTTAATTTAAATAAGATAAATAAATGAAGATAAGTACTGATAAGTACTGATGGAAGTGGGCATCTGATGATTTAGAGCAGACCTGTCAAACTGGCAGCCCTCAAGTTGGATATGGTCCATGCAGGCTGTGGCCACCCCGACTCCACAAAGGCAAAAAACCCATCCCAATGTGTCACGATACCCTGATTTACAGGGAGGTATCCAGTATAGGATTCCCCTGGGAGGAATAGGGGCATGTGATTTTTGCTTGTTGGGTTTAATCTCCTTCCCATCCCCCAACAAACACATGCTTACTTGAGCTGTTCCTGAAAGTTGGGAAATCCTCCATAACAAAATAGGATAGTCATTATTGTTTAAATTCACTTTTTCAGAAAATCCTGAAGCATTTTAGAAATACTATAAAAATATTTGTAAAATAAGGTAAAACGAAGATAAAAGATAAGATAAAAATAATCAACAAAATTGAAATACGCAGTTAGTGGTTGGCGATTGTAAATATAAAAAAATGCTTGGAGTTCTTGTGGGACCCTATTCTTAAGGCCAAGCACTTGGAGATGAATAGTCCCTTGTCATTACAAAGTAGTTTCTGAAAATTTTTAGAAGACAAATTTCCTAGGTGCCTAGGTACCCAGAAGCTAGCCTCCCCTCCAGGGGCAAGATTTTCATAGAAATGTCTCAGAAAAGGCTCTCCCCCTAGACTCTGCCAATCAAAATTCTGTAGCCAATGGGGTCCATAGCACACCCTTTGTGCCAAACTAGTTGGGAGAGATAAGTGTAAATTTAGACAAGACATTTCCTCAGGTAACCTGGGCCCATGCCAGTTATTACTTTTATTAGTGAAAGCTTGAGAGATTTAGGGTTGTTACAGGTAATTTACAGGTAAGATACTATGTTTATGCTTTTGCTATGGTGACTGTCTGATTCTTTCCACTGTCTGATTCTTTCCACTCCCTGAATCCCCAGGTTTCCGAACTCATTCGAGAGCAGTCATCTCTGAAATCAGAGTTAGGGTTGGGACTGGGCGAACCCGGCATGCACACACCTCCTCCTGAAGGCTTGGAATCTACATTTGAACACTGCACACATTCTGATTCCTCCTCAGTGTGTTCTAGTCAAGCCAGCCGAAAAGCCCATGGGCGGTCATCTGAAAGGTGCAGGCCACCCAGCCAAAAAGTCTACCGGGCAAGTGTAGCCTTGATGCCCTCTCCCCCAGCAAGAGCAGGAATCGGGCAGGAGGAGCCCTGGACCATCAAGTCCACTGCAGAACAGAAACTTGAAAAGTTACCCTCTGGGCCTACAACTGAGGAAGTGGCCAAGAGTGCGGAGAACGAGGAACTGCAGCAAGTCATTCGAGAGGTGAGGACAGAGATTTCCTACAGGGAGGATTGCATGTGCTTGCTTATATATGCTTATGCCATCTCGCTCCCTTTAAGTCAGAGGCTTTGCTTAAATCTGAAATCTTGAAAATTAGTAGCTAAAAATGGGCAAGAAGGAATGAAATCGAACAAATGGATTTTGAGGAAAGGGTCAGAACATCTTGGGGGAAAAAAGATATTAACCAGCTAGCCAATTACAACTGGCTAATTGCATATTTTTTAAATGTAACAGTTAACTAAGCTATTGTTGCTCATCCACTAAGAGATACTCCCTTTAGTAGCAACCCAGAGTTTCTATAGGGAAAACTGCAAAAAGAAGGAAAGCTGAATTTAACAGTTAAAGGATTGAAAGAGGTCCTCTAGTGGAAACGTCTATGAATCAAGAGTTGCAAGGATATAATCCTAATAAGTGAATAAATAAATATGACTGAAAATGCTATATTTTCTATTCTACAACCTAATTGCATTTTTTTGTACTTAGCACCTTACTGACTAAGCAGAGAAAAAATTAGCTGCCTAATTTTATTGTTTGGAAGGAGAAAAAGCCAAAAACCTTTGAAGTATGAGAATCAGTTTAAATAAGATTAAAGGAAGACTTTTTAATATATATCCTTAGTTTCAGAATATATTCACATAATTGTAAACCAGCAGTGTTGAAGTAGGCCAGGCATGATCTATGTTCTCCAATGGCTGTTTCTGGGATGTTAGGCCATTTTTATTCAGTTGTGGTCATTAGATTTCCAAGGATTTGAAGAAATGGATAAGCAGCAAATTCTCAGATCTTTGAAACAAGTTATGCTGTGCCAGAGTATTAGTCCATCGGGCAATGATGTCTGTTTAATCCACCTGACGCTGGAATTCCAGAGAATTCAGCTGCATGCAACCACATGTTTTGCCCTTGCCCTTACTATTATATAACTAAAATGTTGTATTTAAAAATAGGACTGGTCATTACAAGGACCTTCAAACGTAGAAATTTGGGTAACTAATTAAATGCATTTCAGTCTCACGGAGTACAGTTGTTTTGATTGAGGATAGCAAGAAAGACTTGGTTGAGGGGGTGCATTGTCCAAAATATAGTTTCAGTCTTAGCTGATAGGGTTGGCTGTCTGTTCAGTGTGAGCGACAGGGATCTTTGTGTTGCACCCCTTACTTTTATATAAGATAAATGACTGGAGCAGATCGTTGCATATTGTTCATGCAAATTGTGTGTATCTAGGCTGATCCCTATACACTTAGAAGACAGTCAAACTAGACATGAATTAAATGCATATTTTGATTGGTATTATGGAGCTTAATTCCCAAATGCCATGCTTATAGATTGATCATTCTCACTTTGAGACACATTATACACATTACCACTGATTAACAGCATTCTGACTGTTCTTCCTTCGGTTACTCCTGTCAGGCCGGGCTTAAATAAAACCTGACACTACCTGCCTCTCATACAACTTCTTCTCAATGATGGCTAAGGCCTAGCCCGTCTTCAAACGTAATTCTATAATTAAGTTATACCAGTGATGGCTAATCTTTTTGCCATCGTGTGCCAAAAGCGGGGGGGAGTTCGGTGGGGTCACATGCAAGCGTGCCCACATCCATAATTCTATGCGCCCTGCTCCCCTCATGCTCCCCCCACTTTTGGAACGTGATGCACGGTGGTCCCGGTAAGCCCGTTTTTTGGTCTCCCCAGGCTCCAGAGCCTTTCTAGAGGCACTCCGGAGGCCGGAAACAATGTGTTTCCTGACTTCTGGTGGGCCCAGAAGGCCCAAAAATGAGCTGGCTGGCGCACACATGACTGCCGGAGCTGAGCTCGCGTGCCCACTGTTATGGCTCCGCGTGCCACCTGTGGCACCCCGTGCCATAGGTTCGCCATCACGGAGTTATACTCTATGAATAAGGGCTGAAGTTTTGAAAGCCCTCACATGAGGTTGCCAAAAGCCTCATTGCATTTAAGGGGCGGGTGCTTTAAGACATTGAGTTGCGTTCACTCAAGGGGTGCCTACTAGTGGAGATGCGGGGTACTGTCTTGATTTTCAAACAGCTTTAACTGCATCCTCTTACACATTTCTGTACAAAAGTCCCATTGAGCTCTCTTGGTTGGTCTCCACATAAGTGGGTGGAAGGATGCAGCTCCCGTCTCGCAAATTCCAGAGTTGGTCAGTTTGCTGAATGTCGTGTGTGTTGCAGGAAGAGGGGGTGTTGGGTGCCATGTGTCTCACTGTATACTTGAATGTCTCATAAATACCCAAAGCTTTAGCCAGGCTTTGTTTGCTTTCAAAACAGAACGACTCTCTTGCAAGAACACTTATTAATATGCATTCTTGATATTTCTTCACAATGTTAAGCTTACGGCATTACTGATGATTTGTCTCCTTCTCTGTGTTTGAATTATTTTGTTTGCAGTGGGGGCAAGATGAAGGCCGTACAAAAAACCCCACAAAAAATAGTGTTTCAGAGCATTTTTGAGTGGCCAGTAATGCGTTTGAGCTTTTGACCTCTCTTTACTAGAATGAGAAAAAGCCTTCTGACCCTTCAAAATAAATGGGCACATTCCTCCTACAGAAAAACATTACGAAATAAAGAAGTCAAGATACGTTCTGTCTGTAAGTTTGAAAAACTTACAAGCTGACCTTTTATTTATGGAATGGAACAAACCACAACAAAAAAAGGAGAAAAGTCTTATAAGTGGATTGATACTGAGGAAAAAGAAAAGATTGTGATTTTTAGTAGTTTCTGTGAAGTTCCCCCCCCCTCCCCCCCAAGATTCTGGTGCACTGTTGCAAGTGATAATGGAGATTTTATTAGAGAAAAACAATGTCAATATGCTGAAACATCTCCATTTCCTATAAGCTTTTTCCAGAAGCAGAAAGGGTTTATTTCATGCAAACAGATTATCCTTTGTTATGCAGAGTATTGGTTTTCAGAATATATGGGGATGTGATTCTCTTCTTCTCTGCCTTCCCCCTCTCTTTTAATGTCCTTTTAATATATTCAGCTATAGTTTATGGTTCAAGCCTTGTTCTTTAGGATAACTTTCCAGTAGAAAAGCTGTATGCCTGATATCTCACAGAGCAGACATATCTCTCAACCAGCCAGCAAACTTCAAAGCTGAAGGCTTACAGCTTCCTACCAACGTCACACAGGAAGTCTGGCTGTTACTAAGCTAGGAGTAAACTCAACTTGCCTCTTCTCAGAAAGATTCATCTCTTTGTTTGGTCACCCACTGTGCTAATTCAGAAGGCCTTTCCAATGATAATTCCACAATGTACTGTTTATTTCCATTAAGTGTATTCATAGTCTTGTTACTCTGCTACTCTTGAGGAGCCTCCAGAATCAGTGAGCCTAGAACTAAGAGTCTTTGATTCTGAAGACAGCCATTTCAGCAGTTCTGGAAAGGCAGTTGAATGCTTTGTGAAGGCACAAAAGCACAGAGCTGTGTGTCAGATGGGTCTTGCTTGGTGGGTAAAATGATAATGGAAAGGGTGGCCTTGGTGAGATCTCTTCCTCTTGACTGTTTGGATAAGGATAAGCAAACTGGTGCCATCCAGTTGCTTTTGTTTGCTGTTCCCAGGGGTCCCCAATCAGGATCTTCCATGTCCAGGGCAACTAGCTTTGTTTTTCTGCCTCAAAGGAAGGATATTCCTGCATTAACTGGAAGAGAAAGGGAACCAGTTGAAAATGGAATGTGCTAATTTAATCACTGACATTATAACCGATTTGCACACAGTGCTATGCCAGGCTTTGCCCACAGCATACAAAAAGCTTAATCATGATTCGGAAACCACAGCAGTTGCGATTATACAACACGCTAAGGCAATTAAACCACACAATGATTTATCCTCTTACATAAACCAAACTGGTTGTTGTAATTGGAATAGAACTGTATCTATCGGTGTGCAATATTTTTGTAGCAAAAGCAGCACTGAATATTTTGGGGATGCAGGCCCACGTTACATGAGGGGGGGTCTTTGTTTTTTAATTGTGATATGACTGTTTTAGGGCTATAGACTACCCTGCACCTCAGAGTGCTAGGAAACTACTGTTAGTTTTCAGTGGCTTTGGTCCAAGGAGCTCAGAGGGCTGAAGAAAAAAAGAGACTTGAAGACTGCAGGGTGCCTACCGCCAGCGGAAAGGTGTTTACTGATTTGGCCCAAGAAACGATGTATTTGGTCTTACATGGAAAACGCAACCATTTTGTTCACTATGGAACTGCTCTGTTTTTTGGATGAGCATAAGAGCCATAGTGTTAACCCTTCCTCCAAATTTTGAAACTAAAGTGAAGGCTGAATGAGCAGGAATGAAAAGATTCCCACTTCTTCAACTTCACTCCAAAGTAGGGAATAAAAACTGAAGAAAAAAGGATTTCCCAATTAAACCTTTGAGGCTGGGTGAGCTATAGGTCTGTAGTATCTGGTAGAGGCCATAACTTCTGATTTTATTTTTTAGATCAAGGAATCCATTGTTGGTGAAATCAGACGGGAAATTGTAAGTGGGCTGTTAGCAGCTGTTTCTGCCCCAAGTCTGTCAGCTAATTCTAAACAAGAAACCCAACCATGAATCGGTACTACAGGTAAGATCTTCAGTTGGTTGCCCATTAGTTGGCCTGTTTTGATAAAACAGTGAATCCATAGGAGATTTCTAACATTTCAACTGTTTATGCAATGCAGTCAGGGCAGGCCCTGTCTTTGTGAATCCTGCCAAGTCAGCATTGCTTTTAAATGGCCATTTTTTAAGCCTTCTTTGAGTGGGAAGAACTGTATTAAAACTAATGTCAGATTGAGATTACCAGAAATTGGATCCTGTATAAAACAAGCCTTAAAGAACAATGGCAACAGTATTTTTCTTTGTGATGCGGTTCTTCCTGTATATTTCTCCATAGTTACATAGCTGGGATTATTAAAGAATAGAGACATAGTCTACCATAAAGCATGTAATCTCTTATCTTTCCTTTGCTTCTCAGTAAGGACTGTAGTTTATAGAATGCTTTTTAAAGTATCTCCACAGAACATGTCAGAGCTGCTCTTTGCAGAGAAAAGCAATTTTCTCTACCCATTGAGAGAAACATATCCAATCATTTACTTATCTCACCTCTGGAGAAATCCATCTTTAATTTTCTAGACACATCAGAATTCCCCAGAACAAAATTAGCAAATCACATGTAAGGAGAGTACTAGAAGCCTCACATTTAAAATTAAACCACAAAGTATTCTGTTCTAAGTTTCCCCAACCACCTGTCTGCAAGTATAGATTAAAAAGCATGATTTTTTAGAATATTAATGTATATCCCACAAGTTCTTTAGATAACTAACATGTGTTTTCTTGACTTCACATAACATGTTTTTTTCTTTTCCCAAGGATTTAGTATGTGATCCAGAGGACCTTATGGACGTCTCCTTTTGGGATATGTAGACAGATGCATCTGCCTGCTCTCCTGATGCCAGAGGAGGCTGCTGTTGCATGCAGCAGTGACTTGAGTGCTGCATGTCTTCCTATTTCAGGTCTATGTGCTAAGATCCAGGCACTTTTCATCTTACTGATGTGCGTGAATGATCAAGAGAATTGTGATTACCTTGCAGGCCTTAATATTTATTTGTGTGTTCCTCTTAAGACTTGAAGATTTCTGGACCTTCCCTGGTTATAAATAGCCTAGGATTGTTATAGATTCAAACAACAACAACAAAAAAATCCCCACTGACCTCTGTGAGGTATTTAACTGTGCAATAATTGTTTCACTTTGAGAGCTTGGAGTAATCGTTTCCACTGCTGTGGAAATCAAGTGCCACTTAAAAAGAAGAAAAGAAGCTGTTGTACAAAGGAATGCTTGGGAGAAGCTGTCATTTGCAGAGAATTTAGAAAATTACACGAATTTACTTAAAACTACTACAGATGCGTACACTGAAAGCCTGATCTTTGTATAGTAGATAACTTTTTTTTTAAAAAAGAAAAGATTTATATATTTTTCTGCTTTCTTTATCCTTCCCTTTTTTTCTTGGGATGTTGTTTTTTTGTTTTTGTTTTACTTAATGTATGAACTACTCTGCAGTTATATTGAGAAGTGGTTTTTAGCCATTTCCTCTGCCTATTAAAACAAGTCTGGAAAAAACACTAGTTTAAAAGGCAAAACAAGTGGCATATAACAACATGGGCTTAGCATTAGACTGCTGTTATGGGGAAATTTTTCACTCTTTTTTTCTACAGCCTAATGAAAACTACATTCACCACAGCCAATAAAAATGGAAGCAGGTGTTATTCTTAATATATAGTTTAATACAGTAATGCTCAAAAGTTGGAATATAGCCATGTCTTAAATGCTAATCAACTACCTTACATGTTTTTAAAAAATGTTTTCAGCTAACAAAATTAAGATTCTGTTAAATAATCAGTGACTCATAAAAATGTAACAATATTGGGAGAAGTACGTCAGAAAACTGTGCATTGGGAATATATACCCAAGGGCTAAATCCTTTTTAAAAAGGCTATTGTGCCAATAAAAATATTTATTTTGCCTATAGATGTAATGATGTGTTTTCTTACATTTTGATACTGGAGATCAACATATTTAAAAGAATTTGGGAGTCCTAATTTCATCCATAACTTAGGTGCCATTTGTAGTTACTTAGGAGCCGTGGTGGCACAATGGTTAGAATGCAGTATTGCAGGCTAACTTTGCCCACTCCTAGGTTGACTTAGCCTACCATCTTTCCAAGATTGTTAAAATGAGGACTCAGATTGTTGGGGCAATTATGCTGATGTTGTAGATCGCATGTGTGACTGCATGGATACTTAATAAAACCCAAGCCAAAGAGATGACTTGCCTTGGATAGAGTTGCCCAACCTCATGAAACAGGTACTGTAATTATGATTGAATCACACATATCTCAGTAAGGAGAACCTGCTATCATCCAGAATTTGCTGAACCCACAACTCCTTACAGCTCCACTTAGAATGGCCAATGATCAAGAACTGTAATTCAATCAACTCTGGAAAAGTTGGATGTTCTCCATCCTCACATTTTTTTTTTTTAATGACCACATTGCTGGCAATGACAAATTGCAGGAGCAGGCTGCTCATTCACTAAAGAGTTAGAAAAAATGCTTTATGTCTACATCAATCCAATTGATGCTATTACAGTATCAATGTATTGGATTTTCTGTCCAAGACTCAACACATCACTAACTCATATTTCCCAAATTCCAAGTTTTTTACACTATGTGTCAAATTATTTTTGAATTTATTAAATACTGTTTCTGAAAACAAGAAGCCATAAGAAAGTTACTATAGGGAGGACGAGGAGGAGAGGAAGAAGAAGAAGAAGAAAATCCCATTAAGTGCTCTCATAATTAAAATACATACAAGTTACCTTTTTAATAAAATGAAACTATTTAGAACATAGTTTAGGAGTTGTGGCTATTTAATTGGTTGTTCCTTTGAGTTGAGAAACACTAGTTCACTGTTTTAACTATTTTGAGGGAAATAAGCTATGTTCCCTTGAATCTATTAAAAAATATCGCCATTCAAATACTAGGATTTTATCATTTGCATACTTGGTAAATGTTCTAGCCCACTTTCGTCAATAAGAAAAATGATAAATTTTAATTTGACTAAAATATGATATTCCTCAAAAAACAGTTTATCAGCTTCAGAAACTTTAGGTTTTCATTTCCACATGTCCAAAGCAATTGGCTAAAATGTTACAACGTGGACAGTAATTTTCTTTTTTCTTCTGGAAGCTTGGTTAGAAACAACAAGAAAAGTTACAAAAAGAGTCTGTGGTGGCAGTTCTAATTCAAACGTTTACAACCCAGTGCCTTTCAAGTATTGGACTAGAATGCCAATCAATCTCAGCCAACAGGATTGGACTTGATCATCTTAAAATGGCGTGCAGGATATGTGCTGTAGTAGACATTGCTAAGTAGAGAGCAAGATTCCTGGCTGAACCAAATATGTGCCAACACACCAGATTCAAAAGCAAAAAATGTTTCCCTAGTTGGTAGGGTACTAAAAGGAGCCCTTTCAATAAAAGAACCTTTGTTTTAAGAAGTTAGATAAGTGCTCTCAGTTGGGCTCCTAGGTGCTCTGAGATAACTTTTTGCCTTCAAAGCCCTGGACTGCCCTACTTTCCATGCTTTATTAATTCCTTTTACAGACTGAACATATTTACATGAGATTTTTGCATCAGAGAATCAGCTCCATGGTTGTGTGCGTGCAAAGGTCAGCTAATTCTTATTTCTGGCTCTGCATCAGTTTATTTAAGATCGGAACTAATCTGAGAGGTGCTTTTTCCCCTCCCTTTTGATTCAGTGTTAGCTCTTGTAGGCAGTTTGTTTTTCCATTGGCAGGAATTTTTGCCTCACCCTGCTTTTAGGTGCTGGACATAAGATAGCCACCTTCTTGGTAGTTATGCTACTGCTTGCCTACTTTCTTCTGCTATCATCATTCCTATATCCATCTGCTTGAAACAGTTGCATTTTTCAGAATTTTGCTTTTTTGTACTTGGATCAATGACCACCCCACAGTTCTGTATTCACCAGAACTCATTGTCTCAGATATGATTTGACTCATTAAAATGATTCTTTAAAAGACTGGCGTTTTTTTAAGGCTACTATATCACAAATATGTTGTACTTATACTAGCTCCAAAACACTTCTTCCAAATTGTTTTTCATGCAGGCAGAGTCGTAAAATACACTGACTTTCCTATAGAAGCTTAAGGTAACATAAGTAATAGTCCTCTAGTTATCATCACAACAACCCTGGGATTAGGATAGGCTAAGATGTAATGACCAGTCCAAACTGATTTAGTGAATTTAATAAATAATTTGGGATTTTAAACCTTTAACTCCAGAATCATAATCCGAAGAACTAAATCACTTCAGTGGATACATAACTCAAATCCAAATGTGGCTTGTTTCCGACTTAGTGCAATTTCTGAATCTGCAGAATTCTGAGTTATTAAGGTGAAAACGGAGACATGGCCAAAATACATGTTAGCTTAAAGATGTGCTAACGTCTTCTTAAATTCTACAGTAAACACCTGAAGCTGTCTTGATCGGCATTTAACTTGGAACGGTGGTTATGTTTTAACATTTTTGTCCCCCTGCTGTGGACAGGACCAGCTCCCATATGCCTGCTGTTTCCTTTGCGAAAGAAATATACACAAGCAGATTCCTTTACAGCCTTTATGTTCTGCTTTCGTAGCAGCAGTAGGCAATGTGTCAATTGACAGAGCTGTCCATCTCACCAAACCAAGTGATTCTGGGTGGTGTAGAGCAAAGCTAAAACTGTTTAGCTGCTTACTGTTTCCCCTGGCAATCACAGACATCGTACTATTGGGGCCTCGTGAAACTCTATCCCAGTGTTACGCAAGTGATGGAGCCATCCCCTAGGAATACACTGAATTTCAGCAGGAATTGAACCTGCAGTTTGGGAATATTCATACATGGAATGGTGCCTCCTACTGATGACCATAGGGAAGCTGTTAAGCTGACTGGTTTGAATGAATTATATAAGCAAGTTAATATTTTAAAGTCTATGTATTTTAGAGAATGCCTTAGCCCCCAATAGTTTCTACCCCACCCTACCTGGACAACTAAAAAACTAAGGGTCCCCATCTGCCAGGAGATAGTGTGTGAGGGAGGTTGATATCACAGGAGACAAGCATTTAATTCTTTTTTTTTTTAAATTTGATTTATATGCCGCCCTTCTCCGGAGACTCAGGGCGGCTTACAATGCGTTAAGCAATAGCCTTCATACTTTTGTATATTTATATTTATACAAAGTCAGCTTATTGTCCCCAACAAACTGGGTTCTCAATTTACCCACCTTAGAAAGGATGGAAGGCTGAGTCGACCTTGAGCCTGCCTGGGATTGAACTCGCAAGTAATTGCAGGCAGCTGGATCTTAAATGCTGCCTTTGTAGGAGGCATTACTCCCCTACGCTACTCGGGCTTCACTTTAATAATTTTTATTAAAGATTTTTTAAAAATAGAAACATACAAACTGATAAAAAGAAGAAAAAAGGGGGAAGGGAAAAAAATGGCAATTTGATACAAAGTTCTGTCCCTGCTTTCACCAGAAATTGAGGTAAACTGGAAAGCATTTTTACCTTTTATGGTAGGTTGGCCTTCTGCCTGATACTTGTAAGCAACCTGTCCCAGTCAGCGTTATTAATATGTAACTTTCAACTTTTGATTTGCATTTGTTGGATTTTTTAAATTATTATTTTTTTAAATAAAAAGAGGAATCTCACATTGGGATAACTAAAGAAAAAAAACCTGAGCTTACAATGTCAACATCTGAATTATAAATTCTCATTTCTTTGAGGAAAACGTTATTCCTGAATTGAAAAAGCAGTTTGTTTTATCTTCTGGTATAAATCCAACAGACAAATGTGGAGAGAATAATCTTGTTTTCATTGTAGCTTTATATCTTATTCAGGTATTCCTCTAAAATTAGACCTACTGTATATGAGGTAAATTTGCTTTGCCTCAGTGCAGTGTTTCGAACTGATCATCAATGGGGCCAAAAGGCCCCCCAATTATTCTTTATTTTGCCCCAAAGTCTGAACCCAAGAAGATCATGCTACTTCTTGGCTACGCACAGTCACTCAGGCACTCGTCACCTCTCACCTGAACTACTGCAATGCTCTCTACATGGGGCTCCCCTTGGGGTGCACCCGAAGGCTCCAACTAGTGCAGAATGCGGCCGCGCGGGGGATTATGGGAGCGACGGGACGCTCCCATGTGACACCTCTCCTGCGCGAGCTGCATTGGCTACCGGTGGACTTCCGGGTGCGCTTCAAGGTGTTGGTGACCACCTTTAAAGCGCTCCATAGCTTAGGACCATGGTACTTACGGGACCGCCTTCTGCCGCCAATAGCCTCCCACCGGCCGGTGCGTTCCCACAGAGAGGGTCTCCTCAGGGTGCCGTCAGCCAGACAATGCCGGCTGGCGACCCCCAGGGGGAGGGCCTTCTCTGTGGCAGCCCCTATCCTCTGGAACGATCTTCCTCCAAAACTGAGAACAATTGCTGACCTCCGGACTTTTCGTCGGGCCCTGAAAACTCATCTCTTTCAGCTTGGTGGTCTAGCCTGACCCCGCTGAATTTTTAAGATCTGTATTATAGGGTTGGGTATTTTAAATATTTAATGGTTAATGGTTTTAATTTTTAGCCAAAGTTATATGCTTTTTTAAGAAATTGTTTAACTTTTGTGTACTATTTTTATTTGGCTGTTCACCGCCCTGAGTCCGCAAGGAGAAGGGCGGTATACAAATCTAAACAAACAAACAAACAAACAAACAAACTTCTTCGCCCTGAGCTCCCCTCATCTTGGTCTTAGACGTGATAAGGCAATGTTGGTTTATAAAGCAAATTGAAGAGAATGGGACATTTCAAACGTGTCTTTGAAGATCTCTACAGATCTTTTAAACATATAATTAAAGTACTGCACAGAGAAAGCAAAGTAGTGGTGTTCCTCCTCTAAATCTTTTTTAATGCTAATTCTTTACATCTGCTGTTTCCAAGAATCTGCACTGATTTTCAGTCATCATGGCAATATTTCTAAATACTAGATTATTTCCCAATTAAATACATTACATCAACATTTTTATGTAAATTCCATGCCAGCAGGATGTTATAAACTGAACTGACATGGTTTCAGCATAAGATTGGATCTATTTAATCTCTTATTTCTATAAATCGATTTTGCAATTTCTATAAAATAATTGTCTGGGTAAAAGTATCAAGGCAGGCCAATTGTTATAAATAGATAACTTGTTAGAAGAATACCTTCATTTTTCCAAAATTAGGCATAGTATTGTTCATAAATGGTGTCTAGCCTTCATGATATCAGATATTCTACCTTGAGATCTTGTTTTTTAATCCAGAGTTGATAGGGCATGGCAGGCTTGTTGTCTTCTCTTTGGCAAGGAGACAGATGCACTTTAAGCATCCATTATTGTGGCCATTTTTATGTTAGTATTCAGGCTAAATGCTGACAGCAGTTTTGAGGTCTGAAATGTGATGAGTCCGAGGATACCATTTGCAAAATAACAAGGAGGAACACACAAGGCAAGAGACAAGGTACCAAAATAGAAAGGAGCCTAACTTGATTAATTAATCAAAAGAGACATAACAAATAAATCCAACTCAACTAACCAACTCATGAGTGTGGGTAGCTGATGCTCTTGAAAGGTAGTCCCATCTTCCTTACAATTTTTTTAAAAAATATTTTTCATCAAATTTATGTATCTGCTCAACTCATCTCTTCCAACTCAGTTATGGAGACAATACATTTTATCTGTAGGCTCTTGGCAGCCATTCTGTGTCAAATGAAGACAATTGGAATCACCGCTGTCTTTAGGTCAATTAGACCTGGGTGAATAGAACAGGCAAATGCCAGAGGCCTATCCATTTTGGTCACTGCAGGCTCGGAGATTAAATATGAGGGATTGCTTGGGACTGGTCTAACATGTGCTTTCTCACCCTCAACACACACTTCACAGTCAAATGTCCAAGCTAAACATTTGCCGAGCACTAAGAAAGCGAAAGCCTGAGATAGGAAAAGTCATAATAAGAATTGTCAGAACATTCTCCTAGTGATCCTTTTTGCACCCAGAGTTCCTGAAAAGTACCATCTTCAAATTCTGGTGCAAAATTAGGGCCAGCTTCTTATAATGTAAGTTATAAAAGATATGTTCTGAACTGAAAACATTCTGCACGCCACAGTTGATTTAGTGGGATCTAGAGGTTGAATGATCATCTTAAGAAAATTTGTTAATCATACCTTATTCTTGAATGTTCTGTCCAAAAAGGATTATAAATTTTTACATACAGAAAAGTGAACATGGACAGTTTAAGAATGTAGAGACATACTCTATTGGTATTATTCATTCAAACGTTCCTCAATCTATATATATAAAAGTGAAAACCACTCACGTCACAATCACGAAATCTCCAGAACCGTAAAGCCTACAAACTTGAAATTTGGCACATATGTTCCTCTTGGCTTCTAGGTGCTTGCTAAGAAAAGATTTTTCAAAATTACCATCAGATCATTAGTATTTTTTATATTACTATTAACATGCTCTCATGCTAATTAGTTAGACATTCTCCCCCTCCCAACCTGAAAATAAGAGAACGTGATAGGAGAGGAGAGGCTTCTGTAGGGCAAAGCTGAGGGAGAGAAGGGAGATAGGAAAGGGGGGGGGGCTTCTGTGGGGCAAGTCTGAGGGAGAGAAAGGGGTAGGGTAGGAGATGTTTCTGTGGGGCAAGCCTAAGGGAGAGAAGGGAGAAAACTACTCATTAATTTTCAAGTTGTAAGTGTCGATTTATCAAGCCCGATCACATAGTTTCGTATCAGAGCACGGGTATTCAGCTAGTTAATCATATAGGAAAGAAACTTTAAACCAGACTTCTCCAACCATACCTTCCAGGTATGTTGTACCATTCAGATATGAAGTCTTTCTGGAAGGCATCAAATTGTGAAAGGCTTATTCGATGTACCATGACCAATTTCTGATTTCACAGAGGATGATGCCATAAGATGACTGGCATGATTTTCCCACTCCATCACATTCAGAATTGTAGCTTCTCAGTCAATTAGAAAGACTGCATCCGTAGAGAACTTTCTGATGTTGTCCTCACCTGCTTCAAATGCCATCTTCACATATCAGCTTTGCAAGCTTCCTAATCACAGGTCTATCAATAATTCAGGGCCCATCAGCTATACTCCAAAGGGCGGTCTCTTACCCTGCACTTTGGTGCTGTCAGCAAATAATGTGCCATACAGAGATTCTCCATTTCAATTCCCAGGGCAGCAGGCCAAGTCTAGGCTAGTATTGTATTTTCAATTAGCTTCTGAGTGAATGCTTGGCATCTGCTGAAGGGAATCTGCACACAATTAGCTTCTTGTTCCTTTCAGCTTGGTGCTGAGTGGATGATCTGGAGAACCGGAGGAGGAAGAACAGCATCTCTGAGTAGGGACGTTGCTGTGGATGTAGAAAGAAGAAGGGGATTTTGCAGCTCTGCTCTCTCTACCTCAGAAATTATTGTGATTGTTAGGGGAGTGCTGGGCTTCAAGGAGTTTGCCAGGAGATAAGAAGAGAAGGAACTTTCTTGTCTTTCCTATCGGCAGGCCAGATCTTCCCCTCCCCCTACTTCTGCTATTCCTAAATACTGCCATGGAACCAAACAGTCCTAAAAAGATACAATTCGCTGTGCCATTATTTCAAAGTCAAATAGATTCTGAAGCAGCTGAACAGGTAAGTTGGTTTTATCTTCACTGCCTCTGAAAGAAGATAAAGATTGTTATGGGGACCATGTTTCTAAATGTGGAAAGTGGAGTCCAACTTTGCAGAAGTTCAGGGATTTTATAAGAATTCTCTGTCATTGAAAGAGAGAAGGAAAGAGAGAGAGAGAAAGAAGAGAAGGGAGGAGATTTGTCTTTAGGATACTCCGGATAAGTGTTTTTTTCTGAGCAAACCTTTTTCTCTAAAAAGAGAAATATTCCAATAGTGGGCTTGGGACTTTTGTATATAAAAATTGTTGACGGTATTTAATGCTAGTCGATAGATTGGTAGGTAAGAAGATAGTTTAGTTGAAAGGCTATAAATGATAGATGGGATTAAAGGATTTCCTGCACCTTCAAATAGAGAAAGCACATCAAAAAAGGGGTATTATTTTGAGATATTCAATATTTCCAAGGCAATTTCTGAGCAGTCCCATTAATAGCTCAAATTTATGTTATCATATTTTCAAAACAATACAATACCAACAGCATCATAGAACAAACATTGATAGAGATTGAAACCATCTTCTCTTTGACTGTTTGAAATGGTATGTTCCCCTCACTGACAGTGATTGGTTATACCTGCCGATCAGGATGTTTCTTGGTATTGCTTCTCAGACTTAGAGTTCAGCTTTTGATATCCAGAATGGACTAACCTAGTTGCAGTTGTGCACCTTTGAGTCTGCCGAGTCCCATTGAGCTGAATCAAATTTATATCTGAGAAGGTATATGTGGGGTTCTACTGTTAATGTTCTAGCTGAGATGGCCACCAAGAAAAGAACCATCACTAGAAGAAAGGGTCATGGATGACAGACCTAGAAAACAGACAAAGCCTGAGTAGAATGAGATATTCTTATGCAGAAAACATTTTAGATCCTATTCTCCTACTCAAGATAAGCTTCTTATCTCATCCCTCTCCTATAAATAAATAAACTTTCTGAGTGAAAAATGCATGGCTTTCAAGATACCAATTTCTTTAGTCATCTTTCTGTATGTAGACGTAGAAATTCCTAGTATTAAGGTCATATGGTATTTCTTTGACTCAGTACACTGTAGAGCTACAACAGATTATAACTCTCCAAATAATCAGCCAATGAGAGTTTTTTAAGGAATGTTGGGAGCTGAAGTCTTGTTAGATCTGGGAATACTAAATTGAGAAGGGATGTATTTTCTCCCGTTTAATGTTGTGTGGCATAAGACATCCATATCATTATAGGGGTTTCCATATAATGGATGATTCTTGGGAAAAGTATTGGATTTTGTGCAAATATAACATTATGCTTCTTGGCTATTAAGAGGACATGATAATGACTTTCAAACCAGCCAGTGGTTTACAATAGATTAATGCAACTGTGATTTCTTTTTCCTGCTTTCAACCCTTGATGTCTGTAGTCTAAACCAAATGGCTTTTGAAATGATTTTCCATTTCTAAAAGCAATTTGTGGTATGCTATAAGGAGCAAATGCTTATCCCTACAGTGTCTCCTGATATCAGAAAAATGTTTTGGGCTCACATCTGACTGATCACTGAAGAGCTAGGAAGCCAATCAGTATGACACAATGAAATCCTGCTTTTTGGAAATCCAGTGTTCAGTATTTTCAGTCAGGGTTGGTATTGGTGGGGTGGGTAGCATTACAGTGAGAATAAGTAAAGGTTGCATAGTTGTGAGACAGGCCATGTGGTCACCTTAGACAAGAGAGTCTAACTGGACTTTAAAATCTCATTGCACTTGGGGTGGGAAACCTCTGGGATATAGCTAACGTGCCATTTGCGATGGAAACCACACACAGACCCAGGGATTCATGCTCATTCCACAACACTTGATCAGCAGACTTGATTATTCTTGGCCTTATTGAATTTGAAATCCAGGACAATACGGAAAACTAAAAAAAGAGAAAGAAGTGATATACTAGTAATACTGATGTTGATGATATCCTTTCAACTGTGTCTGATTCTTGGCAATTCTGTGTGCCACATCTCCCTGCATCTTCCGATCTTGCACTACTTCGTTGAGTTTTTCTGTGTTCTGGCTGGTGTCAGCTTTGATGGTGTTAGTAATACTAACAGTACAAATTCATGGTAACCTACTGTGTTTTGTTCTTGAGCTAAAAAGCGGAATCAGCTTGTTCTGATTTTGATGGTGATTAAATGATTTGAATGCTTAGCTCTATTTGTCTTAGCTTAGTACCTTCTCATGAACTGTGAATTTAGAGACATAGCTGCTTGCATTTATATTTGATCCATCTGCCTGTACCTATGATTTCTGCAGATCAGGAAAAGAAGACCCACCCCAGCATCCTTAGTAATTATGAATGATTCGTCTCCTGGTAAGTCCATGTTATGGTTTTCTAAGTGTTTGATGAGATTCAAAAAATTACAGGGAAAGAACTAGAAACAGATGTAAAATGGTAGAATGATGGCTAAAAAAGAAGAAGAAAGAAACACCTACACTTTCTTGTGCTTATCCACCTTGTGGATATAAGACAGAAACAATTTCTGCTCCTAACCCCACAGATGCTTTTTCACTAGCCAGGTTTATATAGTGATTAAGGTGCTAGGCTAGGAGTAAAGAGACCCAGATTTTAGATCTACCTTAAGCAGGGAAGCCAACTGGGTAATTTTGGACCAATCACTTTCTCGCAACTGTATGAAGAAGTCAATTACAAACTACTTCTGAAATATTGTCAGGAAAACTGTGGGAACCCCTTCTGTGTAGTTGCAGGAATCAAGAATGATTTGAAGACACCAATTAAAAACCAAACCCCACTGATGTGTCAGACTGGGATTAAAAATATCCATACAACCAAGCATGGCCTTTAAGGGTTAGAAGGTTTTATTTTTCGTTATTTTGTTTAAATCATGAGTCCATTCCATTCTATAAGAATGTTATAAAAATTCTATTACAATGTTCCTGTTTACACACACACAAACACACAATCAATAAGTAAGAAAGGAGGAGAAAAAAGTGAGACCAACGAAGGGAAATAATACAATATTACAATATAAAAGGATGCAACAAAAGTCAGGCTCCATAGGCCTAGCACAATATATTTTTTCAGAGAAAATGTTACTAAGGTTCAAAGACCACATGCCAAACAAGTAAAGAACTATTTAGAAGAAAACGGAAACCAATTTGAACATTTAATGTTAATTTGCATAATAAATTATATGTGGGATCTGACTTTTGGTATACCCTGTGTATAAAAGACCTGATAGCATAAACACCAATACTTAAAAACCAGTGGAAGACCATGATGTTTCCTTGGGACATCTTTTCATAAACTTCAGGGTAGCCATCTTGGAAAAGAAGAAATTACAAAGAGGAAAACAATTGAACAATAATTCATCCGGGAGTTAAGATTTTATTTTTACATTCCAGTCAGACTACATGTGTTAACTAATTTATCAGTAATTACACTGTGGTTAATTACTGCTTTTCTAATAGTCATAATCTAGAGGTAATTTTGCTTCTCACCTTTCCTTTCTCCCCTCAACCATTCTCCATTTCTAATTTTCCAATTTCTAATTTTCTTACTCTTATCCCAACCTACTTTCTCTAAAAACCCTAACCTTTTTTTAGCACTGTACCAAGTGTATTTAATGAAATGTAGTGCAATCAAGAAAAACTTTGGCCAGAGATTAGTAAACTTTTCAGACTTCAGACACCGTCCTATAATTTTACAAATGGTCATGGGTATCAAAATCGTGGCATCACATTGCCATCACGTGATGTTTTGCGATGTTTTTTTCCCTTTGCGGAGCTGGGGTGGGTGTGGTCTGCATGTGATGCATCCGGCTCGCAGGCCACCAGTTTGACACCCCGGTGTAGATGAACAGAAATAAATGAAAATAAGACATTTTTTTTTGTACCCAAACTGTAGCCCGATCTGTTGGAAATGTAGACAAACCCCAGGAACATTTTATCACCTTTGGTGGTTATGCCCAAAAATAAAAAAATTCTGGACAAAGATTCGAAAATGGATAATAG
Source organism: Masticophis lateralis (assembly GCA_030761175.1). Lineage (NCBI taxonomy): Eukaryota > Metazoa > Chordata > Lepidosauria > Squamata > Colubridae > Masticophis > Masticophis lateralis. Next base: position 195,566,624 of record JAUDYJ010000001.1, on the reverse strand, counting down.
AAATAACAGAAGAAAATTTAGACTTAAAGCCCGAAATTTTTTTATTAGGTATATTTAAAAAAGAAATAAAATATATCATATTACATATAATTACAGCAGCAAGAATAACCCTAGCCCAGTATTGGAAATCCGGAAAGTTGCCAACAGAAGAACAAATAATCCAAAAAATATATTGGTGCGCAGAGATGAATAGATTAACTCTTAAATTAAAAAACAAGGAAGACTCACACTACTATCAAATTTGGAATAGATGGTATACATGGATTGGAAAACAAGGGGAAAAAAATAGATAATAAATATATCGAGAGATTAAAATTAGTAAAATTACACCGTCAACATAAAAACACCATGGTAAATGGAAATAAATGTATATATATGACTATATATTGTATTGTTATAGATAGAAAGCCTTTGCATAGTAAATAATAGAACAAAAATAATACTGAAATGTACTTTGATTTTAGTTTTAAGATTGTTTTTACGACTTTTGACTTTTTTGTCTTTTATCTGTTTATATTTAAATAAAGTTGATTTTAAAACTTAAAAAAAAAGAAAAGAAAATAAGACATTTTTAAAAAGCATTTGACATCTCTTGAGACTGCCAATTGAAATCTTGCAAATGGAGCACTGAACTCTCACAAGACTTAATAATCTTCCTTTACTGGATGTTAAGCAAGCAATGTAGTCATTTACTCTGTGCTTTCAGGACATGAAGTAAAGCTTAATGCTGTGTCTTCTCAATTACTGTTCCAAATCTTCCCTTTGATGAGGATAACAGAGTATCTTCCCCATGCTTTCAGAGAGACTCTACCCCTTGAATCAAATCTTTGGCTAAACTAGCTTGTTTTTCTGTATTTGTTAACTCTCTAATGTCTGCACCATTGTTCCTTTCTCTGTATCAGGATAGTGCCTCCATATTGTCTGTGATAATCTATAAATCCATATGTGGGTTCCTTGGCACTCTTCTTGATCATATTTGCCAAAATTTAGCAATAAAATGCCAAGGACAAAAATACAGTTTTCCTTGGGTATCTGTGAGGGCTGGGAATGATGTAACATGGTGCAATATAATCTCTGCAGCTTTTACACTTGCATTGTGATATCAAGATGCATGTTTCATCCTTTTGACAAAAGCTCAGTTTGTTATTGTTGTTCCTGCAATCTTCCTTCAAGAAGATTTTTATATTCCCGGTCTTTAAAATATTTAAATTATTAACATTTCCTTTAATTAATAATTATGTGCCTTCAACTCAGTCTTGACTCCTGGTAATTGCCTGGATAAACCCCTACAGTTTTCTTGGCAAGATTTCCCAAACTGGGGTGCCCTGGCCTTCTTGTGGTTGAGGGAGGGGAGAAGGACTGGCTGAAGGATATCCACCTGGCCTCATTCCTAAGGCCAGACTAGAATTCACAATGTGACATTAAAATGGTTTTCCGTGTTTCCTTCAATGACTCCAAAATATCTAGGAAAGCTGGAAAAATAAATAGCAGTTTCTTTCTACTAATCTATGAAAAGCAAAGCTATGTAAACACACTATACAATTGCTCTAGCAAGATGTTTATGGAAAAATGTGTGCAACTATACATACAACTCAGAGATATCTTAAGAAGAGTGCTGTACACAACAATTTTCCAAAACTGGCATGTACAGTGATTTCCTCAATTTCAGACAACCTTGAATCAAATAATGGTTAATATTTGCATTGATGGTTGGTGTTGGCTTCAAGGTGACATGTTGCTCTGAAAATACAGTTAGAATATATATATTAAATTAAAGTATTGCATATCTACCAATACATTATACAACCCAACGCAACATTTGCCTCTGAGATTTCTGGCATTTCTACGTAGGTGTTTGATGACTGCAATTGCTGACAGCTCTGCCTGGAACTGTGATACAAAAGAGCTTTCAGTATGTTAATGTCAATGCAATAAATGTGTTTTTTTCCATCTGAGATGTACAGCGTCTCAGGAGCCAGCCAAAACCTACTCCATATTCCATGCCCTCAAAGTCATGTTACTGACAGATTTCCTAATCAATTTTTACCACTGTCCATTTAAAAGCTATTTGCGAAGCAACCTCGTTTCTCTTTTACTGATATTTATTCCACATTTTCTGTAAAAACTTTGCAGCATTTCATACCCATTAAGCATTACTAGACTAGTGGGTTCCAGCTCTGGCAAATTGGCCCTGCTCGGACACTAGATGGAGGTCGGCAAGAGGCCACTTTTTCCTCTCAAACAAAATCTACTTTCAAGGAGGGACAGTATTAGCAAATGACCATGAAAGTTTTAAAAACTATAGTAGAGCATCACACAAGAAGGCAACAAAATTATTGTTGCTGCTGTTTTCTGCTCCTACATCAGTGGTGGGTTGCTACCAGTTCTACCTGGATTGGCGAACTGGTAGCGGCGGCAGTAGGGGGCTCCGCCCACACATGCCAGACACTTCTGCGCATGCGCAGAAGCATCATTCACGCGCGTGCGCACATACAAGCAAACCAATAGCAACAGGTTTTGCAATCCATTCCTACATCCACTGAAGGAATGTATAATTTAAAATTAACCAAAATGTTATGGACGCTATTTAGAAAAACATTTTGAATGAGTGTGAATGAGGGATGGAAATCAGTAACTTTTAGTTGTTAGTATACAACTCCAGTAATTTCTAATGGAGGTGAGGCTAATATTTAGAAGAATTCCCAGTTCTGAAGCAGACCATAAAGAACTAGATTGATTCTTAATCTAAGTGAGAAGATACTTTTGGATCCAGAAATGATACAAGCCAATCTTTTGCCCAGCAAAAATTCCTGGTATGCCAGCAGAAGCAACGTACGTAACAGGAAATTGGGAGAAGTTGGACTTTAAACCCAATCTGACAGATTCTTCCAATGTACATATTGGCTCGTGAGCCTGAGACATGAAGTAATTGAGCAAGTTGTGGCAAGCCCAGCTTCAGAATGTCTTTAGGCAATCAAGGGGAAGGGAAGAAGATACATCTTCTAGCCATGTGCTTAGAGATGGAGATGGAAATCTCTTGGCCATCTCAAAAGTCTTCTGGAAAGCCACATAACCTCATGGCTAACTCAATGGAAACATTCTACTGGGAGAAATTGTTTGAGCCTTCATCCCAAGAAAAATGAAACACTTGTGAAAGCCAAGCATTGGATTACCTGGACCAAGATTCTTTGTCCATAGCAGAAGCTTCAAACCCTCAAAGTGGGCACAAAATATTCTTCTACTTGAGACACAGCAACGAAGTTACTAATCACGGCACTCAGAGATGGTCGTATTATTTCCACTCCTGTGGAAGAAAATCATTAAAAACCACACTAAATGGTTTAAAGCTTGGCAAGACACTTGGCTTCAAGGAATGGGCTCATGGAACATGAAGAAAATTGACTGGAAAGGATTCCTTTGCATGCTTTAACTTATTGCATGATTATTATAAAGAACCCACTTATTTTTCATGGAACATATGTCTTGTTCTCAGAAACAGCGGGACTTTCTAAGGAGTCAACTTCATGCTTGTCTAACCTATACTTTAGTTTAGGCTATTTTATTGTCATTGCACATTGTACAGTGAAATTAAATGCCACCTTCAGTGTACATTATAACTATAAAAATAAAAACACAAATATACATCCTTTACATTCTATATAATTGAAATTGAAAACCCAATATTGCACTATGCTGTAGAATTCAATATGGTTATTGCCCTGGGATAGAAGCTGTTTTTCAGCCTATTTGTCCTTGTTTTTTATTATCCTGTACTGTCTGCCAGATAGTAATGGTTCAAAAAAAGGGTACCCAGGGTGAGATGGATCTTTAAGAATGTTTTGAACTTTCTTAAGGCAGCAGGAGCTATAAAGCTCTTCCAAAGAGGGGAGGGGAGAGGGCCACCAATGATCCTCTGGGCAATGACGTTGACCAGTGGTGAAATCTAAAATTTGTTACTACTAGTTCTGTGGGTGTGGCTTGGTGGTGGTGGGGTAATGTGACTGGGGATAATGTGACCTCTTTGGCGAAGAGGTTGTAAAAAAACACTTTCAAAAGGCTCTGACGATCCCAGCTGAGTTGCCTGATCGGCAGAGACTTTTTTTCTTTTAAATGCCTCTGACGATCAGGCAACTCAGCTTGGATCATCAGAGGCATTTAAAAGAAAAAAAGTCTCCACCAATCAGGCAACTCAGCTTGGATCGTCAGAGGCATTTAAAAGAAAAAAATGGTTTTTTTCTTTTAAAAGTCTTTGACAATCCCAACTGAACCACACGATCATCAGAGGCTTTTTTTTTTACTTTTAAAAGTATTTTTTCGGCCAAAGAGGTTGTAGAAAAAATTATTTTAAAAATAAAAATAAAAAAGCCTCTGATGATTGTGCGGCTCAACTGGGCATGGGGTTGGGGCGGGGGGCAGGGATTTTGGCTACCAGTTCTTCAAATCACCCACCTCCATTGCTACCGGATCGGGCGATCTGGTCCGAACTGGGAACATTTCACCCCTGACATTGACCCTCTGGAGTGCTGTCCTATCTGCCACTGAAATTGGCAAACCATAAACAGATGCAGTAAGTTAAAATACTCTCTATGGTGCAGCAGTAGAAGACCACCAGCAGTATTTCATTCAGTTGTTGTTTCCTGAGATGTCTGTAGCACAAAGATGCCGTTTTTCTTAGTCAGGTGCTTGTGACATTGGCTTCATCTCCTCTTCAGCCTATAGTGGAAACATCTCAAAATAATCTGTTCTATTTTTAAAGTTACTTTGCCATGGACCTGAGCCATTATATTAGATTGGCGTTACGGCTGATAATATGGTCAGAGACTGGGATATGCCAGATTCAGATTATTGAGATACACCCTTCCCCTGTAGGCACTCCAGCTACCACCTCAGGTCACTTTGAACTTGACTATTGGAGAGATCTGGCTTCTGCAGAGACACTTGACCGTGAAAACTCAGACTCACATTTTCCAAGGTACTTCTCGGGTCTTACACTTCATAGCTCATGAATATAGCAGTAGCAATAGCACTTAGACTTATATTTTGTTCATAGTGCTTTACAGCACTGTCTAAGCAGTTTGCAGAGTGAACATATTGCCCCCAACAATCTGGGTCCTGACCTTGGAAGAATGGAAGACTGAGTCAATCTTGAGCAGGTGAGAATCAAACTCTTAGCAGTGGGCAGAATTAGCCTGCAATACTGCATCCTAAGCACTGCACCAATATGGCCCTCTTGTCTGTTGGTGGGTCTATTAGCAAGAATTATAATATAGGTTATGTGTGGCTCTACTATTTACATCATTTTTATTATTTCTGGGAAATAACTCATGAATACTACAACTGAGTGGTCTATATTATTGGTATATCATGCCGCTGCTGTGTTTGTGGCATTTTGCTGCTACCTATGCTGCCCTCAACATTGTTGTATTGAGGGTGGAGGGAAATGGATAAACAATTTTCCTACTCTACTCTAGCTTTGATGGCACCAGGGTCAAGGTATCAGTTATTGTTCTTTCATATGGAACCATCCCAATTGCATTCATAGGATACTTCCAAGTACTTCTGACCAGAGGTGGGTGGCACATGAATTAACAACTGGTTCACCCGAAAATGTGAGTGCACCTTCCATGCATGTGTTCTGCTCATACACGCAGCTTGCACGCATGCACGCAGCTTTAAAAACATGGCTAAATAGAATGCCTGAACTGGTCCAGACTGGCAGCAGCCCACCACTGCTTCTGACCACAAGTTCACAGCTAGATTTCTTGGTGGCCACTATTTCTATACAACATGAATAAAAGGATGCATCTAATTTGCTTTCTCTTGCTCAGATCTTCAATATTGACAACTTCTTCATACCTAGGCTAATTCTGCCTCCATAATCTTGCCAGGAACTCATCTCACCAAATGCCAAAAGTGGATGTATACTGTATGGGATCGGAAACAAATTGAGACAGTTGTGATGCAGGACATTTTGCAGATTAAAGCACTAGTGAAGCTTCAAGCAGTCACTTCGAACTTTGAGAGAATGGCCAAGGAAGGCAATGGATATTAGGCATGGATATTAGTGCTCAATAACAGAATGTCAGATGAAAGTAGAGAAAGGACACATTGCAAACCCCAAAAATATCCTTGCAAAAATGTTTTCCCAATGTTCTTGCTCCATAAAGTCCCTTCTCTGCACTTCCACCTTAGAAGTCGTCTATCTGAGCTACATTCCGAAGAATGCTAGACCGATGTTCATAAACATTCTAAATGACAGGTGCACAGGTGCAGAATGAAGTGTCTCTGCCACACCCATCATCTATTAAATAGACTATTTTAACACCCTTTTAAAAGGGTTCTACCATTTAAATTAAATTAAATTAAATTTAGAAATAGCCTGAATGATCAAAGACACATAGGACATCTGCATATGTGATTTGTCACTCAGGCAACATGCCTAATCTTACTCTACTGTATGTTAAGGAGAACAATTAATTGGGTTATTTTTTTTCCTGCTATCTGGAAGGGAAATGAAAACACGGGACACCACTAATTATTTTCTTTAACTAGTCCTGCATTAAATTTCTACAAACACTATCACTGGATCATTGTGTTCCGGTAGCAGGATGGGGTTCAGCCCAGGGGTGGGTTCTACTTACCTTTACTACCGGTTTGCAGTGGGGCCGTGTGCATATGCTCGCTTCGCTCATGCTCGCTCTTCTGCGCATGCGCAGAAGCATTTTGATGATGTCGGGGTCGGTGGGTGGAGCCTCCTGCCAGTTTTACTACTGGTTCTATAGAACCAGTGCGAACCAGGGGCAACCCACCACTGTTTCAGCCAGTATTGCAGCAGAATATATGCTGATATTCCCCCCCCCCCCCCCCCCCCGATTCAATGACTGGAGGATGCCATGTTAACGAGGCCTTGAGGAACATCCTGAGAAGGAATATATTATAGAGATAAAGAAAGTAGCAAGAAAAATACTGCCATCTGCTATAAAACTGCCCTCCTTAGAATTTCATGTGGGAGATTTTACTACTGCAATAAAAGTCCCTACTAGGGCTGATGGGAAAATACTATGAGCTATTTTATTGTGACCCGTTGAAATTCTGACCGTAAAAGTTTATTTACTGAATAAAATCACAATTGGTTTACACAATTTGCACAACATTTTAGTCCATAAGTCATGGTTTACAACCATCGTGACTGAGTTTACCCAAATTGCTAAAACCAAATCAAACAATCTGCAATGCAATCTGTGAGCCAATCTACTGAGTCCATAAACTCCAAGTTAGCTAAAAATGAGGTGAGCAACCTTGTCTCCTACAGAGATTTTGGATCACAATTCCCATAATCTCTGAGCAATGGCAAAGCTGGGGCTGTAATAGTCAGCATCTGGACAGTAGTGTCTGCAGGGAGTCAAAAGGAAGGATCAGTGTGATGCAAGCTCTGTTTTACCATTATGACTATTTTCTATGAGCTTTGAAACATCCCTGTCTCCCACACCCCACACACAAAGAGGTAGAGCTTGCAGTGTGATGTTGCTTTTGTCATTCTGAAGCCTTTGGACACTGCTGTAATTAGAAAACATAGATATTTATATTTCCCAGTGAAAGAAAAATGTCATGAACTTCTCTGAAATTTGCAGTTCAGTTCTCAAGTAAAACAACTTCCTAAACATGAAGGATTGTGGGGTTGGTGACAAGGAATATTTGAGAAGTCTGGACCTACCAGCATGTCACTGCTCCTGGTCAGACTCTAATCATACATAGAGGAAATTTTAACCACATGGGAACAGTTTGAATCACATGGAGAAAGTTAAATTACTATACTGAATGTACTGAAATAATCCTGAATCCAAGAAGTAATCCTGTATATGAAATCTGTTTTTCTTTTGACAACCCTGTCATCCCTTGCATCAGGGTGGAGTCGAGATGACTTAATGGAGCTGAGCATTTACTGGCTGGATGCCCTTCTTGATGCCTAAGTGGTGTTCACAGCAGATATTTTCCCTTTGTGCACACAGAGAGAAATATCTGCCACTACCTCACAGCCTTCTGATTGTGAGGCGAGAGCTCCACCTCTAGGCCACCATGCGGCTCAATCCTGAAGATGACAAATATATGAGGGTTTTGTTTTGTTTTTTGCATAGTAATTGGTGGTGAAATATTATTTCTAACTACTTTCAATTCTAGAAGAGAACTTTGTTTAATGGAAAATGTCATAATTTGGCTCAAACGTGTTCTGTTTTCATGAGATAAGGCTTAATAAAGTTAGCAGTTGCCCCAAATATTAAGAGTGAAATAGCAGAAGGTAGTCAGGGAGCATATGGCTTTTGCTGAGCCCCAAAAGAAAATTTGGAGAAACTAAATAATTTTTTCCAAACATCCCCTGAAAAAGGATCAAAGTAGAATTTTCCTAATATTTCAGGCCATTCCAAGAAACCACAAAATTAAACTTGTAGAATGGCAGCAGGTGATTTTCCTTGTTTTTCCTGAAATATTTTTTCCATTGTTCAGAAGGCTTTCTCTGCTGCACCAAAGTAAATGAAGAACAGATGTTGAAGAATCATTGCAACATTCTATGCAGAAGATTGATGACTAATGTGCATGTGTTGTCACTTTTGAACAACTTGGCTTTTAATAGGAAAATCTTAAAAAATGAATCAAGACAAAATGCCAGCAAGACCGCAATATTTTTTTTCCAGAAATGTTCAAGGCAATTCATGAATTGTGGTGCATCATACAACCTGCAGATGGGAAGATTCAGATCACTGAACCTGCTTGTAGAAAACAGCAGGAACCCAAAGTCCAACCAAGGCAGAAAACAGCAGGACGTTCTGGCCCCAGAGATGTTCATCTGGGAAGTAACTCTTTTCTGAGATGGATGCAGGTCAGCCACAACGATGGAGAATATTTCTGGGTTGTGCTATGAAGTTGGATGATAACTCATGCCCTAAAATCATGGCCTCCCACTGATTTAAAGTGTAATTTAGCTTTGTTGGTAATAACTTCCCTAACCAGGTGTCCTCCAGATGTGTGGGTCTACCACTGTTTTGAGTCTCAATGCTAGTAGTTCATCACCTCCAGAGGGTCAGGTACTGGGCCATCTAAGAACTTAGCTGTTCATTTCAGCCAATGAAATGAACAGATTAACGCTAAGAATAAAAGATGAATCTGTGTATTTCATGGGAAAGATTCTATGTATGGATAGAAAAGAATATGAATAAAAGTTCATAGATAATAGATAGATAAATGATATAGATAATAGAAAGTTAAATGAGGGATAAGACAAAAAAGAAACAGAAACTCAGATGATACCAGAGTAAATGGAAAAGGGAGATGGGGGGCGGGGAAGAAAGAAGATTATAAATATAAATGTACAATTATTGGGTAAAATGGGAAAGAAATTGAAAAGAAAGTATATATTATTAGAAAATTGGAGTTGCTCGGATACCAAATAAGGGAAATATTGCACAACAAAGGAGAAAGAAAGGAGAGAGGAGGAGAGGGAGAGAGAGGAATGAAAGAAAGGGGAAGGAGAGGAAGAAAGGATAGGGGACAATAGCAGGAGAGAAGGTGAGAAAGGGGGGAAAAAGGGGAGGAGTGGGGGAGAGGAAGGGGAAGTAGGGAGGAGAGAAGAGGAGGAGGAAGAAAGTAGAAGTGGAGAGGAGGGAGGGAGTGGAAAGAAAGAAGAGGGAGAAGAAGGTTTGTTGTGAAAAGAGGGAAAAGAGTGGGTAGAAGAGCGACCCCAAATGGGATTAAAATGTCTTATTTTTATGCTTTCGTTAGAAAATATATATATATGTATGGTCAACTATGGATAAGAGAATGTACACTTACAATATGTGTAGCCGGTCTAGCCTGATCCCTTCTAATTTTAAAATCTTTTAAGAGTTTTTTAGACTTGATTCATTTTTAATATTTATCTGTTTTAAATTTTCAGCCAAATTTATATTTGTTTTTATAATATTTTAACTTTTATGTACTGGTTTTTATTCAGCTGTTCACCGCCCTGAGTCCGTAAGGAGAAGGGCGGTATATAAGTCTAATAAATAAATAAATAAGAAATAAAAATCAAAAACTTTTTTTAAAATAAAGAAAGAACTTGGCTGAAGCTTTTCCCAAACTCCACATTGCAGCGGGGAATTAAATTGCCTAAATCAGTTCAATGATAGTTAAGGCTGCAGCCCACATTTTATGCACCTCAGCTGAAAATAAGTGGCTTTTCTCTTTTACTTTCAGGGGAGACTCCAGCCTGCAATACTTAATGTTTTATGTTGGGGCCATGTGGCTCTTGGCAATTGGCATTTCCACCATTCCTGTCTAGAAAACTCTAGCTCCCAAAAGAGAATACAAATACCAGGTTTGGGAAAACTACTAGATCAGGCGGGTCCAACTTTGGCAACTTTAAGACTTGTGGACTTCAACTCCCAGAATTCCCCAGCAAGTCCATACAGCTTGAAGTTGCTGAGGTTGAGAAACACTGCTTGCTTTGAGTGCATTTGTAACAAGCTGCTCAATTTTCAGTAAATTTTCGAGGAAGATTTAGGGAGGAGAAGACGTCTCCTATAACAACATGATTTTCAACCACACAAACTTCTTTTGGCACAGACATCTGGAATCTAGCAGAACTAACACCAGCTGCTTTCAATATTGTGCATAATTGTTAATCATAAACTCTTCTGACAAAGCCATATATCAGCAAAAACAGTCTTCACGAACTACTGATTTTACATGTTCTTTTGTTTTTCTCTCTCTGGGATAGCAATACAATGGAGCAAAATGCTCTTTATATTAATTTAATTAGAAAATTAGTGGCTGGAGATTTTAGCAGCTACTGAGAGCAAAAACAGAGAGATGAGGGAGACCAAACATTTTTAAAAGGAGGAAAAATAAGTCACACTCTGAAATTAATTTGAACTTTATAAAATTTCTTTACCAGTCTAATTTGTTGAAGAAAACAATCAGTGAAGAAAACACAGTAACAATTGTGACTCAGCTTTAGACAGTAAAGGGCAGAGAAATATGCAAACAAAAATAATATCCGAATTATAAATATGCAGACCACCAACAACTACAACAACAAAATTAACAAGTCAGTCATTTGATCTTTTGAAACAAGGGGATTCTCATTGTTCTCAGTCTGGGACAGCTGTGTTGGCTGGGGATGATAACCTTATTTTTTTTAACATTTCTGAAAGATTTCTTTGCCAGACCAATTCTTGAATACAGCTCATCCGCCTGAAATTCACACTGTATATCAGATATTAATATGATTGAGTGGGTCCAGAGGTATTTCACGAGAAGAGTACTCCACTCCTCTACTCACAATAGAATCCTCTATGCCACCAGACTTGAAATTCTGGGCTTGGGCAATCTGGAACTGCCTGCGGTCTGATCTAAGCATAGTACACAAAATTGAAACTCAAGGTAAACTGCTCCAAACTCGATTGAAGAAAATACAACTTCAGCAGCAGAGTGGTCAATGAATGGAATGCTTTACCCGATTCCATTGTTACATCCTCAAACCCACACAGCTTCAACCTCAAACTGCCTACCGTGGACCTCACCCCATTCCTAAGTGGTCTGTAAAGGGGGGCATGCATAAGTGCACGAGTCTTACTGTCCCATTTATCTGTACTTACTTCCTTTGTTTATGTTTATACCTATACCTGCTATCTTGTACATGTTTGACAAACAAACAAACAAACAAATAATGTATGTGTGTGTGTGTGTGCATGTGTGTGTGTAATAAAATGTTGTCGTTTAGTTGCTAAATTGGGCCCGTTCTTCACAATCTCATGGACCACAGCATTCCAGACTCCCCTGTCTTCCACTGTTTCCTGAGTTGCCTAAATTCATATTCATTGTGCTGATGACACTATCTAACCATCTCATCCTCTGCCTGTCCCCTCCTCCTTTCATCTTCAATCTTTCCCAACATCAGGGTCTTTTCCAATGAGTCCTCTCTTCTCATTAGGTGGCCAAAGTATTGGAACTTTAGCTTCAGTATCTGTTGTTCCAAAGAACAATAGGGATTGATTGTCTTGTGTAATGATAGAAGAGTTCAGATTTGTTGTATGTAGTATATGATTGAATGTGTGTGTATGTTTGGAGAATCCGGAAGCGGTGTGGTGGTACTGGCTGGGAAAAATGTCGGACTCCGATGTGCTCGGCAAAATCCAGCCAGACGAACCATCTTTAGACCGAAGCTGTCCTGTAGGGACAGCAAAGAAAGAGAGGCAGCTCATTGTGTAAAGAGGGACAGGCAAGTCCCTTGGATAGCCCGAAAAACTCTCTCCGAGCCAGTGATGGGGGTTGGCAATCAGAGGGAATCGCCATGAAACTGGAGCCTCTGGAGGAAGCGATGTGCAGGAGGGAAGATTTGGACAGAGTGCTGATGTTGGGTGAGTGATTGGCTAACCCACAGACGATAAAAAGAAAATTCTAAATATTTTCAACTACTAAACAATTACTAAAATTACCCCAGCATGGAAATTGCAGCTAAATAGTGGTGGGGGAGATGGTGGATGGAAAGAGAAAGTGAGAATAACAAGTGAGAATGACAATAGAAGAACCTGAATAAAGAATTAAACTTGATTGACAAATGGAAATGGAAATCTGGAACTTGGATTCAATTTGGATTGGATTATAAACTGATTGGTGATATGTAAAGGTGAAAGAAGATGTGAAAACTGGATTTTTTCTCTTTTATGACTCGGTAAACACAGATGTGGATTACAAATAAAATGGCGATTTGTTAATTAGAGAAGTGGAACTGTGGATGATAGAGAGACATCTGCAGGAGAAGGATGAGCATGACATGGAATTGTTTTACTTTTAAAACCTTGAACTTAAAAAAAAAAAAGATAACTGGTAAGAACTAAGGAGGATACATTTTGCCTACAAGAGGACAGACTTTGATGATTATAAAAGAAGGACCTTAATGTGATTTAAAACTAGAATAACTCAACCCGGAAAGAATAAAATGGAACAAGAACTTAATGAGCTGATAAAGACAATGTGTTTGGAAATAAAAGAAATGATTATAAATTTGCATGGAAAATCGAAATCTGAGGAGACAAAGACAGAACTAGAATGCACTGAAGATGAAAAGGAAGTGACTAATGAGAAACAAGAAAGAGAGATGGATAATGAAGAAGACAAAGACAAAGAAACTGACTATGGAAAATTAAACAATTGTAATATTAAATATGGACAAAAAGAAAAGAAACAAAAAAGGAAAAGAGGATGGAACAGGGAAAATACAAAAAACTTAAATGATTATACTGAGATTACCCGCTCACATGCTACATGATAAAGAATGGGTTATATTTACGTTTACATTCAAGCAATGATTTCTAAATTTGCGCCACATAGTGAGAACAATATGTATGTTCCCTCATTGGTCGCCTTTTCCAGTGCTCATCTGACAGATTTGAGCTGAGGGGAGAAAATTTTGAGCTGAGCGGAGCCGACCGAGCTACGGAGAGGAATTTGCAGTCTGACTTCCTGAGCTTGTTCCCCTGGGTCCTAGAGCCCTTTTCACCACCCAAGGATCCCTGCCCCAGAGATTGTTGGGTGTGAGTCTCTCCTTTTGAGGTTGGACTCAATCTCAAAAGGAGAGACTCAGTTGGGCTTGCTGTTGATGTACCTGCCTCCCAGCTGTGTTACAACAGCCCTGCCTGTGCTGCTAGAGGCAGTAGCTGGGCTGGTGGTGGAGTTCCCCAGGCTTATGGTACTGGGGGATTTCAACTTGCTGTCACTTGGCGAACTGTCAGATGTGGCTTAAGAGTTCATGGCTTCCGTGACAACCAAGGACCTGACCCAAGTAGTTCAGGGTCCGACTCATAGGGGGAGACACACGCTTGACCTGGTGTTTCTCTCGGAACAGTGGAGACATGATCTGGAATTAAGGGGTATAGATGCTTCTCCCTTGTCGTGGTCAGATCTTTTCCTGCTGAGGTTGGACTTCAGGGCACCACTCCTCCATCGCAGGGAGGCAGAGCTGATTAAGTGGTTCCGCCCCAGATGCCTAATGGACCCTGAAGGGTTCCAGAGGAGCTTGGGGAATAACTGACTCCTTTGTCCACAATCCGGCCGAGACCCTGGTGGCTGCCTGGAATAGGGCGGCATCAGGGGCACTGGACCGGATTGTGCCTTTGCGACCTCTCCATGGTGGTGGATCCAGGAAAACTCCCTCGTTTACCGAGGAGCTCTGGGAGATGAAGCACCAGAAGAGACGTCTAGGGCGACGCTGGAGGACCAGTAACTCCGAATCTGACCAAACACTCTTAAGAGCCTTTATTAGGACTTATTTAGTAGTGATACGGGCGGCAAAATATTAGCATTTTTCCGCACTTATTGCATCCCCTGATTCGTGCCCAGCTACCCTATTTAGAGTGACACGCTCCCTCCTTGATGTAGGAGGAGCCCTTGAAGGGTAGAGCTGAGGAGTTTGTGCAGTTTCTATTGGATAAAGTCACTCAGATTCAAATGGACCTGGACTCTGATTGGGCAATTCCAACTGAGACGACGGGGGCAGGTCTTAGTCCTATTGTGTGGGATGAGTTTGAGCTGGTGACTCCTGAGGAAGTGGATAAGGCTGCAGGGGTGATGTGTTCCTCCATTTGTTTGTTGGACAAACAAGTCTCAGCCAGCAGGGAGGTGACACAAGGCTGGCTCCAGGCTTTAATTAACATGTCCTTAAGGGAAGGGTCCTTCCCGCAACCATTGAAGGAAGGCCCCTCCTCAAGAAGCCTTCCCTGGATCCAGCAGAATTAAAGAACTTTCGTCCACTCTCCAACCTACCCTTTGTGGGAAAGGTTGTAGAGAAAGTGGTGGCACTTCAACTCCTGCGGTCATTGGATGAAACGGATTATCTGGACCCTTTTCAGTCTGGCTTCAGGCCTGGCTATAGCACGGAAACTGCTTTGGTCACACTGATGGATGATCTCTGGCGAGCCTGAGATGGAGGTCATTCCTCCATCTTGATGCTACTTGACGTCTCAGCGACTTTCGATACCATTGACCATGGTATCATTCTGAGACGACTAAGGGAGTTGGGAGTGGGAGGCAGCATGTTACGGTTGTTCTCCTCCTATCTCTCTGGTCAGTTACAGTCGGTGTTGGTAGGAGGACAGAGGTCCACCCCTAGGCCCCTTGTTTGCGGGGTGCCTCCGTCCTCTCTCCCCTCCTATTTAACATCTACATGAAGCTGCTGGGTGAGATCATCTGACGATACGGGGTGAGATATTAGCAATACGCTGATGATACCCAGTTGTATATCTCTATCCCACGTCAATTCAGTGATGCAGGGGATGCGATTTCCCGGTGCCTGGAGGCTGTGAGGGTCTGGATGGGAGTCAACAGGCTCAGACTTAACCCAGACAAGACTGAGTGGCTATGGGTACTGCTTCCTAAAGACTATGTTGATTGTTGATCCTTGGTTCTGTGGGGGGGGGGGGGGAGAAATTGTCCCTCTCAGAACGGGCTCACAATTTTGGTGTCCTCCTAGACTCACAGCTAAGATTAGAGCAACATCTGACAGCTGTGGCTAGGGGGACCTTTGCACAAGTTCGCCTGGTGCACCAATTGTGACCCTACTTGGATCGGGAGGCTCTCCTCACAGTCACTCATGCCCTTGTCATCTCACAGTTAGATTATTGCAACACGTGCTACATGGGGCTACCCCTGAAAAGTGTTCGGAGACTACAGTTGATCCAGAATGCAGCCGCACGAGCCATAGTGGGTGCACCTAGATACATCCACATTACACCAATTCTCTGTGAGCTGCACTGGCTCACTATTGGTCTCCAGTCACAATTCAAGGTGTTGGTTATTACCTTTAAAGCCCTACATGGTTCAGGGCCAGGTTATCTTCGAGACCGCCTTCTACCACCTAGCTCCCAGTGATCGGAAAAGATTCCACAGAGTTGGTCTCCTCCGGGTCCTCTGTGAATAATACTATCCAAATATTTGTGCTTCATAATAAATAAAAGGATGACTCTCTGTGCTTTCTTTGCATAGAATTGGCTTACAATAATTTCACACATTTTTAAAATTTCACAAATTTTTAATTCTGACAATTCCAAACTTTCTTAATTCTAGCAACCTCCTTTTAGGTAGAAAAAAAAATAATTTTCTTTCTCTTGGTGAGAAATGACTTAAGAATCAGAAACAAAAAATCATTTACTGTACTCAGATTCTTACAGTGACAGTATTCTTTGCTGAAAATTGGATTAGATTTTATTGGATGCTGTGCATGAGAAAAAATATTTTTCTGCTTTCCTTGAAATTGCTAGATTTAATTTGTCAAAGGAAGTCATTCTGAAGCCCTTGTTTGCTTTCACAGAAATTAATATCCCAAACTGAAGGTAGCAAGGATGGAATGCCAGTGGCAATTTTGGAGACAGTTCATTCCATGAAAGGGAAGTTATGGTTCTCACCTCTCAAAAAGAACTTAAAATCTCCACATTCGTTCTTCTCTCCCTCCATTTTGCTGGCTTTGTTAAATTTAATTAGCTGGGGACTGATTTATTAATCCTCAAAGCAGAACAACTTCTATTTGTCATTTTATAATTGACATAATTTCTTTATCTTTACAAGCCTTTGCAGGAGATAATAGCCATTAAGTGATGTTATTCCCAGTTGCCTTCACCATGAAAACTGAAACAGCAGCGATCCATATCAGGAACATAAATACTTACCCACTTGTTCATTTACATTTCTGTTTAACTGTGAGTGGTTTTTTTTCTTTTTTTTTTTTAAATGAGTCAAGTTATTCTTTAAATTCTTTTAAATACAAACTGGACTAGATTTTTCAGAAAATGGCTCTCTCTCTGATGCCAACCCTTGGGATCAGCTGACTGCCCCTGACAAAATGCTTGGTGAAGAATGTTGCATTGAACACATGATCATAGATGACCCTCACTCTGTCAAGGACCTTGGAGTACTCATCTCAAATGATCTAAGCCCCAGAGCTCATTGTAACAGCATTGCCAAAAAAGCATTAAGAGTTGTTAACCTAATTTTGTGAAGCTTCTTCTCCGGTAACACTGTACTGCGAAGTAGGGCATACAAAACCTTTGCCAGACCAATTCTTGAATACTGCTTGTCTGCCTGGAATCCACCCTATATATGGAACATTAATACAATTGAACGGGTTCAGAGGTATTTCATGAGAAGAGTATTCCAGTCTTCTGCTCACAATATAATATCTTATGCCATTAGGCTTGAAATTTTCAACTTGGACAACCTTGAACTACGCTGCCTGTGGTCTGACCTAAGCATAGTACATAAAATTATCTGCTACAATGTCCTACCTGTCAAAGACTATTTCAGCTTCAACCGCAACAATACACGGGCAAACAATAGATACAAACTCAAGGTAAACTGCTCCAAACTCGATTGCAGAAAATACGACTTCAGCAACAGAGTGGTCAATGCCTGGAATCCACTACCTGGCTCCATTGTTACATCCTCAAACCCCCATAGCTTCAACTTTAAACTGTCTACTGTGGACCTCACCCCACAGGTCTGTAAGGAGGCGTGCATAAGCGCACCAGCGGGGCTACCGTCCCTGTCCTACTGTCCCCATTTATTTGTACTCATTTCCTGTGTTCATGTCTATGTTTATACTTAACCTGTTATCTCGTACATGTTTGAAAAACTAAATAAATAAATAAATAAATCCATGTTGCAACCTATTAGCTGCTTTGAAGAGAAAATACTTTGAATCTGCTTTTCAGACGGGTTGAGAAAAAGTTGCAAATAGAGTTAGGGGACATGGCATAAAAAAGATGTTGCCAAAGGATATCCATGCTATGGTTAAATGAAAAGATGGGAAGGCTCTCCATCTCAATTCACAGATAATTCAACAGGTTCAATGGTGGCCAAGGTTGAAAGTTGGCATATATGTTATTTATCAATGTTAGACAGCCTCTGTGTGTTTTGGCAGTCACAAAGAAACATAAGATGCATTTCCCTTCTAACCAGAATTGATCCCTTACATTTTTCAACTTAAGATTCTTTTACAAATATCTTTTTGACAACCAATTTGATCCAATGATTAAAGACACCAGGGTAAAAACTGAGAGACCCTGAATTCTAGTCCCACCTTAGGCACTAAGCCGGCTGGGTGAACTTGGGCCAGACACTCTCTTTTAGCCCTAGGAAGGATGCGTTGGCAAACCAATTCTGAAAATACTACCAAGAAAACTGTAGGGATTTATCCAGATAGTCACGAGGAGTCAATACTGGCTCAAAGGCACCAAAACAAAACAATTTAACCCAAAAAACAGTTTATGCATTAAGGGTTTGGTAATACATAAACTATAGGGATGCGGTGGCTCAGTGGCTAAGATGCTGAGTTTGTCAATTGAAAGGTCGGCAGTTCAGCAGTTCGAATCCCTAGTGCTGCATAATGAGCTCCCATTACTTGTCCCAGTTTCTGCCAACCTAGCAGTTCGAAAGCATGTAAAAAATGCAAGTAGAAAAAATAGGGACCGTGCACCTTTGGCATTTAGTCATGCCGGCCACATGACTACGGAAACATCTTCGGACAGCGCTGCCTCTTCGGTTTTGAAACGGAGATGAGCACTGCCCCCTAGAGTCGGAAACAACTAGCACATATGTGTGAGGGGAACCTTTACCTTTATCTTAATACATAAACTGCCAGTGACAACAAAAGATGAATGAATGAGGAGATAGGACAAGTCCACCTGCAAATGTGAAATATATATATATATATCACTGAGCAATTTAAAGCTCTTCTGGCCCTTATTGAAACAGAGGAAGTTGAAGAGGAGTGGGGGAGAAATTTTTATTTCCTCAGACTGATTTTCATTTCAAATATTCTCACCCACTGCAAGATATGAAAAGTGAAAAGTTGGATAAGGCTAGTGGTAGAATGCTGCCAGTTTAACAACTGGTTCGGTGAGCGCACTTCGCGAACGCCTAAGATGCTTTCAGGCAGCGCTGAAAATGGAGCGCTGAAATTTAGAAGCTCAGCTGCTTACCTTCCAGGTCAGCAACAGTAAGTAGAACAGTGAGGGGGTGAATCAGCTGTGCTGCATGATTGAAATGAGCTAAAACACAGGAAATAAAGGACAGGATAGAGGGGAGCAGGTGCGCAAGGCCAATTGATAGTCGGCACTATTGGTTCACCGAACCAATCTGAACTGGCTGAATTCCACCTCTGGAAAATGTTGAACTGAGGCGATTTGGAACTGGAAACTGAGATCCAAGAGCTGGAATCAGCAATATTTTAAATCCTATGGCTGCATAGTTATCGCCTACCCACCTATCACCCATCTCTTTACTTTCCTTGCAAGGGTCATGGCATCAGAGATTTTAAGATCTCTCTTTCTCTGCCATAGCAGAGGAGGTCCAGTCGATCCTTGAAGGTCTGAAATGCCTTCTCAAGGCACACACTACAGGTAGTCCTTGCCTTACAACAGTTCTCTTAGTGACCATTTGAAGTTACAGTGAATGTGAAAAAAAAATGACTTATGATCATTTTTCACACTTGTGACCATGCCACAGGGGTGGGTTCTACTTACCTTTACTACTGGTTCGCAATGGGGCCACTTGGTGGGCGGAGCCTCCCACCAGTTTTACTGTCGGTTCTATAGAACCGGTCCGAACCGGGGGCAACGTACCACTGCCATGGCAGCATCCCAATGGTCACCTGATTTATATTCGGATGCTTGACAACTAACTCATATTTGAGGGTTGCAGAGTCTTGGGGTCATGTGATCACCTTTTCTGACCTTCTGACAGGCAAAGTCAATGGGGAAGCCAGATTCATTTAACAACCATGTTGCTAATTTAACAACTGCAGGGATTAATAACTGTGGCAAGAAAAGTGATAAAATGGGGCAAAGCTCACTTAACAAATTTCTCACTTAACAACATAAATTTTGGGCTCAATTGTGGTCATAAGTTGAGGACTACCTGTATTTCACTTTAAATAGCTTGCTATTTTTTTAAAAAAAAAATAGTAAAACAAGTTCAGTTTCACAGGTAATAATAATTAATCTCACGCTCATCTCTTATGTAAACATTAGCATAAATTGGAACATCTGTTTGAAATCTTTATTCACACTCCAAAACCCGGAAGTTTATTTTCATGAACCATAATGAATTATTTCTGTGCCTTGATGAACTACACATCGTTTGTTAGTTAGTTTGTTTGCTTGTTTGTTTTGAAAATTAAAACATCACAGGTTTTTGGTGGTGAAAGGTGTTTGACACACTGAAGAAACATGTAAATAAAATAATAAAAATAAAAATTCTGAATTCTGAATCACTTTACAGTTTCTCTCGGTAAAAAGATGCCTTGTGGAAAAACAGTTAAACAGAGTGAAATGCCTGAAGAGACACTGAGCAGGAAATGTCTCGTAAGTCAAATGACAAATTAAAGAACAATATCTTGCTAAAAACAGACATAGGTTTATGGAATTAATGGAATCAAAATGGGATTGGAACAGGAGTGGGTTCTACTTACCTTTACTACTGGTTTGCAGGGACTGTGCACGCGCGCTTCTGCCCATGTGGCGCAGATCACCCATGATAATGTGGTGGGTAGGAGGAGCCTCCCACCAGTTTTACTACCATTTCTATAGAACCGGACCGAACTGAGAGCAACCCACCACTGGATTGGAAGTCAAGATAGATTTTTAAGTTATACCTACTTGAGTTGAATGACTTCTATTCCTTAAATGGGTACAGAATGTGAATTTTAAAGCGAGACTTTTGTGTGTGTGTATGTGAATTGTATTGTATTGATCTCTGTTCAGCTCTTCCACAGTGAAATGAAAATCTTCATGGACCTGAATTCTTGCAATGTCCTTACGTGATAGACAGTCTAGCAGTGTTTTTACCAACTGAAGGATAATTTTCTTAATAATAAAAGAAGAAATTATATTATGTAATTATATCCCCATGCACAATGTTAGATCAAAGCATTATAAACTCCAATTTACATTGGGTTCATAATCAGGATATAAATTGCTGCAAAATTTTACATCAGAATTCAATCTTTTCCCCTTTGTATTGAGCCCTGACAATAATTGTATGCTCTACCCCATTGTAAGTATTACAGTGTAATAAGGAAGCCAATTTAATGTAACCTGACAACATAATATTTTCTCAGAAAAAGCACAGGGATTATTTCCAAGAAAGCATGAATGGAACACTATATCACAGTTGCTTAGATTGGACTTTCAGCTGCGTTCTTTGAATTGTGTTTCTGCACCTATTTTCCTGAAAGTAAAATTTATTGGATTCACCAGAGACCAACTTTAGAGTAGATTTATGTTGTCTTGATGCTGTTATATAATTCTTCCTCTAATTGTGTTTTTGTACCCTGCAGAAATAGATGAGAAGAGAATGAACAACAACTCCCAAGATGAAGTAAGTTAATTGCAATTTAAAAAATAAATAACTCTTGCATTGTCTGACAAACATTCAGAAATGTCTTAATTCTTTCCTTGTACTGCAACGGAGATATTAATTCTTAAATTGTCTGTTGGGACATACGGCGGGTGGTGGTGGTGGTAGAAGACACAGTCAGCTCAATGACATGTATTAAATCACTTATTTATTATTAATGAATGTCATTTATTAAATAAAGTCAGTACAATATTTTCTTAATAGCGTTGCCCTCTAAAGTCTTTGCATGACTGGTTTCGCTTTGACTTAATTTGATCAATTTATTAAAGGCTGGATAGAATGCCAGAAAAATTTTCATCCATCTTTGTTTCTACAGACGGGTAATAAATATTTGAACTGAGATCAGAGGCTCATGAATAGGCTCATTCTGACACCTATCCTAGGGGGTTATCACATTTGAGATGCAAAAATTTAGACAGCCACTAGATGGCAGCAAAGATTTGGATTTTTCTGTATCTCTTTGTTGGCACCTAATGGTTATCTGGAACCATGACTTCAAAATTAATTTGAAATTATGAAAATTTTTCAGGGGGAAAAATTCTCAAATCAGTTAGATATGAAAAACATTTTCTAATCCCCTAAAGTCTGTATCCTTCCAATAATTACTAAAAAGAATTCATCCTCATTGTCATCATTTTAGCCATTGTCGATCCACTACAGGATGAAGGCCTCTTCTGCATGTTTCCATCCCATGCAGTCCTGAGCTTTCTTCTGTGAATTAGGCCCACAATATAAATAAAAATAAAAAGATTTAGGACACATGATATATGTTTGCTGAAAATTAAATCATAAATTATTATTGGTATTATTCTGTAAAAAGATGGAGACAGCAAAAAAGTTGCCGTGGCCTGTTCAATTTTCTAGCCATCTTGCTCTCCTTCCAGGTTATTTTATTCGATTCCTCTATTTTCTCCCTCCTCCATCATCGGTACTATATGTACAATCCTCATTGGACAAGTTTGGATGACATCCATCCCTGTTTAATGTCCTTCTTAAATAACAAATCTTCCACCAAATTGATTAACATTTTCCTTTTGTGTATCATTAATGCTGTTTTAATTATGCAAGGATTCATGCAAATTGAAAATTGAAAAAAAATATAGAAAAGAAATGGAGGAAAGAAAAATAATTATCCAGACAATATACGTTACTACCCCCACTTTTGGCACACGATGTCACGGTGGGCCTGGTAGACCTTTTTTCCGCCCTCCCCAGGCTCCAGAGGCTTTCTTGGAGCCTGGGGAGGGTGAAAACAGCCTTCCCTCCCCCACCTGGGAGGCCCTCCAGAGGCCGGAAACAGCCCATTTCCCGACTTCAGGTGGGCCCAGAAGACCCGAAAATTAGCTGGCTGGCGCACATAAGTGAGCTGGATCTGAGTAGGGCAATGCTCACGTGCCCACAGATATGGCTCTGCGTGCCACCTATGCACCCATGCCATAGGTTCACCATCACGGCTCTATACAGTATGTTCCAACCAATTTAATTTTTTATTGAAAACTGAAATAGGCCAGTGTTACTTTTAATAGCAAGAAACTTTATCGATTTCTTTTTCAAATTTAGGTACAAACATTTAAAAGCATTAAATGATGACACTCAACATCCCATCACACAATGAATATGGTTAGCACTCTCTGACTGCATCCAATAATTTATTCATACGAAGCATCTTTCCATCCATTAACATAAAATATTATGAGCCATTTTACATTTCACAGAGCAACTTATAGAGCTGCTGAATCTTCCTTGATTCGAAGGGGTATGCTTAAAATACACACAACAACCTCTACACAACTCTTTGGACTTGGGATATGGTGTTTTAGGTTGAGATTCTGTAAAGAAGTACCGTATTTTCCGGCGTATAAGACAACTGGGCATATAAGACGACCCTCCTCAGAGCCATTTAAAGCTCGTCAGAGCCTTATGGGCTGGTCTGCCTGGTTACAGGAGAATGAGACACAGCGTATAAAACGACCCCCGACTTTTGAGAAGATTTTTGTGTGTTAGAAAGTAGTCTTATACGCAGGAAAATACAGTAATATGCGAATTGATTATGTCACATTGCCGAAATGCCATTAGCTGAACCCAGCAATATTTTTTATTTGTTTGTTTATTATTATAGTTTTGGCTGCTTAGTTGAACAATTCCAGGCGGCTTTAAAAATCTGATGCTAACTTCCAGATTTTGGGAACAAAGCAAAAAAGGAACAATACAACCAGTTGGTAGACACCATTGGAGAGGGCCCTATTAATACACGGTGGCATCTGATGAAATGTGAATTATAGCTCATGAAAGCTGATGCCTTTTAATAAAATTTATTAGTTGGAAAAAATGCCACCAATTTCCATCAGATTTCCCCCCCCCCCCCCAGTCTGATTGTGTACCTCAACCCCAAAAGGGGGAGGGGAATAAAGAACCTGGCTTTCCCCTAAAATATTTATATCATTTTTTTGAAATTTCTCAAAGACAAATAAGGAATGGATTATGTTGCTTCAAGCTACAAGGCAAAAAATACTGCAGTGCAACTACTGTAGCAGACCAGATCAAGAAGATGCTTCAAAGCCAAAACAAAGAGGCCTCCTCAGTGTAATGATACAGGAGAAAGACCTTCAGAGAAGAGGCAAAAGAAATGCAGAAGAATGGTAAGAGAGCATAGCCCACTGCTTCATAATGGGTGGAATGCATAATGGCTGCATAAGGAGGTGGCAGAACATTTGCAAGCTTTCAGACTTTCAAGATTTGGTTAATATAGTCTTACAATAAAGCAGAATTAGTTCATTTGGCAATGTTTCCTCTTACGATCTGCCTGGGAAGGCTAACAAGTCTAAAAATGCCATCTCCTTCACAGGCTGAGAAGCTAGAGAAGGTCCTTCATGAGCTTCTTTTTCCACCCATTATAAAGCTTTGGGTTGTGTTCTCTTTTATTCAGGGATGGGCTTCAAAATTTTTAACAAGGAGTTCTCTGCCTGGTTGCTGGGTGGGCGTGGCCATGGTGGGCATGATCTAGACGGTCTCTTGCACCATGGTGGGGGGCAGGCGTTTTTGCCCTTCCCGGGCTGCAGAGGCTTTCCTGGAGTCTCTGGGAAGGTGTAAATGGCCTCCCCAGGCTCCAGAAGCCCTCTGGAGGCCAGAAATGGGCTCATTTCTGACCTTCCCAATATTCCAGGAGGCCTGTTTTTTGCCCTCCCCAAGCCTCTGTACATGCCCTGTACCTTGTACCCTGTGCCCATGTGCCCTGTGCCCATGCATCCAAAATAGGCCGCGTGGGGACTCCTGGGAGGGGTGGGGAGGGGTGGGTGGGGCCAGCCAGGAGTGGGATTTGGTTCTCCTCACTGCACAGAATCTTAGCTAGAGGTTTTCCCAAATCCCTGCGAACCCCCAGCAGCCCAATCCTGCTTTTATTGATGATTTCCTAGACAGCAATTATTTGATCTACCTCTCAAGGTCTTTCTCTTATACCATTACACTTAGTATGGACCTGCATTGAGAAAAGAGCCTATAGAAGCTCCCTCACTGTAGTCTAGCATGTGATACATCCTTTAGCTCTTGATTGCACTAAAAGGCCGTTCTTTTTATTGACAGTCACAGAATGTCTCCCCTAAACAGAGGAAGCAGAGTGTCTACACTGCGCCTGCCATGAAAGGTACTGTTCAGGTACTGTTTCTTCTTATGCAAACACCTCTTGGGTGTGGATGTCACCATCTCTCTCTGTCATTCCTGGAGTGCTTTAATGATCACATGAAGGAAAAAGAGGCCTCTGTCTGTGATGATGTTCTTTGAAGATGGATTGAAAGGAAGTCTATGGAGATTCTCAATCATCCAGGTCGTGTATGTCCCAAAGGTGCTTTTCAAAACACAGCTTGGCTTTCTCGGGTTCCCCCCCCCCTTGTAAACATTCCACTTCTCATCCAAGAAGCTTCTTTAGTTCCAGCTGAATGGTGGGGAATGGAAGGATTCATATTTATATTCCTTAATTGGCTTCATTGGGGCCACTTGGGTATTTATCTGTAGTCTCAGCTGGTCTCCACTGGTTTAAAAGACGGGTCAAAGAGGCCATCTATATTAGAATGGAACAGTCCTCTCTCAACAGAGGGGGAGGGATATGACACCACCTATCCCCTGTCTACAACACTGTCCTTTCAGTAGTCCCAAGAAGGTTCCACACCTATTTGCACTCTGATTCAGGAGACCCTGAGAGTACAGATAAACATGCAACAGACCTCAACAATTCTCAGGGAGCCAGAAACCAGCCTTCAGAGTACTAACGACCAAATGACTGCTAAGGAATATAAATCCTTCAATTCCCCACCATTCAGCCAGAACTGAAGAAACTTCTTGGATGAGAAGCGAAATGTTTTCAAGGGGAAAAAAGCACCTTTGGGATTGAAAGGTTGGGAATTCAGAAAGGCTGCGACCTCAAACCCAGGTCATAATCCTTCCCCTGGTACTGTACAGATGAAGGATGGGCTCCTCCCTCATTCATTTCCAAGCAATGATCTTACCTCTTTATTTATTTATTCAGTTTATAGGGCTGATCACTTGCCATGCAACTCTGGGTGGCTAACAATCCATTAACAACAATCATAAATCTTTTTTGTTTTTAAATTAAAACCACAGATCACATCCAGGATGGTATAGAAACCATACATTAGCAAAGATGGGCTCTGCAATCATCCTGGCCATGGGGTGGGGGTGGGGGGAAGACTGCCTTATAAAGCCCTAACAGAGTCAGGGCATCTGACTCAGAGTGGAGTTGGGAAGTTATTCTTCCTGAATCCTATTAGATGGAATTGTTTGATACAAGAGATCTGAGTTTTACCTGATCAGATTTCAAGGAACACGCATAGCTTTAAAAAAAATAACTATGACCTTCTTCATAATGACAGATACCACTTTTTTCAAAGGTGGACAATGATACTCCTGCATAAGTCTCTCTTGATGATTGTCATGTTCCTTATTCAATCTTCCCTTAGGATTTAAATCTTTCGTTAAATTAAAAAATATGGGTAGCTAGCATGGCTCAAGGCAAAATATTTAGCCTTTAGCTTTAGAGGGCATTGCTATATTTTATTACTCCCAAATAGCCATAGAAATTGGTGGTTCCTAACTGTGCTGAATTTCCTCAGGAAGTCTCTTTAACGATAGACTCCAATTCATTTTATTTCCAGTACGATCAACAGACTTGATGGAGAGCCATGATACTTCCTCAGTTATGCTTTTGATCATGAAAAACAAAATGCCAAAATATATTATATACCTAAAAAAACCCCCCAAAGCCTACACATTCCACAAAATGAGTTTATACTGTACAGGGGCTGTAACTATAGACTGGAAATACTAATATTTGCTTCTTTAATATTCATATATAACATAAATCTCCCAAGTAAAGACATATGCACAAAATTGCAATCTAGTAAATTGAGCCCATGATTTACCACACAGGAGCAGAAGTGGGATCTTGAGATTGACCAAACATTCTTGAACACAGGAGTGCCTATTCCCATGCCAACTTCCCACTAGCCACTATGGGAAGAACAGAGAAGCTGCCTTCGGACCTCTTTCTCCCAGCTGAGCACACTCTCTATCTGCTCTAACAATTTGTATATGCCAGGGATTTTGCTAGAGTTACATCCTCTATGGATTTCAGAAGGGACATGGTGGCTCAGTGGCTAAGACGCTGAGTTTGTCAATCGAAAGGTCAGCAGTTCGAATCCCTAGTGCCGTGTAATGGGGTGAGCTCTCCTTATTTGTCCCAGCTTCTGCCAACCTAGCAATTCGAAAGCACGTAAAAAATGCAAGTAGCAAAATAGGGACCACCTTTGTTGGGAAGGTAACAGCGTTCTGTGCACCTTGGCATTTAGTCATGTTAGCCACATGACCATGGAGACGTCTTAGGACAGCGTTGGCTCTTCAGCTTTGAAACGGAGAAGAGCACTGCCCCCTAGAGTAGGAATGACTAGCACATATGTGCAAGACGAATCTTTACCTTTACCTATGGATTTCAGAAACTATCCAGAAGCTATCCTTCAATTTTTCCTTTATAGCCCTATGAGTTGTGTTGGGCAGAGAGAACAAGTCACCCTATAATTTTCTAATCTGGTTGGAGACAGAATGAAGCTAAATTATCCCAAGCCTGGTCCAATGCCTTAGCATCCTAAGGGGTCCTCCCTTTTTGAGAATTTGAATGCAGACTTTGGGGCAGCCTGGCCTTGATCAGCAAGTTTTGATCCGTGCATCAAAACTAGATAATGCATCCAAATAATCTTTGCTGGATGATAGACAGAATGCCCAAGTACGTCCAATGAATGTTCAATATCTTCATGAATGATTTAGATAAGGGGATCAAATTTGCAGCAGGGGGGGGGGGATAGCCAACACATTAGAAGATCGTTTCAAGATCCAGAAGGATATTGACAGACTTGCACGCTGGGCCCTACCTAGCAAAATGCAATTCAGTGATGAAAAAAGTAAGGTTTTACACTTAGACAAAAAACCAAATGTATGGGTATAGAATAGGTAGTATATGGCTCAACAGCAGTAACTGGAAGGGAACTAGGATTCCTAGTGGACAACCACTTAAATATGAGCCAGTAGGGTGCTACATCTGACAAAAAACAACAACAATGCAGTCCTAGACTGCATCAACAGAGTGATAGTATCAAGGTCACATGTAATGTTGATGCTGTTTTACACTGCTTTCGTAAGACCACACTTGGAATACTGTATCCAGTTTTGGTTGCCACAATAAAAAAAAGATGTTGAATTCCTAGATAAGAGCAACAAAGATTATTAGAGATCTGGAAGCTAAAACATGATGAACCGTTGTAGGAATTGGGTATGTCTAATCTGACGAAGAAAAGGATTAGGGTTGACATGATAAGCAGTCTTCCACTATTTTACAGGCTGTCACAGAGAAGAGGTAGGTCAACCTATTCTCTGAGGGAAGGACAAGAAGTAATGGATGGAAACTTATCAAGAAGAGATCCAACTTAGAATGAAGGAGAAATTTTTTGACAGTGAGAACAATTAATCACCGGAATGACTTTTATTTATTTATTATTTATTTATTTCATCAAGCATGTATTTTATGACATATACAAGTGTAAACATAATTATAAATACATGAAAAGGTACAAATACAAGAAAACATTAGGACAGGGACGATAGGCACGCTGGTGCGCTTATGCACGCCAACCACAACTTGCCTCCATAAGTTGTGGTTGGTCCATCAATGGAGGTTTTTAAGGAGAAATTGGACAGCCATTTGTCTGGAGTGATATAAGGTCTCCTACTTGAACTAGTTGGTGAACTAAGAGATCTCCAAGGCCCCTTCCAACTCTGTTATTCTGTATTCTGTAATGTTGAATTGAACCTAATACAAAATATTAAATCAGCATTGGCATACTGTACGCACACTCTTATCTCATTCATAGCCATAAAAAAAGAGAATGTTTTAAGCAAAAAGAACAAATGGTGCCATATTGTCTGGCCTATGAAGCTATTGTAAGAAACTTAGCATATCCCTCAATCTGTTGAACAATTGATGAAACAACATAGCTAGTCTCTCTATATAAGGCATAGGAATGGGGGGGGGGGTTGTTTAATTATCTATGGCGGATTGATTGATTGATTGATTGCCTAATGGATGTGAGTTGCCTAAAACTATAGATTGTTCTTTCCTGTATTGGAAATTGCAATAAGGCATGAATAACATGCCTAAGTATCTCACAAATTCATTGTTTCTCTCCTTCTCTTAAGTCCTTTCGATGTATTTTGGTTTCCTATGCATTTTTTGCATGGTATCAGCAAATAACCCTTAAGTGGGAAATGGCTTACTCTTTTATGCACATGTGCATTTTACTGGAATACAGCCCCTGGAAAAATCAATGTGTGAGTGCTATTGATCGCAGAATGAGGTGGACAGCAGCCTACGGAGCTATTCAGGGCAGGATATTTGAGCAGATTGTATTTCTATGCTTAATGGATGTTGGGAGACACCTTCATTGTTCAAAAGGCCTCTACATTTTGGCTCTTCCTGACGGTGCTGAATGTCTCCTTCCAAAATGAGGTTAGGAGGGATATCTGACTGGCTTTCTGTTTTTAGCAGATTTTTCCCATGTCCTGGCCAAATAATTAACCTCTCTTGATACAAACATACAATCTTCCTTGCAGCCTCCTATACATGTTGTACAGTATTGATATAATGATGCAAAGTTGGGGTGGGGGAATGTTCTAAAGACATACATTGATCATCTAGGCGTGCTCACTGAATTTAGTACAGGAAACAATTTTAATTTGTTATAAGGGGCAAACATGATAGAACTCTGCTCTTCATTGATTCTTGTGATTAGTTTCAGTTCTTGGGCAGAAGGTCTTCTCTTATCAAGGAGCGCATGAAAGTTAGAAAATCAATGAAAAAATCAGAAAGAGAACTCTTCTTTTTCATAATGTGAGACACCTCTAATCATTTCCCAACATTCAGGCTGCTTCCCATCCTCCTTTTATACATGTATGTATGTGTATGATTTGGCATTATCTCAGAGGTGGGATTCACTTACCTTCCCTACCGGTTCACAAATGTGAGGCCTCACACTCACCACCTCTGTACATGCACACAGCCTTCTGCGCAAGCACAGTAGTTGCTCATTAAGTCAGGATGGATGGGCGGAGCCTCCTGCAGTTGCCGCTACTGGTTCATGCAATCCGAACAGAACCAGCTGAATCCCATTACTGCATTATCTGGTGTGGATTGTTGGAGAAAAATATCAAAATATATCTGGTAAGAACTCCTTACCAGATTATAGAATCTTCTTAGATATAATCCAATCAACAGATGCCCATATGTAACATAATAAGCATTATATGTATGCAGTGGTGGGTTCCTCCCGGTTCGGTCCGATTCTCCTGAGCCAGTAGCGGTGACAATATGATATCAACAAACCAATTCTGCACCCCCGCCCCCCCCCCACCCAACCCAACCCCCATGTTATTCTTACCTTTTATTTGGCCCCACCCCCAATCTATTGCTGCCTCCTGAGTCCCAGCTGTCAGCTAGAGGGAAAAAAACTGTTTAAACTCTTGCTGAGGGGCTTCAAAGAGCCACCCTACAGCTGATCAGTGTTAAAAGAAAACAAATGAGTAGACCAGTGCCTGCAAAAATAAATGGATAGACCAGTGCCTGCAAAAATACATGAGTAGATCAGTGCCTGCAAAAAATAAATGGGTAGACTGGTACAGCTCTGCAAGCAGTTAAAAGCCTGGTAGACCAGTACCTCTGCTAAATCCTAAATAATTGTCACATGACTATCAAGCCATGCCCACAAAATAAGCCATGCCCACAGATCCGGTAGTAAAAATTTTTAGAACCCACCCCTTTATGTATGTCAAATCCAGTATGTATTATTTCCATTAATTCCATACCCAGGATGAGGACAATGCATAACCAATTTCTCCCTAATTCCCATAACCCACTAAAAAAAAGAGAAAACAAATCCCTGGTTATATTTTATATTATCTACTTCATAGCATTGTTGCTTTGGGGAAACATTGAAGAAGGAAGTATTATATATGTTCTTTTGAACTCTTGAACGAAAGGCAGAATAAGAACCTAATAAACAAATTCGTTAGACAAGAAGTAGAATAAAAGTAGATTTATTAATTTAAAAGACACATTCAGGTAGTCTTGATTTAACAGTCACAACTGGACTGGCAACTCCATCGCTAAGTGACAGTCATTAAGTGAAATATCACATGACTGCACCAGATTTCTGATATCAGATTAAACAAATCACCTGCAGTTGTTCGGGGCAATGTCATGCGATCACCATTTCCAATCTCCTGCTGCCTTCTTTGTTGACTTTGTTTGTCAGAGCTGGCAGCTATGAAGATCACAAGTGGTGAGCTTGTGACCAAGGGATGCTGTGATTGCTCGAATTGCAATCCTGAGCCAGTTGTAAGTGTTTCTGTGACAGTTGTAAGTTCAAGATCTAGTTGAAAAATGACTTTTTCAGTGCCATCAAAAGTTCAAATAGTCACTAAACGGGACAGTTATTAACCAAAGACTACCTTTATAGTCATCAATTTTATGTACCAAAATATGGAGAACAATAAGACTATAAACACTCTAAAAACCATGACAGAAACTCTTGGTGTCTCAAAGGCAACATTTCCCCACATACCCATATTCAATGTACTGGGTTGCAGCATTATCCTACTCGAGACATTTTCAGGAAGAGCAAGGGATGCTTGGAGACTGGAGGAAAGTTGATGAGATCCAAAGATGGCCTCTTGTGAAGGAGGCATACCACCATCTCCTTCAAGGCAGATAGCAAAGTCACACAACTTTATCCAACAGAAGCCAAGAATATTCTAAGATGTCTTCTCAGAAGTAGAGTAAGTGTAAAAAATAGTATATTCTATACCTAGATCACGTAGTAGGAGAAAATATTTTAAAATTCCCCATTATTATTATTTCCTCATATTCCACAAAGACAAGTTCCGTTATGATAAGATACCTATTTTAAGTTCCCATATATAACTGCTGATACTTACCAAAAAAATTGGCCAAGGGGATGATTTTTCAAAGGTGTAAAAGGTTGTGAAGTTAGGCTACAAAAACGTGCTTGTTTCTATTTAACTATTGCTTTGATGGTTTGCCATGTTAAACTTTTTTTTTAAAATCCCCTTCTTCATATTTTCTGTGCATTTAGATCAGAGGTGAAATCTAAAATTTGTTACTACCGGTTCTGTGGGCGTGGCTTGGTGGGGTGGTGGTAATGTGACTAGGTGGGCATGGCCACTTTTTTTTTTTTTTTTAACTTTTAAAAGCATTTTTTCGACAACCTTAAGAGGTTGCAGGAAAAAAAATGCTTTTAAAAGCCTCTGGTGATTCCAGCTGAGCCATACGATCATCAGAGGCTTTTTTTTAACTTTTAAAAGCATTTTTTCGGCCGAAGAGTTTGTAGAAAAAATGCTTTTAAAAGTAAAAAAAAAAAAAAGCCTCTGATGATTGCGTGACTCAACTGGGCATGTGGGGGGGGGGGGGGGGGCGGGGATTGCAGGGATTTTTGCTACCGGTTCTCTGAACCAGCCGCCTTTCACCCCTGATTTAGATAGACGTTATTTAGCAAGTACTAACATCACACCTATTTGTGTAGCCTTAGAGCTAGAAAAAAAGAAACAAGATCTTTCAATTTCCCATTATTCTAAATTGTGCATTTTATCCTAAGTTCAAGATAATGCTTTGGAACATGAGTCTTTTGTTCCAGGTTTGAAATATCCAAATTGGCCATTTCAAACATGGGATCCGTGGTGGGTTGCCCCCAGTTTGGAGCGGTTCACAAGAACTGGTAGTAAAATCGGCGGGAGGCTCCGCCCACTGACCCGGATGTCATCCGGAAGCTTCTGCGCAGAAGCACACGCAAGCAAAGCGAGCGGATGTGCACGGTCCCATTGCGAGCCAATAGTAAAGGTAAGTAGAACCCACCCCGGCATGGGATGTTTTGCCCAATATTAGCTACATGATTTGAAGCAACTTCTGCTTAAAGTACTTGCTTTGTACATGAGCTGGCAAACCACATGAGCAAAAAACCCTGCTTGGAGCATTTAGAACAATTGAAGTTCGGAAGTTCTATGCACACAGGTTCCCTTTTAAACAGGAAAAGAGGACTCTTTGCTGTTCCAATACCCTGTTTCCCCCAAAATAAAACCCAACAGGAAAATAAGCCGTAGCATGATTTTTCAGGGTGCTCGTAATATAAGCTCTACCCCCAAAATAAGCCTCAGTTAAGATCGTCAACAGATGGAGGCATTTCCCCCAAAATAAGACCTACCTGGAAAATTAGCCATAATACATCTTTTGGAGCAAAAATTAATTTAAGACCCGGGCTTATTTTGGGGGAAACACGGGTAGCTCTTGTTATAACACTGAAAAAAGCAAAGCTGACTTTAGAAGTCATTGAAAATAGTGAAAAGGTGAAAAGGTGAAAAGGTGAAGTTTGTCCTCATGCCTTAATAAAGGCCTCTGGATTAATCCTTTAGGAATTCTTTTATTACGAAAAATCTTCACTGTAGCTCAGTTTAGGCAGATGTGTGTTTCTCTCTCTGTGTGTGAGAGAGACGTCATACAGCAAAGCAGAAAGAACATAAATCACCTATAAATGAATCCAAGCCAATTTTGAGGCTATTGTGGAGATAGCACAGCTGATACTTTGGACAGCAACTAAAGTTTCCTCTCCACAAACGGACTAAAGCTTTCCAAAACTGGGATGAAATCTTTGTATCCAGTTGGTTATGCTGGAATGCACATTGCAGTTGATAAAGTAAAACAAGATGTGAAACAAGTGTCTGAGACAATGAAACCACAGATGGGTGTATTGGAAGGGTTCCTTATAAAATCAATCATGCCAAGAGAAAGAAATGATCTTCGAACAGGGAATAAGAAATAAACAGTAGAGTCACCAGAAATTTCCTCAAACATGACTACATACCACAGACTATAATTGCTTCTGTTTATAGGACGATATAAACAGAACGTCTCATGATCTGAGGGACTATGCATAAGGGGTAGAAAGTAGACACAGACACTAAAGCATTTATACACATATACACATGTGCTTGCTATATCAGTTCTAGTTTCTGTCTGGAATGCTTGGTTAAATAGAGATTTTTGGGCAGAAACACGTCAAAGCAATGACTTTCTATGGCTCTCCGCTTGGTCACTGTAAAGATGGATTCCTTATGTTTAATTGAAAAATGGCTTGCTCTTTAGGGACAAAGCGCCCTCTAGTGCTCCAGAGAGCTTCCTGAACTTGGAGTCTTGCACACGAAACCCCCCACCCACACCCCCTACCCCAAAAGCCACAGAGGGCTAAATTCTCATTGTTCATAGCGAGAACAGTGATTTTTCAAACTGAATCTAGCGATTCACTTGATAATAAAGAGGAAGTAGCTTCGCTCGTGTGGGCAGCCACAAGCAGGCCTGCTTCTGGATGAGTCAAATGTGACATCAATGATCTCAGGAGACCTGCAGCTGACTAGCAAAGGGAATTAAGCTATTTTTTAAAATTTAATTTTGATTTATATGCCGCCTTTCTCTGGAGACTCAGGGCGGCTTACAATGCGTTAAGCAATAGCCTTCATACTTTTGTATATTTATACAAAGTCAGCTTATTGCCCCCACAAACTGGCTCCTCATTTTACCTACCTTAGAAAGGATGGAAGGCTGAGTCAACCTTGACCCTGGTGAGATTTGAACTTACAGTAATTGCAGACAGCTGGTGTTAATCACAATGCTTTAGTTTGCTGAGCCACCAGGCCATTTGAAGGGATGGCCTCTATAATCAGGAAGGAGTCAACATTCCCTCCCCCGATGTATGTATGTATGTATTTGATAGGCTGCCCAACTTCATTGCAACCCAAATAGTGTGCAATATAAAATACAATAATCCCAAAAGGAACATGTGATAAACAGTAGAGTCCAATAACAAATAATTCCCTAAAGAACCCATTCAAGCCCAAGGTCTGGTAAAACAAGCCACGTTTTCAGGGCTTGTTTAAATGAAGTCAGGTTGAGGGCCAAATAGATCTCTGGGGAAACACCAGGACAGACAAGATCACTTCCTGGGTTCCATCAGGTGAGCACGGCTGATTCAATGGGACTCAGAACATGCTGACTATGCTGGATGGGCAAAAACTATAGGAAGACTGACAGTCCTTCAGATAAAAAGCCCATTTCTTGCTTACCCCAAGATAGGACAATCAAGGATCAGTGGCAGTGTTCCTTTGGGCCTCCTCAAAGTTCTCAAATGCCCCAGGATAAGTGGTGCTTCAACTGAACAGACCACGATGTTTTATTATTATGTATTATTATTATGTATTAAAAAGGATGTTTTTAATTCTATGACTGCACTGTGCTTAGTTATGAGCTTGTGATAAATATTGTACATCTAACTCTGGAGAGTGATAGGTTTGAATGGGCTTGCATTGGATTCAAACCTCACATTCTGCAGTCTCCATAAGCAACATGCCAAGTGGCTTAAAGCAGCCTTTACATCTTCAAGAACCACTCTTTACTGGGGACAGGCCATCACTACCAGTACGACGTGCACAGGAATCTCTGCATGAGATAAATTGCTTCTTTGTATACCAATAAGTGTTTGACTTACAACCATTCATTTAGTGACTGTTTGAAGCACACTGAAAAAAATATGACTTATGATTGTTTCTGTCATCTGTTGCAGCATCCCCCATGGGGTCACATGATCAAAATTTGGCCGCTTGGCAACTGGCAAATATTTATGATGCTTGCAGTATTCTGAGATCATGCAATCATCTTTTGAGACCTACTGACAAGCAAAGTCAATGGGGAAGCCAGATTCACTTAACAACCATGTTACTAACTGAACAACTGCAGTGATTTACTTAACAACTGTGACAAGAAAGGTCATAAAATGGGGCAAAACTCACTTAACAATTGTCTTGCTTAGCAATGGAAATTTCGGGGTCAGCTGTGGTGGTAAATTGAGGATTACCTGTACAACGTTTAACCAAAATATCCCATCATGCATTCACTTAGTTTAACACTTTGGTATAAATGTGTGGCTACCTGTAACAGTGCTAAGCCATCAACTAGACCAGGGGTGTCAAACTCAAGGCCGGATCTGGCCCATGGAATTCTTAGATCTGGCCCGCAGGGCCGCCTTGGAAACAGTGAAGGACCGGCCCACGTGCTTCTGCCAGTGAGAAAAGAGCTCAGGAGGGACACCTCTGCCCTCCTGCAACCCTCTGTTAGCGAAAATGGAGCATGGTAGGGCCACAGATTTTTGCTGGCAATGTACTTGGACACCACAGGTGCCCCTGATATGAGTGACCACCTGGTCATGCCCACCTGGCCCCACAAGGCCAAATACAACTCTGATGTGGCCCTAAAAGAATTCGAGTTTGACACCCCTGAACTAGACAATACGTTCCAGCCATAAACCATTGTGTTTGATTTGGTGCACCCAAACTGATCCCATGATGGCTTAGCATTTTGTGTACTTCAGGACTGCTATATGTGAGCCATGTTGGAAATCAGAATGGAATGGGATTATTTATTGACCAGGTGTGATCAGGCATACATATCTCCGGTGCATAAGCTCACATATAAACAGCAAATAATAGGTCATAGATCAGAAATCATAGTTACAATCATTAATCATAAGTTACAAACAACAATGGATAAATCATAAGAAACCAATAGGGGAAGATAATAGGAAAGATGAGAAGATGAGAGAAAAAAAAGAGAAATGAGACAATGCTGTGGGAATTAAGTTTTCAGCAGAGTGATGGCAGGGCAATGGGGGGAGAACTATCTTTATGTCTGGTTTTTGGGCATGTGATGCTCTATAATGGTGTCCTTAGGGGAGAAGTTGAAATAGATTATCTCCAGGATATGAGGAGTCTGTAGAGATTTTCTCAGCCCTCTTTCTTCATGCAGTATACAGATCCTGAATGGAAGGCAGGCTGACTGAATTTTTTTTTCCTGCAGTCCTAACTATCCATTGAAGTCTGTACCTATCCTGTTTGATTGCTGGGCCAAACCAGACAGTTATTGAGATACAAATGACAGACTCAATAATTCCTCTGTAGAACTGTATCAGCAGCAATTTGGGCTGTCTGAGTTTTTGAAGTTGACAAATAAAGCGATGAAAGACTTTGATGTGAAGTTAGTTGTTCTGCTCGTGCATTTTTAACATCAAAACTCCCGCTCTATATCTCTTGATCAGAAGATCGCACAGAATATATTATTTCCCTAATAATCAAGTCGACATCCTTACAATTTTTTTCTGTAAAGCTATTGGGTTCAATTTACTCAGTACAATCTGAGCCAATAATCACATGGAGAGAGAGAAAATTGGGTTCAACACTTTATTTCTGTGCACAAGTAAAGAGGGATCCTTGGATCCTTAGTCCAAATCCAGGGGGTCTGCTGATATTCAACAAGATGCTTTTCTACTATAGAACTACAAATACACATCAACATTTCCTGGTGTTTCATCCTTTGTCCCTGATTTATTGAAGACATGCACAGTTTAAGCTTACACTCCACAGTATGCATGGGAAGGTGCACTTAATTAGCTAAATTCTCCTCCTCTGTGTATTTTTTTTACTATACTAATTATGAACTTTTACCTCCAGATCTTTGCATGGAAATTTTTCATCACAGTTTAAGCAAAATGTCATGTTACTTTTCCTTATTCCAATAATGGGCCCACTTGCAAAATTCTTTAGCCCGGTTACAAATCCACAATTGGTCAGCTAGTTTCCTATAACTGAACTAGAACTGTTGGTGGCACAGTGGTTAGAATGCAGTACTGCAGGCTACTTCTGCTGACTGCCGGCTGTCAGCAATCCAAGTCTCACCAGGCTTAAGGTTGACTCAGCCTTCCATTCTTCTGAGATCGGTAAAATGAGGAGCCAGATTGTTGGGGGCAATATGGTAACTTTGTAAACCACTTAGAGAGGGATGTAAAGCAGCATATAAATCTAAGTGCTATTGCTGTGTGTGGTCAACCTCTTTAGCTTTTTCCCTATAAATATCAAGGCAGGTGTTAGCTAACAGCTGATTCTAATAATGGCTATACAGAGACAAAGTGATTAAAATAAAGTAGCTCTGACTATAGCAGGTTTAAAAGGTCTTAATAGTTTGTTAGTAGCCTTAAGGCCTCAGATGCATTATAGAAAGGAATAGCTGAATTAATTCTGGCCCATTTTGCTAAATTCTTAGTACTGCAATTTACAGAACAAGAGAGTTAAAAAAAATCACCGCTTGTACTATCCACCCTTTATGACAGATTCTTCCCATTGAGGCATATTTCCTGACTCTGCTTCCACTGGCTTACATGGGAATTAGTCCAAGCATTGGGTGTTCCCATATCTTGTTCAAGACAAAGGTGACAAAGTCCCAGATCTATATTTAAAATGAATATAGATTAAAAAAAGTTTATCTTCCATAAATGTGCATTTCCCCCCTCTTCTTTCCATCACTCCTGTCCAGCACCCTAGTTAAGTGCATGCGCGGCCAGGCTTGCCGGAGTGGATGATGGCAGACTTTTTTGGGTGGACGGCTACCGGTAGCTGGAGTGACCGTTACAGGTAGGCAAGGGTGCACGAGGTGCGTGGGTGATATCCCTCGCTCTTTTCGGCCATGAAAGAAGCAGCCTGGTGGCCAAGCGAGGCGCATTGGGCAAGTAAATTGCTCTTTTCAGCTGCAAAAAAAGCAACCTGGTGGCCAGGTGAGGCACTGGGTCATGTGGCTGCTCTTTTTGACCGTGAAAGAAGCGGCCCTGTAGCCAGGCCAGGTGCGTGGGGGACGGGAATTAAGACACCCCTTGAAAAGAAGGCCTAGCCATTTTTTCGGGGGTCAAAAGAAAATAAGATCAGGTCATATTTTCGAAGAAACACGGTAATAGCAGGAAGACTTTTTTTTTTTTTTTTTAAAAATAAGATTCTCATTGTGGGCAATTCAAGGGGAAAGGAACCTATTTCTTCCCCAAAGGACACATTTCTTAAGGTTTCAAGTCCCAAAATGCAAGATATTTTGTTTTGTCTTGCAAGATCAGAATTTCAGTTGATTTAATTGCAAATTAAATTATATCCTGAATAGAAATTATTTCTATTTTAAAACTATTTCAATCTTGTTTTCTTACCTGCATTCCCAATTCTACCTCACCATTACAACCTAAAAGTTTGAATTAATAGCACATTTCTCCTTGGCTCAGTTCTCTTCAAATATATTAACATTCATTCTGGCAGAAACAGGTTCTCTAAACATCCCTGCTTGTTTATGGAGCTGTGGCTGCCTGTAGGAGGTCTTGGCTGAGCTTTTTAAAGCTAAGGAATTGGACCTGGTGTGTATTTCAAAAAAAAAAAAAAAAAAAAAAAAAAAGATCACCAAGAAATACAAATTAGGAAATTGAGAAAACATGCCAAAGAAGGGAGTGGCAAACTACTTCTGCATTAAGATTTGTCCTCCCTATGAAACAAGTCCCTGGTGTCCTTTTGGGCACCAGGGACTTGTTTCATAGGGAGAGGTTTTCCGTGGACAAGAGGGGGCGTGGTTTTGTGTGCTGCCTGCATCCCGTGGATAGGGCTTCTCTTGTTTACGCGGCCCAGTTTCTGGCATGCCATGTGGCCTGGTGCCGGTCCATGGATTGGGTGGTTGGAGACACGTGCTTTAAGCAGCGAGGAGTCAAATTCAACTTGAAGGAGACTTTATCTTTCCTAAATTTACTGCAAGAGGACTATTCCCACCAATTAGCTTGAGACCACGGGGTCTTCTGAAGAGCTTCCATTTGAAAGATCCCTCTACTCAGCACTCTGTTGAAGAGTATAGGTGTCCCACTCAGAGGCAAAGAGGATAATTTTACACAATAAATCCAGAAAAGAAGGGGGAAAAAAACAGCTAAAGAATCCATTCAAAGTCTCTTCTGACCCCAAACTGCCTAAACTATTTCAGGGCAATGTTGAATATAGTCAGATTAATCCCTGAAATAGTTTATCAAAGGAGATTTTATTAAACAGGGTCAAAGACCAAGTCATGTTTTTCCATTGTTTGTAGAAATGTAGATATATTTTAACTGCAAAGGACAGCTAGGGAAGCTCTTTACATAGAAAAGGAAAATTAATCCAATCTTTGCATGGTTAGACTGAATGACTGTAAATAGACTGGCCTTCTCTAAGGACATTGCTTTCCAGGAATAGAATGGTGGGTGTTTCAAAGGTATTTTTTTTCAAAAGGCAACTGGACTGTGGTTTTTTTTTTCCTTGAGGAAGAAGCAGAAGATGTTTTGCTTCTCATCCAAGAAGCTTCATCGGTTCTGGCAGGATGGTGGGGTTGATTGAAGGATTAGTTCTGACTGGGTGGGTCTGAATGGGTCTGGATGACTCAGAATCTCCACAGGCAAAATGGTGGGTGAAGCCACAGCAGAGGAGCAGGGAAGCCATTTAGGTGTTAGTCCAGACTAGATTTTCTTAAATTGGTTTAAACTTAAACCGCCAGGGCATATAGGTCAGGAGCAGCTGAAATGACTAAATGCAGATTGTCAGCCCTGGAGGCCATCTTTTCTTTGGAGCTTCAGGGCTGCCACATTTAGTGCCTGGGAAAATGGGGGGATTTGCAAGGAGTTGGTGAAGATATATAGCCACAACAACATTCTTTTCTCTGAGAGTCAAGGAGGTTCAGCCTGCACCTGGATAGGAGTGACTGGGGGCTGTCTCCAGTTCTGATGGTGGACTGATCATGTGACAGACATGCGGGTGCAGGGAATGGGTCTTTGATTTTCTTTTGGGTGTGGAAAATGGGGGAACTTTCAGATTCGGGTTTTCCCAGATGTGCCAATATGACCTCGCTAATAAAATGGATCTTTGAGGAATTGCTAGCCTGAGAGTCGTCTTTAGTTGGGGGTGTTACTTGGAACCCTGACACAGATATTCCCTTAGTCTCCCATATTGTTTACTCCCTTCATTTCAGCTGAATAGCTAAAAATAGATATGGGAAAAGAACACCCTAAAAATGTCTGTGGAGATTCTCAGTCATCCAGGTCATAGTTGTCTCAAAGGTGCTTTTTCAAAAGGCAACAATCCAATTGCATTTTGAAAAAGCACCTTTGAGATGACTGATTATTGTTTGCTGGTCTTAATACCGAGCTAGGCAGGAAACTAGGTTGTATGTTGTGTTGCTGATTTTTTTAATAATAATAAAAAAACTATTGCACTGAGCAAAGACCATGTAAGAGAAAAAAGAGAGTGCCGCTTCAGCAATCCTCATGGAATTGGATATCATAAATCCTCTTGCAGATCTGTTTTCCAAACAATAATAAAAGAAACTTCAGCATTTGTGTGCTGAAGACCACTTCGTTAAAAAAAAAAGAAAACCCACCCATGCTAAATCTAAGAAAGAAATTAAGTTTATTTTGCCCTGATGCCAAAAATGCTCACTTTGAATGCCTTCTGGGTATTATCTGACCCATACATGTTGATGGAGGGAATTGATCCACACGGAAATATAATGCAAATAGAGAACTCCTTCCTCCTCTGAAAGGAATGGTATGTATCTGTTAAGTGGGATCATTCCATGGGTCTGTTAAAATTTGGCACTTATCGGTAACCATGAAATCAGTCTATCCACAGGTAGTGAAGTTTATTTTGTTTTATTTATTTTTATTTATCAAAGTTACTTGCCATGACTCTGAGTCAGTGGGTGCAATTCAGCAGGTTCTATCCGGATCGCTTGAACCGGTAGCGGCGGCTGCGAGAGGCTCCGCCCACCTGCTCTGATGTCATTTTTTACCCTCTGTGCATGCGCAAAACGCTCTGCGCCTGCGTGTAGGTGGCGTGTGTGCTCACATTTGTGAACCAGTAGCTAAGGTAAGTGAATACCAACCCCTGCTCTGAGTGGCCTTGAGTTTATATTACCTGAATGTATAAACCTCCTTTTCCTCTCCTGATTTGGGTAACATATGCATCATTTTAAGCCTGAGGAATTTATAGTAAAGTTGAAGTATTAAAAAAAAATTAAGACTTATTCAATGTCAATTTCTTCTACGTTGGTTGAATGAACTAAACCAGATGTCAAGTTTTCAGGCTCCCTGTTGGAGACCTTGTAATCTGGCTGCAAAAATGCAGGAAGTTGACTCATTTGCACAGATAATTTATCCTGAATATAGAAAAAAGCTTGGGGGGGGGGGAGTGACTTAATCTAACATGCATCAGCAGTACAAAGTGTTATTCATGTCTCCTTATGCACAATGGCTGGCATTCTAGCTCTCCTTCATTAACATCTACTACTGGATTAATTAAATGATCTACAGTGAAATTAAAGTCCTCAAGGAAAAGGGAGGAAGGAGTCGTGGCAAATGTTAGATATGAAGCAAACTAAGTCTCAAATATGGAGTTATTCTTTCTTGTATTTCTGATTTTGGGAGAAAGCTAGGCAGAATAATTTTGAAGGAATGAACCTAAGGGTACAAATGAATTGTGGCGGAATAGAAAAGAAAAATGGATCCAGGGAAATCAGAGTATTATTGGGGGCCTTGCCAGAAGACAGATGGCAAGAAGTGAAAAATAGCCCTAAACAAAAGCAAAATTCTGCGCTCAGAGTCTGCGCTCAAGAGTCAATGAGGACTACAAACTGAGCAAAGGACAAAGGGGATAGCAGAGCATGAGCAGAGACCTGCCACATCATTAGATCTCAACATTCTCTGGGTCACAATAAACTGCAGCAGAGAAGTGCAGGGCATGGTGGAAACAAATAAGGAGAGGGCTGATAGCATTTTTAATTACTTGGTGTTTTAGCAGTCATTTTCAAATATTAAATTCACCTTAAACAGGACTATTCTATCTAGATGGTAGAAATTCAAGTAGCCATGAGATGGCATCAAAAGGATAGACCAGGGGTGAAGAGTCTGGTGGCGTGGCAGACTAAAGTCTGTTATTAATATTCAGCTGCCTGCAATTACTGCTAGTTTAAATCTCACCAGGCTCAAGCTCAACTCAGCCTTCCATCCTTTCTAAGGTAGGTAAATTGAGGACCCAGTTTGTGGGGGCAATAAGCTGACTTTGTATAAATATACAAAAGTATGAAGGCTATTGCTTAATGCATTGTAAGCTGCCCTGAGTCTCTGGAGAAGGGCGGCATATAAATCAATTTTTTTTAAAAAAATCCAGCAGGTTCTGACAAGTTCTGGAGAACCAGTAGCAGAAATTTTGAGTCATTCAGAGAACCGGCAAATACCACCTCTGGCTGGCCCCAGAGTGGGGAGGGAATGGGGATTTTGCAGTATCCTTCCCCTGCCACTCCCACCAAGCCACACCACACCCACCAAGCCATGCCCACAGAACTGGTAGTAAAAAAAAAATTGGACTTCACCACTAGGTTAGACTTTTCTGCATCCCTTAATGGACATTCCAAGTTCTACACAGATGCTTCTACCATACTTATTTGAAGAACTGTTGACCAAGAGCCATGTTCTATACAATTAGATTGCCATCAGTTTGCCAGTTTAAATGTATTATGTGAAGGAAGCAAATAAAGGGCTGCAGTTTAAAGATGGTCTCACCAAAACTCAAAATAAAAAGTGAAGG
Source organism: Masticophis lateralis (assembly GCA_030761175.1). NCBI lineage: Eukaryota > Metazoa > Chordata > Lepidosauria > Squamata > Colubridae > Masticophis > Masticophis lateralis. The sequence goes on along the minus strand of JAUDYJ010000001.1, from coordinate 195,523,061 downwards.
AGTGAAACAATCTTCTTTCACACGCTTTGACATATCTGTAAATACAGCTCTCCCCCCGCCCTCTCTCCATTAATTACTATTGGACAGGGGAGATACTGTATTCATCCAATCAATAGCCGCAGTATCTCAGCCAGTTATTAATTAGGGCCAACCCTATTTAGTTCCTGAAATCAGCTAAGGTGTTTAGCATTGTGGAAAAAAAAGGATTATGTCCTCCTTCACTATACTCTGAACCAATTCAGATTTCTTCCCTGTTATTGTTCTTGTTTTTGTTGCTTTTTTTGTTATTACTATGGCAAAAAGTGAGGCGGAGAGGGAAAGGGAGCAGGAGAGGAGGAGGGAAGAAAGAGGGAGAGGAGAGAGGGAGGGAGGGGAGAGAGAGAAGAAAAGGGAGGGAGGGAGAGAGAGAGAGAGAGAGAGAGAGAGAGAGAATGAGAATATGAGAGGTTACAAAAAGCATCCATGCCCTTCTGACATCAGACTCAATTCTATCTTTGTAATGGACTACAAAGGTAACATCACCATTTTCATATGTCACAATCCCTTGGCCATTTTGCTGCTACTATTGTTGTTAGCCTGCTGGGTAGATTGCACATCTTGAGTGCAAAAATTAAATCTTAACTCTGGTCTTTGTATTTACAGGAATTAAGCATCTAAAAACCCAGAAGGACTTGGCATTTCCAGAGGAAGATGAAGGAGTCTGTGAAAGAGATGAGGAATAGAACCTTTAACGGCACCAAACCTCTCGCGAAAGAGTCTTGATGGTCAAATATGAAACTGCTCAACTTTCAGTACTTACTGTGGAACTTTATGGCTTATGTTCCTGACCCAAAACAGTCTTCATCCTGGTACCTAAGAAAAAGAAGGTTTTGCAGGGGGATTCATCATTTGCAGAACTGGCCTATGGTACCTCCTTGGTGAAGATAGCCATTTCTTTTCTTGCCATTTCCTTTTCTTTGTAATAACTCAACTTATATGCCGTATATGTAAATATATGGTTTCCAAAGGCGTTGGCTCTACTGTCTTAAATTCCAAATGTGAGCTGCAGCCTAAAATCAATTGTAAATAGTGCAAGACTTAAATGCTACAAAATAAATACAATGTACATTTAGACTAAATGCTACTTTGTAGAGTCTTTCTTGCAGCAAGAAAGCGAGAATTGATGGGATTCCTTGCAGATGCTCTACAAAGATTGGGAAGAATCTACGGCCTCTTCTGATCCTCCAACTCTGGCTAAAGAAAGAATAGGCTGCTGGAAAACCTCTTCTAGCTTTTGCCAGGGCCACAGATGGGGAGAAGGAGCTGAGAAGGAGGGCCCAGGGAAGAAAGAAAACTACTTTGCTCCAGTGGTGAAATTCAAAATTTTAAACTAATGGTTCTGTGAGCGTGGTTTGGTGGGCGTGGCTTGGTGGGTGTGGCAGGGGAAGGATACTGCAAAATCTCTATTCCCACCCCACTCTGGGACCAGCCAGTGGTTGTATTTGCCAGTTCTCCAAACCACTCAAAATTTCCGGTACCGGTTCTCCAGAACCTGTCAGAACCTGCTGGATTTCACCCCTGCTCTGCTCCTAGAAGCAAGCGGGCCCAACTACCGGTACTTGCGGAGCAATTATTAGGGAATGTCTGGGTCAAAACCTTAGTGAAATAAAGTCTTTTCAGAGTATTTACTCATTTCTGCTTTTCCATTTGGGCAGTGAAGAAATATTGTCATGCTTTCCTACTTGCAAAAGAAAGGGGAGTAGAGACTTTTCAGTAGTTTAAAAACTGTTGAAAACTATTATTTTCATCTTGTTTTTATGAGATTCTAAGGCATTGCTGTCTGAAATATCTCAAGAAACTCCATAGATGATTAGTATTCAGAATTCTTTGGCTGCAAAAAATAGGCAAACAGAATATCAAAACTGATTAGGGAGATGTTCTTTAATAGTTCAACTTCTAAGGAAAAGTTTCCATGGACATCATCCTGGGAAGAGTGAGATTTTCCATCCAATGGTCTCTTAAGCTTTTTGAGATTTCCACGCTTCTACACATGGGTGGCTCCAGACTGCCATTTACATTAAACTGGTGTTTTTTAATAGATTACTTATAAGATTTCCCTAATTTGCTGGGAGAGCAAATTTCTCTGGTAAAATTCCATTAAGATATACACAAAGATATCCTGACCTTGACTGTGTCGAAGAAATGAGCCCCTAGTTTACAATTCCCAACTCTGGATGTGGCCAGGAGGTTTACCACAATCATGTGATCTCCAAAAAAACAGATTGCTACACCTTCAAACCTCAGCATATAACATCATCACTGGATCCACTTTCAACATTTTGAATGCATGTGATGCACACTTTGATTTATAAATCCAACAAGAACCTTATTGAAGCCAATAGCTAGTTGCTATTTATAAATGGCATTTTAAACGAGTCTTCAGTCCTTTTGATTTTAAGAGATCTTGCTTCCAATTATCTATGGAATTTCCATCTTAAAATAAATAGCACTTTCAGATGATCAGCAGATTCACTAATTAGCAGATTCAGTTGGTGACCTTGTATAGGCACATCCATCCTATCCATCCTATCTTTCTTTTCTAAATCTCTAAATCTACTTGCGATACAGCTTAAGGAGAAGGAATAACAGTTTTGCAAAATACGTGGAATAAGGTAAATAAAGTCATGAGTATTTGAAGAGCCCTCAAAGACACACATTACACTATATGCAATTGTTCAACTATTTCTTCTTGGTTCTCAAAGAAGATAGGAGGCCAATGGAAAAATACAGATGAAATAACCCCTGGATTTTCACTTGAGAAAAGTTCAGCTATGCTGTTCAAGGAAGGAGAGCTAACCTGAACCCTTCTCATGCCATGTCCAAGGGAAATACATTTTTTTGGGGGGGGGGGAGGACGTGAACTACAAAAGATCATGTGGAAGCATGGAGATAATTCTAGAAGGAGAATTGTTAAAGGCTCCTAGATTAACTGTACAATTATAATAATTTTACAACAGAAAAAAAAACCCCACATGAAAACTCAATGACAATTTCCTCAATGGACTATTGCAAAAGGGAATCGATCTCCCACATTTTAGGTATAAAATTGAACCAAATGGCATTTTATATTAATGGATTCAAAATGTGTCACATCATGTTAAGAATAACCTTGACAAATTGAAATACTTCTCTTGCTGGGTATGATAAGCTTGGAGAAGTAGTTAAAAGAGGTCATCGTCTTCAAACATCTGAAGAGAAGTTGTTTCCCTTGCCCCCCAGATAAGAATAATGGAGATTTCAACTCAACATTAGAAGAAATTGCTTAAAGATATGAATTGTTGGACAGACTAAATTGCCTATTGTAGTTTTTTGCATTATAAGAACAATGGAGACGCACCTAACCATAAGACGCACCTAGGTTTAGAGGTGGAAAACAACAACAACAACAACAAAATATCAGGGGGAGCCTCAGAGGACCACAGATAAGTGTCCTCTCATGTGCCAGCTCTGCCTATTGACTCCTTGCACTGCGGAAAAGAGACAGAAGAGGCAGGCAATGACAAAGACAGAAGAGGCGGGGTTCAGCACTGTAAAAGAACCCCACTGCCACAGCCCGGCTGCTATTCACCAAAGGACCAACATTTTTTTAACAATATCAGATAGAAGTCCAGCTCTGTTCAGCATGGCTTCTCATTTTAGCTATAAAACATTGCAAAAACTTTGCTCCCTGCAAGCCTTCAGTGTGTACATGCAAGAGTTAACGGGGAAATTGAGACTATCCAGAAACGGCACTCCAATATTCCAAGTGTGTTGTTGAGAAAGTGCTTGTTAAAAAGACACCTGTGATTTCTCCCCTTGCCAGATGAGCCTGTTAGGTTCATTCAGAGTTCAAAATACTCCCTCTGAAAACCCTCTGTGATCATCCCCCAAATTTGTCCCATTTCAAGCAAACTAATTACTTCTAAATCGTATGCATATACTGTATTATTATTATATGTGTGCAATGCTATTTCTGATCATATAAGCCCTCAAGGTGATGGATGATAACTAAACCAAAGTATTTTGGTAAAATTAAAACAATCAAAGTCACTATCATTCAAATCAAAGAGTAGTGAAAAACTTGCCAAAGGCAACAGGGATGCGTTTTTCCTTTTTTCCACTAAAATTTGAGGGGTAAGAGATGGCATTTCTTTGTGAAACCTGTGCTACTAAATGATAATTGCAGAGGCTTTGTGGGTAGTTGATGATGATGATGTGATTCATTTAATTGAGTCCAACTCTTGGCAATTCTATGGGCCAAATCTCAAGATGCCAATCCATAGCTTGCAATATGCTCATACTAATAAGTCTTTCTTGAAAATGTAAATTTCCAATAGAAGCTCACTTCGGTTGCCAGGAGGCTACATCGAAAATCAGCACTGATTTATGTTCAGACCTCATATCTTTTTTCATCTGAACTGAATCTGAAATATGCAGACTGGAATAAAAAAACATCCACCCATGTTATACAGTGGTTATAAATAGAGCAGTAGTTCAGATCCCTGGGGTTTTTTTGGGAGTCCATTTCCCCACAGGTGTTCAGCTTCCTAGTTTATTTCTGAACTCAATCCAAATACCTAATCGATTTTTCAAAGTTAATCCTTTTGTCTTTGGCCCAATTATAATTTAAATCTAATCTTTTGGTATCCTAAAGACAGATTTGTGTTATAGCTCATGACAATTAGAAGTCTTGGTAATTAAAATGTGATGTGTGTGTGTATGTGTGGCAGCTCTCTTTTGTGATGAACTAACAGACATCCTTTTGGTCAACCTTGGGATGCTTTGTTGGTTGGGTCACCAATGCTGTGTTGATCCAACTTATTTATCCTGCTTTGATTAGCCACAGCTTGCTGAAAAATCACAGCTGCCTAGGTTTATTCAACAGCCAAGCCGTATATTATGATTTACAAGCTACATTTACTGAGCTCACATAATATGTTAATCTATAGAATCATTTGTTTGTCTTTAGGATAGCGGGATGTGCAAACTGTATAGCAAACTTAGTTTTATTTTGATAAACTTTCAGTATCACTTTGTTGGGTTGTGGCTGCACATCTGTTGGCCAGATTTGCTGGCTTTTCTTTATATATAATTACACGCATAAACATACAGTGTACATACACACACCTAGAAAGTCCAGCAAAGTTTTAGGTCTTATAGCAATTAATTAAATTATGGTGGGATTGCCCCCTAAACAAGATATAATTCTTGCACTGCAACAACTGAACTGCTAGAACATTGTCGGAGATTTTAATTCAGCATCTTAGGGAAGAAATCAATGCATTAATATGACACAAGAGCCATTGGACAAAACAATACAGATCGAAATTTCTGCTTGTAAATTGGCAAGAATTTTGGAGAACCAGTTGAGTGAAAGCAAGCATGTGCACCTTCTTTGGCCCATTCAATTATCATATCCTTCTCTCCCCCTTCCCCGCCCTTTTGAAAATGCCAACTGCTTTTGGAAATCCCATCTGGGGGAGAAGGAAACAGTGAAAAGTTAATTAGCTCTTCAAAATGACCCTCCTATAATGCAAATCTTTCTTTCTCTTTTTCCCATACCCATATGGGCAGACCCACAATGTAGCACAGAAATGGATCCCCAACTGTATCAATGCTGCAGTCAATGCAAAAGAAAAGGCATTATTTGTATTGCATAGATTGACAGCTGAACAGAAGTGGGGGAGTCAGCTCATTTCTTTTGATCAATTTGTACCACCCTTCGGCGAATGAAATCAATCTGAGAATAGATGAATGGCTGTGTAGTAAACCAGTTACACTGTGAATTGCATGGTGGGAAAGAATACTCCACATGGCGTCCTTTCTCAAAACAGACTTTATGCAAAAGATGTAAATGTTGCACCGGATCCACGTGAGAAAGAAAATGCTCCTTTATGCAAGTGAATAATACAATTGGGAGAGAACAGACTGTTCACAATGATCTCTAAATGTGCTTCATCCCACTCTTGCTGGACCAAAGTGGCTGATGTAATTAGGATGCTGGGTTAGAGGTTAGCAAGCCCACGTTCGAGACCTGAGTGAGATTGAGTGCCCCTTCATGGTGGGATGAGCTCCTGTTCTTTGCTCCAGCTCCTGCCAAGGACATAAAAAGAGCCCCCAACTTGGTGTCCCCTTGGGCAATGGTGATGTCATCAGCTAATTTTTTCAGCTAATGGAAGCATTTTGGTACTTCTGTCATGAGTGTGATGTGATGCCTCTCATCATTTTACATAGTCAAAGTGGCTAAGAAGCACTAAGATATGAACCTGAAGATGAAGACATTTGAAATAACACCTTCATACAACAAGGTCATTTCTCTAAGCAATAGATCTTCCTGCACATAGCTTTTGGAAAGAGAAAAGGAGTTTGTCAGAGTCACTTCCATTCCAAAACCTGTTTGGTTAGAGATGCTTGGCAAAATACAAACATCCCTATGTGACAGGGAAAAAAATTGCTCTTAGCTCTTCTTGAAAATACTGTTATAGTTTCACAGCAGTTGGCTGTGTTTTGTTGCATATCTAAGAATCAACAGAGATATTCTTTCAAAGCTTTCTTCAGTAGGTGAGAAAGTCATTCCAGAAGGCCACAGATGCTTAACTGCTTATTGTTAACCACTCACTGCGGGATAAAATGCACCTTCAAACAGAAAATCATCTGTGATTGCTCTAGTCTCCTGGTTGAACAATCACATCCGCTTATGTAGCAAATAGAGCAAACCGAGTCTTCACTTCTGACTTTAGCATATTTCAAAAAACAACCCAAGGGGCATCAAGCATCTTGGATCAAGGAGCCTCAAAATATTTTATTGTTATAATAAATTATATTCTTATAATAAAATAATCTCCTCCTCTTCCTCCTCCTTCCCCCTCCTTCCTTCTCTCCTTCCTGCTCCTCCTCCCCCCTCCCCTCCTCCTCCCCTTACACAAAGGTTCTATAGCTTGTATATCACCTCAAATTGAAAAGCAACTTGAAAGTAGGATTTCAAGGGTCAATGACAAGTAATTTCACAAATATGGCCAGGCTGATTTCTTGGTAGTAAAGCAGAAGTGTTTTATTCCTTCTTCCAACCCTGATATTTCCTGCTGATCTGCCATCCAAGTTCCAGACAGGCTTGCTATCTGCTGAGACTTAGAAAAAAAATACTATGCCATAAATAGAAATACTGAAAAGCAAAGTGAGCAAGGATGAGGACAAGTGAATGTAAAATTTTGGATGCTGTTAACAGAAGATTGTCCACTGACAGCTCTACAAAGAAGGACCTGTGGGCACATTATCGTTCAGTCACTGTCTTCTGCTGAAGGAGGAAAAGGACTTTGACTCTGAAGACTATAGTGGCAATGCAGAAGACCATCATTATTTTGAGAAGTTTAGTGACATGTTTTGATTTCTTCTTCATATTAAAAAAAAAGTTGGGGAGTTTAGAACTCATTCAGAGTTAGCCTGCTTGTTTTCCTCTCTTGCTTGGTGAACAAAAGAGAAAGCGAGGGTGGGGGTGGGTGGGAGAGAATTTGTCATGTAACTGTAAATCTTTTTTTTTTTTTTTTGCTGTGAAAGTCTTAGACTTTTAATCCTCATTCAGACTCATGTGCCATTCAATCAAAGTCAAATCTTGCAGTCCCGATCATAATAGGGCCATGAAATCATGATTCCAGGTTTTGATACAAATCTTGTTTGTTTGTTGAAAGCTTCTGCATGAAACTTAGCACTAGGTTGTATGATAACTGGCTGCCCTTGAGATATCTCTGCTGTCATTATTAAGGAGCTCCTGGTTGATTGTAAGAGATTTGGGCATCACCTTGCTTGGTATGTCTGCTTTTTATAACAAACTTTTAACTCTGTTTGCATGAGCTAATAAGAAAGCTTAACATTCCCTTATTTACTGGGATGCTTATTTCCTCTGGATTCAAGGGAACCAATTGCCTGGCCCTCTCATCACTGCCCTGACATTTGGCAAAACAAGACAAATGGTTCTGCCACAGTGCCTAGGGGCATCTAGCAGATAGATAGATAGCTTTTATTGCGGTCAGAGACCAAATTAAATACATATAAAAAGGGGGGGTAGATTTTACAATTGTAAAAAGATCATGCGACAATACACCATGTACTACCTCAAATACAATCTATACTATCAATACTAGTGATCCTCTGCCATAGGAATTACCGGTCTCTTCCCCCGTTTTTTTTCCGCCGTGACTGCAGCAAAAAATTTTGCCACCTTTGAAGTTATATTAGGGTCTGCATCCTGGAGTAGGAAATAAAGGCTGAACAGATCGGGTGATCCAGGGAATCTCTGGGAAATAGGGGAAATGAATCTTGATCTTATGTCTCGGTAGTGGGGACATACGAATGTAATGTGAAACAGAGATTCTGGGGATCGGCCATCACATGCACAATAGGAGGATTTTATTCCCTCTGAGAGCCTACTGTCGAGGACAGGGGCATCTAGCAATGAATGGAGGGAGGGGGAGCTTTTACAATGCCTGTGTTCAGCTGATGTAAGGTTGGATTCTGCCACTGACTATGATTTTTTTTAAATGGAATGTGTTTTTTATATACTTGTATATTGATTTTGAACGGGCTTTTATTGGATTTTTTTTTAAAATTTGCCAGTCACTTAGATGAGACAGGTGGCCAGACAAATAAACCATATTTAAACATCAAGGGAAAGAGTGACTTTTGACCTTGGCAAGGGTCAAATGTTTGAAGAAGCCCCCTTAGGAGAGCAGCTGCATGATCATCCCTGCCTTAGCTCCATGCCCCACTTCCTATGACCAGATGGTTCTTCCATTTTGCAGTTGCCATGTAACTCCCTTTCAAACATTTTAAACAACACAGACGTCCTACGAGCTTGTAAATTATGAGTGGATCATGTCAAGATATATTTGGCCCGGTGGTGGGTTTCAAATTGTTTTACTACTGGTTCTGTGGGTGTGGCTTGGTGGGCGTGGCATGGCTTGGTAGGCGTGGCAGGGAAAGGATACTGTAAAAACTCCATTCCCACCCCACTCCAAGTGAACAATACTGTAAAATCTCCATTCTGTCCCCAATCCAGGGGAAGGTTACTGCAAAATCCCCATTTTTCCTCCTGATCAGCTGGGATTTGGGAGGCAGAGAATAGATGGGGGCAGGGCCAGTCAGAATGTTTACTACCAGTTCTCCGAAATACTCAAAATTTCCACTACCGGTTCTCCAGAACTGGTCAGAACCTGCTGAAACCCACCTCTGATTTGGCCCTGAGATGGTGCTGGATTTAGTTTTATTGGAGTGGGACAGAGACATTTTCTCTTTTTGTTTATTCAGATTTAAAAGGGACAAGCGCATTGTACTGAGTTCTCTGACTGCTGTGTTCTCTAAGGCAGGATTGGTTTGTGGAATTCACTTTGCTATGGGTTTTTTTTTTTTCTTTCCTTAACTAGACTTCCAAATTTTGATGACATAGGAACACTTGCTGTTAAAATAAATTATCCGTGCTTCAAACCTATTTTTAATCCTAGCACTGAAGAGAGGTCACAGTCCATTCCTCTATACCCCAGGCCTTTTAACTTCAGGAATGCAAATACAGGGTTGGGGATGCTATATTCATAGATGTGCGAGTTTGATGGGATCTAATACATGATCTGATGCAAGACTCTTCTCTCTCATATTCTGACAGTACAATATTGGGGATCTGCCTCAGCACATCTATATTTATTAAATATGTATGTGTATTACCAGTTTTGCCCTCCACAATAGGGTGTCAGGGTTCCAAGTAATACACCAGCCTGTGCCAATATGATATATCCAATAAAACTATTCTTTGAGGAACCTACCTGCCTCAAAGTTCCATTTGCTAGGGGTGTATTACTTGTAACCCTGACATTAAACCAACTCTGAAGGTTCCCAGGTTTTCACCTAATTAAAAGTAAACATTTTCCCCCTTTCTCCAAATAATTAGTCACATGGTCCAGTCAGGGTGCAACCTAGTTGCTTGGTAACATCGCTCCTCCTTTCTTCAGCCACCTGGGGAATGTCCTTGGTTCACAGGGGAAACTATTTTGTTTTGACTACAAAACCCCAGCTGTCACAATTCCTCCCTCCCTAACTCCCATCTCCAGTATGGCAACCCTGGAGCCTCAAAATGGCCTCAGTCAGGCCAGCTCCAGAGTTGACAATAGTCTCTCGTCTAGGAGGAAAAGGAATAGCCCTGTATTAACCATTAAACAAAATAAACACATGTTAAAGGAACATAGAGAAAGGAAATATCACAGAGTCCCCCACCCACCCCGATCTATTGGCAGTGTTCAAAGTTGAACACTGCCATGTTCAACTTTGGTTTTCAACACATTGAGTCTTAAGAGCCGCGGTGGCATAGTGGATAGAATGTGATATATTGCAGGCTAACTCTGCAGACTGCCAGCAGTTCGATCCTGACCAGATCAAGGTTGACTCAGCCTTCCATCCTTCCAAGGTCGTTAAAATGAGGACCCAGATTGTTGGGGACAATATGCCAACTCTGTAAACTGCTTAGAGAGAGCTGTAAAGCACTACGGAGTGGTATACAAGTCTAAGTCCTATTGCTAAGCGTAATTAACGTTTTGTTAGTTAAGTGATGGAAGGGTTGGGGGGCAGCACAGTTGGGCTCTGCTCAGGGCATCATTTGGCCTTAATCTTTCCCTGAGAAGGAACATTAATAGACCCTTTTTGTTCAAGGATCATAGAGGCAGAGCAGAGGTCTGGTGCATCTGCAGAGAAAAGAGGAAAGCTGGCTGGTTCCTTCCAATGTTTATGCACTGTAATCAAAAGTCGGAAATATTATTCATGTGTAAGTGTGTTTCTTAACAATAGGAATCATCCCCCCACCCCCACCCCGCTATATGGAGAATTACAGGCTTTTTCTGGAGAATGTATTAAGAACCTCCCTTTAGTTCTTCAGCCGCAGGGCTAAAGGAAAATATGGTAAGTCCTCATTTTGTGACCAAACTTTGTCATTGAGTCGATCACTGATGACTGATCTTCCTTTCTTTACAGATCTATGAAGGTTGTCAATGCAAGGACTGATCACAAAGTCATAACTATGAATGGTCAGTGTATGAGGCAGTTGCTAATTGAGGATTACCTGCATTAGGAAGGATCCAGCACCTGCTGCTTACACCCATCACACATTCAAGAGAATCGAGGAAGGGTGTACACAATGAACTGAAGACATGAGACTGAGTAACACTGGGAAATTACTGAATCACAAGCCACAGAAACCAATGGCAGTTTATAGGACATCAGTATTGCTAAGCATAGCTATAGAGCAGTGATGGCTAACCTTTTTGCCATTGCGTGCCAAAAGCGGGGGCAGCATGGGGGGTCGTGGGTGCGTGTGTCCACATCCAAAATTCAATGCGCCCCGCCCTCCTGGCATGCACACATGTCCCCCACACACTTCCCCCTGCTTCTGGCACGGTGGGCCCGGTAGGCCCGTTTTCCCCCCTCCCTAGGCACCAGAGGCTTTCTAGGAGCCTGGGGAGGGCAAAAACAGCCCCCCCCCCCGGAGGCCTTCTGGAGGCCGGAAACAGCCAGTTTCCCGACTTCTGGTGGGACCGGAAGGCCTGAAAATCAGTTGGCTGATGCGCGCATGCACGCTGGAGCTGAGCAAGGGCAATGCTTGTGTGTCCACCAATATGGCTCCACGTGCCACCTGTGGCACCTGTGCCATAGGTTCGCCATCACGGCTATAGAGAGTGACCAAATAGTTTTCATAATATTAACTCAAAATTTCCACACAATCAATGTTTTACAAAGATTGCTTTCCAATATAATTTATTTAGACATCTTATCATAGGCAACTACAGCAGAAAAAAGCCCCCCATACATTCCATGAGGATTGCCACACTAAAAATTAATTCTTTTAAAATGCTGAAATTATAATTCATGTTTATATTACACAGTATGCCAGAAATCTCAAGATAAATATATACAAAACAAAAGTTGGAAAGTATACCCCTATGTCTATTCAGCTACTGTATACTCTGAGGAGTGCAAGGTAGAAAGATTAGGCCACCACTTTAATTTCCCACAATGCTCCCCAAAAATTAAACATGGCAGACCTGCGGCCATCCATGTGAACAAGTTTACTTATCATACAACTCATACTAGGTGGCTCTGTAAAGGACAATGTACACTAACTATAAGTGTACAGAAAAGACCAGATCAGACAAGACATATGCTGCAAAAATCATTACGAAACCAAACAAGTAATCCATAATGTGGTCCCAATTCAATATTAACGTTGAGAGAAATTTAAAAGACCTGTGGAGGAAAAACCATCTTTCACTGAAGCCCGTCACAGTGTTTAAAAAGCAGCCTAAAGCTAAAACAAAACAAAGAGAACATGTAAAAAATGGGTGCCCCCTCCCCCGCTCTCCATTTTCTGGTCCCAAACACACATCGTACATCATGGATTTTCACAGTATGTCTGTTTTACTGTCAAGCCAATGAAATGAAAGAGCATGACTTCGAATTAGGATTCTAAGACTTGCTACTATCCATACCTTGCTTGTTTTAACTGTTTGTCCCAATTAAAAATATGAGCTTTTCAACATAAGGCAACATAGAGGGAGGATAACCCCGAACAAACTATGCAAAAGCAGAACTTAATGGCATTGAGTCCACTGCATTCCCTTCTCCTCTGCAAAAATAAAAAGTATGAGATTATGCTCAGTAACTGCTGTCGTTTTTCATTGGTAGCATAAAACTAAATAAAATTTTCAGCGGTAAAATAAAGGCCACAAAATGTATGTTCCTACCAGATTGGCCTCAATGTTCTGAGAGTGATAGGAGGTCAAACGTTTCTCAATGTCACAGAGCCTCTCCCAAGGGGTGCTACCGCAAATGCTTTTAAAGAAAACTACAGTACATCTACCAGAGGCAGACAATGGCATTTATATGGAGTTACAGCTGAAACTGCACCGTATTTGACAGAAGATAATTGCCTTTCTTCCTGTTGAAGACTCGTGCTTGGCAAAGCTTTAATTTGAACTGACCTACCATTTGGTGAGCGAGATGACTACAAGCATGCAGGCGACCAAAAAAGATTAATCCTAAATAATTAAGGCATTATATGAGGGCTTCCAAAATAAAACTGTAGATCTCTTTGCTGTTGCTGGACAGTCCTATACAAGGAAAAGATCTTGAGAAACCCCTCTTTTCCCCCCCAGAAGTAGTGGACATCTCCATTTTGCACACGGGAGCTCCAGGTTGAAGAGTCTACAAGTATTTTCCTGAGAAATCCCTAGGATTAACGAAAGAATATATTCCTGTGGGTTGATAGATATCTCTTGAAGTTTCTCGATGCAAAAAAAAAAAAAAAACATTCACGAGAATGGTTATCTTTAATCATGGAAAAATAATTCAATGAGAGCATGAAGACACGGTGAATTATCCAAATTCCTATGCCACTTGATAGTAGCAGTGTATGGATATCTACTCAGGACTATACATATATAGGCACATTCACAAACAGGGCAAAAAGACAGAAAACACTTCTGCAAAAATGTCAGTTCCATCATAGAAACATTTCAGACAGTTTTGTTCTTCCAAAGGTCGTCCCACTGTGGTATATTGCACACAAAGTCAATGCTTAAATACAAGCTCTGCCCTTTTGACAGAAGGAGTTGCCACGTGCTTTTTTTAAAAAAATTATTATTATCATCATTTCGATCCACTCACCCAAGCTTTCCTTCAAATCAAATAATTGGTATCTAATAGGCACGGCTCATATATGGCTTTGGCGACCCCTTTGACATGGGTTTTGTAATGGGATGGATGCTCTTGCTCTCTAGCCTCCCCCAAAAGTGTGGAGAGCAACTAGCTCCAAAGGGAGAAATCCAGAAAAAGCAGGCAGAGCGCTTGTCAAGTCTTAGTTTTTGCCACTTCCCTCAGTAGGGAAGGAGAGAAAGGCTCCAGCTGACTTCTGTCTACAGAGTGAAAACAACTTCAGATGTATTAAAAAATTCCATACAGTATTCCCTTGGCATATTTACCAAGATGGTCTGCAATATGAATCCTTTAAAAAGAGACAAAGTTTGGCTTGCCTAGTTTAGTGAGCTTGACTTTAGCTGGTAGCAGTTCTGCAAGCTCCTAGAACAGGGGTCTCCAACCTTGGCAGCTTTAAGACTTGTGGACTCCAACTTCCAGAATTCTGGGAGTTGAAGTCCACAAGTCTTAAAGTTGCCAAGGTTGGAGACCCCTGTCCTAGATTGAGGTCTCTCATACAACCCTGAAGTCTCAACCTGTTTTTCTCTGACACACCGGAGTTTGCATCATGGACTCCTTACATGCTTAGCTGCTAAGTCATGGCTTCTTCCAAGAGTCTGAGACCCAGCAACTAGCATTTGATCTTCTCATACAATTTGATGTAGCCGTGTTTTACTAGTTTTAAATAGATATTTTTATACCCTTCAGAAATAAGGCTGGTTATGTAAAAGACCAGAGGTTTACCTCATTAGATACCTATAAAACCATCACTACTTATTCAAGGGGCTTTCTACAATTCTTAGTATTTTTTAGTGCAGCTTTTCTGAACCCTCTACCCCATGTTTCTATAAAAGCGGAAATCTGTACATCTGGATATATCATGAATCAACAAGACAGCAGAGAAGCAGCTTGCAGCTGTCTACACTAATTGCACCTTGAGATCCAGTCCACGGTCCTCTTAATCATGTCCAAGTGAGACAATCTGCTCAGAGGAAGCTTCCACAAAGTTTCTGCTAATCAGGCACTTCCTCCCTTCAGCAGTCATTCAATATGGCTGTGTGTATGTGTGTCTAACGAATGTTTTGGCTGAAGATGTATTCCAGCTACGTTAAGGGATAATAGAAGAACTGAAGAAGAAATCAAACAAGGTCTTGATAGCTGCAAATCAATGCCTTGAATTATCAGCTCATTCCTTTGTGGCGGTACATAGAAAAGATAGCAGCCTTTTGTTGAATGAAGACCCTTTCTTGTTGTTCAGTTCATCCTGCAGTGGTATTAGAGAGGAGACATTTCGGAGATTTGTTCTTGCATGAAACTTTAGGCATTTAACTAGAGACAAGGAATAAGTAAATTTAGGATACACGGTTCACTCCATACCGACAAAAAGAAAACTGATTTGTAAACTGAGAACATTACTCATAAGAGGTACAACAAAGGTATAAGGGCAGAATTGCAAAAAGGAGTAAGACTGAAGGCTTACTCCTTTTCATGTTAACTCTGCTCTACTTCACTGTGGTCTTTTGAGAAAAACAGGGTGCTTTTTGTTTTTTCTTATTCTGGCAGGAAACCAAAATGAAACAAAACACATCATAACTCAGCATGATGTGTCAACTTGGTCTAGAGTCTGTTAGAAAGAGAACAGCATGGAATGAAAAGATGTTGGGGGGTGGGATTCTCCTGAGAAACTGAAAAGAAGATGGCTTGCTGGGATCCTGGGTAAGAGCCCTCTGGGCATCATCTGGCTATCTCCTTGAATGGCATACCTTTAAGATTGGTTGGACTTGGAACTGATGTTGGCTCAAACACTGGGGGTTTGCACAGTGGTGAAATCTAAAATTTGTTACTACCGGTTCTCTGGGCACGGCTTAATGTATGTGTGGGGGTTAATGTGACTGGGTGGGCATGGCCATTTTTTTTTTTTACTTTTAAAACCATTTTTTCTACAACCTCTTGCTGAAGAGGTTGTTAAAAAATGCTTTCAAAAGGCTATGACGATCCTAGCTGAGTTGCTTGATCGGCAGAGGCTTTTTTTTTTTAGAAAAAATGCCTTTGACGATCCCAGCTGAGTCGCGCAATCATCAGAGGCTTTTTTTTTTAACTTTTAAAAGCATTTTTTCAGCTGAAGAGGTTGTAGAAAAAATGCTTTTAAAAGTAAAAAACAAGTCTCTGATGTTTGTGCGGCTCAGCTGGGCATGGATGGGGGGAGCAGGGATTTTTGCTACCGATTCTCCGAACCACCCGCCTCCATCGCTACCGGATCGGATGATCCAGCCCGAACCAGGAGCATTTCACCCCTGGGTTTGCACCTGGCCTAGGGAAAAAGGTCAGGGACTCCAGAGGAGATTCATTAGCAGAAGGCTTTTCTCAAAACATACAAGCATAAAAACAGTCTCTTTTCCAGCTGACAGGAGGAGTCTGGTAGTACCTTTACCAAACAACAAATGTTACTGGGAGGCATCAGCTTTTGTGAGTTCATTTTGTGATGACATTTGTTAAATTTAGTGCAACAAAGTAAGGTGTTTTTGTTGAAAAAGTTGCTGCCAAACTACCTTTTTTTTAAAAAAATCACAGCTTAAAGCGTAAAGATGGTGAATATGAATATGGATTATAAAATGCTAGGGCCTGGATGATGATAGATAGATAGATAGATAGATAGATAGATAGATAGATAGATAGATAGATAGATAGATAGATAGACAGACAGACAGACAGATAGATATAAATAGATAGAATTTTTTATTGGCCAAGTGTGATTGGACACACAAGGAATTTGTCTTTGGTGCATATGCTCTCAGTGTACATAAAAAGAAAAGATACATTCGTTATGTACAGTGTACATAAAAAGAAAAGATACAATCATAAGGTACAACACTTAATGATAGTCATAGGGTACAAATCAGCAATCATATTATCAAATCATAGTAGGAAACAATCAATATAAATCTTAAGGATACAGAAACAAGGTTACA
Organism: Masticophis lateralis; assembly: GCA_030761175.1. Lineage (NCBI taxonomy): Eukaryota > Metazoa > Chordata > Lepidosauria > Squamata > Colubridae > Masticophis > Masticophis lateralis. The sequence continues at coordinate 195,506,352 of JAUDYJ010000001.1, read as the reverse complement.
GTCATATAGTCATAAGTGGGAGATGGGTGATAGGAACGATGAGAAGATTAATAGTAATAGTAATGCAGACTTAGTGAATAGTTTGACAGTGTTGAGGGAATTATTTATTTAGCAGAGTGATGATGATGACGATGATGGGAAACCTTGACCCTAACTTCACCTTTTCCTTGTGTGCATAAATGCACCACAATGATAAGATCCTTTACTAATATATTAGTAGAAGTTTATTCTTGTAACAAAGTAAACCCTTCTTCCTTTCAGAAGCATAGAGAAAGAAAGGAAGGTAATCATATTTAGGAAGAATTAGGATAACTTACCTCTTAGTCTGAAAATGAGCAAAAACAACAAAGGTACGATTGACCTAACTGCACAGTTCTGGCTCTTTCAGTGGCTCTTCGGAATTCTCACTGAGATTAGGCTCACCTGAAATTCAAAAACAGAAACTGCTATAAATGGCTCTACATGCTGTTCATTTTTAATTTGGTGCTGTGATCTGTGTGTCTCAGAGCAGAGGCGCCCAATTTGAGCCCCTGGGCGCATGTTGTTCACAAAAACTTTGAGTGTAGCCCCTCGAAAAGCATGGAAATTGTAAGAGATAAAGATTCAAGAGATCTTTATTTAAAGAACCAACTGCAAACTTCCCTTTTATTAGGAAAGAGATTCCCTGCTGACCAGTTCATAGCAAAGCTGTGAGAAAGAGAATTAGAAAGTCTCTGCCTGTATATGTATATGTATATGTATATGTATATGTATATGTATATGTATATGTATATGTATATGTATATGTATATGCATATGTATATGTATATGTCAGAGGTGGGTTCTAATTTTTTTTACTACGGTTCGGTGGGCGTGGCTTATTTTGTGGGCGTGGCTTTATGGTCATGTGACAATTCTTTAGGATTTAGCAGAGACCAGTGTCTACCAGGCTTTTAACTGCTTGCAGAGCTGTACCGATCTACCCATTTATTTTTGCAGGCACCAATCTACTCATTTGTTTTGGAGGCACCGGTCTACCACCACACTGCCTTTTAACACTGATCAGCTGTAGGGCAGCCCTTTGAAGCCCTGCAACAAGAGTTTAAACAGTTTTTTTCCTTCTAGCTGATCAGCTGGGACTCAGGAGGCAGCAATAGATTGGGGGTGGAGCCAAATAAAAGGTAAGAATAACAGGGGGGGCGGGGGAGCAGGGGCGGTGGGGGGGGGCAGAAGCGGTTTGGTGATGTCATATCGTCACCGCTACCAGCTCAGCAGAACCGGGCCAAACCGGGAGGAACCCACCACTGGTATATGTCTATGTCTATGTCTATGTCTATGTCTATGTCTATGTCTATGTCTATGTCTATATCTATATCTATATCTATATCTATATCTATAACTATATCTATATTTTTAAATTTTAAATTTTAAATTTTTTAGAGTTTTATTCGGTTTTATACTCTCAGCCTAATTTATATTGGTTTTAGTATGTTTTTCAATGTTTGTGTATTGGTTTTTTAAATTGGCTGTTCACCGCCCTGAGTCCGCTAGGAGAAGGGCGGTATAGAAATCTAATTAATAAATAATAAATAAATGAATAAATATATCTATATCATCATCATTTTAGCCATTGTCTATCCATTGCAGGATGAAGGCATCTTCTTCATTTTTCCAACCAATATGGCCCTGCTCTGAGCTTTCTTTTGCCAATAGAACCGCAATGCTTGCTGATGTTGCTCCATCTTGTTTTAGGTCTCTTTTCTGGATGCTTTTTATCAAGGGGGATCCACTCTATGACTTGGTCCATCTGCCAGCAGTTCTAAGAGCAGTTTTGGCGCAGTGGTTAGAATGCAATACTTCAGGCTAACTCACTGCTCACTGCCAGGAGTTCGATTCTCACTGGCTAAAGGTTCACTCAGTCTTCCATCATTCTGAGGGCAGTAAAATAAGTACCCAGATTGTTGGAGGCAATATGCTGACTCTGTAAACTGCTTAGAGAGGGCTGTAAAGCACTGGGAAGCGGTATATAAGTCTAAGTGCTATTGCTATTGCTATGTGTCCAGCCCATTTTGATTTCAATTCTCTTATTCTCTTCATAATATTGTATTTTTTTGTCTGTTCTCTAATCCACGTGCGGGTCTTTGTATCTTGTCTTGTAACATATTGCACTGTATATTGTAATATATGCAACATATTGTATTGTATATTGTAATATATAGCATACATTGTAATATATATGTAGATATATTGCTTCTAACTGAATAGGGTTCACCTATTGAAATTCATGAATCTTCTTTTCATCTTAGTATGTTTTGCTAAGGTGAACCTTTTCAGAACTCTGGCAAAGAATGATTATTGGAGCAAACAGCTGCCAATGTGCCTGACGTTAGCTTTATTTAATTAAGCCTGGTGAAATTCAGCCGATTCTATCTGGCTCGTGCGAACTGGTAGCGGCGGCTGCGGGAGACTCCGCCCACCTGCGTGGACATCATGATGTTGCTTTTTTGTGACATTTTAAGCCTCTGCACATGCGCGGACATTTGCAAACCAGTAGGGAAGGTAAGTGAATTTCACCCCTGGCCTGGATGTAAATTAAATTTAGTTTTTCTCCTGGCTGCACCATACTTTTGTTGAGGCTTCTCCCAATCTTTAGAATGTAGCCCTGGTCATGCAACTCAGGGGCCATAGGTGGTCCAATGAATTCATCCCTGAGGAAAGTAAAAAACAGTCCCTTGAGAAGAGAGTGAGGGGAGCACCGAAGGAGCAGTGCTTTCTTCCATGGAGAAAACATGGAACAGGATGGGGTCCTTGAAAGAGTCTGGCCGTATGAGTTGGAACCTTAAATAGGACAACTTCAGACTGCAACGTTTTGTTTCAGGTCCCAGTTAGACCAAACAGAAGCAGACACCATGGAAACCTTTTAATACAACAGCTGTAGCAGTGGCACCCTGCAGGTTTGAATCTGCTTTCCTTCCTCCCTCTTTCTCATGAAAATGGGGGGAGGGGGTCTTTCTGAGGCATTTTCATAAACCACTTCCTTGACTTGGGTTCAAGTCTTGTTTGTCTGATCATTGTCTTGGTAGTGGATCTTCCCTCTGTCCTTCAAGACCATCCCCTGTACCCCTTACACATTTTGATTGGATTGTATAGATTTTCATGTATAAATTACACAACAAGTGAAGCGGGGATGGGGGAGATTCCCTAAAGGACTTTTTTCTCAGCACACTATTTGGATTATATTTTTTTCCTGGGATTTGAAAGGTATCAGTTATTTAAAGGGATGTCAAATAAATTAAATTCCCTCCCTTGTTTGAGTACATGTCACAGCTTGTCCATGTTATTTAAAAATAGCTTTGTCAGACTTGTCCCCCAACATTTATATAGACAAGAAATGCTTTGATGATGTCTATAGGTTCCCATTCCTCACCTTAGTATAGCTCTATGAGCTTCCTGAGTTGAGGAATCTTCACTGGAAAAAAAAATAGTTACTACATTTAAATCCTTCGGAGGATGTAATTTTCCCTTGTCCCACTGAAAGTAATCGAATAGATTTAAGATTGAGCAAATCACTTCGCCAACTCAGTTCCAGGGCTTGTCCCAAATTTACTAGGATATGATATATTAAACATAAATAAGTAAATTATAAAGGACTGAGTTCCATCTACAAGCAATTATTTCCCTGGAGATCAGCTATATAATGAACATTCCTTCCAGAATGCATCCAGATGCTTTTATTAGTTCTAATCCAAGCTAATTCTCTCACGCCATGCAAGCAACATAACCTTCCAAGATAATGAAATGCAATATTCTGCAACTTCTCCTATTGGGAAGCATCTCCTGAAATTAATGTAAATTAGCAATGGAACCCAAGTCGTGGTTTTTTTTTTTTTTTGAGTAGAAATGACTTTGCCCAAGGGACTCTATAATGATATTAAATGCCTGCAATTAAGGGGATGTACTTTCTAATAGAAAGTGAATGGCTCAGCCATAAAAAGGTGGCAATCCTTACTATTTACCTAGAAAAGGTTACCAGGGTGTCTCAAAAGATTTGACATTCAACGAATGACAAATCTGCAGTCATTTACTTCTCTGGGAAGAAGGTCTACTTCTTGATGTCAATGGGGCTTACTTCCAAATATCCTCAGCTAAATATGTCATTTTCATTGTGGACATAATAAACTAGTATATGAAATACTTCATGCTATACCCGATAGTAGATAATAGCAGATAATAGAACAGTGAGCACACTGTCTCAGATTTGCTCACATAGGCATCATCAACAAACTAAGATGAAGTTAACATGACACATCCACAGTCATATCAGGAGGCAGGTTCCACCCGGATGTACTTGTGCCAGAGATCAGATGGAAGTTTATAAGGCACGAGATTCGCATCAGGATGTGACGATACAAATTCTGTCATCCTGCCCCCACCCCACCCCCAAAAAACCCTCCTGTCAATTAAACTAACCCACTTAGTATAGGGTAAAACAGATCTGGACAAGATGCAGATAAGAACAAAGGATTTGGGTGAGATGGTATTTGTTTTTCCTTTGAGGGAGGCAGAGGAATGGAAGGGACTGGAGACAGAATACAGAGATTAACAGGGACTTTATTGAAGGTCAGAAAACTAATCTGAAAATGAATGGAACATAAGCATAAGAAGTTACGTTCTTGGCAAAGTTAGAGGTTTACAAGTAAGAGCAAAGCAGATTAGGAAAAAGAACAGTAAAATATATCGGAATCTCTTTTTCTTTCTTTCTTTCTCTCTCAGTAAGCAAACTGATTTGCTCAGTGAGCCTAAAAGGTTCTAGGAGAAGACAGAGACACAGAGAATGGAGCAACTATTCCTCACCATGCAATCCGATAGGCAGGATTTTCAAGGATAATATTTATTGGCAAACTAATCACACTGGTATAAAAATAGCTTGTCACTCTAATCATTGCATTCTTTCTCTTCCAGACAGAGGTGGGATTTAGCCAGTTCGGACCAGTTTGGACGAACCGGTTGTTAAATTTTTGTGAAGTTTGGAGAACCGGTAATTGCACCACTGGCTGGCCCTGCCCACCCCATCCCAGTCACTGCTTATCTCACCTCACCTGCCTTGGCCACGACAAAGCAGCTGCTGCTCTCTGGCTCCCTCACTCATTAGCTCACTTGCCTCAACCTCATGGCCCTGGTGGCCCAGCCCACTTGCCTACCTTCACCCCGATCTCCTACACAGCCAAGCTCCTTGCTGAGCCTTCCTTTGCCATTCTCAGCTGCCTCTCATGCGGCCCAGCTACTTGCCTATCTGGTGAGCCTTCCTTCGCCTTTTTACCAGCAGATACGGCCTGCCACTGCTGCCTCTTTGCCGTTGGTTGTGGCAAAGAGACAGCAGGTGCAGGCCATTCGCGCCAGCAAAAAGGCTGTGGCGGCAGGCCGTTCGCACTGGCAAAGAGGCAGAGGATGCAGGCTGTTCATGCTGGCAAAGAGGCAGCAGCGCCAGTGGCAGTGTCTCGGGGCAGAGTCATGCCCAGCTGTAGCAACAAAGGCCGAAAGTAGAAACCTATATGATCCCTTGCATATCACTGCAGGCAATCACAATATTTGCACAGGATATTTAAACCACTGATGACTGGTCCTGTTGCCTAGCCTGTACTCACCCAGCAGAGGAGAATCGTACCAACTCACTTGATAATGTTTCACTGTCAAGTTGCTCTTGCTATTAAGAAGTGCTTCCTAACTTTCAGTCAGAATCTGCCTTCCCACAGTTTATTATATGCCATGAACCAGTGATGGGATTAATTTTTTTTACTACCGCTTCTGTGGGTGTGGCTTGGTGGCCGTGGCATGGCTTGGTGGCCGTGGCTTGGTGGGCATGGCAGGGGAAGGATACGGCAAAATATTCATTCCCACCCCACTCAAGGGGAAGCTAATTGCAAAATCCTCATTTCCTCCCGATCAACTGGGACTCGGGAGGCAGAGAATAGATGAGGGCAGGGCCAGTCAAAGGTGGTATTTACTGGTTCTCCAAACTACTCAAAATTTCCACTACCTGTTCTCCAGAACTGGTCAGAACCTGCTGAATGCCACCTCTGTTGTGCACTCTAGAATGTCAGATATTGTCTTGTTTCTTCTTCTGGCTGATTCCCTTTAAATAATTGAGGAATGCTATTATCTCTCTCCTTAGTTGTCCTCCCAATCCCAAGGAACTTTGCCCAAGGAACTTTGCCTTGCCCTCAGTCTCTTCATGTAAAATTAGCTTCTGGTTCTCTCTTCTTTTCTGACCTTCTTTCCATCCTTTAATTTAGTTTCTTTGAATCCCAGCATAGGAACCAAGCAGAGCTGGTTAGCAATGCAGTATACAGAACTATTAATTTCCTATGGTTTGAAAATTACATTTTTATTTATGTTGCTTCAATTGCATTTGGGGTTTATTTTGGCAATCCAAAAGCATGTTCAGCTGATTTAAATTCAGCTTGTCATTCCAATCTCAAAATCTTTTTCACACATAACCTGCCAACTATTGGCATGTTCTGTGCATGTGATCAATTTTTCCAAATGAACAACATACATTTGGGCCTATTAATTGATATCTTTTTATTCTCAGCACATTTCTTTATCTATATTCCAATTCTAATTTCATCTATTCCTGATATACAAGATGTAGATATATACCATCTAGTGGCTTGAACATATAAATGCAGCCATTTGAGGTAGAGGACAAATAGCAATTTGATTACAATTCTGCAAAAACAAAGAGAGAAAAAGGAAGAGAAAAAAAGAGTTCCTATTTCACTGTGCATATGGTGAATAATTGCTGTATTGAAGCTATTCGTTTTCCTTCATCCATATGAAGGAATCTAGTTATTCAGTATGCCCAAGATGGCATAACAAGCAGAGATGAAAACGTGAAATTACATGACAACATTGGTGTATTGGCAAGGGAAAACATACCTTTTTCTGCTAAATCTTTCCACCTGTCTTTGTTTTCCTGTATGGTCTGGAATAGGTTGTCCTTAAAGCTTCTTAAATCCACCATTGCCAAAGCATTTTCTGAGCAGGTCCCACCAACACATGCAGCATTTTTTATACTGATCTTTTTGTGTATATCACTGCTGGTACTTCCTGTACTATTTTCACTACAAAGACGGGAAAAAGTTAGATAAGAATTAAGATGCCTTTACTGCCTGGAAATACAAAAGCAGAACAATTTTGGTATATACTTCAAAATGTCGCATTCCTCCAGAATTCAGAATTCAACTAAATTGGGATCAATTCATGCATTCTCATGATGTGCACATTGTACAGCAACCAATTTATGCCAATTTCATTTTAAATTGTACTTTATTCCAACTTCATTTTAAATTGTATTTTATCCAATTCCATTTTAAATTGTTTTTATCAGATTTTAGTAATAGTTTGTGTCTGGAACTCTGCACTTCGATACGGCCAAAGGGCTAATCAATATAGAAAAGTAAAGTACAGCAACCATTCTAACATGTTTCCCTCTATAGGTGGAAATTCTGTGAGTGGTAAGTAATGTGGACAGTGGACTACAAATGGAAAAGGCTAGTTTAGAAACAAGCCTCAGTGATTTCAATGATACTGATTTTCAGGAAGAATACATAGCACTGAAGCTTAAATAAACTGGATTAGATAAGTCATAAATCATAAGTTTATTTGTCAAGCATATATAAGATAAAAGGTAAAAGTATAAAGATAATTTGAATACATGAAAGGAGTTAGTAAAAAGGAATATTAGGACAGAGATGGTAGGCACTCTGGTGCACTTATGTACACCCCTTACAGACCTCTTAGGAATGGGGTGAGATCAACAGTAGACAGTTTAAGGTTAAAGTTTTGGGGGTTTGGGGAAGAAACTACTGAGTCAAGTAGTATATTACAGGCATTGACCACTCTGTTACTGAAGTCATATTTTCTGCAATTGAGTTTGGAACGGTTTTCCTTGAGTTTGTATCTAATATTTGCTTGTTTATTGTTGTGGTTGAAGCTGAAGTAATCATTGACAGGAAGTACATTGTTTCAGATAATTTTATGTACTATGCTTAGGTCAGACTGAAGTCGGCATAATTCTAAGTTGTCTAAGCCCAAAATTTGAAATCTGGTGGCATAAGGTATTTTATTGCGGTTAGAGGAATGGAGGACTCTTCTCCTAAAATATCTCTGGACTCTCTTGATTGTAATTATGTCGGATATGCAGTGCAGGTTCCAGACAGATGAGCTGTATTCAAGAATTGGTCTAGCAAATGTTTTGTATGCTCTAGTTAGTAGTACAACATTACCAGAGAAGAAGCTATGCAATATTAGGTTAACAACTCTTAATGCCTTTTTAGCAATGTTGTTACAGTGGACTAAGGCACTTAGAAATGAGTACTCTAAGGTCCTTGACAGAGTGAGGGTCATCTACAAGGTCATGTCCATCTAATTTGTATTTTATGTTTTGAGTTTTTTTGCCAATGAACTAAAGCATCTGCTAACTCATTTGTAGCATCTGCTAACTCCTTTCCCCCTTCTTTAAAATGGAGCAGAGATAGTCATTTTAAAGGTATTTCATGATATCAAATCAAAACATTCACCTTTGACTTCAGGTGATAACAGATAAAGTATCTGAAGCCAATGTTTATGGTATTACAATAAGAGGGGAAATAATCCACACAGTAAAAAAGATTTTTCTGCAATTTGCTCAGGATGAGAAAAATCAGATTATATTCGAGTCCGAATCCCTCCTTTAATATTTTCTACATAACAATTTATATGTAAACATTCTACTCTACAATAAGCAAAACCAGAATAAACAACACATCCTGTTTTTTGCCTTTCATACATTCAGTTTCCAACTTGAGTAGAATACAATCCATATAGATAACAATGTGCAACTATTGCCACTAGATGGCAGTACTATATCAGGTTCATTGCAGTTTCTGAAAATTAAAATAGTTCAGAAGGAAAAGGAGAAAAAACAAAACCCAAAGCCTCAAACCTTGGTTCGTTCACAAAGGTAGGACTTTCGGACTTGGATGCTTCCTCTATAAGAGGAAAAACTATTTTCTCCATGGAGTCAGTAAGAAGAGCAAATGTTGGTTTCACTATGAAATCAATGAAACCTGTAGAACAATAGAAAGGGTGGGGTGAGGAGAGGAGAGGAGAGACAACGTTTAGAGCTTCTTCAGTCAGAATGAAAATCTTGACATTGGCAATGTTAGCACTGGGGAAACTAAACAAGGATCAGTTTCAATCCATGGTAGGAGAGGTTAATACAGAAAGCACATCTGTGGGAATCTCCTGTAGGAAGTTAGTACCCACCCCTCTCCTAGAAGAATGAAATATTCTAGGATATATTAAAAGGGCAGAAAATTTCCTCTAAAAAGGAGACAGAAACTCAGTCCACCCCCCTTTTGGTAATGAGCCATTAAGGCCTGGGCCAGTCTATTTTACATAACAAAGATCTACCTCCTTCAGGCAGAGGCATTTAATTGCCCTTCATTGCATCACCCAGCAAGATTCAATCAAATTTAGCACACAGATAGCCTACAAAGCTAGTTATGACCTCTGACAGCAACCAATCAGGATACTCTTCCTGTGCCCCAGGAAGTTCAAAGCCAGAGGGGGTATAAAACCCAGGGACTCTCAGCATCTCTTCCCTTTTTCTTTGCCCAGGACCAAGAAACCCATGTGGTCCTGTCCACCATTAAACCATCTTTCCAAGCAGTCTCCATGTTTCCAGAGTCTTTCTTCCCACTTGGAACTGAACCCAGATGGACATTTCTTCCAACACCCCAATAACATCATTTATATAAGCAGGAAATACCTAGGACATTGTACTGAGCACTGAGATCCAGTTAAGGTTTTGTGCAAGAAAAAATGGAACGGCGAGATGGACCTCACTAATTTATCATGGCATTTTACAGATGTCTCTTCCCAACAATATTCTCCCAGAAATCTTTTGTGGGGGTGGGGGACTCAGGAAAATAGCAAAACAAACCATTCCCTTCCAAATGCTGCCAATAGCCAGAACTTCACTAGACATTGCTCTGGGTTCAACGAACAAGTTCTTTGAAAATGGAAGCATTTTGTTTGTCCCAAAGGTGCTTTTTCAGGAGGCAGCTGGTCTTGTTTTTCTTTGAAGACTTTTCGCTTCTCATCCAATAAGCTTCAGTTCTGACTGGATGGTGGGGAATGGAAGGATTTATATTCCTTGCAGACAGCTGATCATTAAGAGAGTCATTGAGGCCACTTGGAGGTTTATCTGTGTCCTCAGGGTCACCTGAGTAGTGAGTGTGGAGCCTTCTTGGCTATAGGATGTTTTCTGCCCTGTGTCCCTTCACTGTTGAAGATGGGCTCAGGCTATTTGGGAGGAGTCTGTGTTGTCTGCATCTCAAACTAAGGCACAAATGGTTCCTGTAGTCTGAAACAGGGAGGAAAACATCCTGCAGCCAAGAAGGTTCCCCACCCATTTCAGTGGTGGGCTCCTTCTGATTCGCACCGGTTCGCAAGAACCAGTAATAAACGTTTGTAGTAGTTTGTAGAACTGGTAACAACATTGGCTGGCCACACCCCCGAACCGGTCCCTGGCCCTGTTGCTGCTCGCTTACACCACCCACCTCATCAGAAGCTTTTTTTTTTTACTTTTAAAAGCATTTTTTCTACAACCTCTTCGGCTGAAAAAATGCTTTTAAAAGTAAAAAAAAAAACCCTCTGATGATCACACGGCTCAGCTGGGATCGTCAGAGGCTTTTAAAAGCATTTTTTCTGCAACCTCTTAAGGTTGTAGAAAAAATGCTTTTAAAAGTAAAAAAAAAAAAAGGAAAAGTTGGCCATGCCCATCCAGTCACATTACCCCTTCACCAAGCCACACCCACAAAATAAGCCATGCCCACAGAACCGGTAGTAAAACATTTTAGAACCCACCCCTGACCCATTAGTACTGCTCAGGTGACCCTGAGAACATAGGTGGCCTCAACGACTCTCTAAAAGTATAAAAATGACCAGCAGTCTGCAAGGAATATAAATTCTTGCATTCCCCACCATCCAGTCAGAGCTGAAGAAGCTTCTTGGATGAGAAGCGAAATGTCTTCAAAGAAAAACAAGGAAGTCCAGCTGCCTCCTGGAAAAGCACCTTTGGAACAACCATGACCTGGATGACTGAGAATCTCCATAGACAATCATCTTGTTTGTTCCGTCTGGTATGCTCTCTTAAGTGGGATTAGTTGTATTTTGTTCATAGTGCACAGAAGAAGGGAGGTGTGAGAGAAAATGGGTAAGCCAACAGAACGAATTCAGCAGACGTGAATCTAAGATGGCATCCGATAGAGGAGATGCCTTGTCACAGTTGCCTCCAATTTATTTTATTCTGAATGTAACGTGCTGTAGATCCAGGACTGTGATTTTTATGTTGACTCGCAACATAAAAGCTGAAAAAGAACTCAACTTTTTGTATTTACAGGTTTTCACTTTCTTAATCCAGTAATTATTCTGCAAGGTTTCTCTCTGAAAAAAAAAAGCACTGAATGAAGAAAAGCACTGGATGAGTTGGCCACTAACGATCAGGGTTTATTTCATTGTTACGTTTGTCCCTCAACTCAGCTAGTTTTTATGTTGGATCCCCCTTCTGCATGCTTCATCTGAAATGAATGCCACTGAATCCCATGATGCTGACTCTCAGATAACTCTGCTTTATGTTAAGCAGCATTTTGTTTCTTTGTTTGCAGGGCTTACAGGGAGTCCTCAACTTACAACCATTTGTTTAGCCAAGTTACAATGCCCTTGGGAAAAAATTTACAACCAGTCCTCACGTTTATAACTGTTGCAGCCTGGTCATGTGATCAACATTCAGGCACTTGGCAACCAACATGTATTTACCACAGTTGCTGTATCCCAGGGTCATGTGATTGCCATTTGTGACCTTCCCAGCTGGCTTCTGGCAAGCAAAGACGTTGGGGGAAGCTGGATTTACTTAACTGACTGCATGATTCACTTAAGTGCAATGATTCGCTTAACAGCGCTGGGAAAAAAAAGGTTGCAAAAGTGGGTGCGACTCAAGTGAGACAAATGGTTAAGTCACAACCATCTTGCTCAGCAATGGAAATTCTGGTCACAGCTGCAGTCGTAAATCAAGGGCTACTTGTATAAGACTAAGATCAACCCTGACTGCTCTTTAGAAGACCAGATCCTGAAGAGGAAACTCAAACTTTGGCCACCTAATGAGAAGGAAGGACTCACTGGAGAAGAGCCTAATGCTGAGTAAAAGAAGAAGGGGATGTTGTGACCCATCAGTGGCCTGTGCAGCTAGTAGCTGATACAGACAGCGAGGAGGCTGGTGTGGTGTTGCAGCTGGTGCTCGAGTCAGACAATGAGGAGGCTGGAGAAGAAGTGGTGCCAGAGGTGGGGATTCATCCAGGGCCTTCAGAACCTCCAGAAGCTCCCTTAAGTAAAGAGGATGAAGAGGAGGAGCCTCTTCTCGATGCATGGGTGCGCAGAGCTGCCAAAAGGCAGGAGTGGCTCCTTAGGAGGAGGTCTCCTCGAGAGCAAGGCTTGGGGCTAATTGGCCACTCCCTTAGCCTATTTAAGGAGGAACGCCAACTGAAGCAATTTGTAGGGAACAACTTCATTCACATACCTTCCTATCTTGTCTTGCTTATCTTATCAGCTTCCTGCAAATTGATTCTGGGCATTCTGCCAACCACAGTAAGCTTTCAGTATTATTCTTTGAATTCTTGGCAGCTGTTAATGCAGTTAATTAACAGCCGTTGTTGTAAAAAAACTGGTTTATTTAGTAAACTAAGGTTTGAACGGACTTTGTGTGTGCTGCATTCTTTGGGGTCTGTAACTGGGGCAGAACAGAGGACAACAGAGAATGAGGTGGTTGGATGGAGTCACTGAAGCAGTAGGAGTGAGTTTAAATGGACTCCAGAGGATGGCAGAGGACAGGAAAGCCTGGAGGAACGTTGTCCATGGGGGTCACGATGGGTTGGACACGACTTTGCAGCAGCAACAACAACAAAACTGTGTACGAATTTCCCACTATGCAATTGGGGTTCAAATATATACAATTAAGTGAACCAGAAACTAAAAGTATTCCTATGGCAATGGAAGGCCTGACTAAAAGCATTAATCATAGTACAGAAATGCCCCTCTCCAGGAAAAAGCCGTGATACCAATCCAGTTTGCTTGATTGAATGGAATGACCAGGTTGCCACTAGCTTCTGAAAAGCCAGGAGAGGGAACAGTCAGTTTGCACACTGGGAGTATGCTGTTCCAGAGGAGGAAGTAGTAGTATGAAAATCATGTTTCCTTGGCTCTGAAAGATGACACCTTCAAACTGAGAGAAAGATATGAAAGGACATAGTCTGTCTTGAGAAGGGAACAATGAACTATTCAGAGAGGAGAAAAGATTTCTCAGTCATGAGAAGGAGGAAAACATGAGAAAGAAACTTAAAAGGGCCCTGCCTTGATTGTCTTTGGCATAAGATATGGTAGAGAAAAAACTTTGACAAGCTTTCAAGATGATACTACAATGCCTACCATAATTTTTTAAAAACGAAATCCTTGCTTCTTTTGTTTCATGACCTTGCTAATCTTGTAGTTCTGACAGATGCATAGCAAACCAAGTTGGATTTTATTGAGAGAAGATGGTTCTGCAAAGATGCCTGCCTCCAATCCTGAAAGGATTTAAAGTGACAAATAGCACCTTGAATGGCACCTGCACACCAAGTGGAAATAGTTCAGCTCTCGGAGTAATGGTACATGAGTCCCTCAGGGAGGACCCACCTCAAGTGGCTGCATTCTGGACTAGCTATTGCTCCCAAACACTGTTTTCAAAAACAGCCCTACACAAACCACATTACAATAGTCATCCATCAAGTGGTGACAAAGGCATGAGTGACAGTGAGTAATGCCTGCCATTTCAGGAATAGATGGAACTGAGTGAAGACTCTCTTGGCCACATCTGTCAGCTTTTCAAGCAGGAGTTGTAAATCTAAGAAGACCTCCAAACTGCAAATCTGGAGGAATGCAATCCTGTTTAAAGTAATGATAGTATCTCACCGGAAATAGCTACCCTTTGAACTCAGAACCATGCTGTCTTCCTGCAACTGAACCTCAACCTGTTCCACCCCATCCAGATAGCTTTCAAGCACCTGCATAGCACTTCAGCAGCATCACTCAGCCGGGATCAAGATATCCAGTTGGGTATCATCAGTATACCAGTGGTCCCAACAATCTCATTCAAAAGCTTTATGTAGATATTGAATAGTACCATATTTCCCTGAATATAATACCTGGTCTTATATATTTTTTTTGCCGCCAAGAAAGACACCAGGTCTTATTTTGGGGGGACGTCTTCCATTGACTCACCTCCTGGCAGGCACACCCAGCAGGAGCCCACTCCTGTCCCACTTCTTCTGCAGCCACTTGCCGCCGCTCATGCATGGTCCCCACCCCCTGGCCTCCATTTCACCGTAAGAGGCCTTCAGGAAAGACCTCTGCAGCTAAAAAAGCTCTGGATCGATCTAAAAGAACTTTCTGGAGGGTCTCTGATGGCAAAATGGAAGCCAGGGGGCATCACACTCATCAAACTGGATCCCGTTTCTCAGCTGCAGAGGCCTATCCTGAAGGCCTCTGATGGTGAAATAGGGTCTGGGAGCGATGCCCACAAATGGCAGCAAACGGCCATAGAAGAAGTGGGCCAGCAAGGTGAGGCAGGTGTTGGGGTATGCGAGGCCTGGCTGCAACTGTCTGAAGTTAAGCAGCTCAACTTCCTCATCCCCACCCTTGCTTGATTTTTAGCCATGTGCCTCACCTCACCCCATGCAACAGGAGCAACAGAGTAAGTGGGGTCTTAACTAGGGATTATTTTGGGTTAGGCCTTATATTGGGTGCACATGTAAAAATCAAGCTAGGGCTTACTTTCGGGGTAGATTAGATTGTACTTTCAGGAAAACACATAGTAGGGAATATGTAGACCCCAATTTAGGGCAGTCTAGGGCTTGAACTGTCCTCCCATACAACAAACAACTAAATCCATCTCTTCTGGAAGGAGGAGAACCATTGCAATATAATCTCCTCCCCCACCTAAATGATTGGAGATGGCTCAGAGTTTTGACTGATTGTATTGAAAACCATAGAGAGATTGAGGAACATTAGAAGGGGCACATTAGTCTTATCCCGTTGCCACCAGAAATCATCAGTAAGTGCCTTTGTGCTGATTCTAAGCCCGGAACATGACTGAAATGAATTCAGATAATTTCGACTTGAGCATCTGAGGCTTTATGTGATTGGATTTATATTTGAAATGACTCTTTATTATGTGTTGCTGGTGTGATTTGACAACATGTTGGCAATATTCTGTCAGATTAGTGAATGAAACAAGAAATAACCCTTGGAGACAGAATTCAGCCCACGGCTCTTATATGGCAATACTGAACAATGCACTTGTGTTTCTTGTCTGGTCTTCATTTTATTTAAAAGAAAACACTTGTCAAAGCACTAAAGTATGTTTCAGTAAGAGCCTAACAAGGAAAAAGCTAAACTCAACATAGAATGGTACATTCTATGTACAGATTTTACATCCTCTTGATATATGTCAGCTCTGCAAGGTAACCCAGACATGCAACACATCCAGATGAGTTGATGACATTAACAGAACCATGCAAGTCTAATGGTACAAATTTTCTGCTGTCTTTTTTACAGTCTAAGATGGGTTCCTTTCAGTATCTCTTCTCTGTCTATTAAGAATCGGTGGGCTATGCCCTTTCTTATCTGACTGTTCCTTAGACAACCTCTTCCTCTTGTCTTCCAAGGTCATTGCATCATACTAAATAAATGTCCCATTAAATGTATCGCTACAAATGGATAAGGAGTAGGGAAGTGCTGCACTCCTGGAGCATCTGAAACACTTTTTATTCATCATTTTTGAAGCATCCATAGCCCCAGTCTATACAAATATATCCCAGAACCAAGCCATGGGATACACCATGGTCCAGAAGTAATCAAACATTTTATGGATCAATTCAAAAAGGAGCGTGCTACCTTGAAAACAATTCTTATGGAGGACTTTTAGGAAACTGATGGAAACTTACAGAAAATGTTTTCTTCATCTAGAAAGGGGATAATTATAGTACCAATAGAATGCCTTTAATACGATAAATATGTTCACGCTAATGTAAAATCTTGTTTAATAGAGGCCTTCTATTCCAAGCCCCCGCTGAAGTAGGAGACTCTATACCAATGGTGGCTAACCTTTTTGCCATCACGTGCCAAAAGTGGGGGGGGGAGGGCGGGGGATCACACATGCGTGTGCCCACACCCATAATTCTATGTGCCCCACCCCTGCATATGGGTGCAACCCCCCCATGCTTCCCCCGTTTTTGGCACATGATAGCATGGTGGGCCCGGTGGGCCTGTTTTTTGCCCTCCCCAGGCTCTATACCATTCTGGACAAAAACAAGCTATTATTTGTTATAAATGAAGGCAAATAAATGTGTGCCAAGTTAATGATGCAGGATCCTTGGGATCAGAGGCTTTTGGATTCATGCTGGTGCCCATCCTCAGGAAAGAGGCTCAGAGGTTTCCTGAGAAAGGGCTTCAGCATGAGTCCAAATGCTTGGAAGACAAATCCTCTGATCCCAGGGACCGACTCAGATTGGATCCTGCAATTATTTGTTAGTCTCTTCATACCAGGGGTGGGTTCTAATTTTTTTTACTACTGGTTCTGTAGGCGTGGCTTATTTTGTGGGCATGTCTTGGTGGGTGGGGAATGTGACTGGGTGGGCGTGGCCAACTTTTTTTTTTTTACTTTTAAAAGCATTTTTTCTACAACCTTAAGAGGTTGCAGAAAAAAAATGCCTTTAAAAGCCTCTGACGATCAGGCAATTCAGCTGGGATCGCCAGAGGCTTTTAAAGGCATTTTCTTTCCTACAACCTCTTCGGCTGAAGAGGTTGTAGAAAAAATGCTTTTAAAAGCCTCTGACGATCCCAGCTGAGCTGCACGATCATCAGAGGCTTTTTTTTTTACTTTTAAAAGCATTTTTTCTACAACCTTAAGAAGTTGCAGAAAAAAATGCTTTTAAAAGCCTCTGATGATCAGGCAACTCACCTGGGATCGCCAGAGGCTTTTAAAGGCATTTTTTTCTGGGCTGGGGACCGGTTTGGGGGCGTGGCCAGCCAATGTTATTACCTGTTCTCTGAACTACTACACATTTTTACTACTGGTTCTTGCGAACCAGTGCAAACCGGGAGCAACCCGCCACTGCTTCATACGCATTAAGCATTGGTCATGTATTTTCCGAAACATGTTGGGAAGAATAAAGAATAAAGAAGTTCTCTGGTTTATTTGTCTTTGTTTTGCAACTTGGTGTCTATCCTCCCTACAAAAACAAAAGCTAGAAAAGACTATGAAGAAAAGTGGCTTATGAAACAGCTTTTTATAGGGAAGGAAGCCACACTCCTTTGTCAACCAGCATTAAGCCACATTTGCCACCACTTACAATATTTCCTTCTCTCGCATCAGTGATTCACCCATATACCTGTGACTGAGAGCTAATCTTGATAACATCCAAAGGATAATGTAACTACCTAGACACATCACAGAGTCTGAGTCAGGGCTGTAAAAATGAACTAAGAAAGGGTACTGATCAGAGGTGGGTTTCACATATTTTTACTACTGGTTCGCCCCACGCGCACACACTCGCTTTGTGCATGCCTTCCGCGCATGCACCTGGTCTTCTGTGCATGCACTTTGCTCACACCTTCCTTACAACATAGCTAAATAGGACAGCATAGCGCCAAGGTAGTTGGGCAGGTAGGCCCACCCACGATCGCCACTACCGGTTCACCCAAACTGGTCCAAACCAGCTGAATACCACCACTGGCACTGATAGTCACTTGTGAATGAGAAAGGTACACTGTGAAGCCCCTTCCTCATTTACACCAGCAGTGGTGCCAAGAATTGAGAAAACACGCGGCGATCCCAAAACATTAGTTTAAAAACTCTATGAATCCGCTATCTAATTTTTCCAGGGTTGCTATTCTCCATGACCAACGCATATTGAAAAATAGTTGGAGGCTGACCTGCCTAACAAAGCCAGTCCTGTTTTGTCCTTCTTTCATTGTAAGACTTTTTTTTTTTAATTGAAGAAACCAGCCCTTACCTATTTGGGACTGTGCTACCATGGTGGATTTCCGGTCACAGAGAGGAGAGAATGGTAGCCCCAGCTCTGCCTCTTTGTCTCCCTAAAGTCAGGGGAAGAAAACATACAATTCTCAACATATAATTGAAAGCAAGTCAAAGTAAAATCAAAGTGAAAGTGAAAGTAAGTGTGAATTCAGCCATTACAGCTATGTACATATGTTCCTAAGTATTTAAAAACCAAACACCTGCCAATACAACCCTAGGTAAGAAATAAAAGGTACATAAATGGGCAAGGAAGCTTGTCCCTTTCTCATTGCTTACAGTAGATACTCTTAAACTGTATCCGTCATAGTGAGTGATGGAACCTTTTGATTACTCAAGGTCTGGGGCTATATGTCCTTCAATGCACTCTCTTCAGTATGTCAACTGAGACTTTTTGTTGTTATTGTTGTTTTGTGTTGTATCAACTTCTGGACAAGGTAAATGGATTCTCTGTGCCAGTGATGAAATCCAATTTTTTTTACTACCGGTTCTGTGGGCATGGCTTGGTGGACATGGTGTGGCTTGGTGGGCATGGCAGGGGAAGGATACTGCAAAATCCCTATTCCCTCCCCACTCCTGGGGGAAGGATATTGCAAAATCTCCATTCCCACCCCACTCTTGGGGCCAGTCAGAGGTGATATTTGCCAGTTCTCCAAACTACTCAAAATTTCTTCTACCAGTTCTCCAGAACCTGTCAGAACCTGCTGGATTTCACCCCGGCTCTGTGCCCTTACGACGGTCAAAGGATTGATATTACAGCATTGGAAAGATAAATATATGGCTCCACTTGTTCAATGGATTGATTATATTTGTGCAGATTGTTTATAATGTAGACTTGGTATGGGCAAGCATAATGAAATAAGGTAGTAATTTGTACAAAGTATAGTATATACAATATATAGTATAGTAGAAGAATGATAGCTATATAAATGGATTAGAAATAAATGTTTACATATTTGAATAATATTTACATTCAATAAGTATATACAGAATTCTAACTGTTAACTGTCATAATGATGCATTATACTTCATTTCTTTCTTTTTTCTGTCTCCCCCCCCCACTTTTTATGTGCTATTTATTTTAGAGTGTATTTATTTGCATTATTTTAGTGTTTTGCTTCTTTTCTTTTTCTGTTATTATCTGAAAAGCAATACAAATAAAATTTAAAAATCTGTTTTCTATTAACAGTGATGTCCTGACTGTTTGGTTACCATGTTTTAAAATTATAGTTTGATTTATATTTCCAGTCATAGTTTAACCAACTGGAATTTAATAATTGACTAAATTCCAAACTTGGTGTCTTCCAAGCTTTATGCTGCTTGGACATTCTGGGAATTGCAATAAGCTGAATTAAACAATAATTTTGCATTTAATTGGGAATTTTGCCTGAAGGAAACTATGATTAAATATTAAACCTAGTGCACAAGGGAATGGAAAAGGTAATGTAGGAGCAATACTAATTCCTGATTTAATAGCGATTGCTATCTCTGCGCCCTTTGAAACCTCACTGTGCTGGATTATAAAAATAATATGTACCGTTCCAAAATAAAAGAAAGGGTTTAGTTTGATTACTTTGGGACAAACAAATTGTCTAAAGAGTTTCTTTTGGCACCTCCAAAAATCCCACCCATTTCTTAGAATCTGAGTGTGAGTACAACCATTTCACAAAACAGTTCAAAGAATTGTATTTTTCTTCATGCATCCTTGCAAAACCTTCTCCAGATATCTATTATCACATGGGAGATGAGTGGGAGATGGACTTTTCAATCATAGAAGCTGACCTGCCTTTCGGATCCTCAAATGTCAACTTTCAGATGCTGGGAAAAGGACTCTTTCACACTGAATGTCCAGGTTTGAACTGTTGTTTGCTCCTGCATTTTGTTGTTTTGTTATGATTTCAATAATTTATGTCAATGTTATATAGAACATTACTTATGTTTTTAATTGGCTATTAAAAGATTGGAGTAAAAACAGTTAAGAAATAAAATGGATGAAATGCCTGAACCTAACCACTGTGCTTTCAACACTTATTGAGTCTTAAGAGCCGTGGTGGTGCAGTGGTGAGAATGCATTATTGCAGGCTAACTCTGCCGACTGCCAGCAGTTCAATCTAAAGCTTGACTCAGCCTTCCATCTTTCCAAAGTTGGTAAAACGAGGACCCAGATTGTTGGGGGCAATGTGCTGCCTTTGTAAACCACTTAGAGAGTCCTGTAAAGAACTATGAAGTGGTATATAAGTCTAAGTGCTAGTGCTATCTGCCACGGCTTGTGAAATGTTTATAAATACATTGGAGAGAAGTACCTGTCGAAAAAATTCTTCCATCAGGGCCTTTGTCCATCGGTAGTGCAGAACCCACAATTTTGATGGATGGCTGATGTCAGCAGCGTGGAGGATCAAGGCCATGGCTCGGGCTTTGTCTATCCTGTCCATTGAAAGACATTTTTCTCATGATCTCTCTGCAGAGATAAGCCTTGCTCCAGATAGAGGACACCATTTAAACAACTGAGCCTTCTGCAGCTACAGAAGGAAGGATGAAGGAATGCCACTTACCCTTCTGTTTGCTGAAGTGTGTGCCTCATTGTCTTGATTTGCTGGAAATGCCCAGACATATCAGTAGATAAAACCATCTCAATAACCAGGTTGCGAAGTTCCCTGTGGGCAATCAAAGTGATTGCAGTGGCATTAATTTTGTATTTAGGCACATGGATTGTACTGTACTGACTCATTTGTTTCTCACAAGCAAAAACAACATTAGAAAAGAGGTAAAATTACTTGAAACAATGAACAGTAATCTGCAATTTTGTGCTAGACAGCTTTAAAAACATAACTTTAATACTACTATTATCTATATTTTTACTGCAAGTCTTTTCAAAATCGTGACCAGAGATTTAGATTGGGTTGGGTTTTTTTCTTTTCCGCTATGGCAGTGAGCAGATTTACACATCGTAATAATTCTGCCATCATTATCTAAACATCTCACTGGATATCATAGACAGAAGCAACCAACAGGTCAGAAATGGGCAGTCTGTGCCCATGTTTGTGGCCTGAAATTGGTTCTGTTAAATTTCTAGCAAAAAGAAAAGTAATTAAGCATGTTAAGAACTTAACAAAGAAATCATTTATAATGCTAAAAACCCCACCTTCCCTCCAAATGAAGGAGAATGGACCGCAAATTTTAGGCCTGTTCCAGTAACACAATAACATCACCACCTTCAACAACTCTAGACAGACAATATCCGGATCTACTTTAAAATATGTAATTATAGAAAGCGGTCTCCTTCCAAAGGATATCCTAATGCAGGAATCCCCAACCCCCCAGGCCATGGTCGTGCAAATGGCAAGTGAATGGGCTGGTGTGTGAAACTGCGTTTGTGCAAGTGACGGAAGCACATGCCTACCATTTGTGCAAACGGAGTTGCACTTGTGAGTATGTACACCTGCCTCTTGCATGGAACAATCTTCTCTCCTTCCCCCCGCCTGCTCCCCCCCCCGGCTGGTCCACAGAGTCAGAAAGCCTGGGGACCACTGCCCTACCATAAAGGGCTTCCTGTTGGAGAATATCTCTCTAAGGTGGTAGAGGCAGTGGATGAAGGAGTATAGCAACCAAATTTGTGATAGAAATGAGTTTACGTGGTACTCTGTGTGCAACAATCTTCCCCAAACACCTTGATTTGTCAATCATATTTTGGAAAGGAAATATTTTCCATGAAAATGGGGAAACGTGCTGTAGCATCTGTCACTGATGAGTAACCAGCAACTTCCTTTCAATTAAATATCCAGGGTACATTTGCTTTATGACAATACGTTTTGTGTAATTTTATACTAGCTCATGCTATCTTGGATATGTGAATTCTTGAGCTGATCAGTAAGTAATATGAAGTGGCTTGATTTTAGAATATTCAAGGACCATGTATGTTCAGGAATATTTTTCCCAAGGTCATTTTTTTCTATACATTTTGAGAGGGAAAGGAAGTGCAATGTAAACAAATAGCATTTGGAGGAGGTCTCAAAGCAGAACTACCAGATTCTGTAAGATTCTATAGAACCGGTAGTAAAACCGGCAGGAGGCCCCGCCCACCGACCCCACTGTCACCAAAACGCTTCTGCACATGCGCAGAAGCTTCTGTGCATGTGCAGAAGAGAGTGTGTGAGCAAAGAGAGCGCGCATGCACGGCCCCACTGTGAACCGGTAGTAAAGGTAAGTAAAACCCACCCCTGATGTACGTGTATACATCCTAATTAGACTGTGTTATTTCTCTGTGTCATATAATATATGTGGGTATATGCATAATATTTTTTTCATGTTTATGTAATGTATATTGGAAGTGGTTTCCCTTTGAGAGCTGTATGGAACAAAATATCATTTTAACATATGACGATTAGTGTACATTTAAAGTGACAATAAAGTTATTCTAAAGTAAAGTTAATCTAAGCATTGATAAATTAGATCTGGCAATGGATATCTGCAGAAAGTATAATTTCCCTCTACTTCCAATCTCTAGGAAAAAACTCAAAGGGTTGTTCTCTCCCACTTGTTTGTAATTGTTGCTGTTGCTAATTGTAGTGGTGGTATGCATTAGAGAGTGGAAGATAAGACAGCATATCAACATATTCTAGCCTCCCTTGCAAAAAAGAATCATGCCATGGATATGCTCTGATTCAGAGCTGCCTGAATCTCATTCCCCATCTAAAAATTTCAGTTGTACCCTTTACCCCTGTGATTTTCTGTTTTTAAAATCCCCTCTTGAATAAGGTCAGCACAAAATCAACATTTTCATTCATAGTGGCATTTAAGCACCGTTAAGCAGGGAGTCTTTAAGGAAGCTTTCTGCTGGAAAACCGACAGATTTCTGAATCCATGTTAAAAAAAAATAGTGAATTAAATAGATTGCTATTCCTAAATGACTGTGTGCAGCTATAGTAATTTATGGTTGAAGTTTTGGCATGTGCAACTATGCATGAGAGAGAGGGGTGTTGCAATGGAGGATAGGATGTAATGAAATCCTTTGGAATATTGTTACAAAATAATTTCTCTTAATCCAAACATTCCATTTACAATCTCTATGCTCTTCTACACTAATTATTGCATTTTTTTTAAATTTTTTTTTTTGCAGATGATCTTCTGCTTGTACCTTGAGGAATTGCAGTTAGCTATAATGGGAGGCTGCAGTTGAACATGCCATGACATTCACTGGGGATGTTGGAGAATTTCACTGGCTCTGCCTTTTTCAATGAACTGAACTAATTCACAGTTGTCATATAAATACATGGGATCAAATGTCATCATTTTTCAGACTGCGCAGCTCTCCAGATTGTGTGCAGCTGTTGGCTGAAAAGTGCGTTTAAAATGAATTATTTACAGAAAAATGCATTTTTCATTGGAAAATCAAATCAATTTTCTTTCCCCAATGTTTTAAACTAACATTTAACTACATTGTAATGACAAACTCATCAGAAGACAGATGCTACAGAAAAAGAAAAAATGCACTTATAAATCCATTCGTTATCTTAAGGATAAATATCCAATTTTAAACATCCATATTTATTATTTCTATTACTGTTTTAAATTCTGTTTTAATTTTGTTTAGATTTCATGATATAAACTTCGGGGAATATTTTTTTAAATCTGGCAGAATAAAGGAGATGGAAAAGATATTTGTGCAGACATGTATAATCTATTAGGAATTGTTTTGTTGATATAACTAAAACATGGAGATTGAATGCAAATAAGCATCCACTCTTAAAGTGCCTTACTTTCTCATCTACTGTTTTAAATTTCCAGCCAAAATTATTTCCTATACTTTAGAATATCATTGATTCAAAGAAAGATGCAGAGTAAAACCTTGACTTATTTGGCTATTTGGGAGAAGGAGGTTCTGTCCTTCCTGAGCATTCTTTAAATGCAAACTTCCTTCCCTGTAATTATTTATATCATTTATGTAATGATGAATTTACATGAATTATACATAAATGATTTCATTTGTATTATAAGGCATAAACAGCATTATAAAAGATGAAATGCATGATCTCGTTATATAAATAATTTAAATTGGTGCAAATAAAGTAACATTAATGTTATTTTAAGTGCTTCATCCAGACATCTTTGGATGCAAGGGATTTATTTGTCTTTATTCTGAAGTGTATCTGGATGGGAATGTTCCCTTTGCATCTGAAGTAAACCTAGCAGATAACAGTTATGATAAAATAATGAATGTCTTGTGCATCATCATTTTACCTGTTTTGGGGGGAAATGAACAATAAAGTCACATTAGCATTAATTGAAACATTGTGTATTCCCCCCCCCCCCCAGGTTTATTAGAAACTTTCAAGCAAAAACAATAACTATTGATACAAAGAGGGTGGTATATATTCATTTAGTTACAACTTCTCCAACACAATCCAGAAAGAGTGAGAGAAAAGTTTTTAAGCATGGATCTGGAAACTCAGAAGTCTAAACCTCTGGTCCCGGTGACCAACCCAGATTGGATCCTGCAACATTATCCTGGGACATATATATTCACCTTCATTTGTGATAATCTAGAAAGACCGATAAATGTAATGCAAGCTTAAGTAGCTGCAGTACAGTTACCACCCATGAATTATTTTTACAATTAATTCTAAATCTCAGACCGATTTAGAAGGAACTTTATATAATAAAGAATTCTAAACTATTTTTTCAATAAAAGTTACAATAAAGTAACTTTTTTGTTACTTTAACAAAAAGTAACAAAAAGTTTGACAAATGGGTAGTTAGCCAGATTTAGTTAAATCCATCTGAAAATCAATTTCATTAGGATGCATCTACTCCATAGTTTAAAATTGGAAAACCTTGGTATGATTGTACAACTACCACAGCTTCCTGTGGCCTCAAATGTGTTTCATAATAGATTCCCTGATAATGCTTCCACAATGCTAAACTCCTGAGTGTCAGTTTTCTTCCTGAAAATGTAATTGCTACTCCAGTGTATTTAAACCATGATATTAGTGTTTCTCACTGGCCCAAAGTCACTGACCACCATTGTCACAGGTTTGGATATTGAATTTCATGTCTCTGTCTAATCAAACCAAACCAAATCAAATCTGAGATCATACTGGGATTTTGAGAGAGTTGATTGTGATGGCTTGATCTCCTCTTCAGCCCTTGTTGGGTAACCAGACAGGCTAGCTTTCCACAATGGCAAAGTTCACCAAGCCAATGCTATATCCCAGGCAATACTGAACATGATTTGATTGGCTTTCACCTCATCTGAATAACTCATTTATTGAAAAACAGCACTGATAGAGGTTTAAAAACCACATGATGCAGAACATCAACATTAGAAGATATAATACCATGCTTTGATAAAGACATAGCAGTCAGTCAATAAGCACTAGTTTTCTGAGTGTTATGAATGATGAATGAATGAATGAATGAATGAATGATGTTCTTAATCAGGATATCAATCTTACCTCCATTCATCTTTTGTTAGATTCACCAGAATATTCATTTCCTCTTCCTGCATAATCTTATAAGCAGCACTAACATGGTGGTTTTCAAGGACAGAGCGATCATTGTACAGAATAGCAACATCTGACCTAAATGCAGAGAGGGAACCAATAAGCCAGAAGTTCACAACCTGACTATGGTTTTATCTGTTCTCTTAGTTAAGTGGAGATATGGCTGGTTGAAATGAAACCAAATGAAAACTTTCCCCCACTGGATGTGAGACTACAAACTCTGGTGCCTGTAGGGCTTCTATATTATAATGAAGCTAATATGGTAGGTGGCGAAATGATATTATTTCTTTCTTCCATTTTCATTCAAATACATAGGTGAATAGGACCATCGCAACCTGATAAGAACATGAGATTGATTCTATTTTGCAGAGGTCCATAATATCACAGCAGTGGAAGTGTTAAAAATTAGATACTTTGTAAACATAGGGTCCAAATTCCAATCATGAAATAAACAGAGATGATATAATAAAAGTGATTTTATTATTCCTTCAAAGGAGGAATAGAAGATGTCTATCCGGATAGAAAGACTGTTATATTGATTTATAGCAGTAGAACTATCTGATCCCATGAGAAAGTTAATGGGTCTTTAGTGCAATTGAACACCAATTTCTTTAAAATTGGAACCAATCTGATGTTCTGGTGACTGTATAAAAAAGTGTAGGAAACCAGCAATATCTCGGATGTTAAATTCCAATTAACCCCAGTCCAAAGCAGCTTAGCCAATAGCTAAGCTTATTTGGCTAATGGCTAACTTTATAATGCCTTGGTAAAGCCACACTTGGAATATTATTGCATCCAGTTTTGCTCGCCACAGTATAAAAAGCTATAGCATTATCAATATACTACCTCATCCACCTAAAGTAGCATTCATTATTTATAAATCTGAGAATTCCCTTTTCTTCCTATTAAACAAATTGCTTAAAATAATCAATAGGAACTGAGAAAGTATAAATTGGAGTCATTGGGACTACATTCTGTCTCACAGTGATAGAAAAAGGTCTACCAAACCAGTTTGACATGATGAACTTTAATTTTCAAGATCTGAGTTTAAATCCTGCTCACTTTTGAAGCTCAATAGTGAGTCTCTGGATTACAGGTAGTCCTTGATTTACAACAATTCATTTAGTGACCGTTCAAAGTTGGCACTGAAAAAAGTGACTTGTGACCATTTTTCAGTTACCACCTTTGCAGCATCCCCATGATCATGTGATCAAAATTCAGATGTTGACAACTGGTTCATACTTTATGACCACTGCTGTGAAAAGCAAAGTCAATGGGGAAGCCAGATTCATGTCACAACCGGGTTACTAACTTATCAACTGCAATGATTCACTTAACAACTGAGGCAAGATAGAATGGTAAAATGGGGACCAACCTCGCTTAACAAATCTCACTTAATGACAGGAACTTTGGGCTCCGTTGTGGTCAAAAGGCGAGGACTACCTCGACTTACTCTTTGCTTGCCTATCTCAAGGATTGCTGCATGGGCCCCTGGGAAGAATGGTGAAATGTAACTATGTGAAAAAAATATAAGTCTCTCAATTTGGGAAGCCACTCTTAAGTGAGATAAACAAGTCCATTCTGAAACCCAAAATTGTTCTCTTTGTGAGCTGTGCAGATCTGAAGTACTTACTAACTAATTATCTCCATTTACTTTGTCTCAGTAACTAATTCCCTCAATTTAGTTTGTCTCTTTTCTCTTCTTGCTTTCACTCAGAACTCCTTTTGTCTTCTTAAAACTCAGCAGCTATTGTAAGAGAGTCTTGTGCAGTGTGCTGTTGGCACTACTAGTCTAAGTATGCATCACCTACAAAACTTCTATAAATCCAACACCTGGGAGACTGCTCCCAGATCAGAGTTTTGCAATTAATAAGCATTGTGCTTACCTGGTCTGAATGTGGAAATTGTTCGTAGTCCCAGTATGTTCATAGTCATGAACTGCAGCTGCAAAAATCATGGCTAATATTTCCAGTTCAGTGAGCCAGTGCTAATCAATAAAAACAAAACCCATCATCTGTAATACAAATAGTTCACCCTTGCCAATTAAGATTGAACGTTTTACATAATCCCGAGTTTCTTCAAGAGAGCAGGAAGACCATTCTAGCCAACTATTGCACAAGTTCTTTATCAGATTCTTAGCAATATTCACAGAAAGGAACCCTAACGCCATAGCTTTTGCCCTTACCATGATCCCAGTCAGAAGCATGATGCAATGTACAGTGTGGGTAACATCAGCTGCATGGATCAAGTTGTGGTAAGGATTTTTATACTTGCTGTAGCCAATTTCCAAAGCTTCTCCAAATGAAATAAGACTTGGAACAGGAATCTGAAAGAATCAAAAAGCCAAAAGCAAAATAAAAAAAGAGGAGGAGGGGGAGGTGGTGGAGGTATCTTCAAGATCAATATGTCTGCAAAGTATGCAGGTATAAAGATCTGCATGATCAATTTTGCCAGCCCAACCTCCAAATGTCACCAGAAAAGGAAGTCAAGTAAATGAATAGTCTGAAGTCAACTTTGCACTTGCCCTGATAAAACAGGAATGTGAATACTTCCAGTTCCCAGTGGCCAAGCTCTATCACTTTCAGGCCATT
Source organism: Masticophis lateralis (assembly GCA_030761175.1). Classification (NCBI taxonomy): domain Eukaryota; kingdom Metazoa; phylum Chordata; class Lepidosauria; order Squamata; family Colubridae; genus Masticophis; species Masticophis lateralis. The sequence goes on along the minus strand of JAUDYJ010000001.1, from coordinate 195,478,108 downwards.
ATGCTAAACTGAAGTGACCTCACTATCTTTTTCTCACATTATCTCTATCTTTGTCTCCTGACAAAGGAAACAAGAACTATGGTGATTGGTCTGGTCACCTGGATGCAAAGGCAGTCCCTTTCTTCTTCCTCTTAATGGCCAAATTATACCAAAAAGTCATGTTTTCCTGGCATCATCAACAAATAAATACAGCAATACCATTGCTTCAACCTGAACCACACCAAACAGGCAGATAATCATATCTTGTTTCCAAGCTTTTAGAATGGAACAAGCTAGAAATAAACCAGTCATGATTTTATGCAATCATTACAAAGTGCCAAACAGTTCCAGCTGGGCTTTCAAAAACAACAAAAATCATCTTCCTGACAAGAACAGAGGAGACAGTATGTGTTGTCATTAAAGATAAAGCCTACAGAACTTGAATTAACTATTGAGGAGACCCCCCCTCCTCCATTATCTTTACAGTCTAAAGCCCTGGCCTTTGGCTTTTCAAAATGCCGTTCCTATCCTTTGCTTTCCATGTTGCTTCTTATTCAAAGCACTGACCCATCATTGGACCTTAGCATCTGAAAGGAGACTCAGGGCCTGCGATATTTTTAGATGCTGCTCTCTGTCAGGTTCTGTTGCATGACAATGTTAGAGCTGATTCATTCATTGGCTTTCTCACACATGAAGAAGTTGGATGCCGACTTGTGTCTATTCTGCTCCTTCGTTCTTATGGCAGATGAACTTGCACGATACATAGGCAAGACTACATTTCTAGTTCATCCTAGCAAAACAGCCCAGAAGTATGGCATAGATGGAGCAGGCTCACCATTCTTTCTCTGATATTTGATCATTTTAAAAATTATTCCACCTATTGCAAGCAATCAAATGGAATGGAATACATATTAAATTAACTCCGTATCTGAGAATGTATTGCAAATGCGCACCGCTGCTATTATGGGCTTCCTTTTCCCTTACTGGTTGCTATGTGCTTTCGAATCTGCTAGAGAGGCATATGAGAGGGAAGGGGAGGACAGGTGGGGAATGTCCAGTTATCAAGGCTACTAAGGAAGCAAGAAAGACCAGGTACCCTTTGTCTTTTAAATATGTATTTGTAGAGAAAGGTTCTCACCTTGAAACGGCTCAATAAATCATATCTGGTAAACAATTCATACATCATAAATTTCAGACTGTGGCCTCCGCTTGCTTCGTTTAAGGAAAATACATCAAATGACCATTTGTCAACATCCTAAAAAATAAGGAAGAGGAGAGATGCTTATGGATTTTCAGATTTTTCAATATTTTTCAGATAGTTTTATAATTTGCTTAAATATTATTAGATTATACAAAGTGCTATTTCAGCAATATGTGTGTGTATGTATGTGTGTGTGTATACATACATACATACATACATACATACATACATCACCAATCTACTTAATGGTTTGTATACATGCACAAGATTTTGGTACACCTAAGCTTTTTACATTCAGTAGGTATTCATTCATTGGCTATTAAAATATCCTCCACTAAATATCTAGAAATGCTTAAGCCTGACTACACAGATAGTCCTCAACTTACAACTGTTCACTTAGTGACTGTTCAAAGTTACAACGGCACTGAAAAAAGTGACTCTATGACCATTTTTCACACTTAACAACCGCTGCAGCATCCTCATGGTCACAACATCAAAATTCAGACACTTGGCAACTGGTTTACATTTATGACAGTTGCAGTGTCCCGAGGTTATGTGATCACATTTTGAGACTCTCTGACAATGGGGAATTGTTAATGGGGAAGCCAGATTCACTTAGCAACTGTGGCAAGAACAGTCGTAAAATGGGGCAAAATTAACTTAACAACGGTCTCGCTTAGCAACAGAAATTTAGGGCTCGATTATCGTCAAAAGCCGAAGACTACCCTTATCCTATTTTATATTATTCACTGAGTGACTTGCTTCACAGGCGAAAAGATAATTCTGCCTTGCCTCTACAATAAAAAGCCAGTCAACCTTCTGTGACAGTATATTCAGCTCCTATTAGGCCGTTTCTGAAGTTTTTCTTCCCCGCTCAGGTGTTTTTGCTAAGGATATAGCATTTCCTTCTTGTGTACGGCCAATGCTGTTTCAGCTATATAAATTCAGCCATGGAAAGAAAGATGATTAGCAGTATATGATGTTGAGATCAGCAATATATCTATGGAAGCCTGGTTCCCTTGCTGTTTTCCAGCTTCTTCTCACTGCTGAACTACAAGTGCAGCCTCACAAGCAGCAGTTCTCACAGCAGAGCCTTTCTTCATTGCTATTCACAGGGCCTGTGGGGTGTTTTGTTTTGTTTTGGTTTTTTTTTGCTTATTTGAGAACCCTCAATGCTTGTGGTGCAGAAGTTATCACTTGGACTAAAGTTTGGTTAATGGAGAAGGAAACCGTAGAAATACGGTTTCATCTCTGCAAATGAATTCTAATCCAGAAGGTTAATCATAGCAGGAAATTGCACTTAAAGCAATAACTTTCAAATCAGAAAAACCTTATTGTTGAAACAATGTCTAAATGGCCTTGCAATTAAAAAGAAAAAGCCATCACAATCACAGTCTTTTGAGAATGGCCATATATGTAGTTAAACGGAAATATTTTGATTAATCCTGAAAATTAGAATAGATAGAATAGAATTTTTTATTGACCAAGTGTGATTGGACACAAGGAATTTGTCTTGGTGCATATGCACCAAGGAGAGAAACAAAAGTGCCCTTCACAGTAACTGGGAAAGATGGGCAAGATATCATGTTGGTTTGGCTTCAGGTGACTCTGAGGAGCAAAAAAGCAGGATGAAGTAGGAGATGCTGCTATTGGGAGACATTCCACCTCACCTCACAGCTGTGAGAACATGCTATAAACCTGCCTTTGCAGCATAGAATAGAATAGAATTCTTTATTGGCCAAGTATGATTGGACACACAAGGAATTTGTCTTGGTGCATACACTCTCGGTGAACATAAAAGAAAAGATACATTTGTCAAGAATCATACGGTACAACACTTAATGATAGCCATAGGGAACAAATAAGCAATCAAATCCTATTAGAAAACAGTCAATATAAATTGTAAGGATACCAGCAACAAGGTTACAGTCATACAGTCATAAGTGGGAGGAGATGGGTGGTAGGAATGATTAATAGTAGAAGGTTAATAGTAATGCAGACTTAGTAACTAGTTTGACAGTGTTGAGGGAATTATTTGTTTAGCAGAGTGATGGAGTTCAGGACAAAACTGTTTTTGTGTCTAGTTGTTCTGGGGTGCAGTGCTCTATAGCATCATTTTGAGGGTAGGAATTGAAACAGTTTATGTCCAGGATGCGAGGGGTCTGTAAATATTTTCACAGCCCTCTTTTTGACTCGTGAAGTATACAGGTCCTCAATGGAAGGCAGGTTGGTAGCAATTGTTTTTTCTGCAATTCTAATTATCCTCTGGAGACTGTGTCTGTCTTGGGTTGCAGAACTGAACCAGACAGTTATAAAGATGCTGATGACAAATTAGATGCAACCTTGGGGACATTTATCTAAAGTAATCCCTAATATATAGATGCGTAAGACAAAGTTGTATATAAGCTTCAGTACTTTCAATTTATATCTAAATCTAATCATTAAAATGCTTGCTGTTTTAGCCTTTCATCCAATCACTCTGGCTGATTGTGCAATTCCAGGGCTACTGTATACCGATGATGTTGCTATTGTGTCTGTGTCATAGGAGGGAATGAAGCACTTAGGACATTATCTTTATTTTGCATAAAACAAACACTATCAATAAATTATTAGAAAACTAAAATCTTACTTTTTGCCTGGCATTGTCATGAAAGTCACTAATGAAAAATAAATGGACTCCAGTTGAAAATGTGTACACCTATTTGGAGTGCAATTTCTTGCTTCCTTATCCTGCCATGCTCAATTTTCTTATCTAGCAAGTGTTGCACAGCCTATTTCCACGGTTATTGTAAGATGTTATCATTCTGTAGGTAAATTGGGTGCAGGAATATCCATCAAAATAATGGATGCTCCTGCAGTCTGCATGGTCTTTCAAGATAAGATAGCCTCTCAGCTTCTTTATTGCTTCCAAATTGGTTCCTTTGCAAAGCTTAATATTATTGAAACCATCCAAATAAGTTTATTAGAGACATACCGATGGTTCCAAAATGTATTAAAAATGCCATCCTATGTGTAGAGACAGGCATAATTTCATTGGATGCTGCACAATGGTTTCTTCTTCATACCTTCTGTCTAAAGTTAATTCTACTTCCCATAAATTTGGCCCCTTTAGTATTTAGAGATTGTTTTAAATCATTCGTGGCTTTGAAAAACCCTTGCTAAAATTCAGTTGCTGGGCTTCTCCATAGAAAATCTGTGCTCACTAGGTTTTGATAATGCTAAAACCACCTTAAGCAATGAATTTGGAATACAAATAAGCTAAAATAATGTGTCACACCCCAATATTTATCATTTGCATCCAAAAAAGGCTCACCTCAGTCTCCTATTTATTATCTATTCCAATTCTGAAATTTCATTAAGTCCTTCACATTAGTTAGGTTGGATTCTTTTCCCTCAGCAGTCCTTTCTGGATGTTTTAAGGATACTCTTATTTTATTTATTAGATTTTTATCCCGCCTTTATTACTATTTTTGAATAACTCAAGGTGGTAAACATACTTAATTCTTCCTCCTATTTTCACCACAACACAACCTTGTGAGATGAATTGAGCTGAGAGTGACCGACCGACCAAAAGTCACCCTAGTAGCTTTCATGTCTAAGGTGGGTGGGACTGGAACTCACAGTATCCTGGTTTCTAATCTGGCACCTTAACCACCATAGCAAACTGGCTCTTATATCAGTCTTTGGTTATAGCCATTTGGTTATAGTTCAACAAAAATTCTAAGCCATATGTTATTGTTCCCTATACAAGCATTCTATCCTATCCAAGCTGTCTCAGGAATTCTGGGAGTTGAAGTCCACAGGTTGTAAAAGAGACACAATTGCCCACCCTTTGACCTATCCTAAAGAAATTTCTATTTAATACTACTTTTTTTTAAAAAAAACCCAAGACTTTGAAAATAACTTCTGGTTGACCCATTTTGTGCTATCATTTGTATGCACCATTATTTAGATTTGAAACCAACTTCTTACAATAGTATTTTATTTGGATTTATTTTACTATCTTTGTTCTTAAATTATTTTAGATTCTATTATACATTGTTTATCTGCTATACATATATATAGAAGGACGCAATAATTTTATATGATATTCTAGCTTTAGGGCTATAATAAACTTGATTACATTTGATTATGAATGATGAGGACCCAAATTGTTGGGGGCAATATGCTGACTCTGTAAACTGCTTAGAGAGGGCTGTGAAAGCACTGTGAAGTGATATATAAGTCTAAGTGCTTTTGTTATTAATCCAGACAAGAATTACTTTACTTTCTTTTCATGGTCCAAGTAGGTACTCTCGTACATGATAAGTAAAGAAAATCTAATGTGAATTAATCACATTACTGAGATGGCTGTTAGCCATGTTCGTGTTTGTAGCAACTTAAAATCAGCTGAAATCAGATAATTCACCATTATGAAATGGATAGACAGCATTCAGAAATATACAGAATAATAGCTGTGTTTGCAGCAAGACTAAAGTAAACAAGAAATGCCAAAGTTATAAGTATTTCCTTATGAAACCAGATTAAGAATTTGAACATTGTTTCCCATGCAATTTGTACAGGAAGGGGAAAAATCTGATTCCTATTTCTCCCAATAAATTTATTGACAGAGATTGAATGTATTTTGTACGGTAGCTAAACTGAACTAACCTTAAAGGTTGCTATTACTTCAGCTGGATAAGCCAAACCAACCATGCTAGACGTTCTCCGATACATTCTACAAGAAAGAAATATGCATTACAGGATCTCTCAGTTAAAAAGGACATCTTTATTCCCTGGGAGCAGTTCCTATTAAGTGTCATGAAAGCAGATGTAATATATAGAGTACTCTTAAAACCGCATGAAAGACCATTTTCCCCAAAGCAAGATATGTAGATTTTCAACCTGCCGTCAATCAGTCAGATCTATTCTGTATCTCTACCAATGGATGAATGCTAATCCCCTTTCAATCCAACCTTATTGCTAAAGGAGCCTGGCAACTGATAATTTAAGCAGAATATTACATTCTGTTTTCATATACGCAAGCATTACAGACCTTTCAAATATTAGTTATAATGAGGATTAAACAAATGAGTGAATAAATCCATAAATAACAGAATCAGTATATGCTTGCTTAGCAGTTAACTTTTTTTTTTTACTATTTTTCTGTTCACTTATTCTCTAAAAACACAAACCACTAACGTCTTTCTGAGTTTTAAACTCATACTACTGTTTTCAGTGTGAATACTGAAAAGGCATAAGAGAATTACAGTACATATTTATGTAAACAATGATACATATTCCTAACTAAGTCTGAAGGCAATTACAATCACAGAGTGCACTTTTATAAGCATTATCTTAAGTATTCTTCACTGAGTTCAACAAGACTTCTTTTGGTGCCTTCAAGTGAATGTTGACAAGTCCTTCAAATGCCTTAGTAAAGTTACCAAAGTGGTTTGCCATTGTCTCTTTCCTAGGGCTGAGAGAGAGTAACTGGCCCAAGATTACTCAGCTGACTTTGTGCTTCAGGCAGGACTATGACACACAGTCTATTGGTTTGTAGTATGATGCCTTAACCACTACATCAAATTGGCTCTCCTCAACAACACTTACACAAAGATATTTATATATTTAAAATTTTATTATGCTTAGTCTCAATTTTGATGTAAAAACACCCCAGGGATGAAGTTTGAATCCAGATTTTTCCATACTCGACTGCAAGCATCGAAGCTGTGATTTAGCTGTTTAATATCAGTTTTGAAAAAAGAAGACCAAGTTTAAAATGCTGTAAAGTAAAATAATCATTTCTTGCTTCTTGTGGCTCTTCATCAAGATGATGATGTTGGTAACACATTCACTTGCTGTCATATAAGTAATAAAGGAACAAAGCACACCTTTCCACAAAGATCCCAGCTTGTACAGCATGCACGATGCTTCGAAATTTTGGCTTCTCCTCCGGTCTCCTTTTGGTCATTCCCATTTTCCTCGTAAAGGTAGATGCTAACCAATCTCGGACTTCCAGTGGAACGGAATCTGATTGGATATCTGATAGTTCATCCTCTGTATCCAATAACCTCCTGTATATGCATACGTGGAAGACAGCACATAATTAGCACCAAACATTCAAAACTCTTAAGTAATTGGAATTATGTCTCAGTATCTATATAATAACATTCTTTCCGCATGAATGTACACAGTGAAGTCACCATTACTCTATTTGATAGAACGCTACTTTATAACAATTGACATCAAGGATTCATCTACCTTTATATTGTTTGTTTCAAGAATCAGCACTTCAAGCTTGTGGAATTATGTACTTTGGTACTTGGCTTTTTTACTAGAACTTCCAGGGTCATAAACTAGAAATAAGTGCAAAGTAGAAGCGAAATTTGGAGCAAAGTCAGAAGCAAAATGGTGACAGAGCCAACATCTACTGCACTTTCCCTCTCCTCACAAAATGAGCCAACAAGTATGAATACAAATCTACATTTAAAGTTTGGTATATATTAATCTTTTAAGGATCAGGAAACAGACCCCACAAAGATTATAGGAATCATATTTTATTGTTGGAGGGTACAATAACAGAATCTTGACAGTCTGTCAGCGTCTCTCTCTACTACATCTTATGCCAAACAGAATTAATTCATCTTATTTTGAGCTCTTTCCTATACTATCAATTTTCCTAGGACTGACTTATAATTTTTCCTTTGTTAATGGCTCATCTATTCCTTCATGAAAATTATCGAGTCCTTTATTGTACATCAAGCTTTCTGCTACAATTTTCTAAAATAGAATAGCAGAGTAATATAAAGTCCTTACTGAAGTACAGTAATAGAATAGATACTTTTATTTTATGTGAGAAACACTGTCAGAGACATTTAATTATTATAAGGTTAGTTATTAGTATGACCCACAGCTTCACTTGCAATTTTGAAAAAAAAAATGGGAGCAGAAATCTTTGCAGTTAAATTGCCAAATATCAAGAGTAAACCCAATTAATTAGCCCATGTTTCCTTGTCTACCTTGAGTCCATGGTTTCAAAATGGGGTCCTTCAGAATTAACCCAAGACTTTGATATAAAAATTACATGGACTATTATTCAGCTTCTGATCAAGACTGAAATGGATCCTAGCTCTACTTATTAGGAACTAAATGTTATATCTTGCTTTACTTGGTTGAAAGAAGAAAAAAAAGCAATGTGGTAACTTTCACAAGAGTTTGTTTGGCCAATAGCCATATTCATGTTTCAACTGTGTGAAGTCCCTCAGAAAATCAATCAGATAGTCTTATAAATTTCTGCTCATCATGCTGCTTGTATCTCCCATGTATTTTCTTTTTAAAAAATAATTTTATTGACTTTTTAATAAGCATAGTAAAAACTAATACAAACCGCACCACTGTGTAAGTGTAACCAGAATATTGTTTAATGGAAAGAGTAAGGCAGGGATTCAGGCAACAGAATAAGGTTGTCATGAAAGGGCAGCAAATTATTTACTCTTTTATTTCTTAGAAGTGCATTTTTACAGCAAGGGGTCAGGAGAAATATTGTGAGATTTTTCTTCCTCAGGGGCCAAAATAATTGGATTTACTTTGGAAGGCATGCACCATGGTAGCTGAAGGATCAGTGTGTATGCTCCTACTGTTGCTCTTCTTCAGGTAGCAAACATTTCCTATTGCTTGTATATTAAATTATTATACATCCATATTCCCAGACCCCCATACATATCATTAAGGGCTCAAATAGGGATTCTTATACATGTTATATTAGTGGCTTTCTAGAGCATTTTCCAGAAGAAAAATTAGTTCCCAACCTTGTGACTGTGTTTTCCCCCCTCTAGCTACAAACTTTCAAAAAAGTTTGTCATTAGGTTAACATTTACTCAGTTTGTTAAGGAAATCAATATCCATATATGAAACTTCACATGAGGAAGCCTGCAGAGATAATGAAATCCATTAGAAAAAAAAAATTAAATAAAGTAAACGAAAATGGTTTAGGATATGCAGAAACATTAACATTTACTACATGTACAAACAGAAAGGAAGAAATTATCATGAATTACTTTGGCCTCCATTAGAACTGGTGCAAAAAATCCCCTTAAAGAAACACTATATATTATAAGGAGAAATCAAAAGACTCCAATTTACCAAAACTCAATAGATATGGCTTTATGTTATCTTATTAGAGCATATGCTTCTTTCACTGAAATGGTGTTGATTCTCATTGTCCATTGAGCATATATAGGCCTCAGGTACAGTCCTGTTAGTTAGCAAGGAAATTCCCCCTCACAAGGCACAATTGAGATCTTTCTAACGCAATAGTCCTCTCTAAGCGGTTTACAGTGTCAGCATATTGCCCCCAACAATCTGGGTCCTCAAAGACACATTAACTACTTTGTCTCTCCTCTCCTCTCCTCTCCTCTCCTCTCCATTCCACTCCACTCCTGTTTAACTTGTTATCTTCCCATATTTAACATGTAGCATCAGCATAGAACCCTGGCTATTCCAATTCTGGCTCCAGTTTTTCCCCTTGATTTTCCAGATCAGAATGGCCACAGAATAGTAACAGAGCTAATGGGATTGCATGCATCAATGCTACTTCAGAGTTACCAGAATGTTCTCTAATGTTCGACATTTTTTTAAAAAAAACACAAAAGTAACAGTAGGCTTATGTTAAAGTATTAATTATCAAGACACTAATTCCTACAAAATCTTCCTATCACTTTGCAAACATCTTGTTAGTCAAGAATAGAAAAGAAGGAATTAAAATGGCTGTCAATGTATTCTTTTTTAAAAAATACAACTTGGTTATTTTTTTTGAAAGATAAAAACTATCCAAAGCTAATATTTATAATAAAAAAGAAAGAAGAAAAAATAGAAGAAAAAGCTAAAAGTACAGAAAAAAAATGAAGTAGCTTTTGGTTTTCTTTACAGCAGTTATAGATAGAGATATAAATTTTTATCCTATGGTTACAGCATGCCTTATATTTTTCTATATCTATTTTTTCTAATCATCAAAGCCATATATAATAATTTCCTCCTCTTCTTTTTTTTCTGTTTCACCTAGAAAGTCTACAAGGGGTTTCCAGTCAGAATTAAAATTAAATAATGTCATTTGATCAAAGCTGCCAATTTGGTCATCTCAGTAAATTCCATCATCTTCCATATCCATTCCTCCATTGCGGGTAATGTTGAATCTTTCACCTTTGTGTATATAATAACCTAACTGAAATTATTACAACTTTTCCCCACTATGCTGATGATTTATTCTAATAGCTATTTTCCTCAGCTATTTAAAATGAGAAAATTCATAATCAATAGCTATTTACTAAATAGATCTGATTGCTTCCTTTATGTGAGCAAGGTGGAAGAATTGCTACTGTATAAAAGGGAAATAACAGGCTTGTCCTCATCAATATAGTTAATGCAATATTGGGTGATATTTACAAGCTTCTCCTCGAACATAAACCAGAGGCCAAACATGCACTGGCATGTCCTCATAATATTGCCTTATCTTACCACCAGCCCACATTTGAGCCAAAACTACCCTGAGTTACTCTCTGATGTCCATAATAGAAGTTAGTCTACAAAGAACGAGCCTGAGTATCATAGGGGGGTAATGCCTCCTACAAAGGCAGCATTTAAGATCCAGCCATCTGCAATTACTTGCGAGTTCAATCCCAGCCAGGCTCAAGGTCGACTCAGCCTTCCATCCTTTATAAGGTGGGTAAATTGAGGACCCAGTTTGTTGGGGGCAATAAGCTGACTTTGTATAAATATAAATATACAAAAGTATGAAGGCTATTGCTTAACGCACTGTAAGCCGCCCTGAGTCTCCGGAAAAGGGCGGCATATAAATCAAATTTTTAAAGAAAAAGAAGAAGAAGAATCTTATTAAAGATTTATTTTGGATTTAACAGTAAAATACAAAGTTGGTTAGAGTTCCAAGTCTTGAACTTTCTAATCAAAGAAACATTATATATTTGAATTTCCAAACTATTTTAATTTAAATGCTCTTCATTATCCCATTTCCTCAGGCATTATTGTTTTTTCTACTAAAAGCTATTTATTACTTTCTACACAAGTGGGAAATATATTTCAGAAATGCACAATGGGGTCCAGACTGAACAAAGAATTTAATTGTCATCTATTTTTACTCAGTGAGAGGGGGGAGGGGTCCTACACATTTACTTCTTTATGTAATAGACCTTCAACATACTTATGTTCATGACATTCCAAGTACTGCTCAAGCACATCTCAGCCCTTGGGGGAAAGTTCTACAGCTCTCATTTCCAAGGAAATAAGCTCTACTGCTCCATCTGTAATTTACATTGAAAAGTTTTCTGCAAGGGAATAGGAGCACTGTTGTCATTTCCCATTTGAGTGCCAGCTCCATGTTTGAGAGGATTCTGAGTAAAGTGCACTCTCACAGATTGCTATCTGACTTGGCACTGTACTGTTATTCTAATCCCTCAAGAAATTATATCTGAGACTTACAGGTCAATAGTGAAGAAACCTGCTGTAGACTCCAACAATTATCCTATGTTCCTGCCTTGCATCCCTTTTTCTCCATTTTTTAAAAAAGTGAATTCCAGACTCATCCTTTGTCAGAAAAGAAATGTTAAGGTTGATAAGGAATGGTGAGGTGCATGACTCTGAACATTAGGTGAAACTACTAGTCATTCTAATGTTTTGAGAAATAGCAACCTAATACTTGGGCTTTATCTAAAAGTTTATGCTGTTGATTTGGTTTATTTTAGGGCACTGAATTACTGGAGTTAATAAACAGAGATTATTTTGGATTATTTAAAAGATAGCAATTTAGTTTAAACTAGTGGTACTTAAATGTTCACATTTCACTCCCACCACCAATAATTGTACTGAAGTATTTGTCTCTCGCAAAGATGGAAACCAAAGGGCACTTTTTTTCAAAGGCATATACATGTTTCAAAGTGTTCTGTTACTCTATTTACCAGTTAACAATAAATATTAAGGACATTAAAACTCACATAATGCAGCTGACAACAGAGCTGTAGATGAGAATAAGAGTTATTGTTCACTAGGGCTGAAACAGTATATATCATTGTGGAAATAGTCTTCTCCAGCACAAATCAAGAAATGTGTCCATAAAATGAGGGAGGAATAACTGGGGCTAAAGCAGTGTTTGTGGAGCATTTTTCCCCTAAATGTGAAATACCCAAATCCAATGCAATTTAATGCAATTCAACCCAATTCAACCCAATTCAACCCACCTCAACCCACCTCAACTCCACCCAACCCAACCCAACCCAACCCAAACCAACCCAACCCAACCTAAACCAAACCAAACCAAATCAAATCAGATCAAACCAAACCAAACCAAACCAAACCAAACCAAACCAAACCAAACCAAACCAAACCAAACCAAACCAAACCAAACCAAACCAAACCAAACCTCCCATTCAAGTAATGGAAGAAAAGCAACAAATGTTATTTTATTTTGAATCCTAAGCCTTTCCAAAGTTGGTTTTTCTGCTGAGATATTTAGTTTCTTAACCGCAGAGCACTCAACTGGAGGTGAGTGACTCCGCCTTTCTTCCCTTCTCTTGGGTCCCTTTCTGATTTGGGGAAGAGAGTTGCATCCCATCTCTAATATGCCTGTGTATCACCTGTGGCTCATGTAGCACTGCATGGAAAATACTGACTTGAACAACACAGTCAAGGAAAATCTTGCCCAATGTTTTATATAGTGCCTTTGCTCTTGCCAAGAATTCTTATTTTACAAGGGGAAAGTTCCCATAAATATCTTAAGTGCATGGCAGATACCAGGTGAATGCCATTGCTTCATGGTCATTATGTCAAGTAAAAATATCAACATGTTTTATAATAAATACTTAGGTTTGCATTTATATGCAAATAATTACCATAAATATTGTCTATGGGTTAATGATGGAATTGAGGGTGAACCTTTGAATATTTATTAAGGACACTCTGCTTTGAAATTTATTTATAATGTCGGTATTTTCCAACATTTTCCCTTGGGTCTCTTAAATTTTGAAGAATTGCCAGTAAACATCTCAACATTCACCACATATCCAACAATTATTAAGCCACCATTTTTTAATATAAATGCTAAATAACAAAATGTTTGTTTTTTGTTTTTTATTTTTACCAACTGTTGCCCCAAATCAGCTGGGAAACCTGTTTTGTTGCTTAAATGTTTTTGCTGTATTCCAAGAAAATATTTTAATAGTTTCAATATGTGGAAACAAAATTAATTTTTTTTAAAAAGTGCAGTGACATGGAACATTCCACGTCTTCATGAAATGTCACATGTTGGTGATAGGCTTTTGAAACTCTCTTGCAACCCAATCCTAAAATGAAACATTTAAAAGGTTTATATCAAAAATCAGTTCCTGTTAAATGCAATTCATCTATTCCACCTTAAAATATATTTTGTGCCATGCCAAAGATAAATGAACAATAACAACAACAACAAAAGTTAAGGAAAATGGTACAACTTGAGAAATTGATCCTTCTGACACACTTATTTGTTCTGATTAATAGACACCCTGTAAGAGGGAATGCAATTACCTTCTCCAATATGTTTACTGTTCAGAATACTAATTTTCTCATTACCGTGCTTACAGTCAATCAGCAAGGATTGCCCAACAATTTTTTTGCCTCTTCTATCTTCTTCCCAAAGTGTCTCTTGATGGAGAAACTACTTCTCACCGTATAGTCTTCTTCTTCTTCCCTTCCCAGATTCTATTCAGTAAGGAGTCATTTTGCTCCACAGTCTAACAACAATTTTGTTACCTGTGACATGAGCAGTGAGCAACAGCTCTCCTGTCCCTTCTGAAGGGTTGAGCAGATGTGAAGGGACGTATGTGTCTGTCATTCATAGCAGTTGCATTCATATGTCTGTGAATTTTAATGTTCTGGCTGGGGGACACTCAAACAGCAAAGCACAGAACAAGAAGTTGGATCAACCAATCAGCGTGCAGGGCATGCATCTCCATAGTTAGGATTTGGGAGGTCTTTGCATTATCCTGTCTACAACCATCTGCAGCTTACGCATCAACCCCTTTGCAGTGTAGGTATGTGGCGATGGTTACAGGCAGTTGTATGCAACTCTAAATCAGCCTTAAACTGCTGTGCTGCTGTGGTTATAGTTCTGACATAACTCTGACTAGAAGTTAAAATCCTTGCAACCTACCTTATCATCAGAAGTAAAGGATTGTGGAAATTCAGACCATAATTGAAGAGCACCCGCTGGGGCAGAATTAAATTTCAGAATGCAACTGTTTGTGAATACTATAATATAGAATTCTTTTTTTAAAAAATCAGATTTCAGTTCTCATAGAAGTAATAATATATCACAAGTATTTATTCCTTTTATTTCCTATGTATTATTTCTAGAAGCATAATGTTTACTATGTAAATATACATAAGGCATTCATACAAAGTAAGTATATAAGAGTCAGTTCAATAAACCTGATTGCCTGGAATTATCAAAAGGTCAGATCTTCAATTAAATAAGGAAATAGGCCCAGATGGACCAAAACATCCAAATGACACTGGAAACAGTCATAGTTGAAAGTACATTTCGTTCTGATTTAAATGTTCAAGATCAAGATACCAGAATGTACAACTTAGGTCAAATTTGATCTGACATCTGAAATTTTGTTTCCTGGGCCATCCTAAACTTGATTTCAAGTAATTATAAATGAGAAATGAAAAACTGTGAAATTAGACAGGTTTTATTTTTAAAAATCCTTATTTATAATGTGCAAAAAGTAATTTATTGCAAGTATTCAAAACATATCTATATGAAAAGTAGCATATGGCATTCTTTGCCTAATTTGCATCTCTGTATTATCCTACAAACCTTTAAAAAACATAGTATTGCCCCTAAAAAGATGATGGAGATTCAAAGTCGTTCCAAAAACTCACCTGGTTTCATCAATGTATACTGCCTCCAGAACAGATGCTGCATATTCAATGTTCTTCTTCAGTTCAACTACATTCACATCACCTTTCTCAAGCTGCTTCACCAAACATCTTAGTCTGTTGAAAACAAAAATCTAAATGAGTAATGACAAAACCCAACAGCCCTTTTAGAATGCAAAATAAACGAGCTTGAAGAGTAGTTAGGGACAAAATCTTTACATATTTGCTCAAATTGCTGTAGATTCCCCAGTCACTTGGGTGTGACTGACAGTGTAGAAAAAATAAAATAAAATAAAATAAGAAAGTGAAGTATAAAATATAAAGTAAAAAGGTAAAAGGTAAAAGGTAAAAGGTAAAAGGTAAAAGGTAAAAAATAAAAAGTAAAAGTAAAATAAATATTGCAAGTTTGAATATTCTCCAACCAGATACATGGATTTCCTTCACCAAAAGTATGCAATGGTGTCCATTTATTTCATGGACAGTTTACAAATTACCCATTCTATAGAAATGAATGAGAAACATTAGAGCTTTTAAAGATGTACGAGCATCCATGATGATTATTCTGTCTTGACAAATGGATGACAGCCAAGACTATAGAATGCATCACCCTGTGTATGTAACTGTGCAAACTGAATTTAAATTGAATATGTGGTAGAGAAACATTTTGGATCTTCTTCAACTGTATCCTTTAGTTTCTCTCACGTTGGTTGCTATTTACGCCAATGGGGACAAAGTTAAGCCCTGTTATTGGATCCATTATTTCAGCGGACTGGAAAACTTCATAACGTGATTTGGTAAAGGTAGGGTTCCAACAATATATTTTCTTAGTAGTGACAGTCACACTTCAGACTATTCTGTCTCCTGAGGGACAAAGTGCACCCAAGCTAATTCTACACTGAGGAATGGTTTGCAAGACTTGGTTATTCTGCAGTGCATTTGGATTTTGCCACATTTTAAATGTCATTTGCTAGTTATTAGTTTGTGAGATGTATATCCCACTTTTTAAAAGTTCAGGAACTCAAGGTGGCATGCAAAGCTCTATCTTCCCATTTTCCTCCGCAACTACCAACTTGTGAATAGGTTGGGCCCAAAGTTTCTGATATGTTTACAAATCATCTTGATTCCAAGGAAGCAGGTGGTACATAATCTTGATTCCAAGGAAGCAGGTTGTACAAATAAACAAAGAAATCCCTCCCTCCCATATGAGGTTAGCTAGATACAGAGGCGGACGGCACATGAGTTAATAACCAGTTCGGTCCAGCACCAAAAATGTGAGTGTGTGCATTTGCAATGTGTGTATGTGCTTTGCTTGTGCATGCACTTGCACACATGCACATGGCTTAAAAATCACGGCTAAATAGGACGGCATAGCGCAAGGGTGCGGGCCCACTCGCAAGTCACAACTACTGGTTCACTCGAATTGGCAGCAGCCCACCACTGGCTAGATGTAGCTGACAAAGAGCAACACTGCAGAACTGTGGATGCAGAAAAGTTCAGTGGTACATCTTTGTTTGGAAATACCATCATCAATATTTTATTAGAAATAATAAACAATGCACTTGAACTGTTCCCTAGAAAAAATAATTGTTTATACAACTGTGTTGAACGTTTTCTCCACGCCTACAGGTGTTTCCACTGTTTGTATTCACAGCTATATAAAGCAACAAAACGGGCTGTCACTTTAGCATTTTATTTGTACTCCTGGTATAATTTTGTTCTTCTGTTTATTTTGGTCAGGTGCAAAGTCTTTTAGCATTTCTTTTTGCAAAGCCATTTCTGTGGATCAAGAACTCCAAAACAGTAGAAATAATAGAACAAATACAGTTAATGGAGCCTTTGAGATACGCCATTTGTAGAACTAAGCATCTTGACAACTAATTTTTTTTTTTTTTTTTTAGCATTCCAGCGTACTGCTACAGCTATTCCGTGGGGACCTTTCTAATTCACTTCTGGATAAATGCAGATGATGGGTTTGTTTTGCATGAAATGTTGGAAAGTTTGCTCGTTTACTAAATCAATAAAGCAGCTGGTTGATTTCAAGCTACTTTGTAGCTAGCTTTGCTCCACTTTGACTCAGTGTATTTTATTTTATTCTCGTCCCTAATAGCTTATCTGTTTATCATTTTGATATGAAAACACAAGCCAGCCCAAGGCATTTTCTAAATCTGAGAGAAGCTTCCTATCGAGTTGCTGACAGAATCAACCTGTTAGATTTTGTTTAAATACTTTTCAATCACCTTAGGTTGCAAATCTTTGCCACAGTTGAGGATTATTTTTTTTAATTTATTATATTTATATATCACCCATCTCTAGAGGTTCCAGGCAATTAGCATCTAAATAAAAATAATAATATAATGGTAATCAAAACCAAAATATACAATAATGGTATACAGAATGGAATGGGATGGGATGGGATGGGATGGGATGGGATGGGATAGAATAGAATAGAATAGAATAGAATAGAATAGAATAGAATAGAATAGAATAGAATAGAAGAGTTGGAAGGGACCTTGGAAGTCTTCTAGTCCAACCCCCTGCTCAAGCAGGAAACCCTATACTGTTTCAGACAAATTGTTCTCCTAGACAAATGGTTGAACTAGAGGTGACAGAAACATATATGAGGTCAGAAACGATCTGTACAACATTTTTTAATCTCCACATGGTCTTTTAAAGAGAAATTTTTGTTGCTCTGTGAAAAGATGAGCCCGGTATATTCCACATGCATGGGTTGTTTCTGAATCTCCTTTTTTGATCTGGTGAAGAGGTGAAACTCAAATATCCCTTCATGAAACAAGTCCTCTCAACAAAATCATCCCATAGGTAGACTAGAAATCATCATAATTTGCAATATAACAAGATTTGGAGGACAATGGGGCCGAAGAATTTGGTAAGACTATTGACCCTTTTTATAGCATACTGGTCAAAAAACATTTGGCCAAGTGGAAGCATGCCAGAAGTTTTCCGTACATCAGGAAAACAAATTAACAAAAGGCCAGTGTCACTATTAATAAGATTTTATTAATTTTGGTAAGATCAGAACTCTGTTCTTGCTCAAGCATCATGACCATACAGATTTGGGGTACAGAGGGACATTTTAAATGAGATGCAAAATTACAGTTCATTTAATTTCCTGTGAGAAAATTAGTTTTACATTTCTGCATCTTGTGTGAAAAATTAAGCTACACTGGTGGATTCCCTTCAGCATTATTCATGCCTAGATAGAAAACAATAATTGAAAATAATGAACCTCATGAGCCCTTCCTACAGGATTCCATTAGACTTTTGCTCAGTATCTGAGAAAGCTTGATTAAATGTTGTAGACGAAATATTAAAAAGCTATGCAACGTCTCCTAATATTCCAACTGTCAGAAGTACCATATCATTGAAGCCTTTCACTGTCACTTTCTGCCTATTTATTAATACAAAGGACCAAAGTTCAGGTTTGCAGGTCAACTTCCCTGAGTAAATCTGCAAAAGCCAGTCCTATCATAAGGCAAAGGGAAGCGATCTCTCCAAACAACCAATTCTGGGCAGTTGCTGGAGGTGATGATAGGGACACCTTGAGTCTTCCCCTTGGTAAGGAGATTGGTAGAAATGCATAACCACCTAAGCTTATCTGCTATGCCATGCATGGGGAAAGCTCATATTTCTCTGCCTTGCAGCTGAAGCTGCTTTCTCACATGAACAACAATGCAGAACTGGGAAGGTTACCTGGTCCTAAATGCACAGTGCTTCCTCCCATGCCCCAGTTATCAATTGGATCACATAAACAAGGGGAGAGTATTCCTGCCACAGGCCAATTAAGGATTGCTGAGTAGATTTTAGCATGATATAAGCCTCCTTGGGCATCATTGGATTATAAAACAAGACACGAATCCTTCAAATGTTTCCTCCATGAAATCAGTAAAGGAACCCAGAGAACCATGAGTGCTCCCAAAGCCTTCCCAAAGCCATCCCACTGACTTTTGGATAAACTATTTCATGGAGTGCAATACTCTGCCCATATATGTATATTTGATCTCTAATGGGCTACTTAGTGTTGGATGTTGAACAATGGTTGGTTTTGCTATGATCCACTTCTTCTCACCTACAAAAACCAGTTTTCACTTAGCAATGTCAGCCTAATTCAGTAGGCCTAGAGTAAAGTACAGTAAAGTAAGGGAAAAAAATCCTTGTGCTTCTGCCTGGAACCACAACCATCAACAGCAGGGCTGTCAAACTCCCAGCCCATAGGCCGGATGTGTCACGGGTTGGCCACACCCACATCCGGTTTAGCAAAGGGGGGAAAAGTCCTGATACATCATGTGATGCTGCCGGGACAATGTGAGTTTGACACCCCTGATCTACAGTGTGTGTACACATATCTGTACGTTCATGTTATAAATATTTCTTTTTAGAATTGTGCCATAGAAACCATTATTTTTAAAAGAGATTCTATGGGAAGGATCTACTCTAGCCCCAGATAAATTTAGCCACTGTTTTTAGTTTGGACAAAGCTGTATTTTGGAAAACTATCCTTGTTTTTAAAAGCTTGAGAAACCATTTCCAGACAAACAAAACAATTAACCTTGAGTTATTGTGCAATTCCACCTTTCAGTTTGCTAATATTTCTACTCAGAAAAGCCGAATAATATTTCTGAATTAAGTTCCATTTTATGCCAAAATACATTCATAATATAAGATACTATTTTATAATTTTATACCATTTTTTCTGACATTTCAGATCATTTGCCCTGCAATAAAATTTCAGGTAGATTAATTGATAACATAAAAATCTTACAGTACTGTGCATTTAGCTATATCTGAACTTTAAACACTAATAATCTAAATTATGAAAAATGTATTTCTGTACATAGCTAAAATTTAAAAATTCTCTTTTTTTAAAAAAACAAACATGCATTTTATCTAGCCTGAGACTGTTCTTAGAACTTTGAAATCTATATCAGACAGTGAAAAAGAGCTCAGAATAAAACTTTTATGAATTCCATCACATTCTTAGATGAATAAAATAATAAGCCATGACAAATCTTGAATAATCTAACCCTGAACACCATGTATACAACTGAGACACCTTCTAAATTTCCCTTGAACATCACATTTGCCAATTTTAGCTATGGATCAGTGGAATTCTATGGAATGTTTGGTCTGAAATGTTCCCTAGAATTTACTAGGAAGGGACCAAAGGGCAGAAAGAAAAAGTGATAATGCATCAGAACAGATTGAGAGCCTGCCATTTAGCTATTATTCTGTACAAATGAAGCCTGGTTTTCTCTGCTTCTTTTAGGGAAAATAAAACAATTTCCATCTTGGATTTTGGGAGGGAGGAGAGGGCACTTTCCCTTGTTCACCGGCCATTGCTCTATTTTCTTTCTTTCTCTTTTTTCTTTTTTTTATTTAAGGGCCTTCTCTACTTTTTTTTCCCTTTTCATTTCTTACAATGGTTACTCGTGCTGCTCATCTGGGATTGTCAGAGACTTTTTTTTCCCTTTTAAAAGCATTTTTTCTACAACCTCTTCGGCCAAAGAGGTTGTAAAAAAATGCTTTTAAAAGCCTCTGATGATCAGGCAACTCAACTAGGATCGTCAGAGGCTTTTAAAAGAAAAAAAGCCTCTGATGATCAGGCAACTCAGCTGAGATCGTCAGAGGCTTTTAAAAGCATTTTTTTTACAACCTCTTCGGTGGAAGAGGTTGTAGAAAAATGCTTTTAAAAGGTTCTGATGAACCCAGCTGAGCTATGCGATCATCAGAGGCTCTTTTTTTTTCCTTTTAAAAGCATTTTTTCCGCAATCTTTTCGGCCAAAGAGGTTGTAGAAAAAAATGCTTTTAAAAGTTTTTTAAAAAGGCCTCTGATGATCGCATGCATGGCTCAGCTGTGCATGGGGGGTGGGCAGGGATTTTTGCTACTGGTTCTCCAAACCACTCGCCGCCATCACTACCGGATTGGACAATCCGGTCCGAACTGGGAGCATTTCACCCCTGATATAGATCCTTCAGTGTTAGGAATTTAAGTTCTCCCTGTTTGTTTCTGATAGTCTGTGCAATGGTATAGGAACATCTGAGATTCAGTAATGCGTCCTACAGGCTCCACTGTTATAATTTCCTTCCAATTTCAGTGCCCCCTTTCATTTTCATGCTGCCCCCTTACCCCCCCCCCCCCATAATTTCTCCTAGTTCTTGGTAACACATATGATTCTGGATTTTCATGACCTCCCCCTTTTTCTTTATTGAATGCTCTATTAATGAAATTGATGAGACACTTGTCAAACACATCCTATTCAGCTTTTTAAGATATAGCTTATCTCTTGCCAGCAGCCTACCATTAGGAACTCAATAGTCAAGGAAAACATGGTGATACCATCTATATCATTAAATGTTCAGTTCCACTGTTCTCTCTTCTAGTACAATGATCTTCAGTTGGAAGGTTTGATGAAAGCACTATTTGTGCTTCCAGTATTTTCCTTTCTTACAGTCTTCTGAGAAATATTCAAGGATTCTTCTGCTTGTTTCATTCATCCCATATGAATCAATAGGAAGGGATAATTTTCTAAGATTTGAACAGTCTGATTTGAACAGAAATTTGGTAGTCTGTCTCCTATATCCTGGGTGTAGGTAACTATTTGGGAAGACAATATACTTCCCACAATGACATTCTAACTCTGCGCTTTCAGTCTTAAGTCTTTCTCTCAACATGGAATTAACATCATACTGTATTTCTTCTTCTCCAAATGGCTCTTGAGCTTCTTTGACCTATGGGTGGGGGAGCACATCTCCAGCCCTGTTCCATGAAACTGGGCTTGGTAAGACTGCCTAGATATTTGTGGCTTGAGTTCTACAACAAGACACTGATACTACATTCCATTGGCACTGGGTACCTCCTAATTCTATACTATCTCCGAGATACATGCTTTTGTTTGTTTTCTTCTTGTTCTGTGGCATTTAATTCACCTCTTCTTTCCAGAATTTCTCACCTGCCTTGGGTAAAGTGTAGTGTAGAACCTCTCTTTTCAAGGCCTTTTTTACTTCTCCTCCAAGAAAGATACAAACATGGACTTCCAGTAGCTTCATTCTCTTTAGACAGGAGGACAAGCATTGCCTGTTCCTTGGAGATCACCACGAGGCTTTCCTCACTGTCCAAATACTTGAAATTGTTTGGAATTTTTCTATATGTTCCATGATCCAAACTCCCATGCATATCAGCAGCAATCAGAAGCACAGTGATTAATCATAGTAGTCAAGGGACAGCAAACAGTAATCGGGAAATAGCAGCACCTATAGTATGTCAGCAGTCTCCAGTTCCTTAGTTCCTCCACTCTTCCCTCTTTTCAGCTGAACTCCAACATAAAAGGTTGCTTGCTCAGTGAGTTCTCCATTTTGCATTTTAAATTTGCAAAAAAGCCTATGCATGATCTTGGTTCTCTAAAAATTTGTTTGCAGTCCTAGCCTTTACTTTGAAGCTACTATTTACTGAAAAATATATTAAAATAAATGTAATTGTCCATGATTATGTAAGGTGGACAGGGTGGATGGAGGAAACAAATTCTGATTCAAGATAGGTGGAGTTTATGAAAAAAGAAATCCTGGACCTTCTATTTTGACCATATCTATACCTATCTTCCACTGGCATATAGTTCAGAGCATATTTTATGAGAGTTACCTGCATCTGCCAGCCTTCCAAAAAGGGGTGCACTCAGATCGTGGTGACATTTTATCAGATCAAAATATTATCAGGGATTAGCCAACATCAAACAGGGACTTTATCCTTGAGTTTGGCAGTTCACAGCTGATGTTAAGGTAAAAAGCAACTGGAAACCATTGATTACTAAAAAAAAATATTAAGCATGGGTTTTAAAAAATGAATGAGAAAGGGAAAATAAGCATAGATAGACAAGTTAGAAGAAGAGAGACTGTAGATTAAGAAGAAAATGCTTCTTCTCTCTCTGATCCCACAGGCAGAGAGGATTAGATATAGGGACTGTTTAATAATTCATTTCCCCATCTACATTTTAAAACTGAAATAGTAATGAGAGATTACTATTACTTTACTACAGAAATAAGATATTTATCGAATTAGCACTAATAGACTACGGCTGGATGTTGAAGGATTACAGTAACACACAGGAAGAAAAAGGACCCCAAAAACTAAGGATAGGTTTAAATCTTAAAGGTAAGGTTTTAAAAATATGCAAAAGTGCAAAAAAAAAAAGAGGTATGCATAAGTAAGGGGGCACTGCTGGCGTTTGTCATTTCCTGAGTTAATAAACTTTGATGACATATCAGTGAAAACATCATGTGGAGCTGGTTAAGGCCAGACAGTGGGGAGCATTTTGCGTTCGGAAAACCACCAAGAACTTCTCCAAGGATTCAGAATGATTACTCTTATCAACAAAGCTAATTAAATGACCAGAAATGCCATTGAAAATGAGTTATTTAGGAGCTGACCATGTCAGAAAAATAAAATGTATCCATAACATATGCACACAAAAAAATTAATAAATTGGGCACTGGGACATCTCAAATGTCAGACGAGCCTTCTTCTTTTATCGTTTAACCACAAGGGTTCACTTGCATTTGCATTCACTGTATGCTGAAATCTCTCTTCCTTGAGAAATATGCCTCACTCGACTTTCCCACCCTCAGTGCATTTTCTTTTGAATTGATTTTTGCCACTTGCATGAGCTTGTTTTGAAGTCAGGAAGGTGGGAATGGAGGCTGTTGCTGTTTTCAGTTTCTGTTATACTTTCTCATCCTTCTGCAGCCTCCCCAGCTCCTTCCCCTTTCTCACCTGAAAAGGCTCCAGAGGGGAGAACTTCCTCATTGTTTCTTCCTAATGGGAAATCTGAACAGATTCACAAGTGATTATATGATTTTTTAAAAAAGCCACCTTGGAACTAAAGAAAACAAGAATTCATTATCAGCCACTGTGTAGGACAGACTGGCAGAAGATTAGCAGAGCACATCCATGAGCACCAACTAACAGTCAGAAGACGCGATGAAAACTCCTTAATCTCTCAACACATGGACAGACTTAACCCTAGCTTCAAATGGGAAACTGTGAGCATCCTAGATTAAGTTAAATAAATAAATAAAAAACAGTAGGGAACACCTGGAAGCTTGAAATTTAGATATATCAGCCATCAATAGACACATAGAAATAAACATTTACACACACCATTCAAAAGAGGCAATGAAAAAGCTAAGAAGGAAACAAAAATTAATCTGGACAACTATGATAAGAGCAAGACAAGGATAGTGCATCCATCTTGACTCTTCTGGACCTCTCAGTAGCACTTGATACCAAATATTTGTTACTCTTGGACTAATGGCTCCTGGTCAGTCATGGTGGCAGTCATGGCTAGGAGGGCCTTTGCACACCTTCAGGTGGTGCACCAGTTGCACCTATTCCTATTTCTGCTCACCATCACCCATACCCGTGTAACCTCTTGTTTGGACTATTACAAAGCAATCTGCATGGGTCTTCAACTGGTATAGAATGCAGCTGCATAGGTAGTAAATAGTGCTGGATATTCAACACATGTAGCATTACTATTGCATAAGTTGCATTGGTTATTGACGTATTTCTAGGTGGAATTCAAGGTTCTGGTTGTCAAGCCCTAAATGACTTGGGACCAGGTTACCTAAAGGACTATCTTTTCCTCATAGTTTCTACCTGTCCAATCTGGTCCAACAGGTTGGGCATGTTGAAGGTTCCATCAGCCAAGAAATGTTGGCTGACAGGAACCAGAAATCTCTACCAAGGAGAAAAATCACACTGGCAGAGCAAATTAATATATAAACAGGGAGTAAACCCCACACTCAATAGTATTGATGATATTATCTAGCTGGGTAGTAAAATGTCTGCAAGCTAGCATCCAAAAGAGCAACCAACCATTAGAGAGTACCAAGAACTTCACAGAAGAACAAATCCTGCCCATATTCATTATGACCTGAGTACATCCCAGCATGGATTCCTTATAGCCAAGTCCCCAAATTCACTTCCTGCACTGCAAATATTCAGAATGCTACTTCCTTAAAAATGGTATTATTCATGAATACTGAACTGATTGTTCTGAGAAATGTCACTGCTTTCATTCATTCATAAAACTTCATAAGAAAACAACAAAAAGTGCTAACACATTGTTTTCTTTAAGAGCTGATAAAAAACAGGGACATGGAAGATACACTGATTTCTCAGGAGACCTAAATAAGTCTTCTCTTCTCTACATAGTAAAACTATAATCTTTCCAACTATTAGATGCCCAGATTTCTATGAATTGTTTCTGGAAGACAGCCAAAACCTGAGTTCAGCAAACATTTGCAGAAACAAAATATGGATGAAACACTTCAGTATTTTCAGATGAAGATAACTAATTGGAATGGGTCACGGTATGTCTACATGTTCTTTTTTCTACTTTGCTACTTTTGACTAATAGACGTCACAATGGAGCAAGGGAGCTAAACAAACTACCTTCAGTTCTGTAATGCTTAAATTAATTACCCTTATCATTAATTATATTTCACAGAAGATCAATGAAATTAGATTAAATGTTAAAATTAAGCACAACAATTCTCTAGAGAAAATCTTTCATCAATTTTATAGTATATTTATAATAGCAATCCATGGATTTTTGTTCATTCAGAACTGGCTTTGGATTGGATTGGATTCCAAACTGGAGTCAAACTTGGATTTCTTCACAGAAGCCCATCAAGCTATGCCAAAATATGCATGCTAAATCTGAATTATGTATGTTTTCAAATTGGGACTATCAAATTATTTATTTATTTAGCATCTGGCTGGAAATATAATAATTAAAATCTGAGTACAGTACTGTTTTAAAGTTAGAGACACGTCTTCCTTTTCTAGAAAGACAATATGATTTCAAAGTAAATTGTAGCCAAATTAAAAGAAAATCTGAAAAACCTCTGGCCCATTGTCTAAATGAAAAGAGTGCTTTTCTTGCAGTTTTCATCTCTATTGACTCAACTGAATTTTGTGGCAAGGTTTACATGAATATGTTGTGCTAGTAAAATTATTCAGTAAATAATTACAATACACTGTGTAGCTATACAAAAAGAATAACCCAACACTTTTTAGGTATACTGAAAAATAGCTAAATCTGAAAAGTTTGATTTGCTTAAATTAACCAAGATGTTAATCTGATCAGCAAATGAATACTGATTTTTGGTACTAAGTATTCAAAAGCATTTTGCCATTACATTTAGCCCTTTTAAAAAGCTGTCAATTTAAGCTAGATGAGTATTGGAAGAGCTAAAATTTAAGATGATTGACATTGTAAAAGCTTTAGCAGCAGAGTGAAAGATGCCATTAAGGTTCTACTATAACCTGATTGCGATTTGCACTTGTTTTTCTGTTTCAAATTTCAATAAACATCTACACATTTTAGCAATCACATGTTCATCATATGTATTCTAATTCAAAGTCAGCTTTAGAACATTCAATGCCATTAATTCTTTTGTCTACTTTGAATTTTTCTAATAACTGGAAATTGGAAAACCTTTAACAACTATATCCTTCTGCCATCAGTTGATTTCTTGATTTTATTTTGCATTTCCTGTGACAGAATTTTAGTAACTTCCAGTATGTTAACTACTTGTTTTTGCCTATTATTTCTAATCTATAAAACGTTTCCTGTTCTGAATGTCACAAAGAGGCTTTCGGGCATAACCTGGATTTGTAAATATTATGTCTAACAAAAAGGTAAAGGTTCCCCTCGCACATATGTGCTAGCCATTCCGGACTCTAGGGGGCACTGCTCATCTCTGTTTCAAAGCCGAGGAGCCAGGGTTGTCCGAAGACGTCTCTGTGGTCCTGTGGCTGGCATGACTAAATGCCAAAGGCACACGGAACGCTGTTACCTTCCCATCAAAGGTGATCCCTATTTTTCTACTTGCATTTTTTATGTGCTTTCGAACTGCTAGGTTGGCAGAAGCTGGGACAAGTAACGAGAGCTCACCCCGTTACGCGGCACTAGGGATTCAAACTGCTGAACAGCTGACCTTTCGATCGACAAGCTCAGCGTCTTAGCCACTGAGCCACTGCATCTAACATAGTGCTCTTTAAATTCTACATTAACTTTGGCTTGGGAGCATGGTGGCTTAAAAGGTTGAGAAGTTGGGCAGGGGCTTAGTAAGCCCACGTACAAAACCCGACAGCTGCTGTGGGGTGGGGTTAAGCTCTTATCCTTCATTCCAGTTCCTGCCAGGGACACTTCAGTTCCTGCCCCCAAGTGGGTGTTCCCAGGGCAATGGTGATGTCACCGGCTAATCCTTTCAACCCAGACGGGCCTCAGTGTTTCTAACATGAGTGCAAACACACCCCCTCCAAATCTTGACTTTATCATACTACAAATATCCATGACACCCAAATTTCAGGTCACATCCTTCCAACTCTAAAAGCCTTCCATTTCTCAGCAGCCCCCCTCCAGACAAAAACAGCAAGCTGTAAAATACAATTTCAAATCAGGGAAGCCCAATCCTCCTCTTTCCTTTGGAATCTTATAACACATATATTTAACCTGTGGGGTCCCCCCCCCCACTTTGCTGTATAAAGGACTATTTGATTGCCTTTTGCAACTTTTTGCTACCAACCTGCACAGCAGCAGAGAGAGAGAAAGGCTGTGGGAAAAGCCACTGTGGAGACTGCGAAAGCTTTTTATTTATAGGATGTGGTGGCTTTTTGCTCCCGTTGGCTGCTAATGCTGTGTGCCGAGAGCCTGTCAGATTTTTTTCCTTCTCCACTCACACTTTACATGCAGTTTTGACCCTTTCTTTTTAATTTTACTCAGATGTCATTTTATTTTTATGGCAAACTTTCCATCTTAACCTTAATTTCGCAGCATGTCTGCCTGTGCATAGTCCTTAATTCTTTCTTTTTCTTGGCATCTTAAATATTAACCTGCCGCTGCAGCCACGTAATCCCTTGAGCTCCTGCAGGGTTTGTAGTCATACAGCCAAACCCAGGATAAGCCTCTGTGGCATTGCCAAAACAGGAGGGCCGCTGTTCTTTCCACACACCTATCACTTTCTCTGCTACCAGCTCCTTCTGATCATATCTTCATAGTCCCATAGCAGTTTCCTCCTTTTGAGTCCAAGTAATATAAAAGTTCAAAGCTTTTTTTGAAGTTTAAATATTGTTGTTCTAACTTTTGATTGCATCATTTCTCCTTCTTCCCTTCTGTAAATGGCCCATAAGAGAGTCCTTTAACATTTACATCCAGCCAAATGACCCTAATGTTCCCATTGCTTGAAATGTCTATTATACAAAAGACATTCTATCAAAAATGGTAAATTTTTGAGGGGTGGGGCAGGCGGGTACAATGATGGCTAAAGAATCCTATCCAAGTTCAATCCAATATGCATAATGCTCAGTTATGTCAGAATTCTGGTCCAAATGAAGAGGAAGAAAGAAGACTGTTCTTCTGTTAGCAAGGAAAAAAAAAACATCTTGTGTTCAAGGATAAAACTATATAAGTGCATTCCTATGTTGCTTATGATTTATTTTCCAGTTTTTCTGTATTCACCAGTTGCCATCTATTCTTTCTTCTGAAACCTGTCCTTCCCCCAACCTTGAAGTTGGTTCCAAGTTTCCTCTACTCTTTCTGTGGAACCAACTTCAAAGCCATGGGGAAGGAGGCTTGGAACCAACTTCCAACAGAAATAGTGGGTAAGTCATCAGTAACTGAGTTTAAACATGCGTGGGATAAACATATCCCCATCAACTGACAAAAAATACTTTTTTAAAAAAATCTAAAAACTCAAAAGGTGGATTTTATAGACCACTAGGTCTTTTTATGCCATCAATTTATTACGTTCTTGGTTTCTAGTCAATGAGCTGTATCATGTGGCCCTCCATCAATTCCATCACAATCTCACAAGTAGCTTTTATTTCTTCCTACTGCTCCTTTTTCAGGACCCTTGCTGTCTACCTAAATAAGGGCTCTCACATAGAATCCCTTCACTGGGAAGGATAATTGGCCTGATCACTGTTATTTTTGTCCATTATAGCACTAGGAAGGAAATACGACATGCTGTCTTGCCACTACCTGATGCAATGGAAGAGTGATCATTGTGCCACAATGTTAGTCCAGCTGCCCGAAAGAAGAAAGACTTGCTGCTATGTCCTCTTATTGATCCTGTTGCCTGCTAGAATACTGACAGGCCCAACAGTCTCAGAAAATACTCATCCATCAGATGAACCGACAGCAGAGGTTGTCAATGTATAAAGAGATGAATGGGGAGAAAGACAGGTTGTAACATGGATTACTGTCATGTTGTTTTAGAGTTCCTGAACAATCCAGGCTACAAGGAAAATTAATACCAGGAAATAAACTTTTAGAGAGCTGTGGTCTACACATGGATGTTTGAGTGACAGGCTAAGTGCTATGCTCCCCAATTAGTGATTGTGTGATTTCACTTCATTTATATCCTAGTCTAATGAAACCAAATATGGTTAGCTCAACCACAATAATACATGGGCAAACAATCAATACAAACTTAAGGAAAACTGCTCCAAACTCAATTGCAGATAATATGACTTCAGCAACAGAGTGGTCAACGCCTGGAATGCTCTACCCGACTCAATTTTTACAGCCTCAAACCCTCACAGCTTCAACCTCAAACTCTCTACCATGGACCTCACCCCATTCTTAAAGAGGTCCGTAAAGGGGTCGTGTATAAGCGCACCAACGTGCCGACTGTCCCTGTCTTACTGTCCCCATTTATCTGCATTTATTTCCTCTGTTTATGTTTATGTTTATATCTATACCTACTATCTTGTACATGTTTGACAAACAAAATGAATGAATGAATGAATGAATGAATGAATGAATGAATGAATAAATAAATAAATAAATAAATAAATAAATAAATAAATAAATAAATAAATAAATAAATTCTTCCGAAGGACTCAGGGCGGCTTACAAGATAAAAAATTCAACAATATGAATTAAATATAAATTAAAATCCAATTAAAATTAATTAAAATTATTACAATGTAAAAACCCCCCTCAACGGGTCAGTCCATTTGATGAAAAAGCCACATCTTCAGTTCGCGGCGGAAGGAGGAGAGGTCGGGAGCTGTCCTAAGCCTGGTGGGCAAACTGTTCCAGAGGGTCGGCACTCCCACAGAGAACACTCTCCCTCTGGGGGCTGCTAGCCAACATTGTTTGACTGACGGCACTCTGAGGAGGCCTGCTCTGTGAGAGTGCACAAGACGATGGGAGGATGGCAGAAGATGGTCCTGCAAGTACCCTGGGCCTAAGCCATGTAGGGCTTTATAGCTGAGCACCAGCAGCTTGAAACGAACCACATTCTGGACTAGCTGAACCTCCGGGTGCATGCATGCATGCATGCATGCATGCATGCATGCATAAATAAATAGATAGATAGATAGATAGATAGATAGATAGATAGATAGATAGATAGATAGATAGATAGTGTGATGGACTTCAAGTTATGTATTTGCTTTCAACTTCTGTCTATCAGTAACTATAATTTGGTAATAACCTTGGGAGGTTTGGGGACATTGCAACAAAGTTTTCAGACCTGGTTCTCAGGTGATTCATCTTGGGCCATCCCAAGAAATTGTACTCAGGAGACAAAATGGTATTTCCTCCACTCCATTCTTTCTCAGATTATACTTTATAGTATAATCAGTATAAAGCATACAGATTATACTTTATATCTTAGGCTGTTTGGCATGCACACTTCAGTTTGTTCCTGTTTACCTGAGAGATGGCTGCCTTGCTTTCTCTAAAAGTAGAATAAGCCTTGATGTAAAAAGAAGGAAGATAAGTGTGGGGGGTTATTATTTTTAAGGTTGTATATTGGGTTTTTAAATATTTTATAAGCCACCCAGAGTCCCTGAGTGTGAGTGGGCAGTCAAATGATTTTTTAAAAATAAATGAACAAACAAGCAAGCAAACTACACTGTAGGTGGAAAGGAGTGGGAAACTGCAACAATGTCTAATTTTCTAGATCTCGTACTTCTTATCCATATTTCTTCTTCTCTTTCTGTCACTTCAGAGTCAGAAAATATACTAAACAACAAGAACAAAATCAGTTTTAAAGAAATGGATTAGTCCTTGTATAATATCATGTCTTCTACCAAATTCCAGGAAATTTCATCTTCGGAACAGAAGCAGCGTGCACTAAATAGTTTGTCAGGAAGAGGAAGACTCAATTATTTCCTTTTAAAAGAGTTCATCAGTTCCCAAGAGACATAGTTGGAAATGGCTCTTGGCCATGTACACCACCAAGATAAGCAAGATTGGACGTTGGTCTTACCTGATACGTCCTTTCTCTGAGAGTCACGAACGGTAGTCAGACGCTGTGGGCTATGCTCGTAGATACAGCCATGACCGAGCCTACACTATTTGCATAACTCCGCCCCCTGCCTTCATTCCCCAGTGTTTCGGCGAGGGCGGAAGTGTAGGCTGAGGTGTCTTCCTGTAACAACAAAACAAAAGATTATTCACCCCTCCCCCCAGTCAGGCCTCTCCCGGGAGGGGCTGACTACCGTTCGTGACTCTCAGAGAAAGGACGTATCAGGTAAGACCAACGTCCATTCTCCTGATCGTCAGAACGGTAGTCAGACGCTGTGGGACATACCAAAGCCGTCCGCCAGCAGGGAGGGAAGAGGAGAGGCCGCGGAGTCATCTCGGGAGGACAGCCTGAAGGACCCTGCGACCGAAAGCCGCATCTGCCGACGCGAAGGTGTCCACCCTGTAATGTCGGATGAAGGGCGTGATACTTGTCCATGTAGCCGCCCTGCAGACGTCCTCGATCGGAGCTTGCGTGGCCCAAGCAGCGGAAGTCGCGGCGCTACGAGTTGAATGCGCTGTAACGCCTCGGGGAACTGGAAGCGACTGTTGTTGATATGCCGTAGCGATAACCGCTCGAATCCAGCGACCCAACATAGGACCCGAGGCCTTCATTCCGATGGACGACGGTTGGAAAGAAACAAAAAGTGACTCAGTTTTCCGAATAGATGCTGTCCGGGCGATATAAATCTTTAGGGCACGTCTGACGTCCAGAGTATGCCACTTACGTTCCAGCCGATGATTAGGCGATGCGCAAAAATTAGGAAGGACCAGTTCCTGAGCACGGTGGAACAAGGAGTTCACTTTCGGGATGAAAGCCGGGTCCAGGCGAAGTACCACCCGGTCTCGATGAAAAATACAGAGATCCGCTCGGATTGAAAGTGCCGCCAGTTCCGATATACGACGGGCAGATGAAATGGCGACAAGGAACGCCACCTTAAAGGAGAGGAATCGGAGAGACACCAGCCGGAGAGGTTCAAACGGAGAAGAGGTAAGTGCATTGAGAACTTTATTAAGATCCCATGAGGGGAATCTATGAACCGTAGGTGGGCGGAGATTGGAAGCTCCCCGGAGAAATTGTTGAATGATCGGATGCCGGGAAATAGGACCCGAAGCGTCGCAGGTAAGGACTGAAGAAATTGCTGCCACTTGACGCCGGAGGGTGTTGGGAGCTAAACCGAGCTTAAACCCCTCCAGAAGAAAACAGAGAATGTGAAGAATCGAGGCTGAAAGGGGAGGAACAGCAACTTTATGACACCAAGTAACGAATGCCTTCCAGGTAGCATTGTAAATTCTATTCGTAGAAGGGCGGCGAGAAGCTTGAAGAATGGAAATGACCTCCTCAGGAACACTGGCTTGAGTCAGCATTGTCCGCTCAACCGCCAAACGGTTAAGTGAAACCATGTCGGGTCTGGATGCAGCAGGTTCCCCTGCCGTAGAATAATTTGGTTGTCGGGAATGGTCCAGGACGGAGCGACTGATAGGGATATCAAGTCCGCGAACCAATGCCGTCGAGGCCAGCGAGGAGCCACCAAGACGAGCTCCGCCCGTTCTTCTAACATCTTTCGAAGAACCCTGGATATAAGAGGAAAGGGAGGGAAAGCATATAACAGGCCGGTTGGCCAAGAAGAACGAAGGGCATCTACTGCCTCTGCCCCGGGATCCTGATATCTGGAGAAATACCGCGGAAGAAGGTGGTTAGAAGCAGAAGCAAAAAGATCAACTGTCGGGAGACCAAAGCGAAGCACTATATCCCGAAAGACGAGCGGGGGAAGGGACCATTCAGAATTATCCAAGCGGTGCCTACTAAGAGCATCCGCCTGAGAATTCGCTACCCCGGAAATATGGTCAGCCCGGATAGATTTGAGGTGGGTCTCAGCCCAGTGACCCAACAAGGCCAGTTCTAACATCAACGAACGAGAATGAGTGCCACCCATCTTATTAATGTGGGCCTTAGCTGTTACATTATCAGTAAGAATAAGGACATCCCGGTTTTGAACAAACTCGTGGAAGTGAAGAAGGGCCAAACGAATGGCACGTAACTCTAATATGTTAATATTCAAACGAGACTCTACCAAAGACCACTGACCTTGGGCGAGATGAGAGCCCATATGTGCTCCCCAGCCAAATAGGCTGGCATCCGTCGTGATCAGGAGCCTCGAAGGCTCCCTAAAGGAAGAAGGCTTGGACAACGACTCTGACGTCCACCAAGCTAGAGACTGGAGGACACGAGGGGGCAACTGCACTATCTGATGGTCGGTATGGGCCCCAGCCTTCTGATAAGGAAGAAGGAACCATTGTAGGTCTCGACTGTGAAGACGGGACCAAGGAACAATGCCAAAAGTCGAGACCATCTTACCTAACAAACGTGACAAGGAGAGAACAGTGGAACGCTGGTCCGTAACACAACGAGAAGCCAAAGAAGTTAGACTAGAGACCCGATCCGGAGAGAGAGAAACCGTGGAGGCCACTGTATCAATAATCGCCCCCAGGTGCTGGAGGCGAGTAGAGGGCAGAAGTTGACTCTTAGGGAAATTGATAGAGAACCCGTGGTTCTCCAAAATTTGAATCGTAGTTGTCACATCCTGACGAGCAGAAGAGAGGGAAGAAGACAGAATCAAAATGTCGTCCAAATAAAATTGAAGTCTAATGGGAAGAGAACGAATATGGGCAACAAGAGCTGCCATAATCTTGGAAAAAACTCGAGGGGCCGAAGACAATCCGAATGGAAGAGAAGAATACTGGAAATGAGCCCCCCGATAGTGGAAACGAAGAAATTGACGAAAATGCGGGTGAATGGTAACGTGAAGGTAAGCCTCAGTTAAATCAATAGAAGAAAGATAGTCACCAGGGCGGATAGAATCAAGGATCGAAGAGAGGGTGTGCATTTTGAACCGGCGATATTTAACATGCCGGTTCAGAGATTTAAGGTCAAGGATGGGGCGCCAGCCCCCCGACGATTTACGGACCAAAAACAAACGGGAATAAAACCCCTTCCCACACTGGTCAGGAGGTACAGGCTGAATGGCGCGAATTGCCAAAAGATGGGAGATGGCCTCTGCCATAAGGGCAAGCCTCTCCGGATCCCGAGAAACCGGACAGGACAGAAAAAGGGAAGGAGGAGGGGAAGAGAACTCAATAGAAAGACCCTCACGAATAGTATCCCTAACCCAATGGTCAGAAGTTATTAAAGACCATTGGGAAGCAAAATGGGCCAATCGGCCACCGATAGGAAGAGAAGAAGAAGAAAGGTCCTCACTTGGAGCGCCGGAAAGAAGATCCCCGTCCACCCCGAAAGGAACGTTTGGGCACAAAGCGGGAAGGTTGCCTGACCTGCGAATCCTGGGGCTGACTGCGTGGTCGAAAGGGCCGCTGAAACCGGGCATCAGAGGACCGAAAGGACTGAGGGCGCGGATAAGGAGAATAACGCGCCTCACTCCTACGAGAGACGGAAGGCAAGATTTTACGCCGGTCTCTAGTCTCTATAAGCAGTGGCTCCAGGGGAGGCCCAAAGAGAGCGTCCGGAGAGTACGCAGAAGATGCCAGTTGCCATTTGCTGCGGGCATCCGCTTGCCAATGGCGAAGCCACAGCAAACGCCTAGAAGTAATGGTGGAACCGATAGTCTTGGCGGCAAACCGGGCGGAGTTCAAGGTGGCATCGGCGGAATATTCCAGTGCCGCCGCTATCTTGTTAAGGTCCTGATGCGTACGAGAATCCGAAGCCGGAAGACGATCCTGAAGTTGCTTAATCCAAAGCAAAGCCGCTCGATTAAAGAACGAAGCAGAAGTTGAGGTACGAACTGCCCATGCCGCTGATTGATGCGCCTTGATCAAGGTTTTTTCAGCTCTCTTATCCTCGGGACGCAAAAGATCTTCCGAAGGGACGGCCACCCGAGAAGAGGAGGCCAGTGCCGCCACAGGGGCGTCCACCGAAGGGACCTGTAAAAGAGTTGCCAGAGCCGGAGCAGAAGGATAAAGGCGCTTGTCAAGGGTGTTAGGAGCAGGACCTGCCCCTGGCAGAGACCATTGACGAACAATGACATCGGTAAACAATTTGGGAGCTGGAATCGAGTCCTGTTGGACAGCAGGTTCCGCAAAGAGATCAATAGGTACAGCTGTAGAACCAGAAGCAGATGTCTGAGGAGTTCCAGCCGAGGAACCACCCAATCTGGTAACTGCCAACGCCTTGAAGAGAAGGGAACGGAAAAGATGTGGCTTGAAGAGCCCAATAAAGGCAGGTTGGTCCGGAGAGAGGCCTTCGTCATCTGAGAGGTCCTCATCTCTGACCAGCTCTCCTTCCTCAACCTCAGAACCAGAAGCCCCAGCTGCGGGCTCATAGGAATCCTCTCCGATATCAGATAGGTCGTCAGCGTGGGCCCCCTGATAAGAGGCCTGATGAGCAGGGGGTGGTGGAGGAGGCTGGGTGAGATTAGAAGCCATCTGAGGATGGACCAGGTGTGGAGCTAAAGGAAGCATGCACTGTTGGATGCCCTGCGCAATCCCCTGCTGAATAGCCTGCGCTACAATAGTCTGTAGAGAGGGCTGTAAAATCTGAGGTTGAGCCGCCAGATCCTGTCTAGCCTCTAAGGGAGCCTGCACAGATGGAGGCTGAGTTCCGATCAGAGGCTGTGGGCCCGACGTGGTCGTAGGAACTTGCGGAGTTGGCCCAGAAGGGAGGGTCCCTGTGACAATCGATTCAGGGAGGGTCTGGAAAAGAGGTTCACTCCCTGGGGGCAGGGCCGGGCCACAAGGAACGGGCCGGTCAGGAGACAAGTCTCTGCCAGAAGTAACTTGCTGAGAAGGAGGAGGCGCGCAATGGGATGCTGGCACCTTTTTACGCTGCGCCTTGTGGATCACCTTCTCCAACGCCTTATGGCGCCTGCTCTCATCCCGTGATTGAGTATTTGAAATTGGAGGATTCGATGAAGGACCCTCCCCAGGATTATTTTGTTGTGTAACGGACCGAGAACTGGCCTTGGATTTAGACCGCCCCTTCCTCGATGAATCCGCCATTGCAAATGGCCGCCGACAAAAAAATATATTTCAAAATGGCGGGCGTAAGCTCTAATAGCTTTGCGAGGCGTCCGGATTCAATTTGGCGCCAAATGAGAGCTGGAGGCGTTAGACGTCTGAGGCGGCAATAATCAGGGAGAGTCTATGGGCAAGGCGAAAAAAATGCCGATAATAGCCCCCAACCCGCCAACCAACAGGTTAAAGGCGGCAACAGCGCTACTAGGGCAACAGAACCGCTGAGGGAGAAAAACGGCGGCAAAAAAACGGCCACAAATGAGGCGCCGGGAGAGAAGCCGATTTAGCGCTGAGGCGCCGGGAGAGAAGCCGATTTAGCGCTGAAGTGCTGCTAGGCAGAAAGCCGCTAAACGCAGCGTTTCCTGGCTCAAACCTCCGCCAGAAACAAAAGAGGGCGCGAAAACAGGAAAAATAATCAAAAGTATAATCGCCCTCTCCCAGGACCTGCCAGCCGGCAGTCCCGCCGACGAACGGCCTTCGGCGGTATCAGGTAAGGACCCTTCACGCCGGTAACGAAACTAAGGGAGAAAAAAAAAAATACAAAGTCTTACTTAAAGTCCAAAGAATAGAAGCCAAAGGGAGACAATTGTCACGGAGAACAGGAAAACACATCCGTCGTGCTGAAGACCGAGCCGAAACACTGGGGAATGAAGGCAGGGGGCGGAGTTATGCAAATAGTGTAGGCTCGGTCATGGCTGTATCTACGAGCATAGCCCACAGCGTCTGACTACCGTTCTGACGATCAGGAGAATGCAACATTCTCCTTCTCCATTATCTCATCCATGAAACCAACTAAGCCACTGTTTCTCAAGCTTGGCCGCTTGAAGAGATGTGGACTTCAACTCCCAGAATTCTCCAGCAAGGCTGGCTGGAGAATTCTGGGAGTTGAAGTCCACACCTCTTCAAGTGGCCAAGCTTGAGAAATACTGAACTAAACTATGGGTTACATTCTTACTATAATGTTCTTCTTATGCTGGAATGTATAAATAAATAAATTGTGTGGTATAAAACCTGGATAGCTCAGCAGACTAAAAGCATTGTGATTAGCACCAGCTGTCTGCAATTACTGTAAGTTCGAATCTCCCCAGGCTCAAGGTTGACTCAGCCTTCCATCCTTTCTAAGGTAGGTAAATTGAGGACCCAGTTTGCGGGGGCAATAAGCTGACTTTATATAAATATACAAAAGTGTGAAGGCTATTGCTTAACACATTGTAAGCCGCCCTGAGTCTCCGGAGAAGGGTGGCATATAAATCAAATTTAAAAAAAAATATGGATGCTATCTTTCTGAGATCAAGAGAACTTAACAGTAAGTAAAAAATTAAAAATCCACTGTAAAAGAATCAAACACGCACATGATAATCACACAGCCACAAGCATAACTGAACAAATACAGTATCACACCAGCTTCTGAGCAGAACTGAACGAACATTTCAACATACAATTATTAAAACTCCAAAAAAACTGTTGGAAGAGATGTTAATAGGGTCTTCCTGAATACGCAAAGTTAAAAACGTGAGACGTTTTATTGGTACATAAACGGAGCGAAAGCACTTTATGCCTAAATTATAGAAGATAGAAAAAAAAACCTCAGATCTTTTCTTTCATAACCAACTTCAGTACACATTTCTGTAGTGCTATTTGGTTGCTAGGCAACATGTATCCGGAATTGCCTATTCTGTCTCATCTGGCTGACCCCGGCTATTCTATTTTTTAAGGCTATAGAGAGGAAACAACTCTGTATTTCCAAAGTTTTAGCTCACTGCCTTCTGGAGTAAGGGACTGAGGGAACGGACCCCACTTTCCAAGACAGGATTCTTGGAAAGTGCAGGATTCACTTAAACTCCTGGCTCCCAGGATGCCTTTCCACTTCTAAAAATTATGGAGGATCCTGAAAAACTTTTTATTTGTATAGGTTATAAGAATCGATAGGTTCCATATTAAAAGTTAGCATGCACATTTCTTCTAGTAATAATTGATAAGAAAATGAAGAAAAGTCTGTACTACATAACATTACATATACTAACGGCGGCCAGAATTACTCTGGCACAAATGTGGAAACAGATTAATACACCACCTGAAGAAATAGTAATTAAAAAGATCCTAGAATGTGCTGAAATGGATAAAATGCTAATGGAGATTAAAGAAAGAGATGATTCGGACTACTACTAAGTGTGGAATAGATTCTATATGTGGCTAGAAAATAGAAAGCAAAATAAGAAATAAGTATGTAAATTGAAATTTGATTAATCGGAAATTAAGAGTATTGAATGCTGGTAAGGGTAAAATACTGACTATGTTAATAAATAGGATGTAAGTATGTATAACAATTTTGTTTACAAAGAATGCTTAATATGATTATACAAGAAGAGAATAATTAGGAAAACTGAATTTAAAAGCAAAGATAATTGTCGATGCAAAAAGTTATAAAATATTATATAATGTTGTTACTTATACATCCTAAAATACAAAATATTTTTGTATTTTATCATTTGGTGTATGTGTATGTTTTCTTCTTCTTTTTTCATTTTTTGTCTTTTTCTATTATGTTTTTTGTTTTAAAAATGTAAAATATTCATTTTTATTGAAATATTCAATAAAAACTATTTTTTTAAAAAATTAACATGCACACATTTGTAGAATAATCTATTGACTGAATCATGTAAAAATAACAATATTAACAAATACATTTTTATTCATTAAAAACCCTATTCTTTAGCAAATAAAATAACAAGGAGGGTGACAAGGAAGATTTTTAATCTCTTGCAAATATCTTTAACATCTAGCAAATAAGTTTGATTGCATGGACCCCTAAGAAGGTCTCAGGGGACCCTAAGGAATCCTTAGCCTATGCTTTAAGAAATGTTTCTCTAGAGTGAGCTCTGACATTGCAAATATTATTTGGTTCAAAAAAAAAAATGCAGACTCTTTTAAACAAATGGTGGTTGATTATTCGGGTGTTCCGTTGTGGTTTTATTTTTAAATTTCCCCTTCTGATGGCCCCTCAGTGCCATACAATAACTGGCATCTATTTTTAAAAAGCCACATCTATTTTTTTTTAAATCAACATTTTGTAACAAACAAGACACCAACCAGTCCATGTACATCTTAGAAGGATTATTAGTATGCTATACTATACACAATTTTGATCCAGCACAACTATCAACACATTAGGATAAAATTGCAGAGATGATTTCTGACAAGGCATGTTCTACCATGCCTATGACCCGTTATTAAAAAGGTTGATGCTGTTCTGATGATGCCATGTTTGTGAGGACTCCCAATGGGGCAGTCTAAAAGAGGGGACTGGATATGGAATTCCCTTTCTATTTAATCACAGTCAATGCTAAGCTTTATAAGATTTTGATGTCAACTAAACAAACCGTTTACCCTGATTGGATTGTATTTCATTCCAGGAGGAATCTCTGTGAAAAATGTTCCACAGTGTTAATACTCTTTATCTGTCACCCCTGAACATGACAATTGTTGCCCTTCCCATTAACGTCAAGAGCAGTAGAGATCAACACAGTGAGAGGCAGTCAGGAATTCATACCAGAAAGAGGTGTGCAGGTGATGGAGGAGCAAAGAAAAGAGCCCCTATCCTTTCACCCCAACAACAGTATCAACAAAAATCCACTGTCCCTACCTTAGTATGAGGGCAGCAACTTTGCTGTCCTCATTTTTTTGAGGTGTGGTAAACATAACACTTTAGAGGCTGCAGTTTTCCTGTCTCAAAAATAGTTTGGAAGCACACTGCCAGGGATATGAAGAGCCTATTACTAACCAAGAAATAAATGAATCAACTTTGAAATACAATGAATACTCTGTGAATGGTTGAAACCCCCTCCCCTCTCTTCTATCTATCATCTCTCTCTCCACCTCCATTTATCAATCTATCAATCTATCACACTATCAATCTATCATCTATCTATCTATCCCTCAAGTTAAAACGTCTTGGAAAAGTATTTTTAAAACTCCCTGGAACTGTAATTCAAATGACATTCATATTGAACATGTATAGTAGTCAACAAAGTATATTTATGCTGCCTTCAACCAGTATAAAAAAGTTGTGAACGTACATCCACAAAATAGTGGGATTTTCTGGAGCAAAATTTTGCCAATGAATGCAAGAAATACTCGACTAGGAAAAGCAGTTACTTCAACTATTGGATTAGGAAAAGCTAGGAAGCAAAATAAGTAAAAAGCCTCCTAACTGTGTAAAAGGAGGTTTCTCCATCGGTATCCTACTCTTCTTTACTATATAAGGCAGGTTGTCAGTGCTGAGTTGATGTGTTCTCCACCCATCCTTGAATTGGCAGAAATTTAGGCTGGCATGAAACTAGCTGTCTCCATTGCTGATGCCAGTTCTGGCTCTATTGCTTCTGTTTCAAGTAACTGCTAGTCACTTGACTTTCCTCCAAGATAATGAGTGACAAAGCTTTTATATATCATGAGCTTGTCCTTGATTGGTGTCTGAGTAAGGGGGGAAAGATTACTTTTAACATCAGCGCAATTAAGGATAAACTAGGTCTGTCTCACCTATTGGTTGATGACAAGATGAATGCAACATTATAAAGATGTAACAAAAAACAAGATGCTGCCAAGGCAAATGGGAAAAGGCCAACTGTCAATGATAAAGGGGGGGAAACCTGTGGGGCTTCAAACATTATTGGATTTCAATTAGCTGGAATTAGTCTTAGTTAGTCTGAGAATATTTACTGAACCAGAAATTGTCCACATTCTGGTCTTTGAGATCCCCTAACTGTTTTCCAACAGAACTATA
The DNA here is from genome assembly GCA_030761175.1 of Masticophis lateralis. Classification (NCBI taxonomy): domain Eukaryota; kingdom Metazoa; phylum Chordata; class Lepidosauria; order Squamata; family Colubridae; genus Masticophis; species Masticophis lateralis. The sequence goes on along the minus strand of JAUDYJ010000001.1, from coordinate 195,436,875 downwards.
TAATAACCCTGGTTTAACAATAGCAGCATGGAATATTCTCAGCAAACTGTATACAGTAAGCAATCTTTTACTAGGTGAAAAAATTGATAATTTAGTTCTCAAAATTCTCCTTATGATCAAAACTGTTCAGTCCACTTTGCAACAAAAGCTTGCAGTTTTTTCACGTAGAACAGTGATTCTTCATGTAGAACCAAGAGGTAATGGATATTAGAATTGTCCTAGAAAAAAGAAATCTGATCTTTCTGAATGCTTTCACTAGATAAAGAAGTAACTGATTAATTCTATATTTTACTCCCATGTGCTCTGTAACAAGGCAGAGATCCATTCAGTCATGGAAATAGTTCAATTTATTCTAGCAAGATGTCTGCATCATTAAATGTATTTCATATTTTCAACTTAGAACAATGAGAAAACCACAAGAGGTCTGGTTGTACACATCTGTGAATAATAGAAGTCATAAAGGTTAGAAGTAACTGTTTTACAGTATTAATTGCTCATCTAGGATGTTGCTTTTACAGATGGCTAATATGACAGCAAAAGAGAATGTTGTCTTATTGTCCCATTACAATTTCCATTTTTGTGTAATATGCTCAACATACTATCTTTCATTCATTTAGGCAGTGGAACTAACTGAACAATTTTTGGCTAATGTTAGCTGTAAAGCCAGAATACAAAATCAACTGATTCAGTAAATGAGATTGTATTGCTAATATATTTGTGCATCCTTATTGGCAAATTAAAAAAAAAACCCTGCAAACTCTATTCTTATCTCCATGTTTGTTTGTTTGTTTGTTTGGTCCAATTTATATGCCGCCTTTCTCCAGAGACTCAGGGCGGCTTACAATGCATTTTAAAAAAAAATTATAAAAACGTTTAAAATTAAAATATTAAAACCCATTTTAGCCCTACAAGGCAGGCCAGACCAAGAAACTAATGCCATATACTCTGAGTCAAGCCTAACTTTAGTGTAATATTTATAGTAAGAATCTTGCAAGTCTGAACAGGTTTTCTTCCTCCTTAATTTATCTTTGTGTGAACTTCAAAGGGGCTTATCTGAGACATTTTCTCAAACTAGTTTCTTATTACAACAACCTCCCTACTCAGGGGTATCCAACTCGCAGCCGGTAGGCCAGACATCACATGCTGGCTCCATCCCTGCCCGGTTTAGTGAAGGGGGAAAAAGTCCCGATATGTCACGTGACACCGTCATGACGATGCATGTTTGATACTCCTGTCCCTACTCAAGACTGTTGGTGCTTGCAGGGATCTCACACAAGCTGTCTTTGTGCTTATGTGGAAATGTTCTACAGAGGAATTATTGAGTCTGTCATCTGCACCTCTATAACTGTTTGGTTTTGTTCTGCAATCCAAGAAGACAGACACAGACTTCAGAGGATAATTAGAACTGCAGAAAAAACAATGACTACTAACCTGCCTTCCATGGAGGACCTGTATATTGCACGAGACAAAAATATGGCTGTGAAAATATTTACAGACCCCTAGCATCCTGGACATAAACTGTTTCAACTCCTACCCTCAAAACTATGCTATAGAGCACTGCACACCAGAACAACTAGACACAAGAACAGTTTTTTTCCTGAATGCCATCACTCTGCTAAACAAATAATTCCCTCAACACTGTCAAACTAGTTACTAAATCTGCATTACTATTAATCTTCTCACCATTCCTGTCACCCATCTCCTCCCACTTATGACTGTATGACTGTAACCTTGTTGCTGGTATCCTTACAATTTATATTGACTGTTTTCTAATAGGATTTGATTGCTTATTTGTTCCCTATGACTATCATTAAGTGTTGTACCTTAATGATTCTTGACAAATGTATCTTTTCTTTTATGTACACTGAGAACATATGTACCAAGACAAATTTCTTGTGTGTCCAATCACACTTGGCCATAAAGAATTCTATTCTATGCTGCAAAGGCAGGTTTGTAGCATGTTCTCACAGCTGTGAGGTGAGGTGGAATGTCTCCCAATAGCAGCATCTCCTACTTCATCCTGCTTCTTTGCTCCTCAGAGTCACCTGAAGCCAAACCAACATGATACATTGCCCAGCTTTCCCAGTTACTGTGAAGGGCACCTTTGTTCCTCTCCTGATCTTTTTGTCTTTCTTGCTGCAAACCCCAACTGCATAAGGGGAGAACAAGCATCAGCTAACTGAGGTTTTCAGTCTTCTGAATTGACCAGCAATAGGTGCATGTTCCAGCTCTATGGGGGAGGATAACACAATGAGGAATGCAGTGGTGAAACACACATACATAGACATGAAAATAGGGCAAAGGCTTGGTAGGAGGAATTTGATGCTGATGGGGAAATGCCCAGAAAATCCTGTTACTCTGGTTTTTCTTGTCAGAAGATCAAAAGTGAATGTACTACACTAACTAAAGAGAGAAGAAGCCATTCCTCTCTTGACATATCCAATAAAAGAAGGGCAACTCAGAGTCAATAGAAGAACCTGGTCATTCCATACATGGTTGGTATATCAGAGAAACTAAAACAGATATTTGGAAAACACCATATACCTGTGTTCTTCAAATCCACCTACACACTAAGACAGAGGCTTGTCTACTCTGAAGATCACACCAAAACATAGTGTATGCATAGTGTATGAGTAGTGTATGCAGTCCAGTGCAGTGAGGAGTGTTCAAAGCTCTACATTGAAAAAACCCAGCAGCCTTTACATCATAGCAGCAAGCAACACCACAGGACCAGAATCAATAGTATACTTTCACTCAGGGGTGAGATGTTCACCTTCACTCAGGGATGAGATGTTGCTACCGGTTCTGTGGGAGTGACTTGGTGGTGGTGGTGGGGTAATGTGACTGGGTGGGTATGGCCAACTTTTTTTTTTTAACTTTTCAAAGCATTTTTTTCTGCAAATGCAAAAAAATGCTTTGAAAAGCCTCTGCCGATCAGGAACACAGCTGGGATCGTCAGAGCCTTTTCAAAGCATTTTTTAAACCACCTCTTCCCCTGAAGAGGTTGCAGAAAAAAATGTTTTAAAAGTCTCTCTGATGATCCCAGCTGAGTTGCCTGATCGGTTTTAAAAATGCTTTGAAAAGTCTCTCTGATGATCTCGCGGATCAGCTGGGATCGTCAGAGAGACTTTTAAAGCATTTTTGGGGAAGAGCTTGCAGAAAAAAATGCTTTAAAAGTCTCTCTGACGATCCCAGCTGAGCCGCGCAATCATCAGAGGCTTTTTTTTTTTTTACTTTGAAAAGCATTTTTTCAGCAGAAGAAGTTGTAGAAAAAATGCTTTTAAAAGTAAAAAAAAAAAAAGCCTCTGATGATTGTGTGGCTCAGCTGGGCATGGTGGGTGGGAGGGGGGCGCAGGGATTTTTGCTACCAGTTTTCCGAACCACCCACCGCCATCGCTACCGGATCGGGCGATCCGGTCCGAACCAGGAGCATTTCACCCCTGCCTTCACTTAAAAGTAAAAGGACACACTTTTCTTGGGCCATAATATTCATATTTTAAACAGGAGGCATCTTCAGGAAAGTCAACAGGTTCAAATAATGAGTGCAACTGGGTGACTGAAGCCTTGTCCCCATTTAACCTGGGTTGCATTCCCCATGTGCACATTAAAAGAATACCTGTAATTAGACTTGCAGAGATGCATAATTTTGAAAGAGCTGCAGTTTCCTGCTTTACCACACACTCTCAATAGTGCTTTTTTCTTTCAAAATTCAGCATCTCCCCAGCTCTTTCCCCAAAGAGAGGGGAGAAAAAAAAAAACAATAATTGAAGAGGAGACTACCTGGGAATGGGAGAAAAAGTATATATACACACATTCACAGGCGTCTATTTGGTGTAATGGTTAAAGGCAATGAAATAGAAGCTAGGAGGATTGATTTCTATCCCCCTCTTGGTCATAGAAGCTTGCTGAGTGGCTTGGACTAACCACTCTCTCTTAGCTCTAGATTGGAAGTTGAAACACATCTAGCTACCCACTCTTACGAGATCAGCATGGTTGATTATGGCCTACAACCTTCAGTGAAGAGGTCTTCCTCCTGCAGTGGATTAATTTAGCTGGGGGAAGATGCATGGCTTAGCATATGTTAACTGCAAGGTTAATTGACTATTATATCAAGGTTAGTTGAAGTTCTATCAAGCGTTTTTAGCTACAATAGAAAACATCAGGCAGTCTTCACCACACAGAAAATTCATCAAAAGCAATCCAGGGTTGATAATCACTATAGCAACATCTACTCACAGATATCTAGAAATGAATTTAAACCTTTTAATTTAAAAGTAGTTGATATAACTCGACAATTTAACTTTCTTATATATAAAATTATATAGTCAGTACAAGTCTGAGATATCAGCTTCCATTTTGTTTTTTCTTCAAAGTATTAACAAACTGTCAACTTTACTGACAGTTTATTAATACTGACAGGATTTACTGACACTCTCTGAACTTTGCAGATTAGTCCAGTATAACAATGAGCTTGACCTTCGGCTTAAGTCTTGGATCAAAAATAACACTCTTGTGCAAATGTGATAGGATCTGTAACTCCAGCTCCATTTTGTAACAGCAAAAGCCTCGTGAATGAATAGCACATAGACCCTGTTTATTTAACTTTCCCTAATCTATTATCTCTGCACCATTGGAAAAGCTGGCTAAAATAGTCTTTCGAAACATTTTCAAACAACTAACTCTCAAATATCTTGGAATTGTTCATCATTAGGATGGCTCTTCCTACAACCCTTCAAGTTACCATTATTCACAAATTGAAAAGGAGTACATTTGCATAATACCGAGGATCTTTCTCTGTTGAAATAAATCCAGGTGATTTATTTCAGTTGGTTGGCCCTGGCTGTATGTAAAGCTGAACTAAGGAAGCTTTGGGCATTATGTTTTTAAAGACACTTAGTTTTAAGTAAACTACAGTAAACTAAAAGGAAAGGAAAAAAGCTAATTTATTTTCTTTCTCCGACTTCTAAACTCTTACCTTCTTATAGTGGAATTTTGGGTCCTGTGAACAAAGATAAAGCTAAATTCCCTGGTATAATTTGGAGCAAGAGAATCCTTGGAATAAAGCGCAAAAGGACAGTGAGTATCATTTTTTTATTTTTATTTTCTCTTCTTCTCTTAGATTCTCTCGCTCATATGTTACATAGGTTTGAACTGTATATGGCATAGTATATGACATAGGGCTTGATTATTTTAGGAACCACTTGCCTCCCATAACATCTGCCTGGCTGATTCGATCCTGCAGCATTGCTACGTTCCAGGTTTCTTTGATTAAACAATGTCATCTATCCCAATCCTAGAAATATCCCTTCTCTGTAGCAACATCTGTTCTGTGGAATGAGGTTCTCCTTGAGATCCAGATGCCCCCCCCCCAGTCTGCTGTATTTTTAAAAAAATTGTGAAGATCCGCTTTTTGTCCAGGAGTAAGAGCCCTCACTGCAACTTGCTTGCCATCTTTTTTTTTTCCTTTTTAAAAAAATGTGTTCTTGTAATTTCTTTGTTGGATTGTTGTGAGATTCATTGAGAGTCAGGTGGCATACCAGTTTAATAAAATACTATGGTTGGTTTCAAGCCAGATGTTTAGACTAGATTTGACATTTCTGTCCTGCTATTGAGTCCTCACAAAGGACCTGGGATAGATAGAGAGTGTTGTTTATCAATATTATCTGTTTTTATCTTGGCTGTTCACCTCCCTGAGTCCCTTTGGGAGTAGGGTGGTATATAAATGTGATTAAATAAATAATAAAGATTAAAGGTATCATTGCAGGAAATAAGCTGTTACAATTGAACTGCTTTTTGCAGTTGACTGATGGTGATATTGTCAGTGCCAGTGGTGTTCAAATAGTGCTCCAGATGTTTTAGAATTGGCAACAGTGCCTATTTTTACTGGTACTATCTTTGCTTTCTTTTGCCATAATCATTCTACTTCTACTTAAATGTCTTCATATTTTGTGATTTTCTCCAGTTCTCCCTCTTCTTTCTGTTGTCCAGGTTGCAACTTCCCTAACTTCTTTTCTTTTCTTTTCTGAAAAATTAAACTATTCAGGCCTGATAAATTCAATATTTCCAGATTTTGAGAAAGTCACAGGTATCCAATCTTAAGAAATAACATGCCTTTTCCCATAAGAGTTCAACTTTCATCTGCAAGTGTTGGTATTTTGTAATTTTTCCCATTTGTTTCAATGATAGCATTACCCGGGGGGGGGGGGGGCGGGGGGGAGGAGAGAGAGAGAGAGAGAGATCTCCTGTAGTGTATTGGGGAAGATGTTTTTATTCTATTACAAGTAAACTTCGATTTACAATCATTCCTTTAGTGACCATTTGAAGCAGAGGTGAAATGTAAAATTTGTTACTAGTGGTTCTGTGGGCGTGGCTTGGTTGGGGGTAATGTGACTGGGTGGGCGTGGCCAACTTTTTTTTTTTAACTTTTCAATGCTTTTTTTCTAATGCTTTGAAAAGCCTCTGCCGATCAAGAAACTCAGCTGGGATCGTCAGAGACTTTTCAAAGCATTTTTTAAACCACCTCTTCGGCCAAGAGGTTGCAGAAAAAAATGCTTTGAAAAGCCTCTGACTATCCCAGCTGAGCCACACAATCATCAGAGGCTTTTTTTTTTAACTTTTAAAAGCATTTTTTCATCGGAAGAGGTTGTAGAAAAAATGCTTTTAAAAGTGAAAAAAAAAGTCTCTGATGATCGTGCGGCTCAGCTGGGCATGGTGGGGGTGGCACAGGGATTTTTGCTACCAGTTCTCTGAACCACCCGCCACCATCGCTATTGGATCGGGTGATCTGGTTTGAACCAGGATCATTTCACCCCTACAAAGGCACTGAAAAAAGTGACCTATCATCATATTTTCACACTTACAATTGTTGTAGCATCCCTGTGGGCATGTGATCAGAATTTGAACGCTTGGCTCCTGGCATGTCTTTATGATAGCTGCAGTGTTCCAGGGTCATGTGATCACTTTTTGCAACCTTCTGACAAAGTCAATGGGGAAGCCGGATTCACTTAACTACCATGTTACTTACTTCACAACTGCAGTGGTTCCCTTAATAACTGGGGCAGGAAAGGTTGTAAAATGGTGCAAAACCAGGGCCGGATTTAGATGAAAAGAGGCCCTAGGCTATTCCACTTATGAGGCCCTTTCACCTCCCATTTTTTTCGGTTCAGTGTTTTAGTGTTCACTGTTTTTAGAATAATGTAATTTTAATTTTGCTAACAATTTGAATGTAGGCCCCTCTTGATCTTGAGGCCCTAGGCTGAAGCCTAGTTAGCCTATAGGGAAATCCGGCCCTGGGCAAAACTCACTCAACAACTACCTTGCTTCCCAATGGAAATTTTGGACTCAACCATGGTCATAAATCGAGGTCTACCTTAAAAGTACAGTTTACTATCAATGTATTCATGAATGGTTGTTAACTGAGGTGGTTGATAAAAGAGGAGAGGCTTTACTGAAGAGGATGACGCATTTGCGTGAGGACCTACCCTCATAAGACAGAGAGAAGATTAAATGTGGCATGAGAATGGAAGAGGTGGGCTGCAGCAGTTGAACCAGATCTTGTCCACATTCTTCTTTCAAGTGTTGGTTAGTGACTGGAGATATCCTGCAAGATTTTATTAGAGAAATCTACTATATTCAGTTCTCTAAACCAAATACTAACAATTAACGTCTGAAGAGGAACTTCTTCTTCTTGTGCCATATCCATCATTGGACGTCGGTGATCATGTTGGCGATCCTGTTTTTGTCAACAGCCATATGAAAAAGTGCTGCTGAGTTTTGTCCAAACCAGTCCCTTAGGTTTTGAAGCCATGATGTTCTTCTTCTGCCTGGACCTTGTTTGCTTCAATCTTTCCGTGGAGGATTAAGTGAAGGATGCCATATTTTTCTGGGTATCACATCACATGTCCAAAATATTCTAAATTTCACTTTTTAATGGTTTTGATGATTTCCCTTGGCCTTCCCAGGTGGCTTATCACCTCTTAATTTCTGAAGAAGAACTAGTAAGATGTAATTATTGCAATGTATCAATAATTAGGGCCTGAATGAAAGGGAGCCCTCTGCTCTGCTGTAATCTCCTTTTTCTCTCTCCTGGAGTATCGGAGAGCACAAGGAATTTGCGGTGCTTTTAAAATAATCCATAGTATCTTTACCAGTATTTTTGGATAGGAATCCAGAAGCAAAGATAGGGGTTAGGGATAATGAAAAGATTTAATTTTAAAAGATTCTTAAGAATGAAAAATGTTACGCAACTATAGACAGGCTTTATTTTCAGAATCAGAATTTTTGGTGGAGCAACAAATGATCTTCCCCTACATTTCCCACACCCCTGTCAAGGAATGTAGTACTGGAAAACAATCAAGCAATCTCCATATCTGAGCCACAAAATCCAATAAATGTCTTTTCTTCTGAAAACATAATTACAAAATTGAAGAAATCACAATTTCCAACCTTCACCCATACTCAAAGAAAGCATGAATGCCCTAACATTTTCCCTAAGACTATGTCTTTTAAAACCTAGAATACAGAATAACAGCATTGGAAGGGATCCTGGAGGTCTTCTAGTCCAACCCCTGCTCAGCAGGAAATACTATACCATTTCAGACAAATGGTTGTCCAATCCCTTCTTTAAAACCTCCAGTATTGAAGCACCCACAACTTCTGGAGGCAAGTTGTTCCACTGATTAGTTGTTCTAACTGTCAGGAAATTTCTCCTTAGTTCTTGGTTGCTTCTCTCCTTGATTAGCTTCTATTCATTGCTTCTTGTCCTGCCTTAAGGTCCTTTAAAGAACCAATTGACTCTCTCTTCTTTATGGCAACTCCTTAGATATTGGAACATTGCTATCATGTCACACTCATCCTTCTTTTCATTAAACTGGAGATCTTTATCATTTTTGTTTAGTTGTCTAATCATAACTCCATTCTGTTAAACTGGTTTTTCAGAATGTTGTTCATTCAGTCTAGGTCAAATTATATGTATTTTTATTTATGCTTTGAATACTTTATCGTATTTTAGGAAACTTTGTTTAGCTATGTTTCCTGGGCCAACGCGCAAATTCCTATTTCACAAGTACTAACTCTGTTGAGTAGACATAAAATTATCTTGAAAGAGTCTGGGAAATTGGCCATGTTTGTATTTTGTCATTATGAGAGAAATAAAGGGAGAAAAGAAAGGAAAGGAAAGGAAAGGAAAGGAAAGGAAAGGAAAGGAAAGGAAAGGAAAGGAAAGGAAGGGAAGGGAAGAAAGAAAGAAAGAAAGAAAGAAAGAAAGAAAGAAAGAAAGAAAGAAAGAAAGAAAGAAAGAAAGAAAGAAAGAAAGAAAGAAAGGGATAATTCATTTGTTATCCCATTATCCTTGTTGCCTTCAGATCAATTAAATAGTAAATAATAAATAGTATTTTAAAACAAGGCATATGGAATTTTTATCAGCTATTTTTAATTCTGGGACTTCTCATTAACTGAAACGAACACCATTCTGGAACAATATGATTCATTTACACTCAAAAAATGGAAGTATTTCTCTTCAAACTGAAAATTTGCATTCAATGTTTACCAAGGCATGAAAGAAAATTAAAAAAGGGAAGAAAAGATCCCAAGGCCTTTTCGAAAAGGGCCAGAGTGTCAGTATGTATTTAGGCATTTTTCCATTAATACATCTGGAGAATGTCAGTTTCCAACTTTTTTTTCCTTCTTTCCTTTTTTTTTTAAATTGGCATTGCTCCTGTACCTTGAAAAGTAGCCCACTGCAAAAAGTTTTAGCAAAGGAAGCTATTCCTGGCATGCAGACAAATGGACAGAAAAAGCTTTCCCTATCTGTATATCAGGCTATTAAAGCACAAGGAAAGTACATGCACAATAAGCCTTCCCAAAGAGAAGTAATGGCATGGATGTTTTTATTTCAAAATATGTAAGATTGTTCTTTAACTGATACTCAAAGGGCCTGTATTAATAACTGAATACAAGAGTTTCCACACCTATCACTGACTTTCCCAGGAACTCTGATACACATAAAGACATATACGCCTATACATATAATGGATATCCTTAGTAATAGGTTTCTAAGGGTGTGTATGTGTGTCTGCATGCATTCTCTTATATGCTTTATGTGCATTTAACATTGTGTGTGTGTATGTGTGTGTGTGTGTGCGCGCGTGCGCGTATATGTATGTGTATATAGATGATAAGCTAGCTAGCAGAGAGAGAGAGAGAGAGAGAGAGGCAGAGAGAGAGAGAGGCATGCAGACAGGCAGTGTGGGTCCCATCAAGGAGGTCTAGACACTCTCTAGGAATGGGGAAGGACACAAGTTTAAATTCTACCCTTCATTTTGATTATCATCCCCATACGGTTTTGTACTTTTTAAGAAAGAAATTACCAAAGTACCTTATTATCTCAGTTTGCTTCAGTCATGAGATTTTGAGCCATAAACTTGACCAGCTTTTGCATTTCAGCGTAAGAAATATCTCACTTTTAGTTCCATCCTTTTAGCTTGACATTTTCAGTATTGGTATTTTTATCTCCAAGTAGTCTGTGTATGAAGATTGCCACATAACAGATCCTCATTCCAGCATTTAATATATCACCATACCAGAATACTGTTCCAAGCCTCATTCTTTGAGCTTGGTCATACTTATCTAAAGCTGCACCCTGTTGGACGCTTATTCAATTGTAAGCTTTGCTGAAGTCTAAATAGTGTTCCCCCTGGGCAAACGTGAAAGTCTCCATCAGTTCTTGCTCTCTCTGCCCTTTTCTTGAAATCATGTAAAAATGATTAAGTAAGAAACGATTAAACACATCTAGGCTTTCTGTTCTTGAAATCCACTTCCCTTAATATTTTATCTGTATGCTTATGAAGAGGTCAATTTATGAATAATGAACCCTTGTATTTTTTCTTCTCACTCCCTGGGCCATCAAGAAATAATAGCACAGTAACGTCACATCCTTAGTCAGATTCCAATTATTAACCCAAATGCTGGCCAGTATTAAACAGTGTTTTTCTCCTGGAGGCAGAGAATTGCTCAAAATGTGACGTGTACACAACACAACACGCATACACACACATACATCCTGCTGTGGAAATGATTTACCAGCCCTGCTGCACATGTTAATTCAAGTACTTAACATTTTCTAGAAGCTTTTTTTTAAAAAAGAGAAGTAGTTGGTTTTATTAGCAAGGGCTGATTAAATGATTAACTGGGTTAAATGTAATACCATAATATGCATTCTTGCCCCTTTTTTTCTTCCAGCCTGCCTCTCAAACAAGATGCTAAAGTGGCACGCAAAAATTAATCAAATCCCAATAGTATTTAAAGTACTCTTGGCCTTACAACCCAAGTGCTCTGTAGGAAGTTAGCACTCACCCCTCTCATAGAAAAATGAATTATTCTAGGAAATATTAAAAAGGCAGAATATTATACCTTCCTGGATGAGAAAAGGAGAAACATGCTCTTGGAAAGCCCACCTTTGTTAATAGCCCCAGAAAGACAAAAGACATCTTCTCTACAACACAAAAGACCTTCAGCTCCAGGGTGATGGGATTAAGACATGGCCCTCAGGACGTGATAGGATTAGCCCTCTACCCATTTTACCATATGGCACCTGAGAAGATTACACCACCCAGCAGGGTCAACCAAGCTTGGGACTCAAGACAGCCTACAGAGTTGCCCCTGCATGGCCCCCTAGGAGTCTGACAACCAATCAGAATACAAGTTCAACTTCAAAGTCCAACAGAGGACATAAAACCAAGGCACTCTTTGCATCTCTGCTCTTTTTCTGCTCAGGAACTCAAGCCATGTGATCCTGTTCAACAATAAACCTTCTTTCTGGGCAACTTCCATGAATCCAGTGTCTTTTTCCCCACTTGGAACTGAACCCAGAAGGCTATTTCTTCCAACACCTCTTATCAGCATCATTTTACATGAGGCTAAGTTCACCTGAGCCATCAGGAAACTGAAGCTGAAATAGTACCCATGATGTGGAGTGGCTTCTACCATCTACAAGGTCCCATGACCAAGACTTTAAATTGCAATTTGGCGTATCCCTTGCCAAAAGTTCCTAGTCCAAACACGAAATCCTTTAATATAGTAAATATGCCAAGAATAGACAAACCCATATTTCTTTTATCCTTTTTAAAACTCATATACCAGGCAAAGCAATCAAAGGCTTTGCGGGCAGATGTAGAAATACTATATGATTCCAACTTTATTTGCTAGAAATGGCTCTTGGCCTGTCTGTAATTGTTGGATGGTGCAATGAAATATCTAAGTCAGCCCCAGATTTCTTATTAAAGCATTGATTTCTCAAAAGGGGTTTACTGGAATCAGCCAAGTGAAGCTATATGACAGGAGAATTTCCACTTCTATCTATGACTTGACTTGAATTAGCTTACCTAATGGTGCTCAAATTCAGAATAAAGGTTATAGTTAAACAGTAATTAACCCTTCAGGAATTGAGGAGGGAAAATTAAAGTGGGGAAAACGTCTCTCCTGCTGATATATTGTTTTCATTCAAGCTCCATAAGACATGAATTGAGGACAATGATTCCCTAGTCTCAGTTTGGCCATTTGTTGCTTACTATCTGTTAAAATTTTCAGGGCAGTGTCTGATTTGAAATACTCAAAGCAAACATGAATAAATAAGATATAATATAAAATAGTACATAAGAAGATACAATGGGCTAAATTTCATCCAAATGAGTTTAGTAATGAGCGTCAGAGGGGTTTCTTTGAACCTGAGTCTTACAAAACAATCACATTTCTTAATGTAGTTATTCTGACATTCTTTACAATTAATATTAATATGAAAATATAAGCTACTTGCTCTGAAATTAAAAAAGCACAATGTGTTATTATTTCTAAAATATTATATTTAGACCACAGAGATGATTCAAATATCAAATCAGTGACAAACTTTATCACCCAATCTTGATTTAGTCATTCATTCTCTCCGTCTAACCTATCCCACTTTTGCAGTATATACAGCAACATGAAAACTGGACAGAGATATTCATAAGGCACTTTTTCTGGGAATATCTACATCTACTGGGAAATCTATGTCTACATACAAAATATTCACGAGGGAGGGAAGTTGGATGGATGAATGGATGGAAGGAAGGAAGGAAGGAAGGAAATTCTATTGCCGTCTTCCTTAAACTGGCATCCTCCAGATATGCTAGACTCCCATTGCTCAATCAGTATAACTGGGATGACTTTACCATTTTTTAAATGGTAAATGGTAAAAAAAAATTATTTTTTTTAAAAAAATTCTGCTAATATCATATTTTTAATAAAACTTTTCAATGATTTCCCAAGATTCTTTAAATACTGCTTAAAAAGCATAAACTGTACTTAAATAGCAGGTCTGAAAGGTAATTTCTACTATTGCTATTGTTATTGGCACTTTTTAATTAATATTTGTATCTTCAAATCAGTCAGGGACCAGGCCCTACAATTTTTTTGTCAAGGTTTGAAAGATGTCTATGGAGATTCTCAGTCATCCAAAACGGAAGAAGCTTCTTGGATGAGAAGCAAAACATCTTCAAGGAAAAACAAAGCCCAGTTGCCTCTTGAAAAAGCATCTCTGAGACGTCAGAGATGGTTTACCCTTGCCACCTCCTAGAGCAGAGAGAGTATGATTGGTCCATAGTCAACTAGCTGGCTTTATGTCTAAGGCAAGAAATTATAATGTTCCAATTTCTAGCCTAGTACCTTAATCATTACACTAAACTGGGTCATTATTGACCTATTAAATCCCTTAAAACAATGCTTTGTTCTTACCAAGGCTATGGTTCTTGATATTCATTCCATTTTGCAAGCACTGTTTATTTTACCAGCAAAACTTTATACCAAATTTTGCTCCCAGAAAAGGTCATACAAACTCCATTGATTTCAGTTAACATTTCTAAGTCATAAAATATTGCTCAAATTTAGCTTCACTGAAATTTTACAAAATGGCTAACCATATTCATTATGGTGTATTATCCTATTATTGACATTAACTTGATCATATTTATTCTAGCACATCATAATGTAGTGTAAGCATCAGAAGATTTTTCTGGAATATGTTAATCCTTTTGAACAATGAATAAAAGCTCTTAAAAATGAGAAGGGAAAAAGAATACATAGCACAGTAGTGTCTGATAATTTTGTCAAAGTTCACATGGCTTACAATTAATCTTTTGGAGATAGAATTTAAATTTCAGAATTAACCAGAAAATGATGAATTACTTTGTGGAGAATGAATGAATGGATGAATGTTCTTTACAGGAACCTGACTTATCAGGAGATCTCCTGTTTGAGACACAATACAATCATTTGTTCCCTAAAACATTTCAAATCAAATTCAAGATCTGTTTTACAACAATCTAATTTGATCGTAACAACTTCTTAGCAGACACAAGCCAAGAGCTAAGCCACCACCTTTCAATAATGCAATGGCTAGACCTGTACTAATATTCCAATATATGGCAACATTTTCTCTACAAAGAGAAAACTGAAAACTTTATTTATTTGACTCAATTAACCTTTATATTTATATTATATACAGTCAATTGGACAAACATGCACACAAGGTCTGGATACCTTATAAGCTGTTGTGAATAAAAACTTTTCTATTTTATAGAGAATGTTATATTAAATGCTCTACAATGGAGAATTTTATGTTAAATTCCATGGAGGGAAATGTTCGTTGAAGGTGCTTTGCCACAAATGAGGAAAGTAAAACAAAATGTTTAGTGATTTGCAGATACCTGACGTGATTTCAACTCACACAAGGAAACAGGCCGAGGCATCTGCCCAAAGTTCTGTATGAACTGAGAAGATACTCCAGCTAGCAGACAAGTCAAGGGACATAGTTCAAGTCAATGTGCATCTACTGCTTCATGCGTTTAGAAATGAAAACTAAAACAAAAAGAAAAAAAGCAAACCACTCTACTTTTAGAGCTGAGCTTTAGGCTAAATTATTACATTTACTGGTTTCAAGATGTGGTAGCTTCAGTATGAGCTTGTGAGCAATGAGTCACAATTTAAGCAGGATGTAGCACATTAACACAAGCGTTAGCTGAATAACACACAGTAAAGCACAGTAAGGTGTGAGGAATGTCACTGGCTGACTGAAAGGTATATATCTCCAAGGACAATGTCTGACCATGGAAGTAGTGCTGTTCTATTAATAGCATCTTACAAGTAGAAGTATAACATCCACAAGAGTAGCAATGACATATACAATGGTAGGGATGAAATACCATTGCCTAATGATATATTGGATCTCACAGTGAGATGGGTGCCAGACAAAATTAATAAGAAAATAAAATAATAATAAAATAAAATAAAATAAAATAAAATAAAATAAAATAAAATAAAATAAAATAAAATAAAATAAAATAAAATAAAATAAAAAAATAAAATAAAATAAAATAAAATAATAAAATAAAATAAAATAAAATAAAATAAAATAAAATAAAATAATAAAATAAAATAAAATAAAATAAAATAAAATAAAATAAAATAAAATAAAATAAAATAAAATAAAATAAAATAAAATAGTAACAGCAATGCATAAGGCGAGAGAAAACCGCTGTACTAAATTTTCCCAGGCAACTCTCAATGGCTGAAAATAAAGATCCAATGACTTTCAGTCCCTGGCAGACTGTAGATGGTCAAGCGAATGCAGAGAATCTTCTGTAAGCCCTGAAGATTGCAACCTGGAATGTTAAGATATTATATGGAAGGCGTGACTATGACACCAGATTTAACTGTGGTTGAAAAGAAGAAATTGTGGATAGTTGATGTGGCAATAGCAGGAGATTGTAGAATAGAAGATAAAAAGTTGGAGAAGAGCACAAAATATCAAGATCTGAAAAACTGAAATGGAAAGATTATGTCATAAACCAGCTGCTATAACCCCCCAGTGGGTACTATAACAGAAAATCTTGGACGATACTTAGAAAATCTGTGCATTGACAAAATTTGCACTTGTCAGTTGCAAAAGGCCATGCTGCTTGGATTTGCACATATACGACACCAATGCATTAGGACCAGTGGTAGGTTGCTCCCTGTTCGCACTGGTTCTATAGAACCGGCGGGAGGCTCCGCCCACGACCCCGACATCATCAGAACGCTTCTGCGCATATGCAGAAGAGCACACGTGCACGCAACGCATGAGCAAAGCGAGCACATGCATGGCCCCGTTGTGAACCAGTAGTAAAGGTAAGTAAAACCCACCCCTGATTAAGACACTCTAGATTATTGGGAAGAATTCAGAGTGAATGAGGGCCAAAACCAGCTAAAGAACTGGCAGCTGTGATTTCACAAAAAACAACCCTGCTTGGAACTGCCTATACAGATAGTCCTCCTTAAATTATGACCACAACTGAGCTCCAAATGTACGTTGCTAAATGAAACATTTGTTAAGTAACATTTGCCCCATTTTATGACGTTTCTTGCCACAGTTGTTAAGTGAATCATTGCATTTGTTAAGCTAGTAACACGGTTGTCAAATAAATCTGGCTCCTTCATTTATTTGGATTGTTAGAAAATCACAGAAACTGAACACATGATCCCAGAACCATCATAGATATGAACCAGTTGCCAACATCTGAATTTTGATCATGTGACCATGGGGATGCAGCAACAGTTGTAAATGTGAAAAATGGTCATAAGTCACTTTTTTTCAGTACCATTGTAACTTTGAATGGTCACTAAATGAACTGTTGTAAGTCGAGGACTACCTGTATTCATTGATGCTATCTTAATAATTCTTAGGTATTTGGTTAATACTTAAATTATTAAATTTCCACCAGTTTTTGGCTGCAAATCTAACTATACCCACCCATAACAACAACAACAATATGTAATATTGTATCAATAATAATAATCAAGAAGAAAATTTAAAAAATAATCATAAATCTTATACCAGAACTGGACTGTTTCATGATGTTACAATATTAACATTATATAGCTGTATGCCCTCTAGTTCATAAAAGTAAAAATAAGTTAGAAAAATAATCATTAAAAGGTTAAAAATTAGCGGATTTGTAAAAAGTATGTGAATTAATGTTTCTTTAATTATTTCACTGCAGATTTGGTAAAGGGTAAATATGAAGATTTGATAGGTAAATGTCATCTGACAACATCTATGCAAAAGAAATAAATTTATTAAATTGGCTTAGACATTTTAACAAAATTATTTAACATAGTCTATGATACAGGGATTATTCTGGATGAGTAGCTATGGTAATACATACATTTATTAGTCTTCTAGACACAGGCAACCTGAAGAAATGCAGTGCCGCTAACTACTTCTTAAAATAATATACATTAGGCTATCTCAGAAATGTAATCAAATTTTGATTCATAGAAAACAGAATAACAAATTTAGAAGGGACTTCATAGGTCTTCTAGCCCAAACACCTGCTTGAGCAAGAGACCCTATACCAGGAGTGTTAAATTAGCAGCCGCAGGCTGGATGCATCACGTCCTGGCCATGGCCACATCTGATTTAGCGAAGGGGGAGAAGTTGCAATACGTCACGTGCCGATGCTGTGCCGATGCTGTGCCAATATGAGTTTGAAACCCCTGCCCAGGGGTGAAATGCTCCCGGTTCGGACTGGATCGCCTGATCTGGTAGCGATGGCAGCAGGTGGTTCAGAGAACTGCTAGCAAAAATCCCTGCACACCCCCACCATGCTCAGCTGAGTTGCATTTTTTCTACAACCTCTTCCAACGAAAAAATGCTTTTAAAGGTAAAAAAAAAAAAGCCTCTGATGATCACACGGCTCAGCTGGGATCCTCAGAGCAGTGGTGAAATCCAATTTTTTTAAACTACTAGTTCTGTGGGTTTGGCTTGGTGGGCGTGGTGTGGCTTGGTGGGCATGGCAGGGGAAGGATACTGCAAAATCCCCATTCCCTCCCCACTCCTGGGGGAAGGATATTGCAAAATCCCCATTCCCACCCCACTTTGGGGACAGCCAGAGGTGATATTTGCTGGTTCTCCGAAGTATTCAAAATTTCCGCTACCGGTTCTCCAGAACCTGTCAGAACCTGCTGGATTTCACCCCTGCCTCAGAGACTTTTTAAAGCATTTTTTTCTGCAACCTCTTGGCCGAAGAGGTGGTTTAAAAAATGCTTTGAAAAGTCTCTGATGATCCCAGCTGAGTTGCCTGATCGGCAGAGAGGCTTTTCAAAGCATTTTTTAAAAAGCCTCTCTGACGATCGCAGCTGAGTTGCCTGATCGCCAGAGGCTTTTCAATGCATTAGAAAAAATGCTTTGAAAAGTTTTTTTTTAAAAAAGTTGGCCACGTCCACCCAGTCACATTAACCCCACCCCCCACCAAGCCACGCCCACAGAACCAATAGTAACACATTTTACATTTCACCCCTGCCCTAACCTATATCATTCCAGATAAGTGGCTGTCCAGTCTCTTTTTGAAAGCCTCCTGTGATGGAGTACCCACAACCTCTGAAAGCAAGCCATTCCATTTATTGACTGCTCTCACCATTAGGAAATTTCTCTTTAGTTCTAGGTTGCTTCTCTCTTTGATTAGTTTCCATCCATTGTTTCATTTCTTGCCTTCTGGTGCTTTCCAAAGAATGTATTATGTACTAACTAATCTCTTTTTAGAAAAATTACAGATTTTAGAAAAATATTGTACATATGTGCATGAGAATGTTATTAACTATGAAGACTGACTAGAATGTAACATGTTGCGTAGATAGAGTGGTATTAGGGGATGAACAAGAGAAATAAATGCATTATTACGAATTTATAATGGATACACAGCAGTTGATAAAGTAGAAGGAAAAGCAACAAAACCAATTCAAATATTTGTTCTGGTTCCTTGCTTTTATGAGTTTTAAGTTTAATTTAACTTTTAACGTTAATGTTATATATAAGTCTCCTGTTGCTTGTTAGCAAGATGGGTGACATATAAAATACACACATACACATTACATAGTGACAATAGTGTATATTATCACTTTTGCTATTTAATATCTACTCAGATTTAAATCTTCTTTAGAAGAATATAAAGAAGGCATAAAGATTAATGGTGTAATAACCAACAACTAATTCTAGGCAGCTGATACCACTCAGTGGAAAAGTTTACCGACCTTACTTACTGCAACATATCAATTGATAAAAAAATCATATGAAATACATATACCGTATTTTTCGGAGTATAAGACGCACCGGAGTATAAGACACATCTTAGTTTTTGGGGAGGAAAATGGGAGGGGGGAATTCTGCCTACCAGCTATTCATCTGGCTAGTCCCAGCACATTAGCTCGCTCACTGATTTTGAGGTTGGGGCTGGTTGGGGCCGTGCTTCTAAAGCACAGCTGATTATCGGAAGGAGCAGCAATTAGAAAAGCAGGCAAAGCATGGAAGATCATTTTGCTCGCGTTGGGCTGAAAAACAGCTTCAAAAACACAGCTGATCCTCAGAGGGAGCTCCAGTGACTAAAGCAGGCGAAGCGCGGAAGGGGTAAGAGAAGGCAGCAGCTGTTCCAGGTAGCCATTTTGAGCACTGTGCGGGGTTACATTCGGAACATACATACTCTGAAAAATATGGTAAATCAGAGAGGAGTAAACTAATGGTAATTAGTAAAAAATAAAATATCTAAACCAAATATTGCACTGATAGGAAAACAAATGCAGAGGTTACACAATATAAATAATTGGACTTTATCTGAATGATCAATGAGATCATACGCTAGAATTTTTAAAAAAAAAAAAACCAAGGTTGAGCAGATGACAGTAGCACTTTGAAAAAACAAATATTTGTGGTAGAAAAATAAGATGGAAACTTTGTTGAGAAACCGCATGCTATTGTGGTGTATAAACAAGTCACAATCAACCAAGTCACAATCAACAAAATAGAAGCCTCTGAAATGCAATTTTTAGAGAATATGGTTTAAAATATCGTAGACTGAAAATAAATGAACTGAAGCCTCCCCCAAAGAATGGATAAAGTCAGGGAATTGTGAATGCAATTGAGAAAAGGAAACTGAAATATGGAGGACACAATGAGAAATAGCATCTTCTTCACTTAATTATACAGGGAAAGATTCAAGGGAAACACAGTGCTGGCATATGACGCATATCCCAGTTGAAAATTTTACATCCATGGCTTGGCAAAAATTCAATGTCCTTGTTTTGCATATCAACATCAAAAGAACAAATAGCATTCATGGTCACCAAGTTTCAGGGGGAACGAAGAAGAGGAGAAGAAGGAGGCATTCTAATCCTTTGTTTTCAATATATGGGGTTCGTTTTTTTCTGACCCATCTTTTAATATGCTAGAGCTGAAACACAGCCAGCATAGGACAGCTCGTAACCTAAAATTTAAAAATTGGAATAATTAAAAAAGAAGCAGTGTTTAAAAACAAAAGCTTTTTTATCTGTCCAAAATTCCAAGAGTGACCAAAACAGGCTATTAGAACAAAGAATCTTTGAAACCTAAGCCAAGAAGCATGTAAAAATATATCTGGTGTTTTTTGTTTTTTGTTTGCATGACATAGGAAAATGCATGAAGCAAATGGATGAGGCTCCCAAAAAGATATTTAAAATTAATGAAAGTGTTTAAGAGCCAAGGCAATTCCAAATGATGAAAAATTTGGTATCTGGATATCAATGCCAAGAAAGTTAGGCACGGGCTTAAATTTCTTTGGTTAAACTTGATATGAATTTAAAACGAACAATTTAGTTATGTTTGGGAAATATATTTAAAGTACTCCGTAAAACATATTTCTATTGCATTCCCATAAAATCAACAGCATATAAAATTGAATTGCTTAGATTTCTCAGTGTTGAATGAATCCAAGTTGGAGATTGATTTATTTCCTTCACATGAAGCAGTCTATCTTTTTTTTTAATATAGAATAATATTTTTAAAAAATGTCAACAAGTGACTGGTTGCATCATAAAAAGCTATGGATTTTTGAAGGCACTATTCTACAGGCCTGCCTCATGCTTTCCATATGTCTGTCTGTTTATTTAATCTACCTCCAGCTGGTTTTTCTAAAAGCCTCTTACTGGGAGAACATGGTAAAAGTCTGCCTTTTTAAATTCTTCTCACCTAAGAGATTTTATCATGGCTGCACCTAGGCTCATGCTGTACAAACAGTTCTCAGGGTTTGTTTAAGGAAGGCTGGAGGCAGCCTCAAACAGTCTGCCACAGGCATTGGAACAGGGTGATGCAATTATGAAATTTCAAAGCAAATGCATTTTTAAAAAGCCAATGTCAGCTCCACATTAATAAAACTGGAGTCAAGATGATAGTGGTCAAGAGGCAAGAATGACCTGAGGTTAGGTCCATCATTCCAAACAATCCATTAAAAAAATTACAGATAACAGGGAAGGTAAAAAGATGTGGCTTCTCAGAGGCCTTATCCATGTTGTGATCTATCAGCATCTCTTGGTTCACTATTAATTGATGACTTGGAGCCCTGTTTTCATTCAGGATGCAGAAAATGAAAGGCAAAGAATGCAAGTTATAATTGATCCAGCATTACCCTTTATGACAGAAAAGCCGATATATATATATATATATATATATATATGTAGGTCTTTGGTTATTCGGGTCTTCTCCCGCGTAGAATTGGAAGTATCTTGGCGACGTTTCGACGAAGTCTCATTCGTCATCTTCAGGCTGGTGTTCTCGGCTTCGTGCTTCCTGGAGCAAGGAAGCTTCATCGGCTTCATTGCTCCAGGAAGCACGAAGCCGAGAACACCAGCCTGAAGATGACGAATGAGACTTCGTCGAAACGTCACCAAGATACTTCCAATTCTACGCGGGAGAAGACCCGAATAACCAAAGACCTACATACAAACATCCGCGAAAACCTCAGAAAACATATATATATGTTTTAATATATATATATTAAACCACCTTCTAGCATTCAAAATTCTTGTATAATTTTAATTGGAATGCAGCACATATGTTTCATCCCTCACAAAACAAAAAAGGTCATTCCTCATGCAGTCCTCACACGTAAGATGAGTTACCCGTTGAAATGCTCCTCCAGCTCAAATCACATAAAGACATGAGATTATCTTTGTAATAACTTCCATTTTATGGAGGCCAGATGTTTCTCCCCGTCAGGCATGCGTTTGATCTATCTCAGACAAATTTGTCTGACACTATTACATGGAAATAATTGTTATACTGACTGAAAGTGCAGAACAGAGACAGCTAACACTCAGTTCCATAATTGGGGACTAGAAGAAGGTTCTTCTTCAATTTCAACCAACAGAAGGAGATCTTTCTGAGATGCTTTCCTGTAGGAAGATCTTCATCAGATGCAAGCAAATGGCTACAGCAGAGAAACTAATTTGACACTTATGTCAATGTTTTACTGGTTTTAGACAAAATTCTTTTTAATCATTCCAGTAACGCAAACCTACTGCTTTTACTAGTGCTGCTTCTTAATGCCCTTAGCAGATTTATTTAACGACGGCTGAAGCAGGAGCCTGTCTGAGGGATTTAATGTCTGTTCATTTTTTAAAATACAGGGAAAGATTATTTTTTGAGATGAAGAAAACAAGTGCATACCTCATTCCAAAATACAAAAATGAGGAAAGAGAGATCACAAGCCATACACAAGATAAACACATTGGGGAGGGGGAACTAATTCCAAAAGGATAATAATCTTACTATCGCCTCAGCCCATCTGGGCGATATATTGAGCAATAAAGGGGCCTGTGCCAAGTCACCTTGGGGATGGTTTGGTAAAAAGCTCCACAGAGAAGTATTGCTAAGCAGAAAAACTGGGCTCAGCTACTGGGAAACCCATCATTATTTATAGGTATGGATCAGGGGTGCTATTCAGCATGTTCTGACAGGTTCTGGAGAACCGGTAGCAGAAATTTTGAGTAGTTCAGAGAACCTGAAAAAACCACCTCTGGCTGGCCCCAGAGTGGGGTGGGAATGGAGATTTTGCAATATCCTTCCTCTGGAGTGGGGTGGGAATGGAGATTTTGCAGTATCCTTCCCCTGCCACAGCCAACAAAGCCACACCCACCAAGCCACACTACGCCCACCAAGCCACGCCCACAGAACTGGTAGTAAAAAAAAATGAATTCCACCGCTGGTATGGATTTATCCATCCATTTGGAATTGCATATAGTGTTGTAGGATCCAATCTGGATTGGACACCAGGACCAGAGGTTTAGTCTTCTGAGATTTCAGACTCAAGCTGGAGCTGAGTGCTTTGACACATTCCAGTAGAGAGAAGTTCCCTGAGGATGGGCTCCAACACGAGTCTGAAAGATCAGTAGACTGGGACACGTATATTTGATTTCATTCGTGTATATAGTGTGTATTCCTTCCAGGTGATTGGTGTCTTCAAATAACGTTCAAACTTAAAAATATAAATTTGAAACGAAAAAATAACTGACAATAAAAATCAAAATAAATTTTAAAAGCTAGCTCCAAAAATTAACTAAACTTTAAAAAAATTAAATGTCTGACAGAAGAGGTAAATCTTGATGTGGCATTTAAACATACGCCAGGTGGATCTCCCTGGGAAAGATGTTCCACAGGAAAAGGAAGTCGCTCCAGTGATGGCTCATTATGCCTTTATGAGCAGCAGCTGTTAAGAGAAGGGCCTCTCATTTTGCAAGGAATGAATAAGTGAGTGATATACTGGCTGCAGTTTGGATTTAACAATACCTAACATGGACTTTTTACATGGTTCTATTTATTTTAGTCACCTTGGACCTTTACTGATTCAGCACTATACAAATGGTGTGAGCAAATGAAGGAACTTAACCAATGGTGGGATTCAACCAGTTTGCACCACTTCAGGAGAACCGGTTGTTAACTTTCTGAACAGTTCGTCAAACTGGTTGTTGGAAGAAATCATTAGGGCAGAGAACCGGTTGTTAAATTACTTGAATCCCACTGCTGAACTTAACTAATATAAAATCATATAATTCACATGTGAAAAGATATTCCTTTATGTAAACTGAATTTGGGCTTCTGCCATGAGAGTAAGTGGATCTACATTGTGCTCCAATTTTTAGTATCTTTGTGGCATTAACTCGTAATTTGTATGCACAGAGGAGTTGTGGGTTCAATACAGCTCAGGGATACATCCAAGTCGCCATTTTAAAAAAGACGCATTGGGAATAATTTATGAGTTGTGTCATAAGGTACCCTACATCTATTCATGTTTCAATTTCTAGTCAGTCTAAAAAAAAAGAAAGTCTGAACTTTCAGGAACCAGCTTAAATATGTAACTATTAAAACTGTTACTACTTACTGGGAAACATATTTTAAGGGAATTAACTGCAGCAAGGAGCCTTAAATAAACCAAGGAGTCTGCTGGATACACATGCAAGGCAGAACAAGTTAAATCTCAGCAAGTTCCCAGATTGTAGGACTGAAATGGCAATGACTCGTTCCCTTTTCTATTATTGGGAATGGGATGTCTTTTAGGTTGTTTTTTTAAAAAAACTTTTTCCTATGGTTTTTTTGTTTTAAATTGGAAACTTTGTGATATCACTTTGTGAAGCCATTCTCTGCTGCATATCCACGTCAAGATAGCAGCTAAGCAATTAATAATCCTAGGCCGAGGCAGACACATTTTTCACAGTTAAGTAAGAGAACGGGAAAAAGGTTACTGAAGGCATTTTCCCATGCGCTTCTTGTTCTGTGCATGCTATAAACCTTTCTTCTCATCTGAGAAAATTCAGATGGGTCACTGCATCCTGAAAAGTGCATAAGAAGATGGGGGTAAAGTAAAGCTAGACTGTGGAGTGAAGAATAGGCTTTATATATATAAAGCCTATTTTTATATATAAATATATATATATATATTTATCCCATCTCTGGCACGCACACACACACACACACACACACACACACACACACACATATATATGTGCCGGAGATGGGAAGAAAATGAAATTTATAGAACAATAGGAAATATGTATAAAAATGGTTTTCTTTTTACGAAAAAAAATCCTGAGTGATTCCAGATTTTCTCTCCCCTCTCATGATTCCCTACATAAATTGGGTTTGATACATTCCTAATAACATGCTTCTGCTTCTTTCCATATAATACATTTCAGGCTTTCTTTACTATAATTAATAAAATACAAAAATGTCTCCCTTGACTCAAACTGAATTTCCGCTACCTACAAGCCCATTATCTGAAGCACTGTCTCTTCCTGGTTACATCTAGCTGCCCCATTAGGTCAGGCAGAAGTGGTATCCTGTGGGTCCCATCTACTAAGCAATTCCATCTGGCAGGACCCAAATGGCCTGCCTTTTCTG
This sequence comes from Masticophis lateralis, assembly GCA_030761175.1. Taxonomy (NCBI): domain Eukaryota; kingdom Metazoa; phylum Chordata; class Lepidosauria; order Squamata; family Colubridae; genus Masticophis; species Masticophis lateralis. The sequence continues at coordinate 195,411,608 of JAUDYJ010000001.1, read as the reverse complement.
CTGTGGCCTCTGCCCTCTGGGCCATCATGTTCCCCAAGGTGAGATTGGTCCCATCTTCCAATAGCCTTCTTGCAACAGGATTCTTCCCTCAACCCTGAGGATCCCATGGTAAGCCTGCTCTATGATGTCAAGTGACTGTTGTTCTCCCGCCACGTTGGTTTTTTAAATTTATGTTTCTGTGTTTATGGTTTTTAATTACCTAGGATCACATTTTGTGAGATGGCCAGCTATATAAATTTGCTAAAATTATTGCTACACTAAAAAAAAAATCCATTCACTCATGCCTTGCTTTAGCTGTTGTTTTCAAGCTTTAAATTAGAGGCAAGGATTAATCCCACTCCCTGCGCATGCGCGCATGTCTCCCACGCGCACCCCCCCCACGCCCTGGCCCCCGTGCATGTGCGGCAGAGACCCAATGGCCAGCTGGCCAGTGGGAGGCATGCGCGCACACGTGGCAGACCTGAACAGGGATGACGCCTCGTGTGCCTACAGAGAGGCCCTGCGTGCCATCTGTGGCATGCATGCCATAGATTCACCATCACGGACATAGGGTGTTGCTTGTTTTCTATCCAGATCAGGCACTTGTAATCCAGTTCAATCAGTCTTCCTACAGCACTTTGCTGGCCGAAAATGGACCACATGGAAACTGCTGGAGGCCAGGGAGGCTGAAAATGGGCCAGTTTTGCCTGGCAAAGGCACCACTAGCTGGTTCTTTGGTATTTCCAGACCAGCCATGTGGGCCAGATTTAAGCACCCCGCGGACATTAAGTTTGACATGTCTGATATAGAGCATGCTTCTATTAAGTGGATTTTAAATGCTAACCTAGTTAGAAAGCTAATCTGTACTGAGATACATGAGTTTGTGACATAGGAACCTAATAACAATCCCTGTTTTAAATAAAGATCATGTGATATATTGCCAAGATGCAATCAGACTAAGTTAAGAGGGAAATACCTGAGATTAAACAAGTTGCACTAAATTCCATACTCTGTCCTCTTAAACAAAGTCTCTCTTTTTGTAGCAACAGATATAAAAAAAAAATGTGGCTAAATTTCTAAAATACTATTAAACTGACTTATGTATTTAATCATTCTTTGTTCCTCTTGCACTGAAAATTAGCATATTCCAGTAATGGAGAGACTGAAGGATTGAGAAGAGAGTTGCATTCTTTGATTTTTGCTATGCAACCATCCCTGTCTTAATTATGAATTCCTGGGTCATTCTATCCATTCCTCCTCAAGGATGCATCAGACTGTGGATTTATCGCTATCGTAACTGTGTGCAGGACTGCAAACATAAACTTCTCTGCCTCTTGGCGAAGATCAAGTGTATTTTCATGAATAAAAATATTAGGAAGTGACATCAGTGGCAAAGTTTCTCATGCTCTTCTTTGTAACAAAATATTTTTGATATGATTTGGGATGGATTCAATAGCATAATTGTAGCCTGTCGTCCTTAGAATGCACAAGAGCCCTAAAAATTTAATTTTCCATTTTAAAGCCTCTCCTTCCCTTCTACAAAATGGTGTTGCATGTACCTAATTCAGACCATGTGTTTTATGAAGTGTACAGATGCTTCACTTCAATTTCTCACTTAACAAAATAGTGAGATTGAAAAATGCCAGTGTAATCTGCTTTTGCAGTGCCGATGAGTTCAGCCAAATGATGCAGTAAGTCTTTCAACGCTAATAGCATAAACAGAATTTGAGTCGGAGAGCCCACATACACTTTTGAATCTGCACACAATTATTTGCTTGGACCTCCAGGTATTGTCAGCATTCATTTGAGTGTGGGACAGCAAAGCATGGGGGCAGATCTGAGAACAAATGTTCTTTCTGTAACACAAACATGATGTCAAGGGCCAGGGAGGACAGGAGGAAGAGCCACTACCAAGGCAACGGTCAGATAAGCAGGGTTTGAGCCCAAGCCAAGAAACTACTTTGAGAAAACATCTCAGACAAGCCTTTCTCCTTTGCTTACACAAGGATAAAGTGAGGAACTTGCAATATTGTATTACTGTGGCTGCTATGATAAAAGTAATCCAGATCTGTATGGCTTTGGTTTCCTAGTCTAGTCTACCTTATAGGTCTGATACATATAGCATATTAAAAAATGTTGGACCCAAAGGCAGATTGAATCTCGCTTCTTTAAGGAGAAAAAATAGGAGGGTTCTTTTAAACTCAATTCTAAGTTTTGAGAAGGTTTAAAAGATTGGAATTGCAACTTCACTAATGGTTGCACAGATATCAGCCTACCATGAGCAGAATTGCACAACCTCCTAATTTATGCAAGTTCTCACTTGCAGTTCTGAGCTAAAGAGTAAAACTAAGAATTATACGTGAAAGCTACAGGCAGAAATTAGGTTAGGTTGAAAGACCCATCGCTTTCCCAATAAGATTTATGGTGAGCGTAGAGTAGAAATCTATGTCTATTCTGTTCACCACAAATCTTATTGGGAAGGTTACAATCTTTCAACCTAAGTTATTGTGGAAGATGGAAGCCTTTTAAAACAAACTGGGACAGCTGTGGAGGGCTGAACCAATAGGGCTATCAAGGTGCATCGGCATGTACGCAGGCACGTATGTAAACTGAAGATAAAAATAGCAGTTGCCTTCAAAATAAAACCCAGACAGGAACACTCAAAGGGTCAGATGTAGCCTGGGGTTGGAGGGGTGTGTGTGTGTATGTGTGTGTGTGTGTGTGTGTGTAACATGCCCAGGTCTGGGTTCTTGTCAGTATTCTGTTCGCAAATGAAAACTTTAAAGTCTTTGATTCATTCAATTGTTGCATCACATAATCAATTCTATTGAGTAATAGTTTGTTCCATTCATATGGGCTCAGCAAGTACAAATGATTACTTTACCTGAGCAAAGAAAATTAACAGTGTTAGGCCGAGTTAATACTTGCAAGGGAGACTTTTACAAACTAGTTGTTGGCTACAGAAAGAAGTTGGGGGGGGGGACAAAACCTCCCAGGAGAAGACAGTGGCTTCCATATTGCTCCCAATAAAATTATATAGTTGTGTCTTCACAAAGAGTTCAGCTTAACTGTGTGTGCTTGCTATTGCTCTTTGTATGTTAAAATGTTTTTAACTGTTTTTTTCTACAATATGTGCTTTAAAAGTCTCTTATTTTTTAAAAGGAAAATATCATAAATTAAAGAGGCTACAAAATTTGGGGGGGGGGGAAGGAAACCCTGTCATTTTTGCTCCAAACTAAGTAGATGTGTGTGTTTTGAATCTGAACTCTATCACAGCTTTGGGAATAATTCAGAAATTTGAAATGAGAGACAAAGAGACAGAGAGATCTGCCAAAATCTATTTTTTTCCCCTTGAATTTCCACAGGGACCCCATTTATGGAGTGGGTGAAGCTCTAGATTTAAATAAAGAAATAACCTTTATACATGTTTCCATCCAGTGCTCCTCTTGGGTTTTCAGTTTGGGTTTGTGAGTCTGATAACAGCATTGTTGCGTTAGACAACATTGTTGTCTTTGCCACAACTGCCTGGACTTTCTGGGTTATAATGGATAGTTCTTCAGAAACCAATTTTCTGTTTGTCTCCTGACATCAGCCCTTCACACACATTCCAACAAAACTAATCAAACCGTATTAAAAAATAATATATAAAATGAGTGTTGGGGGGAATATGCTGACTCTTTAGAGAAGGCTGTAAAGCACTGCGAAGCAGTATATAAATCTAAGTGCTATTGCTACAGGCCTACAGCTTAATGCAATATGTAAGCACAGCCACAATGGTACAGCCCACACAATATATACAGCTAGCCAAGCATAATTTAGCTTAGTGTGCCCCACAAAGCTAATATGTGGATAGTTTATGGCTCAGTGTAATATAAAAATACAACGCAGTTAAAACCGTGAACAAATTCAACTAATTTTGACACACACCATTTGTTTCAAACTCCCCTAGAATATGAGAGACAGGGAGAATAGCTGTTAATCTCCTGGTAAAGAAGGTCTAATTTGAAGCTCCAGGTAGGCAGCCAAGAGGGACAAAACCTCGTTGGGCTATTTCCAGACTGCTTCTTTCTCAGTCTGAAACTCTGGTTTGCCTGTCATCTTAAAATACAATGTGCCTTAGCTGAATTTTGCTTTGGCATAGTGTATGAAGAGCCCACAAAAAAATATCTGAAGAACTTTATTTGCTTGGGACATTGAGACTTTGAAGGCATTACAATGAGAGAGGTTTGACTGAGAGCCTTTTTGTAGTAACTCTGCTCTGAAATTCATGAGGCACCTATGACTGCATCATATCTTTTAGGTGCCTCTTGAAGAACATCTTCTTCCCTCGTGCCTTCCTGCATAGATGCAATAAGTATGGTTTTACTGATGGCTTTCTTTCTTTTCCACATTTTTAAATATGATATTTTTATGGCGGTTGAAACTATTGTTTTCACTTTGCATTTTATTTATTGATTTCAAAGCACCTAGCGAGTTGTAACAATGAAAATGGTATCCACATCTGCTGAACAAGGGGGTGAAACAAACAGTTGCACTCTTGTACTTAATATAGGGTCAAATAATGAGCCAGGGCGAATTTCAATTGAAGCATAACATGGGAACTAGACTAGAAAAGATTGCTTTCTGTACCATGGCTATTGATTCCCCTGGTGAGCATATTCACTGTTGTTGTTTTTTAATCTAGCTCAGCAAGGATGAACATTTGCAAAATTCTAGTACTGTCAGCTGAAGAGAAAACACATAGCTTAACTATTTTAATTTACCATAAATCCCTTAATTATGAAATTGTGTGGAATTATTACTAGAGTCATCTCCAATATGACTGCAACAAACCTGTATGCCTATATTTGTCCATGTTTATCCCTTGATAAGGGACCGTTGATCTAATTCTACCAAGGAATAAACAAAAAAGATTATATAGGTGATGCATGTTTGCATATAGACATATAATAGTAGAATATTGTAAATATCCAGGCCTCTCATACACAATTCTTGCCAAAAAGGGAGGGAGGGAGGGAGGGAAGGAAGGAAGGAAGGAAGGAAGGAAGGAAGGAAGGAAGGAAGGAAGGAAGGAAGGAAGGAAGGAAGGAAGGAAGGGTTAGTTGGTTCATGGGAGGTTCTGATTCCAACTCCAAGCTGATAATTTAAAAAACATTGTGAACGCTTTCCACAGAATATCTGTGTGATAACTGTACTGTTTACTTTTAAACAATACTTACAATCCAATTATGAAATATAATGGGAGGAGCACATGGACCATACTAATTTAAGTTTACCACAACACTGTATTTTTTTCACATCACTCTGATTTAAGTTTAAAACAACACTGTATTTTTTCACATCACTCTAAGATAGCTATTTTGTGCAAGAGACTGGGTCCAAAGGCTCTCATTTATTTATAGATAAAATTCAAAGAATGGGAAGGGCATATCTGCACTGCCACCATTCCTACTGCACTTAGCCCTTCCCCCTTCCCCAACATTTCGAGATGTGCATTCCAAAATTTTACAAATGAGTATGGAAGGTTGTTAAAAAGGATTCTGAAGAAATAGGAGAGAGGTATAAAAGAAAAACATTATTTCTGTGGCTATTTCTCTTAATGGAATCCATAGTTAAGATCAAAACTTCTCAATTCACTGAAGATTCCTTCGGTACATTAAGTATACTCTTGGGCAAAACCCATTAAATGACATGTCAATGAATTCACTCCCAAAGAAATCGCTTTATCACTGAATGTACTGTAGATTAGAATCAAGATAAAGTATGAATTAAGATTAAATATAGATTAACTCTGACCTGTATATCAGATTGCACTAACACAAGCACCTATTAGTCATGTGAACCTCAACCTCTGGAATCCCAAGGACAACCAGGGACCTGAACTACCACAATTCATGACATTCCAGCCTTTAGCCAAAGTTATAATAACAGATGAATGACAATCTGCTGATCTGGGAGAAAACCCAGGGAAAAGTACATGGCTCACGGTATAATCTATTTCTGCTTCTTTAAAAAGAAAAAAGTGGGAAAAATAATCTGCATTAAAACAAATATTATTAACCTGGAAGGGATGAAAGAAATGTTTATTACTTAAATTGTTTCTCAACTCCCTAAAAAGTTCGGAGTCTTTCATTCCTTTTTCAACGCTAGCAATGAAAGCTGTCCAGTTTAAAGTCACACATCTCTTTCCAATCACAACAAAGAAGGCATATTTAATATGCATTACGCTCAACTTCTGAAAGGTCATACACGGTCTTCTCCACTATTAAATGTCAGCCTTCGCATATGCAACAGCCTGTCCACTCCAGACTAAATGCTTGAGATTTGGAAGTCTGGGGGAGAACTCTGAACTCTATAGAAAAAACAGAATGGATAAATTCTGTTTTCCCCCCAGTTTTTAATAGCATTATATTTCTTGCTAATCATTTTCTAGGCCCTTCACTACAAAAATCTTGGTGATAGTGGCTTGCATTGTCAGAGGGCAGCGACTGGTAGTTGTATGTGGGTTTCTTTCATGCCCTGTGCTATATATAACTTTCCAGGCTTTTAAAATGGTTCATTTAACAGAACCATTCTTAGGTGACCAGACAGCATGTGTCATTTTTTCCATGATTAACTTTTAAAAATGGACATAAAAGGAGAAAACCCTGCGATTTAAAGTTTTGCCAGAGTTCTAGCTGATTCAACATTTTTATATATGAACGTGCATGTATGTCTGTGCGTACACACAAGCACACACACGGACCATTTTAGAAGTTTTATTGTCATTTCCACAGCCTTTACAGTATTGTAACCTAACCCTTGAAATTTCATTTTTCCCATGGTATATTATTTTCTCTTTAATGACTCATACTTGGATGAGACATGGATTCATCAATCACTTTAAAGGTTAGGCTCAGACATCCAATGAATCCTGATTAATATGTAATGTCCACATGCTAGTTGTAAGCAGGGGCTGTAAAATAACTCATAGAACAAGAGCTTCCTGTTCACTTCAGCAGAAGAAAACCATCTCCTGTTATGGAAGAGAAGAACCACAAGATCTTCTGATATGGGAGGAATGAGAGGTTGAAATGAACACAAGATGCTATCTGTTTCCCATAGTGCTCAGCTATATGCCTTTGAAAAATCCAGAGCTTGAGCAGAGAGCAACAGCTTTTCTCTCTTGCTTCCTAGCAACTGATCTTCAGTGCCATTTTGTTTCTGAATAAGAACTTTTATACTATCATCATTAGTTACTCATCCACTTTTTGGAATGGAAGAGACCTCTACCCATATCAAAGATCTGTAGAGTTCTGGAATGAAAGAATAATAGATATACAAGTGTCAATGAACTCTGTGTGTGTGTGTGTGTGTGTGTGTGTGTGTATACACAAAGAGCAGAGCTTGTATTGTAACATCCCAATATACATTTCATAATTTTGATGGAAATTGGGCTTTTGTCCCCAAAATGCTAGTTTTACTGAACTCTATTTCAGCTGTTGAATGGGTCTATCGCACAGTCAAAATATAATAAATCGGACATTGCTTACATGAATGTCCCTTCTAGGCGCGCTGCTGGAGAATCCAAAGCGTGGGTTTACAACAGTGTATTAGCCAGAGACTGAGTGTATATCACTTTAAATTTTCCTAGGATCCGCCTCCTTCGCTCGACTGGTGTCAGTTTTGTTCACGAAGAAGGAAGATGTAGATGTACAGTAATTCGTAACAGGTAAGTCAATCAGGTAAGTACTATGAGGTAAGACAAGTGGTACATCCTAAATTTAGGTCTCCAGACCGGAATCCATCTGGATGGCTTGGATTCTCCAGCAGCGCGCCTAGAAGGGACATTCAGGTAAGCAATGTCCGTTCTCCAGCGTGCTGCTTGGAGAATCCAAAGCATGGGATATACCCAAGCAAGTTCCCTTAGGGAGGGACAGGAGGAAGGTCCTCCTGTCCCTCCCTAAGGGACAGGAAGAAGCAACCGAAGATGCCACAGATTGCAGTACTCTGCAACCAAAGGAAGCTTCAGCCGATGCGAAGGAGTCGACCCTGTAATGTTTGATGAATGGAGACAATGTCGTCTATGTGGCTACTCTGCAGATTTCTAACACGGAGGCTTGAGTTGCCCAAGCTGCTGTAGTTGAGGCACTCCTTGTTGTGTGTGGTAGAATGTGACCTGGAGGCTGTAAGCCTTATATATACAGGCCCTCAACCATCTGCCTATGGTGGTAGATGAAACTTTCTTGCCTAACGAGGCCGGGAGGAAGGAAACGAATAATGCCTTGGAGCGTCAAAATGAAGCAGTGCGCCTGATATAGCGACGTAATGCCCTTCTAACGTCGAGTGTATGCCACAATACCTCCGATGGATACCTCGGGTTAGGGCAGAAGTCTGGGAGGACCAACTCCTGCGCACAATGAAAAGGCGTGTTGACTTTTGGCAGGAAGGATGGATCCAGCCGCAAGACGACTCAATTGGCGTGGAAGACGCATAGATCGTCTCTGACCGACAGGGCCGCCATTTCGGAAATGTGGCATGCAGATGTTATTGTGACCAAAAAAGCTACTTTGAGAGTTAGTGGTCGAAGCGAAATGGATGCCAGGGCTCAAATGGATGTGATGTAAGAGCCTGGAGCACCAGCGGAAGATCCCACGTGGGATATCTGTGAATGATAGAAAGGAGTAGGTTGGAAGCGCCTCTCAAGAAGCTGCATATGTGCGGGTTGCGGGATAAGGGTCCCTCTTGGTTGTCGGAGAGGACCGTGTCCAGAGCTGCAACGTGTTGATGTAATGTGCTCGGCGCAAGGCCTTTGTCAAAGCCAGAATGAAGAAAGCCCAAGACCTCGGAAACTGAGGAGGAGGTTGGATCAGAATGTTGGGAGTCAGACCAGGCGCAGAAGGACTGCCAGGTGGCGTTGTATATTCTCGTTGTAGATGGTCGTCTGGCAGCCTGGATTATCGAGATTACACCCTTTGAGAGGTTGTCCTTGGACAGCCGGATCCTCTCAAGTGCCAGACGGTCAACTGCAGCCATTCTGGATCTGGATGCAGTATGACCCCCTGGCTCAGAGAGATCCTGTCCCCTGGAATCCTCCAGGGAGGTTCAACTGACAGTTCCTTCAAGTCCGCGAACCAAGGTCGGCGAGGCCAGTAGGGAGCCTGGAGAATGTCCGCCTTCTCGAGAAGGATCTTTCGAATTACTCTCGGAAGGAGAGGAAGAGGAGGGAAGGCGTAAAGAAGCCCTTGAGGCCATGGACAGTGAAGGGCATCAACGTTTTCTGCCTTTGGGCACTGATAATGGGAGAAAAATCTCGGGAGTTGCGTGTTGTTCTGATTCGCAAAAGATCCAATACTGGCAGGCCGAACCTGAGTGACAGTTCCTGGAAGATCAATGGATGGAGCATCCATTCCGTATGATCTACCTGTTGTCGGCTGAGCCAATCCGCCTGGTGATTGTCCGTGCCTGCTATGTGTTCTGCGCTTAGCGAGCTCATGTGTCTTTCTGCCCAGGTTAACAGTAGGGTTGCCTCCTCCATCAGAGGCACTGATCTCGTCCCTCCCTCTCTGTTGATGTGTGCCTTCGCTGTTACGTTGTCTGTGAGGATGCGGACATGGAGGCCTTCCACGAAGGATTGGAAGCGAAGCAGTGCAAGCCTGATTGCTCGCAGTTCTAGCCAGTTGATATCATTGGCTAACTCCACTTGGGACCAATGACCCTGAGCCATGTGGGAGGAAAGGTGGGCACCCCACCCTTGGAGACTCGCATCTGTGGTGATTGTTATGCGAGACGGCTCCTGCAGAAGACTCCCTTTTTTCATTTCCAGTGAGATCCACCAGTGAAGGGACATGCGAACTTTCAACAGAATGTGGACCTTCTTCCTGGAGTTGCTGCAGTGCAGCAACTCCAGGAATTCCCTCTGGAAGGGTAGAAGGTATCACTGCAGAGTTCTGGAATGGAATCTTACCCATGGAATTATCGAGATACAGGAAATCATTTTTCCCAGTAGCCTTGACAGGAGGATTAGAGGAACTTTCTGGAGAGACAACACCTGGTTCACGAGATCTCGAATGCTGGCTAGGCGGTCCTCTGAGAGGAACACCATTCCCTGTTGCAAGTCCAAGATGGCCCCTAGGTGCAGGATATGCGATGTTGGTTGAAGGTGACTTTTTTTGAAATTTATCGTGAACCCATGGATTTGAAGAGAATGGGTCACAGTAGCGAGATCTTGCTTCGCCTGTTGGGGGGTGGACGATAAGATGAGGATGTCATCCAGATAGCAGAACAGTCTTATCGGAACTTGTCGAAGGGAGGCAGCCACCGCCGCCAGCATCTTCATAAAAGTCCTGGGGGCCGATGAGAGACCGAACGGCATGGCCTGATACTAAAAATGCCGGTTGGCATAGGCGAAGCGAAGAAATCGACGGTGAGCTGCATGGATTGGGATGTGCAGGTAGGCCTCTTTCAAGTCTATGCATGTCATAAGGTCGTTTGGGCGGATGCATCCCATAATTGAGTGCAGAGATTGCATCCTGAACTGGTGGTAGACGATGGACTTTTTGAGTTTCTTCAAGTCCAGGATGCCCCTCCAATCCCCTGAGCTCTTTGGGATGAGGAACAAGATGCTGTAGAAGCCGGTCCCATGTTGTTCTATAGGAACCGGCCCTATAGCCTGGATTTCCATGAGGTGAAGGATCTCCGCCTCTGTCAAACGCCTCTTTTTCTCGTTCTGCGACACAGGACATTGAATAAGTCTGGTTGGAGGGATTGATGACAGTTCCAGAGTAAGCCCTAGACGAATGGTCTGTAAGACCCAGGCGTCGGATGTAGTCAACTCCCATTGGTCCCTGAATAAATGAAGACGCCCGCCAATGGGAGGATGGGTGGGACAGTCATTTTCCTCTGTGGAAGGGATGGGTACCCGTTCCGCGGAAGGGCCTCTTGTAGGCCGGTTGCCTGCGACCTCTGTCCCGGAATCCGGATCTATCAGGGGGTCTGTAAAATCCTTGATTTGGAGGCCGATATTGAGAGGGCCCGCTGGACCTGATTCAGTCCAAAAAGGTGGCCTTTGTTGGTATGGAACATAGCATCTCTGCGAAAGGACGTTGGCATTACCTTCCTCTTATCCCTATCCTCTACTAGGAGGCTCTCTATCGCCAAATAGAGAGCCTCCTTTGAAAGGTACGGAAGTCAGCTGCCACTTAGATTTGTTGTCAGCTTTCCATTGTCGGAGCCACAAGAGTCTACATGAAACTACAGAGGCAGTAAGGGACCTCGAACAAATTTTGCAGCGTCCAATGATGCGTCGGCGGAATACTCTGCAGCTGCCACCAATTTGCTGATATCCTGGTTGAGCCACTTGTCCTCCTGTGACAGGCGATCCTTGAGCTGGCGAAGCCATATCAGTGAGGCCCTATTAAAAAAAGAGGCCGAGGTGGCCGCCCTGATGGCCCAGGCAGCAGCTTGGTGATTTTTTCTCAAAAGGAGCTCAGCCTCTTTGTCCTCAGTTCGGAGGCCGTCCGCGACATCACTCATGAGGATAGAAGATGAGGTCAACTGGGCGATGGGAGTGTCCACAGTAAAGTCTTTTATCCAGACTATTTGGGGCTGGTAAGGATCCAGGAAGGCTCCAAGGACGCTGAATGACCTCAGAGAACAACTGAAGACAGGGAATACAGTCCTGAGTAGATGGTTGAACATTAAATAGACCCTCGGATGGAAGAGAAGAAGCAGAAGCCTCCTGGCTGTCCGGCTTTTCCTCCAAATTGGTTGAAACCTTGGCTTTATGGAGCAACGATTTGAACATTGAGGGTCAAAAAAGTCTGGTGAAAGATAGACGGTCCGGCACTAGCCCTTCGTCCTCTGAAAGATCTGAGAGTCTGTGTACCTCATCGTCATCCCAGTCCGAATTATCACTGTGGACAGAATTGTGATAATATTCGTATTCTGGAAAATAAGCCGCAGGGGCTGCAAGATGATGTTGCTGCAGTGCGTGAGGAACCGACTGAATGTGAGGAGGTATCGATCCAGTGGCTAGGAGCCTAGATACCATTTCAGCCACAATGGATTGCACATCTAGCGGCAAAGAAGATTGGTGGCCCTCCCCTGGGCGGAGCCCTGCTGCAGTGGGGGTAAAAGTGGCCTTTGGCCTGGCACGTTTCTCAGGCACCTGATGAGGAACAGGAGGATGAGGTTGTATGCTATGAGATGTAGCTAGGTTTTGGGGCGGTGACTCCAGATATGAGGGCGGGCGAGAAGCTGCCTCAGATGTGTTAGATAGATCTGACCTGGTAGCCCTTTGCTGGGCAAGGTTGAATTGTCGCTCGAGAGTGCGATGCCTACGTTGTTCCTCCTTCTCACTGGAGGGGCCCCATTTTGCAGCTCTGGGGGCGGCCGACGAAAGAGGAGCCGAAGTAGCCCTCGATGGCCTAGATCGTGATGATGAAGCCTTTTTTGGTGGAAGAGAGGTAGATGCAGACTGGTCCTCTGCATTTTCGAGGTCAGATGACAAATCCATATCCGCCATTGCTGATGTAGGATCCACCAGTGGAGGTAAGGATAAGAATAATAATATTGATGTTTTAATGACTTTTTTGGTTTGTTTGTTTTTTGTTTGTTTTTTTAAACAGACAATGAACACAGGATCTGAGAGCAGCTCCCTTGAAACCAGAGAAAAGGTTGCAGTCTGAGAGGGAAGATGGAAGAAGACAGAAGCTTCTTGCTGACAGACTTAATAAGTATAAGTAATTTTCTTGTGCAATTTACAGTCACAGTGCACTGCAAGGTGGGACTGCTACAATGACACGTTTAGAAACAGCACTTCGCTGGTAACAGCTATTGCTGTTGCACCAGTAAGTTTGACAATGGCGATGACAGCTGCGGCTGAACGAGGAGTTTCCCCCCCCCCTTTCAGGGACCATTGCAGGCAGAAAGAAAACAGCTCGTCTGCAGACCTTGTACAGAGCCCTCAGCGTTTCAAATATGGCACTATAAGAGACGTTGGTTGAGTGACAGTTTGTAGATGAGAGGCCACAAAATGGCGGCGATGGCGGGAAACTCTCTTCAGCGCCGCCTCGCTTGCTTGGAAATAATTAGGAAGGCAGTCTTCACTTTAAAAAGCAGCCGCGCTTCCCCCAATGTGCCAGGAAGCCCCAATCAATTTAAAATTAAAATTAACGATAGCGGCGGGGAGCTCGCCTCAGCGCCGCCACACTTGCCTCAACCTGTCAGTAATTCAAGTGCGATATGGAAGACTTTCTCCTGGCTCAAATCGAGTCGTCAGCAAAGCAATCAGTTGCTTCAAGCTGTACGATCGCAATAATTAAGACCGCTGCAGGCAGGCTAGCTTCAGGCTGCGCAAGCATTTAACATTAGAAATTGCTCCAGCCGGCAGTAAAACTCCAAGCCGCGCCGATCAGGAGAGTCTCGTCAGCCAGGCAATTCAGGCTTCAGGCTGAATGGAGATGTTAATTTTGTCACGCCAGCAAGGCAATTAAGGCTTCAAGCTGGACGGACAATCCAAGATAACAGAGCCTGCTCCAGCCAGTAGCAGGGACTCTGAGGCCGCCAGGAAATAAAGGCAATATGTCAGAAAGTGGTGGAGGTGGTTGTACCGGCAAGCCAGGAGACACAAACACAGCCATCGGTGGCAAAAATATAGAGCAGAGGTGGTGACAGGGCAGTTCAAGGTTCAACTGACAGTTGGAATTTGTAGATGGGGCCTAAGCCCCAGAGAACTCACCACCCCTAACTTCACGTCACAGTCCACAAACAGAACAGTCTTTCCACAAACAAGAGAAGGAAATTGAAAATCTAATTGAAAGGTAATGGCAGAATCCAAAGCGTGGAATCCAACAGAAATATTCTGCAGAGCAAGCCTAAGATCAGTCTCTTCAGCTCCATTGAGTGAATAAAACTGACACCAGTCGAGCGAAGGAGGCGGATCCTAGGAAAATTTAAAGTGATATACACTCACTCTCTGGCTAATACACTGTTGTAAACCCACGCTTTGGATTCTCCAAGCAGCGTGCTGGAGAACTGTGTATTCTTTCTTCTTAATTCTCAGTCCAATTAAATATGTCATCATTAGCCAAGCTCAACAACTGGCTTAAATGCCTTTTTAAAAAAAAACATTAACATCTACTAGTTCCAATATTTAAGCCATACTGGCATATGAACAATGTTTGGGGTAATAAATGTCATCACAAACATTCATTTCTTAAACAAGCCCAAGGGAACACCTGGTGCTTACCAAACCTTGTGCTCCATAGTTGTTAATGTTGCCATTTCAAAAACAGGTATAGCCTCTATTTTGCTTTACTATTTTGCCTATTTGCATAAAGTCCTATTCTATTTGGAACTATTATTATGCTCTGCATGTCAATGGAGATTGTTCTGCCATTCGTCTTCATGAAGAACAACGAAGTGTCTGGATACAAATATTTGGGCAGCTGTTTAAATACATCTGAAGAGTTGGAAGATGCCAAAACAAATGAAGGATATTCCCGTACACGGCTCCTTTTCCTTTAAAAACTGCTGTTATCTCTGTCTTAGATCGGTTGACGGTACAGTTCAACTGGATTTTGCAATCCCTTCCACACCAAATAGCCTGCAGATGGATTCAGTTCAAATATTTATATTGTACCTTCCTTCGTTTTATTTACCAAGCCCTTAGCAGGAGATCATCACATTATTATGCTACCCGCCGATTGATTATTATTCTTTCCTTCCTTTATGGATCTTAAAAGGCCCCACCACATACAGTCATTTTTCTGGTCACAATATTTGTTTCACAGGACAATTTACCATGTTGTCATGTAATTCTGTAACACACGCAACCACAGATGCAAAGAAATGGCACTAGGTTTCATTATTTCCTTAAGGTAGGGGTGAGCACATTTTTTGGTGATCATGGATTTTTAAAAAAGCCAAATCTTCAATGGGGGAAAACTTGGCACTGCTGGAAATAGAGTCAGCTATTTCTTTCTTTTTAAATTTAAATCTAGTTCAGGCATTCATTTAGATGTTTATGCATTTCTCTTTTGGAATTGCAGAAAACTGCTCTGGTTTTCAGTAGCAATGGTTGAGACAATGGCAGGGCTTGCAAAGGGTTTCATGCTACCCTAGGGTCTCAGGATGTCCATCCTGTCCCATTCCCCCCCTCCCCAATTTAAGGAAAGGGACACAACTGACTGACGTAGCATATGTTTCTTGCACAGAAAACCTCAGATGCCATCTCTGGCATGAGGACAACTTTCAGAAATGTCCATTCTGAAAAGTTTGCAAGCCTCTGGATGGTCTAGAGACAACACAGAGTTAGGTGGAACAATGATGTGGTTCCTGCCCACTTTTGCTTCCTGTTTTCCTTATTCGGCAACTCCTAAGTAAAGGTAAAGGTTCCCCTCGCACATATGTGCTAGTCGTTCCCGACTCTAGGGGGAGGTGCTCATCTCCGTTTCAAAGCTGAAGAGCCAGCACTGTCCAAAGACGTCTCCGTGGTGATGTGGTCGGCATGACTAAATGCCAAAGGCGCATGGAACGCTGTTACCTTCCCACCAAAGGTGGTCCCTATTTTTCTACCTGCATTTTTTTTTACGTGTTTTCGAATTGCTAGGTTGACAGAAGCTGGAACAAGTAATGGGAGCTCACCTCATTATGCAGCACTAGGGATTCAAACCACTGAACTGCCAACCTTTTGATCGACAAGCTCAGCGTCTTAGCCACTGAGCCACCATGTCCCTTTTAATTGGCTGCCTTTTGGAAAAGGAATGAAATTTGCTTTCATGCAAGGGAGAGATTGTGGCAGCCCTTCTACAAGCTCCATCTTAACATGGGAACTGACCAAATCACTCTTGCTACATTATATTATTCTGCTCTTTGAAAACAAGGTGCCAGCTTTATATTTCATGGTCCTTGGCGAATTCATTACATATGAGAGTGGCCAGAGAGTTCTTTTAGATGAAAAATTATCAATATCTCCCTTAAGAAAGATATTGATAATTTTGTTTAAGCCTGCCTTCCCTTAAACAAAAGGGAGCAATGGAAAGATAGCTCATTTTTGTTTTTGAAGGAGGGCAGATTTTTACATAGCCATCTCATTCTAAGGAGAAAATGCTGGCATTAACAAAGCAAAGTACTAGAGACAAAGTAGTGGAGATATGTGTTTGTCACCAACAAACTAGAGTTTGATTCTTCTCAAATATAACTTTTTCCCAATTTCTACAGAACATAAGTGCTAATTTTCTTCCCTACCTGTGTTTCAATGTCTAAATTGCTTCCTTCCAAAATCCAACACCTATCCATACATGTCAGTCATCCTAGGAGCTAGTAACCTCTAGATATCTGAAGTCACTGAGGAAGCATCTTCTAAACAATTGTCTTGAGCTCTTTGTTAAAGCACAGCAAGTCCTCTTATCAATGGACACAACGTAAGAGGAATCTGTTTGTAATACCTTTATAGGTACATATTTAAAACAATGCTGCAGTGTAAGCATTTTTGCAATGAAAACCAACAAGAAATAAACAAAACTAATTTCAGCTAAATAACTTTAGTTACATGCCTTGTGTATAAGAAAAACCAATCAAGCTAAGACAAACCGGTAAGTGAAAACATATGGGCACTGGTACAATTCTTGGCTAATTTGTAATTGTAAACTCTTTTTTAAACTGACCTTTCAGACAAGAAGTAAAATCCATGTAAGGACATTGTGTTTTTGCTTATATATATAAAAAAGAGTATTTTTTTATAATGGTAGTTTGTTTGGGAATTGTTTGTATGTGCACGAAAATACAATCCAGAATATTGTACAAGATGCTTATCTATCTCAAAACAACTAGATTTTTAAAATTAAAATAGAATAAAATTAACAAAGTCTTTTGCATTATTTTACATGCCATGATGCCTTGAACATCAGATAAAATGCAGTTTCCTGGAATCAGCTAATCAGCAGGATTTGACAGATCATATATTTCATGGATTTTGTTCCAGTGTCTAGGATGAAGATTTCTATTTCAAGTGTTTTCCAAAATCTGGAGCAAAGTTGGGGCATAGTTGGCTCCTTATCTGAGCCTGAAAAAAAAAATATTCTGGAGTTGCAACAATCAACTATTTTGCAGGAATGATGTAAGCAGTGATGTCTAATTAGTGTGGTTCAGTATACGCTGTCTAGATTTATTTTTTTAAAAAAGAAATTATTGCTTTTAAAATAATAACAAAAAAGAAAAGGAAAAAGAAGAAAACAGATAATTGTGATAGATATATATAGTCAGAGAAAATAAAAAACATAGAAAGATTGAATAAAATATACATAACTTTTTTTTAAAACATCACTTTCCCCTTCCTTTCCTTTCCTTCTCTGACAAGATATTCTTTAAAACTGTTATTCTCAGAGCAGCCCAGGAAATTGTCAGGATTGTAATAGAAACAAATGTGATTTAGGTTGCATTAAAAAAAGCACTATCCTCAGGTTCCAGAGAGCAATTGTGTTGTATTGGAAAAAGATCTCCAGTTCTACATGTCGTATTTTTAAAAGGATGCTATAAGCTACAGCATATTAAGAAATGGTAAACTAAAACAATGAGATATTTCATGCAGGGGGATTTTAATGACATAAATAATCGTTGCCTCATATGAAGGCCCAGCCTTACCATGGAGATTTCTTCACTGTGGCTCCACATGGCATTCCAGACATTTTGGGAAACAGTTTGGCAAAATATTAAGTTCTAAATGGTACAAAGGTTCAACAGTGAGGTCAACAGGTAGTGGTGAAGCTCTGAGGATTTCACCTGGAGTATGAGGCTGGATTGAGTGGTATTCTATGATCCCCTAACATTAGCAAGGACCACAGCAAAATCAAAGAGAGTAATTTATTTATTAAATGTATATGCTGCCCATCTCACTATCAGGCAGCTTACAACATCAGTTAATTGTACAAATCAATCAAAATCTTATTTAAATCTATGCTTCTGTTTGATTTGAATTGTCAGTTTGATTTACATTTACAATTCAATTCAAATAGCTGAGTTTAGTCAACTTTAATCAATGTCTTATGTCTAAGGATATTACTATTACCCTTCTCATAGTTTCTACTACCTTCTCTTATTGGTATCTTATGATTATATGACCTTATTCTATGCATGTATACTTGTTTGTATGTACACTGGAAGCTTATGCACCGAAGACAACCTTGTATGTCCAATCACACTTAGCCAATAAAACTATTTCATTCTATTCCCTTCCCTTCCCTTCCATTCTTCATTATTGATTTGACCAATCAAATAAAATGTAAACAAATCATCTTTAAATTAAATTATCAAATTGGTTTAAAACGTAAAATTCCATTATCTATTGTTTTTATCAATAAAATAAAATAGGCCAATGCACTTCTAACATCTTTGTTCATGTTCAGGAGCATTACTACTTTCTGTTGAAATTCTTTCAAGGGAAAAATAAGTTCTTTTTCCACAATTGCTTTTTGACAACTGCAGTACAACCCCAGAATCACCCCTGTGGGATATGAAGTTGAAATGTGGCTTTATATGCCAATCCTCCCATGTACCCATCCTTCTTTGCTCTATGATTTTTTAAAAAATGGAATGAAACTCAAAACACAAGGTGAAATCAAATCAAGTTAATGGATCAACCACTGAGTTCATTGTCCTTAGAATGCTCAACAGACAAGACATTTGCAAAAATTGACGTTTCTATGGTTTGGATATCAATGCAGATTTTTATTTATTTATTTTTTTGCTCAATTATACTAAGGGAAAAGCATGTAAATGACAGCTTTCTCCCTGGGTATAATTCTGAAATTTAGCTGAATTTCTGGGGGCGGGGGGAATGGACATTCTAGAAGTTGTCTCTTCTAAGAGGAGAAGACATTTAATTCAATCCAATAAACAGTTACAAATCTAAAGAAAGAGATTGAAAGGAAAGTTTACTAAAATTTATAGTAATTTACTTTGATGAAAATATTTCTATGCCTAAATTATAAATTTTAGGGCGTCGTCAAATAAATGACATTATTTTTTTCCTCTAAACACTACAGGTCTAAAAATAAATAAATAAATAAAAAAACCCCACCACGTGATAATCATCTTGGCAGTGTTTGCACAGCCCAGTGAAAGATAAACCTATGGCATGCAAATCCAGCTTGGGTTATTAATTTAGCTTTCATTACCTCATACAATTAAATAAAATGGATTAAATCCAGTGCAGCCAAGATTAGGTAGTCATTCATAAGTATATTATGGCAATTCTCTGTATCATCATGCATTGTTGCCACAAGAATTAGAGAAAGGGAAAAGAAAATGCTATGTACAATCTTGAGCATATTCGCCAAATGGTAGAATACTGGTATATTAGTGCCAGTATTCATTCACTTCAAGGGAGATGGCAGCTCTCTGCCTGCAATGTCAATCTCCTGCTTGAAACAGGAAAAAAAATGAGAAAGTGGGAAAGTCTACGCTTGAGAATTTTTCCTATAAATCCAGTTTAAATATCAATAAATGCTCTGAATAGATTTGATCTTTAAAACAGTCGAGAACGCACTTTTGAAAACTGCTACGTTTGTATTACACGTGTATCATCTCATATATTTGATGGTAACTTCTAGGTTAAATTTCATCCTATCCTGAAGATTTTCTTCAACAGTGAATCAACAAGATCCAAGATGTTCCTTGTGAGAATAGAATCGCTTTTACCTTTGGAACTTAACTTTTGGGTAGATACTCTTGTCCTTTCTAGATGCAACCCAACGTACTCTTCTAGGGACTAAGGTAGTCTGATATTTGTTGATCATTGTTGGTCAGCACTTCAGGATCAAGATTTCTTAGTTGCGAACTAATTCATTCCAGAAGAATTTTAAAGAAGTAGCTGCAATTATTCTGAGATATATTATACAGCTGTAAGATATATTATACAACTATCACAACACAGTAGCAAGGCTGAAGTGTAATTACTTTGAAAAACCATTTTAGTTCAAAAATGATCATAGGAGACTAAACTAAATGGCACGCATGAGTATAAATATAATTGCATTTATCATCAAATATATTAGATGATACACGTATAATACAAACATAATAGCTTTTAGAAGTCTTAATTGTTTTAAAGATCAAATATATTCAGAGTATTTACTGATATTGAGACTGGATTTATAGAAAAATTCTTAAGTTGGTCCTGATGTTTAGTTGAAGCAATGATCACTTCCCAGGATGTAATACACCATGAAGCTATGCTGCATAATGACACAATTCTACACATGTCTACATAGAAGTAAATCTTATTTGGTTTCTAAGACTGGATTTTGAACTTTTTCTAATGGGAATCTAAAGAATGTAGAGAGTGAGTTTGGTCTAATGATTAAGGTGCTGATCTAAGAGTAGCAAAACTTGAATTCTGGTTCTGCTTTCTGCACAAAAGCCAGCTGGGTGACCTTGGACTTGGATTCTTCCTCTGAGACCGAGGAAGAAGGCAATGGCAAATAATTGCCAGGAGTCAAGTTTGACTTGAAGGGAAGGAAAAGGAAGAGGAGGGAAGGGGAGGGAAGGGAAGAAACACAAGCATGTTAAAAATCAGAGCCATGAAGTCTTTGCAAAAGAGAACTTCATCATGATTTGGACTGAAATCTTAAAATAGTTGCTAGGGACTAAAATCTATTAGGATAACTAGTATGGTCAATAGGACCATGCTATTGAGTAGCTGATTTTTTTAATTGTTTTTTTTTTAGCAAAACAGTTGCATTTAGTTTCCAAATTGAGCATTCTATTAAGGCTCCAATCTAAGCATATTTCCTAGAAGTAAGTCTGTTCAAAATTTTTGCATTTTACAAAGCCCAAGAAAATATGAATAGGTATTACATTTCAGGCCCACCAACATATTCAGTTAAACTGAGTCTGAACAAAGTAAGGCAAAGAGAATGTATCTGAGCAATTGGCCAGCTTTAAAAATAAGAAATTCATTTCCAGGGATTTTTCACAAACCTCAAAATCATAGCTCAAAGTCCGAGATAAAGTTAATGATGTTTGGGGGAGAAGGAGGTTACTGCTGTTTCAATTCCAATCTCGTATCAGAAGCCTCCAAAAGTTTACCTCAACTTGCATGAAAATGTCCATCTCAAAACTCTGCTAGCAGACACATACACTCACACATGCTCACACAAATAAGCAGGCAGAGCAAGTTTAGCTTCAGATTCCTGCTCCTGTGAAAGCCTCTTGTTTGCTTTCATATTTGAAAGCCAGGAAGAGTTGTGAAAAGTTCCCTTCAAAATAACTTCGCATCCAGAGGAACGAGAACGCCACTTACCTAAAGATAGGTCTCTGAAGATGCTTTTTCCTAATTGTAACATAATCATCCATTTAAGTGTGGGGGAGGAACAGCCACTTCCTGAAAAGAGTTCCCGGGAGAACCTGGGAGCAATCGGGAAACTTGTTCTTAGCTACTGTGCTGAAGAGACCACACCAAGGTTTTTTTCTGGTGCTGGGGAAAACCTCCCTCCGTGTGACAGTCCTGTAAAATGAGGCCATAGAGACCACATAGAGTCTGAGCAGCACCAAAACATGCAGGCTGTTACACAGAGACCGAAGACAAGTTGAGCAAAGCAGAGTCTCCTGGAAGGGTTTCAGCTGCCTGAAGAAAAGGAAGAACTTTTACCAACTCTTAACCAAAATTTTAAAAAAAAAAAACTGTGCTAGATTATTCCAGGCATGAGAATTCTTCTAAAAAAACACACACACACACACTGGTCAAAGTCTTCAACTTGAAGGCTGCCTTGCTTTGTGAAACAAGACCAGTCCATTGGGAGGCTTCCCTTTTTCTTTCTTTCCTTTTTTTTTTAAATCCTCCCCTTTCTTCAAAATAAAAGTTGTCCAGCTGTTTCAGAGCAAACCCCTGCAAGTGTTTTCTAAATGTTTCTGTGCTGTTGTAAGAACTGTATACAAATTAACAGAGACGGATGGCTCTGATCTCCATTCCTGGCTTCACTTCAAGACATTGCTGCAATTATTTTACAGTCTGGCTATTATTCACTGTGGCTGATGGGTGACTATAACTACGCGCATTAAACCACCACTCATAATTTTTGGCACCCACACAACCTCAGAGCCCACAGTCGGCCGAAGCACAGCCTGATGTTTGCAACTGGTGGGACCTTAATTACACGGCAAGGAGCCATTATCCTTGAGTTAAAAACATAAAAATGGAGAGGGCTTCTTTATTGGCAAATTCAGATGTTTTGTTTCATTTTGGCCATGTGGAAAAACATAGCTCATTTATTTGTTTGTTTGTTCAGATGATTTAAACAGCCACCTTTCCTAAGCCACTCTGGGCAGCTTACAACAACAACATAACCAATGTCTATAAAGTAATTGTTAAAAAGAGGAAAATAAACAAAACAAAACAAAACAAAAACCTGAGCCTTAATCGTCCCCTCACAGCAAATCCAGTTTCCCTCATTCCATACTATGGATCTCTGTACTACACTATCGCAGAACCTTGGTAAAAAGCCAGGTCTTGATGGTTTTCCTAAAAAATTAAAAGGCTGGGGCTCTGCTAAGACTGCTAACAATTATTCGACTTTCTATGGCAGGGGTGACAAAGGGGTTACAAAATAAAAGTTCTGCAAATACAGGCAATCTTCATTTAAAAAAAGGAACTTTGCAACCAATCTTTGTATTTGGGTCCGTTGTAAAGCAAAAGCACCTGAGGTAAGCTGAGAGAAGATGTGTGCACATCGTTTTACTTAGCAATTGCATCACTTAATCACTGAGTTGCCAGTCTCAAGGAGAGGTGGATTTCAGCAGGTTCTGACCAGTTCTGGAGAACCGGTAGCAGATATTTTCAGGAGTTCAGAGAACCAGTAGTAATAATTCTGACTGGCCCCTGCCCCCATCTATTCTCTGCCTCCCAAGTCCCAGCTGATCGGGAGGAAATGGAGATTTTGCAATAACCTTTCCCTGGATTGGGGAGGGAATGGAGATTTTACAGTATCCTTCCTCTGCCACGCCCACCAAGCCTCACCACGCCTACTAAGCCAGACCCATAGAACTGGTAGTAAAATTTTTTGAAACCCACCACTGGTCTCAAGTGTGATCGCCAATTGAGGACTTCCTGTGTGGAAGAATTATAATTCCACAATACTTCCCATCACTGGTTTCATAGTCCTATAGAAATGAAGGAGATCCATACTCTTGGGACTGGGTTTAGTAGAGGCAGCTGCTAAGCCATCTTTAGCAGCTACAGCCATTTAAAGAAAATTTGCATATCATAGAGAAGAGCTTCATATACCTCTTGCCCTGATCCTGCCAGCTTACTTTTTCTGCATGTATCCCTGTAGGGGAGTATACACAAATATAAACCACCACCTTGTTATGTTGTACAACAGGTAGACTTTTGGTTCTCAGGCGTCAATCCTATGAATTGGTGGATGAGACTACACAAAGAAGAGAAGTTGTGCATGTTTGGTCCAAATTTTTAAAATATATATTTATTTAAAACAAAATTAATCCACATTAACCGGGGTGCCTGATGTTATTTTGGCCATGCTTCAGCCTCTCTCCCAGAGAATAACCCCAAAGGAAGAAGAAAGTCTTACATTATTTGTCTTAAACATCAGTGAAACTTGATTGCAACCCAATGGGATTGGAAAGTTTTCCTTAAAAATAGCATTGTGGTCTCCCTAATGAACCTTGATATTTATGATAGGTGACCTGTTAAACGAACCCAGCAAATATATCCCTGAGATACAGTAAACAACAGCTGAAAAACCTGAACACATAGCAAGTCACACTTTGATTGTGGAAGGGTAATTTAATACTTCCCCTATGTACGACTCTGAAAGTTCACGACTTCTGCCATGACTCCTGTGGCAATGAGAAACAGCTTTTCTTGAAGGAGGCTGTAAGTTGCCCTGAAATCATCTTTGGGAAACATTTTAATAGCCATCCGTAGCAAACACCCACACTCCATTTCTCACGCTGCTACACTTAGTGAAGTGAGGGAGGTTGAAGGCAAAAAGATGTTTTTTTTTAAAAAAAATCTTGGTGTCTATACTTCAGAATAGCCTCCTACTGGAAGCTAGGTTGGCCGACTCAGTGGTGGCTTCTAGAAACTATGAAAAATGAACAATTCTAAAACCTGTCTGTCTGTCTGTCTGTCTGTCTGTCTATCTATCTATCTATCTATCTATCTATCTATCTATCTATCTATCTATCTATCATTTTCAAATTTATATGTCCACTCATCTCACAAGAAGTCACTTACTGTATATTTGATGCAGTGGTTAAGGTACCTGGCTAGAAACTGGGGGGACCTGAAGTTTTTGTCCCACTTTAGGCATGAAGCCAACTGGGTGGCCTTAAGCTAGGCCATTCTCTCCCAGCCCTAGGAAGTAGGCAAGGGCAAATTATCTCTGAAATCTTACCAGAAAAACTGCAGAAGCTTGTCTGGGCAGTTGCCAGGAGTCAACATTGATTCAAAATTCTAAGTTCTAAATTCTAAGTTCTCAAATTCTAATTTGGTAGCATCAGTGGTGGAATTCAATTTTTTAAACTACTGGTTCTGTGGGCGTGGTATGGCTTGGTGGGCATGGTAGGGGAAGGATACTGCAAAATCCCCATTCCCTCCCCACTCTTGGGGGAAGGATATTGTAAAATCTCCATTCTCACCCCACTCTGGGGCCAGCCAGAGGTGATATTTACCAGTTGTCTGAACTCAAAATTTCCGCTACCAGTTCTCCAGAACCTGTCGGAACCTGCTGAAGAGCACCCCTGGATAGCATCAATATTATCATAATTAATAAAGATCTGGGTATCCTGGTTCTGATGGTCTTTTGAAGAAGATAACCTTTACAACCTGAATTTAGGATGGAAAAGCTCATTTTAGAGCCGTTGGTTTAGCCATTCAATTGACCTCCTGTTTAGGTTTGTCAGATCATCTGAGGAGCAGTCATGAAGAAACCTCATTCCTTCTCCTTCTCCAGATCTCTCCCCATAACCTCCTCTCATTGTGGCGGTAGACAGAAGATAATCGCCAGAAGTGTAACAACTGTTTCTTATGGATTATGCCAAACAATCTCGCACTCTATGGTATCTTTGCCTGGTCTTCAGCAGATAGGGCACTGAAACTATTTTACAAGAGCTGTTTTTGCCATGTATATAGTTGAGTGCCAGCAAGCTGAGAACAACTTCTAAATCAGTGATACTGATTACCTTCAAAGCCTTTAATTACTACAGATTCCAATTTGTGGAGAAGTATCTCTTCGAACATCAGTCTATATTTTGCAATTGTTGTGGTCCGCCAGCAATCTGGAGGCAGTGGAGTTGGACAGCGAGGAGGCTGGGGAGGAACAAGAAGCCAGTCCTGGAGTCTGGGGAAGGCTCGCATGAGGGCTCTGTGTCAGAGGCAGAGAAAGAGCCATCTGGGAGATATGTGCTGCCTCCAGAGCCTCCATAGTCGGACCTCAGCAAAGCAGAGGAACAGGGGTAGTCTCTTCCCAGTGTGTGCATGCGCAGAGCTGCCAGAAGGCAAGAAGAGTTAAAACAAAAGAGATGATTTGGGAGTAGGGCTTGGAGATGATTGGCCCCTTCCATAAGACTTAAAAGAGGAGCAAAGGCACATGGGCCTTTGCAGGAAGCAACGTTGTTAATTCTGTGCAGTTTAAAGTCTGAAGCTCTGTTTGATTCTGGACTCCATGTGGCTTTGCCAATTAGGTCTTTGGCAGCGTGACAAGGGAGATAAAGGTGGGTGATTATCAACCTTATCCCGGAGGAATCTTTACAATTATTTGGGACTCATCTGTGAATGAACAGAATTCACAGCTGTTAAAAAAAAACAGGTTTTCGGGACTACTCATGTGTTTTGCTGACTCAGGAAGCCTAGGTCAGAACAGTGATCTTTGCTGAAGCTCTTCTTCAAATGCCTTTCTTACAAGTAATACGATATAATAGTAGGGAACCTTGTTGGTGATAACTGCCTCCCCTACTAAAAAGTTACACACCATATTTACTTTGCTACCAAGTTATAGGTAGAACTTGAGAAATGTCTTGTTATTGTTACAGCAATTTATGAAGCTTGACTGATTTCAGAGGTGAGACTCAGTTAATATTTGGAAGGAAAGCAGTAGAACTATAAATTGGGAAGAAAACCAAGTAGCAAAGAACTTGGTAGCAAAGAATACAACATGGATATGTCCATTAGGACAGCAGTCCCTAACCTTTCTGGCTTGTGGACTGCTCATCTGCTATTTGTGCGGCCTGGTTCCCAATGAGCCATGGACCAGTACTGGGCAGCAGACTGGGGGTTGGAGACGCTGCATTAGGACATTAAAAATTGAGCCTGATTCAAAGAAGACTCCATCTGTTACTTATTTAATGTTAATATTAAACTCCACCTTTTACTTTTTTAGTGTTAATATTATGATTTTACCATAAATGTCTACAGGTAGTCCTTGAGTTATGACTACCCAACTGAGCCCAAAATTTCTGTTGTTAAGTAAGACAGTTTCACCCTATTTTATGACCTTTCTTGCCACAGTTGTTAAGTGAATCACTGCAATAGATAAGTTAGTAACCTGGTTGTTAAGTGAATCTGGCTTCCCCATTGACTTTGTCAGAAAGTCACAAAAGATGATCACATGACCTTGGGGCACTGCAACAGTCATAAATATGAACCAGTTGCCAAGCATCTGAATTTCGATCACCAGATCATGGGGATGCTGCAAAGGTCGTAACTGTGAAAAACAAATCATAAGTCACTATTTTCAGTGCCGTTATAATTTTGAATGGTCACTAAATGAACTGTTCTAAGTCGAGGACTACCTATATTTTCTTGCCTTTTCTAATTTACGCTGAAGAAAGAGGAATACAAATCAGTGGGAAAAAATGACTATACACAGTAGTGGCCAAAATTGTGGAAACCTTTTGGGAAAAGTGTATTTTTGAGGTTTGATGGCTAATAACACCACTTTGTTTTGGAGTTTCAAGATAATCTTATTCCACTGCTGGAATGGCCTGGGAATAGCCCAGCGCTTAACCCAATTGAAAATCTATGGAGCCAACTAAAGAAACTTGTTAGTCAGAACCGACCCAGCAATAAAACCCAGTTAATAGAGGCAATCATTCAATCTTGGTTTCACATTATAACAGCTGCAGAACAAAAAGACTTGGTTCACTTCATGGGAAGATGTTGTAAGGCCGTAATTCATGCTAAATGTTCCCCCAAGTAAGTATTAATTGACATGATAATTTTTGAATATCTCATTTTTTCTATGGTGATAAATTTTGTATATTTTGTTTTTTTTTACGCGTTTCACTTTTCTTCTTTATACTATAGCTGCTATTCTAATAGCAAATCCTTCATAAAAGTTATTGTTTGATTAAATTATCTTTCCATTGATATATAATCTTATGGTACTGCTCCAAAAAAACCCTAAGTATTATTACCTAGTTTTTAAAAAATGCACTTTTCCCAAAAGGTTTTCACAATTTTGGCCATTACTGTATAGCCACTTATCAGATATTGCAGATCATATTAATCAGTTCCTAATAGCTTTTTGTTCACCTCAAAAAAATGGCAAGGTATAACAGCCTGAAATAAAATAGCCATGCTCATAGAAATATATTTCTTATACGTATGCGTACAAACAACATTTCTCAGATATCTCTCTCTATGGCCCTGAAATTCCTCAATACTGTTATTAAAGGTACACAAAATGTCCTTTAATTGAGGTATTTTCATTAAAAAGAGTTCTGCCAATATGCAATGTATCTTTCTAGATTGAATTACTTATCAAATTGATTCTCTGAAGATACAAATATGAAATTGGCAGTCATGGTCTACTCTAGAAGTCAGTGAATTGGCCAAAATTCAGATCAACCATGGAAAATTATCAAAAACGGATATACAGTATATAGTAACAGTATTGTTTTGGCTCCAATGTTTAACTAAGTAGACCATGTATTTCTGATGAATTGTGGGAAAATTTTTAATGTTGATCTTTCTGAGAAAAGCAATCCTTCATTGGTGTGGTGAAGGTTTTGAGTAGTGATTCCAAAGTTATGAACTTTTCCCTGCCCTATGA
Source organism: Masticophis lateralis (assembly GCA_030761175.1). NCBI lineage: Eukaryota > Metazoa > Chordata > Lepidosauria > Squamata > Colubridae > Masticophis > Masticophis lateralis. The sequence continues at coordinate 195,383,574 of JAUDYJ010000001.1, read as the reverse complement.
AAGCTTAAAGCAACAATTGCTGGTGAATCTGAAGATGAAAGCTTAATTTTGCTGTGTAGTTAGAAACAAGCAGTAAAACAGGGCTTGAAGAGGGCGCCACCTAGTGAGTCCAACATGGAATGCATTGCCATTTCTTATGTCTGGGCTTTGGGATTTGGAGGCATGGACAGTTGAGGAAAGCAGAGAGGATGTGGGGTTTGGATTATTTTTCTAAGAGCCAAAATGTAGCACAATGTTCCTCAATCTCAGCAACTTTAAGAAGTGTGGACTTCAACTTTCAGAATTCGCTAGCCGGCATGGTGTCTTGGGAACTCTGAGAATGGATGTCTGCAGGCCTTAAAGTTACTAAGGCTGAGAAACACTGAAGTAGCAAATTCAATTTTTATTTTTCCTTCCCTATTCTCCTATGGTGAATAGAAATATGTGGACTGGGACCCTTGTTTTACTCTTTTTACAGCAGTGATAAAGCTCACAATTCTTCCTATTCAGTGATGGGATTCAAGTAATTTAACAACCGGTTCTCTGCCCTAATGATTTCTTCCAACAATCAGTTTGCCAAACTGCTCAGAAAGTTAACAACCGGTTCCTCCCGAAGTGGTGCGAACTGGCTGAATCCCACCACTGTTCCTATTTATTTGTTGTTATCTGTACATATACAGTATGTACAGATTTCAAAGTCTTTCACCAACATTGGAAGTGCAGGAGTTCAAGCCTTGCCCTGAATGCCCCAAGGGTGCTTTTTCAAGAAGCAACGGGGCTTTCTTGTTTTTCTTTGAAGACATTTTGCTTTTCATCCAAGAACCCTAACCCTTGACAGGATGGTGGGGAATGACCATCCCATCAGAGCTGAAGAAGCTTCTTGGATGAGAAGTGAAATGCCTTCAAAGAAAAACAAGAAAGCCCGTTGCCTCTTGAAAAAGTACCTCTGGGACAACCATGACCTGGATGACTGAGAATCTTCATGGAACTTGCCCTGAACTGTTACAAGCTCTGCAACAACAAAAATTCCATCCCTCTTTTTCCAAACTATAGGGGGAAAAGTGCTGGGGATGAAGGAGTTTAGGAAAACAGAAATACTTCACCTTGTATCAGCTGAAAATCAATGAAAAGGATATGCAATCTGCAGATCTTTGCACATCTTATCACTTTGACGTCTGTGTGTTTTGTCAAGGCACTGAGTAGGAGCTGCAAAGTATTCCCAGTATTCCCTTGAGATACTGAAGCTTAGGAACCTTGGTAAGGGCCATGGCTCCTTCCAATGGGGAAGCAGAGCCCCACATCCTACAACCATGATGGCGAACCTGTGGCACATGTGCCACAGGTGGCACACGGAGGCATATCGGTGGCCACACGAGCTCAGCTCTGGAGCACTGATTTTCAGGCCTTCTGAGCCCACCAGTCGGCAAACGGGCCATTTCCAGCCTCTGGAGGGCTTCGGGGGTGGTGGTGAGGAAGGCTATTTTCGCCCTTCCTAGGCTCCTAGAAAGGATCTGGAGCCTGGGGAAGAGTGAAAAACGGGTGTACCAGGCCCACTGTACCATCAAGTGCCAAAAGCGGGGAGAGCATAGTGGGGAGTCACACGTGCATGCACGGGGGGGGGCGCATAGAATTATTGGTGTGGGCATGCACGCATGCACGCATGCACCCCACCCCCCACTCCCTGTGCTCCACCCGCTTTTGGCACGTGAAGGCAAAAAGGTTAGCTATCACTGTCCTACAACCTAACTTCATAATGTTTTAAGCTATACAGCAGTTGAACTGGAGATAAATCATCCCAGTTCTTCAACACCACTGACTGCAAATGTCCAGAACACCTTTCAAGCTCTCAAAGAATTCTCATGCACAATATCATATATATGACTTTGGCATAACTTCCTCTCCTTCTTTCCTAACCTCTGACTAATTGAGTTGTAAAACCTCTTACTGCAAAAAGCAGTAATGACCACCAGTTTTCAGACAAAACTATCCCGCTCTGAGGTTGGTTTTAATTATGACAAAATAATGCAGAAATTTTAATCAGTCAGTCAAATGAACAAATTCATGTAGTACATAATTGGTAACAGGCACAAACACATATCTTCATGATTTTTTTAGTGTTCTATCTTTTCTTCATTCGTACTTCATTATAAATTCATTTTGTCTCCACGGGTATTTATCAGCTAAAAAGCAAAGAAAGAAACCTGTCCAAAAAAGGTTGTCCAAGCTTACATTTAACTCCCAAGTTTACGTTTAACTTGAAGTACACAAATGTGTAAGACTACCTCAATTTATTTCCTTGTCTTGACGTCAGCAAATGGAAAATGACACTTTGAAGTTTAACTTAATGACTTTCCAAGCTTGCAGAGAGGGAAACTACTGAATGCAAGCAACAGTGACTCTTTCAGTCACTAAGGAAAGGAAAGGAAAGGAAAGGAAAGGAAAGGAAAGGAAAGGAAAGGAAAGGAAAGGAGGGAGGGAGGGAGGGAGGGAGGGAGGGAGGAAGGAAGGAAGGAAGGAAGGAAGGAAGGAAGGAAGGAAGGAAGGAACCCTAACAGTATTATCCATTCCAGTATTTGTGCAGTGAAGTTCTGAACAAACAATTGTAAAGAACTTTAAGCTTTGTTTTTTCTTTGCACCTTCTGTAAATGTGAATACTTACAGAAGTAACTGAACATACCTATGTCATAGGACTGATTAATTTTACTGTGAAACTTTGTCACCTCCATTGGCTAAAGTATAACATCTTCAGTCTAAGCATTTCCAGTGTGGCTCCTTGCAGTAATAATGCAATTCTGCTTCTTTAAAAAGTGACATCTATGCAGATTTATTATTAATTAATATTAGGTTCATTATCTATCCTAGCTATAGCTCTCTTGCCATCAAAAGGTAAATGGAGAAGACCTTTCCCTAACTACTTCACCACTGAAAAGGAAAGAAATGAGATTAATAGATCCAATCTGTTTGTGTGTTTTTTTTCTAGAGATTCTTCAACCCAGATACCCTGTTTCTCCCAAAATAAGACATCCCCTGATAATAAGCCCAATTGGGCTTTTGAGCGCATGGCAATAAGGCCAAGCACTTATTTCGGGGTTCAAAAAAATATAAGACAGGGTCTTATTTTTGGGAAAACATGGTAGATTTATTCAAAAGGGCTGTGTCGACAACCTTATCAATTTATTCATTTATTCCCTCATTCACCTTATTTTATGCTCCCTTTCTCTCTATACTGAACACTAATATTATGTTAATTTATTTAATTTTATTCATTATATATTATGTGCATCAATATAAAATAAATATAATTAAAATAAGTTAAATAATAAAACCAGGACCCATCTTAATTACTGCTTATTACTTTCATCATGCATAACCATATACGTAGACAAGAATTTATGTTTATATTTAAGTCAATTAAAATAAATCTCCAAGTATATAATACAACTTCTTGCCCCAAAGGTCGGATTACATTTGGCTGACTGTCTTGAGGGACTGTTCGTGTTTCCATTACTGGATTTATTTCATGAGTCTTTTTCCATCTATCTTTAAATATACGCCCCATTCCTTCTAATTCATTTAAAACTCTCAGTAACCCAACAATGGCATTTGACAGAGTTGATCCTTTGGTTCTTATTGACCAGAGTGCCGGGCATTTGCAAAATAACATTATTGAAGGAAGTCAAGATCATGGGATATCATTTGCAATAATAATAAAAAAATAGTAGTAGTATTAATAAGAAATAAATTCCATCTTCAGCAACTCTGGGTGATTTACAAATTATTTTAAGCATTAAAACAAGAAAAACTAGAAACAAAAGAAATGGCAGGATGACAAAACAAGATGTAAGCGAAGGAAAACAGCCTAGGTTAAAAAAGGAGGCTTCAGTCATCCTTGCCAAAGGCCTAGTCTTCAAGCCCCTTCAAAACACCCCTAGGGTGGAAGCCATTCAAATCCAAGGAACTTCATTCCAGAGGGCAGATGTTGCTACAGAGAAGGGGTGCTTCCATGGTCTCAATAGATGGCATTGCTTAATTGAAGGAACCTGGAACATCTAACAACCTTCTTCCCTTTCCACCCAATTGCCACTATGGTACAGTGAAAGATAGGTAGTTCCTCAAGTAACCAGCCCTATGCCATGAAGGAATTTATAGGAAACAACCAGCCCCTAGAATTGTACCTGGAAGCAAACTTTCAAACAATGCATCTCTGAAGCAGAAGTGTTACATGTCCATACCCATAACTGCCCATGCGACTACATTCAGGATCAGATGAAGCTTTTGGATGGTCTTCAAGCTCAGCCAAAGCAAATCTAAGCATGTATCTTGGGAACAAAAACCATTGGCTTACTTTTGTGTTGGCACATCTGCAATATACCTTTTACAAGTCAAGCATCTTAAGCTACTGCTGTCTACCCAGGGATTTAATGGGCCTCTGTAGTCAGAGAGGATAGGAATTGGAATCTGACAGCAACTAGACCACCACCAGTTCTCCACTTCTAGTTTAATATTGGACAATGGTACATTCCCAGCATTACCAAGAGATGCCAGAGGACAATAAGAGAGTCCCAAGAAAAGACTGCTACAGTCCTGAGGTGAATGGCTTAGGTTATTCATTAGCTAACTAACTTTAAAACTCAACCAAAAGAAGACAATTCTGGGTCAGTAGTGGTAGGATCTCATTCTCAGATAACATTATTTCTCAATGACGTTATAAGCACTATTTCTAACCAACATTGTACATTTGGTATCAACAGTGAAGATGAATTAAGAATTAACCAGGAATGATGTTGAGAAAAACAGACTAGAGAAATAGGTCCCCTTGAGAGTAAGGAGGATGCTATATTTGTTCTGGGATACACATAAGTCAAAACATGGGATTCCTTGGTTTGGTGCCAGCGAGGATGTTGTTGTTGGCTCGAGTGAACAGAATTCGGGCTCTTTATTTGAGTGCATTATGAGGATTGTTTTTGTGTATGTTTCCTAAGTCCATCCATTTGGAAGTTGCAGTTCACTGACCATTATAATTGCTTGTACTCAAAACGCCATAAAGCTTTCTTATTTCTGTGTCCATGAGGGAGCAGGATAACCAATGATTACATGACCCAATTTAATGTGAAGCAGGGGTGAAATGCTCCCAGTTCGAACCAGATCGCCCGATCCGGTAGCGATGGAGGAGGGTGGTTTGGATAACCAGTAGCAACCCCCCCCCCCCGTGCCCAGCTGAGCCACACAATCATCAGAGGCTTTTTTTTAAAAGCATTTTTTCTACAACTACGGCTGAAAAAATGCTTTTCAAAGTAAAAAAAAAAGCCTCTGATGATCGTGCAGCTCGTCAAAGGCATTGAAAAGAAGAAAAACCCCTCTTTTTTCTTTTAAATGCTCTGACGATCCCAGCTGAGTTCCCTGGGATTTTAAAAAAGCCTCTGCCAATCAGGGAACTCAGCTGGGATCATCAGAGTCTTTTGAAAACATTTTTTAACAACCTCTTAGCTGAAGAGGTTGTAGAAAAACTGTTTTTAAAAGTAAAAAAAAAATTGGCCACGCCCACCCAGTCACATTATCCCCCCCCTGCCAAGCCACGCCCACAGAACCGGTCGTAAGAAATTTTAGATTTCACCCCTGATGTGAAGGTTACTTTGAAGGGTTTTACAATTCTTCGAGAGGGCAAAACAAAGACAGGTTCAATTCCATTTACCTCAAGAAAGAATTAAAAAAAAAAGCATTAGATATGGGGGGGGGGGGGGGAGAACAGTAAGCCATGGATTTCACTGACAGTAACTTTGTGCCACCTAAAGTGCCCGCAAGATTGTATGCATCATAAACAGCAGATATAAAAGTTGTGTAGTAAAAATGAAGGAGAAATAAGTAAGAATCGCTTTCCTATTTCCATCATCCCTTTGTTACCTTCCTTAAAATGGGGTAGGGGGCTGGACAATAAAAAAAATTAAAAGTATTCAAACATTATTACGGTCACAGAGCAGCACCAAGAAAAATTAAAAATATGTTAGAAGTATTACAAGTCTTTAACTATTTTTGCTTCACAGAACAGAGGTAGGATTTAAGCGTAACTGCATTAAGGATTAAAGGTGCTTTGTTATAAGGTCTCAATCAGAGTTTGTAAACACCGCCAAACCCTTCATGATTCCCATCACTTCTGTGGCATTCAAGAAACCAATTTATTTCTGATTCTTTTGTGTACCTGAAACTGCAACCAAGCTGGCATTTTTAGTAAAATGTTTAAAATAGGGAGTTGCTGGACAATTTCCCTATTGGGACTGACTCTTGCTTCACGTCGCCACAACAACCATTACTCTCCCCTCAAGTTCAACTTAAACGGGGCCTCTGGGCAAGTCCCATTTCAAAGCCGTCATTCAGAATAAAATCAAACGATTGAAATTATTGTCATTTTCACTGGCTTTGCTTGGGGTACTTCCAAGGATCTGTAAGCAGCCAAACAGTCCAGGTCGATCACAGCTGTGCTTGCCTACTCTTGTCACCACAGTCACAAGCAGCTATAATCTTACTTGTGGAAATAACTTGTTGCAAAAATAATGGCATGTGACTCTTTCAGCTTTAGAGTTTGTCCTGGGTTTTCATGGAAAATGATCTCTGCAAGCAATTGGGTTCCCCCAGAGGTAACAGTTAAGACTGTTTGAAATGTGGGAGGGGGAGAGAGAGGAAGCTAGCCATTGAGTTCACTTTTTGTGAAATGGACACAGGTAGGGTTTTTTTTAATTATCCCAGGAGCTGCAGAAGCCATCTGAATACTCTTTTTTGCACCCTCTTATTGATCACACCTGAAGGGATCACCAGGTATTTTATCACTTAAGTGAAGGGTTGTTCAGAAGATGGATTCAGCCAATAATTGATTTTTGATTAGTTGATTAACTCACTAAAGAGGTATTATCTAGTTGGTTCACTCTGGCTTGTGCAAAGCACTTGTTAAATTCTGTTTAGAAAAACAAGGACCAAGAGAAGGCTAGGTCTCCATCCTCTCCCCATATGTCCCCACCCATACATATAAAACTCTTTCCCCAGTTATCAGAGCTCTATTATCAGTAAGACAACTGCTGTTCCTTCCCTCTTAGCCTTAAATGTATGAGTGAATAAAAGTAACATCTGTGGAGTGAAGGAGGCGGATCCTAGAAAAATGTAAAGTGACATGCACTCAGTCTCTGGCTAATACACTGTTGTAAACCCACACTTTGGATTCTCCAAGCAGCGCGCTGGAGAACATCCTATTGTCACCTGTGCTACTCCATATTAGTATGTGACTGGTCTCCCACACACATCTGTGGTTTAGTGGATTTATTAATATTCCCCCACAACTCCTTTCACCCAGAACCCAAACTGTTCCAATTAAGTCCAGCCACAAGCAGACCAATGCTAGTCCACAAAGCAATGGCCAATGAGTCCACAAGTCAAAACTAAATCCACAGTATAGGAGGGTTCACAAGGCACAATGTCAAGCCAAAGCAAGACAAGAATCTCAATGACCAGAAAACACACTGCTAGGAAATGAATACATTATTCCCAGCATACTTCCCCCTCTCTGCTATGCTAAATAGCCAGCTTACAATGCAGCTCGTCAAGAAGGTGAGGCTTTCCCCTCACAAGTAATCTGGCTGACCTTCTCTGCTCCTGCCTTTTCTCTGCCCTACGTGTTCTTGGATCAGGTGCAGAAGGCAGTGCTTCTTTCCTCATCACTGACTGGCTCCACTTGCATGCTTTCTCCACCTGAAGCCTCAGGGCTGTCCTGGTGCAACTGTGTTTCAGCCAAGTCCCTCTCAGACAGCTGCTTGGAGCCATTAAACAATTCCTCTCCAGGAGTGCCTGGAACTGGTTCATCTTCCTCCGAGCTGACATCTAGAGAGATAACTGGGGAAGCATCCGAGGGAGTCATCGCACTGACAATTTAATAAATTTCTTGTTATCAAGTCATAGTACAAAGGATTGATAACAAGAGGAAAGTGAGTTAGATGTCCAAGTGAGCTCCAACATATCAGTTGTGTGCCAAAAGTAGTGTAGGAAGTAAGCACCCACCCCACTCCTAGAAAAATGAAATATTCTAGGAAATATTAAAAAGGCAGAATATTATACCTCCCTGGATGAGAAATGGAGAAACGTGTTTTTAGGCAGGAAGCAGACTCACTCTTAATAGCCCCCACACTCTCAATAGCCCACAGCAGATGCATTTAAGAGATAAAGAGATAGCTAGGTCTATTCATAAGCAAATGCCCTCACCTAAAATCCAACAAAGGTAGGATTAGCCTTCAGCCATAATAGGAATCCAAAGCCCCTTCATTAAATCACCCAGCACAGTTCAACCAAGCCTCACTCAGAAAACCTACAAGGTTAACTATGACCCCTACAGCAGCCAATAGCTTGCCACAGGAACAGGAAGCTCCAAGGCGGCATTCAAGAGAGGGTATAAATCTCTCTCTCTCTCTCTCTCACCCATGTGCTTCCACCTCAAAACCATGTGGCCCTGTCCACCATTAAACCATCTTTTCAGGCAGTCTCCATGTTTCCAGTGTCTTTCTCTTGGAACTGAACCCAGATGGACATTTCTTCCAACAGTAGCACAGCTCAATCCACTCATGATGCCTTTTTTTTTTTTTTTGCCAGCAATGACACCAATGTAATACTGAGGTAGTTGGATTCAGAAAAGTCATGTTACAATACTTTCCTGAATGTTGTTTATTCCTTATTCCCTTAAGCTTTCCATTGTTGCTGTTGTTGTTGATATTATTATTTCCACCCAACTGTAACAACTTGTATTGATTATTTGAATTTGAGGCCATTGGATACTACAACCAGCAGAGACAGGAAATCCCACAAGCATTTCCGAGCATTTCTTCCTGGCCTTAGCATCAAATACATAACAACACATAAAACTGAAAAATTTTCTACTCTTGGATAACATACAAAATCTTCTGGCTTCCTGTTTTATCAGGTCTGACGGTCTGTCAGCAGCTTTGTTTTTTTTTAAAAAAAATAGTATTTTAATTTGTGCTAAATGTCTGCCTAACTATTTATAAAAACGCTGATACTGAAATAAGTATGCACTAGTATTAAATTAAGAAGTATTTCACTGCATATTGGTTTTTTAAAAAAAAATATCCCTTTTTTTAATGTTACATGTTCCAGTAAATAAAAATTTGGCAGTCTATTCTTCCTCCAAATCTATTGACTTACCCTAAAATATTTGAAAACAAAATTATGTAACTGTATAAAAATACCTCTTATTTCAGTGCAAACAGAAAAATAATATTTTTTTCTGAGATTAGAATTTGATTACAATGTGAATCTGAGAAGAGCCACCATGTTTCGCAATGTCCATCATACAGATGAAACTTATAAATAGATAAAGATCTATCCATCTCACCCACCCCCAAAATGTAAAACATGAAGTTGCTAGATAGTAGCTTTCAGTAGAGACAAAATATTTCAAATCTGCCATATCCATAATATTGGCCTGATTGCTAACCAATACTTGTTTACAGTCATTTCTGGTATTTGTGCATGTATATATTTAGCAACGTTTTGCCACCTCAGTTAAATGACACTGGACAGCATGCAGAAGAATCTCAGATAGGAATCTCCTCATTACCTCAAATCTGATGGTAGAATCTAACAATAAAAACCAATATAAAATCAGATGCCCTACCTCTATCCTCACTAAGCATTAGACCAGGGATGTCAAACTCAATTTCATTGAGGGCCTCATCAGGGTTGTGCTTGACCTCAGGGAGCAGGGGTGGGTGTGGCTAGGGTGGGCATGGCCAAGACAACATTCCAACTTCTTGTTTAGAAACAAATAGATGGGCAGTTGAATCTTCTCTCAGCACTGCCAGAGAGATGGGAGTGGGGTGTCTACCATCACAACTACAGAGAGTGAGAATAATTTAATGAGGGGAAGGATAAAGACAGTTTAGTTCCCAAACAGAAAAAGTTGAGAGATAGCCCTCAATATTTGCTTTTGTGGGGGCAACTGCTTCAATGGTTAGGAAAATTGTAGGGCCAGCCCTGGAAAAGCTATTGTGCCATCTGTGAGTCACCATGTTAATATATTTATATAGTTCTTGCTGTGTAAATATTACAAATGCACACATGCTATCACTGACACATGATGATTGATAATTTTTACACCTTTTTTTTTTACATGGAAGTGCTCTTTGTGTAAAATAATGATTTCTTCTGGAGTTCAAAATGGGAAGCATAATCCTTTTGTCAATCGGAAAGCTATTAGTAAGTTGGACTAGGTAAGCTTGCATCAACCAGTTGTTAAATTTGTTTAGGCTCCTGCCAGAGAGATTTTGTTTTAGGTCTTGGTACGAGCCTGCACATCTGCTCCAGGTAGCTCAAGTACCACTCTCCAACACAATTTCTACATCTTGTGTGTGTATGCATCCACAAATTTGCTACCATGTGGCTGGTTTGCAATCATGATAAAGCACTGTCGTCTAATTTAGATACAGTAGATATTGGATTTTTGAACAAAGTGACTTTCACTTACAATATAAATGGGAAAGATTTTGCTTTCAGAAACATTCTTAACATCTAATCAAAGATATCAAGTCGCTATCTTCAAGCTATCTGCTCTGCAATGAAAAATGTTCTGAAAAGATCTGAAGGCAATTTTTTCCCCTCAGGGAACACCTTTGTATGCAGTATTTGGCATTTTTGCGTGACCTGCTTAAAGACAGAACATTTCCTAAAACGTTTCTCCTATGGATGACTATATGATTGCACAGCTATCTTCTATGGTCTTAAGAGTTTTCACAAGTCTTCTACGTTTGCAGCAAGGACATTTAAAACACTCCCTGCCCATCCCACCCGGTTCCCAGTACTGAGTTGAAGGCAGGTTCTTGGCAGAAGAATATATAATTCCCAAAGTAATTTAGAATTTCCCAATATATCACAGGCTATGGTATGCCAACAGAGCCATCCTCTTAATAGTAGTCCAACCTTTTCAATTCAACCTAATTTAATTGCCCAAGTAGAGGGATCTTGGAAAGATAGGACATTTTGTTTGTAAAAATAAGTTGATTCAGTTCTTCAGTTATTCTTAATTATCAAGAATGATGATGTTTGATTATAGTTTATATTGTAGTTTCATTATGTATGTGTAATTTCTCTTTGCTGAGTAGGAATCAGCAGAGAAATAGATGTTCACATATCCTCAAAACTACTGGCTAGGACATCTTAGGAATGGGAGAGACAGTGGTGGGATTCAGCCAGTTCACACCATTTTGGGAGAACCAGTTGTTAACTTTCTAAGCAGTTTGGCAAACTGGTTGTTGGAAGAAATCATCAGAGCAGAGAACCGGTTGTTAAATTACTTGAATCCCACCACTGGGGAGAGGGTAAGGAATATACAGTTGTACACTCCAATCAGCAGGGTTGTTCCATCTTTTTTGTAAGGAGGGTTTTTTTAAAAAGGTAGACAAATCACCAGGCTAGACAACAGGAGACCACGAATTCTACTCCTGCCTTAGTTATGAAAGCCAGATGGATGACTTTGGGCCAGTCACTCTCTCCCAGCCCAAGCTACCTCACTTGTTCTTATGGGGAAAATAGCAGGAGGAAAATTTGTTGGATATCTTTGCTGGCTTGAATTATTTATAAAAATAATAAAGGTGAGAAATAAATACATACATGAAAAATAATCTTCTACAGCCCAATAAGATTCAACTTGTTTTTGCTTCATACAAAAAGCATCTGACTGTATTTCTGTTTAGACTTCAATTCCAGAAACAACGATGGATAGTTTTTTACTTGTTGATGTATCTGTTCATTCACAAGCAGAAATTAGAATGAATGAAAATAGAAGAGACCCCTGAAGCTTCTTAGAAACAAAGTGATGGCAATATTTTCATACCACCATGAAGTTCTAAAGATTTTAGTGGGAAATTCCATAGAAATAGTGAACATATTATTGCTTTTTCTCCTAGGCTATAGGCTGTAAGGTTTAACTTTATCACTCCTTGCCATTTTTCAATCTACACATTCTTATAAATGGATTTTCTTCAATGGGGAGAGTGGAAGATGTCATTCAATTCAACAAAATAAACTCCCAAATCAGCAAGCATAGCTTTGCAAAGATAAGCACTTTTAGCTTGGTCTGAATCATATCCAAAATGCGTGACTGCCAGCATTATAACCTTAAAAGATTATGTTTTAGCTTCTCAGAGAATAGGAAAAAAGAAGTCTCGAAGATGATGTGACTGAAATTCTAGACTGGGCCTTATATGGACTGCAAAGCTATGGAAATGTCTGCTGCATAGAATTAATTTCAATGAAATATAGCAAGTTTTTATAGGGGTCTATTAAAAACAAGGTTAATACAAGGTACGCTGTGGAAAATGAGTCACTCCATAATTTAGAGAGGATCAAAGAGGTTAGAATGTGACTCTTTTAACTAGAATAAAATTAAGCTCTTTCAATCTCAAACATGTGTCAGATTGACCTTTCCAGGAAATCAACAAAAGATTTCAGATCACTGGTTTAACAGCAATTTGCGATGTACCTTTTCTCTACCAAATTTATTTTATTTTTATTTACTAAGGCTTATACATGGCTGCAAAAAAAAGTTGCCTGCAGGGGCATATAATCCTCATTACAGTAATAAAGTGAAATACACACCCAAATCCCCACACAGCATAGGTAGCAACAACATCATAATCTTAAAATAAGCAACAGTCATATGGTGCTGCTTTTGCAATAGCCACTCAATTGTTCATCTCATCCTAAAAACCCTCAAAAACAGCCAGGGCTTGCCTACTTTTCTGAACAATATGAAGAATGGGTCTGAGGTAGGAGGTGGGTGTGGGTGTGGGTGCTGCTATGAACAAGTCCTCATAGGAGAAGACTTTCCTATGGGATTTCACTGCACAGGACTTTAAAATTACAACCACGTTATCTTGAATTACACTCCAAAATCAATGGTGAGCCAATGCAGCTTCTGAAGTGGAAAGATAATGTGTCAATCAATCAGAATTGAGCTGGAAGGGACCTTGGAACAGTGATGGGTTTCAAATATTTGTATTACCGGTTCTGTGGGCATGGCTTGGTGGGCGTGGCATGGCTTGGTGGGCATGGCAGGGGAAGGATACTATAAAATCTCCATTCTCTCCCCAATCCAGGGGAAGTTTACTGCAAAATCCTCATTTCCTCCTGATCAGCTGAGACTCAGGAGACAAAGAATAGATGGGAGTGGGGCCAGTCAGAGATGGTATTTACTGGTTCTCTAAACTACTCAAAATTTTTGCTACCTGTTCGCCAGAACTGGTCAGAACCTGCTGAAACCCACCTCTGCCTTGCAGGTCTTCTAGTCCAACCCCTGCTCAAGCATTTCAGATAGATGGCTGTCCACCTTTTTCTTAAAAACCTCCAGTGATGAAGCACCTACAACTTTGAAGGCAAAGCTGTTCCACTGATTAATTGTCCTCACTGTTAGGAAGTTTCTCCTTAATTCCAGGTTGCTTCTCTCCTTGATTAGTTTCCATCCATTGCTTCTTGTCTTGCCTTCTAGTGCTTTGGAAAATAAGCTGACCCCTTCTTCTTTGTGGCAGCCTCTCAAATACTGGAATACTGCTATCATGTCACCCCTAGTCTGTCTTTTCTCTAGACTAGCCACACCCAATTCCAACATCTTAATTGCTCTTCTTTTCACGTTTTACAAAGTTTCAACATCTTTTTTTGAAACATGGTGACCAAAACTGGATGCAGTATTCCAGGTGTGGCCTTACTAAGGCTTTATAAAGCCGTACTAATACTTCACATGATTTTGATTCTGTTTATACAACCAAGGATTGTATTACCATTTTTGGCCGCCACCGCACACTGCTGACTCATGTTTAAATGATAATCCATTAGGACTCCAAGATCCCTCCCACAGGCTGCTGTTTCTGAGCCAGGTTTCATCTAATCTGTACTTGTACCTTTGGTTTTTCTTGCCTAGGTGTAAAACCGTTTTTATACATTAAGTTGAACAGCAATGTGCCTGTTACCATACAACTGTTGCATCCTACTTTAAAATTTATTGAAGACTTCAGTGATTGTTTCCACACGTGCACACATACAAACACTTTTATCAAATCCATTTCATTTGATTATTCAAAACAAATTTCAAGTCAACTTGAATCTTTAGGCTGAAAGGCAAATTTCAATTGGGTTGGGTGTTTGATTCACAGACCCTAATATATCATCTCCAAAACTAGTTGCTGGGAAAAACAATCCCGTACTGGGATTTTTCATTAAGATCTAGTTGTCCACTCTGGAGTTCAGTGTGTTGGGATCAGAGATGGAAAAGCCAGGGGGGGGGAGACGGAAAAATTGGGGGGGGAACCCCGATTGTTTTCACCCCAGTTTTTCCTTTTTTTCTCCAGGCCTTCCCATCATTGGTCTGGATACAGCAGTGGAATACCTGTAGCTGAACTAAAACTGGCAAGGCAGGAAATAGCACTTGGCAGGCTAAAAAGGACCACTGTATAAATGTATCCCAGCCATGTAAAGCCACCAAGCAAGCAGCCAATTATCAATTAACTGAGAAGAGCAGAAGACTTCTTCTGCTTGAGCAGGAGTCAATTATTGTGTTAAGGCATTATTCTTCTTGGCAGCAACGCTTCTAATTTATTTTGTAGTGATTGGTGACATCAGTTTATATAAAACAAATGGCCCTCTCACAATTGCAACTCTGAGTGGTGCACCAAACATTAAACCAAAGAAAAACAACACTTAATAATGAAATAAAAGCAGCTGATTCAAATAGTAAAAAGCACAAAAATCATATCAGTGGGTTCACTGAAGCTTCAGACCGTGTACCTAAGGGAACACCCAAGTCTTCAGGGACTTATGAATTGTCAACAGAGTAGGGCCTGGTGAATTTCAGGGGATATGGAGTTCCTGAGAGCAGACACTGCAGAAGAGAAGGCACACTTTCTACATCCCGCGAGACAGAGTCGTTTTAATAAATGGAACCTAGAGCATGTCCACTTTGTCTAATCAGGTTTGGAGTGCCCACTTATCCAACAGGAAATAAGTGATCATCTGTTTGCAAAGTTATAACTGAATGCCAAGTGTCACCGTGAAACCTGCAATGCCAGATATTTCTAATCCACAGTTCCCAGGACCTACAGTTACCACAACCTACAGATTAGCAGCATCTTGAGAACATCTCAAGTGCATCAATCCAGCTTGTCATCTGATTCCAGTTCTTCATTGGTCCAGTTCACTATGATTCAGCTCACTATGACACAATCATGATCAATTTGATGCAGCCTGAAAGGGATGCAGGTATCAAGGATGGGTTGAAAAGGTTCAACCTCTCACAGAGGAATTAATTGGGTATAAAGCCGCCTAAGATTATTTTTAAAAATCTGATTTATCCTGGAACTGATTCTGACTTGTAGTTAGGACTCCTCTTTATATAAAATAACCGATTTTATATAAAGTGCATGCACATTCTAATGTTTCTCCCCTAATGTGAAATCACTTTGCCTTCTTGCTTTCTCCTACTTTCTCTCAATACAGTTACTCAAAGGCAAAGCACTTATGTCAGAATAACGAGTAAATATCTGAGTAAATATCTGAGTAAATATTGAAAGGTCAAATGCTTTTAAATGGCAAAGTACCATTTTTATTATCGTATTATGGGTCCCACAGCTATCACCAAAGCAACGCTTTATGAACCCAATTAGTTTCATTTTAGAAACTAAACACTGGAGAATTGTCATGTTTCTCTCTGTCTCCCCAAAACTGTCGGCAGAATGATCCAGGCTCTCCCTTTATGTAGCCATACATGAATTTAGAAATTATTCAAAGTTCTTCTTACTCTAATGCAGCACTGATGAAGAGCCAGTCATCTTCATCACTGCCACTTCTGCTCCTGCAAGGTTTCCTAGCAATAAACAATCCCAACTTCTCCTTTTTACTGAATTTGTTTACTTATGTGAGAGAAAGCCAAAAAAAAGTGAGGAGGGAGGAAGTACTCTCTTTATGGTTTTTGATGTCAAGAAACTACAGGAAACGAGGAGACTTTCAAAACTGGCAGCTAAGCGATGATCCTGCTTCCAATTCCCTAAAAGTCCTAGAATCTGATTAAGATATAGTTTGGTTCTCAGCTGCCAGTGCCAATGGTCCAGAACAGTACAGCTTTGCTGGAAGTCGCTCAAATCTCTTGTCGCATGTAGTGCATTGATCAAAACTGCTTGTTTTTTCTCCACAAATCACGTGGGAGTAAAGGAATAATGCTTATTCCTTTAATGTTTATTTATCTTCTTTTTTCAATCTCAGCTCTATTTTCTCCAGATTTTGCATTGTGGGGTTCTTTTGATGGGGGAATGCTGTAAAAAATTATTGCATAAGCTTGAGGAAATATATGGTTGTGTTGTGCATTTGTGGGGATGGGCACCTGCAAAGGAGGAGTTGTGAAGGGAGGGGGATTAGTAAAAATCATTTGCATCATCACCTTAACAAACACTGCTATCGATTGTTGTTATTCTGATGTTATCGTGGTTTGCTGTCAACACTACAGGAACTCTTTTAGCCTATTGCCGTGATGGCGAACCTATGGCATGCATGACACGGGTGGCATGCAGAGCCCTCCCTGCAGGCATGTGAGCCGCCGCCCAGCTCAGCTGCACTGAGCATGCACGCATGTCTCCCACTGGCCAGCTATTTTCGGGTTTCTGCCGTGCATGCGTGGGGCGCATGCAGGAGATGCAAGTGCATGTGCAGGGGTCACAGGTCACAGGGGTGGTGCCTGCACCCATGCAGGTAGGCAGGGCACACGCGGGTTACGCCCATATTGCATTATGTGTTATGCAGGGAAGCCTACTAGGCCCAAAATGGAGTGCGGGGAGGGTCATGTGCACATCTGTGGGGGGCGCGAGGAGTGTGGGAAGAGCATGGGGGGTCATGCACACATGTGCAAGGGTGGGGCACACGGGGGGCATGCGCACATTGCATTATGGGTGCAGGCATGCACACATGTGCTTTTGGTGTACAACAACAAAAAGGCTAGACATCACTGGCCTATTGGAATTTTTCTAGTTTTCTCCTGACCCCCTTTCTTTCTTTCTTTCTTTCTTTCTTTCTTTCTTTCTTTCTTTCTTTCTTTCTTTCTTTCTTTCTTTCTTTCTTTTTCTTCCTTCCTTCCTTCCTTCCTTCCTTCCTTCCTTCCTCCTTTCTTTCTTTCTTTCTTTTTCTTTCTTTCTTTTTCTTCCTTCCTTCCTTCCCTCTTTCTTTCTTTCTTTCTTTCTTTCTTCTTTCTTTCTTAGAGTTCACAAAGGAAAAAAAAGCAATCCAAGTTAATGTGTCTGTTTCTTCATATATATCCATGCACAAAGATGTACCAAATGCTCTGGAACTTGTTGAGTATAGACATTACATAATTAAAAAAAAGTTATTTTGTGCTATGCCAAAGAATAAAGTTGTTGAAGAGGATCTCAAAGCATAAAATAGGATACCCAAAACCAAAAAGCATTGTGAAGTGGTATATAAGTCTACATGCTATTGCTATGAAGTGGTATCCTTCTGGATCAATTCAGAAGATTGGGAATGAGTGGCATGGTGCTGGGCTAGTTGACCTCCTTTCTCCAGAAACTATTCCAGTTGGTGGTGATTGTGGAGGAGGAGAGGTTCCACGTCGACCTATTGCAGATTCCTATTGCAGGAATCTTCTCTCCTATTTAACCTACATGAGAGTCCGGATGAGCAGATCCCTCACTAGGGTGAGGTATCATCAATACGCTGATTGTACTAAATTGTTCATCTCTATTCCTAGCAATTTAAGTAATGCTATGGTGCTATGGAGGTTGCAAGAGTGTGAATGGGAAACAACATGCTTCAATTGAATACTGACAAGCTTGAGTGACTCCAAGAGACTCTTTGGTTCTGAGACTATGGCCTTTTTGATGCTGGATAGAGTTACATTGCCCCAAACAGACCCTGTGTGCAATCTGGATTTTTTCCTGGATTCATGATTCCTGCTCAAGGAGCAGGTGGCTAGGAAGAACTTCACACAACTTTGTTTGGGGTACCAGTTGCACCTGTTCTTTAATCAAGGGGCCTTACCAGGGGTGAAATCAGTGGTGGGATTCAGCCAGTTCGCACCACTTCGGGAGAACCGGTTGTTAACTTTCTGAGCAGTTTGGCAAACTGGTTGTTGAAAGAAATCATTAGGGCAGAGAACCGGTTGTTAAATTACTTGAATCCCACCACTCGGTGAAATCCAGCAGGTTCTGACAGGTTCTGGAGAACCGGTAGCGGAAATTTTGAGCAGTTCGGAGAACTGGCATTTTGCAGTATCCTTCCCCTGGAGTGCGGTGGGAATGGAGATTTTGCAGTATCCTTCCCCTGCCATGCCCACCAAGCCACACCCACAAAACCAGTAGTAAAAAAATTTGGATTTCACCACTGGGCCTTACTCATGATCACTCATGCCCTAGTCATGTCCCAGTTGGACTATTGTAATGCACTCCACTTCTGGATACATCGAAGAGTATCCAGAAACTTCAGCTTGGGCAAAATGCAGTGACAAAGTCTGTTACATGTGATTCTTGCCGAACACACATTACATCTCTATTCTGCAAGTTACATTGGTTTCCAGTTTGTTTCCAGGTCCAATTCAAAGTAAGGGTTTGACTGTAAAGCTCTATATGGTGGCATAGAAGCAGGTTATTTGAAGGACCCTCTTCCCTCAATTATAACTTGTCATCCCATCAGATCTAGAAAGGGTGAATATATCATTTAGGGATCTATATTTGGTAGCCCTTAGACAATGGACCTTCTTGGCTGTGGCCTCAGCATTATGGAACACTCTCCTCCTGCCCAAGCTTAGGTGACACCATCACTCTTGACTTTCCAAAGATCCTTTTAGACCTGGATGTGTCATCAGGCCTGGGGATGGTAAGCATCTGGAAAATTAAGGAGGAGGCTCTGTTATTATTAACATCTCTTTGTTCAATATTTTTCAGTTGTGTTTTATAATTTTTCTTAATAATAATGAACGGTTATATTTAACTTTGTTGTACGCTGCTCAGAATCGTTCATTTGCTATATAATTATTATTTTTTTTAAAAAATCAATAAATATTCTGCATAATTTTACCATTGAGAATAAGATTTGGATAGATCATTTGCTAAAACACTGCGTACCTATTTTCCTTAAAAATATACTAGTGGCTTGTTCTCAGAGTATCTCATATGTCATATGTACTTTCTGGGTGCTGCACGTGGGTGGATTTTATAATTCCAAGCTGTTATAATTATACACTTGTCAGTGGTAGTAGATTTGCAGCCTCTTCCAAAAGTAATTGGCTGTATGCACACTTTAATTTGATTGAGTTTCACAAATCAGGTATATTAAAATTATTTATCAGGACAAGCAGTTTCTTTGCTTTCTCATTGCTCATCCCACAAGAATCCAAGAATCCTATCTGGCAGCCATACTTCCTGGAACCACAACAGAGCAAAGCATCAGCATCCTGTGTAGGGTGCTGCCAATGACACCAGTATCTGAAACAACCAATTTTCTCTGCACTAGCACTGTACTGTATGAGATTCACAGACAATCTCTCTGCAGCTTTCTCAGATTGGCATTGCCTTCTACAACTTATTTGGTCACTGCAATGACCCACAAAATTAAATCAATGCAATTTTAATGCAAAAGTGTGCCCTTCCCCCCCCCCCCTTTTCTTGTATTGGTGAATATTGGTGAATGTGGCAAGGTATAAGCCAAGGGTGAGCTTTTTAGTTTTTCTGGGTCTGTTGCATTATGAAAGAGAGACGTCTATGGAGGTAATTATAAAATATGCTTGCCCAAATACCGTAGGTGGCAACACCTGGTTGACAGTGGTGGGATTCAAATTTTTTTACTACCGGTTATGTGGGTGTGGCTTTGTGGGCGTAGGTTTGTGGGCATGGCATGGCTTGGTGGGTGTGGCTTGGTGGACGTGGCAGGGGAAGGATACTGTAAAATCTCCATTCCCACCCCACTCCAGGGAAAGGTTACTGCAAAATCCCCATTTCCTCCTGATCAGCTGAGACTCTGGAGGCAGATAATAGGCGGGGTGGAGGACCGTCAGAGGTGGTATTTACCGGTTCTCTGAACTACTCAAAATTTCCACAACCGGTTCTCCAGAACTGGTCAGAACCTGCTGAATAGCACCTCTGCTGGTTGAACATAAAAAGCTAAGTAGAATCAGGCCTGGAAAGTGCTTGAGGAGGAGACAATCAAGTATCACTTATTGTAGGCTACTTGGAGTTGAAAAAATGTCCCAGAAGGAATCAGTGGCTTGCCTTCAAATATAATAAGACATTGGATACTTAGGATATCAAAGGTATTGGACATTGAAGGATGCTTCTAAAACAGCAGATAATTGCTAATTTTGTATGTATGTTCTGTGGAATTGCCACCTTTGTCATTTTTTAATAAATAATTCAAGGTGCTGAACATACCTCCTCCATCTTCCTTTTTTCCCCCCACAGCAACCCTGTTTTCTTTTTTCTTGTAATATTTGTGCCACAGAGATATAGGTACGCACGTACACAATTTTAGGATCTATGCTAAACTGTGTGATTCCTTTTGATCTTGATTTCTGTTATACATTAGGCCAAGAAAGCAGATACCTGTCAAGGAATATTCCAAAACTTCCACACCAGGGTAATTTGCATGACATTTTCAGTAAATTATTTCCATAATTCTGTAATTAGAAATCACAGACATAATTGTTCTTGAGTACCTCTTTTACTCTCTTGTTTGGTGATTATTAATGAACACAAAAAAAGCACTACTATAGAAAAAGAAGAGACCCAATGTGGAAACAGGAGGAGTCAAGGTTGAGAGATTGGAATATCAGATGAAAGAAGCAATGAGGAAATAAAGGAATGAAAAGCTCAAATAAAAGTTGGGAGAGAAAACATGATTGAGTCTAATTTTTCCAGTTACAAGAGAAATAAAACAAAACTGTATGGTATCTTCTCTTATATATTACATACTAGCCTCTCAGAGTTGCCTTGAACTGCGAGATGGGCAACATATACCTTAAATTAAATAAATAATAATAAACAAAAATTTTATTTGTTATTATAACTTCCAAGAGAAAAAAATCTAAGTCTACACATACAGTATAAGACTAATTCTCTGAAAGATTGCTTAAATTACCTGTTTCCTTTTAGTTTGCTCAAATCACAGAATTTATATGGGGGTGGGGGTGGGGGAATGTGGGAAATGTTAACCTTGGCAACAGCTACAAAAGACAGAAGTACTGTCTGGGCAGGAACAGATTTAGAAAGCAAAGTCTTTTCAATTCAAAACATATGCCAATCATAATTGGCAGGATATAACATGAACATATCCTAACATTAAATAAAGTTCAATTACATAAGAAGGCTCAATAATAAAGACAAAATTCACATCAGTTCCTAAAAACTGCATGATTCACATAGCTGCCCATCTCACAAGCAAGTGAGTGACACTGGGTGGTGTCCAACAAAACTAAAACAATAAATATCTAAAATCATGAAAACATTTTAAGAACTTCAAAAACTATAAAAACAGCTGAAACAGGAATAGACAAAGTGATGTTAATAGTAATGGAGTCACCTCAGTAGTTTACCAGTCCCCTTGGGATTCCTAGGCCTGCTCTCATAACCAGATCTCATAACCAAACCTTTGGAGGCCCTTGGAGTGAGGAGGCCATCCTCATCTCAAGGGGAGGGGGAGAGGAGATTCCATAGGGGAGATCACAACAGAAAAGATGACAGAATACATAACACACTCATGAATTCTGGTGGGATGGGCAGATGAAACCAGGGAGAGGCAGTCCTTCAAATAACATAATAGCAATAGCACTTAGACTTCTATACCACTTCCCAGTGCTTTACAGCGCTCTCTAAGTGGTTTATAGAGTCAGCCTATTGTCCCCAACAATCTGAGTCCTCATTTTACCCACCTCGGAAGGATGGAAGGCTGAGTCAACCTTGAGCCTGGTGAGATTCGATCTGCCAAACTGCTGGCAGCCGATGACAGCAGAAGTAGCCTGCAGCACTGCATTCCAACCACTGCACCACCACAGCTCTAAAGCCCTCATCATCCCAATTCATATAGAGCTTTACAAGTAATCTTACATTGGACATACTTGAGGATATCAAAAGCTGCTGAGAGGTCAGGCAAGGCAAGGATAGATGCACGCATGCATCTTCATCATCATCATCAGGCGCTAGACATTATCCAAAATTGTGGCCAATGTTATTCCTGATCCATATCCAGGTCTGAAAAGGTCTGTGTCCCATACCTGATTGAAAAGAATCCAGATAATCTACTTTGTTGTTGTTATACAACCACCTTTTGAATCTACATCAATAAAAAAGGGAGATTGAATACTGGGGGAAAGTTATCCAGTATCAGCCAATGGCCCCTTTAAGAACCAAGGCCTCCTTAAGATATAAAAGAATAACTCCTACATACTCAAAGAAGAATTAACTACCACTCGGACACACTCACACAATATCCTAGGGCTGCTTTCAGAAGCCAACGAGGCATGGATCTAAAGAGCAGGTGATTGAGCTCACAATCCTAAGGACTCTGTCCACTTCTTAAAGTGCAACAGGTTTAAACAGTTCTCAAATAATTAGGCAAGACTGCACTCTAGGCACCTCCTCAGGGCCTGCAACAAGGCCAGTGTCCAACTGGGAAATCTGAGTGATTTTGTCCACTAGATGCTGAGCAAATATTTCCACATGTCCCTGCAAGAGGTTTTTGTGGGTCCCTTTTGCCAAGATGTTGCCTGAAACAGGGTTCCAGGGCAATAATCTGCCGATGCACTAAGAGAAAGAAGTTCTATCACTTTGCTGCACTTACTACAAGGCAAGCCTTAATAGCAGCTGTGACTTGTATTTGCTCAGGTTGAAGTCCCATCAAGACCTTAAATCCCATCACTAACCTGAAGATGCTGAAGCAGGGAGGCTGGTACAACAGCAACAATCTCATTTGATCTCTGATGGCTACAATTGTTATACCACCACTCCTATGCCAGATTCTCAGAGAGTCCTATACTTGAAACCCAGCCAGGCATAACTCTAAAAAGACCTCACTTAGGCCTCACTTAGGTCTTGGTAATATATGTGAGACCAGCCTTCTTTTCCACAATGAAATCATGAATGTGAAAGGTTTTATTACCTAGCATTTAAAATACCATCCAGAAGAAGAATCTTGCTCAGAAATTTGCTTCTGACATTTTTATATAAATCTTCTCATTAACAGAATTCACAGTTAGAGGTTCTACAAGGTGGAATCAAACTCTATATGATATATTTAAAAAGAAAGATTACTCCTCATATATTCTCACTCCTCCTACCAGCCTCTTTGGAGGAAACCCTTGATTGCAAGAAAATTGTTTCTTAACGGCTTTATACAATCAGCATGTAGCACTCCCCAAGAGGATAATTAACGTTCCTTCAGTTCCCTTTGGTAGTTTAGAACTTACAATTGGTCCCAAAGCTTCTGTGTTAACCTTGAAAACAAGTGCAGTTGCCAACAGCATGTTTCTACCGGTGCTATTCTCATTCATTTCTCCCCCCATATTTTTCTTTCAGCAGAGAACTCTCAGTGTAAAAGCTTATCTAACACCTCACTTTGGATAGTATATCTTCTATAGGGCTATTACCTCTGTAACTTTAGCTTTAAAACAACAACAAAACATTCTTCTTTCGCTTACGCCTTCTAATATTGGAGATGGCCTCTCCTGATATGAAATAGAATTGCTGTGGCTTTGTTGTTGTTGTTTAATCATTTGCTTTGAAGATACTTTGCTTACAATGGTATGTGGCAGTGGTGGGTTCTAATCAGTTTTACCACCGGTTTGCATCGCGCACATGGTGGCAATCCACTCTGTTGCTCCTTGCAGCTGATCAAAAAACAAAAGAAATAAAGGTAGGTATAGCACGGGGGTGGGGGGAGAGCTCAACTGACGTTCAGAGTGAACTGGTTCGATCTCCTATGAAGATTTTCACTACCGGCTCCTCCGAACCGGGGAGAACCAGTAGCAACCCACCCGGGAGAACCAGTAGCAACCCACCACTAGTATGTGGTGACTTAGGGCTGGTCATTCTCACTCAGCTCCTCGCTCCATTTCATCAGGTTGTAGTTATGGGGTTTATAAGAGAAAGGAATATTATATATGCCACCTTATTTTGGAGAGAGAGGAAAGGGAGGGAGGGAGGGAGGGAGGCAGGGAGGGAAGGAAGAAAGGAAAGGAAAGGAAAGGAAAGGAAAGGAAAGGAAAGGAAAGGAAAGGAAGGAAGGAAGGAAGGAAGGAAGGAAGGAAGGAAGGAAGGAAGGAAGGAAGGAAGGAAAGAAAGAAAGAAAGAAAGAAAGAAAGAAAGAAAGAAAGAAAGAAAGAAAGAAAGAAAGAAAGAAAGAAAGAAAGAAGCCTTGTCTGCAGTTGGAACTTAAGCAGACCTTGGCCAGGGCTAGAATACTAGGAAACTACCAGGAATATTAGGATTGTAAACAAAGTTAGGTAATCAGAAAATCTTTCCAGAAGGTGGCAGTGGCTAATCACTTCACTCTTATTGCCAAGAAAATTACATAAAATCAAGACTTAAGATTGACTCTAGAGAATATTTTTTTTTAATGATATCAAGGTGGGAAACCAAGGTACTAAATGAAAGTATATATGTTGTGTAATATAGGCAGCCTTGTAAATTGTTCAATTAAGTAAATGTTTCCCTATTATAAATTGCATGCATCTTTCAATATGTAACCGTCCAAATGCACATTTTTTCCCCCTAACATGTTTGCTCTTCTCCATGATGATTGGTTTTGACAGTTAGCGTAAGCAAGCTCCACAGTGCGTGAAAAGAGCACTGACAGTGAGCATAGCTTACTGTTAGTGTCCCCTGAGGTCCTGTAGAACTAAACACCTGAAAGCAAGGAAAACCTTGCCAGAGACAAACTGTCCATTTGCTTCCCCCACCACCACCCTCATAGGAATCAAAAGCAGCAGCTCAGTGACACAGTATGTGTGGCCCTTGAAAAAGGCCCCTCATTCATTTTTTCCCCCTAGCATCTCCTGGAGAGGAAGAAGTGGGGCAGCCATCTGAAACCTTGGAGAGCTACTGTAACCCAAGATAGTCAGAGTAAACACTGCTGGATCAGATTCAGTTGGACTTCATGGAAGGCAGTTGTGGTTTACTTAGTATAAAATAATGGGGAGTCCAAAAAATGGTATAGAAATACCTCGGTATTTTATTTCCCCCCTATGAAGTTTTATGGATCTCTTGATTGTTTTTTTTTAATTGTTTTTTATCACAATAAAAAATACAGAGATCTGCGTCTACCTGTAACACCCTAGTACAGGGGTGAAATCCAGCAGGTTCTGATAGGTTCTGGAGAACTGGTAGCGGAAATTTTGAGCAGTTCGGAAAACTGGCAGATACCACTTCTGGCTGGTCCCAGAGTGGGGTGGGAATGAAGATTTTGCAATATCCTTCCCCCAGGAGTGGGGAAGGAATGGGGATTTTGCAGTATCCTTTTCCTGGAGTGGGATGGGAATGGGTATTTTACAGTATCCATACCCTGGAGTGGGGTGGGAATGGAGATTTTACAGTATCCTTCCCCTGCCATGCCCACCAAGTTATGCCCTCAGAACCAGTGGTAAAAAAAATTGGATTTCATCACTGCCCTGGTAGCAGGTCAGGTTTCGAGGTCGTCTCAAATAAATTGCATTTCAAACAAAGTGATGAAAAAACTCTCATTTATTAAGCACGACATTCTATCTCTGACTCATCGTAGCCAACACTGACTTCCGACCCAAAAACCCTTCCTTTCCTTCCCCCACTCCTCTGCACTCATTGGCCATCTTCCAAGTCACTCTACCCCTAATCTACTGCTCCAGCTCAAAGGAATTTCCCCCTCCCATCCCATCTCCTAGGGGATATTATATCCAGGGAAAATAAGTAGGTGAAAAGTCAACCGTCCCTTTCCAGACGCCTCCGCTTCTCCTTTTTATGTCAGCATTAGAGTAAATGCAGTTTGAAGTGCTGACACCTAAGTTATAGATGTGCCTTACACTATTTAATCTAGTGATATATTTTTCAGTGCCATCCTGCTGGTTTTATATAAACAACTTGAAACACACTTTTGGGACATCTCCAGAAGGATCCACATCCTTTAAGATGTGCTAATAATCAGTTCCAGGAGGGTTGCACCTAACACCTGAGTAGCATGCTAAGAGCAACACCTTTAAAACTGAGCAGAATTATGGATGAAAAGTGAGTGGGGCACCTTTGTTTGTGAAAAAACGTAAAATTAATTCACTTCTTTCACTGGATAGAGATATTTAAAATCTCAGAAGTTGGTTTGAATGAAAAATTAACTACGACAAATTTTGAAAACCCTACAATGAAGATAAGTGTGTTCAAATTTGATCACAAATTACCCATATTAAGTATTTTTTCTAGATTGTTTTCTAGATTAGCTATACACATTGATATACTTAATATATAAGGATGATTTAAAATGGTATGGATGTTTGGCATGTATTCACATGTGTGCTTCCAAGTATTTCTTTTTTTTTTTCTTTTTAATTTGCTTCTAGTTTTGTTCTTGGTTTATCTTTTTTTAAACTCTTCATTTATTTGTTTTGGTTTTTATGTTTTGTTTAATGAAAGAGCAAATATATGATATACAGAAACACATGAATGATTCATTGGTAGTTTATAATCTTATATATCAGAGATGAACGATCGTTCCAGGAATTTCCAATACAGTCAACATGATGTTGTAATGATTGGTGTGACAGTAAAGGAAATTATTAAATAATATGTCCAATAATATTAAACATAACTAACTGTATTATTGCAATATATATTGATGGTTAATAATAATACAGTTAATGTAACTTTTGTCTTATAACACAAACATTGCTGGTTTACCAACAGAAAATTGTTTAAGAATCAGTTTGATGTGGTAATTAAGGTGAAACTGGGATGTTCTGAGTTCTAGGACTTCCTTAGGCATGAATGTTGGCTGGGTGAATCCTGGCCAGTTGCTTTCTGTCTCTCAACCTAGTCCACTTCACAAGGTGGTTAGTGTGGTGGTGGGGGAAATGGGAGGAGGAGTATTATATAAGCTGTCTTGACTTGGGTGAAAGAAAGGTGAAACAAAAATATATTAATTTAAAATTTGATCCACTGTCATCTATTTTGTTCATCTGGCTTTGGCTTCTTTGGGGTAAGTGCCACGTGTAGGATAGGTTTTCCATCCACCCAGATTTTTCTCAGGCATATCCTATCCAACATCTGGCAAAATATCCAAATTTCAGAGGCTGGCTGGATCATGCCAGTGTAAGTGGCAGCATTGCAGTTTCTAGAAAGATATTATAAGTAGAGGGTAGGCAGAGGGAAGCAAAAAAAGCCCTTTTCCAGAGGATGAAAAAGGGTGAGAAAGGTTTGAATTATTGATAGGGGAATCCAGAGGAAAAGTAATTGTAGGATGGAAGAGGAGTCCCATTATAAAGGAAGACATATGGCATGTCTCCATCCATTGACTTATTGCTGCCATGGTTGATGGCGTTTTAGAACATCATCCCATAGTTTCTCCCCCTCTTTTTCCTTATCCTGGTTAGAATCAGTTATAGATTCCTGTAACCCAAAACCATGCTGGCTGGCAGTTTGACCAAGTTGTGGTCAAACCCATTTTGGAGGATGCCAAAAAAGGGAAGTGTTTCTGATGCAGGGAGAAATGGAAGGAAAGCCCATTCCCTACGAAGAGAAGACAGAGCCACATTTGAGCTTGCCTGTTTTGAAACGAACTCAGACACTAGACAACACAGAAAATGCTGCATGGAGTTAATGTGTCTGCCATCTTCACTTTTTTGACTGCGCTTCTCTTTCTTGCTAACGCTTTGTTTTGTTGACTCTTTCCTTTAATCCTTGAGAGACAGAATATCTGCTGGAATGGAAATGTGTAAATAAATAAATGCTGCACGTCATGCTAAATTCGTCTACAAACATCTTTAGCCAAAGCAACAAAGTCTGGTAAAATGACTTGATGGATTGATTTCTAAAATATAATTATGGTCGATTCTGGGTTGTAATATTTCTTTTAAAAACACAGTTTTTGTTTCTGGCATCAAATAAATTGACTTCGCATCATGTTGCATGAAGCAATAGCCAATGCAAAAGCACCTCCTAAAATTAGTTTCTTGCATATGGTGATAAAATAAAAGCTAGAAATTATTGGAAGATGTGAGTGTTGATTACAGTGTGAATTAATCTGTACTGTGTTGGAAGAGAAAACAGTTTTATGAAGAAGGAAAATAACTCCCTCAACGATAGAACCTAAGTAGACTGGACAGTCTAAAATGCATAACAATAATACTCTTTTTTGATATTTGGAAAAGTGTAAGAGTTTACTATTATTGTAAATATTTTTATGCAAGGACAAGCTATCTTGTAGAGTGAACATAATACCTGAGTGTCTTCCTTGTTGATTTGTAAAGACCTGGAGGAAAAGCACAATACTAGAAAAATCAACTGCATTTGTATAGAGATCAAGTGAATTGCACCTGGTATATTGTCTTTGCCATGCTGTTGTCAGTGAATATTGAATAAAATATTCTTTATTGGCCAAGTGGGATTGGACACACAAGGAGTTTGTCCCTGGTGCATAAGCTCTCAGTGTACATACGAACAACAAAGTAATATAATCATAAGATACCAATGGGAGAAGGTAATAGGAAAGATTAAAAGATGATAATTATTGTCTTATGTTTAAGGATAATACTTATGAGATATTATCATAATACTTATGATACATAAAACTGAATACTTATGAATACTCTGCAACTGAATATCCATTTAAATCAGGCTGCGCTCATGCCAGTTGTTCTCCCTGGCATAGTTTTCTTTCACATTTTCATCATTCACCATCTTGTTCATAAAGCTCAGAAGGAGCACAGAATTAAATCGAAGGAAAGGATTTTAGCTCAAGTTTGCCTACAAATAAGCAAGCCAATGAACCTAAAGCTAGCATATTGTTATGATCATCTAAACATCTTATTCAAAAGAAGATGATTCATAATTAGCCTGAACTTACTGTGATACTAGTAGTATTATACTTTAGTAAAGCCTTCTAATCTGTCACTTAGGACTGCCATATTTTAAGATCAGCAAAGAGCACAACAGGGTAATTAGTTCACATCGGTACATGGTATGTGCATAACAGTTGGTTTTGTGAAGCACTTTTCTATCATCATGTGTTTAATGATGCAGAAGCATCAGGATTAAAATTTAAAATATAAAATAAGATTGAAATATCTTGCCCAAAAACTAACAACATTAATTGCATTCTGTTGTGCTGCCATGAGATCTTCAAGTGGTCACTGATTAGGGCACCAAGGCAGAGGTGAAATCCAGCAGGTTCTGACAGGTTCTGGAGAATTGGTAGCGGAAATTTTGAATAGTTCAGAGAACCGGCAAATGCCGCCTCTGGCTGGCCCCAGAGTGGGGTGGAAATGGAGATTTTGCAATATCTTTCCCCCAGGAGTGGGGAGGGAATGGGGATTTTGCAGTATCCTTCCCCTGCCACACCCACCAAGTCACACCCACCAAGCCACACCCACAGAACCAGTAGTAAAAAAAATTGAATTTCACCACTGCACCAAGGGCATGTATATATATGTGTTGTTGTCTGCATGTCACCACAATCGCAAAGGACAGAAACCACTTTTTTAAAAAATATATTTATAAATAAAGCCACTTTATTTATATCAGAAGCCATAAATAAACCTTAAAGCATTATTTATGGAAGTATTTATTATTATCTTGGTCTTTTCTTAGGTATTCCAGATCTAGACTGCAAAAATCCACAAGTCTACTAGATAGCAGAAAACTAACTCTCTGCTTCTATCTAGTAATCCTATACGGTATGACTCTTCACTCTCAGAATTACGTGTAAAGTAATCTCTACTTATACTCTAAAATATTCTAGCAACCCATATCCATACAATATGAAGTAAAATTCACAAGAAATAGGCAATCATGCATCCGCTCAAAAATAAGTCTATTGAGTTCCATGAAACATATTCTCAGGTTAGCATGTAAATTGGGAGTTGACACTTAACTATTTACGGATATTTTGGAATATGTTGCTGACTGTCCCTTGATGTTGACTGATTGATGCTGATTGATGCTGATGGGAATTGAAACACAAAATGCCTGAGATCCCAGGTTGCCCGCCCAATTCAAAAGCACAGAACTTTAAAGGTGCATTCCTGCAGTGCTCAGTTTATTATATGCTAGAGTGCTCTAGTCCACAATTATCCAGCTGATTTATGCAAAATGTTTTAAAATTGCATTGGTAGAGAAGAAAGAGGCAAATGGTTTCAGAGGTATCTGAAAATGGACACTGGAAATTCGGTAATTGTAAGGCAACATAAAGATTCGCACAGAGAAAGATATCAGTATCAGTACAGCAATAATGAGGTTACATTAGAAAGATCAGATGTGAGAATGGAGAAAAAAGCTAACTGCCAATTGAACGCCGTATTGGGTTTTGAGCTAGTAAGTGAAAGGAGGAACAGCTCCATTTCTCTGGCAGATAACAGCAAAAGTTCAACAGCTGAATGCCAATCTCATCAATGAATCCAACAGCTGTTCCTTGGGCCATAATTGACTCTGTTGACTCGCAGTGGGAGTAGTTAAGGTCACTGCAGAAGAAGCTGAAATAAAAATCTGAAAAGCTTTTGATAGCTCTTTTGGTCTTTCTTAGCCAACTTCCAATCAAAGTAGATAGTGACACTGCTAAAGTTTAGTGAAACTGTATCTGGCTTTGGACTTTGAAATACTTATCACAGTTACCTGAAACCAACAAATGTTAAAGATATATTCAACTGATCCCCAGGGTCAGTTCTAGCCCACCTGTCTCTGTTATTACAAAGTGCTTCTAAGACTCTTTCTCTTCTATTTGTTCCCCTCCTTTTCCCCGTCTGGTATTCTTGGACTTGGCCATTGCCTGCTTTGACTATAAAAAGTAAAGGTAAAAGTTCCCCTCGCGCATATGTGCTAGTTGTTCCCGACTCTAGGGGGCAGTGCTCATCTCCATTTCAAAGCTGAAGAGCCAGCGCTGTCTGAAGATGTCTCTGTGGTCATGTGGCCAGCATGACTCAATGCCAAAGGCGCACGGAAGACTGTTACCTTCCCACCAAAGGTGGTCTCTATTTTTCTACTTGCATTTTTTATGTGTTTTTGAACTGCTAGGTTGGCAAAAGCTGGGACAAGTAATGGGAGCTCACCCCGTTACATGGCACTAAGGATTGGAACTGCTGAACAGCCAACCTTTCGATTGACAAGCCCAGCATCTTACCCACTAAGCCACCGCAGCAAATCAATTCTTTTCCTGTACTGATTCCTTTCATCTGAATCTCCTAATGGCCGCAAACAGGCTAGTTACAATGGCCTTTCGCATTGGCCATTACGTCCTTTGCTTTTGGTTTAGTGTGTGGTTTGGAAAACCAGGGCTTATTGCTTAGGGTTACATATGAACCCAATCATTATGGCAGCCACAAGCCATACAACACAAGGAAAACTTAACTGCAGTTTTACAAATGCGGCCACATGCTTCTGAAAGAAAAATAAGTATATTTCAAAAAACGTCTTTTGAACAGCTAGCCGATGTGACACTTGGAAAGAGCACTGCAGGGATGGCATGACTAGCAATTAAATAGCTAAAGCTGCAGCAGCAAAGTATACTGTGATTCCTTGGCAGGAAGAATATGCTGCAGATACTTAACAAGAAGGACAGATGGGAGTGCAAGGGTGCCACACTGCACTATGGAAGTTTCCTGCATCCCAGTTGCTTGATGGAGACGTTTGCCCACATTTTTTCACCAGCTCTACCTATTTGGAGCCAATTCTTGCAGATGCAATCCAAAGCTGTTTAAAAATGGAAAGATGACGCACCCACCATGAATGTACTATACCATATCAAACTAAGAACTGATCTATACTAGAACATGTGGATTGTCTTTTATTTGTTTGTGATTTTCTCCCTTGCCAGCCCATCAATTAAACCAAAGACTTTTTCCCTAAATATGATGCTATTTAATCTTCCTTTGCTGCTGGTCGTTGATGGGAGTGACCTAATTGGTGGTGTTCACTGGGTGTGGTCAAAAAAGATAAGATATTGGCCATGATGGAGAGAGAGAGAGAGAGAGAGAGGGAGGGAGGGAGGGAGGGAGGGAGGGAGGGAGGGAGGAGAGAGGGGGGGGCAAATGTCTGTTTTGACTGGACTGTTTTTGTTTTGTTTTGTTCAATTATTATTCTTAGTATACTTCATATTAACCATTCTTAATGCATCTCCTGCATTTTATGTTTGCTCTAAGCTGGAGTCATACCCATGGTTAAAATTAAAATACTTTTGATGGCTCATCCATTGTGCTGAATATGCTTTATTTAACTGTTGTTTATCGAATAAATAATTCAATAAAATAATGACATTCAATAAAATAATAAGTCGTAAACTCGGGGTAAAATCCAGCAGGTTCTGACAGGTTCTGGAGAACTGGTAGCGGAAATTTTGAGTAGTTTGGAGAACCGGCAAATACCACCTCTGGCTGGCCTCAGAGTGGGGTGGGAATGAGGATTTTGCAGTATCCTTCCCCTGCCACACCACCAAGCCACACCACAGCCACCAAGCTATACCATGCCCACCAAGTCACGCCCACAGAACCAGTAGTAAAAAAATTTGGATTTCACCACTGTGTAAACTGATTTACAAGCCATAGCAATTGTATTCATTCAGTAGACTTCATTAAAGCAACAGCCTGACTCTGTGAACCCAGGCTGAATTTCCCTCAGCATAATACCTGGACCAAATATGTAATATTACTGATTCAAAATAGCCATTTTCTAAATAAATACAATGGAATTTACACTTTGATCTTCCACTTTTATGCAGAAATAAATTCCTTAGAATTCTGTAGAGCGGATTCCATTCAAGTAAGTTTTCCCAGGATTGCTGTGCCTCTATCCCCCTTAAAAAATTTGAAGTAATTAAAATGTCTCGTTTAATATCTACAGTAAATTGGCCCTTTATTCTGGCTCATTGGGAGACAGATTGGTTTCTATTGTTTCTGCATGACCTTGTGGCTGTTGTAGTTGCAATGGATAGGATATGTCAGGCAAACATTAGTTACTCTGGACCTTTGAAAATGTTATCAATGACATTGGAAGCCTAAAATTAGTTAATAAGTTATTCAACATTATGGAAAAAGAAAAAGGGGGAGCATAACTAAATTTATGAATGTAGACAGGAAAGATGATTGAAGGACTGGTCATTTTCTGCCATGTTTAAACTTTGTAGGAAAAATATACCACATTTGCCATGGTATAGAAATCTTTAGCAGTGCAACACACATTTCAGTGCAGTGCAAAGCTTCAGCTTGAACCTTTGATCTGAAAGTCTAAATCAGATATCTGACCTTCAGATTGAAAAATGTAGAATCTGAAAAATGTAGAATCTGAGAAACAAATGTATTAAATATTTGTTGATTGAAAGAAAATGTTATGAAAAAAGCAAATAATCTGTGGGATGTGAAAGTATGTGCACCAATGATGCTATACTGTTGTATGAAAACCAAATGACTTGCAATAGATATTAGATAAATTATATGATGCAACAAGGAATACAACTCTAAACATTAAAATAACAGGATCCCAGTTACTTTTATTTGAATGGGAGAAAAAATGGAAATGTTTGCAAATTAGCTATCAATATAGAATATAGAAATATAGAATATAGAAATATAGAATATAGAAAAATAGAGCAAGTATATGAATACATGTGGTTTAGGAAGAGTGTGGGAAGAATGAATGAAACATAAAGAAAGAAAAGTGAACTGGCTGAAGGATAAGGAAAAGTTATGGATGGATAGAGTGGATCAGATCCTCAGAAAGAGAGAAGAGAAAAGTTTAACGAGACAATGTATGAAACTGGTGGATGGTAGAAGCAAAGATGGTTTGCAGATATAAAAAGATATAGAAAGTCATAGTAAAATGGTGTTGGTACTGTCTCTTCTTCTGATATCGTACTTTTCATTTTTTAAATTCTTTTAAAATTAACTGAACTTTATTTCTGCATTTTACATAATGCTGTTTATCCTAAAACAAAATAGTGTGATCGATATAAATGTATGTATCAATGGTGAAATCCAAATTTTTTTACTACCGGTTCTGTGGGAGTGGCTTGGTCAGCGTGGTGTGGCTTGGTGGGTGTGGCTTGGCGGGCATGGCAGGGAAAGGATACTGCAAAATCTCCATTCCCACCCCACTCCAGGGGAGGGATACTGCAAAATCTCCATTCCCACCCCACTCTGGGGCCAGCTAGAGGTGGCATTTGCCAGTTTTCCAAACTACTCAAAATTTCCACTACCGATTCTGCAGAACCTGCTGGATTTCACCCCTGGTATGTATGTATAATCAGTAGGTGATCTGAATTCTTGATTCAAATCATCAAGTCAACCTGATACATAAAATCAATTAATCTGGGGGGGGGGGAGGAGGCAGAGAGAAAGGGATATAGTTGTTGTTGATTTACATACCTCTATGGCATTTGTCGTATTTCGGGATTATTGTAAGGAAATGTTTGTAGAAAATAGCACGAGATGAGGAGCTTTGTTGCTCATCACTAATTATGCATCTTTAATATTTTAGTTACCTAGCAAAGGTCTATAAAAGAACAGCTATTTGAAATGCATGAGGAATCAACATTTCCTACCCACAAATAGGATCAATTATTCAATAAATTATTAGCATTTGGATTAACGTTGAAATATTCAGAAACATTATTACACCCAGATGAATGAGTTGACACATGTCAGAATCCCTCACCATAGCATAATTTTCAGATGTGCGTGCTGCTTATGAAACTGAATGCATTAATGAAAATACACACAAAAATATGTACATTAGACTATACATTAGACAATACAATACTGTATTGTATACTGGCAAGTTTCAAAAATGTACAGACTAGGACTTACAAGCAGGAAAAAGAGCACAGAAATCCATGCATATCCATAATACTTTTGGGGTCAAAATTCGTTAAAATCAAGGACAAGTGAAATTTTCATCAAATCATAACGGAGTTCTCTACTGAAAAGAATATTTTAATTTAGATAAGACAGAATCATGTATTTCTTATTCCAACGACCATTATAAAAAACAGCATTGACTTTAAAAATAACAATAAAAATCCAGATACAACACAAATCACTTGGTTTGTCGAAAACAAGCAAACCATTTGGACTAAATCTAAGATTTAATTACATATATAAATAGCGAACAAAGAATGGCCTTCTAAAGACAGCAGTGAAGTCTTTAGACATTAAGATAGCAACATTTTTATTTCTCTACAATGTATAATAAATTGCAATCTGAAATATTAAATGATCAGTTTAAGCTCATTTGCAATTGAGGACAAAATGGCATAGTGCCTGGCTAGCTAATACATCTTTTTAAAAAGCCACCTTACTTTATCAAATTGTCCTCAATTACAGGAACTGCATAACTTCTGGGAGGAAACAGATATCAGGACACAGCTGCTATTA
Organism: Masticophis lateralis; assembly: GCA_030761175.1. NCBI lineage: Eukaryota > Metazoa > Chordata > Lepidosauria > Squamata > Colubridae > Masticophis > Masticophis lateralis. The sequence continues at coordinate 195,347,978 of JAUDYJ010000001.1, read as the reverse complement.
ACATCACTAACCGCTGATAAGATTGCAGGATTTATCTCAGGTTTTGGGGGCAAGCAAGCACACAACTGTTTAGTGATCCTGCCAGTGAATAATAATAATAATAAAAAAAACACTCATCAGATGGGATCAGATCTGTTTAGAATCTTAACACTAGAAAATCTTCTGTCAGTTTGCAACACAAAACAGCTATGCCCTACCATTCAAGCAATTATGCATCACTAACCTAGATGCAGAGATGGTTTCTGTGTCTTTAAAACCTATATTTTACAATAATGAGCATTTACCATGAATTTTAAAAAGACAGAATACCTCAAGACCAGGGATGGGTTCTACTTACCTTTACTACCAGTTCGCAGCGAGGCCGCACGCTCTTCTGTGCATGCGCAGAAGCGTTTTGGTGACGTCGGGGTCAGTGGGCGGAGCCTCCCGCTGGTTTTACTACCAGTTCTATAGAACTGGTGCAAACTGGGGGCAACCCACCACTGCTCAAGACTGGGGAAAAGCAAGGTAAACTGCTGAATTTAATAACATTGGCCAATATGTTTTGTATAAACTACACTCACTCTTGTCAAAGAGTAATTAAGCAGACCTTGCTCAAGGGAACTTTTGTTTACAGTTCATTTCCTCAATGGACATAAACTCCCTTTATGAATTAACTCTTTATTTTTAAATCTTGTAACATATTCAGAAGAAAGATGAGTTAAATTTAAATTTCCAATACGGGGGAAAAAAAGATTAGACAGAAAAAATAATCAGAAAATCTAAACAAGCCTACGTGTTAAAGACACATTATTGATATTGGGTACTAACCACTTGCAGAAGTTCAATTCTGACTGGTTCACGGTTGACTCAGGCTTCCATCCTTCCAAAGTTGATAAAATGAGGACCCAGATTGTTGGAGGCAATACCCTGACTCTGTAAACCACTTAGAGAGGGATGCAAAGAGCTATGGAGTGGTATATAAGTCTAAATGCTATTGCTGTTAAGGGAAATACAATTTCACCCACAGAAAAATCTACATGATCCGGCTGCCCATTGTTTGATTTACAACCAATCTCATAAATTGTTCATAAAAGCAATTTATTGCTTTTATTCGGATCTGTGGTTAAATACTTTCCAAGTTTTAAAAACCCATACATTTAAGGTACCTTCTGGAAACATGTACATAGACACACACAAATCCAGGAAATAATTCAAGCTCCCAACAGAGGCCCTTGAAAAGCTAAAACAAACAGTAACTCCCAGTAGATGGCCACTCGAGGCAGAAATAGATATTTTATTGTAAAGATTCTGACAGTCTGTGTGTCTTCTTCTCTAGTTTAAGAGCTTCTCTTCAATCCTCCAAGGTATGGGAAGAATTCAGCGACAATATTTTACACAAAATAGTGCATTGTGCTGATTCAAGACAATCTAGCTGAAGTAATATTAGCAATGTAAGTATTGATGTTTGTAAAAGCTGATTATAGAGTATAGAAGCTGATTATTGAACCTGGACATAACAAAAAATGTTTTGTTAAGTAACTGTTCACAAAGCACAGTTGTCAAGTACCCAGTGAGCTCTGGTAATTTTTGAAAATGGAAAGCAAAAGGGATAAACCTTTGGCTTTGAAAGCTCAGGAATAATAGGACAGCAACCAGCAATAAAGAGAAGTATTGTAGTTAAAAATGTGGACGCGCAGTACACACATACTGTACATATATAAGAAACAGGAGAAGAGAAGGGAAAAGAAGCAAGGAGAAAAAGAGAGAAATGAGTTTTCTTTTGTTCATATTTTTAGGAAAAGTGAAAACCATAATGTCTATGGAGATTCACAGTCATTCAGGTCATAGCTGTTCCAAAGATAATTTTTCAAGAGGTAACTGGACTTCCTGGTTTTTGTTTGAAAATGTTTCGCTTCTCATTCAAGAAGAGCTGAAAAAGTTTCTAGAATGAGAAGCAAAACATTTTCAAAGAACAAGAAAGTCCAATTGCCTTTTGAAAAAACACCTTTGGGATGAAAACCATAATAAACGTTATTCTACCTCTTTATATATATGTGACCCAACTATATAACTCATAATTCCTACACACAAAACTTTTATCTAATAAATTATTTGTTTAATTTGCTAAATTAATATCGGATTATTCTGCAGATGGATGCATGACTGGGAGACTTGAAAGACCAGGTTAGGGACAAATGATCAAGGAGAAAATCTATTTGTAGATTGCAGATTGTAGATTGTAGAAGAGTAGACACTGACATTGATGGCACCTAATCAATCAATCAATCAATCAATCAATATTATCTAGGTGATTAAGGCAGCTCATATAAGAGAACTCCCTTTGTTTTATCCCAAGTAAGTAGTTTTCTCTTACAAAGTGCCAAAGAAAAAGGAAGTCTTGGCTTGCCTTGGATTGTATTGCAAAGACTGTTGTTTGGCATGGTTAAAAAGAATGGAAAAACTCAAGGTTGTTAGATCTTGAAGGTTTTGATTTGAGATTTGGGTGGCATGCTTATTTATGGTATAAGGTCAAGGTTAACCCTGATTTTGAATATCATTCTATTAGGCAATTGATTAGGCATGTAAGGTGGAAGTACAAAAGAAGGTTGGCTGATAAGATAGCTTTATGGTTATCACCATATAAAGCTGTATGTAGAAAGGAGATGTTAGTAGAACTTAATGACATATCATGACTTGTTGATATTTGAAGAAGAGGCACTCAAGAAAACAATTAGTAAGTGTGGGATTTCATTGTGGTTGGTTTATAGAATTTTCAAAATATTTCAACTTGATTTAAAAAGGGTGTTTGGTTTTTTTTTTTGCCGGAGATAAATCTGAATTGGACTTGAACTCATGTTCTGGAGATGACCACTAGATCACCAAAGTTTATAAAATGTTACTTAAGATGAATCTGGAAGATGAATACGTTGAAGATTTTATGGTAAAATGGATGATAACATAGTAACGATAATGCAGAAAATACTCAAAATGCAAATACTAATGAGACCTGAAGCCTTTCTTCTAGGTGTTCGAAGCCATTTCTGGATTTTCTGCATGTTAAATACAATAATAGACTGTTAACAGAGGGCTTTAGAGACTAGTTTTGTTCTTGGGGTTATCTATTAACTGATTTTTTAAAGTGAATAGATGGTAGGTTAACTTGATGGATAGATAATAGATTTCTACATCGGTAACTTTTTTTAATGTAACATAAAATGTTTGGTAAATATAGATGGGAAAGTTTATAACTATTTGTAGACCTGTTGTGCAGTGAGGGAAGATATCAGTAATTTGAGATATATTTTTCAGCACTCAATCAAGGTGGATATTTTATGCTTAATATTGATGATATGTTTGTTGTTTATTATTTCTGTACACACATTTTTATTACTTTTTGTTGTTGTTTTGTAGTTGTTTTTTTCTTTCTATTTTCTATTTTAATTTTGGAGACAAACAAATATTTTTTAAAAAAAACAGTAAGTAGTTTGGGATGAAGGAGATCAAAGTCACCTGGGAAATTTCCATGGCTGAAAGTGGATTTGAACTGACTCTCCTCCCTCTTTATCCAACACCTTAACCATGATGAACAGTATATACAAGTTATACAGCAGTGGCACATGTCTAGTGTAGTCTATTTGCATACTCAAAAGATGCCATCTGGTGGGCATGAACCACCACAGGCTAGCTGCCCTTATATTGAAGCCCAAACTGTGAGTTGTGTTCCAATGAAAACAGAGAGGATAAGGCTTATCTATCAGAAATCATCTTGGTGGCTATATGCTGTCTCCAGAATCAAAAACAGTATGTCTTTAATAACAGTTGCTATGGAACGATAGGAGAAGAGAGTTATTGCCCTCATATTTGCTTTGTGAGTTTCCCTGATGCATCTGCTTTGGCTGCTGTAGGACAGAGCAATTGTTTTATAACAGTTTGGATCTGATCCAGCAGAACGGCTGTGATGTACTTATGTCGAACTCATAAGAATTTTAAGAGGCGAAGTTCAACATATTTGGATTCTACATGGACACGCATCTCTTGACAAAGTCCATCCTTTGGGAAGCATATAAATTGGATTTTTCAATGATCCAAGCTTTTCCAGCTATATGTTCCAATTAAAGCAATAAACAATCAGCCCATTGTAACACCCTTTATTTTGCATACTATAGGGTGTTGGGATATATATACACTGCTCAAAAAAATAAAGGGAACACAAGCAGAAGACTTCCGAGATCTGAATGAATAAAATAGCCTTATTAAATACTTTGTTCGCTACATACAGTAGTTTGTGTTCCCTTTAGTTGTTTGAGCAGTTGTTCTTTACTGTATGTAAAGAACAAAGTATTTAATAAGGCTATTTCATTCATTCAGATCTCGGATGTCTTCTGCTTGTGTTCCCTTTATTTTTTTGAGCAGTATATTTTCCCAAGATTACGTTATGTTTCTATTGCCTTCAATGGAACTTGTCACAGAAGAAACCAAGGGAAAGATAGTCCATGACTCTTCTCTTTTCAGAAGAATAGAATGGAGATGAAGAAAGATGGCATAATCTACATTTCATTAAAATACCAAGTCAAAGGATGCTTTGCAATGGGTTCATAGAGACACCAATCCAAAAATAATCTATGGCTTTTTCCTTTACTTTTTTTTAACCTATTATATATGCAATTTTTATTTAATCTTAATTTTTAATGTTTTATTTTATTTTGTGGTAAGAAAAGATAGAAAACGTGATATAAAAACATGGGAGAGTTATAAATATATTACTGTATTGCTTTGACTTTTCATAACATTCTGTGAATGAGAAAAGGCAATTACTTAATGAGAAACTCTTGAACTCCTCAAACATATATTTGCTTTCCATTGGTACAAGGTGTCTCAGCCTATAATAGTCAGCATTTAAAAATCCATCTCAAACCCAATTTCAGAGCTGAGAATGGAATTCCAAATATGCAAAGTATCACAGAATCTTTTGATTTATGCTTTGCAACAATGTATGTAAATGAGCTATTGATAGTTATAGCTTTAGGACTTCCTCTAACTAACAAACCATAGTTGGATTCATAGCTGTGATTCTCCAGACTTGATAGTTCCACTGAAAAATAGTTTGTGCAAGGTGATACGGAATGAGATTTGATCTGAAGTTATACTCAAGTACAGATTATCACAGTGATTCTCAAACATTTTGATTCTCACACCTTTATATTCTTAAAAACAATAGAGGATCCCAAAGAGCCTTGCTTTATGTGGGTTTCATCTACTGTTATTTGTTACCTTAAAAATTCAACCTGATAAATTTTAAAACATTTATTTGTTTGATTTGGCTAGACCCCTTAAAAGGGTTTGGGGGACTCACAGGGATCCCCAGACCACATTATGAAAATCACTGCTTTATGGAAATTAACATGTGCATGAAAAAAATTGTTTTCATTTGTACTCATAAACCATCCACTATTGGGTAGATAGCACAAAAATGTATGATGTTCTTCGTCATGAGGTTTTCTTGAGGTAAAACATCTCAATTTCCACTTTCCTTATGCACCTCCTCTTTTCCATACTGAAAAGAACGCTGCCACTTCTGCATATTTTCCAATCTCCCCCATCTCAAAAAAGTTAGTTTGGTCCTTTGTCCAACATCTCCAGTTTGCTCTGATTTTGTTCTATGCTTCTACTTTGTGCCTATGAGCCTGAGTCATGGAAAGTCATTTTTTCCTGAATGTGTGACTTCAGTATTGTCTTCCCCATCCAGCTCCATCAAAAAAACACTTGGAAAGCCTGCTTTAACAGAATCCATGAAGTAACTTTTGAGATTAGCGGAAGGAGGGAAGGAAGGAAGGAGGGAGGGAGGGAAGGAGGGAGTTTTACAGTATATGTAGTTCAAGGATTAAATGCTGTGCCCAAGTTCATTTAGTTTCTTCTAGCAAGATTACTGCTTTTAGCCTTATAGATCCAACACCAAGATACGGTGGACTAGTTCTGCTGGGGAAATGATCACATCTCATTGATCAAAAGGCTTAACTTTGAAAATACGTGCTACATGCTTTATTCTCCATTATCCACTTTAAGCACAGTAAAAAACAAACAAAAAACCCCAGCTTTCCGATGCAATATTTTCTCTTGCTTATCTTACTGAAGAGAAGACATTACTGATTATTGCTCTTTCATTTGAAATGCTCTGCCCAGAAATGCATTAGTCGTGTTTTCAAAATGACAGTTCTTGTTTGTTTGTTTTTTCCCCTGAGAAAGAAAGGCTCAAATAAAGAGAAAAGGCAGGATACTCACATCCCTTTCAGGCGTTGCCACATTTTCTCTGTATGGCCTCCTATTGGATACTTCAGAGGAGTGCTGTCCATTTTCTGAGTTCCCTCTGGATCTGTGGAGCCCATGGTCCAAGCTGTCCCACAACAACTGAATTCAAGTTAGGCTCAGCAGCGGGACGGGAAAGGCTCCTTCCACCCAGCACACATGCCAGAAGATCTGTACATGTTAGATGGCCGCTCCGTTTATCTCTCTCTTGACACCTAATCAGAATTGCAGGGCAGAGAAGCACTTCTACCTTAGTTGCCTCTTCAGCTGGCCAGCCGAATTACCAGCCCCAAATGCAGGCAGCCCTTCTGATCTCCCCAATTATTAATCCACTGAGGCAAGAAAGGTACCACTAGCCAACCACGGAAGGTCTTCCTCCCACCCTCCGCCATGCACACACACACTTCCCACTACTTGCCTTTGCTACAGACTAACTGCCAGAGTCCTGTGCACTGGAACACGCCGTTGGCTGTTTGAGTCTGTTTTTCAAAATCTACCGGAATCTTTTGGCCATCACAAAAGAACTGCAATTGCTTAGTCGGTCCAGGAGAGAGATGGATGCCTGCACTCTGCTGTTCATGAAGCAAGGATGCAATCAGGAAGCAGGTGGCAAAAGCCAATCTCAAACTTGAGCCCGCCCTCTGAAAAGGAACATCTGCCTGGTGCCGTATGTATGCCTTTTCAAGTTGACTCTGAATTGCTTTGCGGAGGGCAGAAGTAGCACCAATGTGCTGAATGAATAGACGGAGCGTGAGCCAGCTTGGCAGCCGCGTACTCATCCCCTGCACAAAGGAAATTAGAGCTCTACAGGTTTCCACTGAAGGAGCATGCTCTAATTGCGACTATTCACCTTCTCCTAGCAACTCGGCACAGTAGGCAACTGTCAGATTAACTAGCTGAAAAACACAGCCACTGCCACACAGCCTGGTCCCTGACTCCTTCAGGATAACAGTGTGCCTGGTTTCAGAGAGGGAGAGAGACAGGGAGAGAGAGGGCATGCTGAAAACCGCAGGGCTGGCCAAAGGGGATGGTAACATTAAGTGTGCAAACAAAAAAGCAATCTACAGAGAGAGGTAATTGGTCTGCCAGTCCTGAAGGCAAGTGCTGATTCAGCCTTGACGTCAACCCTAGAATTTCAGCTCCGCAGCCAAAGATGAAGTTTCTGAAAGAGGGGAAGTGTATATGTCTGCTCTCTCGTGCTTTCTTTCCTGAGATACTAGCTGGATTTCAGAATCAGACCAGCAGTTGGCCTTGACTTTAAATAAATACTATGCTAGTACCTTAAAGCATAACAAGAGAAGGCATGCTTTGCAGCACAAACAGCTTCAAAGGTAGATTCTTGGGGGCGGGGGAGAGAAGGTTGTTTGTTTGCTTGAAACTTCAATTGCTACAACCTATTTTGGGGATGGCATGATGTTTTCATGTAATCAAAATGCTTTCACAAATTAAAATGCTGTGCATCATTGTGGTTATAATTTCTATAGCACACGGACAGAGAACCAGCTGAATGTTTTATTATGATTATTATTACTCTGTAGATTGCTCCTGTGGAAAACAAAACATCAGGCTAGGCAGGCAATTGATCCAGCAATATTTTTCTCGTTATTTTTCAAATAGCAAGTACTTCTCTTGCAGGATCACTAAGAGGCCTATCAATTAAGCCCATATAATTGTCTCCCTACCATAACAGGGTGGGGGGGAGAGACAGGACTGTGAAGGGTCTGATTGAGATTCAAATTCAGGAATGATTTACACAGCAAACACTGTTGACGTTATAATATACACTCGCTTTCCTCATACGGCAGACATGTGGCGTATTAAAGATGAAACCTTTTTAAATTTCATAACTATTATACTATAACCAATAGACAGCAAAGACGTCCTGGATCATACCTGTATTTTATAGCGCTAATGTTGATTTTATGGTTTAGATTTTGATTTTATGCCTTACTCCTTACCATTTCATATAAATTGTGAGTCTGCATTTCCTTTGCGATCATCATTTATGGGACCTAAAAGTTTACACTAGCAATAATGTTTATTTTTTATTCTTAAAATATTTCTAGCCTGCCTATCATGCGATATATCCTCAGTTAGTGTGTAAAGCATTAAAACATACTGAACACAGCAGGATTAATGGAAGGAGGGAGGGAGGGAGAAAGGAAGGAAAATATACACATGCTCTAGTGGTAGGTTGCTACCAGTTCGCCCTGGATCAGGTGAACTGGCAGCGGCGGTGGCAGGAGGCTCTGCCCACCTGCCCAGACCCTTCTGTGCATGCACAGAAGTGTCACGCTCGCGCACGCCCATGCACAAGAAAGCCGGTAGAAAACTAAGTTGAAACCCACTATTGACATGCTCTCTTTGTTCCAAAAGCCAATAAACCATGAGTAAAAGAAAAGTATACTCATGAGATGTCAAATATCAAGACTAAATAGAAACTGTTTTCAATGTGCACTGGACTAAACTATGGAAATACAGCATGTAGGAGAACACTGTTGAATGATTTTGGGCACCACATCTTAAAGTGATAAAGTTAGAGATCTGTTATTCACTTGCAGAATTACCTTCAGCATGCTTTGGGCTTCCTTGAAATTAGGCAAAATGTATCTACCACTTGTATTTATCAAGAACGTCTCTGAAACACATGGAAGATCCTAACATGTCATAAAAACAAAAACCCTGAATGATTGCCAAGGGGTGCATCAATACAATTTTTGTGAATATAATACCTCAATCAAATTCTGTATGCACCTGAGACATGTTGTTTGTTTATTTATTTGTATCCCACCTTTATTATTTTTAAAATAGCTTGTGGTGGTGAACATATTCAACACAACTTCTCTTATTTTCCCCACAACCTTGTGAAGTGAGTTGGGCTAAGAGAGAGAGTGACTGCCTAAAACAATGGTCACCAACTGGTGGTCCGTGGATCACTGGTGGTTCATGAGAAAATTTTGGTGGTCCACAGAAACATTATTTGCATTTTTTATATTTCACTAAATCAGGAGTCCTCAAACTATGGCCCCTCGGCCAGATAGGTGTAATGAACAGTTGTGTTGCTGCAGAGAGTTTTCTCCTTTGCAGTCTTTTTGTGTGGGTTGGAGGGGGGTAGAAATTCTGACTTGGAGTCTGCTTCAGCCTCCTGGTACAGGGCTTTGGGCGAAGGCTGGAAGGAAGTGCCGCTGGTGGCAAAATGGGACTGCATCATGGCTTGGAACTGGCTGACCATCTCAGCCCACTGAGCTTCCAGGCACCAGTACCTGGCCTTGCACTCCCGCAGGTCTTCCCTCTGCTTGGAAAGCCTATGCTCCTTTAGTCCTCAGTGAGGTGCTTCTGCTGAGCCTCCTTCTCAGTCAGATCCAATTTGAACTGAGCTAGTTGTTTTGCCAACTCTTTCTCATGGTGACTACTTAGCTCCAACAACTGCTTCCTGTTGGGGCACTAAGGAGCCTGGGCGGGCAGGCAAGGAGGGGCTGGGAGGAGAGGGGTGGGTAGAAGTTGGTGAGACACCCCTCAACATGAGTGACATTGAGTTGACCATGCCCACGTCACATCACCACCTAATCACACCTACCCAGCTGGTCATTAGACAAATCATATTAGTGGTCCATGGGATTTAAAATTATGAATTTAGTGGTCCCTATGGTCTGAAAGGTTGGTGACCCCTGAGCTAAAGGACACTCAGCACTAGAACTCATGGTCTTCCACTTTCTAGCCTGTTGCCCTAATTGGCTCTCGTTTCAATTAGACATTGATATTAACAGACTGATGTTTATTTGCTTATACAGCAAATTCTTGATCACTTAGGTAAAAAAAAACATTGAACTTAAAGAGAAGAATAGGCTGCTTGGATTATCACTCAAATTAATGGAAAAAAGAAAATAAATGAAAGCAAAAAACTGTGAAAAATGAAGCTAACAAATGGAGAATTAAACCAATGATTTTTAACAATAAAAGAAAACCAGAGAAAAATGAGGAAATGAAACCATACTTCTTCTTAAACAGCCTTGAGTTTATACTAGGGGGAGTGGGGAGCAAGTTAAATAATAGTTTTTCAATGTTTAGTGCCTTTTTGTGTGTGCCTACCTATACACAAACATCCATTGGTGTCTGAAATGGAATAAGCTTATCCACATTTATAACTAGATATGCAATCTGATTTTAAAATTGCTATCAGCCTCATTGCTCTGGTCTTTCAAATGTAAAATCTATATGGAGGAGATATTTTTTTAAAAAAAATTGTGCAGATCAAATACCATTACAATAATGGTATTTTAACAGGCTGGTTGCAGAGTCAGGGAGTACATAATGACAATACCTTGGTTAAAGCTTTTAAAAAATGAGAAATTTAGACAGATCCGTGTCTAGGATGACAGTGATTTTATTAATTCCCAGTTAAAGCTGAGACAGGCTGCCAACCCAAATGGCACTAACCCAGTTAATTAAATCAACAGTAGCAATGAATCAATGTTCTTTCTAAAGAGGAGAAAGAAAAGAAGAAACAATAATTCTAATAGGCCAAAAGGGTTGCATGTACTGATTATCCTCTCCTATCTCGCTGAGAAAGCACCCCAGGATTTTGGCTTCGCGTCTTGCTGCGTTGCATATTGTAATACCGTTTATTTCACACAGTTAAAATCAAATTACTCTTCAAACCCAGCAGTGTAACAACCAATCTTGTTCCGTAAGATAAAAATCTGATACCAAGTATCCCAAGTAGATACATACCCCATACGCCAGCAACCCTTTCAAAAATTTCCGATCATCTCTAGCTTGCATACACATACCTACGAATACAGATACAATGCAGTGGCATTTTGGATCACTACAAAACAGCCGCCATCTCAATAAAATTGATTAGTCTTGAATGTAATGTTATGTGTCCTACGTACAAGATTCCTGTGGAGAAAATATGTGGCGACAGTGAGTAAAAACTGAACTTAGCCTGGGAAAACAGGAAAGCATAGAATCAAAGAATTAGAAGGGACCTTGGAGGTCTCCAACTCCCTGCTCAAAGCAGTAATTCCTATAGCAGGGTTGTCAAACTCGCGGCCCACGGGCTGGATGCAGCATGTGCTGGTTTAGCAAAGGGTGTGAAAGTTGTGCTATGTCATGTGACACTGCCATGATGATGTGAGTTTGACACCCGTCTTATAGAATCCCAGACTAATCTTTTCTTGAAAACCTCCAATAATGGAGCACCCACAACTTCAGGAGGCAAGCTGTTTCATTGATTAATCATCTTACTGTCAGGAAATGTAGATAGGGTGTGCAACCTAGGCGTCCTCCTGGATTCACAGTTAAATCTGGAAGATCATATAATGACCATGACCAGAGGGGCATTTGCCCAGGTTCGCCTGGTGCGCCAGTTGTGCCCCTACTTGGACTGTGATGCCCTATGCACAATCACTCATGCGCTTGTCACTTCCTGTATTGACTACTGCAATGCTCTCTACATGGGGCTGCCCTTGAAGACTTCAGCTGGTGCAGAATGTGGCTGCGCGGATAGTGATGGGAGTGTCTCAACACTGCCATGTTACTCCTCTCCTGCATGACTTGCATTGGTTGCCAGTTGCCCTCCGGGTGAGATTCAAGGTGCTGGTGATTATCTATAAAGCCCTACATGGCTTAGGCCCAGGATATTTGGCGGATCATCTGCAGCCAGCAACAGCTTCGCATCGCCCTGTGCATTCCCACAAGGAGGGCCTACTCAGGATGCCATCGGCCAGACAGTGTCGGCTGTTTACCCCTAGGGAGAGAGCTTTCTCTGTGGGCACACCCACCCTTTGGAATCAACTCCCTCTGGAGCTCTGGGTGGCCCCCGACCTTCGCTCTTTCCGCCGTGGCCTGAAAACATGGCTATTTCACCTGGCCGCCCTGGACTGATGGGGGTTTTAATAGAATTTTAACTGGACTTTATTGAATTTTTGTTAATTTTAACCTGGATTTTTGTTTTAATGCTTTGTTTGCTTTGTTTTAATTGTTGTGAGCTGCCCTGAGTCCATTGGAGATAGGGCGGCATACAAGTTCCATTAATAAATAAATAATAAATAAATAAATGTCTCCTTATTTCTAGGTTAAAACTCCCTCTGATGTGCTTCTACCCATTGCTTCTTGTCTTGTCCTTAGGTGCTATGGAGAATAAAGCAATACCTCTTCCCTCTGACAATCCTGCAAGTATTAGAAGACTGCTATCGTGTGTCTCCTAAGCCTTCTCTTCATTAGGCTAAACATACCCGGTTCTTTTAACTGTTCATCATATGATTGGGTCAGGGGTGGGTTCTATTTACCTTTACTATTGGTTCGCATCGTGCCCGCGCATGCGTGCTCGCTTTGCTCATGCGCACATGTGCTCTTCTGCGTATGTGCAGATCGCTTCTGATGATGTCCAGGTCAGTGGGCCCAGCCTCCCGCTGGTTTTACTACCGGTTCTATAGAACAGATCCAAATCATGGACAACCCACCACTGGATTGGGTTCTAGGCTGCATCAACAAAGGAATAGCCTCAAGATCATGGGAAGTGATTTATACTATGCTGGTGAGACCACTCTGGCAATGCCGCATCCAGTTCTGGTAACCACAATACAAAAAAGATGCCAAGGCCCTAGAAAGAGTGCAGGGAAGAGCAATAATGATGATGAGTGTAATCTGTACAGAATGACTATGGCGGTATGTGACACCTGAACTAAAAAGAAAAGAACTTAAAACTTAAGATTCTGTAGATTTTTAAACAAGAACCCTACTTTTCTAATCAGCACTGTGATTTCATATTCAAGCCTAGAAATTGCTATAATGATTTGCACTTCTATTGGAAAAAAAACAAGTCAGAGATTGGGTTCATATACACACACACATGCACACACACACACACACACATACAGACTCTCTCTCTCTCTCTCTCTCTCTCTCTCTCTCTCTCTCTCCCTCTCCCTATATATATATATATATATATATATATATATATATATATATATATATATATATATATATATATATATATATATATATATAATTAGAAGGTCAAAGTTCTTCATATGCCAATTATAAGCACTCCAGGCTGGAATGGTCTTCAGTAGGTAGTCCTCCTTACAACTGCCATTCAGATTACTACAATGCATTAGTATACTACTGTAGGAAATGAGCAGGCTGAGCCTGAGGGAGGAATCAAATACGTCATTAGTCATGAGTCCCTTTGCATACACAAGAAATCTAAAATCCAGCCCACCTTGAATTCCTTCCATTCTTAACTCCAGCCTTTACCCTTAGTAGTTCAGATTCTTGTAGAGAGCATTTTACGCTAAATCTTTATACACATTTGAATTGCCTGGATCTTCTGATGCTCCTGGTGCTTGACATCGATTACCGTTGTGGGAAATGAGATGGAGACTGTAAGTGATAAAGAATGTGACACTTAGAAACTCAGATGAGGTTTATACAGCTTACAAAATACATAGCACTGGTTTCAGAACAACTGTTTTGGGTGCTAGCATGCTACTGACCTAAATTCAAGGCACCAATAATACCATTTAAAGTCCTCCATGGTTTGCCAGAGGATAATAAACCTTGAACATTTTGAAGAGGTGCAAAATAAAACTCAGCTATGGTCTCTGAGATATAGAATGCTTTCTTCTAGAAGCTGAGTTGTGATTTTAAATTTCATTTTAATTTGAAACTCAGTTTAAAGCCAGTTAAAACCTGACAGGTAGATCCCTCCCCCAAACAAAATCAGATCTGTTAATGTTTTTTTTTAAAAAAAAAACACTCAAAGAAGACAGTCTTTTACTATACTACTACAAAAAAAATCATTGTGGGTGTGTTCATTGGAACCTTGAAAGTATTTTCCAGGAGATTCCACCTTATGTTAAGAACTGGGTTTTAATGACAAGAATTTGGTGATTGTAAGATGAGCAATTTGCCATTTTGTTCATGATATCCATAGTTGTTTGGTTTTTTTTTAGTAGTGATAATTACAGTGGACAACATTTTTATAGTTTATGGTGACTGTGCAGATTTATTCTATTGAGCATTTATTGATTCTACCTCATTCTGAAATCTATTGCTCTTTGAGGCAAGTCAGAAATACTGAAATAAATATATAGAGAGATTGCTAAATGAAACTAAGGTTAGTGCTAATTTAATGAGATATTAACAGGGAAACAGTAGCCAGAAAGGTTTGCCTAGGCTAATATTTGTCTAATGTAGCCCCTTCAAATACTCGTTTTGCACCATTCAAAGGAAACAAGAACATGTTCCCTCTGGCTGCATTACATTTCCACAAGGACCATAGCAACAAGGAAAACACTGCCTGGTATTTATAAAAAGGCTACAAACACAGCAGATGTCATAGAAAAAAGAAATTCTATGCAGGCTCTTGATGGAGAGATTTAAATTACATGGTGTATCTGTGCTCACATTCAGCTTTATGGTGAAGTGTTTTGTCACATGACTGATCAGCAGGGAAAATTAAGCAGCCCATTCCTCCTCTTTTAGGAAGGAGAGAAATTGATCTTGTTCACATCTGAGTTGACGTACATTTGGATATTTGTGTGTCTACAAATTTTATAATGCACTTCATCTAGCATCATCGCTGCACACAAATTGCACATTAAACAATCATAAAAAGGCACTGCCTGCTAAAAATAAGTAGCTAACAGAACGACCATGATGGACAATAATATGTACATCCATTAGTCAATATGGCATCCCCAAAAGTAAAGATTCTTTTTACTTTTTCTTTGAAGTAAGCTCCATTGAAGACAATGGGACCAACCTCCAGATTGCTACCCACGTAATCATTTAATTTTCCATAATCAATCTCCTTGTCTTTGTCTTCTTCTTTATCATCAGTCTCTTTTTCTTGCTTCTCATTAGTTGTTTTTGTCAGCTTGAATGTATCCTAAGTCAGTTTTTTGGTCATCAAGTTTCAATTTTCCATGCAAGATTGTGGTCATTTCCCTTATTTCCATTTTCAATGATAAGCACATCGTTTTCAACATTTCCTTAAATTCCTGCACCATTTTGTTCTTTCTAGGTTAATATTATTTGAATTGAAGTTACGTTGTAATCCTCTTTTTTCCCCCCAAAGCCAAGACACTTGTGAACAAACAAAGCCTCCTTAAAAATTCTCACATGCTGTTATCCCTTTCAAGGTCCAAGTTTCTTTTTTTTTTCTTTCCAAAAGAAAGATTCAGTGTTGCAATATTTTTTTTTTCTCCTGATGATGGCTCTCTGCAATCCACTATTACAATTAACAAGCTAGAAAAGTATCCATTTTGTTTGCTGTCAGCTTTAAACAATTTTTACTTAATTTTTCTTCTTCTTTTTCACCTTTATATGCACCAAATCAGTTTAAAATTCAGTCCAGATTTTCATAGTTCAAATTCAATGTTACATTTCAATTTAGTTTCAATTTAAAGTCATTAACCGGTCCTTTCTGTTACAAGTTTGTCTTCCTTCTTTATCCTTCCTCCTTTAGGGTCTTTTCAGGTTCTTAATTCTTCTGATTTTTTTTTAAAGTTCTCCAAATAGTTAAATCCAAAAAAAAAAAAAAAAAAATTCAGATCGGGTTTTATCACTTTATAATTTCTGCCTTAATCTCCTTTTTCCATCTCTTCCCACGCCTATTAGCCGCTGTTATCATGCCAGGACATTTATAATTGTTTTAAAAATCCTCTTTTTTTTCTTTCTGCCTATGAGTTAAATATCACCTGGCATCAATATTCCGCTCAATTCTCCACTCCTGTACAGTGCTTGGTCTGGTTGTCCCAGCTTATTGGCGGTTGTAATGGCCACCACCCCCCGCTGCAGAGTCAGAGAGAATTTCCTCTGACCTTCGAGGAACTTGCCTGTTCCTCTTGGTCTTGGTCTTCCGAGGTGCCTCTCTTTCTTCCCTGTCCTTACAGGACAGATCCAGTCCAAAGACCCCTCTGCAGTGGTTTGTCAGCCCAGGATTTCACAGAGCTCATCAGAGACCACTAATCCCCGACTGTCTTGCCGTGACACTTCCGGTCGAATCCAATTTCTTCCAAGATTCATTGGTAAAGGTAAAGGAGTCTCTGTGTCAGTGTTCCAGGGCTGACATAGAAGCTTGAGAAAGAGTGTGACATTTCACCTAGAAAAGCCTTTCGGTGAACTTAGTTTCCTGGGAGACGCGTGGGAGGGGTGACATTCCTGTGAGCTAAGGTGGGAGTGAATAGAAGAATGATTTGGAAGACAGCCAATGGGGAGCAGAGAATGGGGGCCGGAAAGAGAGGTCTTGGGGAGCCAAAGTTCAGTGCTAACTGCACAGAGTCATGGATTAGTTGGTTATGTCCAATAAAGACAAATATTTCCACAAAGAACAGACGTTTGGAAATTCATTTGTTCAGAGATAATAACGGATCGTGACACCCTGTGGATTTTACTCCACTAGTCTTTGCTGATTCTAGGGGGCGGTGCTTATCTCCATTTCAAGGCCATTGAGCCAGCCAGAAAGGCTGTTGAGGCACGTATTTATTGGTCAGCAAACAGGCAACTGTCTGTCTGTCAATTTTTTGTCCCTGGATATTGGCCACAAAGAGCAAGCATTTGGTAGTTTCCTGTCACAAACTACAAACATGCTCCTGGTCATGACCTAGTGCCATGATGGCTAACCTATGGCACGCGTGCTTGAAGTGGCACAAAGAGCCATTTCTCTGGGTACACCAGCCATTGCTCATTACTCTTCCAGATTCCGGTGTGCATATGTGTGCCAACCAGCTAGTTTTCACAGGAGTGGGAGCACCGGAAACTTGAAGACTAGCTCCCTGGCACTCATGCTCACGCCATGAAGCTGAACTTCCGGTTTCCGGCGCATGCATGCATGCCAGCCAGCTGGTCTTCATGCATGAATGCATGCCAGAAACTGGAAGACCAGGTGACCAGCGCACATACACACGCCAGAAACTAGAAGCTCAGCTTCCCGGCAAGCACATGTATGCTGGGGATCTGCTTTTCCAGTTTCCGGCGCTCCCGTGTGTGCACGCCAGGGAGTTCCTCTTCCGTTTTTTGGTGCTCCCCCATGCGTGTGTGCACACTCCCATTTTGGCACTCAGTGCCAAAAAGATTCACCAACTCTAACTCCCTAGTGTTTGAATACATCTGAAAAAAGAACAGCTTGGCTCAATTTGGGGTATGTTTTACATGGGATCCAGAAGGGTTAATAATAAAACTGACTATCTAGAAGTGCTGACTGACTTGTATCCAGATCTATTTTAATAGATGGAAACCCATACTGAAAAACTTTATTGACAAGAATACAGCTTGTCATCTAAATGGCTTCCCAGTGAATTTTGGATCACCAAATATCACGATCATCTACATTCGGAATAGCAGCCTTCCCCAATCATTTGGATGGCCGTTCTCAGAATTTAAATTAAACTTTGCTTTATCTAATTTGATAAATAAACAAAATAAATTGGCAGCCTTTTGCTAGGAGGTATTCTGGCAATTGCAGTCTACCACGTTTACAGGATGCTGGATTGGGAATGACTGCTCTGTAGTACATCAGCTGCATTTATACTTGGATCTCTTGCTTGCAATTTAATGTATACAAAATTGAAAATATTCCCAGTGGATGACTTATATGGTACAATTCTATTTTTGGTATTTTTTTCTTTATTTTAGCTATGCTAGATTTCTAAGCCACCTGTTTATCTACTTCAGAGTATTTTCTCCATCCTAATTAAATTCCAAAATCATTCTTGATGCATTGCTGTATGAATTATTTTCCAGAAGGCCACTGAGATCCCAAGATAAAATTCTTTACCTCTGGTTTTGAAAAGATGCTTTGAAGTAATGTTGCACTCCCTAATTGTACACCTATGTATATAAGAATACGTTTTTATTGGGACTCAGTAATAATTGCATGTAAGTTGAGGTATTGTAGGGAGCTACAGTCCATTTTGATTAATACAAATGGTAAATTCCAGTAAATACAGCAAAACCTACTTAATTTCCATAGGAATAGTTACAGACCAGCCAGAGATTACATTCACTAAATGTTCAAGAAAAAAAAATGTTTGCTGCTGAGACAGTTCATTTGACCAGAAGGCTATAATCTAATATCCAATTATCTTGGCTCAAGTCTCATGAAATTCAGTAGGACTTGCTTTTAAGAAAATAGGACTACAATTGTACAATAGAAGTAGTTTTATCTAAAATAGCTTCACAGAATCAATAAAACCTAAGGGTTGTGTTTTGTTTCATTAGTAATTTTAAATTCCTGAATATTATAATGTCTTTCTAATGTCTATAGATTTTCCTCTTTATGAAATCCCTCTCCTGTTAAACTGCACTCTTATTCACGCTTGTGTTATAGTAAGCTGTGGTTTCGTGATACCAAATATATTAAAATAAGGAATCACAAATGGAAATACGTCTTTCTGTATGAAACCCTACCTTCCCCACATACCATGTAAAATAAGTTCATTCTTTGTTCAGCATAGTTTGTCTTTACCTTGCGTTAAGTTCTGGAGCTGACCGTTGGCAATCTGGTGATCTCCAGATGCTTCAATTCCCATCAGGCCAGACAATGGGTCCAAAATTCTGGAAGAAATACAAAACCTTTGGAGGCCACCAGATTACGTATCTCTCTTCTAGCACAATAACTAAAAAAAAAATGACAAAAAGTGAAATTTCTTGCAAGTGGAACTCACCTTCTGATGATTCTATGAACAATAATTTGCAAAGAGCATTACCTAAATGTTGAGCTTCATTAAAAAGGAATATGTGAGCAGTGAGCAGAATAGAATCTGGAGCTCTTTATAGCTTATACATGAAGAAGAAGAAAGATAGCTGGCTGTAACCTGAATGTAACTTTTTCTTTTAGCTGTCATGCCTAGCTCTCAGTCTAGATGTAAGTTTCTCCCTTCCATAAATATAACCAGTACAAAGAATATATGTGTGACTAAAGACTATATCAGAAATTCAGAGCCACATAAAGCAAGAGATTTAGTATGCTGTCACTTTTAAGTGTAACAATTTATGCAAGCAAAAAATTGGCCATAAGGATTTAATATCTTAAAGACTTGGAAGAATTCTATTGAGAAAGCAAACTTGGCAACTTAATCTATTGCAAATTACCATAATTCCGAAATTAATTTCAATATAGCCACAGCGTAAATCATATTCATGTGATAAAGTGGCATCTGATAGACAGTGTGTGCTTTAAAAAAGATGAAAAATCATTAAAAATAAACAGTGCTATATCTCCTCTGAGATAAAAAATCACCAAACAATAGAATTTACTCAGAAGCAAGAATCAAATGGTGTCTGGCTGGCTTGCATTTAGAAACTTGGAAATAAACATAAATGTTCTCCTTGATACCAATAAATAAAAATAACTAACAGATTTTCATTTTTACAGTATCTATTTCATCTATATTTATTTATTTATTTTTATTATAGTAAATTTATTTGCCACCCGTCTCAACCACAAAGTGACTCTGGGTGGCTTACAGTATTAAAAAGAATAAAACAATGCAAGCATATGTATAAAATGAGAACAAAAAACACTATAAAAATACAAATTTATTGAACATTTTAAAGAAATATTCCATCATTTCCCTAAAGTTTTAATACAGAACTAACAGTTACCATTAAGTCTTGATGATTCTTGATCATTCATCAAGAATTGTATTTTATATTAATACAAGTAAGTCTTGATTCTACTGTATGACGACATAGAAAATCACTATCTTTCAATCCAGCGTCTTTTGAGAAAATCTGAAAAAGTACACAAATCTTTTCCCTTAATTTCTAGAGCTGGAATTGGATCAGGCCTTGCTTTCTTCCAAGGAACTTCAAGGTATGAAGATAGCCCAGCTCAAACACCGTAGTAGTTAGTATACACAGTATTTAACACTGATGACATAAAAGATTTTGCCACGAAAAGAAATAACTTGCAGGCAATTTATGTTACCAAACATAAATTTTCTGACTGCAAGTTCATGTTGAAAAGAGAGAAAGGGTTTGTGCATGTGTGTATGTGTGCGTGTGTATCTTTGTCATTATGCTTTGGTGGTTGTGTTTATTTAACAGTCATGTTTATAGTCTGACTATGGCAGCTCACATATATAAGAATTATCCAGGGGTGAAATCTAAAATTTGTTACTACCGGTTCTGTGGGCATGGCTTGGTGGTGGTGGTGGGGGGGAGTGGAATGTGACTGGGTGGACATGGCCAACTCTTTTTTTTTACTTTTAAAAGCATTTTTTCTACAACCTTAAGAGGCTTTTAGAAGCCTCTGACGATCAGGCAAGTCAGCTGGGATCGCCAGAGGCTTTTAAAGGTATTTTTTTTCCTCCAACCTCTTCTGCTGAAGAGGTTACAGAAAAAAATGCTTTGAAAAGCCTCTGACGATCCCAGCTGAGCCACGCGATTGTCAGAGGCTTTTTTAAAAAAACTTTTAAAAGCATTTTTTCGGCCGAAGAAGTTGTAGAAAAAATGCTTTTAAAAGTTAAAAAACCCAGCCTCTGATGATTGCTTGGCTCAGCTGGGCACGGGGGGGGGGGGGGGGGGGAGGGGGGCAGGGATTTTTGCTACTGGTTCTCCGAACCACCCACCGCCATCACTACCAGATTGGGCAATCCGGTCTGAACCGGGAGCATTTCACCTCTGGAGTTATCCTTTCTTACTGGGGGCCAGGTTCGCACATGCACATTAATCACCCAAAAATCAGGAACGTGGTAGCTTCTTTGCACGCTAACAAATTTTACTAAAAGGTGCATAAGCTTTCATGAGCTACAACTCATTTTGTCATATGCATGAAATAGCTAAGCTCAAGTAAGACAGTTGAGGGGAAGGCAGGATGGTTACACAGATTTCAGTTTTCATGTGAGATAGATGACAAGTACCTGATACAGCTGATTAACAGCTGTAATGTGTTATAAATGTCTTAGTATGGCCTTCTGAGAAAGCCTGGAACATTTTGATGTGCTGTATGCCCGCAGTTTCTCACCCAATTTTGCTAGTAAAATTTTGTTACTCCAAAGCAGCACTTTTGAGATCTGTAATGGAATATCCTGGAAACTTAAAATGATTTGATATTACTCTGTCCTTGTTTTAAGTGCTGATATTGAACTTGTGACCATGAATTGTCTTGCACAAAGTTTGGCTTGTTTGTCTTGCATAAAACCCAGAGGGGCTGTACTGGCAGATGATGGAATGTATGTATCACATTAGGAAGAAACCATGCAAAAGGGCCTCTAGTCTTATGTATTTATGGGCATGTCACCCAGTACCTGAGAAAGTGCTACAGTTTTGTATGGGTTGTTGCTTATTAATAAAGCATTTGAGTGGCTTGAGCTATGGAAGATAACTGTTGGCATTCTGTTATTCTGTTTTCATGTTCTATCTTTTACTAAATGGGAGTTCATCTGTCTCTACTGATTCATCTATCTATCTCATGGGTGAGAAGTTCAGTCTCCTGAATGCCTGGTTTAATTTCATCGGTTGAGCAACTCTGATAAGTGGGTCAAAACAAATAGGGCTATAGTATAGCAGAGTTCCCTGACCTTTCTGGGTTTGCAGACTGGCCGGGGGGAGGGGATAGTTCTGTCTGGCACCATGCAAGTGCATGCTCACGCAGCTCCAGTGGTGCTATTCAGACGGTTCTATCCGGTTTGGGTGAACCGATAGCAGCAGCGGCGGGAGGCTCCGCCCATCCACCCAGACACCATCATGTCCCATTTTTGATGCTCTGTGCATGCACAGAAGGTCCTGCGCATGCGTGGAGGTGGCATATGTGCTCCCATTTGCGAACCGGTAGCAAATGGTAAGTGAATACCACTCCTGTGCAGCTCCATTTGCACAAGAGGCAGGCAGACACGCCCACCACTCGTGCAAATGGATTATACACACCCACGCTTCCTCGCTGCACATGTAAGTGGGGATGCTTGCACACGCTGACCTACCACTTCCCCGGCCCTGGTTCCGAAGGACTCAAGGCCTGGTAATGGGCCATGGCCCGGGAGTTGGAAACCCCTGTAGTAGAGAGCCTGACTATAGATGACAGATTTGGTGTCGTACTCTAGGTGTAAGCTGAAAGCATGTTTGTAATTCAGTAATTTATAATATAGAATCATAGAAAGTAAGTATTGGAAGTAACTTCTGAGACTATCTAATCCACTGATGACAAACCCTTTGGGCTCGACGTGTCAAAAATTTGGAAAATGCCTAACTTCACTCTGCTGCCATGTCACTTCATCCCCCTTGAATAAAAGAGAAAGCATTCTCTATCTCTGCCCCAGTTCTCTCTCTAGGCCACCCAAAACAGTGGCACTCAGTGGCAGTGCCAAGGCTGGGCCCTAGCACCACCCACGTCACTCAAAAAGGCCACCTTGTACCCCATGGTATGTGAGTCTTGGAGAACGGTCTGACTGCCCTTGCAGCCCAGTGCTCCCCAGGATCTACCACACCCCACCTAACCTTCAAGGCAGTGGTGAAATCCAATTTTTTTGACTACTGGTTCTGTGGGCATGGTGTGGCTTGATGGGCATGGCTTGGTAGGCGTGGCAGGGGAAGGATACTGCAAAATCTCCATTCCCACCCCACTCTGGGGCCAGCCAGAGGTGGTATTTTCCAGTTCTCTGAACTATTCAAAATTTCCACTATCAGTTCTCCGAACTGCTTCCGGTTCTCCAGAACATGTCAGAACCTGCTGGATTTCACCCTTGCTTCAAGGGGGTCTCCTTCTGTTGACAACTGCTGCAGCCTATCAGAGGCCTTCATTCTTGAAATGCTTTCGACAGGGCTCTTCAGCAGCCTCTGTAGCTTCCAAAAGGCGTGTGAAACCATAACCCATTCTTGTGTGATTATCAGAGACTCTGGAGGCCATACGACTTCTGGAGACCATGAGAGAGCACACCCCATTCTTGCGCAGCTCCTACAGCCTCTGCAAATTGTGCAAAAATGGGACCTGCTTTCAAGAATAGTTGTTAGGGTTTATTGAACACTGGCATGTCACTCTAAACATTGCAGCATAGATTTGCTGCCACTGATCTAGTCTAATCACTTCTCCAGGGCAGGAATCCACTACTACAGATAGTCCTCAATTTATGGCTGTAATTGAGCCCAGAATTGTAGTCATAAGTCATGCTGGTCATTAAGTAGGTCATCACATGACAGACCTGATTGTACCTTTTTTTTTCTTTACATGAACCTATTGTTCAGAGGAACAGCTTTTGAAACTACGCAATATTATGTTGTTCTTGCTTTGTGATGTCTTGGAGTGGGAGAATGCATAGTTCTAGCATTTTTATTTTTGAAATCTTCCAAAGTAGTCAAGCAAAGCAAACTCGGCCCAACTAATACAAAAAAAGTTGTTCCCAGATTTTTTTTCCCCAGTTCAAATACTTATTTTATTCTATTTCTTCACAGCTTCCTTGCACTTCCGCAGAACAGAGCAAAGGTAAACAATCTAGTTAGTACTTCAGCCAAGAGCATTAATGAGCTGTTCTATTAAAATGTGCGTGTTATGTCTCCTCATAAAGATTTGTTTTTTGAAATTACAACAGATGTTAACTCGACGTGATCTCTCCATATGCTATTTTAATTGGATTTATGGATAAAAGGCAAAGATTCTATCTGATCTCTTTTACACACAAGAGGATATGATCGATGTTGTTAGATCGGCGCAGGAAAGAAGAAGTGACCAGCAGGGTTCAAGTAACAAGTTTTAATAACAAGAACTGAACGGCTTGTGCGCTGCCGGAGCTCTCCTTATATACACTCCGGCAGACGCACCGCCCACTGACAGGGATTCAAAACTCCCGCCGAAAGGATCTGCAGCCAATCCCAGGCGGATGTCCTTATAAGGACATAACACTCCTCCCCCCTAGTTCTTAGTCAGTCGATCAGGGAAATAGTCACTAAGATAAACAGGACGTCTACGTGCCCGCGTAGACCTGCGCAGTTCAGAGTCAAGATGGACACTCTCCCGGACGGAGGGTGTCTGCTCTGCTCGGGGCTTCTTCCCCGGTGCCGGGCTGGATCTGGCCGTCGAGGACGCGGGCACTGTGTCCGAACCTCCGGCCGGGTCACGGACCTCCGCCTGCGGGCGATGCTGGTCTGCCTCGTTCCTGCACGGATCGTGGAGCCGCCGGTGTGGATCCCTGTTCTTGGCCGGTCCGGAACTCCTGAGCCACGGTAGGTCCCTGGGTCTCCCTCGGGTCCCCTTTGGGCTGGGGTCGCGCCGGTCTGGGTCAGGGTGCGAGTCCGGCGGTGGTGGTTGGGTTAAGCCCCCGGGGTCTCCGGTCGAGTCCGGCTTACTCCCGGGGCGGCAGGTGGACGGACATGGTGACTGGTCGGCTCTGTCGGGGTGGCGTAGGCCTACCTTGCAGGGGTGGTGTAGGCCCTCTCTGCGCGGTTGGTCTGGCGGTGGTGTCGAATGTTCCCTCTGGCCGCTGGGCTGCTCGACCTGGTCGGGTTGGTGCTGGCCTACCCTGCCGGGGTGGTGGAGGCCTTCCTTGCAGGGTTGGTTTTCTGCGCGGTTGGCGGGTTGTTGTAGGGTCTCCTGGACTGATGGCTGGAGGTCCCCAACTCTGGGCTGCCGGTTGCCTACTTCGCAGGGTTGACATTGGCTTCCCCTGCTGGGTTGTCCCCGGTCTACTTGCCTGGCCGGATCTGGTATTAGGCTAGGTGCCGGGGTGCTTGTTCGTCCCTCGGGTCGCCGGTCTCCCTCGTCTGGGTGGTTTAGGCTTACTCCGGCGGGGTGGTTTCGGCCTACCTCGTCGGGGTGGTTTAGGCCTACTGTACCGGGGTGGTTTAGGCCTACCTCGTCGGGGTGGTTTAGGCCTACTGCGCCGGGGTGGTTTAGGCCAACTGTGCCGGGGTGGTTTAGGCCTACCTCGTCGGGGTGGTTTAGGCCTACCTCGTCGGGGTGGTTTTCGCTCACTTCCCTCCACCTTTTGCGGAGCTGGTCGAGATGACGTCTCACGATCTGTCCATCGTCCAGCTCAACGCGGTAGGATTTGGGACCGGTTGTGCTGTGTACTGTAGCTTTAAGCCATTTCGGCGAGCCGTGGAAATTCAGAGCGAAAACGGCATCACCGACGGAAAACTGGCGAAGTTGGCGACTGGCGGATGCGGGCACCTCAGAGGAGTATTGCGGGTGCAGTCTGTCCAGGGGAGACCGGAGTCTCCTGCCCATTAAAAGCTCGGCGGGGCATTTTCGGGTGGCAGAGTGAGGCGTGATATGCTGGGTGAGCAAAAAAGTGTCAATGCGCTCCTGCCAGTCACCCGGGCCCATTTTGGCGAGCGACTCCTTCGTGAGCCGCACCATCCGTTCAGCCTGCCCATTTCTGGCCGGTCTGTAAGGGGCAGAAAGGGCATGGCGAATGCCCAAGCCAGCCAGGAAAGCTTCCATGGGCACGGACGTAAGTTGGGGCCCGTTGTCTGAGACCAAAACGTCAGGGAGTCCATGGGTCGCGAAGAGGCGCCGGAGGGCACGGATGGTAGCTTCCGTTGTGGTGGATGCCATGGGAACGACTTCCAACCACTTGGAGTAGGCATCAACCACGATGAGGAGGTGGTGCCCATGAATGGGGCCCGCAAAGTCTATGTGAATGCGCGACCAGGGGGAGCTCGGAGTCTCCCAGGGCATCGGGTCAGATTGAGGCGGGGCGGCTCTGACTTCTTGGCACGGGCTACACCTGGCGACCCAATGTTCAATGTCTTTGTCCAGTGTCGGCCACCAGACGTAGCTCCGTGCCAGGGCTTTCATCCGGACAATGCCCGGGTGTCCTTTGTGCAGCGCCGTAAGAGTCCTTCGTTGAAGAGTGCTGGGAATCAGCACCCTATCTCCCCATAGTAAACAGCCGCGCATGGTGGACAGCTCCCCTTGCTTGCGGCTGAACGGGCTGAAGTCGTCGCTGTCAATTCGAGTCGGCCAGCCTCTCAGGACCCAGGAGTGGACTTGGCGGAGGATGGGGTCAGCTCGCGTGTGCGTCGCTACGTCGGCAGATGTCACGGGACAGTTGCTGTCGTTGTCAATATGCAGCAGCTCGAGCGTGGGGGCCGGGTCTTCCACAGATTCGGCGGATGGGCACCTGCTCAACGCGTCGGCGTTTGCGATGGCTTTACCAGGCTGGTGGACGAGGCTGTAGGAGTAGCCGGCGAGGAATATGGACCAGCGCGTCATTCGGGGGGACATGAATGCTGGGGTCTGCTTGTCCCCTGCTAGTAGGCCGAGGAGAGGCTTGTGATCGGTGACAATGGTGAATTGCCGTCCATACAGGTATTCGTGGAAGCGCTTCACCCCTGCAACAATAGCCAACGCCTCTTTGTCCAGTTGGCTGTAGTTGCGCTCAGCACTAGACATAGTCTTTGAGAAAAATGCGATGGGGGCTTCACGACCGGTAGGCAGTTCGTGGCTGAGTACAGCGCCAACTCCGTACGGGGAAGCGTCACAGGTCAGTCTGAGGGGCAGTGTCTCATTGTATTGAATGAGCACACTGTCAGAGGTCAGGAGTTGCTTAACGGCTCTGAATGCAGACTCTTCCTCACGTCCCCACCTCCAGGAAACCGCCTTCGCCAGCAAGCGATGGAGCGGCTCAGCAACAGTGGCTTTCTGCTGGAGGAAAATAGCGTAGAAGTTAAGCAATCCAAGGAAAGCCTGAAGCTCCGCTTTGTTTTTGGGGCTGGGAGCTTCATGGATAGCTTTAACTTTTGATTTGGTGGGGTGGATGCCAGAACTATCTATCAGATAGCCCAGGAACTCGACTTCCTGTACCCCAATGATGCACTTGTCCCTTCGGACTCTCAAGCCCTTCTCCCTGAAACGCTGGAGAACTAGCCTTAGCCGGTCCAGGAGTTGAGCTTTTGAGTCCCCAGAGATCAGTACATCATCGAAATAAGGCACCACCCCTGGAACGCCTTGGAGAAGGCGTTCCATCATGGATTGGAAAATGCCAGGGGCTGCACTGACTCCAAACTGGAGACGGTTGCACTTAAACGCGCCTCTATGGGTGACAATAGTCTGTGCCTCCGCCGTTTCCTGATCTACTGGCAGTTGCTGGTAAGCCTGGGCCAGGTCCAGTTTTGCAAAAATTTTGCCCTTGCCGAGTGAGTGCAGCAAATGTTGCACTACTGGCACGGGGTATGCGCTCTGCGGCAACGCCTTATTGATGGTCACTTTGTAGTCGGCGCAGATGCGCACAGATCCATCCTGCTTCATGGGAGTCACAATGGGAGTTTCCCATGAAGCATGATCGATGGGTTCCAGAATACCTTGGGCAATCAGCTTATCTAGCTGAGCGTCTACTTTAGCCCGCAAGGCAAATGGAACCCGGCGGGGCTTGAGCCGAATTGGGGTTACCCCCTTGTCCAGATTAAAGGAGATGGGTTTCCCTAAAAACGTCCCTAACTTACCATCGAAGACTTCTTGGAACTCTCCGATGAGTGAGTCGAGTTCGCCTGAGCTAATCTGGTGGATGCCTCCAATAGAAAGCCCCAGCGGCTGGAACCACTCCACGCCCAGCAGGGTCGGGCGGCTATGCTCCACGACGGTTATGGGAAGCTGGCCCTGGAACTGCTTGAAGGCGATCCGGAGGTTGGTCCGCCCGATGACGCCGATGGGGTTGCCGCCGAAATCCACCAGCTTGGAGTGCAGAGGTTCAAGTTGGCGCTTGGAGAGATTCGGCTTGAGCCTCTTGACCTGGTGCCAGTCGATGATCGAATAGACGGAGCCTGAGTCGACTTCCATCGTGCACGGCAAGCCTTCTGCCAACAGTGTCACGTGGAATTTTGTGGCACTGTTGGTGCTGGTGAGGGCGATCGTTGTCTGGTTCACAGCGCCGCCATGAGAACTGGTGCGGTCGTCGCGCTTTTGCTGGGTTGAGGACCGTTTGGACGACCTCTGGGAGTCGCGACGATTTTCTGGATTCTGGGGCTTGATCGACTCCGGAACAGGATCAGAGGCTCTGCATGCCTCTGCGATGTGCCCCCTCTTAAGGCAGCGTCTGCAGGTGGCATCCCGCCAGCGACAGGATTGGCGGGGGTGGTGTCCCTTGCAACTGCCGCACTGAGCGGCGCGGCGGCCATCGTTTTGAATTTCCCGCCTGGTTGGGCGGGAAACTTTTAAAACGGTTGATTCTCCCTCTGAATCAGTCGGAGTGGACGAGTCGTCGGATGATTCCGATGACGGTTTGCGGATCTTATGGATCCCTCGGGACTGGAGCATGGCAGCAGCGGCGGTCTCGGATGTTTCAGCAGCCGTAGCCTCCTCAAGAACGTCCTTCAAGGACAGTCTTTTTCTGCTTAGGAACTTCTTTTGGAGGTTGGCATCTCTCATCCCGAAGACGATCCCGTCGCGTAAGGCATTGTCAACGTTCTCAAATTCGCAGTTAGCAGCGATTTGACGCAATGCCGCCACAAAGTCTTTAAGCGATTCGCCTTCCTTCTGATTACGTTGGCGGAAGGTAAAGCGGTTCGAAATGGGGGTGCCCGTTGGGGCATAGTGGTCTTGCAGGGCAGTCTGCAGATCCACCCAGGACATGACTTCAATGTCCCTGGGTGCGACGAGGTTGACGGCGAGTTCCAGAACGTCGGAGCCGCAGTTAGCGAGGAAGAGAGCCCTCTTCCTCTCGTCGTCTAGGTTGTTGTAGCCGTTTCCCCGGAGGAATTGGCGGAAACGTATCATATACGAACTCCACTTCTCCCGGCTGGGGTTGAAGGGAGCCAGTGAGGCGAACGGCGCTTGCGGCGTTGCCATTTCTCAGACCGCGTCGAGTGACTTCAGCTCGTTATGGCGATTGTGCCACGCGGAGGTTCTTCTCTAGACCTTCGTCGCCAGTGTTAGATCGGCGCAGGAAAGAAGAAGTGACCAGCAGGGTTCAAGTAACAAGTTTTAATAACAAGAACTGAACGGCTTGTGCGCTGCCGGAGCTCTCCTTATATACACTCCGGCAGACGCACCGCCCACTGACAGGGATTCAAAACTCCCGCCGAAAGGATCTGCAGCCAATCCCAGGCGGATGTCCTTATAAGGACATAACAGATGTAAAATGAGAAAGAGTTTAAGCAGCTTTTATCTAGGGATTTTAAGATGACAAACCCCATTCTCACATTCCTTTGAAAGCTCTGCCATTTTTTTTGGTGGTGAGGAGACTGGGCAGTGTATTTTCATAACAAGAGAGAAATCAAGGGGCAGAGTTAAGGGAATAGCAAAGTACTGTGAACCACATTAGGACTCATAAAGAATCAAAGATATCCTTTCCTATTAATTTAGAGCTCATCTGTAGAAGTTAGACCACAAGTTAGGGAATTATGCTTCATATTAACTCTTCATTATCGATAATACTGGCACCACCTCCAAAGTGGTACTCTTGTTTCTTTTGTTACTTCTATACTCTATTTTACCTCCAACATGGAACTCAGCAAAAATTACATAATTATTATGGTTGGTCACATAGTCAGCCAGATGTTGAGACTGGAGCTGCCATTTTTATCCATTTCTTGAGTCCTTCCCAAGGACCTGGGATAGGGAGCGGTTGTTTGATAGTACTAAAGGTCTCATCACAGGATGTGAGCTGTTCCAAGTAAAGCTGCCCTTTGCAGTTGACAGGTGGTGATTTAGTCAGTGCCAGTGATGTACAAGTGGTTCTCCAGATTTTTATTATTATTATTATTCTTAATTAGTATTATTGCTAGGGGCCCAAAATAGACAGGGGTAAGGATAGTAAAAAAAAAAAGTTGATAGATAAAACGTTGAGATTCTGGAAAGAGTGCAAAGAAGAGCAACAAAAAGGATTAGGGGGCTGGAGGCTAAAACATATGAAGAACACTTATAGCAATTGGATATGTCTAATGAATCTACTGAAAAGGACTAGGGGTGACATGATAGCACTGTTCCAATATTTGAGGTGCTCTTACAAGAGGGTCAAACTATTTTGCAAAGTACTAGAAGGCAAGACAAGAAACTAATCAAGGAGAGAAGCAATCTGGAACTTAAGGAGAAATTTCCTAATGGTAAGAGCAATCAACCAATAGAATAGTTTGCCTTCAGAAGTTATGGAGGCTTTCAAAAAGAGACTGAACAACAATTTGTCTGAAATGGCATAACATCTCCTGCCTGAGCAGGGCATCGAACTAGGAGATCTCCAAGAGAGCGCCATCTGCTGATGAAAGGGGAACTATGCAAACTTGAAAATAATCATTTAAAAAGACTGAAAATACTTGCTGGACATATATCTACTCTAAAACCACTAGAAAATTGAATATTAAATAAGAACTTCAATTAAGAGATCCCTGAATATATAAAAGTGACTTGAAGAGGCGTGGATAATCCCCTGGTGTATTTAAATTGATTGGACTCATTATTGATAAGACATTTAAAATTGTGATTTGGAAGTTTTGTTTTGAATCAATGATTCCTGGACAACTGGCCAAAAAGGAGACCTATTAAATACAGACACAATGCAAGATGGAAGTGAGGGGAAGCTAAACGGAATGGAGCTGTTTCAAAGCATTAAGGAAATATTTGATCGCATAGACCAAAAATTGGAAAATATAATACAAGGGATAATGGGCAAAAACCAGGACAATGAGGAAAGAATGGAGCCATCGGAAGGAATGGAGGGGAAAGCAGAACTGAGAAACCAGCAAGAAGAAGACAACAAGGAAGAGATATTACTAATATTAATAGCGATTAAGGAACTAAAACAGGAGGAAAATACTGTAAAAGACTTAAAAAGGGAATGGGACAAGCAGGGAAAAGAGATGGGGCCTGGAACAGATAATTCTGAAACTAGACAGTGGGAAAGGGTAGAGAGGAGAGAAACAGTTAGATTGCATAATCAGAATATAGAAGTAGATGGAGTAAAAGACTTAAAAGAAGAATATGGGCGGCAAGCCAAAAAGAAAATAAGATCCAAAGTTTGGATGTGGGCAAGAGTCAATGGATAAAGTGGGGGATTAGAATTAGAATTATATAGGTAATTATTTTATATGTAATGTTAAAAATATTAGGATAATATTTTAATATAAACAGATATGAAGAGTAAGATAGGGGAATAAGAATTAAGCAACAATTGGAAAATTGGAATTTGAATGACGGTATTATTAAATGTGCATAAAAATATAATTAGCAGTGAAATGTTAGAATTAAACAGTGGGCGATTAGATAATGAAAGAATATATTTTAATGTAAACATGTGTATTAACTAGAATTATATGGATTGAAGGATCGGAAAGAACATGAATAGATGTACTTTAAATGTATAAACAATTGTGATTGGTACTAGAAGTGTATACTGAGGTATTGAATAATGAAAGAATGAAATAATAATGAAATAATGTAGGATGAAATTTTAATATAAATCAATGTGAAGAGTTAATTAAGGGAAATATGAATAAAAATATGTCTGAATATTATAGCAATATGGGAAAGGAGAAATAAGTTAAAATAGAGATAGAAATAAGAGGGGAATAATAGTGTGTGTGTATATATATATATGTATATATTAGTATGATATATGAAAGAACAAAAAGTTTAGAACTGAGGGGCAATAGTAAAAGATATGTGTAAACAATATGAAACAATGAAAAATAAATGTAATAAGTAGGAGTAATAATATTATGTTTATTTGTATTGAGATGTATGATTCCCAGGTATCACACCATTCATGCATTGATATGTATAAACAATATAAAATAAAAAAAACTTGAATTGAAAAAAAATGGTGTTGCTTGCTGTTTTTAAATAGCGAGCCATTTTGGTGTCTGTATCAGATTGAAATGACAGTAACAATCAGTTGGGCAGAGAAGAAAAATGACTTCCCTGTCGGGGAAAAGTTGGTTAATTGGATAAATTTTTCTACCCAAGGAATCACTAGAATTAGAATTAAAGTGAGCCTGATAGCGGGAAAGGGATGCAATAGCCGTTCTCTAAATTATACAGGTAGTCCTCCACTTATGATCACAATTGAGACCAAAAGTTATATTGCTAAGTGAGACATGTATTTAGTGAGTTTTGCCCCATTTTACAACCTTTCTTAAGAGCCGTGGTGGCGCAGTGGTTAGAATGCAGTACTGCAGGCTAACTCACTGATCACTCCTACTGGAGCCTGAGTGGCGTAGGAGGCTAATGCCTCCTACTAAGGCAGCATTTAACATCCAGCTGCCTGCAATTACTGCAAGTTCAATTCTCCCCAGGCTCAAGGTCGACTCAGCCTTCCATTCTTTCTAAGGTGGGTAAATTGAGGACCCAGTTTGTGGGGGCAATAAGCTGACTTTGTATAAATATACAAAAGTATGAAGGCTATTGCTTAACGCATTGTAAGCCGCTCTGAGTCTCCGGAGAAGGGTGGCATATAAATCTAATTTTTTAAAAAAAACTGCTAGGAGTTTGATTCTGACTGGCTCAAGGTTGACTCAGCCTACCACCCTTCCGAAGTCAATAAAGTGAACACCCAGATTATTGGGGGCAATAGGCTGACTCTGTAAACTCCTTAGAGAGGGCTGAAAAGCACTGGGAAGTTGTATATAAGTCTAAGTGCTACTGCTATTGCTTTCTTGCCACAGTTCTTAAGTGAATCACTGCAGGTATTAACTTAGTAAACAGGGTTGTTAAGTGAATCTGGCTTCCCCATTGAGTTGCCTGTCAGAAAGTTGCAAAAGGTGATCATATGACCCCAAGACGCAGCAACCATCATAAACACATGCTGCTTGCCAAGCATCCAAATTTTTGATCATGGGGATGCCACAGCGGTCATAAATGTGAAAAACAGTCATAAGTCCATTTTTTTCGGTGCCGTTGTAACTTCAAATGGTCACTAAACAAACTGTTATAAATTGAGGACTTCCTGCACTTGAAGTTACACATCATGAATTAATTGCCTGAAATAATAGCCTACGAGGCCAAGCCGCTACTCGTTTAGATAACAGAAAGGGAGAATCAAATCTATCTTTTTACCTTTTTAAGGATAGTTTCCTTGATAGGAGACTAAACTTTTCCCTCTGACATTAATGTAGAATGGAACCTGTCGGAAGGTTGGGGAAAAAAAACAGGAACTTTCCAGATAGTCATGCATGCTGTTCTCTGAATTACAGTGATTACTTGTGTAGTTTCCAATAGATAAAGTGGCCTTGGCGTGACAAATTATACATATACGGTTCTGCACAGACAATTCCAACAGAGCTTTTTAGAGTCTGTTTGTCTATTTCATCCTATCCCTGACTCATAAATGTTTCTGTGTGTTTTCACAATTAAGATGGCTTGTAGCTTGACAGGGGTGGACAGGAAGAGGGGGGAAATGATTTTTTTTCAATTTCTTTGCCAAGCTACCTGATTGGCATCCTCCAAAAGATGCAGGGTTTGTTTGTTTGTTTTTGATCAGCATGCCTGCTCAGCAGATCTCTTCCTTGATCCAGCCTGCTCCTGCTGGTTCTCTAATTGTAGATTCTTCCTGTATTTATTCCTTGATATACACACATTATCTCCAGGTCATGTCATACAAAACAACTCCAACAACTTGGTCCTCCATTGCTTAAGCCTTTTGTCTTTTATTTATGTGCAGCTGGAAGGTAGACATGTTAGCATTCAGGTGGTTTAATCGAGCATGAAACTTCTCAGTTTCCCTGGCAATGACCTGGATTTGGCCACAAGAAAAATAAAGTGATCTTGAGGCCATTAGAACCTTTTATCCCATCAAGAACTCCTTGTAATGAATCAATTTGGGGAGAGAACATCCATTACTCCCAAAATTATGATATGTCATGGTGACAATTCACATCATTGGAGTATTTAAAAAAAACAATATTCTTTTCTTTCTATAGCTCATTATCGCATTCTTATTAATATTTGAATGCACCTGAAGGTACCGAAACCAACATTTGTCACTACAGAAGTATGCAACATCTATAGATGCAACAGAAAGCTCAAGCTTGCTCAAGTTGAGACCTCTTCATGTGAGGTCTCAGGATTTGATCCAGGCAAATCCAGACAAAAAAGTATCTTCTGTTTTGTCCTCCTTCTTTATTACACAAATAGATCTGCTTTTGCTTTCAGACAAGTTTTGCATAATCAATTTACAAGTTAGGCAATTGAATTCCATTGCCCGTTCCTGCCTTCCTCTTTCCTTTCAGGTAGCTAATAACTTTAAAACATATTGGAACAAAACCATTTTTTCCTTCCCTTTACTGCAGTCTAGGATTTTCTTAACCACATTCATTTGCAAGCTATAAGGTTGTTCTAACATATTCGGACACACGTCTGCATTCTTCTTGAACTAACGGTGCTTCACTAATGTAACATTTCTTACTCCCTTAGCGCTTAGCACTTAGACTTATATACCACTTCACAGTGCTTTACAGCCCTCTCTAAGCGGTTTACAGAGTCAGCCTATTGCCCCCAACAATCTGGGTCCTCATTTTACTCACCTCGGAAGGATGGAAGGCTGAGTCAACTTTGAGCCTGGTGAGATTCTATCTGCCAAACTGCTGGCAGCCGGTGATCAGCATATGTAGCCTGCAGTACTGCACTCTAACCACTGTGCCACCGCAGCTCCTTCCAGGTTCACCAACCAACATACTCTTAACTGATACTACAAATCTTCAAAACCCCAATTTTTTAAATTGATCCTAATTTTGTCAGCTATTATTTTTCTCCATCAAAGTTCTCTTTTTTCTCCCAGCTCTCCCTAGGTTGTTATTTTTTTTTAAAAAAACCATTCTTTGCACCTCCAGCAGCTCCCCCCCCCCCCTTTTATTTGAAATATTCCAGTGGGGCATCGAAGCTAACGCCTACTCTCAGCTTTTACTTAACTCACTAGAACAAAATGTTTGTTTTGGGGTAGCTGGGCTGCTTTTGTGACAGACTGACAGAGAGGCATGGGCTCCTGTAGGCTGTCAAAGTCGCCCCTGACATTTGGGAAATATCACTCCATTGCAATGCAACTGAATTAGTCCTGTTGGAAGCGAGGCATACGATTGCTGTGCAGGGGATCTAAAAATGCTTTTGTACAAAATATTAACATTTTGACATCATGCTATGATTTAAGAGAAAGTGTATGTCACTACCTAATGACCATATCTCAAGAGTACTAGTCACTTCATTAGCTTTCAAGGCAGCAGTCCCAATGCCTTATCTAACCCCTAATCAGATAATTTACGTTGTTGAAAGTGCAGAATTAATTAGCTCTTTGGAAGCATGCTTAATCCACCAAATCCCAACCCCCTTCCCAACTCATGTAATGTTTTGTTTTGTTTTTTGCACACATGGAACAAGAGTGGGGAAAGTGTCTGTGGAGATTTTCAGTCATCCAGCTCATAGTTGTCTTAAAAGTGCTTTTTCAAAAGGCAATTGGACTGTTTTTTTCTTGGGGAAGAAGGACAAAACATTTCGTTTCTCATCCAAGCCACTTCATCAGTTGTGATCCCAAAGGTGGGGGTGGGGGGAGGAGGAATGGGAGCAGTGGTGGGTTGCTCTGGGCTCAGTCCGTGAACCGGTAGTCTTGTGAACCGGTAGTAAAAGTGGAGGGAGGCTCCGCCCACCCGCCCAGACGTCATCGTGGATGATCTGTGCATGCGCAGAAGTGCACAAATGAGCATACTCCCATTGCAAACCAGTAGTAAAAGTAATAGAACCCACCCCTGAATGGAAGGATAGGTAATGGCAGTTGAGACTGGGTGGTGGGGGAATGGAAGGATAGTTTCTGACCGGATGATGGGGAGGGGGGAGAATGGAAGGATTGTATTTCTTTGCAGTTAACTGGTCCGTCAGCACTTTCTGTGAGTGGGGAAACTTTTTCAGCCCAAAGGTTAAATATCAGCATGGGAGAAATCTTGTTGAACCACATTCTATAGATTAAAAGTAAAGAAAGGCAACTTTAATAAAAGTCAAACATTAGCAGTTAAAATCCATTTAGAAATCACCAAACCCATCCCCAAATTGACCTTGCATTAGAAATGTTCCCATTTGTTGAAATTCTGCAAGAAGGTGAAGAAGCAAGAGTTCATGGCATGTTACCAAAGCTTCCACCAATAGGAAACCAGTCTTCCCACAAGCACCGCAGAGTTTCAGTATCTTAAAATGGAAAGGGCTTGACTATACTTTAAACTGGCCACAGATGAACTGCAGATACATCAACTCAAGTGAATTCATAGAAAGCATCAGTTTAGGAGCAATGCAAAAACTCTATACAGTATGAATGTGACTTGTGAACATGTCTTTTAAATACTAAATACAATAGTATTTAATAAAATGGCAGTTATATCTAGCAGGGCACATAATGTAACATTAGAATTGCAAGACAGCTTCCAGATTTTGGTTAAAGTCCCCCCCCCCGCCCATGACACAAGACTGGGCATAGTCAGTGCAACTCACAATTCAATCCATGGGAGTTCAACTACTATCTGCTAGTGGGGTGTGAGTCATACCTATAATATTAGCATTAATGTTTCATAATGGGGCTTACAAATGACAGGTGGTGTGGCAGATGGACCTGACAAGTATAGAACATTGCTTTTGCTAAACTGGCATCCACAAGGAAATCATAGCTATACATGTCTATAGAACTGTAATGCTGAAGAGATACTGAATGTGAACAGGAGTGAAGGGCAATGCAGAGAAACAAGCTCCTAATATGCTAGTAACTTTATCAGTTTTGTTTATAGATTATTTTTACTGATTTTTGCAGCTGTGAGCCTGGGCACAAGGGTCAAATGAACATTGCTTATTTTAAACTGAAGGGCTACAATTTTATCAGTCTCTCTCTTTCTCTCTCTGTTTTTCTGGAAATAAATATAGAATATTTCATTTCTCCAAACAGATCTCCAAACACTATCAGCGTCAGCCTCATTGTTTTGTGGCATTTCAGGATTGATGGATTATGAAAGCCTATTTATATTTTTTAAATGTACTTTATATTGTTGAATTGGTACACTGAACAAATGTCTGGGGTAGGAATTGGAATATTCCTGTGTGCTAGATCTCTCAACATACTTCTAGATTCAAGTGAGAAGTTAAATTAACCTTCAACTTCAAACAGACTTTTCTTCTGTTAATACCATAGTCATTTGTGCTTCATGCTTCCACTAGCTTCCATAGCTTCCACTATTCGTATCTTCCCATTGTTCCTTAAGACCACTCCAGGATCTTTGAAGGCTTCTCCAGAGCTCAGTGGTCTTCTCTGTCCTCGTATTCTTCATTTCCTCTTCAATTGAAAGATGTTTCTGCTTGTTTCTTCTCATGCAGATGTTTCTCGCCCATGCTGTTTAGCTAGCTATAGTTTCTTCATTGCTCTCTCAATTCAACTCCCAACTTTCAATTGTGTGAATTTGTCTGAAATTTCAAGTGCATGTGGTTGAGAGATTTTTAAATTAAATTAATTAAAATATATGATTATCAGCCCCAAAACTGATAAAGAAAAAAATGTATTAAGATTTTTGGAAATTTTGGAATGTTTAGTAGTTAAAAGAAATTTGCTAGATTTGGAGGAAGGGGGATTTACACATTTGGGCACTGCTTATTTAAATTACTCTTGTTGTTTGCAGAGAATTTTATTGATTGGGTATCTAGATGTTTTTTTCCAATGGAGTTTAGAATATTACAGATAGGAAGTCCTTGGAATTTCCTATCCATCCCATAATAATACAGTATCTCAGTTTGGGGCCAAAGCTACCAGAGAAATGCATCACAATTTGAAATTAAAACATGGATTTAATTAAATCAAATTAAAACTCACCACTGATTGCTATTTCTTCTACCATCAGAGTTCTTACTCACAGTTCTCAATGAATGGCTTTTGTAGGGAAGGCCAAAAAGTTGAAATGGAGGTTGCAGTAGGATAATTGAAACCTTGCTCTTGTTCTACATGTGTTGATTTTACACACATATAGAAATGGCAACTGCAATCACCACAACTACCTTTTAGATCAGAGGTCTTCAAACCTGGCAGCTTTAAGACTTGTGGACTTCAACTCCCAGAATTCTAGGAGTTGAAGTCCACAAGTCTTAAAGCTGCCAAGTTTGGGAACCCCTGTTTTAGATCCTCACCCTCATAGCCACTGCTGCTATCCATCCATTCTTCAATCAATCTACTGTCATGAAATTTGATGTTTTTTCCTTCTAATAATGTTCTGCCTCTACTACATCTGTTCCAAGCAGATTGGTATTCAGCTCCAAAGTTGGAAAGGATCATTTAGATCTAGCAACCTGGATAGCAAACAGAAGGAGCATAACTACAATCAAGGCTTTTACTAAGATTTTTCTCTCCCTTTTTGCTCCTTTCTTCATATAGCAATAGCACTTAGACTTACCATACTTTTTGGAGTATAAAATGCATTCCCCCACCCCACCCCCTATAAGAGGGTGGAAATGTCAGTGCATCTTATACACCAAATACGGCCATTTTTGGCCTCCCGAAACCCCACCACATGCATCCTGTTTTCACCGAAAACAGGATGCACAGAGAGTTTGGGAGGCCTGCAGAGTGGTCTTGGGGGCTGGGGAGGGCAAAAATGGCATTCATGGGGGGTTTGGAAGGCCAAAAACTGGCCAATTTTTCACAAAAATGGGACGTGCAGAGGGTTTGGGAGGCCTGCAGAGTGGTCCTGGGGGTTGGGGAGGGCAAAAACAGGATGCTTGGGGGTTCAGGAGGCCAAAAATGGGACCATTTTTGTGAAACAAGGCCAGGGAGGGAAAACTATTTTTTTTCTTGTTTTCCTCTTCGAAATCTTGGTACGTCTTATACTCCAGTGCGTCTTATAGTCTGAAAAATAAGTATGTACCACTACTTCATAATACTTTGAAGCCCTCTCTAAGCAGTTTATAGAGTCAGCACATTGCCCCAACAATCTGGGTCCTCATTTTACCAACTTTGGAAAGATAGGAGACTGAGTCAATCTTGAGCTGGTAGGACTCGAACTGCTGGCAGTCAGCAGAATTAGCCTGCAATACTGGACTCTAATCACTGCGCCACCACAGCTCTCTAATTAGATAGGCCACTAATCCTGATTCCCTGGTCATTTTGGAAAGCAGTGGGGGAAGAGTGTAATGCTGTTTCAAGAACCTCTTGCTGGTTCTCTGTTTTGCTATTTTAATCACCAGCAAGGATTTTTCATTATATTATACCCAGAACCTAGTCCAGTTCTTTACAAAACAAAGAGCAGAACAGGACAGAGGAGGCTAACCAAAGACTAGAGAGTGAAGACATATGTACATTAAGCAAAACCAACAAGCATCTCTCATAGTGCTGCCAAGAAAATCACAAACTGTAAATGTGTCTGTGAAATAACCAGCAATGGACATGGATGCAAAAAAGAGTTTTTTAACCCTAAGCATGTGCTGGATTCTGCTTATTTTCTAATGTTTGACAGCTATTATGAACTTCCCCAGTTATTCAATATCTTTCCTCTATATTTGATCCAGCTGTGACATCTACCATGCAAATAGAAATTAATTATTTTAATCAGCTCTCCCAATCTATTTTGAGAGATTTGCGTATTAATTGCAATTCCCTGTGGAATGGAGAAATTCAAATGAGTGTTATGGATCAGCTGGGACTGAATCTTCAAGTTTAATAATGTCTTTGAAGATCGTGACAGCAAATGTTTGAGACTGGCCCTTCATCATGTTGTATTCTTATTATCAATCTTCCTAGATTTCCAGGAAATGCTTCACAAGAAGAAGCTAGCATCCCTGGTAATTCAGCCTTTGCATTACCCTGGGACACAGTTAAATGTTATTGCTCCTTGCTGCATAAGTGACTGGCAGGATGGGAAACTCAGCAATAGTAGCAAAATAATATCTGACTCATGAACTCTACCTTCAAAAACAGGGTCTTCGTACTCTCATTCGGGAATGGGCTCACTTTTCCCCCCACTAATGCTTGATTAATGTGTCCCTTCTGATATTCCATGTTTTTTCAATTGTAGTTCTATATATTAAAACTAGCCGATGACCCAGTGCTGCCTGGATATTTTTTCATCCTAATCTCCCCTGCCTCCCGCGTATGTGTGCACAGCCTCTCTTAGGGCCTGTTTTGGGCCTAATAGGCCTCCCTGCCGCCTTCTGTGAGCCAAAACGGGCTGCAGGAGGGCTGCACCACCCCCATCCCCCATTTTTGGCCTAGTACACCTCCCTGCAGCCAAAATGGGCCAGAGGGGACTCACGCCGCATGTCCCCACACTCCCCATGCCTCCCACGCAAGTGCGGTCAAGACTCAAATGTCAGCTGGCCGGCGGGAGGTGCATGTGCGGTAGAGCTGAGCTGGTTTGTGTGTGCCACCTGCATGCCAGGACACACACACACACAAACACAAACACACTGAGGGGTATTTGTTCTGTTCGAGGAACAAGAGGCTAAGAAAGGGAGGCGAGGAAGAATAAACACTTCATAATGTTTATTGGCTAACAAATAACAGCTAACAATGACTCGCTCTGGTTTGCTAATTACCATGGAGAGCGAGCAGCATCTTGAGGCAATGACAGCTCTTTTATACTCAGCTGTCATAAACTGAGCCAATCAGGAGCCACCAATTTCCCGCCGGCTGTCTGTCTACTCACGGACCAATCGGCTGCTTTATTGGCCACTCCTGCTTGCCGTCTGGATGTAACAGTATTAGGGGTGTCTTACCCCACAGTGTTTATCTCCAGAGCGTAAACCATCTATGTACCAAGTTTGGTTGAAATTGCTCAAGGCATTCCAGAGTTATGCTTAAACAAACAAACAAACAAACATACATACATACATACACACATACATACTTTTTTATATATATAAAAGATTCATTGAGGTCATTCTGAGCACTGTGGTCAACGATCAGAATCAATAAAAAGAGTTCTACGGCAGCTTTTGGACAATCAGATTTAGGGTAATATTTTATTTATTTTTCACATTTCTGTCCTATTTATATCCTTCAAAGTGAGACTTTGGACAGTATATAATTGTAGAAAGTTAGCACCCACCCTTTCTAGAAGAATGAAATATTTTGAGAAATATTTTAAAAAACAGAATATTATATTTCCCCTAAAAGAGAAATGGAAACCTTAAGAGAGACAGACAC
The DNA here is from genome assembly GCA_030761175.1 of Masticophis lateralis. Lineage (NCBI taxonomy): Eukaryota > Metazoa > Chordata > Lepidosauria > Squamata > Colubridae > Masticophis > Masticophis lateralis. The sequence continues at coordinate 195,306,669 of JAUDYJ010000001.1, read as the reverse complement.
CCAGACCCTGCTCCCTGCCCCCAGCATATATTTGGTGCCCATTAAGAAAAACTGGGCCAACCTATCTACAAGACTAAAGACCTTCAGCTTCAGGATGATGGGATTAGCCCTCAGTCAAGATCCAAACCAGGGCAAAACCATTAAAACACAATTGGAATTGCCCAACAGCCTTTCAGAATACAAGCCTCTTCATTGCATCACCCAGCAAGCTTCAAACAAGCTTGGCTCAGAAAACCTACAAGCTATGACCCCTGCATGGGAGTCTGACTACAGCCAATAGAATACATTTCTTGTAAAGGACAAGATGCTCAAGGCAAGGCCCAAGAGAGGGTATAAATAACCCTCACTCTCCACTCCATGTGGTCAGCTAATCCAGAATCACATCTGCTTGGTGGTTCTGTTTCACCATTAAACCATCTTTCCAGTCAGCCTCCATGTTTCCAGGTTCTTTCTCCCCACTTGGAACTGAACCAGATGGATATTTCTTCCAACATAATAAAATGTTAAAACATAAAATAGTATATATAAAAGTTTTTTTAAAAAAATTAAGAGAAGGCAAGAGATTAAAATTATGTATTGTTAGGACTATAAAACACACCAGAATATAAAATGCACCTAGATTTTGAAGAAGAAAATGAGAAAAAAAATAGCTTTTGGCCTCCCCAGCCTCCAGGAGCACTCTTCAGACCTCCCAAACCCTCTGCACAAATGGGTCTGTTTTTGGCCTCCCACACCCCCACATCTCATGTTTTTGCCCTCCCCAGCCCCCAGGAGCACTCTGCAGGCCTCCCAAACCCTCTGAGGGTCCTGTTTTTGCGAAAAATGGGCCTGTTTTTGGCAAAAACAGGACATGTGGGGTAGTGGGGTTCGGGAGGCAAGAAACAGAGCTGTACTCAGTCTATAAGATGCACCGACATTTCCACTCACTTTTGGGGGGGGGAATGTGTCTTATAGTCCCAAAAATACGGTAGTTAAAAGGCGAAGGCAGGGTTTCAGCCCCACAGCTGTGTGCTCCTCTGGGCTCCTCATACAAGGCCACAGACAGAACAGTGTCTTAATTCCTTTTCAGAAGGCTATCATCTTTTTGTGGACCACTGTCCTCTTCATCAGCTGCAAATTTTGCAGGAGCAGAATATTACGTACAGTCCCGATTAAGGTGAGCTATTATTAGCAGTAAAGTTCAAAGCAAGTGAAATGCAGAGATTGCAATTAAAGTCATTTTTGAGTCAACTCTAAGAACGTACTGTAAAAATCCATGTAGATATGTTTTGGGGATTGACAACAGTGGGAGGAGATTTGCCACTCTTCTTCTGAGATGTTTTTAAAACTTCCTGGTCTATATTCTAGCGTAGCTACTCTGAGGAAGTCTCCCATTTAATACTAACCAGGCCTGATCCCTACTTCTCTTCCTCTTTAGACATATGTTACAGAGAACGATACCGAAATCACATTATTTTCAGCGGGTATTCATAAAATCACTGCTAGAGGAAACACATTGTTCCAAGGGTGACCTATTTAATGGAAGCAGCATGAAAGAAAGTTGTTTTTTTGTTATTGTTTAGTCCCTAGGAAATTGAACTGGTTACTCTAGATGAATTTTACTTCCATTGCTCTTTGATGTAATTGTCTTCATAATTATTTGATTCAAGGAAAACCCCTTATGGTTTCTATACTAGGTTTTGAGTTTTGACACTTTTGATGCCAGATGTCTGTTTATTAGATCATGAGAGCACATTTTAAGCACAATTGTCATAATCCTCAGCAGTGGAAATGCTGGGCAGATCTGAGGAGTTATAATGAGGTGTGGGACTAAGTGCATATCTTTTGTTTGGAAAGATCAGTGTTCGGATCCTTTTAATTCCTTTTATTTTCTACTGATGTAGGGGTGAAATCCAGCAGGTTCTGACAGGTTCTAGAAAACCTGTAGAGGAAATTTTGAGCAGTTTGGAGAACCGATAGTGGAAATTTTGACTAGTTCAGAGAACCGGCAAATACCACCTCTGGCTGGCCCCAGAGTGGGGTGGGAATGGAGATTTTGCAATTTCCTTCCCCCAGGAGTGGGGAAGGAATGGGGATTTTGCAGTATCCTTCCCCTGCCACGCCCACCAAGCCACATCCACCAAGCCACACCACACCTACCAAGCCACGCCCATAGAATCGGTAGTAAAAGAATTTGGATTTCACCACTGTACTGATGCCAGAATTTTGCTGAGCCAGAGGGAGGAACTCATAAAAGAACATTGAGCATCCTATTATTTTATTTTATTTTTACTCGATAGGCAATCTCTGCTGGTCAACCATAGATGACTACTGTCTTCTTCTATAGGTAGTCGTTGATGTACAACCATTTGTTTAGTGACATTCAAAGTTACAACCGTGAAAAAAGTCACTTATGACTACTCCTTGCACTCTGATCTAAAGAACTTTCCTGTTTTTGAATCTGCATTTTAACGATAAAAACTCCCGACAAGAGTGTTATTTATAAATCTCATCTGCTTATATATATTTCTTCTGTTCAGTTGTGTCTGATTCTTGGAGACTGCCTGGACAAGTCCCTGTGGTTTTCCATCAAGGTATTTTTCAGAAGTGGTTTACCACTGCTCCTTACACACATCCATTCATATTCTTTCCCTCTCTCTCTCCCCCCTCTCCCTCTCTCCCTCTCTCCCTCTGTCTCTCTCTCTCTCTCTCTCTCTCCTGTTTTTACATTTTTCTAAAGTTCTGTAAACTGACTTAAAAAACAACAAATTATGATTAACACAATATGAATAAATACTGTATGTAACATCGAATAGTCTATGAGTGATTAATATTCATGAACTTCAGTACTCAATTCAGTGCTCTTCACCTTCTTCAGATATGATGTAGGAGAGGGGATAGAATGGGAGTTCATCAAATTTGCAGATGTCATCAAGTTGGGGGAATTGCTATATTCTTTGGAATATAGACTCAAGATTCAGAAGGATGTTGACAGAGTTGAGCGTTGGGCCCTATCCAACCAGACACAGTTCAGTGGTGAGAAAAGTAAGGTCCTGTAGCTAGGCAGGAAAAATCAAATGCACAGGTATAGAAGAGGTAGCACCAGGCTCAACAGTAATATTTGTGAGATGGATCTAGGTGTCCTAGTGGACCACCACTTAAGTATGAGCCAGCAGTGGGCTGCAGCTGCCAAACGAGCCAATGTAGTCCAATGCTACATCAACAGAGGGATAGCATCAAGATCACAAGAAGTGATAGAATTGCTTTATACTGCTCTAGGGAAATCACGCTTAGAATACTGCATCCAATTCTAGTCACCACAATACAAAAAAGATGTTGAAATCCAGAAAGATTGCAGAAAAGAGCAACTAAGATGACAACAGGTCTACACGAAAAACCATATGAGGAGTGGTTAAGGAACTAGGTATATTTAGCTTAAGAAAGAGAATTAAGGTGATATGATAGTTGTCTCTGTGATAGCTTACTCACAGAGGAGGGGATTGATTTATTCTGCAGAGCTCCTGAGGATAAGTCAAGAAGCAATGGGTGAAAGTTCATTAAAGGAAGATCCAACCTGGAACTAAGGAGAAATTTCCTGACAGTGAGAACAGTTAACCAATAAAACACTCACTGGAGGTTAACTAGTAGAAAACCTCATTGGAGGTTTTCTAGAAAGAATTGAACAACCATATGGCTGAGATCATACAAGGCAGGGGTGTCAAACTTGCTGCCTGCAGGCCAGATGTGTCACATACTGGCCACAGCCACCCCCAGTTTAACGAAGCGAGAAAAGTCATGATACATCATACGAAAACAACATGACACCGCAAGATTGCCACTCCTGATATAAGGTCTCCTTATTCTGACCTAGGCTTCCTGATATAGTAAAAAGCACACAATTAGTCCCCAAACCCCTTTTTTTATTTTAACAGCTGTGAATTCCTTTCATTCACAGCACATGCTGAATAACCAAGAGTTTATAAATAGTCCAACAGAAGTCTGCCACAGTGCTTCGGATAAGGCTGGTAAACGCCCACCTTTATCTTCTTTGACATGCTACCAAAGACCTAATTGGCAATTATCTTGGCCACATGGAAACACAGAGTCAAAAACGGAGCTTCAAAGTACAAATTGACACCATCCACAAGGTTGCTTCCTGCAAAGGCCCACATGCCTTTGCTCTTCCTTTATGTCTTATGGAAGGGGCCAATCATCTCCAAGCCTTACTCCCGAGTTGTCCCTTTTGTTTTAACCGTTCTTGCCTTCTCACAGCTCTGTGCATGCACGCACTAGGAACAGGCTCCCCCTGTTCCTCTGCCTCTCTGATGTCCAACTCTGGCTGCTCCAGAATCTGCACTCCCAGATGGCATCTCTGCCTCCAATGCAGAGCCCTCATCTGAGCCTTCCCCAGACTCCAGAACTGGCCCATGGTCCTCCCCAGCCTCCTCACTGCCGACTCTGCTGCCAGCTCCGCAAGCTGCTGGCTGACCACAACACTCCTGCCATTAGCAGGGGATTGGACTAGAAGACTTCCAAGGTCTCTTCCAGCCCTAAGATTCTATTCTACTCTACCTCAAGCTTCTCATTGGTGCTACTAAAAAGGAGTTGCATAAGTATGTTTCAAAATTATAGATCTCTAATAAGTAAGTTTATTGCAAGAAACAGGATAGCCATTAACAAAAAGTCTACTATTAAGTATAAAATTCAACCCAGAGGTGAAATGCTCCCGGTTCGGACCAGATCACCCGATCCAGTAGTGATGGCAGCGGGTGGTTCGGAGAACCGGTAGCAAAAATCCCCTCCCACACATGCCCAGCTGAGCCACTTGATTATCAGAGGCTTTTTTTTTTTACTTTTAAAAGCATTTTTTCAACAACCTCTGAAGAGGTTGTTTAAAAAATGCTTTTAAAAGGCTCTGATGATCCCAGCTGAGTTGCCAGATCGTCAGAGGCTTTTTTTTTTCCTTTTAAAAGCATTTTTTCTACAACCTCTTCAGCTGAAGAGATTGTTAAAAATGCTTTTAAAAGGTAAAAAAAAAGCCTCTGACCATCACAGTTGACCCACACATTCGTCAGAGGCTCTTTTTTTAAAAAAAAAGATTTTGCGCCACAGCTGATCACCACCACTCCTGGCGCACACTGTTCTACTTACCGCATACCTCCTTTTGGAGGTATGCGGTATTTGGTGCGTGGTACACACTTGCATTTGGTGCGTGGTGCATGGTACCACGCACCATACTTGCGTGGTGCGTGGTACACACTGCGCATGCGCAGCCACCAAGCCGATAGTAAACCGGTTCAGATTTTACCACTGATTCAACCTCTGTATTTAGTGAATTCTTCTGTCTGCACAGTGTAATGGGCTTGAGGGTTTCCACTTAGCGTGAGAGAAATGGTTGCCAGCTGTCTTTTTTTTTTTTTTTTTTTACAATAATGGCCTTGTCTAGTTTCAGGTTATTTGTTTTGGACCTATTCGGTCAACATCATCTAAAACCTTCCCTGCTAGATGAAAGCATAGCACCCAGGGCTTAACAGGGATTCAGTAAGTTTTTATTTACGCATCTTGAAAAATCAGCATTGGTTCTTGCCTGAAGCGCAAGCTCCTAGTGCTCCAGAAGGGTAAGGAGATCGCTAATTTGCTAAAAGATAATTGGCTTATTTTATAGCAAACTTTGCCCCCCAGATATTTAATGAAAAAGTTTTCAACACTGAAAATGAAAAACTTCAAATACAAAATGCTGAAAATTGTCTTCGGCTTCATTTCCATAAGGTTTAACCTAAATCTGTATAATTAAGTTGCCTGGATGAGTTTTTGAACCACAATAATAAGCTACCCTAAGACTGTAGCACAAGAATCTGTCACCACCTCTCTCCTATGTCCTTTCACAGTTGGAATATGATCTTGTGCATCACAGATTTTCAGTAACTGTGAATGACAAATCCTTATGTGTTACAAGTCACCAGTGCCCCTTGCTGTATCTGGTAAATTGGTCTTATGTTAGGAAATTTAAATAAACAAAATTCCTTCCTTCCTTCCTTCCTTCCTTCCTTTCCTTTCCTTTCCTTTCCTTTCCTTTCCTTTCCTTTCCTTTCCTTCCTTCCCTCCCTCCCTCTCTCCCTCCCTCCATTAATCCTACTGTGTTCAGTATGTTTTAATGCTTTACATGCTAACTGAGGATATATTGCATGATAGGCAGGCTAGAAATCTATCTATCTATCATCTGTCTGTCTGTCTGTCTGTCTGTCTGTCTGTAGTTCTTCTCAACATGTGTAATGCATGGTGAAAACAGAACAGTCCCTTCATTATTCACTGAGATGACAATTTCAGTCAATAAGTAATTTTATGGTTTCTTAGCTAGATTTCTGACATCAAAACTAGAGTACAACACTTGTTTTGTCCAATCAATAGATGCTGGTTTTCCCTTGTTTTTGCTATCTGTAAAAGTGTGAGGCCTTTGCTTTGAAAGGGAGAAGCAGGTACAAAAAGGACCTGTTAAACAAACCCTCAAGGAAGAGTTTTCTATCATATCACCCCACCTGAATTGAACTGTTTCTATGTCCTAAAATCAATACTACCTATATATTCAGATACTAACCACTAACAAAATTATATTGACTGTGTTGCTTTCAGCTCTATGTTTTTCTTGTATATCTAGGGATTTGGCCATCTTGTTTAAAAACTGAATTTTTCATTAAAATCTTCCCTACCTGCAAGATAGAGATTTTCACAGGGTCTTGTTTAGTTCTGGGCTTTGGGCAGGAAAATCTAATGCGTTTTCTTTCCCATATGTTCCTACAGCTGGATAAACTACCAGGCGTCAGGAGCTCAGCCTAATTGTTGACAATTTCCTGTAATTTTTTTTACTGCAGAACACTTAAAAGAAGTGTCTGCCAGTAAGATAAAGTCCCCATGGCTGCTAATTTATTATGCTTGAGAAGATTGGTCAGTAGAGAGAGTTTTTCCATTGCAGTGATACCAGAGGCAAATAAAACCTTTACACAGACCATTACATGCATAATGATTCTATCAGTCTACAGCGATTCTGTTTAAGGTCTTGTTATGTTGCAAGTTGAAAGTGGAGCATGGACTAGAAAGAGCTTTCTTGGTCTCAAGTTTAGCATTGTGGAATATATTGTGGATTACAATGGATGTCAAGGTTCTCCCTCACTAAAGACTCCCAATAGGTCTCCGTACTCTTTTGGCACTTGTGGGCTGCCGGGCAGTCCTTCTGTGGCAGGGGCTGTGGCTTCAAGTTCGCTGGTTTCATTGGCCGGGGGGGGGGGGGTTCCTTGGCTGCCATTTGCAGAAGTGACTTACAACATTGCCGTGCACATCAGCACCAGATTAACCCCTTTCCAGGTCACTAGTGGCATGGCCGAACTGCGCAGAGAACCCCACTCCTCCATGACCCTGACTGAGTGGATGGAGTCACTGAGGAAGGGCTGGGAGAACACTAAAAAAGTGCTAGTGGAAATCACTGAGGCATATAAAGCCATCCACCCCTTCACTATCAATGGATTCTACTTCTGGTTCTGTTACTTTTGTCAATCTATTCTTTTTAAATGGACATTTCTGATGGTGACGAAGAGACCATTAGGTTTTGGTGCTATTTTATTGTTATATTTGTTTGTATAATTGTTTTTTTTTTACTTTGAAACTCTTAGAGTCTACATAATTGGGTACCACAGCTCAATCATCTTGCTGTAAATGGATTGCTCTTTGTGTATAGAATGTAAGAAAGAAAATACAGTTCCTCGTTGAATAGCACATTTAAGAAAATTTGGATGACATCCGATCTACAACAATAGTGTTCTGCCCCAGCTACCGATCCCAAAGAACACAGCACACACAAAGTTTGTACAAAAACTTAAATTTACTAAAATAACTCAGTCTTTTCCAAACAAAGGCTGTTAATAAACTTCCTTAACAACCTACAAGAGAACAAAGATAATCACAATCTTACTAAGGTTGGCAGAAAGCCCAGAAGCAATTCTCAATTTGCAGAGAATCCAGATGTGAAAGAGAATAAAGTTGTTCCCTACAAATTGCTTCAGTCGGCATTCGTCCTTAAATAGGCTAAGGGAGTGGCCAACTAGCCCCAAGCCTTACTCTCGAGGAGACCTCCTCATGAGGAGCCACTCCTGCCTTTTGGTAGCTCTGCATGCCCATGCATCAAGAAGAGACTCTTCCTCTTCATCCTCTTCACTTAAAGGAGCTTCTGGGGGTTCTGAAAGCCCTGGCTGAATCCCTGCCTCTGGCACCACATCTTCTCCAGCCTCCTCATTGTCTGACTCAGGTGCCAGCTGCATAGGCTGCTGTCACAACACCATACCAGCCTCCTCACTCTCAGAATCAGCTACAATCTGCACAGGCCACTGATGGGCCACAACAAATAGAGCTTCCCCAAATGGGAGCATAAGAGTGGAAAGACAGTTCTTGAAGCCAAAGTGGCCTAGATGTTTGAAGACTTTTTAAAAGTGAGGCAGCTGCACCTTTTTATTTTAAGGCAAAGAGTGACCCATTATGATGCCATCTGACACTCTGCCAATGCTGGAATAGATTGAAGAAAAAGCCGTAATAAATACAGATGGTTCTTGACTTATAACCGCTTGTTTAGTGACCGTTCAAACTTTACAACAGCACTGAAAAAAGTGACTTATGACCGTTTTTCACACTTAATGCAGCATCTCCATGGTCATGTGATCAAAATTCAGATGCTTGACAACCAGCACATGTTTATGACAGTTGTTGTGTCCTGGGGTCATATGATCACCTTTTGCGACTTTCTGACAGGCAACTCAATGAGGAAGCCAGATTCACTTGTTATTAGTTGTGAAGTCGTGTTCGACCCATCGTGATTCCATGGAAAACATTCCTCCAGGCCGTCCTCTACCATCCTCTCGAGTCCATTTAAGCTCATGCCTACTGCTTCAGTGACTCCATCTTTCAGTGACTCCTTCTTTTGTCCTCCATCTTTCCCAGCATTAGGCTCTTCTCCAGTGAGTCCTTCCTTCTCATTAGGTGGCCAAAGTATTTGAGTTTCATTTTCAGGATCTGGCCTTCTAAAGAGCAGTCAGGGTTGGTCTCCTCTAGGACTGACCGGTTTGATCGCCTTGCAGGCCAAGGGACTCGCAGGAGTCTTCTCCAGCACCATAGTTCAAAGGCCCCAATTCTTTGGCACTCAGCCAGATTCACTTAACAACTGTGTAACTAACTTAATATCTGCAGTGATTCATTTAACAACTGTGGCAAGAAAGCAATAGCAAGGAACTCAGGGTCATATTGTCAATGTTTGCGACCTTCTGACAAGCAAAGTCAATGGGGAAGCCAGATTCGCTTAACAACCATGTTTCCAATTTAGCAACTGCAATGATTCACTTAACAACTCTGGCAAGAAAGGTTGTAAAATGGGACAAAACTCACTTAACAAATGTCTCATTTAGCAACATAAATGTTGGTCTCATTTGTGGTCCTATGTCCATTTTACCTGTAATGCTGTAATTGGCAGAAGGAACCTCTCTTTCCCTGTAAATAGAGACAATAGTTTTTTTGAGGGAATGCCAGAATCAATGGTCTCACGCTTGTCCCCTTTGGCGTATCCAGAAAACATTGGCTGTTTTCAAATTTGAGCTCTGTTATTGCGGAGGAAACATTTATCTGATTGAGCTGCTAAAGTAACTAGGGAGAGAAAGAAGTGGGAAGGCAGCAGCAGGCAATGCAATCAGACTTTTTCTGTTAGGAAAAGAAAAAGTGGATTAGAGGAACAATGAAGAAAACACACACACACACCTCAATTTTCCAGAACCTTCTCTGGCTATAGGCCCTCTCTGCATACACCTCTCCAGTGGGGGAGGCTGTTATCGATACATATGGCCTATTTTCCAACTGCCTTTTACAACGTATTCAATTAGCATCAAAGTCAGTGTTTACAGCCATTTGCTTCCATCTGCCATCGTTTCTCATTTCCACCCACTTTATAATATACAAGGTCACTAATCATAACACCAGTGGCTCGTTTTTTTCCAGTAGGTACAGACAAAGAACGTATTTTATTTTTTTTTTATCCTTGAACAGTCTTGAAAAGATTAAGATTTTGTTCCCTTTCCTCTCAGGTGTTTCCATAGATACAGTAAGTCTTTTAGATAAATTGAATAATGGTTTCTGAACTGAGTACAGGGTGTACCTCTCTAACACCCGGCTTTTCCTGAATTAACTTTTTAATAAAGGGGCAGCTCCTTTATTCTGCCTCAGTTTGGAAAAGCAGGATTAGGGAGGGTATTGCAAATCTACGGGTTGTCCCTTTTGCCCATCAGGCACTCCTCTGTATGTTGGTTCAGAAGCAAAGTTCATGCTGTTCAGGGCTATTTATACCCTGGTTAAGGACTTCAGCCTGGATATTAAATTGAAGCTTCAGCTAAAGTAAGTACTTACCAAAGTAAGTAGTCCAGTAATAAAGGGTACAGTATAGACTAGCCTCCTGATGATGATGATGATGATGATGATGATAATAATAATAATGATAATTATTTTATTTCTATACCGCTCCTCTCCCGAAGGACTCGGGGCGGTGCACAGCCTAATTAAAAGCACAAGAAAAACAACAAATTAAAAATTAAAAATATTAAATAATTTGGCTCAATATAAAACCCCGAATTTAAAAATCTCAGATTAAAACCAATTTAAAAATCTTCACATCGATAGCCCGGCCTGGCAGAACAAAAAGGTTTTGAAGGCACAGCGGAATACACAGAGGTCAGCGATCTTACGTAATTCTGGGGGCCGTCCCTGATACATCCCTGGCAAAGTGACTTTGTCACAGATAAATAGTCTACACATTCTGGCTGTTGGACCTCACAAAGATCTCTCAGCAAGAAGCAGCAGCATGAGTGCTGAAAATAAAAACAACGGTTAATGCCACAATGAAGAGGGGGTCAACCTATTTTCCAAAGCACCTGAAGGCAGTATCAGATATATATATATTGATGGTCATGCTCATTCGGTTCTATGAGAAGTTATTTGGTCAATACAGCTTCAGGTTCAAAAAAGGTTGTTTTAATATTTACAAAATATATACATGCATGAACAGGGTGTCCTGCTGCATTTACCCTAACTGTATGACTCAGAAGTTGAGAGGAGAGAGAACTTCACTGGTTGTCTTGCTGATAGATGAGAGAGAGAGGTGAAGATATCCAAGTAATCTCTGGGTAAGAATCCAATAAGAGAGTTCATTGGCTGATATAGTCACGTGTGATGTCTGTAAAGACTTAACCCCTTCTAGTCTCTGGTGCATCACATACAGGCAATATCTGACAGGCAGGACAAGAAGCCATGAATGGAAACTAATCAAAGAGAGAACCAACCTAGAAGTAAGAAGAAATTTCCTAGAAGTTAGAACAATTACTCAGTGGAACAACTTGCCTCCAGAACTTGTGGGGGCTCCAACAGTGGAGGCTTTTAAGAAGAGATTGGACAATCATTTGTCTAAAATGGTATAGGACCAGGTTGGTTAACCTATGGCACATGTGCGAGAAGCAGCACGCAGAGGTATCTCTCTGGGCACGCCAGCCATCACCCGTTGCTCTTCTGGGTTCGCCAGCTAGTCTTCGCGCATGCATGCGTGCCAGAAACCAGAAGACCAAGGGACTGGTGTGCATGTGTGCACTAGAAACCGAAAACTCAGTTTCCTGGCATGCACATGCGTGCCAGGGAACTGCTCTTCCAGTTTCAGATGCTCCTATGCGTGTACGCTGAGGAGCTGCTCTTCCAGTTTCCAGCGCTACCACGCCACCTCCACCCCCCGTGCGCACTCCTGTTTCGGCACTTGGTGCCAAAAAGGTTCTCCAACACTGGTATAGGGTTAAGTGTGACTACAAGACCTCCAAGGTCCCTTCCAACTCAGTTATTCTGCTATAGTCTGTTACATCATATAGAGTAAATAAATAAACCCAGTAACAAAATTACTGTTAAAGTTGGAAAAAAAGAAGGAATTTCTAGTTAGGGGGGGAAAAACTATGCAGAATCCATGTCCATTTGTTCTCCTGAACAAATCGGCAAATTTATTTTTAGACAGGAAAAAGGGAATAGATGCATTTCAGACTCCATAGACATTGCATGAGCTCTGTGATATTAACTTGAATAAAGATTTATCCAATGATTAAAATATGCACATATTTTAGCAATATTGCTGAATTAGTGCCTACAGTTCAATAGTGGAAACAAATTCACCTCTCAGAAGATATAAGGCATGGACTCGTTCTTATCTTGAAATGGTATTTTCATTTGTGTTGCAATTGCCTTTTTTAATGTTATTATAAACTGGTAACAGAAAAAAAGGAAACAGCAAATAAAACAAGAAAATCATAATTTACCAGAAGAAAAAGAAGAAAATGTTCTGAAGATCAATTAGAAGATATACTACAGTGTACTGTACAAATTATAGAACGGTATTTAGCTGTGGTCAAAGAAATAAAAACAGATGAATCTGACGATAACAACTTAAGATAAAAAGCAAGTCAGAAAGACCAGAGTGTTTAGTGAAGAATGGAAATAATCATTCCTTGCAAGCTTCTGTGTAGAAGGGATAATACAAAAATAACATATTCCTCCATTTCATACTCAGTCTCTGATCAAAAAGAATCTTCTGGTATCTTCTATTAATAATTGCTTTTGGGAGGGTATTGAATCTAACCAAAGATTAAAGTCCTTCTAAACTTTGGGATCATTTAAAGGGCCTAGGCTATTAACCTGCTAACAAACTATTAAGAGCTTTTATAAGTCACAAATCTGCTTTATTGAGAACTACCGGTACTTTATTTTAATTATTTTGCCTATTCTTTTGCTTTGATGTAGCCATTGTTAGGATAAGCAATTAGCTAACACCTACTTTGATACTTATCAGAAGAAGCTAAAGACATTAACCACAAAGGATTCAGTTATAGGAAGTGTTAGCCTAGCTGACCAATTGTAGATTTGTAACTGGACTGAAGAATTTAGCAAGTGTGCCTGTTACTGGAATAAGGAAAGGGAACGTGGCATTTTGCTTAAGCTGTAGTCAAGAATATCCAGGCAAAATCCAGAAGTAAAAGGTTCATCCTTAGCGTGTATATTAAAATACACATCCAGAGGTGGGGAGCTTAACTAATTAAGTACACCCCATGTTTATTATGGGATGTTAGCCTAAACTGTGCGTTCATTCAATAAATCAGGAACCAGTCATGAAATATCGGGAAATTTTGATTTGTATATGTGGCTTTATGGTATAAAAGCAGCCTGTTGAATATCAGCAGACTTGATTTGGACTATGTATCCAAGGGTCCCTCTTTACTTCTGCACAGAAATAAAGTGCTGAACTCAATTTCCTCTCTCAGTGTGATTATTGGCTCAAATTGTACTGGTAAAATGAACCGAGTATAAGACGGGGACAACAGTCATACAGCTAAGGTATTTGGCTAGTTGTAGAAGATGGGCAGAGTGGCTCAGGAATATGTTTCTAGATAAAGGTGATAAATAAACTTGCCACTCTAAATCAATGGCCCATTATTTGAGATTAATTAATGTGCAATTATAGGATATTAGGGTGATGACCATGAAAAACCACAGACTGTTTGGGGGTTGATGAATAATCTGAAATTTTGTGAGCTGAAGATTTTTGGGACCCCTAAAATAGATGTTCCATACACACACACACACACACAGACACACACACACATACATGCTCCTCCAGTAGCAAAAGCAAGTCCTACACACATTGCTATGTTCATAAAAATATTTGCAGTAATAGAATCTGACATTATTCTGTATTATATAAACATGATGCAGTAATACATTGTGCCTTTATCTTCACTTTTCAAACCAATATTATCAGTTGAATTAAAGTTTAAAATACAGGAAACCAAAAGAACAACACCAGAAAGTAGCATTAAAATGTCATGTAAAAGATAAAACTCTTGTTCTAATTGTAACCAGTTAGAATCCTTAGTAAATCTTGGGTTCCTTATGGCATATCTAGAATAACAGAGGAAATGGAAATCTCACTAATTACTGAGAGAGTTTGGATGTGTACATTGTGTAGATGATCTCTATTCAGATAGAACATATGAGGGGTTTTTTTTTAAATTGGAATGTAATCAAAAGCTTGGAACTGAATTTCTTTCATTTATGTATTAGCAGAGAATAAGATGGGAATTCTTGGTAAATTTACCTCAGTACACTAAGGCTGCTGCAGTAGCATCCCCATAGGTTCCTGGAGTTCACATTCAGAAATATATTTTCCATTTCTTTATTCCAGTGTTACTTTTCATCTTTATTAAGGGATGAGCAACCTGAGATTCACAGGCCACAAAACAGTCTTGAGAGTCCCTTTATGTGATACTTAAAATCAGACTGATAAAAGTATGACCCCCTAATTGCCAAATTAGAGTGGCATGATATTTCCATTCATTTGAGGCAACAAAGCAAGTAGAATAAAGGTAATAAGCCTCTAACAAGAACCAGTTTGGTAAAGCAGCTAAACATACCGGTACTAGATTAGAAACCAGGGGACTGAGAATTTTTGGCATGAAACTTGGGCCAATCAGCTTCTCTAGGAAGAAGGTGAGGTCAAAGCACTTCTGAAAATGTTCTTAAGAAAACTGCAGGGACTTCTTCAGGCATTTTCCAAGAGTCAAAACTGACTCAAAATCATACTTTGCTCCTCCAGCATCCAATGCACGTAGTCTGCTTCTTTGTTTTTTCTTTAAATACCACTCAGCAGAAAAAGGTCACGAAAATTCCAAACCCACTCCATCTGTGATGTCAGCTGGTCACTACTGTATTTTCTGACTACCTTGGCAGGCACACAAACCAGATTGATAGTCAATACCACAGCCTATTCATCAACTAAGAACAAATATCACAATCTGTCATTCTCTAGATCAGGTATTTCAGTAGAATTTATTACATAAGTTTAAGTGAAAATGTAAAAACAACTGAGGCAATGAAATATTTTGCAAATGATTATAGTACACTCTGTTCGCTAATTAAAATTTATTTGCATCTGGGGACATCTTTGAATTTTCAAACATAGAACTCTCCAGTGTGAAAACTCTAAAAACCTAAGGGCCTATGGTGGAACATAAAACAAGAGGAAGAATTTAAGTGGACTTTTGAAAGTGCATGTTAAATATGCATTTGCATGTAACTCCATTTTTCTCATGCTTATGGAAGCAGCAAAGTGGACATTCTGAAATGAGGCTTAATTAAGTTTATTGTTAATATATTTCAAGTGTCGTTTCCTGTCCTTAGGATTGTATGATCAAGGAAATACCTTCCAACTGTAGGAATTGGTTATAACTATGAGGAAATGGAAACTGCTTTAGATTTATGATATAAACACAATCTGAAGTATAAAGAAAAATGTTGCCCCAAGATAAAGATAGTAAGTATGTTCAATTAGGGCTGAGGATATTTGCCTTAAATCTCCATGCATTATGGAATTAATTGACACTACATGTCAATTTTCTTACAGCAGTCTTTGGGAGAAAAAAATGTTGGGAGAAACCAATTAAATACTGTAAGCACATGAAGGAAAGGACAACTACAAATAAATCAAGGAGAGAAGCCACTTAGAACTAAGGAGAAATTTCCTGACAGAACAATTAATCAGTGGAACAACTTGCCTCCAGAAGTTGTGAATGCTCCAACACTGGAAGTTTTTAAGAAGATGTTGGATAACCATTTGTCTGAAGTGCTGTAGGGTTTTCTGCCTGGGCAGGGGATTGGATTAGAAGACCTCCAAGGTCCCTTCCAACTCTGTTATTATATTATATTAAAAGCATATAAAGTACAGTGATGTAAAACAAAGTTGAGTAGAGTTGAGAACAGTAGTGGGTTCCACTTACCTTCGCTAATGGTTCGGAACCGTGAGCATGCGAGTACGTGGCGCTTCTGCGCATGTGCAGAACCTTCTGCACATGTGCAGAGCCTCCATGATGATGTCCGGGCAGGTGGGTGGAGCCTCCCGCCTCTGCCACTACCAGTTCAGCCAAATCGGGGCAAACTGGTAGAAACCCACCACTGGTTGAGAAGCTACCTGAGAAGTCATGCAGAGTCTGTTATAGAGTCATTTATTAAGCAGTAAGCAAGTATAATAAGGTAAAGTACTTCACTGATATGAAGATGGAAGGGAACAAGTTCCAGTGGCTGGTTTCATGCTTCCATCTTTAGTTTGGACTATCGAGAAAAATTACCGGAAAATAAACCAAAAGTAGAAGAATGCTTTGGCCAGATTTCCATTAATGAAGCATTCCATGGAAAAGATCTCCAAAGAGAAAACATTTGAAGACATATATCTTATTCTGGTTATAGTGCCTTTGAAAGGGAGGATGGAAAAAAAATCAGACATATTTGGGAGCTGGCTGATTTGCTGTAGAAATGGTTGCAGAATCAATATGAATAGGAAACTACTTGAAGAAACAATGATATTTTTAAATACATATTGTGAAGGCTGTTAGGAAGGGCTCAGTACCCTCTCACTTTCTTTGGAAGTGGGATACACTAATAATATCTAATTCCTTCCTAATAAAGGGAGGAGTCTTTGCAGAATTCCACTCTGACAGTGGCCGCAGTTAAAGAACAAAGGAATTTTAGAATTAGGAATGTTTCTCTTTTCACTGAATGGGAGTGAAAATGGGAGTGGGTTCTCCCCCACCTCCCAAACTGCGTTGCGTGTGTAAAATATTGCATCACTCCAAATGAAGTCCCAGCCTTGCCTTGCACATGCTTTGCTGGCAAGGATCAGCAATGATGAAACATGAATGCCAGGAACCATTAGCAGACTTGGCCTCGAGTGGGACAGCGTAGGCGTTGCTACCTCTTCAGAGAAATATACAGGAAAAGGCGACATCTTGAAAGCGAAGGAGAAGTGATCAACAACAGCCCTCCTCATCTCTAGCTTACCATCTTAAAAATCTCCTATAAAATCATTTGCCAAAGAAAAAAAGAAAAGGAAGAAAGAAAAGCATTGCTAACAGTTTTGTTAAGTTTTCTTTCAAAAGAAGCACTTAGATGCTTTTAAGGAAAGGTTGATGTAATGTTTCTGCTGTTGACAGTTATTCAGTCATTCATTGCATAAGATACAGGCTTCTTTTCCATGGTAATGAATGACAGCTCCACAATTACACTGAGGAAAGTGAAGAATAAAAGGTGAAAAACAAGTGAAAGCCGAACCTTTTACACCATATGTTTGATTAACAAATCTGCTCCGCCACCCCCACCAAAAAAAGCAATGACAGGATAAACATCCAAGTTGATATTTTTAATTCTTCTGCACTTAACAATCTGTGTATACCAGCAAGATTGAGTTTATACTATGGAAGTGGTATTTAAAGAGCTGCTTGATAATTAAGCCACTTTCTCAAATTCTTTACCTTAATGGTGTTGTATGATGAAATGTTTTGTGGGTAAACGCTCTGAAAGAAAATTGTTTCTAAAAGAGGACCTGTTTTAACCTTTAATCACGGTATCTGAACTGGAGACATGATGTTTCTTTAAAAATGACGATAACAAGCTTTTCATTAGCTCCGACAAAATGTAGCTTTACTATGCCGTAACCAAGAGGTTAAGAGTGGAAAACTCTTTAACTAGATCAATTACAAATCTGCTGTTTCTCTCGGTATATAAATCATCGTATTGACAGAGGTCCAATTAATTAAGCTAGCATATTTCATAGCATTGGCTTTGGCATCAGATGTTGCCTTCTAATCATAATAATGTTCTGAAGAAAAATGGTTACAGGAATAAAACAGATTTCCCCGTTATTTCACTTCCTTGAATCTCTCCAAGATGATCACATTTCAGTAGGAAAAAGCAGCCAAAGCAATTCTTATGTGTTAGACTGCAATACTCATAGGTAGATACAATGGTTAGGGTGTACTTTAAAACACTATCTGTTTCAGACAAGATTTCCCTGACTCCTTCCTTCCTATCTCCCAATATTGAAATGTAAGGACTTTTTAAGTTATACATATTTTTTAACAGACACAGAAGCTTCTCTAGACTACATATAGACTAGTGTCTCCTATCATGAACAATTCACAGGCTATTCAGTTTTTCCTTAGCAGATTATATGAATTAGGGAGGAGGGAAAAATAGTTTCCCTTTCTCCCTATTCCATGAACAAGGCATGGCAGCTACAAAATAAAGGCATAGTCTAGAAGCACTTTTGCTCTCTTCTAATAAAACTCTTCTTACGTACTTAAGTTGAATTTATCCTCTGTAAAGCATTATGTTCTTGACAGCTACTAGCTGTGGGTGTGAATTTGTTTATTCATATAATGCCTGCTGAGCACGTGATGATGCCCTCACCCAATCACCTCCATAAACATCATGTATGTATAAGCAGTGTTATGACATCATCCAAAACACAAAATAGCATTAAAATGGAATAATGTCTAAATGAGACTGCATTTAGTGTCTAATTTACAAAAGATAGGTAGGCTGTCAGATCCTGATTAATAGATCAATTAGTCATTTTGCTTCATCAAAGCAATTTGCCTATCCCATCCCATTCTTAATGCTGCATACTGGGTAAATTGTTGGCCCCTTGGAAGGGAATTGTATCTTTGTTAAAACATTACACCCTTTCCAGAATCAACTGAGATAACTTGCAAAACTGATAAATCTGTCAGATTCACTTGGCTTCTAAATTTGTAATCTTAAATTTGCTCATAACTTTGCAACTGAAAACTTTACCATGACACACACACACACACAAACACATATGTATGTATGTATTTATGTAGGTAGGTAGGTAGGTAGGTAGGTTGGTCTTTGGTAATTTGGGTTTTCTCCCGCATAAAATTGGAAGTATCTTGGCGACGTTGCAATTTGCTCCTAGAAGCATGAAGCCGAAAACACCAGCCTGAAGATGACGAATGAGACTTCGTCGAAACATCGCCAAGACACTTCCAATTTTACATGGGAGAAAACCCGAATAACCAAAGACCTACATACAAATATATTAATGCAATTTGTGCTAATATGTGTACTTTGAAAAAAATAAGGCACCCAATAAACATCGTATTCCATGTTATTTTACAGACTATCGTTGACCACGATTGCCTCAAATGCCTGCTGATAACTATTTTTTTTTAAAAAAATAGAAATATATTTGAAAACATAAGGAAAAGAAAGAATATTACTATCTGTACTGATTTGGGAAAACTATGAAAACAGAATACTGTTATCTTTCAACGCCATGCCAAGCAGCAAGCCTGAAAATGTGGGCATGCCTAAATTAAACAAAAGTCAATTTACTCCTTGATTGATTTAAAATGGACTTTGTGTTCCCTAACTTCTTCCGAAGGAAGTTTTAAAACTACAATTTCATCAGTGTTTACAGCAATGTACAGAGTATGCCAGAGAGTAAAGCTTGAATGGCTCCTTAAAACAAATGTAGCTGGATTGTCAAGACCAATCCAACACAAGCATTTTTTTTTCACTGCAGCTTTATGCTTCACTATCCAAAGGGAAAATAGAGTTAGGAGTTGTGACTGGAAAGAAAAATTGATGGTTTGAGGAGAAAGTCCATTTATTTCTGGGCACATTTCCCGTCAAGATGCCTTATCAAACTTGACTTGAATTCTCCTGCCAACTACAGCTTTAAGGGAGTGCTGAGTAAAAGAACATAAGGAATGAAGTTAGCTTTTAGGTCCATCTATTTTAGTATGGTTCATACTGGCAGAATATTAGAGAGCCATTTTTTCTGGTTGTATTTGGAGATTCTTGGGACTGAATCTGGGACATTTGGTGTGCAAAATAAATTGCAGTGTTTACAAGGATGCCATGTTGGCAATGTTGTTGGGGTTTTGTTGCTGAATGGTATAAAGGATCAGAGAAAGCCTGTGGGCAAACCAAAGGTTAAATACTCCAATACTCCAGTATTCTTTTCTACTCATGAGTTCTTCGAGTATTTAAACAGATTACTTGCAGGAAAATAAGGAAGCTGAATTGTATGGACTGCACAATTTCATACTGTTGATGATGATTTCACTTTTACACTCATCCACTTAAGAAGAAGAAGAAATTATAAATAAAAAGGTGTTCCATTGGAGAGAAATATATTAATTTCCAGTCTACTCCCTGTTGTGCTCATTACCTCCATAAAGAAAGTTTTTGTTTTTGTCATTTTACCTAGGGGAGAAGTCAAAATTATGACTCTCTGCACCTGCAGTTTATTGAGCTATGGCTTATTTCTTATTATCTCTCTGTTAATAAGTAGTGTATTTTAGTGTATTCTAGCTATGTCTCCAAGGTACTGCTAATCTCTGAATTACTAGAGTTTTATTTTTCAGTCTATTTGTTTTAAACTGTTATTTGGACTGAAGGATTTACTAAAATCAGATTGTGCCTTTTTAACTGCCTTTAGGCAATATTTTATTGCTGTTCAACTGATACCTTGCAACCTACTCTGGATTTATTCTGTTGGAAATCAGGCATGCAAAAGTATGGATGAAAATGTATCCCAATGCATTTCTACTTGAAATAGACCAGGGGTGTCAAACTCAAGGCCTTGGGGCTGGATCTGGCCCACAGGGTGCTTAGATCTGGCCTGCAGGGCTGTCCTGGAACAGTGAAGAACTGGCCTGTGGTGCCTCTGCCAGCGAAAACAGAGCTCAGGAGGGCTGCGTGCAGCCCTTCTGAGCTTTGTTTTCGCTGGCAGATGGTTGCAGGAGGCCGTTGCAGCCGAAAACAGGAACCTGTTTTCTCTGGCAGAGGATTTGGGCCACTACAAGTACCCCCACATGAGTGATGTTGAGCTGGCCATGCCCACTCCAGCCCCCCAAGGTCAAACACAACCTTGATGCGGCAGTCAATGAAATTGAATTTGACACCACTGAAATAGATTAACCATCACAGTGGTTGAAGCTCCATTATGCAAATCAATATTTGAAGCTAAACAGATCTGGTCCTGTAAGGGTTCAGGATGGAAGATCAACTGAGGGCCACAGATCAGGTGTTTTAATTCTTCAGAGGAAAACATGAATGCCACTATAATAAATAACAGCATTTGTCATCTTCATTTTCTGTAGGCCTGTGGTTCCTCTTTTATAACCCTGGGTTCCTGTTGATTTTTTTAAAAAGACTATTGAACTGTGTTAGTTTGAAACAACTTTCAAATGAAATACATCTCAGTGTGTGTCACAGAATATAAACAAGTTCCAGCATATGGTTGCAGTGAATTAATCAGGAAATGTAACCAGGGGGAAAAAGAAACTGATTTCATTTTTTAAAAAGTGTCTTTTACTTGCATGAAAACAATTCAACATTTTGTCAAGAAAATTGATCTGTTCAATCTTGAATGTTCAGAAAGCACAGCTGCTGATATCGAAATATAAATTAATTGAAATTTGTTTTCACAGTAAGTTTCCCACTGTAAAAAGTTTTGAAGCTTTAGCTTATTTTTAAGTTTATAGAATGTGTTATGATCAAGAATGCTACACTCCTATGATAGCTCTATACCCCTTGCAAGTAGAAGTATCAGGATACACAGTGGTGCTTAAATGTTTGCGTATCCTTTTGAATTTTTGATATTTCTGCACAAATATAGCATGATCTGTTCTCTCCGCAAGTCCTAAAACTAGATAGAGATCCCAATTAAAGAAAGTCAAAAACATTACCTCAGACTTGCATCAGTATGACTAGTTTGATCCTCCAAGGATATAACTGCAAAGAGGGAACATAGAAGATTTGATCCATTTCTCTCCTTCGGTAAGATCATATCCCACTGCTTTCAAAAAGACCTAAAAAACCTTTCTCTCAGATATGTAAACATGCAGCCCTTCAATCAATAGAAATATACACTGGCATAAATGGCTTTGCGTCAAAGGTCAAGCTCTATTTTGCCTCAGAAAGAGGAAGATGTGCTGCCCTTACAGATTAAGGTGAGCAAGTTAAAGAAGAAAATGGATTTCTCCAGCTTCACTTTGCTTCCCAACCAAGAATCACCTCTCGGTGTCAGTGGCTGAAATCTCCACCAAGCATTCTCCTTAATGTGGACTAAGGCCAAGGTTTTTGTGAAGGTGGTTTGCAGAGGTGCATTCAAAACAATATTCCCCCAACATCCATCAGTGGTTTTTCAAGCTACATTTAAACCGGAAAAACCAGGGGACAGGCAAAGGCATTCATGTGTATGAAGGAGCATTCCCATAGCATCAAGCAACACCTTCTGCCTGTCAGCTCTTTTTAGAGTGGTTAAATCAATGGTAATGTGTGCATGCATGCACTCTCCTTTTCTCACTTGTCAGGGGAAGGCTTTCTTTATACTAAAGTTGACATTTTGAACAGAGCAATCTTACCACCTGCAATTAAAGGCATCTCCTATAATTTTAAATGAAATTTCAAATGAATATCTTGGAGACGGGAGGGGGAAACTTGGGAGGAGGTTTTCCCCTATGTTTTGGAAGCTTTTAAAGAAAAGTCATTGGATTCTATGGTACTGTGGCTTGAAACCTGGTTCATGTGTTGAGCTGCAATTAATCTGCAATTTTTTTTTTAAAAAAAAGACGACTATAATGTTGGTTATTGATTATGTAGTTGAGAAACTCATCAGTTTCTCCTTTTTTTAGTCAATTCTAGGGTGGGGAGAATGAAGTAGGAGAGAGATCAATCAATCAATCAATCAATCAATCAGAATAGAACTGGAAGGGACACTGAAGGTCTTCTAGTCCACTCAAACAGGAGTGGACTTCTGCAGGCAAGCTGTTCCCTGATTAATTGTCCTCACTGTTAGGAAGTGTCTCCTTAGTTCCAGGTTGCTTCTCTCTTTGATTAGTTTCCAACCATTGTTTCTTTGTTTCTTTTATTGGGAGAGAGAAGGAGAGAGGGGGAGGGAGAGGAGGGGGCAGTTTAAATATGCTGTACGTGGAACTGTCCTTGAAAATCATCTGGAAGTTACAACTAATCCAGAATGTGGCAGTGTACACAGTGTTGGCCACCTCTAAATTCACCCATATTATATCCCTTAGTCAGTGGTGGGTTTCAAAAATTTTTACTACCGGTTCTGTGGGCGTTGCTTGGTAGGCATGATGTTGTTTGGTGGGCATGACTTGGTGGGCGTGGCAGGGGAAGGATGCTATAAAATCTCCATTCTCTTCCCACTCCAGGGGAAGGTTACTGCAAGATCCCCATTCCCTCCCGATCAATTGAGACTCGGGAGGCAAAGAATAGATGGGGGCGGGGCCAGTCAGAGGTGGTTCTCTGAACTACTCAAAATTTCCGCTACCGGTTCTCCAGAACTTGTCAGAACCTGCTGAAACCCACCTCTGCCCTTAGCGCAATTCTGTTTAGTTTGAAATTCAGTTTAGAAGTGATGCTAGTCATCAATTCTAAAGTCCTATATGGCACAAGTCCAGTTTATTGGCAGTGTCTCTATCTGAGAACTTCTGCTCATCCCATTAGATGGAGACGGTAACTACACTCCAGGTCCCATACCTTGAATTTCACCATCTTATGGAACCTAGGACGTGTGCTTATTTTTATTACAGCCATAAAATATTTTTTTTCTTTTTGACATCCAGCAGTCCCCCTACTTTTTTTCATTTTCTGGAAAGTACATAAAAAGCTAGCTTTCCCCCAAGCATTGGGACAGAGTGAAGTCAGAATGGTAGGAGATTCCTGAGTTCCGTATTGGGAAGTTAAGTTCTGGCACCAGGTTTCTCTGGTTTTGAGTTTGGGGGGGGGGGATTTGTTTATATTGTCTGCATATATCATTTTTATTCTTTGCTTGCGAGCCATCCCGAGTTGGTTTAATGTGGGTGGTTATGTAAATATTTTAAATAAACAAGAAGGGAGGAAAAGTTGCAAGCACTATGCACACACCAGCTATCCTGCAGATAAAAATGGAAGAAGGTGCAACAATATTCACACAAGCATATACCCCCTTCCCACAAGAAAGTAAGGATCTGGGTTTTCTAAAGACAGGCCTACCATGCTTTCAAAAGAACAGCAAACTCAATACTTAGAAGGAGACCATATAGCAAAGGAGCTGCACTTCAAAAAGGCCCAGTCAGGCCTGATCCTTTCAAAAAAGCAGAAGCCAAAATGGCCATGAAGGGTAGTGCTAGGGCAGGAGTGTCAAACTCATCATGTTGTCGCCACGTGACATATTGCAACTCCCCCCACCTCCTTTTGCATGGCCAGCGCATGACACATCCGGCCCACGGGCCACGAGTTTAACACCTCTGTGCTAGGGGAAGGGGCATATCTGCAGCAGCTCAAATAATCAGTGGTCTCTAGGCAGATCCCAAAATGGCCATTGAGGGTAGTACATGACATGATTTTCACTGACACAAGAGGAAAAATTGTATTTTAAACTAGAACAATTCATAACCTATTGAATCTGTCTCCACTGAAAGCTGGCAATGGGCCACGGTGACATCCTGTGATTCATCCTTAGTGGGATGTAAAGATGAGCCCCAAAAAAACCTAACATGATAGATCCCACCAGGTATTTAACCAACCTGGCTTCCACTTAGAAAAGCATATAATGGGCTTATTTATCTATTTGTGCGGATTTTGAGATTCGTCAACCTTGCCTTTTAGAAGGAGGGGTTTTTTTTTTATAAAGCATGACTTTATTTCTGCTTCTTTGGCATCTCTTAAGCAACATATTGTATCATCATGGAAGTATTTCTCTTGTGATCATGTTCTTCATGTAGTAATTCTTGTGATAAAGTTCACTGGCTTCTCCAGCTGCTGAAAAATAAATGGCTGATTTTTACTTTGCGAAAAAGGAATTTTAATGGTCTTTGCCAGAAATAGCAGGAGCTGAAGTGTCTTATGCAAAATAATATTTTTTTTAAAAGCACTCAGGAGGTGAGTCATTATTAACAGCAAGATAGTTTAAGCATTCTTCACTTTCCTATTGTTACAACATAAAAAATAGAAGTTTTGATATAGAAAAATATAGTTCCTATAGGCTGACCAGAGATCATGTGACATCCCCCCCCCCCTTGCCTTCAAATCAGTGCATTTCATTTTCCACAAATAAGTTGACAATGCAGGAAATAAAAAGAAAACTGCATAAAACCGTGACAAGTTTACTAATTAACAAAGAGAAGGAAAGTGGAACGCATTATAAACTTTAGTATTTCTTTGGTATCTTCACAGCTCATAATGATCCACAGTAGGAAAAACAACACATTACCACAGTCTGCATGGAATGGAATTATAACTGAAACGTATCTATCTAGGATTGACTGAAGTATCACCAAAAATTTGAAGAACTTCCGCACTGGAAAAAAAGTAAACCTGTACTGCTGAAATATTAATGGAGTATTCGCTTGCAAGTTGTATACAACCCATACATAATGTCACATTTTATCAGCTCCTAGTATTTGCAGAAAATATTTTGTCTGCAGTAGAAGGAAGGAAAACAATAATGTTGGGCAAATGAAAATGTGGCACTGTACCAAAGGCTCACTGTGACACACAAGGAATGTATATGGTGGGGCATCTGCTATTGTGATCATCTCTTGTGAGCTGCTTTGGGGACCCCTTTTAAATGACATTACTGATTTGATGCACAAATAAATCACAGGACAAAGAATGCTTTAAATCATTTGCATTTTCACAGTTAATCCTAAACTAATCTACCGGTAAGAGTTTAGGTTCCAAAAATGACACAAAGAAGGTAGCAGACACTGTTTCTTAAGGTAGTTCTTTTGGAAAAATAAAAGATTCACCTGTGATTCCGTTTTCTTCTTAGCTTGAGAGTAATAAAAAAAAAATCCTGTCACATAATGCATTTAAAATATTTTAAAAGCAATTAAAACTAAGGAAAGAAATTAATCAAAGTGCAACAGTAAATTCAGATACCGTAAAGCACAGGTTACTCATCTGTTTTTAAGCTTGACTTCTCTCTGAGGATATAAAACAGGCAGCTTTAGGAACTTAGGATAAGCTTCTGATTGATATCAGGCTATGCTTTTTAAGTACCTGAGCAGGGCTTGTATTTAAAAACAATGTTTAAACTTCATATGAAAGAGCGTCTGCTAAGGAAAATGGATTATCTGACTGGTGCTGAAGGTCCTGCAAGAGTCAGCTTTTATCTGTAAGCCCTCTTCTATTAGCAGAATTTTGCTTGACAAATCTGAGTAAGTTTCTCCTTTAAGGAGGAGTAACTTTAGTGATGGGTTTCAAATTTTTTTTACTACTGGTTCTGTGGGTGTGGCTTGGTGGGCGTGGCAGGGGAAGGATACTGTAAAATGTCCATTCCCACCCCAATCCAGGGGAAGATTACTGCAAAATCCCCATTTCCTCCTGATCAGATGGGGTTTGGAAGGCAAAGAATAGATGGGGATGGGGCCAGTCAGAATTTTTACTACCGGTTCTCCGAACTACTCAAAATTTCCACTACCAGTTCTCCAGAACTGGTCAGAACCTGCTGAAACCCACCTCTGAATAACTTACTCTATAAATCTCCTTGCTACCACCATTTCTATACTTCATATGCTGCCTCTTGTATTTAAACTTCTCAACTCTCTGTGTACCACACAAATGTGCTCTGGGAAGTTTTTTAGCAGATTTAGCAAAGTTTTTTCCAGAGCACATTTTAGCAAATGTGCTCTGGAAAGTTTTTTAGCAGATTTGGGGGTGGGGAGGAGAATGAAAATGAAATTCTTGCCTGATAAGCAAAAATTGGTTTGCATAATCTGAGCAAGCTGATTAATACTTTGGCAGGAATCCATCAACTCTTGGCAGGACTGGACTGGGAAGTTTAAAAAAAACAACCCAAAAGAGGCAGTGGCAAAGTTACTTAGATAATGAGATGGGCAGTGCCTTAATTTAATTAATTAAATAAATACTTTTGTACAGTCATCCAGAAAATTACCCAAATTAATCCTTAAAGTTTTCAACAGTAGAGTATGAGTCAGAGAAAACTGTACCTGAATTCCTCAGTGATTATGGGGGAGGATGGTTTTAAATCTCTTATTCTAATCTAAGATAATGTGAATACTTTTAATAAATCTCTCATGATGTTACCTTGCATTCACAAGATTGACAACTGCTACCCAGATGGGGAATACACACCCTTCTGCCTCAAATATGAACTCCTTAAAGGAGAAACTTTCTCTACAAATCTCCTTGCTACCACCATTTCTATACTTACGTTGTCCCTTGTCTTTATGAGAAGTTTATTCTCATCTCTCTGTGAGTTTTTCATCGACTCATCCAATTAAACTTTTTTGCTCATCCCCTATCCTTCAAGCAATTCATCTAGTAACGTGTTGGCAAATGTTTAAGAATCAGTTCTGTTGGCTCCATTGTCTCTGCTGTGCCACTAACCATGGAACAACAGATCAACGCAAAGGGTGCTGTAATTTAATTCTGCTTTCAATTGGCTTGCAAAATTCATGAAAATTGGGGGAAAAAATGACACTTTGATTTTGTGTTTTCTTGATTAGACATGTTTGTTGTTATAGAACTGGCTAGTTTATATTGTTATGTAAAAGTAAAAAGCTGAGGTTTGATCCTATTAACTTATTCTACTTCACCAAAGGGACTCAGAAGTCAATGCCTTTTCTTTCTTTCTTTTTCCCCTTTGCCTTACACTTTTCCCTTCCCTTTTCCCTTCTTTTCCTATTTCTTGTGTTTTATATAAATTAATTTTTAAAAATGGAATATATTATATACATATACATATACATATACATATACATATACATATACATATACATACATACATACATACATACATACATACATATATATATATGTAGGTCTTTGGTTATTCGGGTCTTCTCCCGCGTAGAATTGGAAGTATCTTGGCGACGTTTCGACGAAGTCTCATTCGTCATCTTCAGGCTGGTGTTCTCGGCTTCGTTCTTCCAGGAGCAATGTGAGATTGCAGCTGACCCTTCCTTTTAACTACTAGTGGGGGTGTGAGCTGATTGGGTGGGAGCTTGTCTGTGTTCTGATTGGGTGGAGGTGTGTTCTGATTGGTTGGGGGCTTGGCTGTGCTCTGATTGGATGGGGGGTTGGTTGTGCTCGGCTTAGTCTGGGTTGCAGGGGGATTTGAGCTGGTGAGCTGCGTTGTTGTTGTTTGGCTTCGGGTTTGAGGTCTTGAGGGCTTTTCATGGAGGGTGTTGGTCTGATTCATGTATGGATTGGAGGGGTTAAAAGTGGCTAATGATGCAGCTGCGGTCTGGCTTCTGGTCCTTGGTCGTGCCTCATTATCAGTGTGGGTTTGAGTGCTTCAAAGCCACAGGACATGAAATTGACTTTAAAAAGACCAGAACTATCGCCAAAACTGAACACTTTAATGACAGAATAATCAGAGAAGCCATCGAGATAGAAAAACGCCCACACAGCATGAACAAACGAGACGATACCTCCCGCCTGCCAGCCATTTGGAAACCCGCCCTTATTGACAAACGAGTCCCTAACACGATGAATGACACCAGACCCACACTCACAAGACCCACACAGGATGTCACCACCACACATCCACGCAGAAAGCAGACTCAAACCCACATTGATAATGAGGCACGACCAAGGACCAGAAGCCAAACCGCAGCTGCATCATTAGCCACTTTTAACCCCTCCAATCCATACATGAATCAGACCAACACCCTCCATGAAAAGCCCTCAAGACCTCAAACCCGAAGCCAAACAACAACGCAGCTCACCAGCTCAAATCCCCCTGCAACCCAGACTAAGCCGAGCACAACCAAGCCCCCACCCAAACAGAACACACCCCCAGCCAATCAGAGCACAACCAACCCCCCATCCAATCAGAGCACAGACAAGCCCCCAACCAATCAGAACACACCTCCACCCAATCAGAACACAGACAAGCTCCCACCCAATCAGCTCACACCCCCACTAGTAGTTAAAAGGAAGGGTCAGCTGCAATCTCACATTGCTCCAGGAAGAACGAAGCCAAGAACACCAGCCTGAAGATGACGAATGAGACTTCGTCGAAACGTCGCCAAGATACTTCCAATTCTACACGGGAGAAGACCCGAATAACCAAAGACCTACATACAAACACCCGCGAAAACCTCAGAAAACATATATATATATATATATATATATATATATATATATATATATATATATTGCATTTATATACTGCCCTTCTCCCCGAGGGGACTCAGGGCGGTTTACAGCCATATTAAAACAATCACATATAAAAATTAAAACTAATAAAACAATTAAACTATTTGGCTGTAAAATTTAAAACCCCTAAAAACCCCTATTAAAATTAACACAAATTTAAGTCAGACCGGCTTGATGAAATAGTAGGGTCTTCAGGGCTCGTCGGAAGGCACGGAGGTCAGGAATCTTTCTTATATCTGGGGGTAGTTCATTCCATAGGGCTGGGGCTCCCACAGAGAATGCTGGGGGCCGCCCGTCGGCATTGTCTGGCAGACGGCACTCTGAGGAGGCTCTCTCTGTGAGACCATATCGGGCGGTGGGAGGTATTCATTGGCAGAAGGCGGTCCTGTAAATATCCCGGTCCTATGGGGGAAGTATTATTCCAGTGAACAAGGGCAACCACAGAAAAATTCCAATATGATGACAAAATATAAAGGAAGGAACCTGGAGCAGGCACTCCTGGGGCAGATGCTTTTGGAGAAGGCAGTCTTTCAAATAATTTAAGTTTAGGCCACACAAAGCTTGTAAGGTACCAAGAACTTTCAATCACATTCAGAGAGCCTACTTGCAGCCAGTGCAGCTTGCAGAGTGGCAGGGTATATTATGCAAAAGTTCCATAATTCAAGTCTATTTCCTTTCTTGTGACCTTTCTATAAATTAATATACGTATAGTCCACTTTCTTTTTCACAACTATATTTTTTCAATGATCTGCTGAACAGCAAAAAAATTGCTCTGCAGAAAGCCGTACTGTAGTTTGGCTGAACTTTTGTTTGCATCCTTAAATTTAAATTCCGCTAACACTTTCCCAGGCCCACTTTAAAAAAAACATTTTTAAATGCGCACCTTTTGTAACTTTGTAGAACTTCGAAGAACATGAATGCTTCCAAATGTGAAACATGAAAATGGACTGAACATAAATGCAGATACTAAAACGCTAGAGAAAATATAAAATAATTAAAGTTAAATTGCTCAAGTACTGTGTATTGTAGAAGACACTGCAATATAAAATGCTAATGTATTTAACTTCCAAACTATTACATGCTAAAATAGTTTTGTACTTTTCTATCATTTAATAATCCAAATCTTTCACCTTTAAATTTAATGTTTGTCTACAATTCAGAAACTTTAGATAATTAACTAAGAGAAAACATAAAACTATTGCTATTGCCAAAATACACGGCTGGTTCATGGCTCAAGTGGGATCCAATAAAAAGAATGAATGATACACACCAGAATGAGCAGTTTTGTTTTATTTAAGGGATAAATCCAGTACACGCACAGGGAGGAGATAATTTATTGATCAATTGTGATTGACATGAGTGAGGGAAGTTTTGACATTTCTGTTCAAAATTGCTCCATTCTCTTTTCTTCTCCAAGCTGTCCTCCCATAAGGTTGAGGTACAATTGCTACACTCTATATTTGAATGTTGCTCAAGTAAAAAAAATCCCTTCTCGTTTCCCTTTTTTATCTCATATCTGATGGTTTACTTGAAAAAAGAGAACCACAGGATCTTTTGAGTAGAGGAAAATGTAATTTAGACAGTTGCATATCTTTCTTAAGAGGGGAGAAATTAGTAGCTTTACTGTCAGTATTGGAAACGCTTCTGATTGTTAAAGCTGTGAGTGACTTTATTGGAGAATGTATCACAGAGGGAACTGAAGAAGTACTGAAATGAAAATGTATTTAAATTCCTATCATTTAATTATAAAATGGATTTGTGTAATGGTGTCAAAAAAAGAGCCAACTTTACTTTGCTTGGTGGGATCCTGTTGCTTAAAAACCATTTTATCAAACCCATTTAAATTAGAAAATTATGTGCTCATTATCCCACATTATCCCAAGCCTACACATAAAAATACCTAAGACTTTTTAGTGCTTATATATTTCAAATACCATGAATATTTAGGATTAATGTTGCAGCCTTCAGAAATAGATCAAATGTATTAATATCTCTTGAGCAGCGTTGGTAGGGGCAGATGTCTCAAAAGGTTTTTTTTTTAAACAGAATACCAGTGTTTCTGGCATGTGGTAGCCTAGTGGTTAAGACTGGAAGACTGGAAGGTTGGTAGTTCGAATCCAAGTACTGTGTCCTTGCTGCAGCTTCTGCCCACCTAGCAGTTCAAAAGCATGCAAAAGCGAGTAGATAAATAAGTACCATTTTGGTGGGAAGGTAACAGAAATCCATATGCATCAGTTTATAGTCATGCTGGCCACATAACCATGAAAGCATCTTTAGACAATGCTGGCTCCCTCGGTTAGGAAATGTAGAAGAATACTAAAGTTGGACAAAATTAGAGTCAGGCAAAACTTCCTTTTATTTTTTATTTTTTTACCATGGTTTAAGATATGGTTTTATATATTATTTCTGGAAAGTTTTTTTAAATTCAGTTTGGAGCCTGGATATTGTGAGAAATTTAAATCAAGTGAACAACTGAATATATCTGAAAGGAAGATGCTCAGAGGAGAAATTCCTGTATCTGTATTGCCCCTATTTGTAGAGATTATAGCTAATTTTCTGGGCTACTGCTACATAAACCTGAGGAGGACCATCAGATGATAACTGAAAGCCATAAACATTTGTCTTCCTAAGGAAATAAGGTTCTCCGAACTACTCAAAATTTCCTGGTTCTCCAGAACCTGTCACAACCTGCTGGATTTCACCCCTGCTTCAGAATCTCCAGATATTAAGACAAAATATAGATATCTGACCTAAAGCAGGTTGGAGACGTACCAAGAGCATACTGATAATGCCTCTTTCAAATCTTATGGATAACCTCTGTTTCAAGCAGATGGTGAAACAGGGATAAGGAGACTGAATCCCACTGCATCATAAATAGGACTGCCTACTGAGTCAACCTCTTTTCACACCATTGACCGATTCTGCTCTTATAAAGGAATGGAACCACTTCAGAACAATTTTCCTACTTACTTTAGATGGACGCCATAACAAATAATGAAAGGTCAAGAATGGGAGGGCCTATTCCTCCCGCCCAGATCCTGATGAAAGTCATCCACCTGTTGTGACCTAGGCTTACTTACTCACTACAAGACACAATTAGTCCTAAACAACCCTATTTTATTGTAACGTTCATGGGAACGTTCATTCCCAGCTGAGTCCCAATTAATTGCAAAACACGTCCTTCGGAAAAAGAACCTTTATCTTCTTTGACACCCTGACAAAGGCCTTACTTGGCAAAGCCCCACAAAGTTCAGAAACAAACAAGAGCTGCTGACTGGAAACAGAGTTAGCAATGTTGCTTTCCTGCAAAAGGTCCAAGTGCCTTTGTTTCTCTTTTAAGCCCTGTAGGAGAGGCCAATCATCTCCTGGCCTTACTCCCAAGTCATCGCTTTTGCGTTAGCTGCTATTGCCTTCTGGCAGCTCTGCACATGCATGCACTAGGAACAGGATCCTCCTGTTCCTCTTCCTCTCTGATGTCCGACTCTGGGAGCTCTGTAGTCCGTGCATCACTCTCAGATGGCCCTGGCCCCATCTCTGCCTCCGATGCAGAGCCCTCGTCCAAGCCTTCCCCAGATTCCAGGACTGGCCCATGTTCCTCCCCAGCCTCCTCACTGTCTGACTCCGCTGCCAGCTCCACAGACTGCTGGCGAACCATAATACCA
Organism: Masticophis lateralis; assembly: GCA_030761175.1. NCBI lineage: Eukaryota > Metazoa > Chordata > Lepidosauria > Squamata > Colubridae > Masticophis > Masticophis lateralis. The sequence goes on along the minus strand of JAUDYJ010000001.1, from coordinate 195,273,928 downwards.
CCAGAGCAACCAACGCCATTTCTGTCCCATGCTCATGCCTGAATCCTAACTGAAAGGCTTCTAGATAATTTCTCTGAACTACCTTGTAATTAAAGCCATACCACCTTCTCAATAACCTTTCCTAAAAAGGTTTTATATAAAGCAGTAGTTGTCCAATACAGGATGGGCCTGAGAGGATGCAGCACTACCTCTTTCCCAGCAAGACCCCATCTCCCAAAGAGACAGAGACCATGTCCCGGATGAATCTATTACCGCAGATGCCAACTGAAGAAGCAGGGAGGGACATGGATCGAAGCCACAGATGGCAAAGATTGAATCACAATACTTTTTTTCTTCATCTGAGATGCCAAAGCAAATCCCAGATCACCTTACGAAGTGCTACCTTAGCAATTCAGGCCCCAACCATGGAGACAAGACTTAAATTAATCTGTCTCTGTAGGCAAAATGCCATGCAATCCCATCAAAGCAGCATGGTGGCAGATATTCCTGCTGCTCATTTCCAACTGGAAGGCTCCCTTAAATAGTGCTACTGGATACTGGATGATGACTCACTGATAAATTTAAGGTTGGAAAAGTACTGATGCTCTTCCAAGGTGTGGGCTTGAATACCTTGACCCATACCAATCGGGCTTCTGACGCGGACACAGCACGAAAATGGCATTGGTCGCTCTGGTGAATGATCTCTGGCAGGCTCGGGATGGTGGTTGTTCCTCCATCCTGGTCCTACTTGACCTCTCAGCGGCTTTTGATACCATCGACCATGGTATCCTACTGCAGCGACTTGAGGGGTTGGGGGTGGGAGGCACTGTCTTACAGTGGTTCTCCTCCTACCTCTCGGGTCGCTTACAGTTTGTATGGGCAGGAGGGCAGAGATCCACCCTGAGGCCCCTAAATTGTGGGGTGCCTTAGGGGTTGGTTCTCTCCCCCTACTCTTTAACATCTATATGAAGCCACTGGGTGAGATCATTCGTGGCTTTGGGGTGAGATATCATCAATATGCTGATGATACCCAATTATACATCTCCACCCCAGACCACCCCACCCCAGAGATGCCCTTTCCGTGATGTCCCATTGCCGGGAGGCAGTATGGGCCTGGATGGGTAGAAACAGACTCAAACTCAATCCCTCCAAGACTGAGTGGCTGTGGATGCTGGCATCTCGGATTTCAGAAGCCCCATCACTTTTGATGGATGGAGAAAAACTTGCCCCCGTTGATAGGGCTTGCAACTTGGGTGTCCTCCTGGATGCTCGGTTGTCCCTAGAAGACCATCTAACAGCTGTGACCAGGGGGGCCTTCTCACAGCTTCGCCTGGTGCGCCAGTTGCGCCCTTTCCTGGACCAAGATGACCTTCGCACAGTCACTCATGCCCTGGTTACTTCCCGCTTGGATTACTGCAATTCCCTCTACATGGGCCTGCCCCTGAGATGCACCCGGAGACTCCAGCTGATCCAGAATGCAGCCGCACAGGTTGTTACAGGAGCCCCTCGTTACTCCCATATAACACCCCTCCTGCATCAGCTGCACTGGTTACCAGTGGTTCTCCGGGTCCGCTTCAAGGTACTAGTTCTCACCTATAAGGCCCTACATGATTTAGGTCCAGGATATTTACAGGACCTTCTCCTGCCTGCTTCCCACCGTCCTGTTCGCTCACATAGGGCTGCTCTCCTCAGGGTCCCGACAGCGAGCCAATGTCATCTAGCGGTGCCCAGGGGTAGGGCATTCTCTGTGGGTGCTCCCACCCTCTGGAATGAATTACCTACCGAGCTCCGGACGGCTTCTGATCTCCACTCCTTTCGTCGGGAGCTGAAGACTTGGCTGTTCAAGCAAATAGGCTGACTCTGATTCTGGGTTTATTATTTATCATTAATTAGTTATTTGATTTAAAATGCGATTTTATTGTACACGTTTCTTAACTTGTGTTCGCCGCCCTGAGTCCTTCGGGAGAAGGGCAGCATATAAATACATGTAATAAATAAATAAATAAACATGAACTTGTACTCTTGTTTGGTTATGATCACTTTTTGTTTGCATTCCCTGGCACTTCAAGGATTTACTCGTCACTTCAACGTCTGGAGCAACTCAGCAAACTAAGGAACACCCTGAGGTCAGAAAATAAGAGAGGCTGCTCAGAGGCAATCACGTCAAATGCAATGCTCACCTTCTAACCATAATTCTTAACCAAGTACACAACAGAAATTCTTTCCCTGCAGACAGACTGTAAGCTTATTTTGTGTTGGCTTTCATTTTCATTCGGCTACAAAACTCAGTGCTTCTCTTGTATGATTCTATAATTTGGGATTATATTTTGCATTTATCTTAACAAATGAGACCATGATTAATTTTATTTCATTAAATTACTTAGTTCAATAATAGTTTTAAATAACTAAGACTTCCCTCTGTGGATTTATTTCAACATATCCAGTTTTCTTACAAGCACATTTGTTCAATTGTAACGTGAGATGTTTGATTTTCACCTACTATGTTTCCCAGAAAATAAGACCCTATCTTATATTTTTTGAACCCTGAAATAAGCCCTTGGCCTCATTGCCATGCACTCAAAAGCCCGATTGGGCTTATTATCAGGGGATGTCTTATTTTGGGGTAAACAGGGTAGCACAATATATGAACAGAGCTGTGTGGTTGGTTTTATGTGAACAACAAACTAGATTTTCTGCTCTTTTGTGAAAATGTCAAAGTTGGGGGGAAATCACTGTAGCTTTCTTTTAAGCCATTGCTGTCTTGCTGAATATTCTTCACTGCCTTGATACAAAGCTTTCGGTTGCTTTCTTCAAGCTGAGACAACTTTTTTTTTAAAAAAATAATAATTTGCCTACGCAATTTGTACAATTTCAAAAAGCTTTATCTATTCACCATGATATGTCTTTTCTTTTGTACCTCAACAAAAACATAAACGTTACCAGCTATATTTCAGCTTCAACTGAGACTTAATAGCCAAGTTGTAATATGCAATTTTTATGACATCAAATGGGAATCAGCAATTGCACAATGTGTAGAAAGTTACCATAATTATGAGCCTGTCAGCTATAACCATATGTCCACAGAAACACAGTGTGGGCTTTCAAAGGAAAAAAAAAGATAAATGGGCTATCAATAATACAAAAAAATTAAAAACATTCAGACAAAAGATGTTTTCAAGTAGAAACAGTATAAAAATTGAAAACCACTGGTGTATGTATTTATAAAGGTACACAATGGTCCTTAAGCATGATTCCCAAGACTACTTTTTCCTAAATGATCCTTATACTCCTTACGCACAGTCACTCAGGTGCTTGTCACTTCTCGCCTGGACTACTGCAATGCTCTCTACATGGGGCTCCCCTTGAGGAGCATCCGGAGGCTCCAACTGGTGCAGAATACGACCGCGCGGGAGATTATGGGAGCGAGGGGACGCTCCCATGTGCTGCCTCTCCTGCGTGAGCTGCATTGGCTTCCAGTGATCTTCTGGGTGCGCTTCAAGGTGTTGGTTACCACCTTTAAAGCGCTCCATGACATAGGACCTGGGTATTTGCGGGACCGCCTTCTGCCAATAGCCTCCCACTGACCAGAACGCTCCCACAGAGAGGGACTCCTTAGGGTGCTGTCAGCCAGGCAATGTCAGCTGGCGACCCCCAGGGGGAGGGCCTTCTCTGTGGCAGCTCCTGCCCTCTGGAATGATTTGCCCCCGGAGATACAAAGGATATCAGATCTCCGGGCCTTTCGCCGTGCCCTAAAAACTTTTCTTTTCCATCAAGCAGGGCTGGCGTAAACACACACACACACACACCATTTTAGTTTTAGCTTTTTTAAATTGTCAATGGGTTTTTGTTTGAATGTTTTAAATTTTGGGCCAAAGTTATGTAATTCTTTTAAAATTTTGTATTGGTATGTGTTTTAGTCTTGGCTGTGCACTGCCCTGAGTCCGCTAGGAGAAGGGTGGTATACAAATTGAATAAACTAAACTAAACTAAACTAAACTAAACTAAACTAAACTAAACTAAACTAAACTAAACTAAACTAAACTAAACTAAACTACAAATACAGCAACATACTGGACATGAGTTGCATTTGTTTTGTTGCTTCCTTCTGTTCCACCCCAGCAACAACTCAGACTATTTCTGTTTATAAATCTTGCAGAGTTTGAATTAGGAATGTGTCCTGAAAACACAGCAGGCCAATCAGTCACTAAAGACCTGATTTTTATCACTCTCAGCCTTCTGAGACATTACATCATAGTTAAGGAGGTTTTGTTATACTGATCTTTGTTTGTCTTTAGCATGGGAGGAAAATGTCTATGCTTTCACAGTTGGAACATAAAAAATGTACAAGAACTTCAGCAAAAAAATTTTAAAAAATGACATTTTGCAACTTTCAAAAAGGGAGGAATAAAAATATTAAGAACAAAATTGCTTCTTCCCAATAACTTAACACAAATAGTATTTTCAGTCTGAAGTCAAAATTACACTCATTAAAATCTCTAGGAGATTCTGAGAGAAGGATAGTTAGATTAGGCATCTTTGTTCCATTTTCAGAGCCCACTAAATGATATTTGTCAATATTATTTATTTATTTATTTATTTATTGGTTTGATTTATATGCCGCCCTTCTCCGGAGACTCAGGGTGGCTTACAATGTGTTAAGCAATAGCCTTCGTACTTTTGTATATACCTGCTTAGTAGGGCTTTGGGCCCCCCCACCCCAAACGATGTTCTTTTTTATACAAGTCAGCTTATTGCCCCCACAATCTGGGTCCTCATTTTACCTACCTCGGAAGGATGGAAGGCTGAGTCAACCTTGAGCCTGGTAACATTTGAACTCGCAATAATTGCAGGCAGCTGGCAGCTAAGTGCTACTTAACAGCATTTTAGTCTGCTGCATCACCAAGGCTCTTCTAATTATTTATTTATTCTAATTAATTATTTCACTAACATTAAAAAAACAACAACAGATAACCGTATTTTGTTACTACTATGTAATGATAGAGATAAATACTGTGAATTTATTTATTGGATTTATACCCTACTCTGTAACAAAAAAAACCCACCCTAATCTCTTAAATCCATTCAATTAACATAAAAATGACGATTTGTGTTTACCATCAAAAGCACCCAATGCCAAGGAAATCAAGGAGAAGGAAGAGAGGAGTTACTACTGAATCATGGCAAAATCTGTCCATCCAGAATACTAGATTCCGAGGACAGCCAATAAATACATTCCTTCTCTGAAATTCCCTCTTGGATTAATGCATGAAGCATGGAAACAATTGCTTCATCTGGAGCAAATAAAGCAGTGTTTAAAACAATGGTGATGTTCCCCACCCCTCTATTTCTCCAAACTAAAACCATGTTTATTCTCCAGTGCTTGGAAGAGGCAAGATACCTCAGCAAGCTGAGTGGGAAATCATTCATGCACTCTCCAGTCTAGATGCTTCCTCTTGCTGTGATAGAAATCTTTATAACCAACCTCCACTCTAAATTCTCCAACTTAAGAGACCAGTTAGTAGTCTTGGATGTGGGACAATTTCCCCCAAACTACCATAGTAATTGTGGGAATACTTGTTTTTTAATCTACTCAGTAATGTTACTGGAGGATCATTATCTGGGAGTTTCTCCTGCCTCCCCCCCCCCCAAGAAAGTGGTTTTTCTTTATATAGTAAAAAGCCAACCGCATTTGAAATCAATCAATAGCTCAAACATTATCAGAACAAAATTTCCATGCAAATAAACTTCTAAAAAAAAAGGTTGCTGTTACATCTGAATTTATAAAAAATGTTTAGCCACACACACACAATTTAACATAGATTGCTGACATGGTGGCGCAGTGGTTAGAGTGCAGTTCTGCAGGCTACTTCCTCTGACTGCTGGCTGCCAGCAGTTTGGCAGATCGAATCTCACCAGGCTCAACGTTGACTCAGCCTTCCATCCTTCCGAGGTGGGTAAAATAAGGAGCCAGATTGTTGGGGGCAATGTGCTGACTCTGTAAACCTCTTAGAGAGGGCTATAAAGCACTGTGAAGCAGTATATAAGTCTAAGTGCTATTGCTATTGCTATATTTCAACAGTACTGACTTCCTCAAAGGCACATTCACTAAAAACAAATTGGCTCCTTCAATTGAATATCAAAGACAGGAAAATTAATCATGCAAGTCCACCATCCCTTAACCCGAATATTAGGAGAAGGCTAGCTACTAATACCTTGCTATGTACTGTCCAAAAGCCTTGATTCTGGAGCAAGTACAGGATTTCTTTTGTTGCCTTTTACGGTTTCCTTTTTGAAGATTAAGCTACAAATGAATGCTCATTTTGAAGAAAGAGTAGAAGCAATTCTGACAATTTCTCACTAAGTCCTCAAAGTATTTATCTGAAGCGGACCGATTAGAGAGGAAACAAGGCCATTGAACTCAGAGATTTTTACACCTAAATAAATAGACTTAAGATTGTATTGTATGCTGAGAGGGAGGATGCAAGTAGTACAAGTGGGAATTCAGTCAAGACTCAAGATATATAACCCTATATATTACAAGTCTTCCACATGTTGCTGAATTGGTATAAATTGCTGGATCCGGTATTAAAAGAGACATAGTTTCTCCAGAATGCTATGTACCTATTTACTTAAAAGAGGCCTTGTTTTGTTTATTATAATTTACTAGCACAGATGTTCTACAGTTTAGAGTCCCAGCAAGGTAGTACGGTTGAGTGTGGGACAATATTTCCTAAACTAGTAATTGTGTAAGTGCTTGGTTTTTTTTTAACCCTATTCATTAATATTGTTGGGAGATAATGTGGGTGGGCTTTTTTTCCCCAGGAAGTGATGCTGGGGGCTTCTGTTCATAGTAGAAAGTCAACAGCATTTGAAAGCAATCAATAGCTCAAAAATTATCAGAACAAAATCCTCATACAAATAGACCACTAAATAAAGAAGTTGCCATTATAACTGAATATATCAAAGATGTTTACCCACATATACAACTTAACAGATTGTTGACTCTGTCTGAACATATTTCAAGAGTATTGACTTGCTGAATGGCACATTTGGCAGAAACAAAGTTGAATGTTTGATTTCACCAAGTTTGATTTCACATTATTTTTAATATTTTCCATCTCATGTTTCTTATATTTTGATTCCACATATTTTTTCCTCACGTAAGTCAATTTGAAAACTTCCACCTATTTTTGTGAGTTTGTCTCCTAATATATGCATAGATATAATATATGCAACTTATTTTCCATAAGTATCTATTTTTGTTGCACTTATCTTCAATAGTCAGTTTTGTACACTTAGTTTGAATCGTGAACTTCGTCATAAAATTCAGGTATTGGACATTTTCTTATATTTGCATACTAGTTTGTTGAACAGATTTTTGGATGTGCAAAATGTATAGGCTTTCACTGAACCACAAACATGTTTATAATACCCATGCTCCTAAGTGGACATATGTGAAATTTAGAAAGTCTAATAAATTATTATGAATTATGTACACATTTTGCAACTGTAGGTACCTAAACATATATTGCATATCTGTACTAGTCAGCATGGTAAATGTGCCAAACATGAGATTTTTTTCATAACTAATGTTCACATGAGAGGATCTAGTATCTTAGATACATATTTGGTAAAATTTCATTTCATACTTCATAAAAATAAATTTCTCTCCCATCAGAAAACAAATGTGATAAGAGCGCCCTCTTGTGTTTAAGCACTGATATTGTCTAATAAAGAAAATCACTTCCCAGCAAGTTGCACAGTTGAAATGATTCTTATCTGGGGCTGCCATCTGCACAATGCCATAAAAATTACCTATTTAAAAAAGTTGAAGTACGGTCTGGTTTGAACTGGATTGGAAAACAAAGTAATTCTCATTGTTAAAAAGAAAAACCAGACTGGAAAAATAAATGCAAACTTGGTAAATGTTCTTAAGATTTGATTTGCTAATATATTTATTTTAAATTTAAGTTTCTCAATTGTTTATTCCTGAATAATGTGTTTAAGAATACTTACATAACTGAAAAAGAAAGAAGGAAAAAAAGCTGATCATTATGTACAATATCTATGCCAAGAGCAGGAATGCTTTTTTTTTTTTGGTCCCAAGAGCTGTCAAAATTCTTGAACAAAGTGAAACAGGCTTTAAACTTTAAAGACACGTAATCATGTTTGGGACTTCTGCTTTGGGTCCCTTACAGCAGAAAGGGCTGAAAATACTATCAAATTGCACAACTGCTGTTTCCAAATCTTAAGGCTAAAATGTGTAAGGATCTCTTTCAGTAGTTCGGCTTGTCATATTTCCCAATTAACTTTAGTTCTACAAAGACCACAATAGACCTTTCAAGTGTGTGAAAGTTAGTAAGAGTTAGAACTTCTACACAGAAGAATGCTTTGGCAAAATTTATCCAGCTGTGTGATAGTTTCACCTGGAATGATATTTTCCTCCAGCATATCTAAGACATGAATGTAACCATCCCACCTTTTCCAGAATATCATGCTACAAATTAAGAAAAGGTCATTACAGGTAGTCTTCGACTTACAACCACAATTGACCCCCCCCCAAATTTATACTGTTAAGTGAGTCATTTGTTAAGTCAATTTTGCCCCATTTTATGACCTTTCTTAGTCTCAGCGAATCGCTGCAGATGATAAGTTAGTAAACCCGGTTGTTACGGTAAGTGAATCAGGCTTCCCCATTGACTTTGCTTGTCAGGGGGGTCACAAAAGTCGGTCACACGATCTTGGGAACACAGCCATGGTGATTGCCAACCATCTGAGTTTTGATCCCATGACCATGGGATTGCTGAAAAGGTCGTAACTGTGAAAAATGGTCATCAGACACTTTCTCAGTGCCGTCGTAACTTTGAATGGTCACTAAACGAACTGTTGCAAGTCGAGGGCTACCCGTATATCGCTGGCTGTCCAAGTCAAAGACCAAGCTTAAGGGGCAACGTTACGGTACCCAGTTTATGTTAAAGGAGCAAAAATTCAACACCCGCATTCTTTATTAACTCTCACTGTCCATCCAGATCTTTTCGTTTTGAAGTCAGAATAACACCTGGATTCCCACTGAAGCCTAAAACCTGAAGCCTAATGTGGAAGAAAGCCACTTACACCCCTAACCAAGACAGAAGCTATACAAAATGAAGTTCAGCCTCCCTCCCCGGCATTAAAGATGCTTTGCTTTGCAAAGACATCTCCAAACCTAGGGACCTGGCCATGGTGCCAACTTCTCTTTGGGTGTGGGAGTGATGAGCAGGTGTGTGGGATGTTAATGAGCAGGGCTGCAAAAAAAAAAAAAAGCCCTCTCTCTCTCTCTCTTCCCACCCTCTAATTTTGACAGCTATTGCTAATAAAGAATAACAACAGAAGAAGAAAAAAGAAGGGGGCGAAACATCTCAGACACTGCCCCCCACCCCCAATCCATCCATCCAAACAAACACTTGTTCTGCGGGCTTAGAAGCCAACAGCAACTACCTCTAAGCAAACACAGCAAAGCTAAATGTAAAGCCAGAAAAGGGGCCATTCATTGCCCAGGTACAAAAGAGGCCGGGGATCTCGCGTCTTTACAGCACAGAAGTCACCGTTTTAACCAGTCTTCGTAAGTGGTGGGTGGCTTCATCCCTGGAGGTTTTTTGGACAGTCACTTTTGTCTGAAATGGCAAAGGATCTTTCTGCTTGAGCGGGGTGGGGGATGGGGGTTGGACTAGAACAGGGGTCAGCAACCTGAGGCTCTGGAGCCGCATGTGTCTCTTTCACCCCTCTGCTGCGGCTGTCACTCAAAATATGCGTCACAACAGCCAATGTGCGACACCCACCGGCACACGATTTATTGAGCTCTTCAACCCCCGGTTAGGCCAACCATGGATAAATCCAAGAAAAGTTTCAGAAGAAAACAGAACGTTTAATTCAACTACATATGCTAGTTTTGTGGCCGCTCAAGAAATAGTCAAGCACGGAAAGGGTTTTGTGGCTCCCGGTGTTTTCTTTTCTGTGGAAAATGGGTCCAAATGGCTCTTTGAGCGTTTAAGGTTGCAGACCCCTGGACTAGAAGACTCAGCTTGTCGATCAGAAAGGTCGGCAGTTCAAGAATCCCTAGTACAGGTCTCCTGCCTGAGCAAGGGGTTGGACTAGATGACCTCGAAGGTCCCCTCTAACTCTGTTATTCCAGCTCTATTCGGATACCGATTCCGGTTTGAGCAACTACTAACTACTTGATATAAGGACAAAGAAGCTCCACACACACACACACACACACACACACACACACCCTCCAGGTCAATCTCATCGGGTTTTTGTCAAGTTTACTTCGGAGCAAATGCCGCAAGGAGGCACTTGTTTCGGAAGAAGCGAACCAACGGAAGAGGAGGCTATAACAGGGGAGGCCGCGATCTCGCTCCTTAGCGCCGGGGTTGGCTTCGGAGCAGCCATGCGGAGGGGCCTGCCCTGCACTTCCTCCTCCAGAGCTACTTTTTGTAAGTTTGCAGAGGGTTTTTGCGGGGGCCAGGAAGCCCCCCTCCCTCCCCCCCCCCCCACAAGGGGCCTCCACCCTGAGATTTCCACCCCCCCTCCCCTGGAAGACTCGGCGGTCGGAGCTGCAGCCACGTCAGCCCGTTTTGCCCTTCCCAACCCCGCCCGCCGCCTCCTCCTCCGGCCGCGAACCGGATCCGCCGCCTCGCTTTTCCTCCCGTCTTCGCCGCTGCTCCAGGCTGCAGCTCCGGCTCCTCCCCCCCGCGCCGGCACCAGCAGGCAAGGATCCTCCAGCATCAGGTAAGGACTCCGGCTGCTGCTGCTGCTGCTGCTGCTTCCGCTCCACTGCCCGCGGCCTGGGAAAGATAAAAGATAAAGCTGGAGCCGCCAAGCACCCCTGGCTTTCCGGCTGCCCCGATTCTCAGTCCGGCTGCTTGCGGGGAAAGTCTCCCGGCTTTCCTTTCTTTAGTTGGAGGGCTCGATTTGTCTCTGGTTCTTCCACTCTGCTTTCCTTTTCCGCCCACCAGCCCTTCTGAGCGTAGTAGGCCTTCTTATCCCCCACCGCATCCTCCGCAGCCCGGGCATGCCTTGCTCGTTTTAAATCCCCGCCGCGGCTTCTGCACGGAGGCGTTTTCTGGGGGTGTTTTAAAGCCTTTCCTCCATGGTTTTCCAAGCCTTTAGGCCGGGGAAGCCGTTGCATTGTTTCTCCAGACGCTCCTATCCGCTATTGGTGGCGCCCTCTTTCTTTTTATTTATTTATTTTTTATGTAGGAATAAGCCAAGTGTTTTGCAATTAGAATGTGATTTTGGCTGGTTTCCTTCGGTCCTCCGCCCCACCCTAACCCCAGTGAGATGCCAGCAAGTGCAACTTTCTTCTCCTTAAGGATTATGGAGAGAGAGCCAAATTAAAGTTGGAGCTACAGACAGTCCTCGATTTACGACCCCCAGTTGAGCCCAACATTTTGGTTGCTAAGTGAGATCAGTTGTTAAGTGAGTTTTGCTCCCATTTTCTTGCCACAGTTGGTAAGTGAATCCCTGCAGACGTTAAGTTTAATACAGTCGTTAAGTGAATCTGACTTCCCCATTGACTTTGCTTGTTAGAAGGTTGCAAAAGGGGAATCACATGACCCTGGGACGTGCGACGGTCATAAATATGCAACAGTTGCCAAACGTCTGAATTTTGATCCCGTGCCCATGGAGGTACTGCAATGCTTGTAACTGTGAAAAATGGTCCAAAGTCACTCTTTTCAGTGCCTTTGTAACTTTGAACCGTCACTAAATGAACTGTTGTAAATCAAGGATTATCTGTATAGAAAAGTAATTGCTTCGGATGATGGCTTCCATAATCCTTTGCCATTGTCTTTGCTGGCTTGGACGGATGGGATTTGTCTAAACATGCACCTGGATGGCATCAAATTGCATGCCCAAAAGCAGCGTTTGTATTGTTTCATCAGTCCCCCACAAAGGCAAGGTGGATTATTAGTGCTCTGGAAAGGGCTGGCAGATCTATTAAGGCTCAAGATGGCAGCTTTGTTAGTATTTTCAAAGAACCAGGTTTGCAGCTACTTGGCTTTCAAGCCATGATCTAGGATGGAGGAATGTTAATACTTAAAGTATCACATTTATACTTCCCTTAGTTTTTTTTCAAAAACTTGTTTTTGAAGATTTTAGTATCTAGTCTTTCACTCATTCTGCTGTTGATTTCTTCTCAGGGTAAAACTACATGTGAGTGTATTTGCTCATTTCCTGTAGCCACGCTTCATCTGAATCTTGCAGAGCTGCTTTGCTGGAGTGCTTCTGCCTTTGAAGCACAGGAATAAATAGGTGAGCCTTTTCCTTACTGTGCAGGCATTCATTCTTGGCAGGGGTGTAGCTTTGTGTGCAAAAGAGCACATGCTCAAAGGCTGAGAAAGTGTAGTGTAGAACTTCAGATAAATTACTGTATTACTGGGCTAGAAGTGCTAATTGCCTCAACCATCTAACTCCATTAATCCATGTATTGAATGCTTCACAGTTAGATTGTTGTAATGCAGTATAATGTGTGGTTTTGCTCTTGCTGGATCTGGAAATAGATGTGGAATATAATATTGGAATACCAAATGGATCATTTGGCTATATTCTCTGTTAAAGCAACTATATTACTGCCGGTTAGTTTACCAAGCTAGGATTAAAATGTTGATTCTGGCAAACAAGGGTGTAAACAAACTGGGACCAGGATGTAGATCCTATCAAACATTAGAGAAGTCCTCTTGAAACTGCTGGGTTTGGCAGAATGCCATTTTCTGGTTACTCATAGTTGCGCCTATGGTGGCCCCAGCTTTCTAAAATGATCTTCCCCCTGAAACCTACGGGGCATTTATTTTTTGTTAGTAACAAAAAATTGGAAGAGTTGGAAGGGATCTTGGAGGTCATCAAGTCCAACCCTCTGCTCACGTAGGAGACCTGTACTAGGGGTTTTGAACCGCAAAGCTGCCTGATTGACAAGCTCAGTGTCTTAGCTACTGAGCCACCTAGATCCTTGGTTTTATTTTCTTCTGTTTTTCATAATTTTCATTATTTCATTATTGCATTTTAAAAACACAGAAATAACTGATTTAAGATATGGCTAAAGGGGAAACAATATAAAAATCAGTTGAATAAATTAAATATAAGGCAGCTTTTCTAAATTCTTGATAATCCCGGAATCCTTCAAGTTTTAAATTTGATTGACAGATGATTCCTCCCTAATTTACAGCAAACTCTGGCCCAAGAGAAAAGATTTGTTTATGCGTTTCTACATTTTCTATTGGTTGGTAACACTTTTCTCAAGTTAAAGTACTTAAAGTCCCATCTCTGCCTTTCAAGAATGATTTCTTACAATTTTTTCTTCCTAGCATTTTTTCTGCTCGTGCAGGGTCTGCTTTTTTCAGATCATCCGAGTGCTGATAAATTGGTTGCAACAAGATTTGATTAGCTGGCTTGTCACCCTACCATGAACTGAGAAAGAGTTACTGGTCCAAAGCAGTGGTGAAATCTAAAATTTGTTAGTACCGGTTCTATGGGCATGGCTTGGAAGGGGGGTAATGTGACTGGGTGGGCGTGGCCATTTTTTTTTCTTTACTTTTAAAACCATTTTTCTACAACCTCTTTGGGGAAAAGGTTGTAAAAAAATGCTTTCAAAAGGCTCTGACGATTCCAGCTGAGTTCCCTGATTGGCAGAAGCTTTTTTAAAAAGCCTCTGTCTATCAGACAACTCAGCTGGGATCATCAAAGGCATTTAAAAGAAAAAAAGGGTATTTTTGTTTTAAAAGCCTTTGACGATCCCAGCTGTGCCGCGCGACCATTTTTTTTTACTTTTAAAAGCATTTTTTCAGCTGAAGAGGTTGTAGAAAAAATGCTTTTAAAAGTAAAAAAAAAGCCTCTGATGATTGTGCGGTTCAGCTGGGCATGAGGGGAGGGGGCAGAGATTCTTGATACTGGTTCTCCGAACCACCCACCTCCATTGTTACTGGATCGGGCGATCCAGTCTGAACCGGGAGCATTTCACCCCTGGCCCAAAGTCTTCCAGCCAGCTTTCGTACCCAAGACCAGGCTAGAGTCTATAGTTTCCTGGCTTCTAACCTGGTGTCTTAACCAAATTGAATCAAATTGGTTCTCAATAATTTATTATATGGAGGTCACCTTATTCCAAAACCTATGAATTGTCTTTCTAGGCAAGGGTGGCAGATTCTTTTGCAATGGACTTTCCTGTCACTTGCTTCATGGTTCCTTAATTACATTCAACTGACTATGTAAGGAGAGAACCTGGAACTTTCTTCCAGCACCCAGTATATGTTTTGTCACTAAGGTTATGATTCTTCCTCTTTTTTTCTCTTTTGACTGGGTACTCCTGATATATGGCCTCCTTTACACTCAGTGGGAATACAGAATAACAGAGTTGGACGAGAACTTGGTGGTCTTAGTCCTGTGATGGCGAACCTATGGCATGCATGCCACAGGTGGCACGTGGAGCCATATCTGTGGGCACACGAGCATTGCCCTAGCTCAACTCCAGCGCACATGCATGCACTGGCCAGCTAATTTTGGGGCCTTCCGGGCCCACCAGAAAAACAGCCCGTTGGGAAACGGGCTGTTTCTTATTTGTTTGTTTGTTTAATTTTTATACCGCCATTCTTCCAAAGGACTCAGGGCGGTGAACAGTTAAGATAACATACATATAAAATGTGAATATAAGATAATTAAGCCAGTTTGGCTCATCAGTTAAGAATCTTCAGCATAAAGATTTAGAACAATTAGAAGAGATTTATGCCAGCCCGGCTTGGTGAAACAGAAAGGTCTTAAGTGCACGACGGAAAGTACAAAGATCTGGGATCTTTGTATCCCTGGGGGTAACCTGTTCCAAAGGGTAGGAGCCCCCACAGAAAAGGCCTCTGGAGGGTCTCGGGGGGGGGGAGGCTTTTTTCACGCTTCCCAGACTCCTAGAAAGCCTCGGGAGCCTGGGAAGGGCGAAAAACAGGCCTACTGGGCCCACCAGGCCATCGCATGCCAAAAGCGGGGGGAGTGAGGAGGGGTCAGGCATGCATGTGCAGGGGGCGGGACACATTGAATTATGGGTGTGGGAACACATGCGCACAACCCCCCCCCCCCCCCACTTTCCTCTCGCTTTTGGCACGCAACGGCAAAAGGGTTAGCCATCACTGTCTTAGTCCAACTCTCTACTCAAGCAGAAGGCCCTATACCTGTGATGGGAAACCTATGAACCAGAGGTGGCATGCATCACCCTCTCCTATGGCATGTGAGCTGTTGCCCCAGTTCAGCTTTACCATGCATGCATGCATGCCTCCCACTGGCCAGCTGGTCTTTGGGTCTCTGCCGCACCTGTGTAGAGATGGAGCGCATGGGGGGATGTGTGCGTGCATGCGCAGGGGGAGGGGGCATACAGGGGGGCTCTGCACACATTGCATTTTGGGGGTTTGCACGCACACACGCTTTGGGGACTCAGTCCGGAAAAGGTTAGCTATCACTGCCCTATACCATTTCAGACAAGTACCTGTCCAATCTCTTGTAAAAATCTCCAATGATGGAGCACCCACAACTTCTGGAGGCAAGCCATTCCACTGGTTAATTGTTCTCATTGTCGGGAATTTTCTCTTTAGTTCTAGGGTGAATCTCTCTTTGATTAATTTCCATCAGTTACTTCTTGTCCTATACTCATGTGCTTTGGTGAATAGGTTTGACACACACACCCCCGTCTTCTCTGTAACAGCTCCTCAAATATTGGAAGACTGCCATCATGTCACCCCTAGTCCTTCTCTTCATTAGCCTAGACATTGCAGTCATAGCTGCTTCTGCTCACTCCAAAAGAAAGGTTCATTTCTGTACTTTTGCTGTACAAAAATTTATTATCACTATTGCAGGATATTTTGGGCCAAGGAGGAATTGAACAATTTACAGCAACAGAGAAAAGAAATTAAACTTGAAGTTCCTCAAATTTGAAGAGTTATATCTCTTTACAAGCACAATTGCAGAACAAGAGAGAAACAGCAGAGTTGTGTTGAATGCTTTAGAGAAAACACTGAGGGAACTCATGTCATGAATTTGCTGTAGAACATAAAGAACCTAAAATCTGTTTGTTGTTTCCCCTAGGCCCAGTCTACTTAAGAAGCATACATTTCTATGCCTGGATTATGACAGCAAAAAACCTACAAGAAGCTTTTTCAGAAATATATGCAGTCCAGGTTAAATCAGAGTGAGAGCTGTTAAATCTGCTGTGAAGTATACTTGACTAAGATATTCATAATGGAGACCTCATTTCCCAAAAGACAATGCGTCAGAGACTTTATAAAATTTGTCTCCTTGTGTTTCATTTTAATATGGCTTGTAGCTTTAGTTGACCCAACTCAAGATTATTACAGTTTACTTGGAATATCCAAAGAAGCAACAAGTAGGGAAATTAGACAGGCTTTCAAAAAGTTGGCTCTAAAGCTGCATCCTGATAAAAACCAGGTAGGTAGGCTTGTCAGAAAATGTTTTCCTGTTAACTAAGAAATGTACATGCAAGTGTTTAAATATCTTGTTGTAATACATATTTCATGATTAATTGGTATAATTGTTTCAAAAAGTACAATGTGTTATGTTATAGTTGTTCAGTCTTGAGCTTCCTATATAATCGAAAGGGAAAATACCCATGAAACTCTTACAACTTCCGCAGTTAGCACTTCTCTTTTTTTTTTTCTGCTTCCAAGAAACCATTTCTCTTCATTAGTATTAACTCTTAGACTTAGATACCACTTCACAGTGCTTTACAGCCCTCCCTAAGCGGTTTACAGAGTCAGCCTGTTGCCCCTGATAATTTGGGTCCTCATTTTAGCCACCTCAGAAGGAGGGAAGGCTGAGTCAACCTTGAGCCTAGTGAGATTCGAACTGCCAAATTGCTAGCAGTCAGCAGAAGTAGCCTGCAATACTGCACTCTAACCACTGCACCACCGTGGCTCATATTCATATTCAACCTGATGCTTCTTAATTGTGGACTACAGTTCCAGAGGTTGTAGTCAAATCTATTTGATTATATAATCTATACCAGTGTTTCTCAACCTTGGCAAGTTTCAGATAAGTGGACTTCGACTCCCAGAATTCCATAGCCAGCATCATAAAGTTGCCATGGTTGAGAAACACTCATTTATAGCTTCAGGATAAATAATAATAGATCCATGAAATGTAATGCAGCAAATTACAAGGATGCGTGATAAATCCATTATTTTTGTAATTGGAGCCCAGTCGGCCATCAGTAATAATAATCACTCTGACAACACTGTGCATGCGTTTCTATAAAATGAGCAGCTGGTGTTCCTTTTGAAATAGGTCAAACCTTGTGCAGGTTTGCTGTGCAATGTGACATTTCTTACTTGAATTACACGCCCAACAATAGAATCTGTCTTAATGCTGTGGGTATAATAGCCGTGTTTGTTCTACTTCAAGCTCAGATCCTGAAAATGTTGGCCAGTGAGGAGGAGGAGGTGAGATTTCTGCCTACCTCTCCTTAGCTGTCTTTCAGGTTCCCTGAGAAGTTGCCTGTATGATTTGTGAGCTATAGATAGAGAAATAAATGAAAAGATTCAGAAAGAAGCAAAATTATACCAACATGTATAGAAACTTAAAAGTCATATCACCAACTGCTTGTTAATTCTCATGCTACAGTTCACTTAAAAATTCATCAAGACACACTCACACTCCCTACTGTAACAAAGTTGTGATATTGCTGCTGAAGTGGTAATAGGCAAATTATCTTCAGCCTTGTCATAGCCCATCCTGCCTAGCACTTGTCAGAATCCTAAGTAATGTCTTCAGCTGAAGTTAGCAAAAAATGTAATGAGCTCTCTCGATATGTGTGTAAGGCAGTTAAAAATTAATGCAATGCCAGTGTCAGTACATTTTTGAAAATTGAAATGTCCTGAGTAGATTTCAATGTTTTTCCTCAATATTTTAGTTTTTTTTTAATTGAAAAAGTTTTACATTACATTTCATTTTTAAAAAAACCCTTCCCCATCCCAACCCCCTACCAACCCCACCCTACCCCCCCTATCCCTCCCCAATCCCCCCCTTGACTTCCGCTATTAAACAAACATCAACATTAACATATTCAATTTTTAAAGGTGAGATCCCTCTAAAAAAAACTATAACCTTATTTTAAAACCAATTTTAACCTTAATTAAAAAGAAAAAATTTTTTTCTTTTAAACCAATATGTGACAACCATCAAATATAAACTCTTAACAATCTATTTAAAAAAATCTAGTAAAATAATTTTGAGCATCATAAAATTTAAATTGAATTATCATACAAATACTATAAGTGTATAACATTAACTATTAACTATAATTCCCCTATTTTAGTTTTAACACCAGTGCTCTTTCTCCAGAACAATCCAGAGGCACATGAAAATTTCTTGAAAATAAACCGAGCATATGAAGTATTAAAAGATGAAGATCTGAGAAAGAAATATGATAAATATGGTGAGAAAGGTCTGGAAGATCACCAGGAAGGAGGTCGCTATGAAAGCTGGCACTTTTACCGCTATGATTTTGGTAAGATGTTTTCTTGTAGGCGAAACTGAATCGTAACCTTTTTTCTGTGGTTCATTTGTAAACAAAAAACAAAAAAAAAACTTCAAAGGAAAATATTAGCCCTAATTTGCACACTAAAGGTATAGGAGAATTTAAGTCTTAATTAGGAGTGTGGATGTTATGCATATTATGTATATTTGGTTTTTTATATTATGTATATATGGCTTTTTTAATTACTTTGGGAATAGGACATCCACTATATTAAATTTGTTTTGCCATCAGAGTTGTTAATGAGTTGTTTCATAGTAGGCTCTCAGACTGCTTTCAGATTGAGTAAGAGTCTCCATTTAAAATTGCTTCTTGGTATGGATGGCCAACTGGCAGTCCACTAACCGGCCATACATACATACATGCATATCAAATACATGCCTTCTGTGTCAGATAATGCAGAGCCCAGACAAAGAATGCGAAGTAGCAAGCAAAAGAAATTAAAGGAGAGGTGGGGAGGCTATATAAAATAAAAGGAAGTCGAACTAAATTGGTTTATACCAGGGCTGCCAATCTCCTGGCCCACAGGCCAGCTACATCACATGTTGGCCACGCCAACGCCTAGTTTAGTGAACAGGAAAAAAGTCCCAATAAGTCTTGTCACCCCACCATGACGACGTGAGTTTGACACCCCTGGTTTATACTAATAACTAGCCATTTTATCTCTCCTTGTTTTCTGTCCTTGCAAATTATTCCATTGCATCCTTATATTGCTTTGTGTATTGTCTGTTGTTTTATTTCACTTCTAACCTTCTCTCTGAGGAACTCTATATTTAACCACAACTTTGATAGCCTTCCTTTTTCCCTTAAGCTCTTTCTTCGTATAAGTTTTACAATTCAGTTCTCATTCATTCTCTTATTAGAGTTAAATCAACTCAGTGTGGTTCCCTTGATTTTGTTCTCTGCCTGCATTTATTCAACACCCAGAATCATTTGAGAGTTATTGTTCATGCTATATTTTCTTGTTTTACCATACACATTTTCTAAATATCCTATTCCTGCTGCATGTAACTTGCCTTTATGTCTCTCCTGATACACACAATTCTCAATTATCTGCATCCTATAACAAAATGGACAGAGGCATGCTCTTAAACCAGCCATCTCAACAAACAACATTCCATGTCCTTTAAGGTAGATCTCTGTTGCTAGGGTAAAATGGGAGTGTTTCAAAACATTAATAATAAGCAGATGGATATTTCAGTGTAAGTCTTATCTGGCGAAAAAGATGGTTAGCCCTTTGGTCTCACAAGGGAAAAAGAGGTTCAAGTGTGTCTCAAACATTGTCTTAATATACTCACAAATAAGTGTTGGAGTGGTGGTTTCTTTCCAAGTTTTAGTATTTTGTATTCTTGATAATAAGCCAAATTAATGAGATGAATCTTTTTTTCATTGTTCTGTGCTGTTAGAAGTTTGACAATATTGTTATGTGTGTCAGAATGAGCTATGAAGCTTAATTTCATTTGAGCCAAAAATTAAAATGTACACTATATGTATGAATGAAATGTAACTTCCCTGCTTTAAAAAGATGTATTATAGTCACTATTGATGGGTTTTTATGCTAAGATTTTGTTATAAAATAGAAAGAAAATACTAAAGTCTCTCACTATTCATGGATTAATGGTATCTTAAGTATATATGAGCAGAGGAGTAGTAATTGGTTATTAGTTTTTAAATGTTGTGTAGCTGGATTAAATGGACTTCTAAAAATGCTAACTGAGTGTTTTTTTTTACCAGGTATCTATGATGATGATCCTGAAATCATAACATTAGATAGAGGAGAATTTGGTAAGTGATATGTGATCTTGTAATTTCCTAACATTTCTGCTTTCCAATTTCTTTATTGTGTTGTTTTTTATGACTTTTTTGTTGTTACTGTACAGATAGCAGAATGTCATTTGGAATCCATGTGAGGTGGTCTTCAAATATTTTTTTTATTTGCACTCTCTCATTTAGTGATTGCAATTATTAAATTAGAAGTGAAACAAACACGGAGTGAAATGTTCATTAGGTGACTGAGAGAGGCATACACACTTTGTAAAGATCACTGCTTGCTGTTATTTCATTCAGATAAAATTCTCTGATGAGGCCATATCAGCATTAATCTCACTCTGGCATCAGTTGTTGTCAGGCGTAGAAATTTGGTCATAAGTGCACTCATTAGTTGTAACGTTTTTTTTTAATGTTGTATTTGTGAATAGCCACTAATCAAGGTGGTTACTAAATGAGGAGTCGGTGTATTACATCCTGCCTTTCATTTTGGAGGTCAAAGGGCACATAATTCTCCCCTTTCTCCTGCATCAGCAACCCTATCAGGTTGATTAGACAGGGAAAATGTGATAATGATCGAGCTACTGTCACTGAGGCTGGACTTAAACATTCGTCTCCCTGTTTTTAGGTCAATATTTTAACTACTAAGCTCATACTTCATGCTCTTATGCCCATAATGCTGTTTTCATCCTACAATAAACATATTAATATTAATTATTTCCCTTTGTTTATGTTTTTGCCCTGCCAAATGAATATGGTATGCATCTTAAGTTGACTTTTAAGTGAGCATATATTCATGAGATTCATAAATTGGCATGATGATTTGTAAGCAGTGGGATGCCAATATTCCTTGTTGCTAGGCAACTATAATTGAAATGGCAGGCATGATCTATATATTCCTTCCTTTGGTCCAGGATCTGAGCAGTTCCACTTTTAAAGAGCAAGGTTCCCATCAACTTTTATTCAAAGGGGAAACTAGGGAAAAGAACTTCACTCCTCCATGGCAGAGTGTTCTCAACCATTTTTATAGCATTAATTTGAGATGTGTTCTTCAAGCAGTTTTCTTAATGTATACCAGAATAGTTAATTGAATTGTAGTAGGCTCTGCCAAATCCAGCATTTAGTTTTCAAAAGTACCCAGGTACTTTATTATTTGTTATTAGTGTTTCTAACTTAGGCTAACTTTTAGTGGAGGTGTTAGGTTCTGCTGATCTGGTCATCTTTAGATCTACGGTAATTAGCCATGTATTGCGTGTTTTAAATTAGGGGAGGGAATCTAGTTTCTTCTCAACCAACAAGGCGAATAACTTTGGCTGATGGGAGTTGTTGTTCAGCTGGAACTTGCAAGTTTCAGTCTCATTTTAATAGTTATATTCTGTAAGCCAAGGGTATCAAATATGTGGGCCAAATCTGGCCCACAATAGGCCACAGAATTGGTCTGCAGGCCATCCTGTAAACAGCAAGGGACAGCCCCTGTTGCCGTGGGCCCAGCCATGCTGACCCAGTCAGCCACGACAACCAGGCCACACCCACCCCGGCCCCCAAGGACAAACAAAATCACAATGCGGCTCATGACGGGTTTGAATTTGACACTCCTACTGTAAGCATATCACCTTCCCCCAATGTTGATGGGCTACAGAGATACTCCAATTCCTTCCACATATATTTTCCTTCAATTCCCATCATCTCTAGATCAGCAGCATGTTGACTGGAAGACATGAAAATTTCCTACTCAGCTGGAGGACGTTGGTTTAGGAGAAGACTAGGTTAATCTTTGTGCTCCCACTATGTTTGCCTGGAAATTGTTCAATGGTAAAAATAACATTTTTCTTCATCATTCTTTCTTTTTTAATAGATGCAGCTGTTGGTTCTGGAGAACTGTGGTTTGTAAATTTCTATTCTCCTCGATGTTCACATTGCCATGATTTAGCACCCACGGTAGGTTGCCACTGTAGGTGTGTTGTCATTAAATTTATGTCCCTGTTTGTGTGTGTGTTTGTGTGAGGATACAATTCTAGAGGGCTGATTGAGGGGAAAAGTGAAGACTTTCCTTGTGGCATGAGAATAAGAGGAAGCTGCATCCTTCTGGCATGGAGCAGGACTATATTTCTGCAATACAATGATCTCCAGTTTGGCCATGTGAAGCCCTCTTGCATGTTTTGGCAAGAATATAGGCAGTGTCTTGCAGTCTGCAACCATTTCTTCTGAAATAGCTCTGCTAGGAGTCATATAAATATATATATTCTGCCACTTTGACAATCCGTGAGAGCATGTAGTGATGTAGAACAAGAGTAAGGAATGTGCTTGGGTGTGTGTGTGTGTGTGTGTGTGATGACCTAACTTAAGAAGAAAAAGTGGGTTTTTGTAAACAATGCTAGCAAAGCTATATTTGAATTACAATTAAGGGAACAGATATTGAAATCATACCCTTTTTAAGCATTTCCAAGTGGGATAAAAGGCTGAAAAATAATCATTTTTTTTCTCATTTGAAGTGGAGAGAATTTGCTAAAGAAATGGATGGATTAATACGCATTGGCGCCGTCAACTGTGGTGATAACAGAATGCTTTGCCGGAATAAGGGAATCAATAGCTACCCCAGCCTCTACGTGTTCAAAAGTGGAATGGTAAGTAGGCACAGAACCTAACATCCCATTCTATTCCATAGAGGAGCATTTGAAGTAACTCCACTGTACTCGCAGATCTCTGGCAGGAAAAAAAGGCTTTCCCCGTTTATTAGGGACTTGGGGCCAAAGCTTGTCCTAGTTACATGGAGATGTATAACCTCAAGCCCAAATACTATTGCGAGAGGGTATCTCAACTTTGAAAGGAAGATTTATTAAATGAGAAGGTTGTCTCAGATTTTCTCAGAATATGCAGATTTTTTTTCTGTCCAGTTTTCAGTGGTCATAAATTTAGAATTACCTTCTTTTGAAGGAAGTTTGATAGAAGGCATTTGATGCTGAGAGGAATCTTGAAACAGTAGGCCTGTTCATACTTTGATACTGAAAAGACTTTAAAATTGTGCATGAAAGAGGTACAAGGTATCCTGCTCCCCAAATTTTTTTACAGTGTTTGTCCCCAGCCTTCATATTGAGCAGAGATAAGAAGGATTCTCCTTGGTTCTAGAAAATGGGAAGAAAAGGCCCTACATACAGCTCTCCTGCGCGAGCTGCACTGGCTGCCGGTGGTCCTCCAGGTTCGTTTCAAGGTGGTGGTTCTCACCTATAAAGCCCTACATGGCTTAGGCCCGGGGTACTTGCAGGATCATCTTCTGCCATCCTCCCATCATCCCGTGCGCTCTCACAGAGCAGGCCTCCTCAGGGTGCTGTCAGCCAAACAATGTTGGCTGGCAGCCCCCAGGGGGAGAGCATTCTCTATGGGAACGCCGACCCTCTGGAATGGTTTGCCCACCAAGCTTAGGACAGCCCCCGACCTCCTCTCCTTCTGCCACGAACTGAAGACGTGGCTTTTTCATCAAATGGACTGACCCGTTGAGAGGTTTTTTACATTGTAATAATTTTAATTAATTTTAATTGGATTTTAATTTATATTTAATTCATATTGTTGAATTTTTATCTTGTAAGCCGCCCTGAGTCCTTCGGGAGAAGGGCGGCATATAAATTGCAATAAAAATAAAATAAAATAAAATAAATAATTCCAAACCCTCAGCAATTTAAATCCTGAATTTTTCGAATTGCAAAGAAAGTGTCAAATCTGTAAAGGCTAAATGGACAGGATATAGCACAGGTTGTTGCTTTGTTCTGCTTAGGCACAGCTGTTCGTATTTTGTAGATCCTTTTAGTGTTTCAACTAGGAGAAGAACTATAGTATCAATAAGGTAATAATGTTATGTATTCAGTTTCTATTCCAGATTCCTCTTCTAAAATCCAAAAAAACTTTCTGTAGCAAAGATCAAGGATATAAATAAGTTCCCAAGAATAATAATGGTTAACATGTGTGACCACAAAATACTGTTTTAAAATTGGATGCTCTTCCAAATCTTTTTTAGAATCCAGTGAAATTTTATGGTGACAGATCAAAGGAGAGTTTAACAAATTTTGCCATGCAGTATGTCACAAGCACGGTGACAGAACTATGGGCAGGTAAACATTTATTTATTTTTAAATAAGTATTTGTTTTCAAATTGCATATGTGTTTCTTTTAGTGTTTATTATGTTAGATCACCCAAAGTAGAGTCTGGGACAGTGAGTAGATGTTAAACAAATAAAATAGTTCACTATTGGATCAAATATGGGTGATTATATTTTAGACAAATATGCTTCTTTCATAAATTATAAAATATGTTTACAAAAAATATATCTTAAAGTTGTGTTACAACTAAACCATACTATGTAAGCCTTACGAATAAGTAAAACAATAGGTGCAAATTCTTAAATCCGGTCTGCTCTTTTTTTCCCTAGGAAATTTTGTTAACACTGTTGAAACTGCATTTGCTTCTGGTATTGGCTGGTTAATTACATTTTGTACTGAACAAGGAGGTAAATATATGTTTGCTTATGAAAGACTGGATGAGAAATTTTAATTCTTCTAACAGCCAAAGAAACTTAAAATTGAAACTAAGCTGGAAAATATTTAGAATTGCATCCAGGATAGGAATTGTTAAATTTGTTTTCATTAATATATTTTGAACCTCAAGAGACAGCATTCTGTAATTAAATAATATAACCCCGCAGGAATAGGTTTTGCTTTTTTAACAAGTCTTTTGAAAAGCTATTTTTAAAAACTCATCTCTGCATTACTATTTTCTTTGCTCTTTCTTGTTAAGTTTAGACCTTCTCTATTATTGTAAATCTATCTTTTCAGAGAGATGGAGGTTATCAGCTTTTCCTCCTTCCCTGAGTGGGCAGAAGCAACCCTGATGTCAAATCAAAGCAGGGAACCAAATATGAAATTTCAGGCCCTCATACTTCCCTTCAAAGCTTTGGGTGGTGTGTGTGTGTGTGTGTGTGTGTGTGTGTGTGTGTGTGTGTGTAATATTAAATAAGAAAAATAGGACTACAATAGATTGTTAGAAAATGATTTAGATGCTTTACTGCCTTGATTTAGTATGTTTTGTATTTCAGTTGAGACACATGAAGAAATCTTTCCTATTTTTCATAGGATTCAATGCCAAGTATTATATAATCTCTTTGTGCTGAGAATATACCTTAACAATTTCCCCCAAAGAATATTTAGCTGTGTAATGATATTTGAACAGACATATAAATATATAAATCAAATGTGTGTACTTCAACTTCCAGAATTCCCCAGCCAGCACTAACTGGGAAATCTGGGAGTTGAAGTCCACACATTTTAAAATGCCCAAGATTGAGAAACGCTCAATCTTGGGCATTTTAGATTAAACATGTAGATTAATATAATATTTTTAAAAATATGTTTACTCATTTTAATGTAATTTATCTAGATTGTTTGACTTCTCGAACACGCCTTAAACTGGCTGGCATGTTGGTAAGCATTAGTGTTTTATTTTTATTTTTTTTAAAAAAATATTAAATACACCAGTGAAATTTGGCCCAAAGGAAAGCATTTCATCTCACTGACTTCAGTGAGAGAGAGCTAAATACATACTGGAATCCTCTATCTCAATTTAACTTTGCTTTGGCCATTATTTCTAACTCCTCCCTGGGATGGAATTGTTTTGTAAACAAAGCATAAACTGAATGGCAAAATATGCCTGCCGTTCAAATAGATGTGTGATATATCTCTGTTAGATTTCAGTTTTTCATTTTTCTTTTGTTTTTTGATACAGGAAGGCCTGGTTAAAGTAGGCTGGATGGACTGTGCCACCCAGGGTGAGCTTTGTGATAGTTTGGATATCTCATCTAGCACAACAGCGTATTTTCCACCTGGAGCCACCTTAACTAATAAAGAGAAAGGAGGTGTTTTGGTATGAGTTTTACCATTGGTTTGTCTTTGCGTACGCTGAGTAGTTGGTGGTGGTGGAGGTGATGAAGGAATAAATATCTTAGTATTTTTTTCTTCCTAGGTTTTGCTTATGCTCAGGTGGTACTTGTTCATTTTAAGTGTTTGGCTATTGTTGGCATTCCAGGGAAAGAATAGAGTTTTGTGTATTAGAGAACATTTATCCAATCTGGCACCCTTGAAATATGTTGTTCTAAACTACCATCATCCCTAGGCAGCATTGTCCATGATCTTGCTAGCTGGACTGCTCAGATTTCTTATCCATCATAGCTGGAAGGTATCAAATTGGAGCCCTGGTGGTGCAGTGGTTAGAATGCAGTGTTGTAGGATGATTCTGCCCACTGCCAGGAGTTCGATCCTGGCCAACTCAAGGTTGACTCAGCCTTTTATGTTTCTGAGGTCGGTAAAATGAGGACCCAGATTGTTGGATATGCTGACATTGTAAATCAGTCACAGAGTGCTGCAAAACACTATGGGAACAGTATATAAGATTAAGTGCTGTTCTATTACTCCTATAGAGAGCATATACCTTTACTAATATCATATAAGCATTCTGGCAGTTAATTGTCCTGAAGTTACTAAAGTGTCCAGTGCTTAACTATACCACTTTATTCTATTTATTCTATTCTTTTTCTAATGTTGGACAAAATATAAATATTTAGGATAATTAATATTGGTAGATACTGATAACTTTGATGTAGTGTTTAATGCATCAGACTAGAAAGCAGAAGACTTTGAGTTCTAGTCCTGCTTAGGCACAAAACCAATTGGGTGATCTTGGACCAGTCAGTTTCTCTCAGCCCTAGGAAAGAGATAGTGGCAACCCACTTCTGAAAAATAATCGGGGTTTTTTTTCTCTCTGGAATTCCTTTGTGTATTCCAAAATTTTGATAGGATCTAAGTAAGGGTAAGAAGGAATACATAGTGAAAAAAGTTATCTAATTTCTACAGTTCTCTCTATCTCGGCGTCATTTCAAGAAGACTGAAATGTTTTAAGGAATGAGAAGATATCAGAAGTGTCAGTAAACATAAGCTATGCAAAGAAATAAAACTTTTTTGTTCTTACTATTACATTTTTTTCTTCATCTTGTCTATTCAAGAGAGTGCAGAAATGGCTCCTGAAATGCATTAAAAATTACTGAAACATTACTTCAAACAACTAAATTATGGTAAATAAAATACCGTACAGTTGAATAACATTTATATGATGATTTTCCACCCTTTTCAGCACGTGAACTCCTTAGACGCAAGAGAAGTATATTTGGAAGTCATGAAGCACCTTCCAGACTTTGATACAATCCTGGCATCTACTTTAGAGGTAAATATTTTAATTCTCAATCTCTTTCTTCATTGCAACACATTTATTCTTTTTGTCCCCTAAATCCTCTTATTTTTTTCCCTAATAGGTCACACCAATCCTCTTTTCTTAAATCTGGGCCGTGTTTTCTTTTAAACTGTAGAATAGGCCTGTACAACATGAGGCCTTGTGTGGCCCACTGGCATTTTTAAACGTATCAGTACGTGATACGTTTAAAAATGTTTTTTTTTTTTAAATTTGATTTATATGCCGCCCTTCTCCGGAGACTCAGGGCAGCTTACAATGCGTTAAGCAATAGCCTTCATACTTTTGTATATTTATACAAAGTCATCTTATTGTCCCCACAAACTGGGTCCTCATTTTACCTACCTTAGAAAGGATGGAAGGCTGAGTCAACCTTGAGCCTGGTGAGATTCAAACTTACAATAATTGCAGAGAGCTGGTGTTAATCACAATGCTTTAGTCTGCTGAGCCACCAGGCCCTTCCTCCAGGAAGTCTCTGCCCCTGCCCTCCTGAAACAGACTGCTGAGACTCTCACATGTCTCCATGCTTTACCAGAGTTGCCAACTATATTGCTGTCATCAGTTTGGCCCATTCGATCTACAAAATGTGTAGGCCTTCTTCTGTGGTTTAGTGATGGCCCTGGGTTTAAAAGGTAAAGGTTCCTCTCTCACATAGAGTAGGTTCCTGACTCTAGCCGAAGAGCCAGTGCTGTCCTGAAGACGTCTCCGTTGTTATGTGGTTGGCATAATTAAACACAGCCACACGGAACGCTGTTACCATCCCACCAAAGGTGGTCCCTATTTTTCTACTTGCATTTTTTACGTGCTTTCGACCTGCTAGATTGGCAGAAGCTGGGACAAGTAACGGGAGCTCACCCCATTACGTGGCACTAGGGATTCGAACCGCTGAACTGCCAAACTTTCAATCAACACGCTCAGTGCCTTAGCCACTGAGCATCACATCCCTGGGTTTACACCTGGCTTAAACCAGAATGTAAAAAAGCAGGAGAGAAAATAAGATCTGTTTTTGTTGGGAAGCTCAAACTCTGCCATTTTGAACAAAAAGTTAAATAATATGAACATATTGTTGGTAAATTTATTTAATTTGCTATGCCATATGTTTAATACAGCATATGCATAAGTAAAGCACATTCACCCATGCATATGTTTGGCTCCACAGAAATACACATTTCAAAGAAACTTCCATAGAATTGCATCGTGAATTAAGAAGAAATACATATTTATAGTTATTCAATGGGAGAAAGCATGCATACAATAAATAATATGGGGAGCTACAGATCACCTGACATGTTATGTACACCTGGGAAAAATCATGTAATCTATTCGATCCCTTTCTCTATTCTCTGTTTAATATGTTTTTCCTTCAAAAAGCCTGAGTTGTTTTTCTTTGCCTTTTCCAAGGATCACGTGGCCCACCATCGATGGTTAATATTCTTTCAGTTTGGCAAAAACAGCAAGTCAGATTCCCATGACCTTAAGAAGCTAAGTGTTCTCCTTAAAGCTGAAAACATTCAAGTAAGTGTATGAAGCTCAATAATCTTTGATTTAAAGGGACAATACTGTTTTATGTAGTGCCTTTTTCTTCAAACTCTGATCATTTTGAAACTTTCTGCTATTTTCTTTTAGTCCCTTGCTTCTCACCTTCATCTGCTCACCCATGCCCTTTTCTTAAAGATGTACCCTTGAGGTGGGAAGACTTGAGTTAAACATGTTTTCCCATATTGAAAATCAGCAGCTACTTGCAGCTTCATTGAGGATTTAGAGCATGTGCTGAATCAGCATCTAAAATAATAGTCTTTCAAGTTGGGATAGATTTGGAAGCACACAGCAATAATATTAGAAAGCTTTGGATGTTTCTTCTATAATGGAAAATATAATGAAGTTGCAAGATAGCATCAAGATTTGAGATTCTATGATAGCTTGCACATTAGAACAGTGTGAACATGCTTGGAATAAAACTAGGCTTTGATTGCTTTTAAGGCCCATTGGCTAAAATAAGTCAGAACTCTCATTAGCAAAAAAAGGAAGATAATTTCTTACTCAACAATGATCTTGAGGAAAAAATGAACAAACAAGAAAAGGAAACTAGTTTTAAAAATGAGAGTGAAGGTAGAATGTTTATTTTGTGGAAAATTTGCCTTAAATTTAACTGTTTCTTTCACAGGTTGGGAAGTTTGACTGTCTTACTGCTGCTAATATTTGTAACAGTCTGTATGTTTATGAACCATGTGTAGTGGTCTTTAAAGGACGGGGAATGGATAACTATGAAATCCACCATGGTAAACAATTTTTATATAGAAAATTTACAATTATAACTGGGAGAGGCAATTTAGTTTTTACAGATATATTTAACTGCAGCTTCACAGTTCCTTGCCATTGACATTCTAATCAATTGGAATCGAAGTACAAAATGAGTAGATAGCTTCTTTCTGATTTATTATGTTGTATTTGATAACCTTTCTTTAGGGAAGGTTTGGATTGTCTTCTGCTCCCCCCCTTTCCCCCCCTCCCCTTTTGCAACACCCACTGAAATCCTCCATGAAGTTGCTGAGGACATAATATTAAGATTTTTTTCCCCCCATTTTCAGGATTCTGGAGTTACAAAGCTTGTGTGATAATACCTTGTGCAGATTAAGGCATACCCTGCTACCCTTAGCCCCACCCCCGAACCTCAGGTTTATTCTTTACTAGCCAATGACACAGTCCCACACATACACATAAACATTTGGAAAAGAGCCAACAATCTTGGTCTAGCCATTCTGATATTAAATATAATGTGATATATAGGAAAGATAAATGGCTTCCAAAACAAAAGGTCTAACCACAGTGGGAAAATAAAAATCTGCATGTACCAAATGTCATATTTAAGATATACATCAAAAGCAATCTTGGAGACTACTATTGTTAAACAAAGATACAACTAGGAGAGTTTTCAGCTGTTTCTGTATTGGTCATTTTTCCATTCTGAACCATCTCCTCCCTCCTTTGCTGTCATCCTCTAAACTGCTTGCTTTAACACATCTTGGGGAATAATTTGAGGTATGTGTGGCCCTTTGAATGAGAAAATGGCCAATGAATCTTTTCCTTTTGCTTGTTTTGCTCCCCTGCTCAAGATTTATAGCTTTCTAGAACTGTTTTTCATTTGGTGGAAGATGGGATACCATTTAATAGGTATTCCTTAGATTCATCATAAACTGATTTGGTTCTGATTGATTTAACATAATGCCTAGTTTGTCCCTGTACTGGAGTTTTCTGGAGCCCAAATTTTGCTCTCAGTTCACCAGAAAGAGAATTGATTTTATCTTTGCTATTTTAAGTTAAAAAATTAGGATGCTGTAGAATTCAGGGATGATTATTCCATAAGGTTGTTGGAATTAAGCTCAGGGTGATTGAAAGAGGCTTTCTCACAATACTGGATCATTCATCTATTGTAGCTTTCCTTAACTAGCTGTCTGTTGGAGATACTGGTCTATATTGATGATGAGAGTTGCACTCTAAAACATACTTCTGTTAGACACAAGACTGACTTGTAGCGTTCATGTGCTTTCTTTTTTTAAAAAAAAATATTTTTTTATTATTTTTTTCTTTAAAAACAAAAACAAAAGAAAAGTTTCCATTTTACAACAGTTCCGTATCAGTGTATATCCACAGTTTATTGGTTCAATTTATTAGTTCGATTTATATGCCGCCCTTCTCCGGAGACTCGGGGCGGCGTACAATACGTTAAGCAATAGCCTTCATACTTTTGTATATACCTGCTTAGTAGGGCTTTCGGCCCCCCCAAGCGGTGCTCTTTTTTATACAAAGTCAGCTTATTGCCCCCACAATCCGGGTCCTTATTTTACCTACTTCGGAAGGATGGAAGGCTGAGTCAATCTTGAGCCTGATGAGATTTGAACTCGCAGTAATTGCAGGCAGCTGGCAGCTCAGTGCTACTTTAACAGCACTTCAGTTCGCTGCGCCACCAAGGCTCTGATGTTTCTCTCCATCCCCCCCCCCACCCCCCCACATATTCACATATTTATTTTTGTGGTTTCCTTATTCCTTATATATTGTATATACTACTCCTTACTTATTATACATACTATTATTACATGTTTCCCCCAAAATAAGACCCTGTCTTATATTTTTTTGAACCCTGAAATAAGAGCTTGGCCTTATTGCAATGAGCTCAAAAGCCTGATTGGGCTTATTATCAGGGGATGTCTTATTTTGGGGGGGGGGGGAAAGGGTATCTATATATTATTTTACATACATTCCATATTTAATATTTTATTGATGCTTCCTAATTTCTAGATCATCTCTATTACATATTTTCTTGCTTTCTTTCCTTAGGAGTGCTATATTTATTATGACTTCTTTAAAAAAAAACAACATTAAACTCTCTTTTGGGAAGCAACAATCTTGCAAACTTGATTAACCTTCCTCAGAATGCATGTTCTTTACTTTTTTTTTTACTTCAAGCTCTCTTTCTCATCTTCATCTGTCTTGCCTGTCTTTTGCTGACTGAACAGTAGGTGGCTGTCTACACCACATCTCTATTTTTGTTTCCTTTTAAAGGGAAAAATATTCTGTATGATTTAGTGGCCTTTGCCAAGGAGAGCGTGAATTCCCACGTCATTACACTTGGACCTCAAAATTTTCCTGGCAAAGAGAAAGAACCATGGCTTGTTGATTTTTTTGCACCTGTAAGTATACCATCAAGAGCCAGTTTTGTGTGGTAATTAAGTAACGAAGGTAGAATCAAGGATACTAAGAATTCTAATTCCACTTTTAATATATAACCAGCTGGGTGATCTTGGGCAAGGTATTGTCTCTCAGCCCTAGGGAGAAGGCAAATGGCAGGCCACTTCTGAAAATCTTGTCCTAAAAACTGCAAGAACGTATCCAGGTAGTCACAAGGAGTCACAATTGACTTGAAGGCGCACACACAAAAAAGTAAATCCTCATACCCTGTTTTCCCGAAAATAAGACCCAACTGGAAAATAAGCCTTAGCATGATTTTTCAGGATGCTCCTAATATAAGCCCTACTCCAAAAATAAGTCCCAGTTAAGATCGTCAACCAGATGGTGGCGTTTAGTACTGTACTTCCCCCAAAATAAGACCTAACTGGAAAATAAACCATAATGCATCTTTTGTGGCAAAAATTAATATTAAGACCCAGTCTTATTTTGTGGGAAACACTGTACTTTCGTGTAGCTAATGCAGGAGCATATGTTGAGTAATAGAAGCATAGAAGTAAATTCATCCTTAAAGAACTGAGCCCAAAGAGATTTGTGCATTCCTCCCAGTTAAACTCTAAGGAAAGATTATGTACAAATAGGTAATTATCAACAACACTTGGTCAAAAAAGAACCAAAAATAATCCATGCACATTCTACTCCTACCCACACCAATCTTGGTCCAGAATCGATATGGCCTGGATGACTGCAGATATCAGGTTTAGAAACAATAGAGATAGGGGTAAACGAATGGGCAGACCACAATCCAATAATCATAAAATGGAAGGGATAAAAAAGATTTAGGAGATGGACAATGAACCAAAACATATGCAGAGAAAAAGAGTATAAACAAATGTTAGAAAAAGAATTGGAATCGTTTTTTTACAATAAACAAAAAAGAAGATATCTCTTTACAAATATCTGGAATACAACAAAAGCATATATACGCGGATTGACGATTGCGTATATAGGGAAGAAAAATAAGGAAAGGAGACAACAGCAAG
The DNA here is from genome assembly GCA_030761175.1 of Masticophis lateralis. Classification (NCBI taxonomy): domain Eukaryota; kingdom Metazoa; phylum Chordata; class Lepidosauria; order Squamata; family Colubridae; genus Masticophis; species Masticophis lateralis. The sequence goes on along the minus strand of JAUDYJ010000001.1, from coordinate 195,240,612 downwards.
AAAAATGATATGAAGAACCAAAAAAAACCCAATATAAATTACAGGAAGATCCTCAAAATAAAAATCTAAAAGAGGAATGGAATATAATTAAACATAAAATAAATCTGATAACTCAAAAGGAAGTAGCCCAGAAAATAAAAATGACAAAACAAAATTATTTTGAATTTGCAAATAAAACAAGTAGTTGGCTGGCATATAAACTGAAAAAAGAAAAAGATAAAAGAATGATATACCAACTCAAAGATGAGAAGGGGGTAATGCAATATAGAAGAGAAGCTAAAAAGAAAATTATTCAAACATTTTTTTCAAATTTATATAATCAAGAAGAAATAGAGGAAGAAAAAGTTAAACAATATATAGAAAGATCAGAAATGAGTAAAATTACAGAAGAACAAAAAGAAATATTAAATAGCCCAATATCTAAACTTGAATTTGAATTGGCACTGAAAAAACAATAAAACTCCTGGTCCAGATGGGCTACCAGTGGAAATATATAAGAACTTACCGGAAATATTAGGAGAAATAATGCTAGAACTATACAATGATGCTCTGGAAAATGCAAAGATCCCGACAACCTGGATAGAGGCAATAATTACCATTATTCTTAAAGAAGATATGGATCATCACTTAATACAAAATTACAGATCAATTTCCTTATTAAACACTTATTATAAGATATTTAATAAGTGTTTAATCTCCTTATTAAACACTTATTATAAGATATTTAATCTTTTTTTAAAAGATTAAAAAAAGTTTTGAATGGCTATATACATCCAGATCAAAATGGATTCTTGCCAGGCCGACAAATCAAAAATAATATGAGAATAATAATAAATACATTAGAATTCTACAAATCACACCCGGAAAAACAAGCTTTACTGGTTTTCCTTGATGCCCAAAAGGCATTTGATAATTTGAATTAGAAATTTTTAATGGGACAATTAAAATTGATGCAATTTGGGACAAAACTTGAAAAAATGGTAGGGAAAATCTATACAAAACTAACGGCAAGAGTAATTATGAATGATGACACTACAGAACAATTTGGCATAACAAAAGGGGTACGACAGGGATGCCCACTCTCTCCACTTTTGTATATATTTACATTGGAGGTGCTCTTGAAGAATGTCAGAGAAGATCAGGAAATAAAAGGTTTAAGGATAAAGAAAGAAGAATATAAGGTCTAGGCTTTTGCCGACAATTTGGTGTTTATAGTAGAAGAACCACTAGAATCAGGACCAAAATTGATTAAGAAATTAGAAGAATTTGGAGAAGTAGCGGGACTTAAGATAAATAAAAATAAAACAAAATTAATAATTAAAAATCTTACAAAGAAACAGGAAAAAGATTTCGAAAATGACATAAAAATTCAAGTAAACAAGAAAATAAAATACCTAGGGATTTGGCTATCGGCAAGAGGCTCCTCAATCAAAGAGGACAATTATGATAAAATAATAATACAGATCAAGAAAGATTTGGAGAATTGGAGAAACTTATCATTTCTCCAATTCTCATATTTCATATTTCTCATATCATTATTGGGAAGGATCGCCACTATAAAAATGAATATTTTGCCAAAACTGTTATTTCTATTTCAGGTCATACCAATAAAATTGGCAAAAAAGGTTCTTTGAAACACTAAATAAAATAACATCCAAATGTATATGGCAGGGAAAGCGACCAAGAATTAAACTTAAACTCTTACAGGAGACAAAGGATAGAGGGGGGAGTAGCACTCCCAGAATGGGAATTATATTATCAAGCTGCTGGAATAACCTGGTTAAAAAAATGGATAGAACTAAAAGACAAAAGAATATTAGCAATAGAAGGACACGAGTTACAAGTGGGTTGGCACACATTCCTTTGGGACGGAAAAGACAAAATGCATAGTTATTTCAAAAGACATATATTAAGGAATGTGTTACTGCAAATTTGGTTGAAAATTAAAAAACAACATTATACAAAAATACCAATTTGGCTTTCACCAATAGAAGCGTAAAACATCCAAACTTAATAGAATTAAATAAAATAATAAGATACAGAGATGTAATAGAACAACAAGGAAACCTGAAATCAAAGCAAGAATTGGAATCGGATCTAAATAGAGATATTGACTGGTGGACATACACACAGATCCAATCTAAATATAAAGAAGATACAAAAACATATGAAATACAAAGAGAAAAACACGAATTAAATAAAATTATACTAGGGACAGATGAGAAGTGAATTAGTAAGATTTATAAATGCTTATTGTGATACAAAATGGAAGAGGAAATAGTGAAACACAATGATTAAATGGGCACAGAACTTTAATTATACAATAGATTTGGAGAGATGGGAAACAATGAGGCAAGTAAATTCAAAATTAACATTATCCATGGCATACAAGGAAAATCAGCTGAAGATGTTTTATGGATGGCACCTTCCACCAACAAGACTCGCAAAGATGTTCCCAAATAATACCTCAACCTGTTCGAAGTGCAAGAAAACTCATGGAACATATTACCATCTATGGTGGACGTGCCCAGCAGCAAAATATTTTTGGACAAATATAAAGAAATGGCTAGAAAAAAATAGTAGAACAACCAATCGAAAGAAAGCCGGAAACATTCTTATTAGGAATATTCACGAGAACATACACCAAAGAAATAAAATATCTGATTCTACACATCATAACAGTTGCTCAAATAACATATGCACAAAATTGGAAACAGGAAAAGACTCCAACAGATAAAGAAGTGATAGAAAAAAAAGTTTTAGAATGTGCTGAGATGGACAAACTAACAAAAGAAATTAAAGAAAAAGAAGACACAGATTATTACATAATTTGGAATAAATGGTATGAATGGTTTGGGACTAGAAATAGAGAATAATAAATACAGGGGAAAATCTAAAAATGTAAAAAATGTATATAATATATAGACATGTATAAAAATAAGGTTATTAGTGTTAGAAAATATAATATAACCAAAGAAAAGGGGGCAATGAAGAAAATGAAATAGTAAAAGTAACACGGGGAGAAAGATATAAAATGGAGAGAAGACCATTCAGAAATTGTTTAAAAAGAAGATATGTTTATATGTTGTATGTTATGTGTTTGTCATATTGTGTTACAATAAAATATTATTTTTTAAAAAAAAAAAAAGAACCAAAAATTGTGGTGCTCTAGTGACTGGGGAGATTTTTTTCTTCTTCATTCTCTCTTTGATATTAGTGGTGTCCTCCTTGCCGGGCTTTATTGCCAGAACTGAGGAAAGCATCAAAGCATTTGTATGGCCAACTCAAGTTTGGGACATTGGATTGTACAGTTCATGAAGGGATTTGCAATTTGGTAAGTTCCAAGTAACATTACTTGCATACACTTACACTGACATATGCTTACACGTATTAACATACTATGATATGGGAATCGAGAAATTACATCTTTTTTAAAGTTTCTATTTAGATGAAAGACTGTCTTCTACACATACACTTGCTGGGGTGCACATGCACAGACACACTAATTCTTTGAGGATCTTACAACTTTTAAACTTTATGAACCTCAAACCTTGAAAATGAAGAATAAAGTGCATAGAATGTACCTGATTTTATAGAATTATAACTTTATAATAGAGATGAATATCCAGATAACAGATATTTCTGGACAAATCTTGCTTACTTACTGTTAAAGCTCAAGAGTTTGGGTCTTAATAATCAGAAAATACGTTTATTTCCTTAAGTTAAATTCTACTTCTAAAAAAAAATTTCAAAGCACTTCTCAGAAGTTAAAATCATGTTCTTTGAATTACAGTGTGTAACTTTGAACCTGTAGTCTTATCCATGTTTGTTGGGACTTAAATATATATAATTGCAATATAAAACCTTTTCTTAACCTGACTAATATTTATCCCATCTGACACCTGTGTTTTGTTCGCTTCTGTTTTTTTAAAATAAATGACTGCAGTGATATAGGATATGGGTGCTTTGGTTTAGTTTTCAGAAGAAAGTGCCTGCCAGAGTACTGAATGAAAGGAGGCCTAGTTCCTGCCATTTCTCAAGACCTTTTACTTCATGATCTTTTATAGCACAACATTAGAGCTTATCCAACCACTGTGGTATTCAATCAATCTCACACGCATGAATATGGAGGACATCACTCAGCTGAACAGATCTTAGAGTTTATTGAGGTATTTATTTATTTATTTATTTATTTATTTATTTATTTATTTATTTATTTATTTATTTATTTATTTATTTATTTATTTATTTATTTATTTATTTATTTATTTATTTATTTATTTATTTATTTATTTATTTATTTATTTATTTATTTATTTATTTACATTTTCTACCACATTGCAATTCGACAGGAGTCTCAACAGCTTTATAGGAAAACAAATATAATTGGAACATTTATGGTCCAGTTAGCATCATACAAAACCTGAAGTATACAAGCCAGAAATAATTCAAGAATGTGTTAGACTCTTTGGCCTGTAAGATATGTATGAAAAAAAAATGGCAATTTATTTTGATCCTAAATTCATTTAATGAAACTTTTATATTTTAAAAAATGTTGCTGTAGTACATTAAAACATTATATATTATTACATTTAATAAATAATTTAAAACAAAGTAAAATATAAATAATCATAAGGTAATAAGCAATTACAAGGAAGGAAATGTAAACTGCATAACACCAATTTTTCCTATTTTAAACCTTGATATAGTCATGAGAAGGGCTACCTATCCTCCCAGAGGAAGTGTTGCTTAGCACCGTTTGGTGTGGTTAGTGAGGGTTGGTACATTTGAAAAGGAATTTCATTAAATCTTTTTCATTCTGTGTTTCAGGATCTTATGAACCCTTCAGTGATATCCCTAACACCAGATACCTTCGCTGAGCTAGTGAAGAAAAGGAAGAATAACGAAATCTGGGTGGTTGATTTTTATGCTCCGTGGTGTGGTCCCTGCCAAGCTTTAATGCCAGAATGGAAGAAGATGGCAAGGGTAAAAGCAAATATTGCTTATTTTTAGTCGTCTTAGAGTATATATACAGCATTTTCCCCCCAAAATACCATCCGTGGAAACTCCCTCAGTGTTCCATAACATTTAATTTTAATATACTTTGTCTATCATATTTTTTTACATATTTTTGTCTGTGATAAAAGAACTCCTGTCCTGTTCCAGGGGAAGCCTATACAAACCCCTAGAGAGATGGTTGCAAACTTTACTGATACATCTGTGAAATAAATAAACAAGAGGAAAAGGAAATGCAAGTGCAGCTGTACACATGCCCAGAGCAGAGGAAACAAGTTTCCCAAAAGCTTGCCTTAAAGTTCCAGTCCAAAAGAGCCGGTACAAGAGTGATCAAATGAAGTCCAAGGGCGGCTTACAATGCTTTAAGCAATAACCTTCATACTTTTGTATATACCTGCTTATTAGGGCTTTTGCCACCCCTCAAGCGGTGTTCTTTTTTATACAAAGTCAGCTTATTACCCCCACAATCCGGGTCCTCATTTTACCTAACTCGGAAGGATGGAAGTCTGAGTCAATCTTGAGCCTGGTGAGATTTGAACTTGCAGTAGTTGCAGGCAGCTGGCAGCTAAGTGCTACTTTAACAGCGCTTTAGTCCGCTGCTCACCAAGGCTCCTTAGATTTGAACATAAGCAGTCCAAGTTACCTGCTTGCTCCTATGAATTGCATTTTTGTAGTGGATACCGATATTCCAAAGCAACTAATTCCCTAGTTTGAATTCATTGGAATAGTGCAACAGATTTTTAAATGCAGTGAAAATAGACATTAAATAGGGTTATGCTTTTCTTTTGAAATTATTGAAATTCCATATCTGATTTATGGCTCTGGTCTGTTTAAATTCCTCAGTTATTTTGAATAATGCGTAGAATGTTGGAGAAAAAAACCCCAAAAAAAGAGCATTAATTCATGCAAACACAGGGGAAATGATAACTTCTTGGCTGGTTGACTACAATTGCAAAATATTATCTTTAGGAACAGGAAGATGCTACAAAGAAACATCTCCAAATTGCTTTTTCCCTTAATTTTCGTACAGGCAAATTTGGACTAGAAACTCACTGGAGAAACTTAGCTAGATGAACATCAGCTATAGTTCATCTGATTACTACCATTTTATCTTTAGTTCGTTTTCATAATGAGATCTTAAATGTTTGGTTTACTATCATACACGTATAAAAACTCCCAATTCACCACCTAGGACAGTGATGGCTAACCTTTTTCTCTTCGGGTGCCAAAAGTGCATGTGTGTGCACGCAACAGTGTGCCTGCCAGCACGTATAATGGAATGTGCATGCATGTGTGCACGGTCCCCTGCACATGCATCCCCCATGCATGCACACGAGGGGTGGGATTCAAAAATTTCAGCAACCTGCACCAAACGCGGAGGGGGGGCATTTTCGGCCTCCCCAGGCTCCGGAGGCCAGAAATGGGCCTGTTTCTGCACTTTTGGAATGCGTGCGGTGCTCCCCCCGCACATGAGCCCGTGCATGCATGCGTGTCTCCCATGCATGCGCCCCGCCCCCACGCATACCAAAAATCAGCTGGCCGGTGGGAGGCGCATGCATGCACAGTGGACGTCAGCTGGATGACACTTCGCGTGCCCGCAGAGAGGGCTCTGCATGCCAGGTGTGGCACATGTACCGTAGGTTCACCATCATGGTCCTAGGACATAGGCTCATATAATTCAGAGGCTTTTCATTTTGGAGAAAGCAGAGAGGTGTGCATTCTTTCCTTTTACACCCATTGTGGTGTCTTAACTGAAATCCATGCAAAAATAAAGATAGTCTGGGGGCCTTTTCTAACATGTATGTAATTGGGGCACTAATATGCATGGCAGCTACTTTTTTTCCTGTGTCCTCAAAAGATGTTGCTTTCATCTCTTACCCTGCCTATGAGTGAGATAGTCTTAAATTGTCCTTAGTTGTATTTGTGTTAAAGAGGTATCTTTCCACTTATTCTGACACTGCCAAAGAACAGCTCAAGCTGTATAAAATCTGTCAGGCTTTGTTTCCTGTTACATTGGAGGGAAATCGAGTGAGTTGAAACAGTCCATCTATAGAGGGACGATAAGGAGACTACCAAATTTCATGCCAGTATACTTTCTTGCTAACTCAAGCCCTGGGTACATGCCTGGGGAGAAACTCTTAGCAAACTCTTCAGATGACAAGGTAATTGGGTAGGTTTTCTTTTAAAAAAATATTTTTTTTTATTGCAGTTATGTTTGGATGGTTTATTGGAGCAATTTTTACAACCCAACTAGAATAATCCAATCCTTTGTTTTAGTTGCTGAATGGACTGATTGTAGTCGGTAGTGTGGACTGCCAAAAATATTTTTCTCTGTGTCATCAAGAAAATATTCAAGGCTATCCTGAAATCAGGCTGTTCCCACAAAAATCGGCTTCCTCTTATCAGCACTAGTGAGTAATGCAGTTGTTCCTATTCCAGTCTAAATTCATGCAAAAATGCTTTAGTTAAAAATGCTTGTATGTGTGGTGTATTTTGAAGATCTGAGCAAGTATTTAATTGTGTAGATGGGGAAAATAATGATATTTTTCATTATTTAATATAAAATTCAGTGATTTGGATTAAACCCTATTCATTACAGTTGTGTACTATTTCATAACTGAAAGCATAATAGTAATTTGGCATGGCTGGAAATGCAAATATAGCTGCTACTTGCAACTCCTTACATCATTGCATCTTTTTCCAGGATTGCACAGCAGTTGCAGAATACAACCACACAATCCAGGGGAAGTGTATAACTCCTTTAAAGAATTGAATATAGGTGCTATATTTGCACCTTATGTATTCCAAAATATCTTTTTTTGTTTGTTTGTTTGTTTGTTTGTTTTGTTTTGTTTTGTTTTGTTTCCGAGGTCCTGTTGCTCAATATTTGTGGATCTGTAGTAATTTGATCACTCTCTTTTTAAATATTTATCAAAAAGCAAGTGTATAATATGACTTATATTCAAACGTCACTATTCATATTGTGGATCTCACCATTAACTAAACTAAATGAGCATAATGATGTAGGTATCCTAGCGTAGTGCTTTGTTGTTCTTTGGAATAAATCTTTTTCTGCACCATTTTTATTATTCAGTTGTATTTAACTACTCATTTGTGGAATTCCTGCCTTTGAGATGTGACAGAATCTAGTGTAGGGACTTTAAAAGATGTTTAGATAAATTGGGGTGAAATAGATCCCAATAGCACCTATTAGAGTTGACTGCTTTATGAAATGCCAGATGAGGGCGCACTATTAGTCAGATTCTGGGTAAGGATGTTTTTATGCAGCTCTTCTCAAAACTGAATCTTTTAGTAGAACGTTAACTTTGGTTTTTTTATACGTATACCTTTCAACAGTAGCTACAATGGCTGGCATCGAGATGCTTATTCATTGCGAAGATGGGCACTTGGGTGAGTTGCTTAGCTCTATCTTTTTTCACAACTTGATCAAACTTTTTTTTTTTGCTTTAAAAAATCAATTTGCCTGATGAAGAGTTCTTAGAAATGTGGAAGTTTATAGCAATGGTTATAGCAATGCTTTTCATACTACATTGTAGGCAAGTGTATAATGCATCTTCTAAAACCAGTAATTCTGGCCTACCCTAGCTCCTTTTGATGAATAAATTTTTGGAGTTGATTCAGCATTTAAATAGTTGGAGATCTTCAAAATTTTATTAAGATTCTAATTAATCTTAATCTTATAATCACTCAAATAAAGTAAAATGTTACTTTTTTCTGAAACTCAGGCTGATCAGTATTTCAGTAGGTTCTCTTCATCTTTGAGGATGATGAATGTGCAGTCAAATGAACTTTCATGAATCTCTGCTTTTAAGAATACTGAGTTGTTGTACTTGGAGATTCTCTGAACTCCTTCACATGAAGGTACTAACTTGATTGATTTCACTGATTTCACTGGAATCCTATGGCTCTTCTGTTTCATTAGTTATCTGCCTCAAGTGTCTCTGGACCTGACACCTCAGGCCTTCAGTGATAAAGTTCTGAATGGAAAGGAACACTGGGTCATTGACTTCTATGCACCTTGGTGTGGCCCTTGCCAAAATTTTGCTCCAGAATTTGAGATACTCACGAAGGTAAATTTTTATGGTTTTCCAGCATCAGAAAATATTTGTTCAATTGAATTTGCTGGATGTAGACCCCAAATTATATCCCAACCAGGATATCTAGCATTTTAACCTCTAGATTATTTTTCTCATTCAAATACAGTCTCCTGTAGAAGAAAATATATGTAGCTCAGGGTTGAAATGTGGAATCCTTGGTGTTTTCTAAGCCTGCTTATTTGTGCGTGGATGTTTCGTTACTTAAATAGATGACATCAACAGTAAGCAACATCACTGATGAGCAGTATCATGATGCTCCTAACATCACAGTGGGTGATCCTGATATCAAAATGAACACCTAGGTCACTGATGGCTAACCTTTTCCGGACCGAGTGACCAAAGTGCATGTGCGTGCAAATGCACACATGTGCGCCCGAACCCCCAAAATGCAATGTGCACCCGGCCCCCATGCATGCCCCACACTCCCACACATGTACCCTGCGCATGCGCCCCCACCCCCATGCATTCAACACAGCCCCTCGCAAGCACATACAGCCCATAACATGTACCCTGCGCATGCGCAGCAGAGACCCAAAGACCAGCTGGCTGGCAGGTGGTGCACACGCATACGCAGCAGAGCTGAATTGGGGCGACGGTTCGTGTGCCATCAGAGAGGGCGCTGCATGCCACCTCTGGCACACATGCCATCATGGACCTAGGTAATGTCAATCTAGCTAAGGTCATTAGTGAGCACCAAGGACTTCAAATATAGTCTCTCAAAACTCAAAAGTTGGCAATAACGGTTGAAGCAAAACAATAAATGGGAGTCTATGTCAGAAGTAGAAATGTTGACAATATACTTACCTAGGCATAGTTATTTTCTGGCAACTAAATTCTCTGTTAGCATCTAGAAAAAATAATGGCAAACTTCATTAGCTTATTTGGTTTGGTGGTTAAGGTGCTGGCCTAGAAACCAGAAGACTGTCACTTCTAGGCCTTCTTTGAAAGCTAATTTTGTGGTTTTGGACCAGTTACTCTCTCAGCCTCACTAACCTCACAGGATTGTTGGGGGGAGTATAGGAGGCAGGAGTATGAGGTATTTTTGCCACCTTGAATTAACTGTATTTATGTGCGGATAAGCCAAGATCATCTTATCTCTGAATAGGTATAGCCACAAGTTTATATGGTATATATAAAAAAGGTGGGATAAAAAAACGAGGAGGAGATGATCACAAGCAGGGATAGTTTGTGAGACAAAAAGTGTCTGAACCTGAACTTTGAAAATCAGTTTCAGTCACTCAAGCACATGAGTGTGACTTTCTCACAGGAATTCACTGTATAATAGATAGTTCAAAGGCCGCTTTCCCAGGATCTGCTTGGTTGATTTATGTCCGTATTAGTAATGCTAGAACTACTTTATCATTCCAAACAAACAAAACCTTTTAACGGCAAATCCTCAAGCGAGGAATGGACTACATTTTGGGGTGGGATGGAAGTTCTCTCCTTTCCTTGAAACAGCTTAAAAAGTTGAGAATGGCTGAACCAAGATCCATTGATTTTGAAGCTCTTGAGAGCTGATTAGTTAGGAAATCAGTTATTTGGGATGACAGAAGCATTAACTGCACAGAGTTATGAGACTGGAGTATTATAAAAGTTTGAATGAATGAATGAATGAATGAATGAATGAATGAATGAATGAATGAATGAATGACAAGTTAACTGCTTTCACCTAATTGCTTAGTAGTAAAACTAATTGTTAAGCTAATGGACTTTAACATGCAGTTCCTTTTCTTTTTTCCCCGTTTTAAAAGTTGATTAAAGGAAAAGTGAAAGCTGGCAAAGTTGACTGCCAGGCCTATGCTCATACGTGTCAATCTGCTGGCATCAGAGCCTATCCCACAGTTAAATTTTATCCTTATCAAGGAACAAAGGTAAGCCATCTATATCAGCTGTTGCAAGGAGTAGATTAGAATATTTGAGGGTTAACACCTGTGCCATCTTGCCATAGTCACTCTTTTATGAAAACCTGCAGGAAAGCCACCTTCCAGTGTAGACATGTAGTATTAGATGCCTGGTTCTCTATCTTAATAAACCATGGTTTTCTAAGATAGATATAGGATGGGCATTTACAAGTGTTTTTAGAAAATACATATGTGTAGATTAATATATGTTCCAAAATAATCTTCTTGTGTTATCTTAGAAATGCATCCAATAAAATGTACCTGGTCATATGCAGAGCCCCAGTCACTGATTATAAGCCCACGTTTTAAGTACTGTAAGCCAAAAAGAGGTTGGGGGGGGGGGATTTCATACTCCTGATCTCTCAATATTAAGCTATGAAATGTATTTGAATATAAGTAGCTCGGGTTGGTAGTTGGCTGTCAGTCTAAGCTCCAAGCTTGGCAATTTGGTTGCAATCATTTCATCACCATTAGAGGAGATATCGTCAGTGCTTTGACTTGTGCTCGTCTGTCAGAGCGCTGGCCTTTAAATACCTTTTTATGTGATGCATATTAGTATGGATGTTGTTTGTTCCACTACCATGACTCAGAAGTAGCCAAACAAACAACATTCACACTAATTTGCATCACATAAAAAGTTATTTAAAGGCCAGTGCTCTGTCAGACGAGCACAATTCAAAGCGCACTGACGATGTCTCCTCGAACGGCGACAAAACTTTTGCAACCAAATTGCCAAGCTCAGAGCTCAGACCAACAGCCCAAATATTAAGCTATTCTTTATTTATATGTATCACTTTGTTTTTCCAAAGACAACAGTATCAAACCTACATATTCATTACAGTGGTGGGTTACTACCAGTTCGCCTCGGTTCAGGCAAACCGGTAGCGGTGGCAGCGGGAGACTCCACCCACCCGCCCAGACATCACTGCCCATGTGCGTGAGTAAGCACATGCCCACGTGCGAACCAGTAGTGACAGGATTTGAATCCCACTACTGATAAATTACCTACATAAGCAACACCAAACACTATTAAACCACCTGTAAATCTGTTTGTTCCTGTATGTGCGTGTATCTTGAGCAGAGCTGATCATTCTTTCTTGCTCTGTTTTTAAAGAAAAATATTTTGGGGGAGCAGATTGAAAGTCACGATGCAAAAGTCATAGCCGAACTACTGATGGATAAAGTAGAAAGCCTTAAAAAAAAGAAAAAACGATCTTCCAGAAAAAAGGTGGGCAATGTTTTATAAGATTTTTTTTCAGAAACATACCTTAATGTTATTATCTTGTATCATCAGTATCTTTGAAATTGTTAGAGCTGTCACATTTGGCCTGCAAAAAATCAGTGTAATGATTAGATGTTAACAAAGAGATTTTCCTGAATATTTACAGCCCAGATATGGTAGTAGTTACTCCTGAAACTTGAATAACTTTTTGAATATTTCATCAGATCACTGAAATTTGGGTTTCCCATCTTATTGGATGATCAACTACTAATACGAACCCCTCCTTCATGCCCTCCAGATATGTTGGCCTTGGTGACTGGAATTTGGGTTGCTGTATGCGCGCCTGGTTTGAGAAACTGCCCCAAAGCAAAAATGCCATGTAATACAAGCCTGGAAAAATGCATCCTATGAACAGAAAACCACTTTGTTTCCAAAGGATGGCATTCTTACATTTCCTTTCATTTCCTTTTTCAATTTCAACATTTCATGGTTGAAACTGAATCATTTCAAATATTTGCAGATCGGTGGAGTTAAGAAGGCTGACTTTGAATGGGACTGCAACCCAAACAGGTGGTAGTAAACAAAAATCTGATATGGGAGTCCTTTGCAATCCCTGGGAGATCGTTGCAAAATAATACAACAGTATGTTCAGGAAAAAGAGTGAGCCGTAAGATTTAATCCAAAGAGAAAAGGGACCGATATTGAACAACTACGAAATATTTAATATATTGTAACAAAGTTAATGAAAAGAGTTTTCCTCTCTTTAAGATGTAACACAGCTCATATTACTGTAGCAGGTAGGACAGAAGAAGCCGGGTTCTGAGACTACAAATGCAATAATTTCTCAGTATTTTACTCGCTCAATCATGTTTTCTGTTCTTTTCTTCCCTTTTCTGAAAACCAGGATGAACTCTAAGTTAAGAAGTGAATTCAAATCATAGTGAATCTGCAGCAGTGGTCTGATCAGATCATGTTCCTCAAGAAGAAAAGGAAATGCACTGAAATTCCTGGGCACATGAATCTTCTACAACTATTAAGGAACATGTTCTGAATCATCCAAAGTATACATTTAGTAACAGAGACATCAACTCCAGCAACCAGTTTGGTACCCTAACTGCACCTCAGGAAGGCTGTTCTTCTTTGATTGTGAACATGGGACTTGATAGGTAGAGGGGTTTTTTTTCTTTTTTCTTTCCACCTTCCTAATCATACTCTAGAGAATCATCTTTTCCTGTGTTGAAAAAAGAACCTCAGTAATGGCAGGTGAATAGTCTTTTCTTCAAGATAGAAAGACTAAGCAAATCTCTTCGTCCCGAGTGGAAAAGACTGAACTTCGGTGTCGTCTCTGAGAGAAAAAGGCTGAACTTCGGTTTTACTGTTAGTGTGCTTTGTCAAGGATTCACTGAGTAAGCTAAAGATCTAGGAATGATCAATTCCCTTTAACATTCAACCCTCTTTATGTAGAATATGTGTTATCCCAATCTCTAGACTATGTTGAACGACACTCAGATCATCACAAACAACTACATGAAGATTTCAGTGCATGGCAGCTAAGAGATTGGGTTGGGTTGGTGGAACATTTTGTGAAACACCACTGTAAGTGTTCAAAGAGCAATGGTGTTTCTAGGGTCATACAGTGAACTCAGTTCAGCAGCTGGCAATACATGCACAAGGTTGCAGTGTTGCAAGCTAAAGCAGTTTGGTTTTTCATCCCAGGCTAAAGAGTTTCCTTCTTCAGGTTGTAATAATATATCTAAGAACATTAATGAACAGAGGGATTACCCATCATGGCTTCTGTCATGATTACTTGAAGCAACAGTGAGATAATATTGGCATGGAAATTCATTGATTTCAGCAAAACTTGCTTCCAGGTAAGCAACTATAGAAGACCCGTTTAAAGCTTTTTACATCAAAGCAGATACACATTTTAAAAAGAAAGCCCATAAAAAGATATATCTGGATGGAATTTTTCCAGTTCAGAGTACACCTATTTCAGTTTGCGCCACAGCAGAATCATTCTGTTTTTTAGAGCAGGATAGTCAAACCTGCATCTGAGGCGTGCAGTGTGCTTTGTTGCCAGCCTACTCCTATGTCTTAAGAAGCAGAATTATAAAACATAAATATATATTTCAAGTGCCTTCTGAACATTTACTGATGGTTATGGTTACTTTTGTGAAGCTTGTAATATTGGGAACCTACTTGAGATAGTCTCATTAGACTTGTTCAAGGATTGAGAACAGTGTCCTTGATGCATACCCATACAGTATAATAAATACTCATCTGATGCCAAATCAAGACCTGTAAAATTATGAAACTTATTTCAGGTTCTTAAAGCCTATATTTCACTTGTTCTCACACCTTTCCTTGCAACTCTCTTGCTAGTTACTTGAGAAAATTTTTTTTTCTCTACTTAAAAATGAAGTGTGTTTAATATTGACATAAGATTTGACACAAAGCAGTGTTGTTTTTAAGATAAGGACACCACTTTTTACACTTACAGCTTTTTTAATTATCTGCCATCAAGTTGAGGTCAATTATTGGTGACCACATCCTAATTGTTGTTGACTTCTTATATGTGTAATATTTTTCTGCATATAGAAGGATCAGGAAGGATATATGTACTTCCATAAACTGAAATATCCATACCCAGATGTAATCAGTGATAGCTGCATATCTTGTTATAAAATTTCCAGATATGCTTCTTCCAAGGATAAGGTTACAGACATTGCTGGTGAATAGAAAGCAAAACAAGAATATGACTTGGTCTGTAATAGAAAACAATAGATAGAATGGCTATACCTATTGATAAATGTTTTTATTCATCAGTTTCTCGTATAGCCTATTTGGGATGCAAGATTCAGTAATGTAAAAAATCTTTTAAAATGCTACCTTGCAGGAAGAGGGAGAAAAAGCTGCCTGCCATTTACTTTTACTCTTAGAAATTGACTTGCATATTATTTTCCGTATACCTGAGAATGGGTTTTGCTAAGAAGGAAACTTGATTTATGACAGGGTTTGGAAGATCTCTTAGGCTTACCTACCTTTGAGCTCCTTGATGATACAATCTAGGCCAAAGATTCTACACTGTAGGAAAATACTCCTATATTCTTGAATGATTAAGTATGTAATACTTTTGGATACTAGACTGGAAGAAGAACAAGCAATTGAAGAAACACAGAATAAATATTTGATTAATTGGGCTTGCATTTGAAGAAGACTTAATGTAAGTAGCCTGAATTCATTTGTGTGAAAAGGGCCCATTATTGGCTACAGTATTGGGAGTCAAATATATGTGAAGGCACAAAAGCTAAAACAACTTATCTGGGGAAAATATATATACCGTACCTGTTCCTGGGTGCCTGTATTTCTGTGTACTACAAAGAGGACCTTTATAAACGTTTGATGTGAGAATGGCAATTCTGTTTTAAAATCAGTTGTAAAGTTTACAAATAAAAAACACTATTCTTTTTAGCCCTTTTAAGCAGAACAGATACAGAGCTACACTGTGACTGACAAAAGTTCTTGTCTCACTCCATGATTGTATTGCAAACCAGAGTTTATGATAAATTAAACTGTATTTCAGGATTGTGATATGTAATGTTTGTCAGATTTTTTTTCCTGAATATGTTCTTAACTGTCTTGCTTCTTTTCAAAAATTCTGAGAATCTTTAATCAAGAGGCAAAGCTCTAGTGATGGAAAATGAACTTTGTCTAAACTCCATCCATCCACTGCCCTTAGTTTCTCAAAGACCCCACAGCAAGTATCTGTGGAGCAGATGTTGAAACCCTGATTCCGTACTACCCTCTCCTAAAAAGGGAAAGTTGGTGCCTAGATGTAAGTTGCCCAACATGGCTGGATTTCAAGAGGGTACACCACCACCTTCAAGGGCAGTGGCATTTTACCCTCCCTAAAAGTGGCATTAATCACTAAACATGTCCTATCAGCCATCTTAAGGAGCTAAAGGACTCTATTCCCTTCCTCAGATTTCACCAGTCCAGAAATAAACAGGCCTATTAGTTCCAGTAAAACAGGCTTAAACCAGATCTGTACACAGTTTTTATATGAAACATTTAGAATATCATTACTTGTATTTTTTGTTGAAATATTATAAATTGCCCAGCATTTCAAATGTGGTTTCATCATAAATTTCTATGATGCCATCATAAAGTGATAAAACCATTAAATATCCTTATGATGGTAGCTGCTACATGCAGTGATGTATTTGTTCCTCTGGTTGGCGAATCAAATAGGCCCAAAATGGATGACTGGTTTTTCATTTTGAACAAGAGTGGTTGATCCAAGTATCAGGGACACCTACCTGGCCGTATGTTGGAGGAAGGGAGATCAAAATCTGCAAGATGAAGGACAAAACCTCATGATCAAAATTGCCTCTAGTGCATGTGACATTGATGAGTGACAGTGCCATCTTGCAAATTATCTCGCACAGATATGCATGCACAATGCTCATGCCATTGCAGATACCTCCTTCAGTGTCCTTACACTCCCCATCCGACCTCCCTCTTATTATTATTTTAAGTATATTTATTGAAAATATGGGACATCACTCAGCATGTTTCAAGTCGGTAGCCATTTCCAGTATTGTTTTTACAAAATGCCACCAGATCTCATTTTAACGGGGAAAAATGATGGGTGGTTATAATCCAGAATATTGTTTGGAAATATGACATGAATTTAAAATTTCCCAAGGAAGGTTTGATCCTTTTCCTAGAAATCAAAGAACTAACTAAAATGCTCCTGTAGTTGTTCCAAGTATTCCCCCTCCCCCCCGCAAATCAAAGATCATCAGTCATAAAATCCAGGAAAGAAAGACTTGTCACTTCAGCCAAATAAATACAAGACTTTGTTTTCGTGCAGGAAGACATGCTATTAGAAGCCAAATTCCCAAAGCAGACGGTTTCAGCAAATGCAACCTTCAGATCAAGCATCTGTGACATGTCCAGAAAAAATAAAGATAACTGAACAGGAGAAGAATGTATTACACTTGCCCAACGTGTTTTGCAATACTCTGCAAGGCGATGTATGAAGTAGCAAGGCTGATGGGGGCAATTAGTAGCTTTTGATTCCTTATGGAAACTCCTAACTATATTTGCACACTTGGACATAAATCTGCTTGTCCTGCCTCAGAGAATACCTAGACATTGATTGGGGAGGTGGGGGACATGACAGAAACAGACCTGTCTTATTAAAAAGGAAGCAGCCATCTTGGCTGAGATCTCAGGCCTTAAAAAAATTAAGGGGAAGGGAGGGAGTGTCACCATGGCTCAACTGGAGTTAGAGACATTGGATATGGTGATGGCAGGCTTAGCCATCTCCATTCCCTTTCCGTTTCACCTTCCCCCTGCGTAGGAGTGAAAAGCAAAGCCAGATGCCCTCCACCCCCCATCTTATTTCAAATTTTAGGCCCTTGTCCCTAGAAGGAGATTGAATCTTGCATTGCCTCTTTTTTTTCCCCCAGGTTCACGTGACACAGCTGAGCAGGGGGAAACAGTTTAAACTAAAACAAGCCTGAGGCTATTTGGGGAGAAAACTAATCCTCTCTTATCCTCCTGCTGACTCAGTTTTTGTGTTCTGTTGAAGTGTATTGTGCAAACCTATTAGCCTTGTCACATTCAGTGAAATCACATTATCCCTTGTAAGGGCAATAAAAGAGGTTTCTGGTAATGTTTAAGGGGACCAGATTTTTGGGAAGAGAGGAGGGAAGCAGATATATAGACACAAGTACAAAGGGGTGAGGCAGTGCATATTTGCAATTACCCCCTCCAGCCCCATTTATCTATTTGGCTGAACACTCTTGCCTTAAGAGTAAGCCATAATGAGTTTGCTCATCATGGTAAGTCAAAAACAAACTGCAGAATCATAGAATTAAAAGAGACTCTAAAGGCCATCTAGCTCAGGGCAGGATCTACTAGAAGTTCTCTGACAGATGACCCATAACATGTAGAATCCTGATTGAACTCTTCCCCTTTGCAGTCTAGACACTCTTGCCTCAAACTTTTTTTTACATTTTCTTCTGCAGTAATCAAGACCTAAACTTGGGCTTGTAGAAGATGTACTTTTGAGTTCTCTTCAGGCAAGAAGGCAACACTGGGCTCCTTGCAGATCACAATACTGAAATTCCTTTGCAGCACTTCATGAGATTATTATCATTAGTTCACTGTCAATAAGCATCAGTGAACTGCAGCCTTTTACCCTCCTTGGCGCTTCCTTTTTTTTCTGCCTCTTCCAACATCTTTGCCAAAAAAAGAAAGCCAATGCAGTCCTAGGCTGCCTCAACAGAGGAACAGTACAGTGGTGGGATTCAATTTTTTTTACTACTGGTTCTGTGGTCGTAGCTTGGTGGGAGTGGCATGGCTTGGTGGGCGTGGCTTGGGCATGGCAGGGAAAGGATACTGTAAAATCTCCATTCCCTCTCCACTCCAGGGGAAGGTTAGTGCAAAATCCCCATTTCCTCCCAATCAGCTGGGCTTCAGGTGGCAAAGAATAGACTGGGGTGGGGCCAGTCAAAGGTGGTATTTACCGGTTCTCCAAACTACTTAAAATTTCCGCTACCAGTTCTTGAGAACTGGTCAGAACCTGCTGAAACCCACCTCTGGAACAGTATCAAGATCATATGAAGTGTTAGAACCATTATATATTGCTTTAAGAAGACCACACTTGGACTACTGCATCCAGTTCTGGTCATCATGATACAAAAAAGATGTTGAGACTCTGGAAAGAGTGCAGAGAAGAGCAACAAAGATGATTAGGGGGCTGGAGTTTGAATCATATGATGAATGGTTGCGTATATCTAATAAAGAAAAGGACTAGGGTGACATCATAGCAGTCTTCCAATATTTGAGAGGCTGTCACACAGAAGAAGGAGACAACCTATTTTCCATACCACCTGAGAGCAAGACAAGAAATAATGAAGGGAAACTTAAAGAGAGATCCAACCTAGAATTAAGGAGAAATTTTTTGACAATGAGAAAAAGTAATTATTGAAATGGCTTGCCTTCAGAAGTTAGGGTTAGGGTTGGAGTAGAAGATTTTCAAAGTCCCTTCCAACTCTGTTATTCTGTATTCTGCCAAGATCTTCTTTGGTCTCCATGTTCACAAGTTCAAGCTTGGTCCTTCTTTTTGATAAATATCTATAGTCTAAAAACACTGATGCTAAAACCTGAAGATCCAGAATGTGGTGTTCATTTAGATATGAATACATCTTGAGGCTGTCACATAATAACCATACTTTGAAAGCGGCACCTGTTGTCAGATGGTTTCTGTCCTCAAAAGAAGTGCTGCTTGTCACCTTTAAAACCCTGCATGTTTCAGAGCCTGAATATAACTGGGCATACTTTCTCCCATTGATATCTCTCTATCTTATAGGACCTAACAAGGCAAGCTGCTTATGTAGCTCCTTAGTCAGAGGGGTCTTTTCTGTTGGTCTTCCTGTCCTCTGGAATAGTCTCTTTCTATATCTTCAGAAAATTGGTGACCCCTAGATTATTTTGTGAAGTCTTGTGGACATGTACACTGTATATACACTGAGAGCTTATGCACCAGAGACAAATTCCTTGTGTGTGTCCAATCACACTTGGCCAATACAGAATTATAAGACTGTCCTGCAGAATGAACAACTATTTTAATAGTTGCTGGTGGGTTTTTTTAATGTTTGATTCCTGGTGCGTATAATTGTTTGTGTTGTGCCCTTCTCATTTTAGTTTTTAACTATTATGTATTTATTTTCATCCAAATTACAAATTGGAGAAGTCGTATGCCACTCAAAATTGGTTGATTGAAATGACCCATAGGCCTCCAAATAAATAAGAAATCAATCTAATCAGCAATGTCCACAGTGTAACACAAAAAGATTCAGAGTGATCCAAGCATTATCGTAGTGTTGCAGTGTGGATCCTACCTTTTCTATATGTGCCATGACATCACACACATGTACAGAAGGGCAGAACCTATGATGTAATTGCTTTTGCCAAAATGTGGAAGTTGCTGGAATGAACATAAAACATCCTATAGTGTCTGAGAGGGGTTAAATAGGTAAAATAACTGGATGGCAAGGAGTAAAATTCAATTGACTGTCATAGTTACATATTATTTTATGCTTTGTAAAGCTTGTTCAAACCCCAATAAAAATAAGGCACAAAGTGAAAATTTCATGAAGCCAGTATAGATTGTAAACTGCTATGCCAGATGAAGTAATAATCATTTCGCAAGGAGGGGAGTTCAGATTATATTTATTTAGTATGCTAAGTAAACTAAATCATTGTTAGAAATTTTAAAGCCCAAATAAAGGTAAGGCAGCCACTTTGGTGTAGTGGTTAAGGGATTAGGCTAGAAATAGGGAGACTGTGAGTTCTGATCCTGCTTTAGGTATAAAGCCAGTTGGGTGACCTTGTGCCAGTCACTCTTAACCACCCAAAATAAAAAATTGATGATGGCAAAACTTGTTCTTAGCTATTTCCAAAGTTGGTTCTTTATTTTCCCTTGATAACTGTCTTCATAAGTGGCAAGACTATCAACATGCAGCAGCACTTCTTTGCTTTCTGCCAGCATTATATCTATGGAGATTCTCAGTCAACCAGATCATGGTTGTCCCAAAGGTGCTTTTTCAGAAAGTCCAGTCGCCTCTTGAAAATGCACCTTTGGGACTGCCAGCATTATATTCTCCAAAACGCCCCCCCCCCAATAAAGTATATTTGGATAAAGCAAGTCACTGAACCAATCGAAAAAAAATGAGGTTGAGAAATAAGGCAAATTTTGCAACCAAATACATTGACAATTGTGCTCATAAATTTTTAGAACCTTATTTTTAAGTGCTACATTACTCAAACTTGCTTTCTTCCTTCTCTTTCATCCAATATGCTAACACAATAGACCACTTAGAGAGGACTGTAAAGCACTGTGAAGTGGTATATAAGTCTAAGTGCTATTGCTATTGCAATTGCTATATATAGTGAATGCATTTTCTGCAGCTAGATTTTTAACATGGGTGATTACCATGACAGACAAAGGGGTATTGCACATCCCAGCACTACAGATTTCATTAACATCCTTCATTATCTTGTGTGCAATTGGTTTGCCTAGGTTAAAAGCTTGTTTTGGGACTAGGGATCCTTCCCAGCTTTAGCTTGTATAATACATCAACTTTTGCTTTTAGTGTTCAGGATTGGACCATGCTGACGGCCATTTTGACACCACATTAACAGTGGTACCTATTTGCAGGTACAGAACTCAGTGGGAGACTGGACACAACAATATGTGAGTGAGACATTTTCAGCCTTTTTTTTTTTTAAAGAAAGATGTAAGAAAAACCTTCCAGCTCTGATTGGTGACTCTCCCTCTCTTCAGCATTCTGAATGATTGGTTCCTGATTGGTGAATTTAGTTTCATTGTTGTGGATTGGGATAAAATAATGTAAGGGCAGAGAAAATGTAAAATTGAATGTTGAGATTTTATTGGTAGGATTTCAGCTGAGTGGCTTTTTTTTTTTTTTTGACTCCTAGCTTTTATGAACATTTTTAGATTTTGTAGTCCCGGAGTTCATGTGCCCAAAGAGTTTAAAAAAATCTCTTCGGTTCAATTTAAACCTTCCGAAATAATGGACTGGATCCATAACTCAGTTTTCGTATTCACAACTTACGGTGAACTCTCACATGACTGAGTTAAGCATGTTATAAGGAGGAGGCACAGCCTGGTACCTTCTAGAAGTTTGGGCTTTTAACAGTCATCTTTGTCAGTTAGCATGCCTAGCGGCAAGGTATAATAGGAGCTACAGTTCAAAATTTTATTTATTTTTTTATTTTATATCAAATTTATATACCGCCCTTCTCCCCGAGGACTCAGGGCGGTGTACAGCCAAAGTAAAAACATAAACTACAAGCATTAAAATACAATTAAAAAGACATATATAAATTAGGCCCGATAAGTAAAAAACAATGACAAAACAATTTAAAAACATTTAGAAAAGTGCTAGGCCAGCCCAGCTTGCTAAAAAAAGAAAGTTTTAAGAGCACGGCGGAAGGCACCGAGGTCTTAGATTCTCCTTATCTCTGAGGGCAGTTGGTTCCAGAGGGTAGGTGCTCCCACAGAGAAGGCCCTCCCCCTGGGGGTCATTAGCCTACATTGTTTGGCTGATGGCACCCTGAGGAGGCCCTCTCTGTGGGAGCGCACAGGTCGATGGGAGGTCGTCAGTGGCAGCAATGGTCTCGAAGATATCTAGGTCCTATGCCATGCACTTTAAAGGTGATAACCAACACCTTGAAGCGGACCCGGAAGACCACTGGGAGCCAATTCAACTCACACAGGAGAGGTGGTATGTGGGAGCACCATGCAGTTCCCATAAGTCCTGTATATAATGTCCCGTAACTCCCGTATAAAATGTCAGGCGATCCAAGTTGTTTATTGCTGGTCCAGAACCTAAGTCCAGGCAATGGATTGTTAAACTGCCTTTGTGTCCTGGCAGAGGGTTTCTTCTAAAGATGTGCAAAATGCTAAGGTATTTTCTCCTAAAGGGCTGCCTCCCACCCAACCCCTGGTTCTCTTGCACCTCTTGAACCCACTCCAAAAGACTATACCACAAACATTGTACCACCATTTGGCAGACACCGTCACAGCTGGAGCTCCAAACTGACAACTGGGATTATTAGTGCCAAACTGGTTTTGACACCCAGCTTTGAGAGCAAAGTAATATCTCAGCATCTGGTGTTTTGATGTCTGGTTTGGTTTCCAGTCTGTCTGTGCAAAAGAAAACAAACTCACAGCTGAACAACTACTTGACATTATCCCAAAGGACTGTAACTTGTTACTGAATAGAACGTTAGTCATTCTGGTTAGAACTAAACAGTCGAGACCTAATTTCCCTCTCAGGGACAAATAACGCCATTTTGGGGAATGGGAAGAGATTTTATTGAACAAAAATGGCATGGGAGAATCTGTTCAAATCTTCTTTGCCATCCTAAACTCATATTGCAGTCCTAGTTTTATTCATCTGCTCTTATGGCTTCTATGTTAATTTACAAAACATTGTCAAAAATGTGTATGGTTTGTATTTGTTTTACAATACCTTGCTTAATGTCACCTTCTAAAAGAAGTTTGTTTTCAGGATTCCTTGTCCTTCAATTGATTTTCTGCTTTTCACCTCTATTAGAACGGGTTTTTATATTTTTATAACAATTTTATTCTTTCAGCAAACGTTTTATTAGAATTAAGGACAAAAAATGTTAAATCTGTGTAGTTGGTAATCGTATTTTTCACTAGTAGTCTTGTAAGCAGACTATCAAAAATTTATTAGAAAATAATATTATACAGAGTCTCATAAAACTTCTCCAGAGGGAGCATTTTTATAGATGTTGAGAATACTTGAGAGAGAGATAACTAGAAAAAGAGGAAGGATAGGAAAAGTAACATCATTGGAGTAAAGGTGAAAAGAGATTGTATAGCAGTTAACTGATTTCTAAAATCTTGCTAAAATACAACCAAAATAGAGAGAGGCACCTACTGGAGGACAAATTTGGAAACATGTTTAGAATTTACAGAAAAACCTTCTTTATTATGGACTCTCAGCAAAGATTAAAACTGTTCCAGTATGTTCCAAACATAACCTAAAGCAATGAACTGCTTAATCAGGATGTCCCATTATATTGTAAGTTGATATCTTAAATGCTCTTGAAGCCAGTAAATCCTACTCATGCCATGTTAGATACATTTTACTACAATTAATGTGATTTCTGTGTGGTTTTAAGTTACCTTTGGGATGGAAATAATTAGAGTCAGCTGGTAGCATTTCACCTCTCTCCCACCCCGCCTGGCAGCTGCTTGGCTGCTTAGCTTTAGACAAGTCTTTCCTTAGTAGAAAGGCTGGAGGTGATATCCAGGTTATGGTCACTTCCTCCTATCTCCTCTTAGGCTTGGCTTCTTTCAAACAAAGCCCACAACAACTGGGATAGACTTATCAAAGGAGGAATGGGTTCCAAGGCTAAAGTATTTCCATCCTTTTGTTCAGCAGGTGAATAGACTACAGATCCACAAGGACAGGTAAGTGAGGATCTGTGTTACATGGGAGCCCATATGTTCTCCCAGAGAGTGGTGGAAATAGGAGCAATTACAGAGAGGCCCAGCACATTATCTCACAATGGAGCATATTTTCTTTCTTGATTTACAACTCTATAATTCTTCAAGTGAAACCTTGATTTCTTAAATCTCCCCACAAGGAACGCAACAGTCCAACTTGCCATCTGGATATCTCCACCGAAATTACAGACAGGACTGTTTCCTATTGAAGTAGTCCAGACAAGGCAGTTAAATGGATGTTAATTTTACAACATCTGCAGTGATTTATGTGATTTGTTTAATGACATCATTACAAAAGTAAGGCAAATTGGGTACTCCAATGATGCAAATAGTGATTAAGTTATTACACAGATGATGCAGATTGACACAAATGATGTCAATTATCATGATGACATCCTTTCAAATTTAATAGACCTTCCGGAATGGTGAATTACCTCCAAAATGATCCATGAATGAGGTTTCATTGTGGTTTGATACGGAATAAGCAATTTGTCATTTGCAAGGTTATAGATGTTCATGTTATTTCCGCTGAGGGAAATAAGTCATCTTTCCTTATAATAAAATGTTTATCCATAAGGCAACACAAATAAATTCAGTATTATTCCTTTGTCCACAATAACATTGTGATCCAATTAGCTTGAACTGTAAACATTCATGCATTCATATGTTCTCATTTCTCTCCCTTATTTTATCTGCATATAAGTGTAAGCGTTTTGCTTGTAAACATGTCAGAAAGCATAGAAAAATAGAGTTGGGGAAAGGAGGTTTCAAATGGTGTTACAGAGAGGCCTCTGTATCATTATTAAGTCCTATTTCCCCAAGGGATGACTTGCAGATGACTTCAACAACCTTAGCAGGAAAAAGTGACTATATGATTTTGCAGCTCATTTGTTCAATATATTTCACATGGCCAGGCAAACACTCACAATATAAAACTGGAATAAGGAGAACCAATACCAATTGATTTTCTTCTTCTGTGGGATATTGAGATGATGGCCATTTTCCACCCACCCCTCTTCCAGTCCATGGCCTTTGACATCTGAAGCCTAAAGGTGATTGTCTGACTTTCTTCTCTATTCATCCTTAGCATTTCAGCTTGGTGAGAGTGAAGAGGATTTTTTTTTTTTTTTAGATTCTTGGGATTGAAAGCAGGGCCAATGTAGAAAAGATCTGAATTCTGCTTACTTCATGGCCCGGGGAAACCAGCCGTTTCAATCGAGGTGAGATATAAATGTGAATAATACATTTCTCTAATCCTTTTGTATAATATGCTTAAATTAACATGGTTTACCTTGACAAGGATTTCTCAGTTAGACTAATGGTGTACCCAATATGCTAAATTCAAATATAGTTTGCTACTCTGTGGCTCACTGTTTTGTCTAAATCCAGTCTTTGAATTGCTTTTCATGCTCAATTATTCTTTTGAATGACCCTTCATTGTCCTTTGACTGAAGAGAAGAAAGTGAGGCTGAGAACGAATCATTCTGCTGAAGCTTCCAACTGAGATCATTCTGAGAAGAAGATCAGCTCATTCAAACTCATAATCCTGATCGGTATATAACCATTAGATTGTTGGGCAACATTTCCCCCCTAATATTGGGAGAATATAGGGGTTTCATGTTTCTGGAGTTATCCTTGTTCTGATAACACATCCAAACAGCCGATCCTATGTAACTGATGGAGCAAAAAGGATCACCATCTGTAACATTGACAGCAGGGGAATTGGAGTTGTATGTGAACCCTTCTGGTACATAAAAGCCAAAAATCTACTTTTTGAGTGGCTGAAGTAGAAATGGGGTGGACACTGTGTATTATTCCAGAGTCCAGACAGTCAGGAGCAAGAACTGAAGCCCTGAAAATAGTTGCCTGAGTACAAAACCATGAAAGGAAATGATAGCCCTATACTTCTGCCAGAATGTGGGTCTCTTCTTTTGGCTGCTCTCAGGGGCATTGCTTAACAATTTCAGTTTTTCCTCTTAATGGATTTTCTCTGGCAAGAAAAAAGATGGAAGAAGAGGTAGACATGAGGGGAGGATGAACATGAGGGCAGGGTTACCAAAGGCAGCCAGCATAACAATCTGTAAATAAAGCAGAGGTATTGCACAATAGCTTTGTGCAGGCATAGCGTTATGGTCCAGCCTGCAGATTCAGGATAATCATTAAAGGGAAACAAATTCTGATCTAGCAAAGCTCATCATATAATCTGTGTAGCTCTGTGAAATGCAGTTCCGTTCAACACCACACATTATTTGGGGAAGTGGCAAACTCCTATCAATGAAGTCTGTTTTATTTTGCTAAAATGGTATTGCTATCAGAATCCAGATGTTAGCAACTGCACATCATAATCATTTGGTCCTCTTGTTGTCTTGTAACTGTGCTCACTTAGGACATAGCACATATGTCCTAAGTGAGCATATACTTCAGATACGAGAAGATAATTCTAGCCGTGTCAAAATCTGAAAGGCTTGCAGAAATGTAGCATCCTAACATTCAGTGCCTATTCAAAACAACAATAGGTCAGTGTTTTTGAAATAAATGTGCTTGAAAGGAGGAGAACATGCTCCAAATATACGTAACATCCAGATGCTGTGGCTTATGAGATAATATGTCTAAGAACTTCCAAGCTTGCGGTTAATCTTTGTTATTGGAATTCATTTTCTACACCGAAGCCTGAGGTTTTCAGAAGATTCTGAAGACATTTGGGACTAATTGGCTATTTTATGATAAAGAGAAACAGATTGTATCAGGGAAAGTCAAGGACATAGCTCCAAAATTATAAAAAACAGGAGAAGGAAAAGCTTCAACTCTTACTGTGTTTGGGGTTTTCCATTTGCTGGAACAAAGAAAGATCATAACTTACAATGAATATATTGCAATTAGATGACGAGGGAGAGGGAGGACAAGGGGGAGGGGAGAGGAGGAGAAGAGGGAGAGGGAAAGAGACAAACAGAGAGGCAGAGAGAGACAGAGAGGTACTTTTCTATAAAGCAGTCAGCTATTTTGTGTTTAAATTAAAAAGGTGCAAGCATGCCAAATATCATATAGAAATAGTGACAGACATTGTTATATCTTCTAAAATTCAGAGTTCTCCTGCTTCACACTGAATTCACTGAACTTAAAACAAGTTCTAGGAAGTTGGTTTCTGTGCATTCCATCAGAACTTGGCATCACAAAAACTGGAGTCCATCGGTTTCTCCAATATATTATCTGTTCACAATAATGTGAAGTCACAGCTGCCTGTTCTTTAGCTGGTGCTCACCCTCATACACGCTGAGTTCTTCCAAAGAACCGAGGATGATGTAATGTATCAACATAGTATATATCTGGATAGAGTGTGGCCTTTTATTATTGCTTTTTAAATTAAAAATAAATAAAACGGTTTCTGTTAAATCAAGGGCTAGTTTTTGCCTGCACTTGACTCCCCACAGACATTCTTAAAAAATAAACATGGTGGAAGGCTCTATTTCAGAATTTATGTGGAAGTGTGTAATTAATTCTGATGAATTACAAAGAACAATTGTCTTGATCTCCTAAATATTGCTGAAACAGAAAATTTCTGATCTGGAGCTTTTAAAGCAAAAGATATTGGAGACCGGAATCATGAAACCAGAATTCTTCCTAGTGGGTTTTGTGGACATGCAATTAGAAAAGAATTATGGCTAATTTGGAGGCTTCATACCAACTGTGAATGAGCATCACGAGAAAAGTGCACACCAAAGCCAAAATGGCCAAGCTAGCCCACACAAATAATACTTACCTACATATCCATCTTTCCACTCATGCTTAGCATACATTTCTTTCTTCTCTCTTACTTTCCAATTCTCCTTTGTGAGATGCATTTCCTTATGGCATCTGCTTCCTGGTGGTCCTTGGCTACTTTTTAGTAATGGAACTGAACCTCATGAAGTGGGTGGGGAAGCTCTGCATGGAGAAATTGCTGAGACCAAGATAGTTGTTGAAAATTAAAACATGTTCTTTCTCATTCCAGGGAGCCCGAAACAATCATGGATTTAAGTTACAGCAAGGCAGATTCTGATTCCTAACAGCAATAGCAATTTGACAGTGGAGACACTTACCAGAGATATGGGAGGCATATCTCAAGCAGAAGTTAGTCAAACAAATGTTTAGAATGCTTTAATCTGGATTTCTGCACTGAACGGAGAGTGTGAATTAATAGTCTAAATATATGCATTCTAGCTCTAGGATTTGAATTCAGTTGCCCATGTCTCCAGTGCGTGCCTCTGTCTTAAAAATAAATTTGTTCCAAAAATAACAAAAATTACAGAGGAATTGTGATAAGACAAGCTTAATGGCATGCTTTGGGAAGAGAAGCACAAAGAACTTTGGCCTCATGACAATTTATCCTCAAGGGTACATAGTTACAGGAAACGATCATTCACGATGTAACAGCATCCTGCTAATTAGCCGGAGAAGATGTAATTACACATTTGCTCCCTGAAATAATAATACCCAGATGCAGAAAGGTATGGATTTAATCAGCTGCCTCGATAACCCAATTCATCCCACTGCACGTACATTTTTATGCATTTGCTATATGATAAAACAATTTGCACACTTTGCCAGATCGCCTGTCAAAGCGTTATTGTCAGTCTGTCCAATCTATCTGTATTTCTTTGTCATTTAGCAGCATGAGCTGATTTTATTTTTAGCCACACTAGAAATAATCTTTTTGCTTGAGGCTTGCTGTACTGATGATCATCATGGTGGGGAATGGGCAGTGGGGGAGGAGGGGTCTTCGGAGGGATGAGTGAAGAATTCTGAGAAAGTACTCACGGAGAATATATTTCCAGCAGGGTCGCCCAAGGCCTGAGGATCATCCCAGCTGCCCAGCTAAAGTAAGCAGGCAAGTATATCTATATTGGCCAGTAGCAATATCGGAAGATGCTGGAGGTAAATGATACAGTTGTGCTCATAAGTTTACATACCTTGGCACCATTTATGATTTCTTGGCCATTTTTTAGAGAATATGAATGATAACATGAAAACTTTTCTTTCAGTCATGGTTAGTGTTTGGCTGAAGCCATTTATTATCAATAAACTGTGTTTACTCTTTTTCAGTCATAATGACAACAGAAACTACCTAAATGTGCAGGAGAAGGCTTTTTTTTTTTAACCAAGAAAACCAGACAAACAGAAAATATAAAGAAAATATATCAGGTAAACTTAATTTCACCTTTTTAAATGCAGTCTAGAGAAGCTCTGTGGTAAAATGGGTGGCAAATACAATTTAATTTAACAATAATAAGAAACTTGCTGAGAGCATCCTTAGAGACTACAATGGTTTGTGGGCAGGAACTATACAAATTTGTCTTGTAATAAAAGGGTATTTGGCCATACCCACCATGTCAACAATTTGTGAGAATGCTTGTAACATGCTGTCAAAACTTAAAATGCCAGAAGTGGCCCAGAGGGCTGGCAAATTCTAGAGTGAAAAAGAAAAAGATTAATGGTGTCATTCATTATTTGAGCTAGGTAGCTGTGTTGCCCCTTTAAAAATCCACCTGAGAAATTGCAAGGGGCAAACATCCTATTTTCTGTCTCTATACCTGTTCTCTGTCTCTCCTGGGAAGATGGAGATTCTAAGGAGAAATATAGGAGGTGACATGGCTAGAATGAATGGCCAGTATTGCTCATTACATCTTTAAGAACAATCACCAGCATCCCATAAAAAGGTGGCCAATCTTGAGCAAATTACCCTAGTTCAGAAGAGCTCCATCCTAGTTCATCATCATCTTCATTTAACGACCCCATAATCCTTTGCGGGGTGGAGTCTGGGCAACTGAATGGAGCTAGCAGAGTGTTTTAATGGCCGGATGTCCTTCCTCTTGCCAATGCGGAATTTTGTTCAGCAGATATATTCTCAGTGTGCCCAGAGACAGAAATACAGTATCTGCCTCTACCTAGGATCAAACTCACAGCCTCCTGATTGTAAGACGAGAGCTCCACCTCTAGGCCACTCCACCATTCCACAGCTTCATCCTAGTTGCCCTATGTTAAATGGCTAATATAAACATGACAAAGTAAGGGAGACATCCTATCAGGAAACAATGGAGCTAGCAACTTTGTTGTGCATTGCAAGATTGCACAGAGACCACAGGATTGCCATCAGTAAAATTTTACCTTGACATAATATACTGTTCCATAAGTACAGCATATTTATGCCTTTTTTTAAAAAAAAAGAAGTAACTGGCAACTGTGCACTTATATAAAGTACATTTAGAGCTGCACTCAAGAAAAAACGTCAATCATTGCTGAAAATAAAATCTGCAAAATAACTGTATCTGATTCATTTTTAGTCATGCAGAACCATGATGCAATGAGTATGGGAAGCTTTTTCATATAAAAAATGTGTTGCGTCTTGACCTTGAGACACATTTTAAACCAAAAGGGTATAAAGCAGGGGTGAAATCCAAATTATTTTACTACCAGTTTTGTGCGCGTAGCTTGGTGGGCGTGGCAAGGGAAGAATACTGCAAAATCTCCATTCCCTCCCCACTCCTGGGGGAAGAATATTGCAAAAACTCCATTTCCACCCCACTCTGGGACCAGCCAGAGCTGGTATTTGCTGGTTCTCCAAACTACTCAAAATGTCCATTACTGATTCTCCAGAACCTGTCAGAACCTGCAGAATTTCACCCCTGGTATAAAGCCAAGAATGACTAGAGAAGTAAAAATTGGAGGAAGGATGCAAAAAGAAAGAAAGAAAGAAAGAAAGAAAGAAAGAAAGAAAGAAAGAAAGAAAGAAAGAAAGAAAGAAAGAAAGAAAGAAGGGAGAATGAAGATCAAAGTTAAATATTGCATGCCACTTCCTCCTCAGAAAAGATCCCCCCCCAGGGATCTTTTTTTGGGGTCATATTGAAATATGATGAAAATTATATCTAACCATTATCATTTTGAAACCTTACATATGCTCTCAGTCTAGTTTAAATTAAATTTAAATTTAATTTCTGAATGATACCACCACACTATTACATGCCAAAGAAAGACATGCCATTTCTTTTTTTGCTAAAATAATTGTTTTATTTCAATTCAGAAAGGGAGAAAGATAGGAATTACAACTCCAAGCTATTGGCACTGCTACAAAAGACTTAAAAGATCTGATCATTAGGATGATCTGTTGGCACTTGTTGAATAGAAATATGCATTGTAAGTTATTTAAAATGCCTGCTGATTGCAAAGAAGTTGATGCTTTTATTTGTTACTGGTAAGGGTGAAGACCCTATGGTTCTCCAGCAGTGTTAGACTCAGACTCCCATTGTCCACAGTCAACATGGTAGGAAGTTTTAGTCCAATAGTAGCTGAGGGACCACCCTTTCAGCTTTCTCAGAAGCATTCATCCAGAACCCCAACATTGACCATTAAACATTCCAGTTGCATATAGATAGTGAAATACAATAAAAAAGACAGCCTGAAATGATAAAATGCAGATCTATGCTAAGATGGAGACCTGAAGATGACTGCTTGTATTCCTATAACTCGGCAGCAACAATGAAAAGTGGGGGAGAAGTGTTAACAGAAGACAAGTATGGGGTATCTTTGGGCAAGATTTTAACAATTCTATACAACTTTTCCCAGAAGGATTAAGACTTTCAAAAGTAAGTCCTTGGTGCGGTCTTTGTCATGGCTAATGTTCTAAAACAAAGCTTCATATAAGTGGTTTATTGAAGCGGAATTGACATTTATTAGCAAACCTACTCTAAAAGGCTGGATTCTCTTGGTATAATCTCTTTGCATAATTTAGGCTGCCATAAAGAGTATCAATATGAGTAAAGAGAATGGGGTAAACTCTTTAAAATTGATCAGTTTTTCCACTTGTCAATTGTAAAAATAGTTTGTGTTTCCCAGATAACAATTTTAGAACTTACTTGCCTTTTGGTGTTTTATTTCTATTAGAAAAGGCCCATTAAAATCTTAATTTTTCTTAATATGTGGGGTCCTGATATTCTTCACATTCACCTCATTCTTCTTTATAACTACAGGGGAACTTCGATTATGTTTCTTAATACAACCTAAGAATTGTGGGATTCATTTTTTTAAAAAATGTCCTTTCAGGCAACTTGTTTATGCATATAAAGAAAGTATTTGTGGCTTACTAGACATAAAGAACTGTATACAAACAATTATCATGAGCATCTAATAAAATCAATTTGGCCATTCAAAGAAAGAAAAATGTTTGTCAATGTAATTCACAGATAGATGTTTGTGAATATAATATACCTTTCTTTTCCAAGTGTTTGTATTCCTGCACAATGCAAAAGGCAAAAACACAAGAAGGGAAGAAAAAAAAACCAACTAACATTGGCTACAGAATGAACTCATAGTAAACAATAAAAGGCAACGTGCAATAGTGCAATTTCTCTTTTGCTGCTTCAAGAAGGCAAGTCTTTTAATTTATACAAGTCCGTGGATTAGTTTTGGCCTCAAGGTATTTTTCATCTCAGTTGCGCCTTTGTCGTGGATTGGTGCTTCTCCCAGATTTGGGAGCGGAATCACTTTGTCCAGGTTCATTTCTGCCTTTGGCAGGATGACGGAGTTTCTGGTCCCAGCGCTGTAAGATTAAAAATTGAAAAGCAGTTCAATTTTCTTCCTAAAGATGTGATTCATCTCTCATCTTTTAATAAAAAGCAAATTAGCCATTTATATCAGAATTATATTTCTATAATACACAATTATGTGCAATGCTAGATAAGCAGTCATTGGTTCTTTCACTTTATTTGTAGTTTAAGGGATTGATATGCAAAATTAATGGCCACATTCTGGTTTAAATAATTCTGTTCTAATGATCTGTTGTTAGACATATACGTCTGTCTGTCTGTCTGTCTACCCACTCACCTACCCACCCACCCTCTTTGCTGGAGTTCCAGCTCAACATTTGTGGCACTCAAGAGAAAGGAGCAAAAAAAAAAAAAATCTGAGCGGCATCAGTCTTCACTTCCGATATCCTCAACATGGCTGCTGAGATTACAAGAGGGGAAGAGTCTTAAACATCTGTGAAAGTGGTGGTGGAAACCTGGGCTGGATCATTCAGTACTAATAACTGCTTTATTTTAATGATTCAACTCTTCTTACTTTCATGTTAGAGATCTTATTTATAGAAATGAATTAAGGAACACCAGCACAAGATGACACAGGCTGAAAAGTGCCTTGCAGTGAATTTATTTTTTCAAATAAAAACTAAATGAAGCCAACTGTGGCCAAACTGGAGAAAAATGAAAACAAGCAGAGACACTAATACAAACACAAATCTCCACTGACAAAAAGTGAATACAACAATTGGACAGGAAATGACAAGGATGGACAAACTACATCAATTCTCTTATCCTTTAGTCATCCAGCATCCATTTTTATATGCATTCCCTTCATCTCTTCTCCTTCTTCCTAGAATTTCAGGTATCAAAATATAAATGTCCAAAATTCAAATAAATAGCATGAGAAGAATGCAGGTATCCTTTTTTAAAGGTCTTCAATAAATTAGAAAAAACATCATAAAACTTGCAAGATAATCAATAGCACAGGGAGAACAATCTCTTTTTTCAGCTCATTTGCTATCTTTTTTTAGTCATATTCAATCCTTTCTTGAATAAAAATTTGCAGAATAGTGTTCTGAAAAATGCAGAAAAGAGTAAGAAATAATAAGCAAGGAATTAAATGTATGAGATAAAAGAAGGAAGTATAGGGCAAAATCTAATTGAGACAAACACCATTCTCCATACTTTTTTACCTTTGCAAACAGCTTGGTTCCACAACATTGCCTTCACTTTTATTTTCATTCTATTCATTGTGCTGGATGCTCCTTGTTTTAGTTTTGTCACTCATGAGATCAAAGCATGCTCTGCATCATCTCTGGCTCTTTCGATCCTAACTTTTTTATGTATTAATAGAAGAGAATATATGTAGCTCATGGTTGAATTGTGCTTTCTGAGCTTGCTTGCAATATATTACCCTATAAATGTTGGTGGGATTGTTGTTTTTTCCTTGGTAGTTTTTTGTTTAGGCTGTTGTTTACTGCTTGATTGATAATCTGAGTTGGAAGTTCCTTGATTAGGGCATTGTTTACTGCTTGTTTGTGTGGTGTTGCTCCTGGTGTTAATCCCTGTTTATCTGGATGTTGACTGCTGGAGAGGAGGTCTTTTTAGCTTTTTGTTTCCTTTTTAGATTTTTTAATTGTCTCTTTTGAATGAAGTGTAAATGTGGTTTATTTTTAATAAACTTCTTGATGGCTGATTCCTTTGAGTGCCAACCTTCTGGAAATTCCTTAGCTGTTTTGGATTTTGCTTGGTCTAAAAACTAAAGTGAGTTTTACAGTCGAAGCTATGATTAAGTATGTAATGAGATTAAGGAGTTTAAGAAATTAAGGAGGACACAATGATACTGTCTCTCTTGAACAATATTCTTGATAACTATCTTTTTCTCTACGTTTACATTATGCAGTATATTATCCTAATTTTTGCAGCAGATTTTCTCTTAAATTCTCACCCATAGCTTCTTTCCTCATTCCACCAAGTTTCCATTTTCATATGTCCCATTAATCCTAATCCTAACCCTAACTCTAATTTCACACACTTTGGTAGCACACTGAAGCATAATTCTTTTCACTCACTTCCAAACCGTTCCCACACCATCTCCTTAACATATCCATATTTTATTCATTTTATTGGAAGATTAATCTACCTTCTAATAATTTTCAAACAAAATATACTTTCTCTTCACTTATTTCTTTTGCTTTTCTTTTTTCCCCCAATGTCCATTTTCCCCAATATCCACTTATGATAATACCAGATAGTGCTTTCTATGGTATTACTACCTGCATCTTTTTTGTGATTTCTGCTAGAGAGAGTATATACTTATGTGGCTTCTGTGAAGAGTGGAATCAATTAATTTTATTACTGGAGTACTTTACTTTATAGGTAATTAATTTTAATAAGTACTTATGAATAGTTTATACATTTAGGGTTTTTTGGTCTTGGCCCTCTCCTTTTTTGAAGTATGGCTTCTGATAGGAATACAGATGCATACACTTATCTACGCACACATACAAAAGCATTTTGCATGCACAGATTTATATATACATATATCTTTCTGAGGGTGGGAGACTAGATTCTTTTTAGGTAAATATTAATATCAATAGCAGATTTATTAAGCAGAAGAGATACGCAGAGAGATTAATAATTTTATTTTTTGATTTACTGGATTTGTCAAGGCTGCCCATCTCCAAGAGGTCTCTGAGCTCTTTACCATAAGTGCAATGCACAGTAAAAACACATGATTGCAGAGACCAAAATAACAATCTGTAACCTGCAAAAAATCAACAGGGGCTCCACAGACACCCATAACCTCAGGCTTTGGAACACAACCAGGTCTTAAAAGACTTCGGAAAACCAAGGAAATGGAAGCTGTATATCTTTTGAGGGGAGGTGTGGGGAGGGAATGCTTTTCCAGAGAGCAGTGGCTGCAATAAAGAAGGCATGCTTCCTCAGTTCCATAAGATGACAACTTTTAATTAATGGGTCGTAGTTCCCACTCTGACTGAATGCACCAAATGGGCAGAAACAACCAGAGATAGGCAGTCTCTCAAAAAACTAAGCACTCTTCCATCCATGAAAGGTTCTATAGGGGATGACCAGCATCTAAAATTAAACCTGGAAGCCAACTGGATAACCAACGTAGCTCATTTAGCACAGGGGTCCCCAACCCCCAGGCTGTATCTCAGTACCAGGCCACGGCCTGTTCGGAACTGGGCTGTGCAAGTAGTGGTTGAGTGCACAGTTCCACTTGCGCAAGCAGTGGGCAAGTACATGCATGCAAAGCTCCATTTGTGTGAGCAAGAAAGGTTGTAGACCACTGACTTAGAAGCTACGGCACATGGGCATAACCAGAAGCATTTGTTTCTATTTGTGCTGAGCTTCCAAAGCATCTTCAAGCAGCCCACGCAAGAGCGCATTGCAGTAATCTAATCATCAGATAATAAAACCACGAGTGACTGACAGTTTAGTAACACTAACTTCCACCTACCTTAAAAAAAAAAGCCACTTTCTCTCCTATAGTTAGTTGTTCAGGTGGCTGTACATTTTACTGCTTTTCCATTCAACTCTATTTTGCTTTTATCTTTTTAATCAAAGAGCCTCAAAGCTACCTCAGCCCACTTGGGTGCCATTGCATACACTTTTGTCTAAAACTGTTAGTAAATGGAAAATTTTGGAGGACTTCATTCATAACCGAGAGTTTTAAGTTGTTATGCAGTTTAAATGTTGGAGATTAGATATTTAAGAAGAAGCAAATGCAAATTTTTTTGGTCACAGAGAAAACCAGATAACATGAGTAATATGTTACGTTTCCAGGCCACTTTGACCTAGAAAGTGATCAATACTATTAAAAACAGTCTGCAAATGGAAACTTAACTCTTATCAAATGATAAATTGAAACAAAGATTTGAACTTTCTGCTGTGTTTTTTTAACAAATCATTTATAACATGTCAAAATAATGTTTCAAAACATTTTTTGACTTACGTATGCTATTTTTAGGACAAGATATGTAACCGTGCCTTACAGATGACTTCCTTATAAGGCAGAGGTTGGGAACAATTTTAATGGCTCGTAGACTTCAATTCCCAGAATTCTGGAAGTTATTTTATTTGTTCAACCTGTATGCCGCCTTTCTCCGAAGACTCAAGGCGGCTTACAATGCATTTAAAAACCATAAATAAAAACATTAAAAATAAAAACATTAAAAACAATTAAAACCCATTCACACCATTCATGGCCGAATCTTGCCAGATCGCAACAGCGAGATCAACGGCCCCAGGCCTGCCGGAAAAGCCAGGTCTTCACCGCTTTTCGGAAGACCAATAAGGTGGGGATGGTCCAGATCTCAGGAGGTAACTGGTTCCAGAGAGCTGGGGCAGCCACAGAGAAGGCCCTCCCCCATGGGCCCGTCAGCCGGCACTGTTTAGCTGACAGGACCCGGAGGAGACCAACTCTGTGGGATCTTACCGGTCACGAGGAGCTATGCGGTAGAAACCAGTCTTGAAGATAACCTGGCCCTGAGCCATGTAGGGTTTTAAAGATAATAACCAACACCTTGAATTGTGCCCGGAGACCAATAGTGAGCCAGTGCAGCTCGCTGAGAATTGGTGTATTGTGAGTGTATCTAGGTGCACCCACGATAGCTCGTGCACCTGCATTCTTGTTGAAGTCTACAAGTTATAATAGGGCCATTTTTTCCCCACCCCTGTTCTAAGGCATTTCTGTTGCCACATGTCTCTTGCTACTATATGTGAACATGATTGCTAAGTATTAAAAAGTGTGTGATTGTTACAAGAATGACAACATTTCATATCAAGGACAATAAGTCCACAGTAACAGAGTTTTTCAGAAAAATATCAGCCTTATTTTATGCTTAGAAAGCACTCCAGTAAGAGATTGGTGCTGGTCACCAGTATATGTGGCTGAAGTCTATATGTTGAAATGAATATGATGGTTGCACATCCAAACACCAATAAATGAGCGTGGGAAAGTGGACTGTAACATTTCCTTCTTTCAGCAGTGAGAGTAAGAAATAATCTATGTTGCATAACAGATCGGATTTTAAACCCTGTTATGCAAAGTGAATCTCTGGACATAATGTCATACACAAAACAAAGCTCAAGCGAAAGAGCTCACACCATTGTCCTCCCCACATTGCCAATTTGAAAGGATTTTCCTGGATTCAAAATAACCTTCCATAAACCGAGAAAGAGCAGGAGCACGTTCAAAGCTCAGCATGTTCTCTTCTGGTGTCCTCTCAGACATGTACTTAAAAGTTCCTGACTTAATACTCTCTTAACCCCCGTTGAGATAGATTGAGTGGACTATTGTTTTGTGTTTTGGCAGCAGTTTAAAAAAAAGAGGAGGAGGAGGAGTAAAGACAAAGGAAGCCTTAGTGGTAGTGCTGACAAGATCTACGCAGCCTGTAGATATGGCCAATTCTCAACAGAAGGATAAGCAAACGGTGTCAGGCTTTCTTTTCTGACACTTAACTATTTTGAAAAGCTTGAATTAGGTTGATGCCATTGCAGAAGGAAGTTTACAATCAGTGGATATTTCTGTTTAAAAACGTAGTAACTAGTGCTTTTACCAGGATAGAGACAACTCCGAGCAAAATGCCTTCTAGGAACAATTATGCTATATGAGGCTATAGCAAATATCAGTCATTTTACGTCTGAAAAAAATCCAAGAGCACAGCAGAGCATATATGGTTCCTCCTGCTCCATCTTCAACCTCAAAGCTCCCTGTGAAACCAAGAAGCTAGCCAAGTTTGTAAATCGATTCCAGTTTTTTACCCAACAAAAGAACTCTATTCTGGATCAAAATATAATTATTACTCTGAAATCCTCAACACTTAATCCCACTGGTACCACTCTGTAACATGGAGATCTTAAACTAGCAACTTTTTAGACATCAACATGACCCACAGTTCTTAAACAATATCTTCCAATTTGTTGCCAAAATTATAAAATGAACGGTCTACAGCGTGGATAGCATCAACACAGGGGTCAAATCCAAACTTTTTCCCTACCGGTTCTGTGGGCGTGGCTTGGCGGGCGTGGCAGGGGAAGGATATCGCAAAATCCCCATTCCCTCCCCACTTCTGGGGGAAGGATATTGCAAAATCCCCATTCCCACCCCAATCTGGGGCCAGCCAGAGGTGGTATTTGCTGGTTCTCCAAACTACTCAAAATTTATGCTGCTGGTTCTCCAGAACCTGTTAGAACCTGCTAGATTTCACCCCTGTATCAATGGTATTCAGTAACTGCTGTCAACTGCTATTGTCTTTGGGATTTTCCCCTGCACATTCTATAATTCTTTAAAAGGATCTGGAAAGTATCTTGTTACTGTTGCTTCATTACTCCAGCATTCATTCTGTCACTGACATTTCATTCTAGCAAATATTGTATTCATCGGTCATAATACATACTCCTACATGTTTTTCCTGTTCATCTTAACATGGGGTACATCACTAAGCACAGACAATTGATATACAGGTAGTCCTTGACTTACGACCATTTGTTCATCAACCCAGGGCCTTCCCCATCTTCTGAGACACCCCATGCTCCACATAGCATCCGCAGTGGGGAGAGTCAGGGTTGCATGGATGCCTTGCTTTATGACTGCTACAACTTATGACCACAATTCTACTCTCAATTGTGGCCGTACGTTGAGGACTACCTGCAAAGAGTTATGTTGAAAAGAATCCTAACCTGTTCCCAAAGTGCTGTCCCTAAAATTTAATCATACTACATAATTATCCATGCTTCTTTACTCATTTTCTATAACATGTGTTTAATATTTTTACGCCATTCTCTATGATGTAATTCTTCACCTCTAGTTTGGATTGCCTCAGTTTATATATTCATTTACAGATTTTGGAATTTGTTTTGGCATGGGAGATACTTGGTATAAGGAAAAGGAGATTCAGTATGGTATACGGTAGAAAAAAAACTCCTTTCTGTGGAGAAAGGAGTTGCCTGAGGCTATATTCTCACTTAAGCAAGCTGGACAGTGAAGCCTAATTGTTTCTGAGTAAACAAACAGAATCCCGCAGCTTGTTTAGAAATGAGCCAAAAAAATAATAATTATAACAACATATAATCAAGGTCAAATGTTAAGCAGTTAATTAAATTTGTCTTACCTTCACTTTTTTACCGAGACGATCCTTCCACTTCTCAGCTATGGAGCCTTCCACTAAGAGTAGTCTTTGCATTTTAAAGAAAAAGAACAACAACAGTTACATATGAAAAGCAAAATAGCTCAGCTTAAGAAGAAAGAGAAAGCTTTATGTTCAAGGAGCAAATGCAGATCTAGTAAGGACCACTATATGGGACCACTTAAGTCCCACAGCAACAGCCTACTTTTC
This sequence comes from Masticophis lateralis, assembly GCA_030761175.1. Lineage (NCBI taxonomy): Eukaryota > Metazoa > Chordata > Lepidosauria > Squamata > Colubridae > Masticophis > Masticophis lateralis. The sequence continues at coordinate 195,200,360 of JAUDYJ010000001.1, read as the reverse complement.
CCATTTGTACAAATGTTGTTAACGCAATCTATATTCATGGAAGGAAAGCTAGCTATGGATATATAAGTATACGAGTATGAACAGTACGTAATACTAGTAGTTTAGCTGTATCCTGCCTTAACTATTCTGAATTTTAAAAGATGCAAGAAGAAATGCAGCTCTTTGCAGTAATAGACTTTGATAGATTTAAGACATTCTTAGAAATAGAACCATTTTCACAGGTGGCGCTGTTTAATTTGTGACTCCAACATAACAAACTACAATAAATCTACCAAAAATTTAAGGTGTCACAAAACTGTTTTTGCATAAAATTAGGCAGAAACATATATAACAGAAGTGTAGATCTTTGTAATTAGGTAATGTGACAATTTGAAGGACTAGCAGAGCCAGTAGGAGTTAAAGAGGGATCAGTTTAGAGTAATTGTGGCATAGCCACAAGGTAAGTCCACCCTCCCTCCCCAATGCCTTTGACTCATATCTAGTTCTAACCATTAGTTGAAAAGATTCCTAAACATAGACTTTTAGCAATAAATCAGTTAATTTGGACCTTCACATGTGGTACTGGTTTTTTGTGCCTGACACAATTTTAGCCTAGGGAAAAGGATATGAAATGTTTAAAATCAGCTAACATCACATTTCTCTCTTGCATTTGAAATTAAATTAACCTCACAACAAAATCTGATGTAATGGGCCAGGCACAGAGATTCACTTGAGCAGATCCATACAAGTCTCTGATTCTGAAACATGAGTTCCAACCAAGATCCCATTTTTTTTCAGAATCTGTCACTCAAGATGTGTTGATAGCCTATTGCACTTGTCCCCTCCCCCCAGATGTGCTAGAACTGCAACTTCAAGAATTTCCAGCCAGAAAAATGCTGAGAACACTAGAAGTGCATACCTTACAGTTCAGAAGGTTGCAGAATAGGGAACTATGACCATTGGTTATAAATTAAATGACTGATTGGGTAGACTTTCATGACCAAGGACTACAACTGAGGAAGCCAAGATCTGCAGAATGGGAGATCACCACACATGGACAGGACTAGTTTGGGGAGAATGTAATGTTTGCTTTTGGGGGAGTGCTATGATATACCTATTTTAAAGTTTCTTTACTGTGGTAGGAAACCGTGCTGCAAACTCCACAAAACAAGGGTTCAGGAACTGAGGTTCAGGAACTGTCTGAGGCCAGCATCCAACAAGACAGATTGATTATAGCAAGTCAATGAGTGAGTCAGAACTATGGTCTAGACCACTGAAAGCTTTGGCAAGCTTGGTTATTGCAAAATGCAAGCTGTCTGCATTAGCTGAATAAAAATCATTTGATCAGATCTGAGAGGTTGTTCTTGGTGCCAATTACCTTCTTCAACAATCCAGGGGTTGTTTTCTATTATTAAATCCTGATTACTAATTTTTATTGCGCATGCTTCCAAGAAATGTCTGCATGAGGAAGCTGGGCATCCTTAATTTTGGGCATCATTGAATAGATGGGAATTTTAAAATCTATCACAAAGCATTATTTTTCTGGGCAACTGGGAATGCACTTGATAGAATTCTGAATAATGATCACCTACCATTTTTATTTTGCAAGAAAGCCAATGAACTCCAAAAACACTCTTGGAAATAAAGATGGAGTATTTAAAAAAATCAGATAAACTTTTATATAAAAATATTAAGACGGTGAGGGAACCACCGTCTTAAGAGCCTCAGATAGCTCAACAGGCTAAATAGCCCATTATTAACATTCAGCTGTCTGCAATTATTGCAAGTTCGAGGCTCAAGGTTGACTCAGCCTTCCATCCTTTTAAGGTAGGTAAATTGAGGACCCAGTTTGTGGGGGCAATAAGCTGACTTTGTATAAAAAATATACAAAAGTATGAAGGCTATTGCTTAATGCATTGTAAGCCGCCCTGAGTCTCCGGAGAAGGGTGGCAAATAAACCTAATTAAAAAAAACAAAAACCAAGAGGCACAAAGTATATTCATTTGTTTAATAAAGACATATATAAACAAAGATCTCATCTACAGGAAAACTCATGAGACGAATGCATCTGTTCACTAACTTTCTCAAAACTATGCCAAGTTTATTAATCAGAGGTGTAGATTTTTTTCCTCCAGCTATTCTTTTCTTCTTTTTTAAAAATCTTTTTTAATAAAAATATTAATCGGTCATAAAATAGCTTGTTTTTTATAGCATTTAGTCCACAATCAAGATTTAAGATTTCTCTTTTGGTTTCTTAATTTTACTCAGTTAATTGTGTTTTGGTGGAACTAATTAAAGGCCATTATTACCTAGAACGTTCCTCATCTTCATAGCCCATGATGATATATTCTTCGTTAGCATTAAGTGGTGGGCAAAGACAGCCAGAGTTTGTATATAAATTGACTGTGTCCCTAGGAATGTTCACCAATGAAGATTTTAGAATTTCTTTTACTTCAACCACTGCAGTGACATCGTGACATTTGGTCTTTACCTCCTTAACTTTAGCCCGAATAACTGAAGAAAAAGAAGAACAGAGGTTAAAATGAGGACATCTAATTCATCTTCCAGAATATTTTGTTCTTTTTGACCCTGGAGAGAAAGCCTTTTTTAAAAAAGGTGTAAATTAATAATTGAAAACGTAGTGAAAGAGTTCTTATTTTCTTAAAACAATAAGCATTGCCATTAGCACCAGAAGGGGTAGTTTAAGAAAATGATAGTCTTATCACTTGATTATTAGTGATGAAGAATAACAATACCTGCCTTCTTGAAATCAATATTCTTGTTTTTCTTTTCTAAAGAAGTGCTTGCATTTGTATCTAATACTTCTGAAATTTCCCAAATGTATTTGGTTGATCTTGTTCCCTCCAGAAAGCTACTTATTCTCAAAGGTTTCAGGTGAAAAGGTAGGAATGCCAGGTTCAAATTCCACTAAGCTTTGCATCTTTTTAATTGACCTTGGGATGGCCAATCTTTTTGGCAGCCTGAACTACCTAAAATTGTTGTTTTGAGCATGAAATAGGTGAGGGAGGAACCTGAGCTCTTTAAAAGTCCCTTTCAGCAGACAATTTTTGGTCCCCAACAGCTGCTTGCCTTTGGATATAGCAGTTGGCTGAAGCAGCTACCCAAGAACCCCTTTTTGTGAAATCATTTCTGTTTTCATTTAAAGTTTCTCTTCCTCGAAATTTATTTCTTGTTCTCATGCCACACTTACCATAGTTGTAATTGTTTCGAAGGTAGGTCTTCTGGGTAGCTTTTATAGGCTTGCATTTGCAGCGCTCTACAAAACAGAATTTCCCTTCACATTAGAACTAAAAAAAGGAAAGGTATGTGATTTGGCAATAATCATAAATAAACTGTGTTGTCAGTAGGAATTGGTTTGTGTCTCACTCAGCCCATTTGTTGACGGGGAAAAAAAAATAAGTTTATTGCTTATAGACAATGTCCTGCAGATTTATTAGAAATCTTACGGTCAAAAGAAAGCTGTTATAATCATTACAGGCATTTCTTTCTGCATACAGTTAGACACAGCATAAAATTCAAGTTTGCAAGAAGTTATTTTCCCAGAATCATAAAACAAGACAGGATTTGTCTTAAGACATTGATTCAGAGCAGAAAGTTTCTACTGGGGAATGTAGACCACGAAGATTCCTTGGTATGTCTAGACATGACCTATCCTACCTCTCCTCCCTGATTTTTCCCAACACCTTCCTCTACTACACAATCAACTGCTGCTGTCCCAAGGCAAATCCAAACCTACTTCAATGGTATTTTCTTGTTATCCTTATAGATAACAAAGGACCAAGGTTCTTTGATACAGTGATCGGCGGGATGTAATGTTCCCAAAAGTCATGAACCATTCATTCTAGAGTAAAAGATTAATAGATTAACAGATTAACAGAGTTGGAAGGGACCTTATAGGCCATCTAGTCCAACCCCCCACTCAAGCAGGAGACCCTACACCATTTCTGACAAACGGCAGTCCAATCTTTTCTTGAAAGTCTCAAGCGATGAAGCTCCCACAACTTCCGAAGGCAAGCCGTTCCATTGGTTGATGGTTCTCACTGTCAGAAAGTTCCTCCTCATTTCTAGGTTGAAGCTGTTCCATTGGTTGATTGTTCTCACTGTCAGAAAGTTCCTCCTCATTTCTAGGTTGAATCTCTCCTTGGTCAATTTCCATCCATTATTCCTTGTCTGGCCTTCAGGTGCTTTGGAAAACAGCTTGACCCCCACCTCTCTGTGGCAGCCTCTCAAATATTGGAAGACAGTTATCATGTCACCCCTGGTCCTTCTTAAAAGGCCACCCTACTTCCCTTGGGGGGGGGTCTATTTGAGAAGCTTAAATAACAGAACAATGCAGAAGTCAAGTTTCCATGTCCCTAATGCTCCATGTGCTTTGCTTCAGATAGATCTCTGCTGGTGGATCACTTATTAGACAAGAGAGGTGGAACAGTAGATAAAAAAAGTGAATGAGGGCACCTGTACTTTTATTCTGGCAAAAATAAATAAATAAATACTCCCTTTCCTGATAAGAAACCCATAGCAAAGAGTGGAATTCTTCTAGGATACAAGCAGCCTGCAGGTCAATGACTGACTTTAATAGCATTTCAAGTACACATTGTCTACTGCTTCCACAGGCTGCTACCAAAGCAAATGTTTCCCATTCCATCCTTTAACATCTTCCACACTGACGGTAACTTTTAACATTTGGAAGATACAACATTCCCTCTTCTTGGCTAAGGGGAAAGGAAAATAAAGCAAAATGAGCTGACAGAAGTACAGGTAGTCTTCAATTTACGACTATAATTGAGCCCAAGATTTATGTTGCTAAGTGAGAAATCTGTGAAGTGAGTTTTGCCCCATTTTACGGCTTTTCTTGCCATATTTGTTAAGGGAATCACTGAAGTTGTTAAAATTAGTAACCCAGTTGTTAAAGTGAATCTGGTTTCCCCACTGACTTTGCTGGTCAGAAGGTCACAAAGGGGGATCGCATGATCCAGTGACACAGCAACTGTCATAAATGTGTGTCCGTTGTTTAAGCATCCGAATGGTAAATCACGTGACCCTGGGAATGCTGCAACGGTCCTAAGTCTGAAAAATGGTCCTAAGTCACTTTTTTCAGTGGTGTTGTAACTTTGAAATGGTACTGCAACTCCTCACTTAGTAACCATTTGTTCAGCAACCATTCTAAGTTAAGCTTGCACTGAACTTGGTTGCACTGAACAAATGGTAGTTATACCCAGTCCCAGAAATTATGGGTGTGGCAGAGTCCCATGGTCAAGTGATCAAAATACGGAGAACTTAGCAGCCCACCTGTACTTACAGAATTATAAATACAGTAGGACCTCTGGTCACAAATGCTTCTGACCACGACCAAATCGGGTTCCGACCAAAAAATTCACAATTTTTTTTTGTTTCACGGCCGATTTCCCCTTCCACAGCATTTTTTTTTTTTTTTGTAAGCGCCAAATTTCCAAAATTAGATTCAGGCAGTGGTGGGATTCAGCCAGTTCGCACCACTTTGGGAGAACCAGTTGTTAACTTTCTGAGCAGTTTAGTAAACTGGTTATTGTAAGAAATCATTAGGGCAGAGAACTGGTTGTTAAATTATTTGAATCCACTACTGGATTCAGATCACAACCAAACCGGGTTGCAACCAAAGTTATGGAACAAATTATGGTTGTGACCAGAGGTTCTACTGTACAAGAATTAACCACAGGACCTCTTTAACTCCCCCCCACACACTTTTCCACTTATCTTCCATCCATCTCTACCCTTTTGGCTTCCCTGCTGTCTGCCTCTTTGCACGCCAATGGCCCTGCCACCCCCAGTTTATGTTTGCTGTTTTCTTCCTCCTCCTGATGATGAATTGCACTTGGTCTGGTCCTCCCCAAGGCTGGGAGGACCTTCTTCCTGAGACCATATATACCCTTATCCAGTGGTAGGATTCAAATAATTTAACAACCGGTTCTCTGCCTTAATGATTTCTTCCAACAACCAGCTCACCAAACTGCTCAGAAAGTTAACAACTGGTTCTCGCGAAGTGGTGTGAACTGGCTGAATCCCACCACTGCCCTTATCCAAACCTTCTTCCTGAGGCCACACATACCCTTATCCAAATTGCACATGGCCTTCTCGCAATGGATTGGAGGAGTTGGGAATGGCTTGGATTGGGTGGACCCTTGCCTAACAACAGGATGGGGTTCAGTTAACAACAGCCAACAGGAGTACCCGGATTGTCTTTCTCCGAAGACTCAGGGCGGCTTACAATACATTTAAAAAACCATTATAAAAACATTTAAAAATTAAAACATTAAAACCCATTCACACCATTCATGGCCGGATCTCACAAGATCGCAACAGCGAGATCAACAGCCCCAGGCCTGCCAGAAAAGCCAGGTCTTCACCGCTTTCTGGAAGGCCAATAGGATGGGGGTGGTCCGGACCTCAGGAGGTCACTGGTTCCAGAGAGCTGGGGCAGCCACAGAGAAGGCCCTCCTCCGCGGGCCCACTAGCCGGCATTGTTTAGCTGATGGGACCTGGAGGAGACCAACTCTGTGGGATCTTACCGGTCACTAGGAGCTATGTGTTAGAACGTGGTCTCGAAGATAACCTGGCCCTGAGCCATGTAGGGCTTTAAAGGTAATAACCAACACCTTGAATTGTGCCCGGAGACCAATAGGGAGCCAGTGCAGCTCGCTGAGAATTGGTGTAATGTGAGTGTATCTAGGTGCACCCACGATAGCTTGTGCAGCTGCATTCTGGACCAACTGTAGTCTCAAAACACTTTTCAAGGGTAGCCCCATGTAGAGTGTTGCAATAATCTAACTGTGAGGTGACAAGGGCATGAGTGACTGTGAGGAGAGCCAATTGGTGCACCAGGCGAACCTGTGCAAAGGTCCCCCTAGCCACAGCTTTCAGATGTTGCTCTAATCTTAGCTGTGAGTCTAGGTGGACATCCAAATTGTGAGCCCATTCTGAGGGGGACAATTTTATTTATTTATTTATTTAATTGAATTTATATACCGCCCTTCTCCCTGAAGGGACTCAGGGCGGTGAACAGCCGAAAATTAAAATAACACACAATATAAAAATTAAGATTACTAAAATAATCTTAAATAATTTAATTTAATTTAATCTAAATAATAGATTAAATTAATTGCCCTCCCAAATTTAAAACCCCAAGCTATACAATTAAAAAACTGACCCATAAAATCTATTCAGGCCAGGCCAAATTTCTTCCCCTGCCGAACCAAGGATGGACAATCAATAAGGATGGGACAATCAACATAGTCTTTAGGAAGCAATACCCACAGCCACTCGGTCTTGTCTGGGTTAAGTCTGAGCCTGTTGACTCCCATCCAGACCCTCACAGGCTCCAGGCACTGGAAATCATATCCACTGCATCACTGAATTGACGCGGGGTAGAGATATACAGCTGGGTATCATCAGCGTATTGCTGATATCTCATCCCGTATCGTCAGATGATCTCACCCAGCGTCTTCATGTAGATGTTAAATAGGAGGGGAGAGAGGACTGAGCCCTGAGGCATCCCGCCAAGAGGGTCCTAGGGGTCGACTTCTGTCTGCCTACCAACACCAACTGTGACCGACCAGAGAGATAGGAGAACCACCGTAACACGGTGCCTCCCACTCCCAACTCCCTTAGTCGTCCCAGAAGGATACCATGGTCAATAGTATCGAAAGCTGCTGAGAGGTCAAGCAGCACCAAGATGGAGTAATGACTCCCATCTTGGGCTCGCCAGAGATCATCCATCAGTGTGACCAAAGCAGTTTCCATGTTGTAGCCAGGCCTGAAGCCAGACTGAAAAGGGTCCAGATAATCCGTTTCATCCAATGACCGCAGGAGCTGAAGTGCCACTACTTTCTCTACAACCTTTCCCACAAAGGGTAGGTTGGAGAGTGGATGAAAGTTCTTTAATTCTGCTGGGTCCAGGGAAGGCTTCTTGAGGAGGGGCCTTATGACTGCTTCCTTCAATGTGGCCATGTGACACAACTGCATCTACTTAGTGATGGATATTCTGGTCCCAATTACTGTTGTAACTCAAGGACTGCCTGTAGATTCAAGACAGATCCTCACCCACACAGTCAGCTACAGCTGATCTTTAGAACCAAACTTTCCTATCAGTCCCAGCCATCTTCTCAGTATGATCTGCATTAGGGTTTTCCCCCCCTCAAAAAATGCATTTTTCAATAATGATTTCTTCTGTTTTGATAAGGCAAGATATTACATTGCAAGCTTATGCACTCTGTCAACTTGCTTAGTTAAATTGTTAGTTTGCTGCCTGATAATTTGTATATCACTAAATAGAAAATAAAGAAAACACTGCAATAAACATACATGCATACTTCCAAGACAATGTTGTATGTTTTTACATGTCTTTTTGCTTGTGACTTTGCCAGTCAAGATAAGAAATATATCAACAGAGATGTGTAAGAACATTTAATTTAGCTTTCACCTGGAAGAAAGCTTACTTGCCTTATTAGTAATAACAAAAATCACAACAGGGCTGTTTGTGTCTTCAATCCAGAAAACATAAGTATTTGAGTGCTACTGATTTTCACATTTATTTGCATGATTCAAAGCTGAGAAATGTGCAAAATGTTTTAAGATCAAAAATACCCTGTTTCAAACTAAAAGCAACATTTCTTGAAGTATTCCAAGCTCAAAAGATTTGAAGGATAATCAGAATATCAACAGATGCTTTCAATAAGATTGAAATAAGCTGCTTTGAGCTCAGAAGCATTTTAAATTCGGAACGTTTTTTGCACCTCCAGTGGAATTCTACCTTAAATTAGCTACATTTTCTTAAGCTGCCACTGCAGGAGAATCCCCATTCTTCAGTCACTGCACTAGTTTCCACTAGACTTCCCAGTCCAATTCAAAATGCTAGTTTTCAAAATGCCTGATCTGATACAATACAGTGCTGGGTTTTCTAGGAACCAAATCCTGGTATGTCATCTAGAAAAACTATTCTGGGTCCTCCCCCCCCCCCCACAATGAAATGGGGGTGGCGGAAGGAGATGGACCACAAGATAGTGGTAATCCTGTGTAGCATGCCATCTCCAGCAATATTCTTGGCACTTCCCCCACTTCTTGGCTGTTAGTAGAAAAAAAAATTAAAGTTGGCATTTGACAATTTGAAGCCTGCTGGGAGAACAATGTGACCAAAAAGCATTATAAAGGATGTGAAAAGCAAGTAAAAATGAATGGCTATGGGCCAAAGAATTAGAGTAATGTGTAAAAAAGGATCAGCTATAAGTGTATCGGAAGTTCTTCCAAACTGGATGTGATAGCTCATCAAAAGTGATTTTTTTTTAAAGTTTCATGTGTAAATCTCCCAAAATGAAGTTGTCTATAGCTTTGATGTCAAAGACGAGTTCTAAACATCCTAGGGATTGACAGGTGAGTGGGAGATGTCCAGGCATAAGAAAGAGCAAGGGAAAACTAATTGCACTATTTAAGACTTAAAGCACTAGAGCTAGAGAAACAATGGACATTGCAAATGCAACGTTTAAGAATATTTTTTATTGGCATAGTTTATTTCTTTTAGAATGCAATAACCTACAAACCTACAAAGGGATGTGGTAGCTCAGTGGCTAAAACTCTGAGCCTGTCGATTGAAAGGTCAGCAGTTCAGCGGTTTGAATCCCTAGTGCCACGTAACAGGGTGAGCTCCCATTACTTGTCCCAATTCTGCCAACCTAGCAGTTCAAAAGCACATAAAAAATGCAAGTAGAAAAAAAGGGACCACCTATGGTGGGAAGGTAACAGTATTCCGTGCACCTTTGGCATTTAGTCATGCAGGCCACATGACCCTGGAAACATCTTCAGACAGCGCTGGCTCTTCAGCTTTGAAACAGATGAGCACTGCCCCCTAGAGTCGGGAACAACTAACATATGTCGGGACATATGTGCAAGGGGAACCTTTACCTTTTAACCTACAAACTACAGCAAAAGCATTATATTTTTAACATAAAAAAAGCTGGGAGAAACCTTTTAAGTTTCTTGAAACGCAAACACACGTTTTGTGAAAAGGAGAAAAATGTTATTTCCAGTCCAAAAAGAACGGGTAATTATTTATAAAAAAGAACTTGCCAATTGTCTTTGTCAGGGATTACTTTATTAGGTATTGCCTAAAGACATTATTCACCAGCAAAAAGTACACTATGGAACATTTGCAATGTTTGTTAGAATAGTCCAGATCCAAGACTTTTCTTTGAACAACATCCACAGTGCCCCTTGTAATAGGGTATTGAAGATACATAAAAAATGATAGTACTGAAAATTTCCATGTTATTTTAGGCAATGTGAAGTGTTTCACGTGGGATCCAGTTCCTGGTGTAATTTTTACAATAGCCTGATACAACCTGGCTTCTTCCCAATGTGTTGGGATTATAACTCCCAGAAGACCCAACAAGCATGGTCTTTGGTTACAATCCTTCACACTTCTGTGCTACAGAACCTGCCTTGGGCACTTCCCATTAACAGGGAACCATGGAACTTCAAAAATAAATTACAGGAAGGTTAAGAAGGTCAGATGATGATTGGGAGTAATAATTGGAGAACAAGACACATTCATATGTGCATTATAGGGGAAAAGCAAGGATTAGCTTTAAGGAATTACTGCATGAATATAAATCATGTTTGTAGGTATATATTTAATTTCTATTACCCGTTTCTACTCTGGTGAACGCTCCTGGGAGCTAAAAAATCATTTCCTTTATGTATATAACAGATTTACTGACTGGATTCAGTGATCGAAAATCCAGGAAAGTCTTATTCTAAAGATTTGAATTTCTTAAAACAGAAAATTATTTATTCTCTATGAAACCTTAAAAGCTTCTTTAATTCATTTCATTTTTTTCTTTTGTAAAATGATGGACCGACCAAGCACATATATGTGTATGTGTGTGTGTGTGTGCGTGGTGGGTTGCAACCCCGGTTCGAACTGGGGCAAACCGGTAGTGCTGGCAGCAGTGGAGGCTCCGCCCACCCACCCAGACATCATCAAAAACACTCTGCCCATGCACAGAAGCGTCATGTGCTCGCGCTACCAATATTGAACTGGTAGCACCGGGATTTGAAACCCACTACTGATATGTATGTATGTATGTATGTATGTGTATATATATATATATATATATATATATATATATATATATATATATATATATATATGTATGTATATATATGTATGTATACGTACACACACACATATATATGGATTCAAGACATAAAGCATATGAAAAAGCCATAAAAAAGAATGTCAAAGGAAAAGCAGTATTTGCAAACTAACAGTCTTCTTGGATACAATACCAGTTGAACAATTACCATAGAACAGAATCTTATCTAAATATATGTTTCTACTCTGCCATTGTTTTATCCAATTTATCACTTTCCTCCATGCTACAGAACTGGGAGTAATAGGTTAAGTAAGAAGGAATTTGTAACTACAAGCAAATATTTTTTGTACCATACAAAACATCCTGACACTATTAAGTTGCTTCTATTCTGTTGAGGCCCGAGGTCAACTAAACAAGAGTGAAAGGCAAAAACAAGGTATTAGATAAAAATGTACTCACCAGCATTGGTGCCTCTACAGTTCCCATTATTAGAATCCATAGGGAAATCTGGCATGAATTGTTAAATATGCAAACAAGTGTTAGTATTTTTTAATACTGGATTATTCAACACAGCCACAACAAAATGCTTACTTTTTCATCCATTAAAAAAGACTTCCCCAATTTGGTATCTTTGGAAGAGTTGGCCTGAAACTCTCAGAATCCCCAATATAATACAAGTACTGTAAATTCTAGGACTTAAAATCATGGAATGAGGAAGACTGTATCATTAGTAAGTGGAACTAAGATTACATTTGCCTTTTTAAAAAAATCAGACAGGATGGGGAGCTTTCTCTCAGGAGCCAAGTGTAAGAGTCTAACTTCCTATGATAAAAAGAATTTGCCATAGAGGCAGTCCTCAATTTATGAACAGGTGTTTAGCAGCTGTTCAGAGTTACAACCAAACCAAAAAAGGGGACATACAACCTGGATCCAACGTTCCAAAAGTCACACTCCTTTGGTAGCCCTGCATTTATAGCGATTTGCAACATCCTGAAATCAAGTAATCACGTTTACAACACTTTTGCCAAAACTGGCACTTACTTCTGGTTTTGGCAAAACCGTGTCCACTGTTTAATTTAATGAGTGCAGCATTCACTTAATGGTCGTAAAACATCATAATACAGGTAATCCTCCACTTATCACAGTTTGTTTAGTGACTGTTTAAAGGCACTGAAAAATGTGACATGACCGTTTTTCACAGTTAACAACCTTTTGCAGCATCCTGATCATGTGATCAGAATTCAGATCTTTGGCAACTGGTTCATATTTATGACCATTGCTTGTGTCCCAGGGTCATGTGATTCCCTTTTGCGAACTTCTGACAAGCAAAGTCAAGGGGGAAGCCAGATTCACTTAACAATCAAGTTGCTAACTTATCAACTGCAGCGATTCATTTAACAACTGTAGCAAGAAAGGTCGTAAAACAGGTCAAGACTCACTTAACAAATGTCTCACTTAACAACAGAAATATTGGGCTTAATTGTGGTCATAAGTCGAGGACTATCTGTATTTTATGACTGACATGGCATACAGTGGGGCAAAAAAGTATTTAGTCAGCCACCAATTGTGCAAATTCTCCCACTTAAAAAGATGAGGGAGGCCTGTAATTGACATCATAGGTAGATCTCAACTATGAGGGACAAAATGAGAAAACATCATAGGTCTACCTATGATGTCAATTACAGGCCTCTCTCATCTTTTTACGTGGGAGAATTTGCACAATTGGTGGCTGACTAAATACTTTTTTGCCCCACTATATGTGATAGTGAAAAGCTGGACTAGAGAACGCAAGAACTGCCCATGTTAAAATAATCTAAATTTATTGTTACTACTGCTATTCAACGTAGAATATCCACATCTTTAAGGATCATTCCTAAAAATGCTTTAGATCAATATTTTCATACACTGAAAGACCAAGAACAAAGAATAGGATAGGATAGGATAGGATAGGATAGGATAGGATAGGATAGGATAGGATAGGATAGGATAGAATTTTATTGGGCAAGTGTGATTGGACATACAAGGAATTTGTCTTGGTGCATACGCTCTCAGTGTGCATAAAAGAAAAGTTACGTTCATCAAGAATCATAAGGTACAACAATAATGATAGTCATAGGGTACAAATAAGCAATCAAATCATATTAGGAAACAGTCAATATAAATTGTAAGGATACAAGCAATAACATTTCAGTCAGTCATTAGTGGAAGGAGATAGGTGATAGGAACAATGAGACAATTAATAGCAGTGCAAGATACATGCTCTTTAAGTATCTATTTTAAGAATGAGCCTGGAGCTCATGTACAATCTTTGGGCACTGAATTTGCGTACCTCAGCTCCAACTTTAATAGCAATTCATAAAACAGTGACTATAGCTAATCTTGTTAACTAGGGCCAGGAGCAAAAAAAAAAAAAAAAAACCATGAAAAAAATATGCAAAATGTTCTTAACTCACTGGTCTATTAATTCAACAATGCCTGCATCATTAAAACTGGCCACAAACTGATCAAGAAAAGCTTAATTAAATTATCATTAAGTCTTGTGGCTGTATCAAAATATTAAATAAATATTGTAAATCTTTCATAAGGCAGGATGCTATGAAAGGATAGAAGAGAAAATGGAAATTTCCAATTTCTTCCAGAAGTCTTTTTGGATGAATCCTGCCGTGAAAATGTGCCTGTCAACGTAATGCATTGCCTATTTATAAAAGAAACATTGTTTATGGCAGTAACCTTCAGCCTGCAGTTCTCCAGATGTTTAAAGTTTATAGTTTATCCCCGAATCCTCAGCCAATAGGATCAATGGTTCATGCTGGGCGGCTATTAATTAGGGTGGCTATTAATTTATTAGAAATGTAGTCTCCATAACTGCAATGGTATTCTCTTGCAAACTGCTAATTCATCGTATTTCAATGTTCTTTCTCCACCCTGCCTGGACAAATTCATTCAATAAATTCCCATCACACCCAAACACCACGTTTGATAATATGGGAGCTGTAATACATATATCTGGACACCTTCAGATAAATGAAAGCAGTATTAAAACAATAGGGCAGACTAACTCCGTTAAAGAATAAGAGCCGTGGTAGCTCAGTGATTAGAATGCAGTACTGCAGGCTACTTCTTGCTGGCTGCCAGCTGCCAGCAGTTTGAATCTCACCGGCTCAAGATTGACTTAGCCTTCCATACTTCTGAGGTCGGTAAAATGGGGGCCCAGTTTGTTGGGAGCAAGATGCTGACTCTGTAAAGAGCTTAGAGAGGGCTGTAAAGCATTGTGAAATGGTATATAAGTCTAAGTGCTAATAACTATTTCTACTCACTGAACAAATATCAAGAAGGCAATAGTGATGCTACATACAGTGGGGGGGGGGAAGTATTTAGTCAGCCACCAATTGTGCAAGTTCTCTCACTTAAAAAGATGAGAGAGGCCTGTAATTGACATCATAGATAGACTTCAACTATGAGAGACAAAATGAGAAACCAAATCCAGACAATCACATTTGGAAAGAATTTATTTGCAAATTATGGTGGAAAATAAGTATTTGGTCAATATTAAAAGTTCATCTCAATACTTTGTTATATATCCTTTGTTGGCAATGATAGAGATCAAACGTTGTTTGTAAGCCTTCACAAGGTTGGCACACACTGTTGCTGGTATGTTGGCCCATTCCTCCATGCATATCTCCTCTAGAGCAGTGATGTTTTGGGGCTGTCACTGGGCAACATGGACTTTCTACTCCCTCCAAAGGTTTTCTATGGGGTTGAGATCTGGAGACTGGCTAGGCCACTCCAGGACCTTGAAATGCTTCTTACGAAGCCACTCCTTCATTGCCCGGGCCGGTGTGTTTGGAATCATAGTCATGCTGAAAGACCCAGCCACGTTTCATCTTCAATGCCCTTGCTGATGGAAGGAGGTTTGCACTAAAAAATCTCATGATACATGGCCCCATTCATTCTTTCCTGTACACGGATCAGTCGTCCTGGTCCCTTTGCAGAGAAACAGCCCCAAAGCATGATGTTGCCATGCCCATGCTTCACAGTAGATATGGTGTTCTTTGGATGCAACTCAGCATTCTCTCTCCTCCAAATATGACAAGTTGTGTTTCTACCAAACAGTTCTACTTTGGTTTCATCTGACCATATGACATTCTCCCAATCCTCTTCTGGATCATCCAAATGCTCTCTAGCAAACTTCAGATGGGCCCGGACATGTACTGGCTTAAGCAGGGGGACATGTCTGGCACTGCACGATCTGAGTCCCTGGCGGCGTAGTGCGTTACTGATGGTAGCCTTTGTTACATTGGTCCCAGCTCTCTGCAGGTCATTCACTAGGTCCTCCCGTGTGGTTCTGGGATTTTTGCTCACCATTCTTGTGATCATTTTGACCCCACTGGGTGAGATCTTGCGTGGAGCCCCAGATCGAGGGAGATTATCAGTGGTCTTGTATGTCTTCCATTTTCTAATTATTGCTCCCACAGTTGATTTCTTCACACCAAGCTGCTTGCCTATTGCAGATTCAGTCTTCCCAGCCTGGTGCTGGTCTACAATTTTGTTTCTGGTATCCTTCGACAGCTCTTTGGTCTTCACCATAGTGGAGTTTGGAGTGTGACTGTTTGAGGTTGTGGACAGGTGTCTTTTATACTGATAACAAATTCAAACAGGTGCCATTAATACAGGTAATGAGTGGAGGACAGAGGAGCCCCTTAAAGAAGAAGTTACAGGTCTGTGAGAGCCAGAAATCTTGCTTGTTTGTAGGTGACCAAATACTTATTTTCCACCATAATATGCAAATAAATTATTTCCAAATCAGACAATGTGATTGTCTGGATTTGTTTTCTCTTTTTGTCTCTCATAGTTGAGGTCTACCTATGATGTCAATTACAGGCCACTCTCATCTTTTTAAGTGGGAGAACTTGCACAATTGGTGGCTGACTAAATACTTTTTTGCCCCATTGTATTCATGCTTGGGATTTTATTTTATTTATTGATCAAATCTATATGGCACCTGACTTGCAAGACTCTGGCATCTAAAGACTCTGCCATCAGTATGGAAGCTGTAACTGCCTGCAGCTTGAAAATCAATCTGCTGTAGAATCAGATTCCCTCTGCCAAAGGAACAGGCCAGGATGTCTTTTCAAACGGGGAAATGGCTTCAGACAAAACAAGCAGAACTTCAGTGGGAATTCATCTCTTATCTCTAGATTCTAGTCATAATCTTTAAACTGCATTTACAGACCACTTCCTAATATAAGAAGCCAATAAAATCAGGAGGTAGAACCATATCATCCTTACCTTACTGTATTTCTTTTTATTTTTTTTCAGGAGATGGAGGAGAGAATAAAAGTTTGAGCCTTAGCACAGCCCTCTATCCTTGTCCCAGTGCAGCTAAAAGGGGCCAAGTTGAAGAAGTCTACGCCAAAGTATATATCTCTTCTCAGAACACTGCACACAATTTATTCTTAAGTGTGGAAGATTTTGTTTTCTTCGTTTATTTCTGTTATGTTCAGATCATCCACTCCAATTATTTGTCTGTTGTTTAAGTTCACGGGCGTTTCAACATCTGTGAGCTTTACGATTTGGTGATTTTCCACATTATTAAATTGCTTTTGTTGGATGGTGCTAAGACAGAATTATCTGTATTGGACAATATTGCTTATACTTGCAGCACGGCTAAAATTATAGCATATCTCCCTAGCTCCCACTAAGAGATAAAAGAAATAGAAAGCACAAAACACATTGTATGTTTTGCTTTGACTTTTGCCAAAAGTAGACTGCAGATAGCAAGAACGTGACACCCTCTGCCTGGTTTTTCTGTTGACGCAAGACTCCTGCCATTAAAAGTATACAAGAGTATACTCAATCAGACTCCCAAGGCCCTTTATCTTCCATATCCTCCTTTCTTCAGAAAGAATCAGAACTCTCCAAAAGAGATAACATCCTGAGCTACATGGAGAAGATTGTTGCTGAAAATTCCCTGCTTCCATGTTTCACTTACAGAAGCCTTCTATTGGCAGAGGGACAATAGTTGGAGTCGTCCCCAATACACTGGGAGTCTTCCTCAGATATCCTTTTCTACCTCTTGTGAGTATAAGTATACAGTCCTTGACTTACAATAGCAATAGTACTTAGACTTACTATATATACTGCTTCACAGTGCTAAATAGCCCTCTCTAAGTGGTTTACAGAGTCAGCATATTGCCCTCAACAATCTGGGTCCTCATTTTACTGACCTCGGAAGGATGGAAGGCTGAGTCAACCTTGAGCCGGCAAGAATCAAATTCCAGGCTGTTGGCAGAGTTTAGCCTTCAATACTGTATTCTAACCACCATGCCACCACGGCTCTTACACAACCACAGTTAGGACCAGAAAAATGGTTGTTAAGTGAGTTAACAAAGTTATGATTGTTTGCCATAGTTGTTAAAATGAATAATATCATTGTTAAATGCGTCATGTGGTTGTTAATCCAAGTTCCCCCATTGACTTTGCTTTTTGGAAGTTGGCAAGGAAGGCTGCAAATGACAATCAAATGCCCTTGGAATGCTGCAACCATTGTAAATACATGCTGGTTGCCAAGTAACCATTGTAGGGCTGTTGTAACTTCAAGTGGTGGCTAAACAAATGGTGTAAATCAAGGACTACTTGTATTAGGAGGACCCACCTTCTCTGAAATACCACATAATCTATCTAGAATGCATCTGATTGGCTACTGTGTAATGCTGGCCACAGGTCTTCATTTGCCCTTCATCTGTCCTTATGTAGAATGCATTCAGCTCTAAGGCCATGATGTGGCTTTTTAGCACGCCATTATGATTTTCTCAGCAAAACACTGCCAAAATAAAACCTGGCTTCCTAGATTTTTGGGGGTGTCTTTATTATTGACAATTGTTAAATCTGGGATGTTGTGTGGCTGGTGCTTGTCTGTTTGAATTCTAAAGTCCCAGAGCATTTTAGCTTCATTTTGTATTACTTCATCTATGTTGTGGTCCCATCAGTTCTTGCTTGCAGGCAAATGGTGTTTCTTGTAGATTTTCCAATGCACCATTTGTTGCTACTTTGTCATGCCATTGTTTGTAATCAGTCTGTGTGGTCTACTTGCTGCAGCTAACCAGGTAGTCCACTTTTCTTTAGCTTCTTTGCATAGGTGGCACTTGCTATCTGTTGCTGTCTTCTGAATTCTGGCTTTGTATGCATTTGTTCTAAAGGCTTGGTCTTATGCAACCAGAATTAGCCCCTTTGTCTTTCTTCAATTTTCCTGCTCTTAGCCATTGCCAGGTCTTGTTATTATCTGCTTTGCTTGCTAGTTTTTTTTTTAATGTACTAGCCATGTAATATTTTGTCTTCCCATGTCTCTTTTCAGTTCTTCATTTGGTCTTTCTTGTAGGCTAGTTTGGTCTCTCCAGTACTCATAAACCTTCCTGGTATACTACCATAGCTTCAGTGCATCTTCTTCACTGTCCTTCAGATATTCTTCCAATGCCTTTTTCTCTTCTTCAGCTGTCTTGGGTCCTTGCAACCTCCCCCCTCCCCCATTTTCCTTCTTAAGTAGAGTCTTATTATTAACGGTTGATCATTCAGTCAGTCAGACGTTTAGACTGGCGCACGGCCCCGTTGCAAACCGGTATGCCTACAGCATATGAGCCATATGGAGATGCAAACTCAAGTTGTGGAAGAGACTGATGGGTTTGCTGGGGAAGTCCCAGGACCCTGGAGTGTTTAAGCACAAATTACAGGTGTAATTGAGCCACAAGTTACACCAGTTTGCATGGACTCAAGTCTTGTGCTTAAACAGCCCAGGGTCCTGGAACCCCTCCTAAAAATATCTCAGTCTTCCACCCACACCCACCCCAAATTGAGTTTGAATCTCCATTTCCCAAAGTTTTAAGTCACTGTTTAGTCTACTTTTAGAAGATGAGGAATTTGTATTCCTGGAAGGAGTGGGGGGGGGGAGGAGTGGGAAGAGAGGTGGCTTCAGCCTAGTGGCCAGCATGTTTGTTTAGTTTAAAAAACATCTCAGCACCAAGAATGTCATCATGTTCCCCCGTCAGTGAAAGAAAGCGTTCATGGATTCCACACTGGCTTTATTCAATGAAACTATTGTGCTCTTTCTGGTCCTCCGTAATAGGTAACGTTGGAGCAATCTGACAGAAAACGACTTCTCCGTGGCTCTGAATATGACGGTTACTTAATGGCTGTGAGTTTTGCCAAGCTGGATTTCAGTGCTGATCTGTTCTGAAGGCACTTTGGGAAGCACCTCCATGCTTAGGGGAGGTGAACCTTTGCAGAGGCTTCAATGTGAGACATTCACTCTCCCCGCCCCCACTCCGCCATTCGAAACCACTTGCCCGCAGAGCTTCCCAGCAGGTATCAAACCCAAGGCAGCTGAAACAACAGTCAACACTCTGTTTGTAGACGGATCTGGGGAGTGAGGTTTAGAATGGCTGAAGCTTGAAGACCAGTTGTCAAAATATGAGGCGAATGAAAAAAGGGGAGTGGGATGAGCCTAAGGAGGGAGACGGGCTGCCCCAATTGTCTCAGCTGAGCCAGAAGGTGCAAGTTCAGCTGTGAGGTGGAACTAAAAAGGTACAGTTAGGAACACACTAATCGGGTTGCACGCTGTACTTTTAGAAAGGCACAAGAGAGAGCAAACCTACCTTGAGATATATACCTTCCTTTCTTATAAAGACTCTTCTAGCTCTACTGTTTCAATTCATAAACTGGCGTAGATTTTCAAATGAATCTCCACTTTCTGGTTCCCAGACGATGTCCAAAATAGTTCCCAATCATTCCAAAACCTGGCTTAATGGAAAAGCAAGTCTGCCCATAACCATGAAGTCAATCAAATAGTGAAACTGAGGACATAGACAACCAAGCCTGAAACATGGCAAGTACTTAGCAAGCCAAATGTCAAGCCAAAACATACAACTTCCTTAGTGCCTATAAAATGGTCAATAGAACACTTTTTGGGCATTTATTCTGTGCATTCTGCAGTTTTTCCATCTTAATTCAGAGTGCTCTAGCCTTACAAGAGTATGGTATGAACCTGGAAATACTTGTGACTTTTCAAATTCAGCAATTTTCCTCCATTCCTGAATTAGAAAATCCTTTTTTTAAAAAAAAAATTAAAATACAATTTTTAGGTTCCACAAAAATGGTATAGAGCCATATTTGAAATGCCCAGGATTGCTTGATCCTGGTCTAGAACTAAGTATCCCTGGCAAATTAAATGGATAAGTCCCTGCAGTTTTCTTGGCAACATTATCAAAAAAAGGTTTGCCATTGCTTTCTTTCTTGGGATGAGAAAGAATGACTGGCCCATGTTTTACCAATTAACGTCTAATGTCTAAGACAGGACTAGAACTTCCTCACTCTTCATCCAGTATCTAGACCAAGCTGCCTCTTGCTGTGCCTATAGATATATCTTTATGCTCAGCTGTCTTATTTGAAAGGCATGCATTCTTTTGCCAGAGCCTCTGTCAACTCCTGTGGCTTTCAAGCAATTCCTTATCAGGTTAAGGATGTAGATCCTATAGACCCCCAGATGTTGTTGAACAACAACTTCCATTGCCTTTCAAGATGAGAGCTTGTAATTCAGTAATGCTGGCAGTCCTCGTTCGTTTAGTGACCATTCAAAGTTACAACATCAGTGAAAAAAGTGATTTGTGACCCATTTTTTACACTTACATCCGTTGTAGCATCCGCATGGACAGGTGATCAAAATTCAGACAGTGGGCAACTGGCTCACATTTAATGATCATTGCAGTGTCCCGGGATCATGTGGTTACCTTTTGCGACTTCCTGAACAAGCAAAGTCAATGGGTAAACCAGATTTGCCTAGCAACATAAATTTTGGGCTCAATTGTGGTCATAAGTTGAGGATTACCTATATATGAGAGATTATGAATTTTTCCACCTTTTCAGTATGGAAAGGGTTTCCTCTCATTGGAACTTTTGGGAAATGGCAGGATACACCAGAAACTGCATCCCAAAAGCCTTAAGCAAAGCAAACAAACTACAGTGCCAGCTAATACAAACAATCTTGGTTTTGAGTATACTTTGCAGTTGAAGGCTTCCATTTAATTTCATTGCTCCAAGACGTAAAGGAATTTTAAGGGTCATCTGCCAATACTATCACCTGGTGAGCTCCACAGCCAGGAGACTATCAGCATAAGAAGGATCTCACCAAATAATTTTTTTTTTCTTCTGAGACGTTCTGTATTCTGGATTTCATGCCTGCTTTTTATAATCTTGCATCATAAAAATTTAAACATACTGGAGAAATGCAAGGGGAACAGTTACACCAATGAGTAGCCAAACCTAAAGAGGTTACTTAATCATCACTGATCAAGATTTGCCAAATGGAATTCCTCAAATCTCTCATTTAATTGTGGCAGGCTCTACCTATAGCAGACACAGGTAAAGTACCCCTCCTGGTTTTCTTACTATGCTTATATGGTAAGTTAATAATTGGCCACAAAGCTACCTTTGGATTCCAATACACATTTCTCCTGGAGTCTCAAACACTCTCATAGCCTCTGAGCAAAAATTACCAACTGTTTCCTAATTTCTATCCAATTTCCAAAGGGACTGGGAATAATACTGTGTTGACATGGAAATGGATAAGATGGAGATTGTTTATGGGGATTGGCACACAAATCTGAGACACTTCCACTCGATAAAGCTGCAAACAATTATATGCATAAACATTCTCTCATAAAAAAATTAAGTAACGCACAAATTTATGTAGTAGAAACCTTTTAAACCTGTTCATTTAACTCTACCATGTAAAGGAAGTTTTATTTCCTTTTTAATGAATGCATTCATGTACAATATTCTACTTTATACTCTTTGAACAATTATCTATTAATCTTTATTTAAAATGCTTATATTTCCTCTACATTGCTCTGTAATTCCAGGCAGGATGTGTTAACACAGTTTTTATACAATTTAAAATACAATCAATAATAACAATGCTTTTTGTGTGTATATGCCTTTGAGTCACCACTGACTTCCAGCACCTGCCAAGGCTAATCCCTGTACTTTTCATGGCAAGATTTTCAGAAGTGGTTTGCCCTTGCCTTCTTTTTAGAGCTAAGCGACAGTGACTGGCCCAAGATTACCCAGCTGGCTTCATGACCAAGGTGGGACTAGAACTGCATCCTAATGCAGGATTTCCCATCCCTGGCAACTTTAAAACGCATGGACTTTAACTCCCAGGAGTCCATGCATCTTAAAATTGCCAAGGTTGGGAAATCCTATTTTAATGGAACATTTTTAAAAACAAAACAAAACAAGACAATATCTGTGAAATGCCATGTGTAGCTGAGAAGTATTGTGCAGCCACCTGATTTATAAAGTGGACAAGAGGTATTTGTGCCATTATTCTAATTCCACTGTCAGCCACCTCTTCATAGGTATGCAGTCTCCTTGGCCTTAACTAGTATCCAAGGAAAAACAAGAACCCATTCCATCGATGGAAATTCTTCAGATCAAGAAGTGAGAGTAGCAAGGGAAGCAGCAGAAAGATGGAGGTTCTAAAGACAGAATCTAGCCATTTCATTTTTCTAGCATCTTCAGCTCTAGCATTTTCCAGAACCACTGCCAAAATAAATTCAAAAGGAAAGATACAAGATCCTAATAATAAATTAGAAAGTTGCAAAACTTTTGCAAAGAATTAACTTTGGGGAAACTGATTTTACCATTCTAGTGATAGCCAAACAGCAAAGGAAAACTAGGATCCTTAGTGAGAGTCACAGCTGGTAATCAGGTGCCGATTTACAGATTTCTTTTCATAGAAGACTTCAATTGGCTTCAATACTAAGCAAATGTTCAGATTATACATACGACCAATTATCTTAGTTCATCCAACAGAAAAGAAACCTGCAAGCATGGGCAAGCAACAATGTCTACAATTGCGAATAAACTGTCAAGTGTCCTAGATTTCTTTATCTTCCAGGGGACTTAGAGAAGACAACTCCACTAAAGCTGGTACTATCGCCTCTTCGCTTCCCTTCCCTTGCAGACTTAAATACAGTTTTGTAACATTTTGAATGAGCCAAGAAAAAGTTAAAAAGCATTTTTAGTTGATCACAAAGAAAGTATTGTCTGGGACCAGAGTCCAAAGACTAAGATTTTTCTTTCAAAATTGCCTTTTCTTTTTTTTGCTATGCAAGTTTTACAATAACTCAGATGGAGAACAGAATTTGAGACATTAAAAGAGGTTGCAGGCTTTTAAAGGGGTGGGGCTGGAGAAGCTATGATTATGGAATGGAAAGGCAATAAGGGAGTCAAGTTCAGAAGACCTAGTTTGCTGGAATTGTGGTTTACCAATATCAGGTAAAGCAAATTATCACGCTGGAAATGGAGATGTACCCATATGCTTAGAACAAGAAAATTAAAGGCATTTAATTGCTTTAATTGCTGGTGGAGGCCACCTCATTAGCCCCAGGCAGTAACATGTGGGGACCGCAGGTTCCTCACCTCTGTTGAGATGTATCAGGCATGATCGATAAGGATTTGAAAAGTAGATTAATCATTTCATAGTTCTTATGATTAAGTTCATTTTCCAAACTAGAGATTTACAAAAGAAATCAGCATCGTTGTGGCTATGCAAAGGTACAAGGATGGTTAGATGATTATAAATGACTAGAGAGGAATTGGCTTACTTTTTACACAGATCAAAGAGTTTCATAGGCAAGGTTGGGAACTCAAGGGATTGTCATAGCAAAGAACTGCTTAAATTGTGGGCAAATATAGAAAATAATAAGACCTGGAAATATATAAGAAGCAGAAAGGCTTATTTGCAATTAAGGAAAAAGATGGGTAATTGGAGAAAGAAGACAAGGATCGACTGACAGTCAATGTGTGGGGTAAAATGAGAAAGGCCAGCAGATTTGAGACAATGGTTGTTTAGTTGAGGAGGTTCTTTTAGAAAGAAGGAATCCTGAGCATATTTATCCACATTTATTTCCCCTATCCCTCATAGTACACACTCCCCTTGTCCTCTAACACAGTGGTTCTGGTTTCTCCAACTCCCCACCCCAATTTCATTTGTCCAAGGGGCTTCTAGACAAGGTGATGGTGGAGGAATTTTAAGGAAAATGTGCGATTCTGAACTTGGGAGTCTCCAGGGATCTAGAAAATACTTAGAATTGGTCCCAAATCTAGCCAGGTTTGGAGAGAGAGGTGGAAGGGAAATGTCTGAAGGAGCAAGAAGGGCAGGGCCAGGACTCCCAGGATGGTGGCTGGGGAGGAAAACTGAAGGCGACTCACCGGATCCTTCGGCTGTGACGATCGCCTCGGGGGAAATGCACACCCCTCGGTCGTAGACCGGCAGCTCGTCGCAGGCCAAGCTATCCGGCCAGGCGTGGCCGTACTTGATAAGGACCGGTTCGCAACCGGCCCGGGCCCTCTCGCAGACGGACTTGCAAGGCTTGATGGGCTCGTGCTGGAAGTCGAGGGTGCAGATGGGCGCGTACATGGCGCAGAGGAAGAAGAGCAGGTCCGGGCTGCAGTGGATGCCCAGCAACCCTTCGAACTGCTCCATGGCCAGGATGGCGTTGGCCTGCGTGCTGTGGTGCAGGTGGTTGGGCATCTTGGTCATATTCCAGGGCAAAGATTTGCACAGAGGGATGCGCACCGGCTCGCAAGCCGCGCCCCGCGCCAGAGGCGCCCAGAAAGCCAGTAGCCCGGCCAGGGCAAGCAGCAGAGCGGACGGAGGCAGCAGCATCTTCCCAGAGCCCTGGCCGCAGCCCAGAGACATCCTCTCCCTCCCTCTTCCCGCTTCGAAGCCCCCTTTCTTCCCGGCGGAGGTGGCTGCTGGATTCCTCCTCCGACCGCCCAACTGCTCGGGGATCCTCTCCAGGCGACTCCTACAAATAGTCTGGCCGCGGCGGGGGCGTGCCGAGAGCTGGCAGGGGAGCCTCTCCCAAACTCTTCACGCACAGCCCAGGCGGGGAGCGAGGTCGCGCGATCCCTCTCGCCTCCAGGCTCCGGGGGCGTGGGAGAAAGAGCAAGGCTTCCTTTGCGTCCGCTGAGGGGATCCCCCTTGGGCAGAAGGGAGCAAGCAGCGGGCTAAGAGACGCGAGTGAAAGAAGTCGCACTTGCGGAGGGCCAGGAGAGGCGCGAGGTCGAGAAGTTTCTTGAGGGAGAAGGGAAGGGAGCAAGCGACCTCAGGTCCGCATTGGCGGACGAGCCCGGCTTTGCTGATGTGTGAGTGGAATAGCGCCGCTGCTTTTTCACACTCTCCCGGCCGGAGAGCCCCACTTCCCTTCTCGAGCCGCACCCGCACCCCCCACCGCCGCCCTTTCCCGCCCCCCCTTTTTTTCCTGGGAGGCTCAGAGGAGAGACGGGAGAGAGAGGAGCGACCTGACCTGAGGCTGCCTCCGCTTCCCTCCCGGCCATGCGCCCCCGCCCCTTTTCTGTTTATCCATCTGGAAAGCGGCCGCCTCTTTCGCTTGCTTTGAGCCGGGTTTTTTTTGGGGGGGGAGCAGCTTCTGGTTCTGCCCGAAAATGAGCCGTTAGGAACAGTCCCCGCTCCCGACTGAGATTCTTCCCCCGACCCTTAACTGGCAACTTGGTTTAGGAAAAATAAAGCACCCTAATTCCCCCGCTCCTCTCTCTGAAACCAGCCTTAAATTCCTCAGGGAGTTAAGGGAGAAAAGTGTGTGTGTGTGTGTGTGTGTGTGACTCGTCATTCTTTTCCTTTCTATTTTTTCTTTTTACAATTTTCTGCTTCTTTTTATTTCTTTCTCCCCAACAGCAGAAGCGGCTCATAGGGTTTGCCTTAAAAGTCCCCCAAACCTGCCCTCTTATGTCTTTGAATAAAGGCCGCTTTCGTTTGTCCTGGCTCCCCCCACCCACAACCCCCCCACCCCATCTTTGGGAAAACTTTCACTTAGCGGCCAAAGGCAGCTCTTTCCACATGGATCCAGATGCTTTTGATCTTCAGGAACAAATAGAAAGCAGACCTTCTCCCCTTGCTGCCACCTCGGCCCTTCTCTCCCACCCTTGGACCCCCTTCGTTTCCTACTGATCTTGGGGGCACGGCAGACACCGGCCAATGTGCACCCTCCCACCAAACAGAAGGTGGAAAGCAACCAAGCAGGGCAGCAGAACTCCTCGCAAGAGACAGCCTAACAGGAAATCACCTTTGCTCCCCCTTCCTCAACTATGCTTTTGTTTTCACCCTCTCCTTTACACTCAGCCAAGAGAGATGAACATAGAAAGGAAACTTGCTATCCGCCACCTCTCCCAGGGCATTCCTGCGCCCTCATTTGGCTAGAAGGAACAGTTACAAAAGAATTTTGAGTGAGGGTCAGCCCTACATTGCTCCCGGTGTTTAATAATGGCTTAAGGTGGTTTCCTGTATGGCTATACTCAGCCCGTTTCCAGTGGCATTTTTATAACTCTACAATGGGAGAAATTATGCAATCGTCCTCTTCATTGCTTTAGATCAGTGGTGTAAAATTTGATTTCATTGAGGGCCTCATCATTGTATTTGACCTCGGGAGGGCCGGGCCGGGATGGCATGGCTGGGGTGGGTGTGGCCAGCTTGATGTCACTCTTGTTGGGGGTACCTGTGGTGGCCCGAGCACTCTGCCAGTGAAACTGATTCCTGAGCTCCTTTCTCAGCTGCAACGGCCTCCTGCAATCCTCTACCAGCGAAAATGGAGTTTGGGAGGGCTGTGTGTGGCCCTCTCAAGCTGTTTTCATTAGCAGAGGCATTGTGGGCCAGTTCTTCACTGTTTCCAGGGCAGCCCCATGGGCCAGATCCGGCCCCCGGGCCTTGAGTTTGACACCCCTCCTTTAGATTATTTTATGGCCTACTCTTGTTGCTGTATAGTTAGTTCATGGTTAAAGATTTGCAGGCTGGTGCTGCATTTGCACCCCTGCATGCCCGAAAGCACCAGTTTGAATCCAAAGGCTGCAGAGTCCTAAAAGGTTAATCTTCAAGTTGAACTTGACTCCTGATGTCTTCATGGACATGTCCAGGTTGTTTTCTTGGCAACAATAAAGTGGGTTCCCATTTGGAGTGTTTTTCAGATTTCAGAGTTTATAGTTTCCTGGTTCCTCCTATCCAAATACCAATCAGGTCAGACACTGCTTGGGTTTTTCAAGATCAGACAAGGTTAGCTAATTGCTACCAGGTTTTTTTGGGGGGGGGGGGTTAACATGGAGCTGTCATTTAAACTACTCATACAGTAGTAGTCAGTAGCCCATTGAGGGAAATTGGGAGGGGGAGGACAGGACAGGATATGTCGGGAATATAGTCTCATTTTCCTTGGAGGGTGTATGAAATTAGCTTCAAGTGATATTCCTGCTTTCTAGGAAATTTGGGCAGCAGGTGGCTATATAAATAATAAATAAATAAACTTTATTGTCATTGTATGACAACATACAATGTAAACGAAATTTACTTGACACCCAAAGACCAAGTCCCACACAGATAATCCCTAAACACACTCCCACCCACCACAATTCCCCACCCTAAACCACCCAAACATCCACACAACAGACCAAGTAATACTGTCCAACAGCTCACTGATGATGACCCTTTTGTTCATTGTTGAGTGCAATTATAGCTCTGGGATAAAAACTATTCAGAAAACTATATTGGAAAATACAAAACAATACTAGTATATACTATGACACAATAAAACAGTCCAGCATTGATAACTGCTTGATAAATCCTCAGGGGGAAAGAAGTTCTTTGCAACTTTCTAAAACTTGCGGTTCTCCAAGGACTCCAGAGCAGGTTGGCTTTCAGTTAAACCGTAGATACAAATGAAATTACGGACATTTCATATATAAATATTCATGATACTCTGGTAGGGAAATTTAAAATGGCATCATGTGTAATTTGTTACAGGTGCAACCTTTGTGTAATGTAACTTAAGACAGTCACAAAAAAACCTCCAAGGCCAAAAAGAAGGTCAAGTTGGAAATGATATGCAGCTGTTGTCAGCCTCCTATTTCAATAGTACTTTTTTTTTTAAAGGTCCCCCGAAGACCTGCATAGTGTTTTCCTATAGTTACTTTTTTCTGTACTGTGTATGGCTGTATTGCAATAGTTGGAACAAATAATCTGTATTTGAATCTAATGGGAAGATGTAATAAATAGACCTTTTATATGATGGGCCAAGAACAATATTTCTGGAAGATTTTTTTTTTGTTTCTATTAACCTTTTCCAATTTAAAAAAATATTTGAACTTGTGTCTCTGTATGGACTGGAATAAAAATTCCGAATGAAATAAACTGATAAAATATACTATTTCAATTTTAATTTTAATTTCCTTGGAACTTCTGCAAAATAAATATGCTGAAAGTTTCCTTGAACATTGCCAAGGGTCACTGGTTGATCAAATAGTTTTTCATAGTGATATAGCAAAATGGATCGCAACATCTTTATGTTACTTATTGCCAATATATGCTCAATTCTTAGGAAGAAAATATACTGAGTTCAACAAGGTTGTCTTCTGAATAGGTTTAAGTTATAGGAAGTTTAAACTTCCTGAATAGATATACAATGGCACCAGTTACCTAGGGGAGCAACCGCCAGGGGCTTTTGACCAGAAGCCATCTGATCAGGATTTCCTCATTCTGAATCTTCTGTGTTAAGTAGTCTTACTTTAAATTATTTATAAGATTCCCATTATAAAGTTCACAGATTACTTTAAATTACAATTGGTCAACTTCATTTATCATGCCACTAGATAATGCTTGATTTATAAGCCACGATTGAGTTTACATAATATAGTAAGTAATAAATTCTGACATCCAAGGGGAGAGCCTGTGATGGGCAATAGGAATAAACTTGAGGAACCCTGAGTTAAAAGTCCTTTAACTGGATCATCTACAAAGATGATCTAGAGCCTGGTTTAGCTCTGCAGACTAAAGCACCGTAATTAACATCCAGCTGTCTGCAATTACACAAGTTGGAATCTCCCCAGGCTCAAGGTTGACTCAGCCTTCCATCCTTTCTAAGGTAGGTAAATTGAGGACCCAGTGTGTGGGGGCAATAAGCTGACTTTGTATAAATATACAAAAGTATGAAGGCTATTGCTTAACGCATTGTAGCCGCCCTGAGTCTTTGGAGAAGGGCGGCATATAAATCAAAGTAAAAAAAAAACCCATCAACTATTGCAGAAATACAATAACCAACTGATTAAGGGAGTCTTTTTCTGCCAACCAGATGATCCTATTGGAATGAGGGGAAGAATGTAGCATGATTCCTCAGTTTTATAGGTTACATTTGGGGGAAAGCCCAAGGCTGCATGAATTATTGACTGCTTTCATTCATAACAAAGTCACACAGTTCAGGACATAGCAAAGGATTTACATATGAACTTATTAATATGGGGGCTACAATTCCAGTCACACCAGTATACTAGAGAATAAAACTTCAGCAATTGTAGGGATCACCTGTCTGCAAGTTATAACAATTACCATTTACAACTATCAGTTTCCAAACTCTGCCCATTGCCTGCGTTTAATTCTACACCTTACCTTATCAGTTTCCTCTTCAAGACAACCTTTGCCTAGTAGGCTGTATATTGACTTATTTCTTCATCTCAAAGTCCATGTCTTAGCTGGAAATTGTTTAGCAAGAAGGTTAATTCAGTTCTTACATCTTTCATATTTATTATTCATCCCACGGGGGCATCTACCTTTCTCTAGACCAGGGGTGTCAAACTGGTAGCCCATGGGCTGGATAAGCCACACGCAGGCCATGCCCACCCCAACTCTGCTAAGGGAAAAAACATCACGCTACATCATGTGATGGCAACATGACACAGCAAGTTTGACACCCATACTCTAGACTTTAAAGGTGTTTATTATTAAATTTAAAACCCCTGGACAATATCTGATTTGTCAGTAGGATGGTAGAGAAATAGGAAATAACATGGAAAAGATGAAAGGAGATGGGTGTAGATTTGGGGGAAGGCAGCTGTTTTGCATAAACCAGTCTCCAGATTCACCTTCAGATACAGATAGTCCTCAACGTACGACACAATTGAGCTCAAAATTTCTGTTGCTAAGTGAGAAATTTGTTAAGACAGCTGGACACAGAAATGGAGGGCAACTGTATGGGAAGGGATCCTTGCTTAAAAGTAACACATGGGTTCTAATAAAAATTTCAAAGGGTAAAGAGCCATAAGACTGTAAATGGATTTTCAGAACAAAGCTTGAGGTTCATGGGAATGTGCAACACCATAAAGTAGGTTAATAGCAAAAGGGAGTGCACAAACATATCATGGTGATTGTTTTTTGTCACTAGCACCTAAGTCAAACTATATAGTTTCCAAGAATAAGCCAATTTGTTTTTCTACCTGGGAGGAAAACCATAAATAACAAAACCACCTGCTGTGTTTTCAGACACTGTCTAATGCAGTGTTAATCCTGGTGGAGTGATAAAGATGAGCAGCTTTAATTCAGGACTCTGATCTTCCCTAATAACACAGTCCATTGTTTCACTATAATAAAGATTACTTGAGCTGGATAAGGATAACTTGAGACAAGGCTCATCCTTCTATATATCTCATCTTTAATATTTACTCTAGTTTGCAATTAATTAAGCATCTCTAATCTTTTTTTAAAAGTACACATATTTGCATCTAAATTATTGTTAAATAGTTGTTTGTTGTTAAAACAGTTCTGTTTGCCAGCCTCTAAGGTATGCTTAACTCATTGGTTTACTCTAACCCCACAGTATGTACTTTCTATTAGTCTTGCAAAGTCAACTTGACTTAAGGACAATGACAGTGTGTGCTCTAACACCTCACATTTTCTACACGTTTTATCTTACCTTTAATTATCAGCAGCTGACACAACAAAATCATTCATTCAACTTGAGCTTCATTACATCAGCAAAAGCCATTTTTGTAAGTGGGCAAAATGAATCAAATATGGAAGTATATGAGATGGATGCCTATATAGATTTAATTCATAAATAATATTTATAAATTTGAATTTCATATCTGCTTTATGTACTTTTTTCATTTGATTGTTGTGCAGCAGCCAGATTTGATTCTGAAGAGATAGGAGGCTATATAAATTTCATAAAGCTAGGGAGCCAGTTCAATTTCATGTGTTGAATTTTAGGAAATATTCAAGAGCATAGGATTTCAGTAATATATTTCTTGGAATCTCTTTGACCCTTTTACTTACACTCACATTGAATGGCCAAAGTGCTGTGGAAAATGTATGCATTTTATTTTATTTTTTTGTATTTTTAAAGTGTTAGCTTGTTCATGTGTGAACTAATGGCAAAGGATTGGCATAAACAACTGTTGGACTGTATTATGATTATTACATCAGGTATTCAAAAGTAACTGAAAATTATGTAACCAGAAGTTAGGGGAAGCAGGGAATAAACTTTTTGCTTCCTTTAGTTACAATAAGGAAAATGCAGAGCAATCCTGCAATGCTAGGTGTTTTTAATAATTAAAAATATTCAAAAATTAAATTACTCTTCAATCAACAGTACTGTGATCATAGTCTTTAGAGATGACAATAAGGGAAATGCAACTTGTATTGCTCTTTCTCCTGTAGATGTTAGAAACTAATATATATATTCTGTACAAAAAAAGTCAAACATTATTGAGTCAAACATTATAGAAATTCCTTGATAAAAGATACATTAAAATTGTGTCAGTTCAGTCTAGCTTACTATAAAATAGCAAAATCACCAGCACATTTCAGTGTAGTGTTTATTGTATGTAATGGAAGATACACTTGAATTTCAAAAATTTAAAACATATAAAAAGTGGTTAAGGGCTAACATTTTATCAACATTTGATAAATGCATAAGAATGTTTATTATACAGGAGGATACAATGTAGTGTTAATGCCAATGGGGCACCATGGACATTAGTCTTAAAAAATTTCACTATGTAGGCTTTGTACAAACAAAATCACTTTTTCTCATTTCAGATTGTATGGAGAAGATTGTTTAAGGATAACCAATCCTATAACTTCTTTTTAAAATATTAGATAGCATCTGTCATTAATCTGAGTGAGTGTTTCAAAAAATAAAGTAAAAATGTTATAGTTCACAGAAATGCACATCCAGATCTTATTTCTGATAAGAACAATAGGTACAGGTTGTAAATTCTCCCTATATGAAATAATTTACACACAGATGAAAACTAGGAACACTAAAATAATCACTAAATAGAGTTCTTCATGGAGATAAACAAGCCATTATGATTTCTGCATGATCAAATATGAAAAAAACCCATAATTTCAGCATTTCTCTTTTGAACAGAACTGAGACTCTAAAAAAGAAAAAAAAAGGAATAATTTCAGCAAATGTGCAACCTAAAATCAGCCAAGCTTATATTGTAATACAACCATATTAAGAAACCACTGGTCAGAAATACAACTGCATTGGGAAAAAGTTTAGAATCCACAAAACTCTGCCAGGCCATAAAATAAAAACAGCTCCACAGTTTACAAGTAAAACTGAGGCAACAGAGAGGCGTGCTTAATTGGTCTCCAGATAAGTAGCTATTCAGGCAGAGGATGTGACACTTTGTTTGTACACAGCATGATACGCATTCCGTAGCAAGACGTAGGGAAAGCAGGACTCCAGAAGATCCATAGTCAGGAAGGGAGACTCCTGCACAATCTAAGATGAAAGAGGAAATCAGTCAGAATCGGGGCAAAGAGTAGAATTCAGGATGCTGGTAAAAGTGGTCTTCCTATATTTATGGATGCCCCCATAGGTCTGCACACACCAACACACACACACCGTTCAACTAAGGCTTCAATAAAAAGGGCATTTTGGGAGCAATGTCTGACGAGATTCAAACCGCTGGTCTAGCTCCCAGTCTGTAAAACCTGTAAACCAAATAGTTAATTAGCCTGCTCCTTCTGGATGCATTATAATTACTCTCATTCATTGGGCTGAATGCTGAAAATATTTATTATGATTCTGTGCACATCTATGAGATGTCCACAGATCAATTTAGATGCAGAGATCATGTCACATTGCTAGCAGAGTTTGACCAATAGGAAAGAATCGCAATGGCTAATCTACTACTTTTCTTCTCTTTATAGTTTCCAAGTGAGCTGAATGACCCTGACATCACAATAATAAAGTTACTTTCAGAAATGCATTTGATAATGGTGTATGTACTGCTGAGAAAATTTAAATGGGAAACTGCTGGAGTGAGAGATGACACAGAAGAGAAAGCAAAGACAGTACATAATATTGTGGGCTCCTGCTACTGAACTAACACTCACAAAATCTGTAGCCAGTATATGTCCAATTTGAAACAAAAGTAGGGGGAAGAAGGTTGGTGTAGAAATTGTTTTAATAAGTTGAACCTGTTGAGCAATTATTTTTCTGTGATCCACAACAATATCTCTCTGCTTACTTGCAAAACAGCTTTAAAGAACAATAGTTAGGATTAAAGCTTACCATGTCAAGAAGTAAGTAAACAGATTCTCTGTTCCTTGTAGTGGTTTTGTCTGTCTCCTGGCCAATTTTTAGTAGACTGGAGGAGGCAAGCTGTAAGGATGGCACACATTAGAATTCTTTATTGGTCAAGTGTGATTGGACACACACAAGGAATTTGTCTCTGGTGCATAAGCTCTCAGTGTACATACAAGCAACAAGTGATAAATCATGATCATATAACAAGTGATAAATTACAATCACATATAACTTGATTAAATATAAACAAAACAAGTTACAGTTCCTCCTACTTTTAAGGAACACTATTTCATTCAGCAATGTCTGATACAAATACTATGTAAGACTAATGGTAATTTGTAATGCTAAAGAATGTAG
This sequence comes from Masticophis lateralis, assembly GCA_030761175.1. Taxonomy (NCBI): domain Eukaryota; kingdom Metazoa; phylum Chordata; class Lepidosauria; order Squamata; family Colubridae; genus Masticophis; species Masticophis lateralis. Next base: position 195,166,444 of record JAUDYJ010000001.1, on the reverse strand, counting down.
CAAACATGGGAAATATAGAGTAATGAGTAATAAAGAATTGGGACTAATTGAACACTAATTGAATGGTTTCATTTGGGTGCTTGGATCCCTGGAATAGATTAATTCTAATGAAATGCAATAAGTAAAGCAAAACATGGACATTCGCTATAGCAAAACCCACCCATCCACCCCAATATTATCAGGGTTGACAACAAACTGTAAATTAAACATAGTATAGCTGCAAACTTTGCAAAATACAGATTAATTTCTGGAGCAGGTTATTTTGGAAAAAATAATTGTACATACAGCCAAAAATTCTTTGAGACGATCTTCAATGCTTCCCTTGTGAATGGTAAATAAGGCTGCAGCAATCTGATTGATTGCTTTTGCCAGGCAATGGATATTGTTACAGTGACCTAGACAAGAAGACATTTGTATTATTTCATTCATTTTTTTCATACACACACACACACACACACACACACACACACACACTTCAGTACCCTTCCAGATAATGCTCATTACTGTTTTTCATCTTACAAATACTTCCACTACAGCAGGGATCCCCAACCCCTGGTCCATGGACCGACACTCATCCGTGCCATGCCAGAAACTGGGCTGTGCAAACAAACGAAGCCCCATCCACAGGATGCAGATAGCACACGAAACCATGCCCCCTCCAGTCTCTAGAAAAAACTCTCTCCACGGAAATGGTCCCCGGTGCCCAGAAGTTTTCTAATCACTAATCTCTAAAAACCAAGGAGACTGAAGCAAAAGATTTACTTTTTGAAAAGTACCACTGTGAGATAAAAATGATTTGTTATTCCACACCAAAATGTAATCATCAAGATCATAAATTGAAATCCATAATTTCAACTGAATAGTTAACAGATTCTCTCCATGAATTCCCACAAATATTACCTTCAATGGCAGGACTGTATTGAGACATCACATTACTAGCCAAAGTCGGTAAAGAGACTGCCACAAAGACCATCAGAAGGCAAGCAATTTTATATTCCTCCTCTGGACTAATATTTTCTGAAAATGAATTCAAATTAAAACAATTTATTGGGAGATGGGGAGTCCAGAAAGAAACACACCCTAGTTTAATCACTGAAAAGAAAGCACAAGAAAAAAAAAAGAAAAGAAAAAGAAAAACGAATTGCTATGACATTAATGATTTTAAAAAAGGATACTAAAGGGGAGACCAGCAAAGTATATATATAGTTTGTTAAAAGAAGAGATGAAGTTATTGAGAATTGGAAACTTAGGATGAGTTACAAATAAAATGTTTTTAAGGACCCCATATCAGGGGTGGGTTCTAAAATTTTTTACTACCTGTTCTGTGGGCATGGCTTATTTTGTGGGCGTGGCTTGGTGGTGTGGGTAATGTGACTGGGTGGACGTGGCCAACTTTTTTATACACACACACACACACACACTTTTAAAAGCATTTTTTCTACAACCTTAAGAGGTTGCAGAAAAAAATGCTTTTAGAAGCCTCTGACAATCAGGCAACTCAGCTGGGATTGCCAGAGGCTTTTAAAGGCATTTTTTTTCTACAACCTTTTCAGCCAAAGAGGTTGTAGAAAAAAAATGCTTTTAAAAGCCTCTGACGATCCCAGCTGAGCTGTGCGATCATCAGAGGCTTTTTTTTTTAACTTTTAAAAACATTTTTTTTGGCCAAGGAGGTTGTAGAAAAAATGCTTTTAAAAGTAAAAAAAAAAGCCTCTGATGAGGTGGGCGGGGTAAGCAAGTGGCGACTGGGCCAGGGACCGGTTAGGGGACGTGGCCAGCCAATGTTATTACCGGTTCTCTGAACTACTACAAATTTTTACTACCGGTTCTTGTGAATAACCCACCACTGCGCCATATTCATTTCAACTTTGTTCAAATGAAAACACATGACATTTTGTATCCTAGATAAGGGTCAAGATAAATAAACTTAAATCAACTTGGAAACAACAGCAAACGACTTAACACCCCAATCAACAACTAAAAAGTCACACACAACCAGGCACCATATAAATTACCACACACAGAATAGCCCAAAGCACACACTCTGCTAGAGAGAAGTTCCTTGAGGATAAGCTCCAGCATGAGTCCAAAAGCTCGGAAGACTAAATCTCTGGTCCCGGTGACTGACCCAGATTGGAACCTGCAACATTATCCTGGGACATGTATATTTGTCTTCATTTGTGAAACTTAAATCAAGACCAAGCAATTAGCCACCTCCTCTAGCTGCATGCATTCATGGAGAAATATCTTTGTATCAGTTTTTCCTACTTCAATTTTCCCCCCATGAATAAAGCATACAAATAATAGCAGTAATCTTGAAATATTTTATCCTGTAAATAGAATGTTGATTGAAAAGAAAAAATCTTTGTGTGCTCTAAGATAAAGGGAGATAAAATCAACAACAGTTGATTTGACGACAATAAATGGCTGAATGCAGAAGTATCACACAACACTCACTATCCACATGATTTATAATCTTGCCTGATTTTTGAGAAGAAAGAGCTACAACCAGGGCAGGATCTATTTCACATGGGAGTCCTGCAGCTGATGAGAGCTCATATACATTCATTGCAACCTGAAAAGCAAAACACTATTGTAGAATGAAATATGTCACTAAACTATATGAAATTTCATTAGATTAAAAACAGAACTGATTTGAAAACTGTTTTCGAGAGGCACTAACTGAAAATCTAAGTAACTTCAGGTACTTGTGCTGTAAATGCTTCTTCTATATATATATAAAAGAGTTTGATTCCAGATGTCTCCTGTAAATCAAATCTGATTTTATTTCAAAGCAGAAGTCTATCATTTTAGAGGATGAATCCTCAATATTCTAAAAACGTTTCAAAATTCACTGCAGTGTATGAATCATACAATTATGTACATTTATTAAATAAATAATCAGACAAACAAACAAACAAATAAATCGTCTTTCAAATTTCTTCTTCTGCTATGCTACTGGTTTCATATTTAGGGGCTCCATGATAGAGAACAATTCTATCCCAGTGCTTGTCAGAAAAACCACCTACCAGTAACTATTGAGCTACAAATTCTTCCCATCCTATAATTGCTTGCATCTGCGTTTTAGAACTCCCCAGACCAAAATGATTTTAAAATATCCATTTGTTTAAGGAATATTTCAACAACTATAAATTAGAAATTCTTGCTAAATGTAAAAGTAACAATAAATTATTGTTCTCTTTCCTCTTTTCTAATCAATCTTAACTTCCCTCTTTCACTCACTTCCCTGGCACTATTCTATTCTCTCCACTGATGATAATTTCTCCCCAATCTTTCCTAAAACATCATTTAATATTTCTGATTACTATAAATAGTTCTTCTTTACATGTGTTGAAGACAGCAAAATGTGGAATTGTAAATGATCACAAAAGCACAATACTATGATTCTTTTTATCATGTTAATCAAAACCACTCAGACGTCTCATTCGTCATCTTCAGGCTGGTGTTCTCGGCTTCGTGCTTCCAGGAGCAATTCGTGCTTCCAGGAGCAATATATTCTTTATTAGAATTAAATCATCCACTACTCTCAGGAGAAAATTCTTACCTTCATATCAGTCTCTCTGGGAATGTGGTCCTTAAAGTCTTCAATTGAACTTACAAGGAAAGGAATGTGATAGGATAAAACCTAGGGTAAGGGAACACACAAAAATAATTTTTTTCTTATAACTTTTTGACAGCATTTTATGATTTCTGCATATATTTATCCCTTGCCATCCTCAGTTTATGCATGGCAGCTATGTTAAGGCTACAGAGACGTTATTTACCTCATTTACAGTTATTAGCACTTAATTACATTTACTATTGCAATATATTTCATTCAATTTACATTAAAGTAAGTGAATGTGTTTTACAGAAGAGTTACAATGCACAACACAGTACTTACATCCCTAAGCGCTTCTTGTGCAAGTGATCGGAATGATAAAATAACACCAATAATAGTCATCCTCTTCAAAACACTATCAACAGCTGGAAAAAAAAATGTAAAGACTGTGAAACAAATTTTCATTAATTTATGCTCATAAACAGCATTTTTTTTTGTCCATGCTAAGTTCTGTAGGACAGCAGCCCCCAATCTTTTGGGCACCACGGTTCCGTGGATAAAGGTTTTTCCGTGGACCGGAGGAGGCGTGACTTGCATGCTGCCTGCATCATGTGAATGGGACTTCACTTGTTTACGTGGCCCTGTTGCTGGCATGCAACAGCCCAGTACCGGTCTATGGACCGGGGGTTGGAGGACCCCTGCTGTGGGAGGTGGAGCATGAACCAGGAGGAAAATATATGCATTTTAAAATGTCATGGACATGCCCTCCTGGTCCAAAATCTCCCGCCACAACGAGAATTTCTGGAGGAAGACCGTTGCCTTAAGCTATCAGTGGAAATGAACTAGTAAATCAAGATACAGTCCCATACAGAGAGAACTACAACCAAGGTGAACTTCATTCAAGTTCCCAGACTGCTTGTAAACTGCCTGTAAGATTCCCTCTAAATTTCTCAAGCACTGCATTGATTCGACATCGATTTATGCTCAAGGTCATTTGAGCCTCACTTAACATTACTACTTTTAGCAAGTGTGAAAGTGAAAAAGGAATAGGTGAAATTCTGAGAAAAGATGTGAAGTATAACTGAAGTATAAACTTCAGAGTGAAGTATAACTCTGCCTTTGCATGTCTTTCAGTAACCAAGAAGCACCATTTCTCACAGGTGAAGCCTCCAAATTATTTTCAAAGGTGGTCTACAGCACAAATGCAAGATTATTTATTCATATCCTCATAAGGAAATGATGGTGGCTAAAAAATCATTTTGAGCTGATAGCCAATGCAAACACTTGGACTTTGGTGGAACAATACTATTTCTATAAATACCTTCTGTTCACTATACCTGCTTCCAGAAGCATGTCTATCTTGTTAGTAGTTTCTGTTTGCCAGTGCTCATAAGTTAATATTGTCTCTATATATTGGTGAGGCCCTGCACATCACCAGCATACTGATTGTCCCTGGCTTCAAATCTTCACGATTTCATCCAGCATTTCACATGGATGTTACAGAATACAAGAGGACAACATAGATCCCTGCAGTACCTCACAACTAGACCAAACAAACCATGCTCAACAGTACAGTTTCATCATTATCAGAGTGACACCAAATCCTACATAACAAGTAGTACTAGGAAATTAATGTAATAAATGCATTTTTTTTAAAAAAATCAAGACTTCTAGAAAATCAACAGGGCTGCATTCTCTTCTAATAAGGATCATCCACCAAGATGCATATCTACCATAGAAAATATATTTCACTTAAGCATATTAAAGTAGAAGGCCATCCTCCACTCTATCTCATCCAAGAGGAAAATAATTGCTATTAAACAATAGTAGTCCAAAACTCAAGGCAAGGAAATTTGAGAAGGCGGCATGCCACTTCCTCTTTCAAAACCAAGAGAAGAACTTTTTCTGAAAAGAAGAAATATCTGCAGGATCTCCAGATAACCATTTCCATTTACCTTAATCCAACTGGCTTTATGCAAAGCTTTAAGAACTTGAGTATATACCTGGATCTGGATCTGAATGTGTTAAAAGCCGTGTTACTTGGCTTTACCATTAGTTGATTAACCATCATGGCTGCTGCCTGTATTTTACTGATTTTGTAGATGATTTTATTGTTTTAATTTTTTAAAATTATTTTAACTCTACCATTTTAGAATTGTAAGCTGCCCAGTCACCTGGTTGAGTTGGCAGCTATAGAAACTGATGAATGAATCGATTAATAAATACATCTCCAGCTGGACTTAATTAGGTAAAATGATCAAGGTAGAACACAGACAGTGGAGTAGCCTCCATATTCTGTTTAAAACTCTGGGTTGCAGAAAATAAAAGTAATCCCATATATTTTAGCAAGACAATGGCTTAATTACTTCAGCTCATACTGCAGCTTTCTCAAACCTAGCCCCCACCAATCACTGGCTCCGAATTCTGAATGAAAGGTAACAAACTAGGAAGATTAAGTTAAGTCTGTGAAATGGAAATCAGATCTAAGACTGAATGAAAGGGAAAGAATGAAAAAAATGAATGCACTTTTTCCAGAAGCTTGTTTAGAATCCACTTTGATGTCCTCTTTAATTCTTACAAGCTTTTAAAATATTTGTCTTTATTCAGTTTTATTTGTGAGTTTCACTCAGCTAATAAATTAAATAGGCTGTTGTATCAGCCATATATCACTGTTCATAAATTTATGGAATTCGTTAATGAAAGTGTAACTTGTTAATATTAGTCTTTATTTGAAAGTGTTGGTCTATTTTGACTATTTATTTTTGTCACTGAGAAACTTTTATTATCCATTACATTACGAAATATGAATATTTACATCTTTTATTGATTAAAATACTTACATGACAATCTTTTGAAGAGAGCTGCCATCTGATCTGGTTTATCAAAACTGGTCCTCATTTGTGTTAGTACTTCAACATTCTCAACCACAAGTTTCTAAGACGAAGCAAGATCTCAGGTCAGGCACAGATCTGAGTATAGTAATAAGTGCATGCTTTAGAACATTTCAGTGAGGCAAGCAGGAAACAGCTCATGAAATCCAGATCTTCCTAGTATCTGACCAGAAGAACTATGTCATTACACTATTTTAGCCTAAATACACAGCAAACAGAAAGCTTTGAGTGTAATAATAAAAGCTCTGTCTGCTTCATAAAGCATTTATTGTTCTAATCATCTCACAAAATTGGCCAAAGCTGGTTTGGAATAACTGGATTGCATTCCTCAATCTGGACTAAGATGGCCTAAAAAGAAAGTAGAGCAGAGCAGAGCAGAGCAGAGCAGAGCAGAGCAGAGCAGAGCAGAGCAAAAAGCACAGCAGAGAGAATAGAGAGCAAAGCAAAATAAAGCAAACTGTAAATAACATTCTCTGCATAATATGCAAAGAAAATTGAAAGCATAAATACAGCAGAACACAATATCCAATACAGTACATCATTGGTCCACGTCAACATCACTTTTACAGGTTTTCCTCATGGAAAAATAACTTACATTTTCTGAGTTTGGTCTGGCTAGAGCTTCAAAACATTGCCTTCTATCATTCCTTCTTCTATTTTGGTAGGATTTTTATAGTAAATTTTTTAGACTAATTTATAAGATATAGGTAATTTGCATTCAAAGAATTAAAGCTATAGCTCTAAGGCTACATACCATATCACTCTGCACGATACTATATTTCAAGGATGAAGTTTCCTGAATCATTACTGGATTTCCTTAAATTAGGGATAGACAACTTTAAACCAGTCACATTTCGGATTTCAACTTCCATCAAGCAGCCAAGTTGTGCTTCAATGTATCAAGGGGGCATTCATTAAGGCAGAGCTGGCCCAGAAAGAAGTGGTGCAGACACTTTGGGGCACATTATGTTATGCCTTTGACACTCATTTTATGCTGCATTGTTGCAGTGGGTTTCTCAATATAATGCAATGTGCTGGTAAATCATTATAAAACCCTAAATGGGTTCAGGATACTTGCAGTCTTTTTATTCACCCCATCAGAACAAATAGCACTGGCATGCACCAGGCCCTGTCCATAAAGAAATATGATTTTTGTAGGGTTTCAAAGTCATGCCTTTTCTGTCATGGTACCTGCCCTGTGGAAAAGTATCACCTCAGATCAGCAGGGCCCTGACCTTTCTGGATTTTCATAAAGGCCAGGATGTTCTCCTAGGCACTGAGCCAGGAGGTTAAACCAGTTCTATTGGTGGATTTGCGGTTTGGTCTCTATGGATTAATATTCAATTTTTAGGTCTGATCATTATATATTATTATAAAATTTAAGTTTCTATTTGTTGCATTATGCTGCATTGACTTTATTACTTGCTGTGTGCCCAGAGTCACCACCATGAGGTAGGAGGTTATACAAATTGTTTAAATAGATAGATAGGACATATGGCAGCCGCAAAACAGAAAGTTATATGTAATCAGATGTAAAAGAGCTGTCCAGCCAATCCCAGGCATTTATGATCTATGGAGATATGTTGTTTGAGTAAAACTGATGGTTAAACCAACAAGTTTGTGCACTTTAAGAAACTACAAAAAATTCCTAAATTGAAATGAGCTTGCCATTCAGATGAAATGCAGGGGGAAATCCTGATGAATAAGGACAAAAGATAGTACTAATTTAAATCATTTGAGGAATACCTTATTTCAACACAAAATTGACTGTTAAACTATAAAAACAGTAACCATGCAAGATTATTGAAAAGCTACCTTGAGTTCAGCAACCTGTGAGGAAATATGCCACATAAGACTTTCACTTAAGAACTTCATACCATATGGACCAAGGAGTTCTGATAAGGCTCTCATTTCTAAGGAAGAAAAATCACATTCATTTGTTTTAATATAATGCCTTAATATAATGCATGCAGTATATACTGCTATTCTGTTCTGTAAGCATCTTAGATATGTACGCCGTCTCAAACACCCGCAAGAGAAAATAATTTACCATCTATTTGCTGCAGTGTAAAAACAAAGCAGGTAAATGGATTGTGAAACTAATCAGTTTGATCTAATGGTTAGGGCACCAGGCTAGAAACTGGGAGATCATGAGTTCTAGTCTCTCCTTGGGCATGAAAGCCAACTAGGTGGCCCTAAGACCAGTCCCATTCTCTCAGCCCAACTTATCTCACAAGGTTGCTGTTGTTGTGGGGAAAATTGAAGGAGGGAAGTGTGTTGGATGTGTTCATTGCCTTATTTAAAAAATAATAAAGGTGGGATATAAATAAATAGAAACTCTCCTCACTATAAAAACAATCCTATTCTCAACTTTTGCTTTTTACGCCATCTCCACTCCTTAGCTCCCTCTGATCCATCACATGTCAAAGATGCAACTTTTGAAGACCTTAGGAAAGCCTCACTGTGTGAACTGAATTCTCTTTATTCCTCTCTGGGTTCAACAATACAGCTTTGCTATCTGACTTCCCAATGTAGTATTTATACTTAAGGGTGTTACTTGACAAAATTACCTGACAGAAAAACTCCCAATATTTTCAAACAAACATTTACAGAAAACCTACCTGAGATGTCTGAATATTCTTCTGCATTAAATGTCAGCTCATTTTCAGTAGGCAAATTGACAAATGCCTTCATTGCAGGGAAATAAGCTATATGGCCATTACTGACTTGCCGTAGCAAAGTTTCCAGATACCTTAACAAAAGGAAATTTATTTTCACAGCAGAATTCATACCATATCAACTCTGGCAAGATCTATATGAATTTTTGTCCTTGCTAATTCACATAAAACAACCAAATGTATTAAATGCCCATCTTCATAGCTTGTAATTTTCAGTTAAAATCAATCTGCAATTTCCTTAATAGGAAAACTAAGAAACTTCACTTCATGAAATTCAGTAGCCTGATATACTAATTAATATCTTTGGTACAGCCTTCGAAGCTTTGAGTGTATTGAAGACCTTTACTGAGGCTAAACTGACAATTTATTACTTTTAAAAAAAACTTTGGACAATATACAAGAGATTTGGAAAATTATGGTTACCCCGTAATTGGGGTAACCAAGGCTGTCAGGCTTCAAGGAATATTATCTTTTTCTGTAAAAATATTATCTTTTTCTGTATAAAAGAATTTAGAATCTACTGAATCACTCAGAAAATAATTTTAAAAGATTATTTTTAATCCTTTCTACATAGATGTTATGACTCGTTATTCTATATTGGTTACGAGTTATTGCTATAGTGAACTATGTTCTTCTTGGAAGGCAGCCGGAGTTAAAAAATATTAATATTTTATTATACTGTATCTAAAAATGTAGAATCTTTTAATCTATGAAGGTCTTAGGATATACTTTTGGAAAGAAAAGGTGATTATGTATTCCTAAAAGAATATTTGGGTCCTTTGGGATATATACTGGTTTGATAAAATCTGGTAACTCTGTCTTTGAATTTGCTTTGAACCAAATCAAAAGCAAGACTGGATACTATTTGGGTTTAATTCACTGTTAAAAACTGAATCTTAATGTGGAAATCGGAGAAAAGAAGTTTTCTTCTTTCCAATTTTTTTCAGAAATATTCATTTAGGACTAGATATAATTCAGGTAGCTGAGGTTTTTACTGTTATTTTAAAAGCTCCCCCCCTCCTGGTACACTGTCTTTGAGGGATGCTTAATGGGTTTTTTCCTCCTTTTGGGAGCATGCATTTTCCTTTCAGTTTTGTTTTTTTTAATAACGTCTCTGAGATATTCAGTTTAAAGCTGCATACTGAAGCAGGGCACACTGTTCTCTTTCACTTGGGCACTCATTCTCAATCTTTTTTTTAAGTCTGAAAGTTCGTCTCTTACAAAACATAACAGGGGAAAGAGTCCTTCAAATTCTTACCAATTTGTGTATAGACTGGTGATGGTTGGCTCCCCATGGCTATCTAAATGTTGGGTTTGCTGGAGAAGGACGTTATTAAATACTCTTGTGATGTCAATCTGTACATAATTTTCTATTGACTGGAGCACTGTCATATAAGCTCTGACACTCGTTAACAATTCTGAAGGTTTTGCAATTTCTTGTGTTGCCTGGTTATACATTGTCATCCCAACAATTGACCTTTGTAAAAATGAAAGTAGTTATTAGCACATTAGTGTCATGCAGATAATCTAAATAATCTAAAAGTTTTCAAAAACTGGGGGTGGGCGTGGCTATTGCCTGATGCATCTGGCCCCCCGAGTTTGACACCCCTGACCTAATGGAACAGACACATGGAAGATTTCAAAGAAGTATTGTTCATGACAGCCAAAGGCAAAGATTTAAAACTGTTAATCGGACTTACTTGGTAAAACGAATTTCCAAGTGGGATGTTAAATACTCCCTTGGGGTAAAGGTGTGTTCCCATACGATCATGTTTGGAACGTAATTGATAGAAAAGCAGAGTTCAGAAAGTGCTGTGTGCAATTTGTCCAGGCTTGAGTAGGTGAAAAAAAAAGAATATACAAGTCACATAAGAAAAGATAAAATTATATAAATCTAAATGTAAATCTACATGAATCCCAATCTAATATATGCTATTTGAATGCAATTGTATAATTCTTTGAGAGTGGTTAAGGCATCAGACTAGAAACAGGGAAACTATGAGCGCCAGTCTTGCCTTAGGCACAGAACCAGCTGAGTGATCTTTAACCAGTCATTTTCTCTCAGCCTTAGGAAAGAGGCAATAGCAAAGTATTTCTAAAAAAGCTTTGCCAAGAAAACTGCAGGGACTTGGCAAGGCAGTCTCAAAGAATCGGACTTAACTGAACGGAAGGGGGGAAAAGTATATTAAGTAGAGTAGCACAGGGATAGAAAGAGATACAATTCTTTTGTCCTATCTTGTGTTAAATGGAAAGGAGAAGGTTAAATTACAGAAACAGGTGTTTGTTGTGCAGATCCAGTATTGGTTAGAATAGCCCTCCAACATATGTGACTTCACCACAAGAAAATTTGAGTATCCTTGGCAAATATTCTGCATTCCAATTTGCCTTGCATGGCTGCAATATCAGTGGAGTTGAGAAGAACAGTGTTATGATTGTTCTTCTCAAAAGAGGTGAAGGGAGATCAACCACATAGGCTGATCTTGTCCTTTCTCAGCCATCATCTAATGAAAGTAGAAGTCGCTACTGCATCCATGGTAAAATTTAATACTGACATAGAAGACACGGCAGACCAATGTATTGTTGCTTGCGTCTCATCAGGATATGAGGACATGAAGCACACTGATACCTACACAGATTGTAGAATGCTATTACTATTTCCTTGATCTGTACTGTATGCCAGGAGCCTCCTAAGCTCATTAGGAACCGGGCAGTGGAAGTGGTGGATGCATGTGCGCTAACATGTGTGAAGCTGCATTTTTGAAAGTGGCACGCAGGCACGCACACAAAACCACCGCCTCTTCCCTGCTGGCATTGGTCTGCTGAATTGGAAAGGTTGGAGGCCGCTGCCAATGAAGATTTTTAAGCAGCATTCTCATTGATAAGGTCCAAGAGGTGACAAACTAAATTTGGAACATATTGTTAAGTTTAACTGGGTAGGAAGCATGCAGGCCAATTAGTGCTCTGTAGCAGTAATTGAGGTAAAATGTGAAAAACGTTTCCTTTGTTGATTCAGAGAAAACATTTGATAAAGTGAATAGAACTGAATTCTGGAATATTTTCTGCAAATATGCAACTGAAAATCGGATAATTAATGTAGTAACACTAGTATATGACAGAAGAACATGCAAGAGAATGGAATGTTTAGCAAATGATTCAACACAAATCGGGGAGAAAGACAAAGATGTGAAATGTTCCCTGGTTTTTTAATATATTTGTGAAAGTGTTTATGATGATGTTATAGATTATGTTGGTTGGCATTATGAATGTCCACATGCTTTTGTAAAACACAATAGAGTCCTGAATGATGCAGAGAACGGCAGATAGATATATGGTGTAAATTAAAGCATGGGCCTGAAAATTAAACTATCAAATTAAGTTATTAAACATGTGTGATAAATGATTATAGAATGAATACTGTACATGAGTGCAAAAAAAAAAAAAGAAAAAAAAAGCAATGCTGTGATGGTTTGGTCATATATAAAAGGACAGTGTCTGATTCAAGAGAAGATGGATAGGCTAATCTTACCTCTCCTCTAAGAAAGGTGCGGTTGATGGAGTTGATTATATTCTCAAAAAGGAAGGAGTGAACAGGGAATGAAATCATGTGTGACGTGGTAGAAACAAGGATGGCTTCAAGGATAGAAAGCTATGGGGAGGTATAGTGAATGGTACAATTGCAAAATATAGTTAGCTATATTTCCTCTCCTTCCTCTTATCTTGTGCTTTTAAGTAGTTTCTTTTAACTATTCCTCCCTCCTTTTTTGCCTTTTGCACAGCACTACTTAGCCTGAAAGGGAACAGCACAATATTTATGTATGTATATAAAAGACAGAAGAAAAATTAAGACAAATATCTACTTAAATATAAATGATCTCAAAATTACTCACTTGGTCACTACCAGCCTATTTTTTCTCATGCTTTCTACTCCTGGTTTTTCTCTTTCTGGTTCTCCTTTCTTACCCGTCTGTTTCTTTGACTTTTTGTTCACTGCTTGGCTAATAGTTTTGGCACAATGTTTTGGCAGTAACTTAAAAAAGGAGAGGAAAAAAAAAATTCAAAAACCAGTTACAATTTACAAAAAAAACCCCATCCCTAATTTCATTTGGAATACTGCACTTTGTACCTTCACTACCATTTTGCCTTTGAAGATTTGAGTAAGACTGTCCATTTCCAGGATTTTACCCACTTGCAATGTAGTAATGACAACATTTAGGATTGAAAAATGATTTTATTCTAATTTCTATCTATTCCAATTATGAAAGGCTATGCTAGTTTCTGATGGAAATAAAAACTGGATTATTATGAAAAAGACTATTCGGAATTTAAGTATTATATTATGTAACAATATCTAAATTGTTAGGATTGTCTGCTCATCTATCCATCCAATTTTATGTCTCCCCCACCATAGCCATGTCGACTTTGAGCGGCTAACAAGAGTTAAAATGTTACAATACGGAACATGATAAACTCAAGTATCATATAGTAAAACACATTAAACCAGAGACTAGGCACGCACTCTTTATTATTCCAGCAGGTTTATCATCTGGCTCACATCAGAACTAAGGCTTCAGGGTCTTCTTAAAGCTTGCCAGAGGTAGGGCCAATTTAGTATTGGGGATGTCTGTTGTTCCATAGGGTAGGTGCTTTAACAGAGAATATGCACCCCATGGACCCTGGGAGGTAGTTCTGTTTAATTAATTGGACCTGAAGCATGCCAACCCTTTCAGTTCTTGTAGGATGGGCAGTAAATTGGAGATAGATGATCTCACAAATATTCAAGTTTTTTTTCTTACTTTATATATATTTTTCATTTTATGTAGGTGACATTTCACATAGAATGGAGGGGAAAAACAGGTTTATGCTCAAAGGACTTTTCAATGTGAGTGGGGGACAAAGTAAACTATGGAAGACAAGGGTTTCAGGCAAGGATAAACAAAGAATGTGTAATTATTGCATAGTACCGAGTTTCATTTAGTTACAGTACAAAATAACGAGAATTAATTCTCACCTGGTCACTTAGGGTACATTGCTCTGTACAAATATCTGTGATAAGATTCCGGGCCTGTTTAGCCATTTCATCCAAAAACATGTTACACAAGGAGAGACTGCGATCACCAATGTGGTGTCTCTATCAAGATAGATAAATCAATTCTCAATTTATTTCTACTCTTTTAAAATTAGATCATTAATACTCATTGAAAATAGCTTTTAAAATTGATTTGAACTAACAGCACGGCAAATAGGTGTTATTCTTTACAGTTTAATCATTATGTTAAGGTATTTGGTTATATACACTGAGCAACAGGATATAAATCTAATGCATAAACAAATATATTGAGTACACATGGCTAGACCTCCCTTCAAAAGTATTAACATTAAAGAGATGACATGCATTCTTCTTATACCTAGCTAACCACTTTCCACCCCTGATATATATGAACCAATATGAATAATTTTATACCACACATTTTTAAAAATCCTTAACTTAGAAGGACTGAAACTAATCAGCTAAGAATTATCCGTCTTTTCTGAAATCTTGCTGAGTTGGGAACAATACAGAAATGCATTCCTTACTTTCTGACATATTACCTCTAAACCAATTTTGCCCCTTTTCTTCAACATTACCACAAGCAAACTAAGTCAGGCTGGTCTGATAGGAACCATGATTTTCTACCTGAACAAGTCTTTGTATCATGTATCAGCTTATGTCCCATGGATTTTAAGTTTCTGCTGTCCAAAGGGTCACTTATGGAGATGGAAGGTGTAAATGTTTTAATAAACTAGTTGGCACATTTGAACACTGATTTAAAATTTAATGTATTTATCTATATGTATGTCTGAGTTAATTCATAACCAGCCCTCTCTGTTTTTTATTTGTCAAGAATGGAGGAATTTCTAATACAACAGACAAAATTTTGAACTGTGTTCAACCAGATTCATTGTGGCTAATGAAGCAGACACCCTAATCTAGTCTTGCCTTTATATAACGTGCTAAGCACGTTAACTGGGAATGATTAATATATTATATAATTCTGGGTTTTATTTATTTGGGCTAAACTATGCTATAATTTTAATTATCAATTTTTTGATGTTTAGGTATCTTTTATTTTTTCTTGACTGTACACCGCCTTGAGTCCTGCGGGAGAAAGGCGGTATAGAAATATAATAAATAAATAAATAAATAAATACACATAAAAACAGTATGATCCTCCAGCTTCTCTTTCTACATATGGAAGGGATACTTTAAGTCACAGTATTACCTCTTCTGGGCACAGTTCATGGGTACAGCTCATAAAGTGAGTGCAAAGCAGCGGAAATGCAATTGAGTATCTGGACTGGGAGGGCAATTCCAAGCACTGCTGAAACATCTTCTCAAAAGCACGACTGTAAAAACTGTTCAGAATCATGAATCATTTTCATTTTACTTGGAGAAAGTGTTTTATATCAATAAACAGTATAAAACATGCTACTAAGTGCAGACATTTAACATACCAGAAATTATATCCTATATTCTATTTATACAATAGCTGAAACCATCTAAAGGCTGAAACACGATATAACATATGATTTATTCTAATACAATAGAATTATTCTAATAAAATTAGAGGAATAAATATATTGGAACAATAATAAATTACAACAGAATCAATCTCCAGTTCAAATGTTTCTGAAATAAATAAATCATCATGGTCCTCTTGAAAGAAAAAAAGAGCAGAACAATATTTTAAAAATTCACCCCAGTGTCAACTGCAGAAGAATGTTTCTGAGTGGATTTTGATAAAACATAAAAGCTAAATAATGAGGAAGGGTATATCTGGGTCCCATTGCCTGTTTGATATAGTGGTTAAGGCACCAATCTAGAAATGGGGACATTTGAGTTTTATTCCTGGCTTAGGCACAAAGTCATCTGGGAGATCTTAGGCCTGTCACTCTCACTCAGCCCTGTAACGCATCCACCTTTTAAAAATGCTGCCAAGAAAACTGTAAAGGACAGTTTCCAAGAGTCAAAACTGATTGGATGGCACAATTTCCCCCTCTTTGTTGTTGCATTCCACCACCAACTGTCAAACAGATAAATGCCATGGCTGGCAGCAATGACCCAACTCTACACCCATTGCTAGCCTCCTTGTCTTTGGCAATACCCCCCTTATGGTCTCCACACAAGATATATTTCTTCCCACCTCAGGTATGCTACTGTCAACAAGTATATAAGCAATAGCATGGCAGAGAGGCTAATTTAATCAACTAGATTAAACTGATACAACTTAATAAAACCAGTAGCTGTATTCCCACTCTTTTGTTGGTATCAAAGGACTAAAATCCAGATTAAAATGGCTTCCTTCCAATCTCTGAATAGAAATAGCTCATAATATGTACTAATATGTGCATTCTTTAACATGTATTCAAAACTGTTCTATTGAATTAAGTGGGTCCTACACAAGAATAAACTGCAATTTAGTAGCAAGAATGCGATGTAACCATGTTAACAGCAGACATTTTACAGTATTTCAAAATTTGTACATTTTCTTTAGAGTTGGACAAATATTAAAAGTTCAGAACGAAATTAAATGACGTACCAAAATATAGAAAGATCTGATGTTTCAACCAACATTTCAACCAAAGAGTCTACCATTTTTGTGTGGAAAATTATTGTATTCATCATCTTTCCAAGTTCTCTGTGGTCAGCAAGACTAAGTGAAGCCTTGGACACACTAGTATAAGCCTATAAATATAAAACAACACAAGGAAAATAAACAAAAGAGGGATCCCCGGTTAAGACCTCTGAGAGAATCTGTCACCATTTATATGGAAGTATTTATGTAATAAAATGGAATGAAAAATAAAACAAAATATGCTTTTGTTATATTTTGCTTAACTTGGGGCAGGTCACCTTTTATCAATCTCCGTTTGGAAAATGTCAAAATGCTCCTTAACAACTGTTTGTGCGTAAACGATTATTTTTACAATGGTAATTATAAATAAGTAAATTGATAAGAGTCATTTGAGGTCCTAGGAAGACTATTTTCCCAGTTACTTTTATTTATCAACTCAATCCAGAATTATGGAAGCTACTTATTTTCCTTATAAAAAAGCATTTATTGCTTCAATATTTTTATAAAGAGGAATGAAAGCCAAATCAGTTCAAAATAGTAACGTGCCAATTAGCAATGAAATAAATGTTACTTGAAACTGTATGTTAAAAAATTCTAAGTTTGTTTACAGCCAAAAACCTAAGTCCAAATGCAGAATTAATTTTTTAAGCATATTATCCTGTGGTATTTGAAAAAAGAATTCCAACATTAGATAAAAAGACTAGTATGTTCTTCCAACTCTTGTTCTTTAAACAACTGAGGAAAACCAGACTTTACACATTATCTCAAAAGCAATTTACAAGGAAAACTGATTTGGGTTTAACAACGGGATCTTTCTACAAGAATACACTTGGGATACGTGCAATAAATTAATCAAGAACAAGCCACAAAACCTTCTCTAAACTGATTTGGCTATACAAGTGTTACTACAGATCTCTATTTGTAACACTTTATTTTACATTTCTTCAAATAATCTAGTGTTACCCTGTCCTTTTCTTTAAACAAGGGCCACGTCTAAATGACTACGTCATAAAATGTTTATTTTATGAAATGGCTTGTTCTCCAGATTAAGATGACTATGCGTTTTGGAGCTTCTAGAAAATATAATGCCAAAATTATATAAAGTCTAGCACACAGAGTTATATACTGCTCCATAGGGCTTTACAGCCCTCTCTAAGCAGTTTACAGAGTCAGCATATTATCCCCAACAATCTGGGTCCTCATTTTACCGACCTCAGAAGGATGGAAGGCTGAGTCAACCTTGAGCCGCTCAGAACTGAACTCCTGCAGTGTTGTTCTAACCACTGTGCCACCACGGCTTACAAATTCAATACTCCAAAGACTGACGCGGTGATTTGTAGATGGTTAGAGAAGTAACACTAGCTTGCCACTTTACATGAACATAAATGAATGGTTCATATACTTATGCAAACAAATGCTTCTTCTGCCCAGATACAGCTAGCACAAGCAATCACAAATTGGAAGCAGTTCTGTCAATTGACCAGTCTCTACAAGGCCTTGCCAGAATAGCTTGTATTTTTACTGAAACTCTCTCACAGAGAATCAATGTTTGATTTAGTAGCATCCTACTTCCTGACACCAAAGCAGTTTTTAAAAAAAATATAATTTGAACATTGCTCTTAAAGCCTATACAGGATATTGGATTACCATGAACTCTTTTCAGAACGTCCAATAAGAATCAATGAAATCATATAGGGAAGTTATGCTAGCACAAATCAGTGTAATGCCATGTAACAGCAATAAATGTAAGAAGACTACCACAGCAAACCAATTCATGTCAAAGATTAACCAAAGAACTTTTTGTTTTAAAGCCATGAATTACTGCAATATAAAACATAACCTATGCTTATGAGATGGGAGATGATTAATTAATCATGGACACATTGATTTGTTTCACCCACCATAAAAGACACAGAATGAAATGTCCATTAAAATCTGGGCATATTTCACATTTAATTGCAGATTTTGGAATATACTTAAAAATTAACAACTGAAAATCAATAGAATCTTTGAGAAACTATCCTTCCTATCACCAAGCAGAGCCCATGTAAGCAATCTTAGGCTTTTATATTCTGCTCTCTAACTATATGAATGGATAGTATGTTTTATCCTCACATTATGTGTATTATATGAAACAATAAAGTAAGCAACTTCTAAAAACATCTCTATTTAGGAATTATCAATTCTATTGGAAAAATTCTAGATCTAGGCCTGTTAATTTTAATTTAGATATTATTTTGTTCCAAATAACCAAACGCAGCTGGTCATATGCAAATTATTCCATTTACCATCCATGCATGAGAAGATATCACAAACATACTTTTTGCTAGCAGAGCAGGATGGTAGCTTTAATCATTTAAGTTCTTTTATTACTATTTAATAAATTAACATGCTCAGGAAATATAGATCGGAAAATAAGAAATCAAATACTTAAAAATTATTGGCTTGACTGAAAATGTTTAGAATCTAGAGCAGAAAAAACCCCAAAACATTGCATTTAAGTACAATAAGATAATTCTTACCTGTAATCTAAACCAATCAAGCCTCATTCCTCTGAAGTCAAATACTTCTCCATCTTCAACTGCAGCAAAGAAGGAAATGAAAAATCAACTCTGTAACACACTATTAATGCACAATGAAGATAATCCCTCAATTCTTGTATTTAATATCAGAATTTTGCTGATTAATTTTAGTCCTATGCAAAACTTTCTACACTCTCTAAAAGGACATTAGTTTATATAACTAACTGAAATTTAAATTGAGAAAATCTAAGTTTCAACTTAAGCTCTTAGAAACTCCTGATGATTCTTATCAGACAACTGTCCTGAAACACTGCTGGTCAAAATGTTCAGGGAGACAGAAGTTATATTTGTAGTTTTCTATAGAGAGTTCTTAGTTCCTGAAAATACTTTGCAAGGAATCTTCTGAAGTTAAAATCTATGCCAATTTTACCTGCATTGGACATCCCACAAACACTTGACAGTAAATAAAATAGATCAAGCAAAGGCAAAGATAATATCACATTAGCTTTGAAGATTAGGGTTATCTAGAACAAAGTGAGTTTATATTTGAAAATGAAAGACTTGACAGCTCAGTTTGTGACAGTGGGCAGTTGCTTTCAAAAACACATCCAGGAAAAAAAGAATGCCGAAGACATTTATTATTCAAAATTGTTCAAAGAGACTTATTCACTTGGTTAAAACAGCTGCATGAAACATATACTGTACCTCTCTCTATATTTGTATATACAATGTTATTCAGAATGATAAAAGGTAGGAACCAGCACTTTCATGCAAGAACACTTTCAATGAATGAATGAATGAATGAATGAATAATAAATAAATAAGATATGCTAAAGGTTCAAACACCACAATGTCATTTGTATATACAGTATTAAGATCTTGAAAGATGTGGATATCTGACAAGATTTCTATTCTTCTCCCACTCCATGGTGTAAGGGAGTAGATTTTAATGAGAAATAAAGATTATGGAACTCACTAAACCATACTCCTTTTAAATCTCTCTCTCTCTCTCTCTCTCTCTCACACACACACACACACCACACTTACCTTGTTTCACACTCAAGGAGGTCATAGTGTTTACAAAAGAGGACATAATGATAGATTCATCTTCAGGGCACACTGAAAGATTCTAAATATTCAAATGTATAAAGGGAACAATTTATAGCATTGGTTAATTCTGTAATCAATCACTAACTGCAAATTATCACAAAAGAGAATTCTTTATATGTACACACAAGCACTCTCTCTCATACATTCTTTCTCTATAATTTATTTAAAAAGTGCTTGGAAACCTACATAAGTGTGGCTTTAACAAGTGCCTACAATTCTTTAAAAGTAACAATTTCTTTTCCTGGGATTGTTTAGTTGCCTGTTGCTTTAAACTGGTGTAAGAAGTTTGTTGTTCACCTTCTCACAAAATTCAAGCACAGAATCTAAAGTGCCAACACACACACACACATATTAGGAAGTTTTTCTTTCCCATTATTTGCATCCCTTGCCAGCTATATATGTAGATAAATTTTAAGTGGTACTGAGTATATAAAGCCTGATGCATGCAATCTATGTGTAAAAGAGTTAGGGTGAGTAATAAGGAGAGTACATAATTTTATAGACAGTATTACAAAAATAAAATCAACCGGTAATATTTAATCTGAAAACTGTTCTTATTATTCTTTCATGGCTATCAGGGCTAAAATAATTTAATTACAAAAAAAAAATAATGAGCGATATATTTAACATTCCCCACCCCGATATCTACATATTATAATATAAAGAGGTTATTGATGAAAGCAGGAAAACTAGACATTTTAATTAAAGATAGTTGAGAGCTTTTAAAAGTCAAATGCTGGGATCCAGGGATAGCCAACCTAATAATTACTATCAAATATTTTAAACAACTTGTCTTAACCATGCTAGGTAGAGCTGAAATGCGTGGAAGTTTAATTCATGGAACAGAACTTCCTTTTGAGTCTCAAAGTGCCAGACAAGTGACTGGTTTTTATATCTCTATTAAATAATTACAGCCTGCTTATCTGCAGGACTATCTCTTTTTTTGGAAGCTTTATCAATAAATCAAACATGGAGAAAGGGCCTTCTAAAAGCACCACTAATGGCCAAGGTTCACTTATACAGTACTTTTAAAGAGTTGGAGGCTTCTTCAGTTCCATGGAACATATTGCCTCGGTTTAGATGTGCAATCACGATGGATTCTTTCCCCCGATTTTTGTTAATTAACACAAATGCTCTTTTTCAACACATTTTTAACTTTTTGCCTATAATTTGTTGTTCTATTACCCATCTTGACAACCCAGCTAAGATCATGAATCAAATAAAAAATAATAAAGTTTACTAAACTACACTAACAAAAGAGGGGAGAGAGGCACAAGCCGTTTACTTTTACTGTTTTCACTTCTGCTGTGATGTCCTCACATGCCTTTTCCTTATTACAAGAACCTTCAACTTTATTATATGCATTTACGGTTTTAAAATATAAACACACTCGTAACTATTTCCCCTTCTGAACATCTTAATGAATCTTTGGTGAAGGACAAACATTGAGCCCCAACTAGTGGACACTGGAAAAAGGTGATTTATTGTAAGAAATTTTGTCTTTTCAGAGAAAATATGGAGATCTTAAATATGTTTTTGTCACTAGTGTATCTTTTTATGATGACTAATAGGAAACATAGGCTCTTACACTGACTTGGAATTTCAAAAAATAAACACAGAAGTATTCAATCCAACTTTTGTAAATTTTGTCAGATTTCACAGCAAAATCTTCACCACTCACCTGTACAAGTTCATTTAAAACAACTGCATCAAAACCTGATAGATATTGAACATAATATCTTTGCATCACTGGGCCATATTTTCGTACGTGTGCTCTAAGCTCTTCCATGTAAAAAATCAGTTCTGCTATGTGCCTGAAGGAACAGAATAAAACAGACAGTTGACAAGTGGGAAAAACAGTAAATTTGAGTGGGTGGGAAAAGACCAACAAGCTCGGATGACTTTGCTTTTTCGCTATTAACTTAATATTATTTTCATTGATGAATTGTAAAGAGAAGAGAATTAAACAGGGTATCTCATGAAAAGATTACATGAAAGTCTCTTTTCATATAAAATGTAGGAGCTGAGCAGGCAGAGCTGGGATGGCAGAGTTAAATCCATCATCAATTTAGAGCCCTTGTGTTGTCCAGCCCTCCATCAATTCTGTTGATCTTTAGCACCAATTTAGTGTTGACAGCTAGTTGACTAGGTTCTTGAGTATACATTTCACTAGTTCATTTATGCTGCTATTTTATAAATGGTTTTGATTTTTTTGCCCCGACAGCAAACGCTTTATTACTGAAAAAGCTGTATGTTTGTCCCAGCTAAATCTAAATAATTAAGCAGAAAAATATTAAAAAGTACATTTGAAAGAAGTGGAAAGCAGACAAATGGAAGGGATGAATCATCTAGCATCATCACTTGTCCTCCAGCTGAATGGGAAGGAAGATGTAAGGGAGCTAAGGAGGAGGAGGACCACCAGTGATGCTATGGTCTCTTGAGATGTAGGCCCTTTTCCTGTTGCCTTTGGAGACCTGTCTAGGATTTATTTCCTGCCAGTTTCAGACACGTGAAAACTGTATAATCAACCTCAAAAAGTAAAGGGCCCCACCCACAAACAAATGTGTGCTGTGGTTCTACCCATTTGGATTTGTGATGATGTTCCTCCCATTTGGAACCATTCAAGTCTCTTAAAATGCTGCTCTTGACAACTAAGAGGTTGCCCCCTTCTGTTATAGAGAAAAGACAGAAGGGAAGGGTTAAAATGTTCCTACTTTAACAGGCCAACTGAGATGGATGACTAAAACAAAACCTCTATAATAAATAAGGCATTTACTGAACTACTGGCAATCAATTAAAAACGATAGCATACATCCAAGAGCACAGGGAATATTCCCATTCAAGAAGTCTTCCCTTTTGAGAGAAGCAATTCTATTGGAAAATATCATGCCATCAATGGATAGGTCCATAAGGTCCCATCAACCTAGCCTAAGGGATAATTTCCACAGTATTTTGGTTAAGAATTCAAGGACTGGCTTATCCATGGAGGGGCTTATTTGTGCGCGCACACACATTAACTTTATGTATAATGTGTTCAGGGAATTTTGTTTGTTGCTGACTCATCAAATATCATAACAGAACAAACTGGTTTTGAGATCTACTGTAGTTTAAAGATTGGCTTACAACACAATGATCATGTATGTGAATTAATTAGCATAAATATTTTAAATCTCTTTAGGACATTGAGAACATTTTTGAGAGCTTTTAGGTTGAGAGATATTGGAACATTCTTCACACTGACTCACCCAGTGTGCATTAGTACTGTATGCACAGAATTTATATTTATACTGTTTATTTATTTATCTTATTTGGAACTCATCTTTATTATTTTTAAGACATTAAATTAATTAACATTAATTGATTATTAATTATTATTGTCAGGAGTCGTTTCACCATCGCTGCAATAATACAGTAAAGATCTGCTGATGGGAACATGCTTCAGATTTCACTTTAGTTAACTACATGGTGATAGCGGCGAAAACAACAGCAACAAAAAACCCCTATTAAATACCTTTATTAATATGACCTTTTCTGTTAGGGCCCCATTACTTTCTTGTCTGTTCACTTTCTATGGACAAATTAATGCTTTTGGGGAAACAAATTAAAGCCCCTTTCCAGTTTCACTTAATTAATACAATGTTATTTTCAATTTGCATTTTATCTCTTATTTTTCAACTTTCTAAACATTGCTAGTAGTATTTTAAATTCAAGAAATATTTGTATTGTAATCAAGCTTTTATACAGTGCAGTAATGCAGTTCTCGATGTAATACTGGTATGGCACATATTCAAATCACCATGTCATATAAACCTTGCTTTATAAACCTTGATATACAACTTTCAATCAACATGCATAACCATGTTTTGATATAATTTCCTTTTACAAGGACTCCTCAGGAGCTATATTATAGAGAACATTTATTTAATCTATCAAGAGATAAAAGCCATCTAGGGATCACAGTGTACAAGTAACACCCAGTATCAAAAAACAAACATATTGTAAACTGCAAGAAATATGGGCCCACACAGTTATTCCAGCTATTGCCTTACTTATCTATGAAATCATCCGTGCTTTTCTTAGGCATGTTATCAGCATGTCGAAGCAGCCAAATAATTTCATCACGAGCAAAGGATAGTGCCATAAATACAAACAGGGCCTGAAAAGAGACACATTTATTAATGCAATTCATTTCTAAAGAAGGCATGCATATCAAATGGAATTGTCTAGAATGATGAAGCCACAGAATTAGTAATTCTGAAGGAAGACATTTATTTTCCTCTAGCATTATTTATTTACCTTGGGACCTAAGAGTCCTGGCTGATCTGACAGGACAGTGGCTAGCTCTTTTAGTGCAGACCGTAAAAACTTGCGCCGTTCTCTGTGCATTGAACCCCTGTTTGAAAAATGCAAACTTTATGATTAACATTACCAATATATTACATTTCAGAAATAAATCTCAAGTTGTTTGGGACTCTCTGGTCTAGTGATAATTCATATAATTCCACAGTCTATTATTTTTATGTTAAAGCCTGTTATTTATAAACACTACTTTTAATGTTTTTTATACAGTTTTAAACAATTCAACCTAGAATTGTTTAACATCTATTTTGTAACTCTGCTCTTAAAGAGTTTTAACAAAAATATACAATTCAAGAACAGATCAACTATGGAAGACAGCAGAGAGTGAGCTGTATGGTAGAAAATATACACTGGGATTCGACAATCCAGCTGAGGAAGCCAGAGGATAATTGTGTTCGGCCACAAAGAAACATGTTAATATTCTTTCCCTTGAAACAAAAGAAAACAAACACACCCTAATAACATTTCTGAATTGTGTGGTTCTGCAGCTGCAAGAAAGGGAAAGGGGAAAAAAATTGGAATGGCCTTCACTTTGTGAAAGTGATCTAAATCTCTCTCTTAACTTTATTGATAAAGCTATAAAATTTAGATGAGTATGAATATGTAATTAGCAGTCTTCTAAAATTGTTACAATGTAGTATACTTACGCATGTGATACAGCAGCTTCCTTGCACTCTCTTATATCATTTATACGCTTGTTATAACTGCAAATATAAATAAAATATGTAAACATAGTGGTGATGTACATTTTCTGTGGCTCTAGTTACAAAAGACAAGTAAATCTTCCTTTACTTAATTTCCTCAAAGCCTAAAGGGTTACTTGATATATTCAAATCCAATATAAGCACAGAGAAAGAGAAAGAGAAAAAGGGATTATGTATCTTTTTCTTTGCAGAATCAGAAGGCACAGAATAAGAAGCACATTTTAAAGTAAGATTTAATTTAGAGCTCCAAGTAGTGCCTACTGTTTCTATATGCCTTTGCTTTTTGATTCTCATACTTTTGTATTTTATCCTAGCAGTCAATTCTCTTTTGGCTCTTCTAAGGATATTAATCTTACAATCTCCAGGCATTACTTCAAGATATATCCAGTCCTTCTTACATAGTAGAAACCATGCCTGTCTTACTTTTCAATTTAAGAAACAGTTTGCTGCTTAGAATGAAAAGGGTGATCTTTAAAAATATAGTCAGAAAACCTTCTGGGAGGAGAGGACTAGATAAACACCCTTCTAGATATGATCAATGAAACATTTATGTACTTCAATAATGATCAAATGAAATATGTACTAGTAATTCAACATGCCTTTAGGCATTCAATGCTATGAATTCTCTAAATTTAAAGTAAAATGAAACTTATTAATGAATATTGAAACATGTACCTAAGACTTCAATAGATGTAATTCTCTCTGGTCCTAAAGGATAGGCCAATTATCTGATCTTCCCTTCTAATTTCATGAGTGCTGAATCTGTTAATGCTACTAACAGATATATCTATTATGGAACCTAATTAAATTTACATACTAAAGTAACTTTAAAAGCAACTTTAGAGTCATTTTAACAATTTGACGAGGATTAAACATTATGAAACATCTGGGTATGGTAAAGCTACAAATGAATGGGGTGAGGTGGAAGATAATGCTGCTGTTTCTACCAATCTGTTAATGAAGAATTATCTGGACTTTCTCCTATTTTATCATACCTGGATCATCATATAACATGCATATTTTTTTAATAAAAACACACCTACCCTCTTATGTTTACAAACAAATCTTCAGCAGCCTTATGAATATGAAAAACTTCATCCCGAAAGAGTGCCAAACAAGAGCTGCTTTGAAGAGCGAGTTTCCAAAGAGTTAAAGCTGTTGTGTCATTATTCAGGATTCCGTGGCACAAAATAAATCCAACTTTAAAAAAAAAAAGGGGGGGGGGAGGAAAATCACAGTTATAATAATAATAATTACTAAGAGCTGAAGCAGAATACTAAGATAAAAATCCATTACATTCTACCCACAAAAATAAAAAATAAAATAGATCATTCATACTTTTTACTGCATCCGATTATTACATTTTCAATCTGCTTGATCTTAAGATACAGTTATTTTAACATCCCTGTACAATTTAAAATAATCACCATGCAGTCCTCACTTAATGACCACTCATATAGTGATCATTTGAAATTACAACAGCTCTGAATGAGAGGAATGAGCATTCCCATGGTCATGTGATCATAATGCAGATGGCATTATGGCAACTGGTTTACAATTATGACAGCATTTTTTGGTCATGTGATTACCATTTGTAATCTTCACAGTCAGTTTCTGACAAGCAATCAATGGGGTAGCTGACAGATGACCAATGGCAATCACATGACAGTAGGAGGCAATTGAATTGTTGCAACTGACATTGTAAATTGACATGGTCACATGACATCATGCCATATGACCACATTGTTTGGTAATGGAGATCCTGATCCCAATTACAATCTGTAAGCCAGAACTACCTTTTAGGTAGTCCTGGCTTACAGATTCTTTTAGTGTTTTTATTGTTTCAAAATGTTTCTAGTATTTTTAATTATATATATTTTTTATTGTAAGCCACCCAGAGTCATTGACTAGGATGGTTGGCCATAGAAACTGAATGAGTAAATAAGCAAATATCTATTCAGAACATACAAAACGACTTTTTACGAACTGTGCTCCCTAGAGCCATTCTATCCCTGATCTGAATCTCAATAGTACTGGGTGATTCCCATTGTTTAATGGAGCAAAAGTATATGGCAATCAACCATATTACCTATAGTTAATTAAAGCTACATTGGCACATAATCAAATTAATTTTTTATTATGGCATTATCCACTTTGAGAGCCTAGCCTTAAGGCAATACCAGATGCTTTAAAAAAAACCCTACATACTCTTGGTTTAGAAGAAAATGTCATATTCTATTTTATGTTGAAACAAAATGTGAAAAACCTTTCCTATTTTTACATTCATCATTTTCTTCAAAAAGAGGCATTCTTGTTTGGTCTCCAGTAGAAATCAATTCCCTATAAATGCAAACAACTTGTATAGTGTTGTGCACTAGTAAGTATATTTAAAAAGCCACTTCCTAGCTTTTATATCTAGTGCATCAGAAAATTAAATTCTATGAAAAGAATAATGATTTTTCAATTGGCCATTCCAAAAATGTTTCAGTTAAGGATTAAAAACCTTCATCCTCTGGCCAACCTTAAACAGCCATACCATCTCCCCAGCAAAGCATTCTACCTCTTATAATAGCTGGCTAAGAGATTCAGATATTTCCAGACATTTCAAAGAGAAAATGCAAGGATAATAAGCTCTATTGCTCCCTACTTTCTCTCACGTGGATAAATTGATGATGTCAAGTGACAGGTCTTTTGTGACTTTGTTTGGAGATTTCTCCTGTTAGTCCTTGAGCTGAACTCATTTCTCAAAGAGGTAGCCATAAAATCCTGCTTTGGTTCCTCAGTGTTGACATAAAAAAATAATCTTGTCATTTTAAACTCCTATTGATTTCCAGGGAAGACATTTAAGCACATTCTTGATTCTCTTCCCACTAATAGCAGTGGAACTCTTTTGGGTCTTGTCTATAAGAATTGTTAAAAATTGAAAAAATTAAGAGTTCATGCAGCTGTTAACACTGCTTGACCCTAACAAGAGAAACAAATTGGAACTAAAGCTTCAAGTATGTACAAGATACACACTGTGCCAGCCAGTGTAATTAACAGGATTGTTGTGTATCTCAATTTTAACTCTCTACTGGTCTTGGGCAGTTCTTCAGCAATAGTCTCTAACTTTTTAATGACTAAATCCAACTTCCAAATCTGCCATGACCAAAATTTGAAACCAAGAACCTTCTAATTCAAGTTTTGCTCTATATGTATTAGAAACGAAGGATGTATAGTTTGGGACTGGGTTGTAAGATGGTGGTACACAAGTTTTAGTTTACTAATATAGTCATATTAAAATGTTATGGAAATCAGGACTCAATTTTTTCTTTCTATTACTTCAGTTACCCTCTATCATTCATATATGGCACAATAAAAATTTACTACTAGTAATAATCACTTAAAATTGTCACCTGGATTTGAAAAGCCTAAAACATGAGCTGAAGATGAAATAATGTTTAGCATCATTTTTATGCCACTGTACTCAAAAAATATGGTTAAAGCTATGAATATATTGGGGCACAGAATAGCACAATTGTTCTGTTCTCTCAACAATTTCTTACACATTGATACTGTGACATCACAGTCAAAAACATTAATTGCAAGCACATGAGTAAAATTTAAACTTACAAATTATCCATTTTTCCATTGTATCCAGAGAGAGATATTCACATGGCATCTGTTTAAAAAAGCAAATGTTAATCATCAATGGAAAACAGCAATCTAGTTAATGTAAGATTCGTTTTCATCTAACATCTACTTACATTTTAAAGAAAAGCAGTCTTTCAGGAAAATATAATGTACAGATATTTCAGGATTATAAAAATGGATTTAAAGTGTATTGTTTTAAAATACAGATTAAGCTAAAATGGCTTAATCTATATTTTGTTTTAAATGTAATGACTGTTATAATACCTTAGTTTTGGACTGGCATGATCAAAATATACTGTCAGGACAGTTTAGCTATAATTCCACGAGGCAGTGGAAAGAGAGTAAGGTAGTTTAATAGAAGCACATACGTTGTTATGAGCTAACCATTACATATACAGTGGGGCAAAAAAGTATTTAGTCAGCCACCAATTGTACAAGTTCTCCCACTTAAAAAGATGAGAGAGGCCTGTAATTGTCATCACAGGTAGACCTCAACTATGAGAGACAAAACAAGAAAACCAATCCAGACAATCACATTATCTGATTTGGAAAGAATTTATTTGTAAATTATGGTGGAAAATAAGTATCTGGTCAATATCAAAAGTTCATCTCAATACTTTATTATATATACTTTGTTGGCAATGATAGAGGTCAAACGTTTTCTGTAAGTCTTCACAAGGTTGGCATACACTGTTGCTGGTATGTTGACCCATTCCTCCCTGCAGATCTCCTCTAGAGCAGTGATGTTTTGGGGCTGTCGCTGGGCAACACGGACTTTCAACTCCCTCCAAAGGTTTTCAATGGGGTTGAGATCTGGAGACCGGCTAAGCCATTCCAGGATCTTGAAATGCTTCTTATGAAGCCACTCCTTCATTGCCCAGACGGTGTGTTTGGGATCATTGTCATGCTGAAAGACCCAGCCATGTTTCATCTTTAATGCCCCTGCTGATGGAAGGAGGTTTGCACTCAAAATCTCACAATACATGGTCCCATTCATTCTTTCCTATACACGGATTGGTCGTCCTGGTCCCTTTTGCAGAGAAACATGATGTTGCCACCCCCATGCTTCACGGTAGGTATGATGTTCTTTGGATGCAACTCAGCAGTCTCTCTCCTCCAACAAGCCAGCCTAGCCCAAAGGGTTTTTTAGCAGGGTTTTTTAAATTATATGGATTCAGGTTTTTAAATTGGAATTTTATGGATTTTGGGAGTTCGAAATTTTAAATTTTAAATTTTTTAAATTGAGAAGCCAAGGATTTATTTATTTTAATTCCTTATAACTTTTGTATTCTATGTATTTTAATTTTTTGGCTGTTCACCGCCTTGAGTCCCTCTTAGGAGATAGGGCGGTATATAAATCTGAAATAAACTAAACTAAACTAAACTCCAAGCACAATGAGTTGTGTTTCTACCAAACAGTTCTACTTTGGTTTCATCTGACCATATGACGTTCTCCCAATCCTCTTCTGGATCATCCAAATGCTCTATAGCAAACTTCAGACGGGCCCAGACATGTACTGGCTTAAGCAGGGGGACATGTCTGGCACTGCAGGATCTGAGTCCCTGGCGGCGAAGTGTGTTACTGAAGGTAGCCTTTGTTACGTTGGTCCCAGCTCTCTGCAGGTCATTCACTAGATCCCCCGTGTGGTTCTGGGACTTTTGCTCACCGTTCTTGTGATCATTTTGACCCCACGGGATGAGATCTTGCGTGGAGCCCCTGATCGAGGGCGATTATCAGTGGTCTTGTATGTCTTCCATTTTCTAATTCTTGCTTCCACAGTTGATTTCTTCACACCAAGCTGCTTGCCTATTGCAGATTCAGTCTTCCCAGCCTGTTGCAGGTCTATAATTTTGTTCCTGGTGTCCTTCGACAGCTCTTTGGTCTTCACCATAGTGGAGTTTGGAGTGTGACTGTTTGAGGTTGTGGACAGGTGTCTTTTATACTGGTAACAAGTTCAAATAGGTGCCATTAATACAGGTAATGAGTGGAGGACGGAGGAGCCTCTTAAAGAAGTTACAGGTCTGTGAGAGCCAGAAATCTTGTTTGTTTGTAGGTGACCAAATAATTATTCTCCACTATAATTTGCAAATAAATTCTTTCCAAATCAGACAAATGTGATTGTCTGGATTTGTTTTCTCATTTTGTCTCTCATAGTTGAGGTCTATCTATGATGACCATTATAGGCCTCTCTCATCTTTTTAAGTGGGAGAACTTGCACAATTGGTGGCTGCCTTTTTTTGCCCCATTGTACATACACTAAAAGCTCTCTTGACTTAGAATTGTGAAGACCTTTAATATTTACTATCCAATTTGAGGTCAGAGACATACTTTCTAACCTGTATTTAAGGATGAGCTAACTCTTCTTTGTGATGATTCTCTTGGGAGCCCCTTGGAAGAATATGACTTAATCACCACAATTTTGCCAACTGTGATAGCCGCAGACATAATTCTAATGGATTAGTGCTGTCCAACGAAGCATAACTAAATATACTTATTCCATATATAAACCCAGTATGTAGGATATGTGGAATGAAAAAAAATAAGCAAGCACTATTTATAGCCTAACAATTTGTTATTTACTTTGATTCTGTAATTTAATCATTTAACATCCACAACATAGAAATTACAATTCTATGTTTAATGACCCAAATGTAATCTGACTTGCAATAAAATTAATAAAGAGAACTAGAGATAGAAGCATTTATGAGAAAGTAAACTTAACACGGTGCTTGCCATTATGATAAGGTTGAATAAAATTCATTCATGATGTAAAAATGTAATGGGAATAAACCTCCCCCTCTCATAATACTACAACAGAGAGATCCTTGATTAAACTTGAACAGGGACAGACAAAAATAATACTCATTTACATAATGATTGGTTAAAATACGGAAAATTCACTTCCATCTGTCCCAAAGATGATATTCCAAAAGACAATTGTACTTTCCTGACATTTAAAAAAAACATTTCACTTCTCATCCAAGAAGCTTCTTCAATTCTTTAATGAGAAGCAAAATATTTTTTAAAAACATACACCAAGAAAGTACTTTTTTGGAAAAGCAACTTTGGGGCAACCAGGACATGGATGATTGAGACTCTCCATAAACATTCACTGCCATCTGATTTGGTGATATTCACTAATTTACATGGCTTTAAAAATGGACTGGACAAATTATTTGAGAGCAGGGTTATCCAAGCTTACTAACGTCAATAGCAGAATCTGATAGATTCAGATATGTCCTGACAGTAGAAGGGAATTCTCTCTCCAATGTTTCATTTGTAAGACTTCAGAATGCTTCTGGTTGGCCTCAATATTGGAATAGATAGTCTTTCAGTTGGCCAGTAGATTGCTTTTTAATTTACATATGGGAAAATCCACTAATATACAAAATTAATTAATGTACACAACTTGGCATTAATAATAATTTGTTTATTTAGATTTAGTCCCCATTTTACCACTTTACACTGTTTGGGGCAGCTGAATATTCCCAGATACCAGACCACTATATTAATTGGGTTAATATAAGATACCCCATCTAAATTAAAAGAGCAATGCAAACTTTATGATTAGCATGTCACTATCTCAGCTAGTATTTTAACCTTTTTAATTAATTACTTCTTCTCATTTCTGTACCGCCCATCTCCCTTGAAGAGGGACTCTGTACAATAAAACATTAAAACACAAAAGAGTATATATAAAAGTTAAAAATAAGAGGAGGCAAGAAATTAAAGTTAGTTAAAAGGAGAAGCTTTCAGGGGTCTAAACAGCCTCATGGTTGTGGGCTCCCCTGGGTTCTCCACATGAGGATGCAGAAGCATGTTTTAACTACTTATAAATAAGTATAGTTATTTGCTTGAATATAAGATCTTATGCAAATGCATTACTTAATTTATGTTAACCTTCATTTAGGCATAATATATAAACTCAGCAAGCAAGCTGAATTCAAAGGATAATTGGGTGAAAGTTCTCCATAACTCCACACACATCATCAGAGATGCCTCTTCCCTATGGCATGAGGAGGAACCAAAGAAGGAATTATTTCTCATTTCAACGCCTAAATAAAACACAGATCAATTAAAGAGTTACATACTGTGTCTGACTGTGCAGGATTAAGCATTGTGCTGGGAGCACTGATGAGGCTCAAAAGCTGGGCATTTCTCCATTGATCAGCTGAAAGGTTCCGACGAGGATAGACCATCTGAAGTGAGATGAGGGCGTCTGAAAGAGCCTAGAGCGCAAATTAATAATAAATCAATATATATACATTTTAAAATCTGATAACAAATAACATTTGAATCTAACATCACAGATTCAACATCCAATGTCACTCATGTTTAAGAAATTCATAGCAGAACTTGAATGTTGACTCAATTTGCATGCTAAAAGTAGTATTTACATGACTACATGTAAAATGCACCCTGCTGTTTTTAAGTGCCTGTATATCCAGAAAACTGGCAAGCTAAGCCTGTGTCAAAACAGCTGTGATGGGATATATAGTAAATTCACATTCTATCTCTGGCTGAAAGAAAACAGTATTACTTATTGCTATTATTACAAAGGCTTACACATCAGTTCAAAAGTATCTGACTCTAAATGGCTTACACATCCATATTCCGCAACAAGACAAAAACAAATATAATATGTTCAATGTATCATCATCACCTCATATACAAAGAGCCAAAATCCAATTAAAACAGATATTTCTCCTGTGGGAAAGAGAGAAACTCACAACACACCAGCCTCTGTAGCCTTCTTAAAAAGCCATACATATTAGTTTTCTAAAATGCCAAGCGGGTTGGGGCTAATCAGATTTCAATGGGGGTGGGGGGAATAAACTGAGACAGCTCACCCCCACAGCCCTTGCAATGAGAGAATAATCTGTTCACAAGTCTTCCCTCCAAATCTTATTCAACAAGCATACACTACAGGGAGGTTGTGGTTTTCTAAACACTCAGCTGTTGAATCATGAAGAGTTTTAAAGTACTTTGAATTCCACTACCAGCCAACCCATGCAGCTCTGAAAGAAGAGGTATTACATGGACAATCAAGTGGCATCCATAACTGTTGCATTTTGGATTGCCTCTACTACCTAGATATCTTTAAGGGCATGTAAAGTGCATTGTAACAGCATTCCGTGTGCCTTTGGCCTTTAGTCATACCGGCCACATGACCATAGAGACATCTTCGGACAGCGCTGGCTCTTCGGCTTTGAAACGGAGATGAGCACCGCCCCCTAGAGTCGAGAACAACTAGCACATGTGCGAGGGGAACTTTTACCTTTACCTTTAAAGTGCATTGGACTACTGTAGTCGAAAAGTAGTCAAGGCACATTAATTATGAGGAGGACATTTTGATTCAGAAAAAGCCATAACTGGCTCACAAGATGAGAAGGTCCTCCTTAAATAAAGTTGCCTCTTGTTCTTCAAGTCAAACCAGGGAATCTAGGAGGAACTGCAGGTTATGAAACAGTTCCGCACAAGAGATGCTGATCCTATCCAGAACTAAAGATGGAATATTTATTTATTGAATTTATATTGCCACCTATTTACCCATGGCAAATATACAGATGGATTCTGAATCCAAAGTCATTCCAACTTTTGGGAACTAAGCCTGCTTTTCGCCATCCAGACATTAATAATCCAAGCCTTAGTTCAAGTCTTTAGCAAATGTTCTAATTGGTGGGGGGCCACAAAATATTTGACTGAGAATCTTATGTCACCTCCATAAGGTAGATCAGACTAAGAAATAGATTTTAAGTGTAGAGACTTAAAGCTATTTTTATTAGAACAGGTATAGTAACAGAATCTTGCAAATCTGAATGTGTTTCCCTTCCTCCCTCTTTTATCTTAGTGTAAATTTGTAAGGGGCAGGGGAGGAACTTTCTGAGTAATTTTCATAAATCACTTTCTTGGGTTCAAATTTTGTTTATTTGATTGATGCCTTGGCAATGAATCTTCCCTTTGTAACTCAAGGAATCTTCTGTACTCACTAAACCAGCATACCAACAATTCTTAACTTTCTGTTTATGGATGACTTCCTCCAGTGGCTTTATATAGATGTTAAAAAGATTGTTAACAGTGTCCAGTCCAGTAGCATTCCACAACAGAAAACCCTAGGCCTTGACTTCTTCCACCACCAATGTCTGGAATTGCCCCCTTAGGGAAAAAAAAAAAAAGATCTGAACCCTCAGACATACTGTAGAAGGACAGCAGAATCAATGGTACTGAAGGCCACTGAGAAATCAAGCAAAATTGTGAGGGTCGCACTTCCCCTATTCCAATCTTACCACAGCTCACTACCAAGGGAGATTAATGTGGTCGTGAAACCATACCCAAGCATGAAAGAGTCCAAAAAGCATCCAAACAATCTGTTTCATGCAGGCTCCTCTGCAACTGGAGCCCTATCTTCTCAACAATCTAAGCAGGTGTTTTGAGCTGTACTGCATTAAATTATTTATGAAAAATGTAGTAAATAGATAAAAAGAGCCAACTGGAGAAGAAAATCTAATTCATTTCCTCAGATCCTGGCTCCAGGTCATATCACACAAGATGTAATTCTGGTCACTTCTATTGTGTTTGTATAGCAGATTTTCAACTTCCAATTAATTTGAGTGATTTTATTTCCCAATTCTAACAGCAGTCCAAGAAATTTTCCTCTATCACATTCTTTGTGGTTTATTTGAACAGGACAGCTAGGTGGTAATTCATACAATAAGAATGCGAGACATACTACCATTTTGCCACTGTTACTGCCACAGTGTAGGCTTGAACCTATGTTCTTATCTTATTTGATCAGATTCACACTTTTTTTTTGGTCAGCATTGCTTTGCATCTCTCCAGCAGCCACTTTATCTGCTGAAGCTCCTCAGTAAACTCAACATTTCCCCTAGATCAATAGACAAGCAGAGGTCACTCAGGTACAATCCTGTCTAAGGCTGCGGTTGTCTCCACAGTAAATAACCAAGGCCTCTCCACAACTGTCTTCCAGGGCTTCAGTAAATTATTTAAGAGTCCTCTGGAAAGCAGATGGATCCATTAGACATCTGAGGCAGAATAAATGAATAGACCCATTCATCCTACAAAAGATTAGTAGTACTAATTAACTCCATTGCAATCAAAGAGTAGTTTGTCTATGACAAAGGACAGATGATAATATCCTCTATTCTCGATTCATATTGCATCTGCTCTGAGACACAAACTAAATCTAGCAGAAAGCCCAACTGCTTCCACTGCCTATGACTTATTAAGGTACACCACCACTTGGAGCAATCAGAACCAAATGGTTCATCTACTTAATCCTCTGCTCTCTCCAGGCCATTAACTCATTCTTCTTGTACTCCACAGTATCTTTGGTTACCTGACCCTGTCCAGTACTCCAAGCCAGGGCTTGACATCACACAACTCCCAAATGTGTCCCTTAACATCTCTGCTCCATCACAAATACACTTCTGTTTATGTTCATTACCTCCTACTGTTCCTTTTTGCAAAAAGTTACTGCTTTAAACCAGTTTGTTTAAAAAAAATGCAGTGAGCTTTTTAAAATACAGACAAAAGGTGACAGATATTAGAAGCTTTGAAAGCCATTTGGTTGCTGGCTAACATGATTATATCATCTTGTTCATAAAGAATGAAACTGGTTACTATAAATTCAATCCAAATATACAGCAATCAGAGAATCTTTAACAGAGCTTTACGAAATTCAGGGAAAGTGAGTTTTATTTCCCTTTTGTCTTACAATTCCCTCAAGATTCATTCCATTAACTCTGATTAATTTAAACATTCCTCTTCATATGCTTGTGAATGGTTACCATTGCCATGCATACTTACATTCAGTAAGAAAGTGATAATTATGAATGTCATATTTTTAGCAGTGTAAAATTCTTCTTTAATGGGACTACTGCAAGCACAGTCTAGAAGGTGAAAACTCTATGTCCCAAAGTATCATATACAATTATTTTTATGTTTTTGAGAATAATATATGAATATTGATATATTTTTATATTTTTGAGAATACTGAGAAAATGTGGTAAGCATACATGATACCAAAAGGGACAGTGAAGGCTAAAATATTGAATTGAATAATGACTATGAAATGTTGGTTATATTCCAAGACTTAATAAGTGGCTGAACGTTATTTCACTATAAAATATTTACAAATTCAGAAGTCAGGGAAAAAACATAAAGAAATCACAATAGCATAGCAATTTACACATTTTGCTTACAAGGGACAAATAAAAAGTTGTATCTATTTATGCAACTGGCCTAATTAACAATCTAATTATTTTAAAATCATTAAAGAAAATGGTGATAGACACATTATAAAGCACTTAACTGAATTTTAAAAATACATTTCAGCAAACAGAAAAATTCACACATACTTTACTATGCGGTACAAATTCTTCCATCATTTTCTTCAATGGATTCTCATAATCCACAATCATCTGACCAAGACGTGGGTATTCTCTATCACTGAAAGCAAAAGAAGAATTCAGTGTAAAAATACTTGTGGAAAGTGAATGAGGTCCCCACAGGCCCCCAGGGTACCAGATACCTTGCTCCATGTGTCATTTCATGAGCATAGTTGTACAATCCTATGATGGCTTTCCGTTCTTCAATCCGAGACAGCAATATCATTAATGTTGTGTAGGTTATGATTAAGTCTAGATAGTTCTTTGTTAAATCAAAGTTCACGGTCTGAAATTAAAATTCAAAGATAATTCTTTTTAAAAGGTTATGCGAAATGTTATCAATTCAATGATTAAACAATGCACACTTTTTACGGTAAATTACTCATACCACATTCAAGTTCTTACTCTTCATGCATTTTTCCATGCCCATTGACCCTGGTGTCTGTGACTGACACAGGCCCAACCATTTGGAGCTCTCAGATTTGGTCTGATTTATTAACTTGTCCCGGCCAAAATCTTCTACCCTGTTTTCCCCAAAATAAGACATCCCCTAAGACCAATCGGGCTTTTGAGCATATGGCAATAAGGCCAAGTGCTTATTTCAGGGTTCAAAAAATAAAATAAAATGTAAGACAGGGTCTTATTTTCGGGGGAAACACGGTATGTGAGCTCATCCAATAAAATAATTGTCAAATGTCTTGAAAATACATTTCTGGGTTCCGGATGTAAAAGTAGTTAATGACAAAATTTAAAGTTCTTTCAGTAGCTGATATCCTAATTCTCCATCCTCTTCCTGACAAATCAGTATGCTGTTGCATGGAACAATCAGAGAAGTAGAATTTATTTTTGTGGTAGTTTGGGGGAAATTTAAAAGAAAAACCTTTAAAGATAATTAACCCTATTAATTTATTATAGGTTTAACCTATTCAGCAAATGGCTTTGTTTTGCCAAAATTCATTAGGAAGCTCCACAGTTTACAGTTTGTCATCAATGATCACTGCCTGAATTTTTTCCTAGAGCTTGTATTACTTAATTTTAAAACATAAAAATTAAATACTGTGCGCATTTAAAGATCCCATATTGAACAGATATTCCTGATCCAGCATTATTTAACAGTAATTTAAGCAGATGAACCACAGTAATTTGATGTATGAACGCCACGTCCCGTTTTCAATCCTTTAAGACTGTAAGGTCCAGGTTGATATAACTGCAACAATACAACCCTGTTATTCCCTCATAATGTTTCTATCTTAATTGTTTCAAAGATTCATTTTTTTTAAACTTACAATATCAAAGAAGACTTGGCAAACATCAATAGTATTCAATAGTTCACAGACATGATCCTTTGAAATAAAAAGGAAGAGAAAGATATGATTGTTTATTAGACCACAGCATTTTACAGTAACAAATAATTTATGATCGGCTATATATAATTCTCAAAGTAACATCATAGGGAATGATTTAATCTATACTTAATGGAAACTTTTAGCTACAAGCCTCTCAAGAAAGTTAATCTATACTTAGACCTTTACCTTAAATTCCATAACATCAACAAAAGTGAAGTAATATAAAGCCAGATTCTTCAGAATTTCTGATTTCTCTTTCTGCAGCTGAGCTAGCTGTTGCTGTAAATTAAAGAAAAAATCTATCCTTAGACATATACACATACTTTTATGCATAAGCAATAGTTTAGTTTTGGGAAATCAAGAAATCATATGGCAAGAAGCAGGTGAATCAGGTTTTCCATTACTTCTTTTTACTGATGATTTTACCGTATAGCTCTAATATCAAGTTGTATTTTATAGGAATTTTACAAAAATCAATAAATAGCAGGATGCAGTCTTTTCTGCTATAAGCTCAGTGGAGTTCTCCCTCTGTGAATACAAACAACTACCATAGGGTTGGCTGTTAGGGAAACAAGAGGGTGAATGGAATAAACATTTTTTGCATGACATCTAAATCAACCAGATTACTTCAAGAAAATGTATATACTTTAACCATTGTGTGTGGCTTTTTGTTTTTAAGACCAAAGCATTACCTAAACCCAGAAAGGATGGTTCTTCCAAGGTAGCATGAATTGGAATTTGAAAAGGTTAATTATTGATATTTTTTTCTTTCTATCTACTTATGCACAGACCATGGTTAAAGAGCAAGCAAGTCAGGAAAGGAGATGGTACCATGCGTGTATCTGTTAATCGGTCAGACTGGTTAACATTCATGTAAATCACATCTTTGTTTCTTTTCTTGAAATCTCTCGCTGAACCAAAGTGTTAAGTATTGAGCACAAACTATGTGTGTATATAAGCAAGCCAGCCACCCATTCCAAATAACAAGTAGCTCTCTGTGATACACAGGTGTGTGTGCACACATTTCATGAGCAAAGATATGCACACACACAAAAAAGAGGACTCCACTGGGCTCTCCGCAATTTTTTCATGAGAGCTGACAATGATTCAAACCATATTCGACTATTATCTTTAATTAGTCCTGGTTACTAGGTAATTAGTACCATTAGTACAGAAACTGTGACATAGGCACAGAAGATCTAAATATGAAATTAAAAGTGTTATGTATTGGTTATACAGATAATTAGCCAAAGCAAAACAATTTATGAGCACAAATCAGCATGAGGAAAAGAAGGACAGATTTCTTGATGTGGGAAAGATTGGTGATAACAGAGTTTACAGGTTTACTACAGAAAAACAATACACTTTTAAAATTCAGAACTTACCAAAAAGAATATCCAGGCAAAGCCACGTTAAGCATGCAAAATAAAATGTAGATACAAACATAAAATACGGTAACGGTTCTTTAACCAGGCCAATATAACACAATATACATTGAAACACAAGCAACAAAAGAAACAAAGATGAAAAAGAAGCAAGAGGCTAGCATGTTAAGACATTGGTGAAGATATGGAAGAGCAAAATATGAAAACAAGAATATTCAGTGAACATAAGCTTTCACACAGTATTTTTCAGCAATATTACCTTTTGGGATGCTACAGACATTACACTCTGGATGCTATGATAAAGGCAGTGATTTCCTTAAAGCTTCATACAGAGTTTCATGAACAGTGTCATAGACTTGAAACTGTATGTATAATATGCTATGTTAATTGAGGATGGGAAGTAACAGTACTCTGAGAGAAATGATATGTTCTTTTTGAGAGATGGTCTTAAATCAGGTCAATAGCAATACAATTTTTCAATCCATTCACAAAAGTCAAATAGAATGTTATCATTTTCCATTTTTTCATAAACATTCAAGCAATTCTCTATTACTTTCTCCTAAAATACCTTAATTAAATGCAGATAAATTGCACCTGAAAATCATTAACAGGAATCATTTTTGGAAGCATAAATAAGAACTGACATTGACAATTGTTATTAGTAATAGATGAAATAAGACATGCTGAAGGGTTTACAAGGATAACAAATGCATATTAATGGAATTATTTTTAGTCAACCATGGAGAAATATTTATCCATTTATATCATTCAGAAGATAACCAGAAGAAACAAAAACAGGTAACTTTGGTTTTAAACAGACTACAA
Organism: Masticophis lateralis; assembly: GCA_030761175.1. NCBI lineage: Eukaryota > Metazoa > Chordata > Lepidosauria > Squamata > Colubridae > Masticophis > Masticophis lateralis. The sequence continues at coordinate 195,125,410 of JAUDYJ010000001.1, read as the reverse complement.
AAGAAATATAAAAGCCATATTTGGTTCCATTCTCAGGATATATCACTTGGATTGAGATAATCTAAAATGCAATTCCACAGATACTGAAGTAAAATTATTCACAGAGTACCATAGGTTTTGGCAAACTTTACAAACTTAAAGACTGCATTTTTTTAATGGCATAGTTGCAAGGCAAATGTGGTTTGCTTTTTAGCTTGTGCTTTGAACTATGACTGCTGTCAGTAAGTGATTTGGTCACAAAATGTGATATCATGTGACTGTACCAATTAGCAACAGCAATTCTGCCAGTCCTGGCAATTATCATAACTTCAGGATTCTGCAGGTCATTCAGCAGGAAAAAGCTGCAGTCCCACATAAAAGAGTGTAGAGCAGAGGTGTCAAACTCGCGTTGTCATGTTACGTATCATGACTTTTTCCCCCTTCGCTAAAACAGGGGTGGGCGTGGCCAGCGCATGATGCATTCGGTCCGTGGGCCACAAGTTTGACATCCCTGGTGTAGAGGATGTACGGGTGCCATGAGTGGGGAATGGGGAATGCCAGCAGGCCAGGAATCATGATCACCTGGCCACAGGGATTCTACGATGGCCACAACTTTGTGTAGCTATTGTAAGTCCCCCTTGTACAGTACCAGTATAATTTTGAATGGTTGCTCAACAAATGGTTGCAAGTTGAGGACTATATTATATTTCTACATAGCTTTTATCTACTTGGAGTATATCTGATGAGTCAATACGTTTTAAGCAGCTAATGTGAGATGATTAACTAAGCAAGAAAAATAGATAAAGTCATTGATTAAATAAAGCAAAGATATTATATTGTTCAACCTTATAATTTGGTTTGGAATAAGTAGATATTTTTCTGTTTTCTCCAGTATTAAAAATAATCCTATACTAAAATGGACTCAAATTTAAGATATTTATAACATCTTTTCTTAGCCAATGGATGACCATTGTTGTATGACTTAAGTGTTTCCACAGAAAGTACTGGAGATGATTCCAGCTAAAAATAATTTGGAAATACATCTTATATAAAAGATGTTTCTATCTTTTTAGAAAACTTAGTATAGTCCCATTAACATCAAATTATAAAATATCAATATATTTGATATTGATGGGACCTTGCCGATTATTTAGTCCAAATGCTTCAATCCACAATTTTTAATAAGAGTTAATAATATTTTCCATTAAAAAATGAAGAGAGTTGTGACTAATTTGTGCTAACTGATAATGCACACACAAAAAAAAACTGAACAGAAAAAGAATCAATAATGGAGAATATGTGTAGCTCAGGATTGAAAGGAGGGTTCTTGGTGATCTCTAAGGTTAGTTGTTTTATTGCAGATGCTTCGTTACCCAAACTGGGTAACGTCATCAGTTCTAGAAAAAGGATCAAATATGAAGGGAGTGGAGAAAGGGAAAAGTAGTCAGAAGAAAAATCAAATTAGAAAGTGGAGAAATCAGACCAGGGCGGGGGGGGGGGGGGAGAGAATTGCAGAATCTTTATTTATTTATTTATTTGTTTTTTAGTTTGTTTGTTTAAATTTGTATACCGCCCTTCTCCTTGCGGACTCTTGCTAACAGCCAGAAATAAAAAACAAATTTTACAAAAGTTAAAAGAATTTTAAGAACAATTAATATAAAATTTGGCCCATAAATTTAAAACAGTTCAATTAAAATTTAATATCAAACTCTAAAAATTTACCATGGGATCAGGCCAGTCCGGCTAACTGGAAAAAGTGAGTTTTTAAGACCGACGAAAAGTCCAGAGGTCGGAGATTGTTCGCAACTCTGGAGGAAGGTCGTTCCAGAGGGTGGGAGCTACCACAGAGAAGGCTCTCCCCCTGGGGGCCGCCAGCCGACATTGTCTGGCTGACAGCAGCCTAAGGAGACCCTCTCTGTGGGAGTGAACCGGCCGGTGGGAGGCAATTGGTGGCAGAAGGCAGTCCCGTAAGTACCCTGGTCCTAAGCCATGGAGCATTTTAAAGGTGATCACCAACACCTTGAAGCGCACCTGGAAGTCCACCTTTCATAAGGAGAAAGATTCCACAAAATTCCCCAATGTCTTCCCAGCTTGGAATGTTGCTAACCACTCAATTCAAGGGCCCTTTCCATTCTGGTCATGTAAAACAAGAGTAGAGTTGCTTTTGAGGGGTGGGTCTTTTAAAAGCCATGCTTTTCCTACTTTTTTCTCTGGTATTTCTTTTCTACTCAGCTTTCTTGTAATTTGTAATATGAATCTAGCTTTTTTGGGAGGAGTGATTTTGGTGTGTTTTTACATATGCAATAACAGTACCAGTCTGATCCTTCATTCTAGATCTTCAGGTTAGTACTCTAGAGGGTTAAACAAGAACCTTTTTCTTCTGCAAGTGAGTTAGAATAACTTGGCTGGAGCTTGTACAAAGATTAATTAAATGGAAATATAATGCTATTGCAAGCAGCTTTGCTATTCTGCAGCTTATTATTTTTTATTTACTTTGCATGATTGCATAATTTAGCTTCAACTGTAAGAAGTTTAGCAAATATTTTACATGTCATCAATGAATAATATGCAAAAGATCTATATTCCATTTCTAAAGACACATATTACATTAAATATGTTCATTTGTATTCTAGAATCTCTTAAGTAGATCTTTCCAAAGTGAAACTTGTTTTTGCTAAAGTCAATATATGTTTTCTAGGTAATGTTCAGGGATCTGCATTCTAAAAACCCACGCAGAGCCTGTGTGTGTGTGTGTGTGTGTGTGTGTGTGTGTGTGTGTGTGTGTGTCTGTTTTCTGAGGTTTTCGCGGGTGTTTGTATGTAGGTCTTTGGTTATTCAGGTTTTCTCCCACATAAAATTGGAAGTGTCTTGGCGACATTTCGACGAAGTCTCATTTGTCATCTTCAGGCTGGTTTTCTCGGCTTCGTGCAAATTGCTCCTAGAAGCACGAAGCCAAGAACACCAGCCTGAAGATGACGAATGAGACTTTGTCGAAACGTCGCCAAGACACTTGCAATTTTATGCGGGAGAAAACCTGAATAACCAAAGACCTTCTGGCAGCCAGCAGGCCCTATGCTGCCCATTGGGAGACTAATATATATATCTATTTCTGGCTCGTTAGCCATCATCAGTTAGCCACACCCACATCTCATGTATCCTCCTTGTAAAATGGGCAGCATAGGGCCTGCTGGCTGCCAGAAGACAAAAACTAGAAACTAGTGGATTGTGATTCCACTGAACTAGGGCTGCAGAAAAATCTTGGTTTACGTAGGAAAAACCTGGCTAAGAGAAATACACATAAATCCTACGAAAGAGCAAGAAAACAAATGTGTGTGTGTGTGATTTTATTTACATAAGATAGCTAATATATATTTAATAATTTTTCTTTTCCGACAGTTTAAATAGTATCTCTAGCTTCTGAGAAGTTTCAGGGACAGCAATCTGCTCCTAAAATATCACAATCAATACTTAATTATAATATATCAGGATAAAAACTTGGTAAAATGAAAATAAGGAGGAAAATGTTTAAGTAGATCATATTTTTAGGTTTTAAATGAATTATTATCTATTTCATTCAATGTGTTTAGGTTTCATAAGGATTTGACAAATTAATGCTTTTATTTCTGTTAATTTTATTTACATAATTAACGTTTAGATTCTACAATTAATAATTTCTAAAATAGCAAGATGTTCATTTTGCAGTTCACTGGTATAGTTGAATCTATCTAATGAGTAACAATTCAAGGAAAATAATGAAAGGGGTTTTTTTTGACAGTCCATCAATTAAATATTTATTGATTAACTTCTGCAACACTTCTCCAGTTCCTTTTTTATACCCCAAAGGAAGGTTACTATTTTCTGGGACCAATCCTTATGAAAGAAAAATGGTTAAGTCATGCAAGTAGAACATTCTTTCAATGTGATTTTATAGTCAGTCGTTACTGTAACTATTGCCAGCAGTCTTCTCAACTCTGAAGCTATGGGAATGGGTGGGTCAGTGATACACCCTATTTCCTTCCCACGTGAACAGTAATATTAGTAAAATATTTATTTCTCATTTCCCCACTTCTTTTAGTAAATCACCACATCTCCAACTCAGAACATCTTAAGCATGCCACAGTAAAACTGTCAACTTAGTCAAGCTTTATATTTGAAATGGGAGAGAGGAGACCAAAGATTGCTCTTAATTAGGAAGGGATATATAGTACAAATTAGCAACATGGAGAAAGAAAATTTACTTATCACCATGATTTTTGCCTTGATTATATAGCCCTAGAAAGAAATAGGGTCAGACTCTACAATGCTAGAGGATACATGAACATCTGAGGCTGCTTGTCTACTTCATGCATAACCTGTAAATCTGGTCTGTGCAATGGTTGGCCCATACAAAGTAATAATTACCACAAGCATGAAACTACTAGGAGTCAAAATTTAAACTGAGTACATATAACAGGAACTGTTACAAAGCTTCTAATTGAGATTAGAGAAAACTTGTTTTTGCATAATCATTTACTAATTTGTAGCCAGTATATGATGGGTTGTTTAACTGATCAAATGTCAATCAACCTGACATTTCATTTGGATGATTCTAAAGTAAGAAACTCAAGTTTATATTGTTGAATGATTACACCTTAATTTTCATGTTTCATAAGAATTGCGGGTAAAGTAACATACCAACAACAGAACATGTGAAATGCAATACATTGCTTACTCCTATGATAATTCACATGGCTTGAGTTATGCAAATGTATTTTTTAATATATTTGTGTAATATTTAAATAAATATTGTATTGTGGAGAAATATAAGTTGTCTTTAAAAACTTCAAACTTTGAAGTCTTTTATTTTTATTTTTATTATTTCTTCATAATCCAATTCACTAACTGAAATCATGACCATAAAGATCAAACTTGTATCTTTAATATTATAGCGTGTTTTCCAAAAATTCTATAGATGTAACATAGGATTTTTCCTAGGTAAATAAACCTACTGAATATTTATTTTTCATATTTACGATCTACCTTTTATCCAGGAGATACCCAATATTCCCTCCTCCAATTTGTCCTAATGACAACAATCTGGTGAGGCTGGGTAACCTGAGAGAAGAAAACAACCCCAAATCACCCTGTGAACTTTTGCAGTAATGGGTGGAATTGAACCCAAATCTCCTGTCAATATTATAATTGTTATACAGTACTACTGTAAGTATAATTATTGTACTACCTAATGACCTCATACAAGATGATATTTTAAAAAATCAGAATCTGAAACACGGTTACATTTAACATTAGACACTCTAATAATTTCAGATTCTTTTTATTACAGTTTCATGTATTCAGTTGCCTCCTTATTTATAAAATAGAATATAATACTGCTGAGCAAACTCTTCAAAAAAGATGCTATGTAATTTGTGGAAGACTGTCTCTTGAAAAAGCAGTGCTCCCCACCCCCGAAGTCTTGCATGGCTCCTCCACAGACATATGTTTCCCCCAGTGAAATAGTTATGCATCAAATGTATGGAAAAACAGCTGGGAACTACTTACTAAGCTGTCACATGACCCTGGCAAAGGAAATGGCTATTAAAACCACTTTAGCGCTCTGCTCTCAAAGGACTGGAGCAGAAAGCTACAGAAAGTACGCTCCAGTCAGCAAATATAAATGGGAGACAATCGTTTAGATATGGATCAGTCCCATTTAATAATCTAATAGATTGTGAACGGATGTAACTCAAGCAATAATTATGTTGCCTTAATTGCAGCATCCACCATGAAAAATATATCAACCACTCAGCATAGTCATGTTCCCTAATCAATCCTAGGCAATTCATTTAAACCTTGTGTAAATTATTATCTCGGTGAAATAAAATCTGTTTTTAAAGTGCATTTTAAGTTTACTCCTTAAATAACAAGAATGCTTAACTTAATGATTTTCTTCAGTTAAATGAAAGGTAAACAAATATATTTGAATAATTTTTACATTGTGAAAATCTCCTGGAAAGTATTTGCATCACGTGGAACCACAAATAGTACTCATCGCTTCTAAAGAAATCAATAATTGTTTTTCTTACTACAGAGTTAAAATGCTAGTAGTATATAAAAGGGAAAAAATACTTTCATTTCAGCTTTCAATATTTTTTCCATCGTTATTGTAATATGCTGACACTGTAAACTGCTGAGATGGCTGTAAAGCACTGTGAAGTGGTATATAAATCTAAATGCTATTAATCTCAAATCTTTCTCAAGTCTGTCACATACATTTTTAGCAATTTGTTGCCAAGCAAGATATTCCTGAGTTATTAAGTGAAACAATACATTTCTGATTATAATCATGGTAAATTAAAACTGTTCTATGATCAGAGTTGCAGAAAATATGTGTGAGGGAAAATTCACTAGTCAGAAATGGAATGTAGTTTCCCCCCAAATCATATCTACAAATCAGATTTCTCAGTGCTACTAGGAGAGTCAAGGGGCAAAAATAAATTCAGAAGATAAAATTTCTGGTCATCACCAACAAATTCATTTTGATTGTACTGTTGAAGAGGGATTATGCAAGTTGTTCGGTGCTCTGAAGCTCTGTTAAAAAAACTGGCTTTGGATCTTGCATTACTTCACATTCCAATTCTAGTTGTGTTCTTGAAAGTTGATATTTTGGAAGATGCTGTACAATTCCTCTTTCCATTTGCAGATTCCCAACACACCCTTGTACTCTGACAATTCCAAACCTCCATCTTGATCACATGTTACTATTCACTTACCCAAGCCCATGACTAAAACACCTTTAAGTTGTTACGTAGGCAATCCTCAACTTACAACCACAATTGAGTTGAAAAATTCTACTGCTAAACAAGGCAGTTGTTAAGTGAGTTACCTTTTTACATGTTTTTTTTTTGCCACAGTTTTTAAATGAATAACTGAAGTTGTTAAGTGAATTCTGTGATTGTTTAGCAAATGTGGCTTCCCCCAATGATTTTGCTTGCCAGAAGCTGGCTGGGAAGGGTACAAATGGTGATCACATAACCCTGGGACATGCAGGTTTCCAAGCATCCAAATTCTGATCATGTGACCATGAGGATGATGCAATAGTCATAATGGTGAAAACTGGTCATTAGTCGTTTCTTTTCAGTGCCACTGTAACTTTAACAGTCATTAAACAAATGGTTGTAAGTCAAGGATTACCTGTATACAAGTGGAATACAACATATCCCAATAGCAATAGCAACAGCACTTAAACTTATTATTTATTAGTTCAATTTATATGCCGCCCTCCTCCGAAGACTCAGGGTGGTTTACAATGCACTTATAGCAATAGCCCTCATTCTTTTGTATATACCTGCTTATTAGGACTTTTGGCCCCCCATAAGCGGTGTTTCTACAAAGTCAGTTTACTGCCTCCACAATCCAGGTCCTCAGTTTACCTATCTCGGAAGAATAGAAGGCTGAGTCAACCTTGAGCCTGGTAATATTTAAACTGCCAAATTGCAGGCAACCGGAAGGCAGCAGAAGTAGCTGCAGTACTGCACTCTAACTACTGCGCCACCGTGTAAAATCTATAATGCTTTATCATCCATTCTCTTAGTGACCAGATCAAGTGGCTTGTAATGGGTGTGATCAGAAATTTATTTTCAGATTTGATCACTACCCATAGTTGACTGCAATCATTTCTCTTCTAGCAAGAGCCCTCCCAATTAGCACTATGCCTCCTAGATTCTCTTCATTTATGTCTTGTCTCTTCTCTAATCTGAAAGAGCTATTGTGGCCCGCCAGCATAGCTGGTGGCAGACTCAGACACTGAGGAGGTAGGGAGGAGCATGGGTCAGTCCTGGAGTCTGGGGAAGGTTCTGATGAGTGCTCTGAGTCAGAGGCAAAGATGGGGCCAGGGCTGTGTGACAGTTGTTAGCTGCCTTCGGAGTCGGACATCAGTGGGGCAGAAGAGCTTGAGCCTGTTCCCAGTGCACATGCACAGAGCTGCCAGGAGAAGGGAATAGCTAAGGAATAAGGGTTGACTTGAGAGTAAAGCCACAGATGGACAGTGAATGGCCCCTCCCATAGGGAATAAAGAGGAGAGAAAGGGGAAGGGAGTTTGCAGGAGGCAATTAGTTCGCTTAATTGGTTTGTGGCTCTCAGAGACTTTTTTTTTATTTGATTTGATTTATATGCCGCCCTTCTCTGAAGACTCAGGGTGGCTTACAGTGTGTTAAGCAATAGCCTTCATACTTTTGTATATTATACAAAGTCAGCTTATTGCCCCCACAAACTGGGTCCTCAATTTACCTACCTTAGAAAGGATGGAAGGCTGAGTCAACCTTGAGCCTGGCGAGATTCGAACGTGAGTAACTGCAGACAGCTGGATGTTTAATTAGGGTGCTTTGTCTCCAGAGCTATCCAAAAACTTCTTGCCAAGTTTTGAAGATATTGGCCTGGCAGCTCTCCAAGCCAGATAAGGTCTGTGACTGTAAATTCTCCCTTGAAAGACTTTGCTGGTTGTGAATGAGAGGAATTCACAGTAACTTAATAAAAAGGGGTTTTTGCCAGGACAAGGAGTCTGCTTCACGCTCTGGGGAAGCCTAGGTCAGAACAAGAGCCTTCTCCAGGCTGCCTGAAAGTACAGAGGAGAAAAGCAGATCTCCACTACTTTATTTAGCAAAGAAGCAGCAAATCTGTACAATTCTGTTTTAATGCTACTCTGAAACAACAACATTTCTGCTATTTTATTTGGAGAGTGGGGATGTATTAAGTGCCAATTCACTGAAACAATATTCTGATATAATATTAGGAGTATGGTTTACATATAGTGTCTGTAATTTCCCTCATACACTATCTGGAAAATAAAATATGATATCTGAAAAATGCTTTTGTTCTGTTTATTTTCCAGTCTTCCTAGGTTAGTTTCACTCCTCTTGAAATAAAAGATTGGCTAAACAATTTTAGTCTCACAGTGTCAGTTTTTCCAGATTCAGAATCTCCTGTATATGCTTGCCCAATTGTGATAGTGTCTTGCTTTCCTGCTCTCTGGAGTTATCCCTGATCTGACGTTTATGCTTTATTTCAGTTTTTTTCTTAATCTTAAGGTAAAGTTAAAGGTTCCCCTCGCACATATGTGCTAGTCATTGTCGACTCTAGGGGCGGTGCTCACCTCTGTTTCAAAGCCGAAGAGCCAGCGCTGTCCAAAGACATCTCTGTAGTCATGTGGCCAGCATGACTAAATACTAAAGGTGTACGGAACACTGTTACCTTCCCATCAAAGGTGGTCCCTATTTTTCTACTCTATTCTTTAATCTTAAAGAGAGGTTCAAATGGTGTGTGGGAAGAGGGGCACACAAAACTGTTCAGAAAGTTTTAGTTAGGGACCATAAAACAGCTTCTCCCTGCTGACCACAGACTTGCTAAAAGGGGTTAGCAGCAAAGCCGGACTGAGAAATCAGGATCCCCACATTTGATAGGATCTCAGAACAGAGGCAACAGGGACACAATATGGCTTAGCGCTAACCGAAGGATCAGCAGATAGCATTTTATCTCAACAGCGAACCAAGCCTCATAGAAATACTGCATTATAATAACATTCCCTTTTTGTCATTATTTTTTCATTTGAATTCCAAAAAGGAACAGAAATTCCATATAATTTATACTTTATAACATTTTTGTGCATTTAAGATAGGAATACTAAACAACTGCTGTTTGTATACTTGGGAGGTTTTTTTAAAAAACAAAATTTAAAAGAAATCAGTTCTATTCCAGCCATAGCATTGAATTTAATTAACACACAATGTACCTGTGTGTTACAATGTACCAAAATAAGTGAACAGTTAAAAATTAGTTTAATCTCCTTCTAAAAATTACATAGAGCAAAAAAACCAAAACAAAATCCAAACCCAAACCCAAACCCAAACCCACGATAATTAGTTCCAAATTTTTTAAACTTCTTTGGTATAAGAACTTTACTTAATAGTGATTAAGTGATGATAGCACCCAACTGCTATTCTCAGTGCATTATATGCAGTGCAAATCCAGTTTTGGCTACTTTTGCTGACACTTGAGATTTTGTTCTTGTTGCAACATTTTTGTCTGATGCACAATATTAAGCAGGTAGAACCTGTCTAACACTACCCTAAAATTACTAAAATATAAAACAAAAATATATACACATATACCACCTACATAAAAGCTTAGTTCTGATATCCAACTTTTCCTCTTTTGTTACAAAAAGTAATCATATGATGAGGAAAATCCAAACTAAAACTGTGCCTTTCTCTCACTTGATCTGGAGATTTTCCATCTTAACTCTGGGGTGGGGTTGCATTCCTAAACTCAAGACCAGTGCCTAGCCTGGGGAACAGCTTGGACTCATTGCTCATGCTCAAATAGCAGTGAAGGCTAAGAAGACCTTTAGTTAGCTACGAATAATAAATAAACGGTGTGCGCTTGCACAGCCAGCGCATGGACCAGAGCGGCGATGGTGGCGGCTCTGGTCCATGCGCTGTCAGGGAAGGCAAGGGCCCGAAAGTTACCAGAGTCGCTCACTCTCCTTCTTGAATGAGCCACCACCATCACCACTCTGGTCCATGTGCCAGCTGCACAAGTGCACACCATTTATTTAATTCACTCATCAGCGGCACGTTGGATGTGCGCTTGCACAGCCAGCGCGTGGACCAGAGCGGTTCATTCAAGAAGGAGAGTGAGCGATTCCGGTAACTTTTGGGCGCTTGCCTTCCCTGACAGGAAGCCGGGGAGAAAGGCGAGCAGTAGGACACACTGCGTGGCGAAGAGCGAGCAGGCAGCGGCTCTGTGGCAAGCCCGGAGTCGGAGAATGGTGCATTTCCCAACTCCAGGGAATGGGGCGGAGCTGCGGGAGAAAGGTAAAGACATGCCACTTGGCGATGAAAGAGCAGGCAGCAGCTCCAGGGCAAGGCTGGTATCGGGGAATGGTGCATTCCCCAACCTGGTTGAGGCAGGCGGCGAACAGGCGGAGGCTCCAGGGCCCCAGGGAATGGCGCATCCCTGGGCCTTGGCTCCCGACCCAAAGTGAAGATAGAGTGGGTAGCGAGTGGGTGACAGAATAGAAATTTAAAAAGTTTTTCTACTGGGTTCTGTGGGTGTGGCTTGGTGGGAGGGGGTGTTGTGACTGAGTGGGCATGGCTGTGAGTAACATTGATTGGCCACGCCCACTCAATCACAGGACACACCCCCACCAAGCCTCTCCCACAGAACTGGTAGGGAAAAATTTTAGATTTCACCTCTGGACCAGACCACCAGTGGTTTGCAGTGGGACATAAAAAAAAAATCAGAGAAATGTTCTGAATGAGTTCTTGAAGGAAAGTGTATACCCTCAGACAAATTATGTCTGAGTTTGGGCTCTTCTAAATACCACTTTTCCATTGGGTAATTAATAATCCTTTCATGGGTAGATGATGCTTTTCACTGTGAAAGTATACCTACAGATCATGCCAAAGTCATTGCATCTGAAAGTTACAGACATTCCTGTGGCTTGCAAAACTACTTATTTGAAATGTTGACAATGTACAACATTTGAATCAGAGTTCATCATTCTTAAAGTAAATCTATAGAAATCAATGGGACATTAGCTTTACATAACTAATAAGCCTTACTGATTTCCAATGGGCCTTCTCTAAACAGAATTGTCTGGATGCAACTTATAGCAAATATAAAATATATCTTAAATAAAGCTTTAGATACATAAATATATTAAAATTGCCAAGTGGGACCATAAAAAGTAATATAATTACTGAACTTAATAACTGCATCAGAAATAGGAAATTTCAAGCAGTCGTGCAAACTGTTCCATGCAGAAATCATGCAAGCCTATTACCTGCCTCCCCTTTCCACCTCTGAGAAGAAAAACACATAGGTAAGACCACCTTCCTCCCAATTTTCCATTATAAAGAATTACAAAATTAACCAATGGAGAGCTTTCTATATTTCTATCAGCATTCAGTTAAGATTATAAATAATCTTTAAAGCAGTGTACGCTTATTTTATTGAACAGAATTTGATAATGTAGCAATAACACCACTGAATCAATTGAAATAAATATAAAGGTACAGAAGAGAACTGTAAAAGGCATCATTTGGGGGTATTTTATTCTATCCCGCTCAACAGATGGTGAAGCATGCATTTTCACAATACCAAAAGAACAGAAATACTTTTGTGCAATTACCCAAATTGAGAGCTGGGCTATTAGAAATATGGTACCATTGTGGGAGATGATTCTATTTTATTTATTATATTTCTAACCTACCTTTCAGCATCACCACAAACTGGTTTATAAAACTGTAAAACAATATAAAAACATAACACATATCCTACCCCTACCCCCTATTCAGTATCTTTGAAGATGCTCTGCTATCAAAACAAATGAAGAATTTTCAGTAAATCAATGGATTAATGAATGAAGTGGTGGAATTGCCAGAGATGGTGAAACTGACAGATTTGATGAAAGCAAAGATAGAATTATATGGGATTATGGAAATAATGTAGATAACTGTTAATCTTAGATCAAAAGTTTGATATATTTTACTTGCATCTGTATGGAAGAAGTTGGAAAGCCTTTTCTATTGTCCTTTATTTTTTTGGAACGTTCACTTTTTCTGCTCTGACCTTTTTGTTTTCAGATCTTTTTTCTGCTCATCTTTTAACTTAAAATCAATAAAGTTATATAAAAAAGAATTTTCAGAAAGTGCCGTGGCTCACTTTCTATCCTAGGTTATAATGGGATGACTAGTTTAATCAAGAGGCAGGATTCAATGTGAAACTTTTTTACAAATATATTTATTTCATTCAGTTTTCCTCTACAGTTAATTTAAAAGAGTGATGGTTGTGCAGCACTCAAAAAGTATCTGCTGATATACCCAGTTGCAATTCTTTCAAAATACTCTCTAATTCTCCACTGAGTTTGAAACATCTCAAATATACCCACAATAAACCCTAACACACTCAAAAGGTTCCACTGAAATTCTGTTCTCAAAAACTATTGCAACTGCTTAGTATGGTCATAACCTAAATTAGATAAGCTCCTAACCAATATAAAAGTCTTAGGACATAGTAATATTCATGCTTCTCCTATTATGTCTTTAACAAGGCTACAACTATTTAATGTCAGTTTTTCATCTAACATAGTCACTACAAAAAAGTCAACCTGTGTCATAACTAATATTATGGAAACATCAATAAATCCCTAGCAGTTGCATTAACAGAATTGATTAAAGAAGGAGACATTTAAGAAATTCAATTATTTATGGAATGTTTCATTACTTACATTATTGTTGCGTGTCTCTACAGCTGGAAATTTTCTGACTATGAATTTAACAGCTGATTCCAGATTTTTATCAACAAGATAAGAAGGTTTAGCTTTTGGGTCTCCACAAGCCTATGGAAGAAAATAAAAACAAGAAACTAAAGATATACTCTTTTCATCAAGCATTTATTATAAATAAACTGCAATCAAGAAATAGAAATATCTCTTTGGCTTCATAGTGAAGTGAAAAAAAAATGAATGAGGATTGTCACAGCTGGACAATGCAATGAGACACAGTACAGAAATGTTCTCCTATTGGAAAAAAAATGAGTGGACATTTCAAAGCTGTTAATGCAGGGCAGTAGTGAACTGAAAAAGCAATCTTAAAAGAAACTGATATTTTCCTTCTATCAGAGGGTGAAGTAGGTTTATCTTTAATCGCCACCCTGAATTAGTGAAGTTTAAACAACTGGCAAAAAAAATGGGTTTATTACATTTTTATGTCTCACCTGAATCAAAGAAACAAGCAGCTTAGAGTTAGTGTTGGTCTGTCTACAATTTGAACAATCAACACTAGTGTACATTTAAAGGTAAATGAAAGCAAAAGTCTTAACGAAGTAGACCTATTTAAACAGTGTTTATCAAGGTTACCTTTAGGCACAAATTTTGCACCTGCAGCCACATTCAGTATGTTCTGACCTACAAACACACCACAAGCCCCACAGAACTATTTCGATCATAGTAACCAAACCCTAAATTGGGCTGGGGATCCAGTCGTACTACTCTGAAATGTACTGAATATCACTATGGTGGGTGGTAGGAACAGTTCTCAATTTGATTAGTACTGATAACCTGCTTCCAACCTAAAGAATTATATGTTAATTTGGGTAACCTTAATTTATCTAACCTTCTAATCTCCTCAAATTTGTTAACATAGTAATGTTTCAATGGTTTCTTATGGGATTTTGTGATGATCCAGCTGGCCATCACTTTGCATAATGCAGTTATTATCCTTAACAGCTAAAGGTAAACATTTTCTTAAAAGTACAGGGTTCTAGTTTAAAATGAAGTCAATCTGGGAGAAGTGGTACGTAGTAAAATTATGCCCAAAGTACAATTAGCAAATTCAAATTAACTACTCTGAAGAAAATTGTGTAGTAATTCTAAATTGGCTCCAATAGCTTTTCTTCAACATAAAATTCTCATGTAATCTGTCTCATGCAAATTGTAACATGCTGCACATTTCTATACAATATAGTGAAAAGCCAGGATGGCAAGTTATTATTATTTACAGTTGTGAATAATAGAGAGAGAAAAATCATGGAAATATGAGGCTGATCTGAAAGCGGGCAGAGGGAAGGTGAAAAAGCTTTGCAAACCTTCCATACTTGTCCTTGCTGGGGAAGCATTGTAACGAAACAACAACAAAAAAGAGAAGATTACACATAAACAAAAGTGTTTTTTTAAAATTCCCATAAACATCACGTTCAGGAATGCATACTAAAACTATTAACAGAGTTAAAGCAAAATATTGCTGCTCACAGTCAACATTTTAACCATCTCCATTTACATATAGGTTATTTAAAAGATGTAAATCAGAATTTTCAATACAAACATGTCTCATGTCACACCCAAAGTACCATTCTGAGGGACAAGGAAAGGGAATTAATAAATTGATAGTACAAGAAACTTTCGGGAAGAACTCTTAGTGAAAATCTTACATACCTGTAATAGAAATAAAGAGCCAAGAATGTGGGGGTGGGGTGGGGAAATCCCAGTCATTATAGCAGATTTATAATCTTTATTGAATATAATTTGCCATAGGAGCTTCATGAAGATATTTAATATCAGGTAAATTTTTCTCTAAACAGCTAGTCGATATGCCTGTTTCATATACAGAAGTAAAATGCTACTTGTTTTAAAATCAACTACATACAGTTCTCGGTTTGCAACCATAATCAAGTCCAAAATTTATATTACTAAGCAAGACTGTGTCCCATTTTACGATCTTTTGCCCTAAGTGGTTAAACGAATCATTGTAGTTAAATAAACCATCCAGCTGCTAAGCAAATCTGGCTTCTCCCATTGATTCTGCTTGTTGGAAGCCGGCTGGGAAGGTTACAAATGGTGATCACATGACCCCGTATAGCGCAACTCTCATAAATAATGCCAATTACCAAGCATCCAAATTTTGATTATGTGACCAAGGGGATGATGTAACTGTCATGTGAAGATCGGTCATAAGTCACTTTTTTCAGTGCCATTGTAACTTTAACAGTCGATAAATAAATAGTTGTAAGTGGAAGACTACCTATAATCTTATATCAAAGTACTTTTTTAAAAAATTGAAAACAACTTTTTAATTTAACACAATTTTCAAAATTTTCTGGATGGGAATTTCGGTGGGAACAACATAGCCGAAGGGGACCAAAAGAAGACCGCTCTAATTCCTAAACAGTCACTGATAGAGGACCCTAAAAAATTCTACTCTCTCTCTCTAGACAACAATGTCTGTCATATTCATGCATAAATGAAGTGCCTTCATTCAGACATGAAAAATCTGCTAAATTATAAGAGTAACATATTCTATCTTGCAAATTACTTTTGATCTATTTCACATAATTTAAATAATACATTCCAGAGAAAAAATGAGTAATCTTATTGCAGATCACTAAATTTTTTAGTCTCTCCTATTTTAGTATTTTAAATATTCAAACCAACGAAATTAAGTTAATGTAAAGTTTATTTGAGAAATATCAAAAATGCCAAAATTATGCCAAAATATGCATAATTATAATAAGCAATATGTATAATGAACTGATTTTAATCAAATATTCCTAGATTCTAAAACTAACCTGAACTAAGGAAGACAGGATGAAAACTAACAAACTAAAAGCTGTTAAAATGTATGATTTTGCAGGTTTTGTTCATACTATAAGGATGTTTTGTAATTATTTCTGTTTAAATTGGATCAATCTATGATTTTGGATTGATCTCTTTCTTTTATTGATAAGGTTATTCTTGGATTGAATTTCAGCTTCGGGAGCACTGAGAAGTTTAGAATTTAAATCCAAAATATGTACCTGAGGGTAATACCTGTTATGACTGACCAAATTTTTAGAAAAAGTGTACAACTTCGGCTGATTAATTCATGAAGATTCAAAAACTTGCAGTTTTGAAGTCCACTGTGGCATTTCTGGTTAACATAATCAAGACATAACCCAGTTGGGGATTTTGGATTTCAAAATCAATTTGGATTTTTAAAAAACATTTCTAATTACAAGGTTAAATCACGGGGGGGGGGGGGGGGGGAAGGTTCTGAAATAATTCAGCTACGCTCCAGAAAATCATATCTCTAGCTACAATACCTCTGTTGAAACTGCTGACTTCCTTCCAACCACAGTGTGCAAACCACTTCTGAAATTCAGGACTGTTTCAGAATATATTTGTGATAAGACATGTGGTTCTGCTGTGGTTTAAAAAAAAAATCAGAACCAAGAAGCTTGACTTATTCAGCTCTCAGTCACATCTTAAGCATTCCTTCATAGGTTAACAGACAAAAAATATTTGTAGAAAAATCTTATACAGTAGAACCTCCAGTCAGGACCATAATTCGTTCCATAACTTTGATCGCAACCCAATTTTGTTGTGACCTGAACCTATTTTCCCCATTGGATTGTATGGAAATACGATCAATCCATTCCAGACCCCTACAAAATGTAGTTCATTCATATTCCTACATAGGCTCTTTCTTAGATGCCTGAAACAGAGTCTGAGTCACGGAAGTCTATGTTTTGTAGTTCTCTCGGGTGTTCTTGTCAATTTTACTTCAAATTTCACTTTGCAGCATGCCGTGCGAAGAAATATTTTCCAAATAAATGTATAATAGGGACAAATCAGAAGAACTCGAAAGAAGAGCCTCAGATAGCTCAGCCGGCTGAATAGTCTGTTATTAACATCAAGCTGTCTGCAATTACACCAATTCGAGGCTCAAGGTTGACTCAGGCTTCTATCCTTTCTAAGGTAGGTAAATTGAGGACCCAGTTTGTGGGGGCAATAAGCTGACTTTGTATAAAAAATATACAAAAGTATGAAGGCTTTTGCTTAACGCCTTGTAAGCCGCCCTGAGTCTCCAGAGAAGGGTGGCATATAAATCTAATTTTTTTAAAAAAGAGGAGGAAATGTTGCTTTGGCAGCCGCGAACAGACTTAGAGAGGCATGGGGCTGTATGACGGCCAAGAGGGTGGCTGTTTCCGCAGCATGATGGAGCCGAGGGGGGTCCGGGAGCCGGAGAGTGCTGCGATCGGCTCTTTCCTCTGGTCTGCAGTTGAGAAGACCAGCCGAGGCGGGGGCATTAATGGCATTCTGGTTGGGGCTGGGACAGCAGTGGTGGCGTAAAGGGTGAGGTGGCCCAGCAGCAACAAGCACTGGCTGGGGAAAGCGAGGGAGAAGTGGCTTTTCAAGTAGTGTGAACCTTAGGTGGTGCGTTTGGAAGAAAGGTTGGGCATCTTGGGGGATGGGCAGTGAGAGGAATTGAAGGCATCATGGCCAAGTGAAGGTGAGGCAGAATCCATTGCCAAGCCAAAAGGTTCTCACTTGATTAGAAGCCATGGTTAATTGCAAAATAAATGTCGCGGCCACACGTGGGTGCCTACAAAAAAAATGGTACGGAAGGGAAAATCAGCTGCGGCCATGCTTGATCACCACCCAAGTATGTGTTCGTGACCAGATTCAAAAATTTTGTGAAATTTTTGGTCAGAAGCCAATTTGGCCATGGTCAGAAGTGTTTGTGACCAGAGGTTCTACTGTAGTTTAGAAAACAAGAGCCATAAAACAACTAAGGGTCTCTTGTTATTCCATTAAAACATTGTTTATATATCATGCAAAGAAGCATTTTAATTAACTCAGGAAATAGCATTTTAAAACTATCTTTATTACAAAGGAAAAATTGCCTTTTCTAATAAAGTCTGAATTGTTACTGTTCTGAAGCCAGTGTGTTTCATTCTGTAGGGTTAACAATTCTTTAGTGCACACAATCTGGCAAGAATGCTGGAACATGAAAACCACAGGAGTGCCTCTTAATAAAGATTTCACCCTATCTGCATCCCAGGCATAGACTGGTACAAACAGCCCTTTTGCAAATATAACTTTTAAAGCTTCAGATACTGTTTTGAATCTAAAAGGCAACTGAGCTTAACATATTTCAGAGGAAACTGCAACATCAGTCCATAGCTATTATTCATCAACTTTTCCTAAACCTTTACTGAATTCAGCTGAAGGAAGCCTTAATGACAGCAGTAATACTAAAATTCCAGTATTTTAGTAGCTACTACACAAGTTACTATAGGCTTTCAGCAAGTGTTTAAATCAGGACATAGTTTTGCATGTTGATCAAGTTTATACATTTATTTCTACATTTATTTTATTCCACCTTTAACATTTTAATAAATAACTCAAGGTGGGGAACATACCTAATATTCATTCCTCCTAATAAGCCTTCCTCCTCCTGTTTTGTCCTCAAGAATTCTGAATTGAGTTGAACTGAGTGTGTGTGACTGGACCAACATCAGGCTTTCATGCCTAAGGCAGGACTAAAATTCAAGGTCTCCCAGTTTTTATCCTGGGGCCTTAATCACTAGACCAATTACACGTTGCGCTAAGCTATAATATGCTTTATTTGGTTTTATCTTTTAGCATGTTGCTATGAACTCAGGTATTATGGTTCACAAATTATGGATTCTTACTGAATATATGCAAAATGACCGTTCATTAAATCATGGGTTAGTATAATCCATTATGGGATTATATTTTAGAGTGAAAACCTAAAGTGTCTAAAGCAGGCCCAACTAAAGTCTCTGAGAAATCTATTAACCTAAAGTATCTACTAACTTTTAGCTTCCTGTAACAAAGCTTTTCAGAAATGAACAAATTTATATTAAAAAGTGGCTTAAAGAAAAGGTTCCTTCCAGGTAGAAGCAACATATATGTATCCAAGATTAATACTACATTGAGAGGTGAACATGGAGAATGATAATTATATACCTATATCTATATCACATTATTTAATGTATACATACATACTCAGATTCTACTTGGGTTCTAAAAATGTACTATGTACTGCTAACATATTTTAATTCATTTATAGACAGTGCACTAGACTACATAATATCAGTTGCAAAATAAGTCCCACTAGTAATTCTATTTTTCCCATTTGATTATTGTAAGTATTAAAGACCCAGCATCAATTATCAAAATAGCTGAAATAAAGTTCTTAAAATTATGGATTACATGAGACAAAAAGTTAATCTCATTTAAACTATATATAATCCTAAAACAGACTTTTAAAACATTATCTCTAACATAGTATGACCTGGCTCACCCACAATACTAACCCATAATAGTGGGTTCACACAACATACAAAAAACAAACACATGTATAATTTATTATTATGCATGTTATTTAAAACCTAAACCATATGAATCTACAGAATCATACTTCGCCTGCTATATACTAGTTGGAATATTATTCAGAAGCAGGAAATTCAATACCAATTAACAAATCAGGAAATCCTGACTGCACTGGTTCAGATGTTCTTGAGAACTTTAGCTTCATGCAAGTTAAAATTATTCTTAAGATATCAGAGATGAGAATGTAAAGCATTTATGACATCTATAGTTTCATAAATGATGACTTATGAGGCCTGAGATAATCAAAATGCAACCATAGCACTGCTCATCTTTCAGATAAAATTAATGCAAAAACAGGAACAACTTTCCTCTTCTACCAAATAAGAAAGCACATAGTACTGAATTACTAAAGTTCTTTCAATAATTAACTCCAATAATTTATTCAAATATTCTAAACCAGAATTGGAGGATCCTGATCTTAATCACCAACATTTACTGCCCCTTCCCACTCTTAGCTGTTGTTTCAAGACACTAGTCAACTTTTATACAACATTTCTATGTCTTTGTGCTATCTTTTCTTTTTCCCAAATGAAGGGCAAGTAAACCTATTTTTGCCTGGTTCCTGAGTGCTAAGAAAGAGATGCTCACCAAAGCCATGTATCTATCTATCTATCTATCTATCTATCTATCTATCTATCTATCTATCTATCTATCTATCTATCTATCATCTATCTATCTATCATCTATCTTAGTTCTATACCACCTTTCTCCCGCAGGACTCAAGGCAGTGTACTGTCAAGAAAAATAAGGATACACAAATATCATAAAATTGCCAATTAAAATTATAACATAGTTTGGCCCAATTAAATAAAAACCCAAAATTAGATAATTAGATAACAGTTGTGACTGCCATTTCAGGAAATATAGAAACTGGCCCTATCCATTGTCATCACTTGGTCTCGGAAGACAATTTGGAGGAACAATCTGACTCTTGGTCATATCCTGTTTCCTACCATTGACGAAAATTTTCTAGATATTTATTTCATTTTTTAACTAAAAATATTGTTCTGCTTTTAACAGAGTGCTAATATTTATTTATTATTCAAATTAATAGAAAAGAAAGGTTGCTTCTTCAACTCTTATATTGCCCAAGAAAATAGGCAAGCATAGAGTGGGCACTAAATAAAAAATCTAAGGATTTCAGCTGCTTTTGAGTTAACTTAGTGACTTGTATCAAAAAAAGAGAAGAGGAGGAGGGAGAAAAAGGATGCTTATGTTAACTATGGAAATACTATTCTAGCCATTTTCCAAATTTTATCAGAGAATTACACTTTATAGCAAAAATTAATTTGGTTTCAAAATGTTTAACTTCATTGGGGATCAACCAAATGTTACAATTGATAGCCTTAACTTCTGCTTTTCTGTTTAAAACAGGCAATTCATCTAACCACAATACCACATATTGCTTGACAAACTTTTGTAATCCTACAAAACAAAAATCAGCTTGAATATCATTAGAAGCAAGAATTGTGGTTTTACTTTCCTCTTCTAGTCTAGTAGAAAGTCTAAACAAGTCTCTTGTTTTATACCAAAACTCAGATCTATGACTTTTACTCTCCTAAAAAGCCAGAAGCCCAGAACAAATTCTGGCTTTTAGATTTTGGCTTTATCAGAAAAATAAATAGGGATCACAGGGATTCCAGTTTGGAAGCATCATTAATCAATACATAGATCGTTTCCTGGTTTTGTTACTTCTCTCACTGATTATAACAACAAAGTAAAAATAAATTAGATAGGACACACTTGAACACTTGCTTATTCCTGATAAATGGAAGAAGACTGTCAAAGCAAAAGATGATATATGAAAAAAAGATCTCTGGAAAACTACAAGGCTCCTTTCATATGCAGATATTTTCCTGAATAAAGGATTTGCAACAGAATGAAAAATAGCAGTCTGCACTATTTAGAATCTCATCCATTCTGCTCTACCAGATCACATCAGCCCAAACCAATGAGAAACAAGGGCTTTAATCAGTAGTTCTACAGTTACCATAGTGATGAGTACTGTATAAAATCTAGATACAAAATTGCAATTAGCATTTCTGCAAAGGAAAATTGGCAGAAGGTGAATTGTACCAAGCCCAGCTGTTTATAATGCCTATTTTTTTTATTCAACAGCTGGTAAACACAATTGTCTCAACTAAAGTATGGTTGGCTAGTTTGAGGCTATTGAGTAATGGGAACCCCAATACTGTAATTTACAATTCAGTGTGTTATGCAAATCCAGAAAACTGGATTAAGTACCCAATGGTTCTGTTAATTTGGATGCAAATATCCTAATGGAGAACTGGGTTTTATAATTTTGGTTGAACTGCTTGACGTTATTAGGTAACTGCAGAGAGGAGCAAAAGATAATGTCATGATATCATTATGTACTACCATCAGATGTCATTCTGTGATTGTTTATATAATTATTTCATTTGAATATCGTGCATATTTTTGCATTACTATGGTTTGTAACAGGTGTCTATCTGAAGTTATTAATCAAAGGTAATTGAGGTGGAATTGAAAGATATTCACTCAAGTTTTAAAGTTCTTGGGAATGATGTAACTACATAGGATGCTATTCCTTTATTACAGGAAAAAAGCAGACTGTCAAACTTTCACTTTCAGTTCAAGCAGTATTTAAGAGCTATATTAGTAATCCACGTATCAGTTGACTTGAGACCTAGATACGCATGGGTTGCCTATTACTAAAAATGGTGGACAGTGTTCTCCTTCCTCTAGTTGCTGAACTGCTGAAGCCACACAATGCTTTCAGGAGCCGCTGAAGCTGCACATTTTTTATATACAGCCTGTTTTTAGCAGTTCGAGAAAGCATTACATGGCTTTAGCATTTTGTTGGCTCAAGGAATGACAATGCCACCCGCCATTTTTAGTAATAGATCATCCATTTGTAAGTACAAGTTCTGACATACATACAAATCTGATAGTATGAATAGAATATCTTCTTAACCCAGGGACTGCCTCTATGTATATTTTATGAACTTGGAGATGCTGTAATATTTCACCAAATCACTATTTTGACAACTACAGAACTTTTAAATATTTGATAAATTTATGATTACTAATCCTTCTCAGAATTTTTTTTGGGGGGGGGGATGGGGGTGGTAAGAAACCAGTAGTTTTTTTAAAAGGCCTTTTTGAGGCAACATTTTTAGAAGCTATTCTTTCTTATGGTATATGATCTATGAAGTTACTGTAACAAGTACAAATTGGCAGTATTTCCTACCTAATGAAGACTCATTAGCACATTTTTATGATACCTTCCTAAAATGAAACACATATTCTTTTGATTTGTCTTATATAGAAAGTCATTCATAAATAGAATCTCTTATGGTCAATGGATAAATTTTAACAAAGAAAAAGTGCTTGATCCATTGTATTTAATATAACTTGACTGTTTTATTTACAATGGCTATGGTTAACAATATAGCGAGGCATCATTCTTTACAGTGCTTTCCTAGAAATATATTCTTTGAAATGTAGAGCTGTACTCCTGATATCTGACTGGTATTATGATCCAGCAATGTTAACACCCATTTTAAATGATAATATAGGTAGCCCTTGACTTACAACCATTCATTTAGTGATCATTGTTAGTTACGATGGCACTGAAAAAGTGACTTATGACTGTTTTTCATACCATTGTGGCATCTCCACAGTCAAGTGAACAAAATTCACTTGGTAACTGGCATGCATTTATGGTGGTTGCAAAGTTCTGGGGTTATGTGATCACCTCTTGCAACCTTCTGACAAGCAAAGTCAAGGGGGAGATTGACTTAACTACCATTAACAACCATAAACACAATTGCAGTGAGTCCGTAAGGAGAAGGGCGGTATATAAATCTAATCTAAATCTAATAAATAAATTTACTTAACAACTGTCTTGTTTAGCAGTGGAAATTTTGATCTCAATTGTGGTCGTAAGTGGAGGACTACCTATAGTATTAAGATAATCAGAAATTAGCCAATATCCTGCCAGAACATATTTTAGCTTTTTTTCCAACCCCACTTTTAAAGACTAGAAGTCTTTTAACTAAGCTACCAGATAATTAAAGGACACTGTTAATACAAATATTTACAGAAATAACATAATGAAATATTTATAAAGTTGTTACGTGGAGGGAGGGGGGGAATCCACCTAACAACCACAATGCTAAATATTTTATTAAAAGCAAAAGGTTTTATATCAGTGTTATATCACATAGCGATTATTATAGCTAAGATGACCCAGTACTTTTACATATTTATTTTAGTATCTTTTCACATAATGATGATCTAATATCATCATTCAAATCAGAGCAAAAACCACTTGATTATTTTCCAATTACGTTTCAATACTCTTAGCAGGAAACTCTCAGAACACACCATCAGAGCGAACAGAATTACATATTGAATTTTGTAGCATGTTAATGCTGCAAGTTGGTAGTCAAATATCAGCAAATCAATATTTGAAGCACGGTCTGTCAAGAATCTCACTTCTCTTTCTTTATGATCAGCCCACCTAGCAATCAAGGGGAGCCGTTAGTAAATCCTAACATAAAAATGTTTACTAAGCAGCAAATCTACCATCTTTCCAAGGAGCATTTTACGTCAAACAATAACGACACGGGGCAACCAGCAATTAACGCAATACTTTTTATTACAATTTGGGCAACAAGAGTACGAGACCGAGGAGAAAAGTGCGGGTATTACATATCCAGTTTTGAGATCACCCTTCATACAGAAACGTAGGTGTACACGCAAACATACATGCATACAAACACACACGGAATACTAGTCACTGCATCGGGTTTCGGAAAACGGTGGCGAAAACATTCCCTCTCTCCAACATGATCTTTTACTCTCTACTTCCATGGGGCAAATGGGATAAATCCAGAAGATGCATCCGGCCCAATCCTGGTTTTACACCCCTCCCTTTCTCTTCCTCTCCACTCACTCTTTGCGTAAAGGAAATGGGAATTTAATAAGAATAAGAATAAATTAAAAAAAAAAAAACCGGGTCTGTTTCCTTTTGCATTCCGGGCCTCCGCCCCGGGAGCAAATCAGTGCCCACACCTTGCAGGCCTTGCTGAGTAAGAAGCAGCCATGGGGTTGGGAAGAAAGGCCCGGTGGGTTGATGTAGCGGGGGGGAGCGGGAAAAGAGAGAGAGAGAGAGAGAGACTTCGCCCACGGTGCTACGGCCGCCTCTTTTCCTCCCGCCCCCCCCTCTCCAAAAGCAGCCGGGAAATGCTCCTTGCGCGCGGCCTACGGCTCGCACCTTTCCCAAAGCCAGGCCGGAAATTCCCACAGCTGGCGGAATAAGCCAGTGTGGAGCGGAGCCCCAAGGCCCGCTTGTCCCCGCACGGCTTCGCCCGCCCTTCCTCCCTCCCCGCAGACGGGCCCGCGCACCTTCTTAATGTTGTAGAGGCGAGTCAGCATGCCGACGCCGCGGTCGTTGAGGATGGTCAGCTTTTCGGCCAGCTTTTGCTGGCTGGGCTGCAGCACCGAGCGCGACATCCTGGGAGAAGAGAGGCGAGGCGGCCGAGGCTGCGGCTGCTTGCGGGGAAAGCGGCTCGGCGCTGCCCTGATGGATTCCCCCCTCCCCACTCCTCCTGCCTCCGCCAACCCCCGCCCGTCAAGCAGCCCGGGCCGCGCTCACAGCGCCTCCATCTCCCCCGCTCGGTCCGGCCGCCTCCGCCACCCGCGCCGGGTTTTTTCCCCCCCTTCCACCGGCGCTCCTCCCAATCTGGGTCTTCGCTAGGCGTGGTGGCGGCGGCGACAGCACTAGCAACAGCAGCGGAGGCTCTCTCGCCCGGCCGCTGCCCACAGAGGCCGGGCTCCTCCGCCCCACGTGATGCGCCTCTCTGCTGCCCCTCCAGGGTGGGAACCCGACAGAGGAGTTTCCATTTCGTTGGCGCGCGAGAAGAGGAATAATAATAAGAATAATAATAACAACAACAATAATGCGGTCCCTGGAGACAGCAGAATAGAAGAACAAGAACTGGTGAAATCACAAAATGCCAAGACCTGCAAAGAGAAGTAGAACGACCGTGGGGGAAAAGAAAGCGAAGACGGTACCAGGAGTAATAAGCACCTGGGGTGCAATTCCAGAACATCTGGAGCACCGTATGAATACCGTCGTCGGCACTGACAAAATCACCATCGCTCAATTTCAAAAGGCAGCTTTACTGGGAACAGTTGACATCCTACAACGCTTTTATCCCAGTTCTTTCTCTTTTACCTTTACCAACTATTAAAATCTGCCTAGCCCTGGTCTTTGGGAAGGATTTGATAGGTGGATAAAAAATGCCAATCCAATATAAACGTCTGGCTGGCTATGTGATGAACCATAATAATAATAATAATAATTGCTACCATTATTGACTGCAAAAATCTGGAGGATTAAGGGATAGCAGCAATTTTAACTCAAGATGGGTTGGGATTTTTTGCAGCCCCGATTTGGTTGCCGAGGTAGTAATAGTAGCAAATCTAAGTCCTTCAGCAGCCCATTCAGAAGTTAGGAAGCACAGCTCCACTTTTTAGATAAATTCTCTCCTCTCCTCTAATTTAGTTTGCTCACCCTCTTTTTCAATCTCCTTCCACTGTTGGGGGTTTTCCAGCAGTATTGATTGACTGCAATTTCTGTAATCCCCATAAGGCAGGGGACCATTGATGGCTGAATTATGATAATATTCTCAATGCAGTTGGAAAGATGCCCCTCTTGGCAGGAAACTTGGTTCTTAATGCAAAACCACACCAAGGATGTAATATTTATGAAGGCAAACCTTCATATGCATGTATATGCATTTATG
Organism: Masticophis lateralis; assembly: GCA_030761175.1. Taxonomy (NCBI): domain Eukaryota; kingdom Metazoa; phylum Chordata; class Lepidosauria; order Squamata; family Colubridae; genus Masticophis; species Masticophis lateralis. The sequence continues at coordinate 195,098,920 of JAUDYJ010000001.1, read as the reverse complement.
TATCCCATACATCTATATATGTTGGATCCAATTATTAGCGGCACTAACTATTTGGGAAATTAATGCCTTTTTTTGAATAAAAGTAGAATAATGATTAAGTTGGGCTGTTGTAGAAGAAACCCAGGTTCAAATCATTGGGATGTGGCATTGACATTGGGATGTGGTTGACTGTGAATTAATCATCCAAAGCTATCTGAATAAAATGAGACATCCCCTGCCATTCCAGATTGACATCCTAGAGACTGAGGTGAAAATTCCATAACGAATGCAAGGAAATAGCTCACTTCACCTATATCTACTCCATGTCTGTGTTATGTAGTCTTTAAATTGGACTGTGCACTTGGGTTTCTTTGTTGTTTCGATGAACAAAGATGCGTAGGCAGGAACGATGGTTCATGGGAAGGCCCCTTTGGTGGGAGGGCGCCTTGGTGGGAAGGCACACTGATTCCATCCAGAAGGCTCCCTTTTATTGTCATTTTACAACTGCATGGCAAAACATTTACGTGTTCTTATTGGCTAAAGAAAGTTCATGAATTCCACATGGACTCCTCATGTACCCCTCATATTTCCTGTAACAAACAATGCTTACATGAGGGTTCTCATGTCTTGCATATTTAAGATAAGGTTTCTGCCAGACATCCTGCTTTACTGTCTTGATGAGATTAAGGCCATGTGTTGATATTGTTTACTCAGCGACGGTTTGCCGACCTCTGAGATATTATCTCCACATCTCTTGGAATAACATCTAGATCCATGATGGCGAACCTATGGTATGCATGCTGGAAGTGGCACATAGAGCTATCTCTCTGGGCACGCAAGCCACAGCCCATTGCTCTTCTGGGTTCCAGCGCACTTGCCAACTGGTCTTCACATGTGCGGGAGTGCTGGAAACTGTGCATGCGCTTGCTGGGCAGTTGATCTAGGTTTTGGTGCGTGCATGTGCACCAGTTACCTGGTCTTTGCGCGCATGTGCACGGGGCAGCTGCTCTTCCGGTTTCTGGCATGCTCGTGCATGCACATGCGCACGCTCCCATTTCAGCATTTGGTGCCGAAAAGGTTCACCAACGCTCATCTAGATTAAAGGAATCCAAAATAATATTCATAGCTGCCCATATAAATTAAGTTAAATAAAATTTGAGTATGGCTCATAAACGCTCAGCTGTGGCACAAACATATCCTCATAACTGTTTTTATGCAATCTCCATGATATTGCCTTTACCTTATCCCCAATCCACAGCTGAGAGCTTAAAGCATCCTTAGCTGTTCCAGGTGACCCAGGAGTTTTCTCTCTCATTCTGCTCTGGACAGGATTTAGCATGCTTGTCAATCATTTGTTTGAGGATATGGTCAGGAGCTGGGATTTATCCCATTTCTGAATGTTGCTTCATGTTGCTGCAATTACAGCCTCTTTTGGAAAGAAATACATGTAGTGGGATTAAACTTGAAAGGACATGTTTATTAAGGTTTCTTCCTTATCTTGTCAAGGGAAGGTGGCCAGTATTAAGCTCCCAATCCAGGCAATTCAGCTGCTCATATTTTCCAAATAAGATAAAGAACAATTAATGAAATATTCCTTCCATTGTCTTATTCCTTGGTAGCCATGGAGAATGAGCTTGCTTATATGTGCATACTCTCCAGATACTCCTAATCCTACTGTAGGAAGTTAGCACCCACCCCTTTCCTGTAAGAATGAAATATTTTGGGAAATATTAAAAAGGCAGAATATTATGTTTCCCTGTATGAGAAATGGAGAAACATTTTTTTAAAGACAAAGCAGCTCCCACCTTCCTGCCCTCACCCTTTTGTTAATGGGCCAGAGGCAGAAACTCAGTCTTTGTCAATGGACTTTCTTCTGCAACACAATAAGAGCCCCAGATAGCTCAACAGGCTAATAGCCTGTAATTAAGATTCAGCTGTCTGCAATTATTGCAAGGTTCGAGGCTCAAGGTTGACTCAGCCTTCCATCCTTTCTAAGATAGGTACATTGAGGACCCAGTTTGTGGGGGCAAGAAGCTGACTTTGTATAAAAAATATACAAAAATATGAAGGCTATTGCTTAACGCATTGTAAGCCGCCCTGAGTCTCCGGAGAAGGGCGTCATATGAATCTAATAAAAAAAAAAATAGCAACAGAAACTAACACAATGGGACCCATCTAGACAGAAACTCACCACATGGCACTTGGGAAGATTACATCAGCCAGCAAGGCTAGCTAAGACCCCCTGGAAGTCTGACAACCAATCAGGATACTCTTTCTGGGCCCCAGAAAGTTCAAAGCCAGAGAGAGCATAAAACCTGGTGACTCACTGTATCTGCCCTTTTTCTATTCAGGAACTCAAGTCATGTGATCCTGTCCACCATTAAACCATCTTTCCAAGCAGTCTCCATGTTTCCAGTGTCTTTTTCCCCACTTGGAGCAGAACCCAGAAGGATATTTCTTCCTACACTAACTGGTGCTTCTTATGAAAAAAACCACTGACCCAGTGATTTCCTAACATCAAATAAATGGAAGACTGGGCTTACAAATTCAAAAATAAAAATAACTATCCACAATAGCTATGTCAAGATTTTACATGTTGCAGATAGGATTAAAAATTCTTGCTTTGCCCTTTATGGCCCATTTCATACTCGTCTCCCGCAACAAGCAAGTTTATTTTAACCTGTCCAATACTTCTGGTTGTAGTTGACCTGAGACATCTAAATTAAGGTAAACTAAAGATAAAATCCTTCAAGTCAAGCTCAGTTTCTACTGATTTCAACAATGCATCATTTTGTTGGCAGTAATGCAGGAATGATTTGCCGTTGTTTTAAGAGATTTTTTTTTAAAATTTTCCAATCCTGCCAATATTCCTGATAATACATAGTGATCTAATTACTAACTAGGTCATGCTTAGCTTTCACACCCGTACAACAAAAAACAATGGGTATAAAATATGGTTTCATTGCTTCAACTTAATCACATTTCATCACAAAATCCAAGTTCAAATACTACCGTAATTGACCTTCTTTAAGCCATTTCTAATACTGGGTTTCAATTCATTCTACTTAGTTTACTAGAGTTTGGGTAGATTTCACTGATCTTGTTGAATAAAATCTAAGATTGCTTTCCTTATAAATTGCAATACAATAATATAATCCCTTTTTGGTGTAAGGTTTTCCTATTCACTCAGCTGTTTATACTCAACAAAGTTTTTAGTCAACTTTGAAGCATTGCCAAAATATTTATCATTTTATAATTAAATCAGAAATACTCTACCACTTGCATTCTTTCAGAAAATCTCTGGGTGAGAATTTCAAGCACCTACATGTCTTTAAGGTATTCTTATTTGTTAATAACAAACTCCCAGTGTCTATCCTGTTTGTACAAGTACCAATTGTGCAACAGCTTCTCTGGGCTTCTGAATTCTCTTACAGATGTAGATTTTCTCATAAACTACATTCCTCTTGGCGATGACGTGGATATCAGACTTGGCCAGAACAGTCTTACAATTTTGTTTACATTCCTGTTTAGTAAAGATAAAGGATTTATAAATATTGTTGGCACTTTTTCCTATGAAATAAATGAATAGACTTTCACTTCACCCCTCCTATAAATGAGTTTTTTGGCTACGGATAGTAAACATTCCTCCCACTTCCCTCCCCCCCCACCCTTCCAAATTCAAGACACATTGTACATTATTGAAATATTTTGTAGGGAATGATGTTGGCTAGAAATTTGTATACAGGTAATCCTCCACTTACCATCATAATCGAGCCCAAAATTGATGTTGCTAAGTGAGAAATTTGTTACGTGAGTTTGCCTCATTTTATGACCTTTCTAGCAAAAATAATAAAACTTTATAAAGTCAAACACTAGGGAACAGATACCCCCTCCATGTAGCTCCAACAGGTTCAAGTACCAGTACCTGATGAAGGAATCAGATCAGGACCTTGTAAAGCCTGTCAGGATTGGGGACAACCATTTTTTTCAATGGGAGGAGGAAAGCTACCTATTCCACTGGGAAAGTATTATGTGAGAAAAGGCATGATTTCTGGGTCTGAGGCAGTGGTACTCTTTAACTGATGGAACCTATAGCATGCCAGCCTATTGGTTCTTAAAGCTCTCTCAAATGGTCTCACAGCTATCTAGGTCTTATGGCATTAAGGGCTTTTTAGGTGACTATGAGCATCTTGAATTCTACCAGAAGCCTAGTGGTAATCTGTGAAGTTCCTGAAGTAGTGTTATTACATGGATGTACCAAGGTGCACCCAAAACTACAGTATTCACATTGCTATGTTTTGGACGGCTGTAGTTTCCAAGGTATTACATTATTATGTAGATGTAGTTGTTATGACTTTGAAATTAAAAACTGATCTAAGGCTACAGGAAGGAAGAGAGAATATCAGGTTCTCTTATTGAAAAATATGAACTGTGATTAAATCTGGTATAAATTCAGAATATAAATTTCTGCTGCAATGAGAGATTAGACAAGAAGTCCTCAAATTACCAATTCTTGAAGATTCCTCTTCTAGAATCAGGTGGAGGGGTGGAGGTATCATATCCAGCAAGCGTGAACCCTGATAAAATAAAAGAACTCTCAAATTCCTCTCTGAGAAGATATCTGGATCTAAAATATCCTGCTGCTTGGAGTAGTATCTTGGTAGTTATAACTACCAGCATGTATTTTCTAGGAAGATCCTCACCTGGCATCTTCCCTCTAATTGCAGGGGAAAGAAATAGGATCCCATATGCTGTTGACATAGCTGGCAAATAAACTTTTAAAAATGATGTAAAGGAAATCAATTCTATGGAACAATCTCCTTTCTCTGTACTGTTGAACCAATATTATGATTATATGACTAGCAGAATCAAATGTTTTTAAAAGGAAAAGATAGAATATAAAAATCCCTTTTACTCTATGTAATCAGATGCCAAATATTCGAAGGATTTTTTAAAAAACATATAACATGTGCCAAAGGAATTTAAAATATAAAGCAGGTCATCACAATCTGTGACTTAAAGTATCTTTTTCTCCTGTAGAAACAAAAAATAGAAAATAAAATAAAAGTTGATGCTGGCTTGCTTTTTATCTAGATGTAACCTAAGTTCCAAATTGCATAAAATGTAATCGCGAAGCTTCTACAGTGAAAATAAATATAAGGATCGGGGGGGGGGGGGGAACCAATTAGGCTAAAACGTACAGAATCAAAAAAAAAACTAATGCTATGTAATATTTTTAGCTAATTTTTATTTTACCCATCCTTTCAAAGACAATTGTTTTCCTGACAAAATTTCCCCCTCTCTCAGACATGAATTTCCCCTCCAGATCCCTGGAGATTCTGGTTGGTTAATTCTGAAACTGCTGATGGATGGAAGAAAATACCATTTCGTTCCTCAGCCTGTTCCCAAGTGCAATGTTTAAAAGTCCAGTACATTTCTCTCTCTAGGAGGAGAGGGGCTGAGGGAATCTCCTGAGCATCTGTGCTAGAAAGAGCATGAATTCCATTGAAGTTGTACATTCAGTACCTGTAAATGTCCACTCTGGACTGGCAAGAAAGGCTAGTGAGTGCTGTGAAAGTAGACAATCTGGTTTCGTGCTGAGAGAGAGTGGGACCAGCCCAAAGTCACCAGCTGACTTTCATGCCTAACACAGAACTAGAACTCACATCCTCCTGGTTTCTAAAGCCAGCACCTTAACCACTACACCAAACTGGCTCTAGGTTTGTATGTTTGTATGGGAATATCTCTGAATATTTAAGCAGAAGGCCCAACAACTCTCTCTCCAGCCACAGTTTTTGCAGTGCATGGAAATCCAAAAGCATTTTAAAGAGGTCATTGTATTGTATTTATGATATATAAGTACTTTAGTCAGCCTTAATAATAATTGCACCTTATTGTGTCATTGGGATCACTGGAATTTGGAATCAACTGAGTTGTAGCAATGGCTTGCTCATACCATGTTTTCCCAAAAATAAGACCCTGTTTTATATTTTTTTGAACCCAGAAATAAGCGTTTGGCCTTATTTTCCAGGAAGTCTTATTATTTTGGGGTGCGTGGAGCAAGATGGGGCTCCTCTTGCCATCTTACCTGATTTCCAGCTCTGTGTTTAAATATTTTCAGGGAGGGCTTATTCTGGGGGGAGGTTTATTTTAGCGCATGCGCTCAAAAGCCCAATTGGGCTTATTATCAGGGGATGTCTTATTTTCAGGGAAACAGGGTATTGCTGAGGCAATCTAGATTGAAGGCTGCCTCAGCGACTAATTTTAGAGAACATATGTTTACCCATTCTGGTTGACCAAATATAAATGTGAGATAAAAATGTAATGGTAAAAATTGTAGGATAGACTTGTTTAATTTCTACCATTATATTTTTATCACCCATTTATATTTGGTCAGCTCAAGATGACATGAAGGGCCAGTTTGGTGTAGTGGTTAAGAAGCTGGCTTACAAACCAGGAGACGGTGAGTTCTAGTTCTACCTAAGGCAATGAAAGTTGGCTGGGTGACTTTGGGCCAGTCACTCTCTTTCAGCTCAACCCTCCTAACTGGGCGGTTGTTACGGGTAAAATAGGAGGAGAAAAGAGTATTTGACACATCTGCTGCCTTGAGTTCCTAATAAAGTAATAAAGGCAGGATAAAAATCTGAATAAATAATTAAAATAAAAATGATGGGGGTAACTGTTCTGGAATGAGGAATGAGGTCTATGGAGAAGTGAGCCATAGTTGATCCCCATCTCCGTTGGGCCATATTCATATTAAAGCTGTTTGTGCATTCAACAATACAAATGCTGTGCTGCACGTACTATTTTTTCCTAACTGTAGTATGTTTTCTCTGACCCCCAGACAAGTATGTTTCACACTTGTCATTTTCTTTTTATGTCTCTACTAGTCAGACCTAAGGAAGCCCTACTTCTATGAACATATTACCCAGGTTAGATAAGCCTGATTCAATATATAGCCATTTCACATGTTTCACTCCTAAAATCTGATGTATTTTGACTTTTGGTTGTAATAAGATGAGGAGGGTGTTGCTGAACTTGACTCCTGGTGATTAAATAGCTATATTTTTTCTTGGTATGATGCAGAAGCAGTTTGCCCATTGCCACTTTTCCAGTCCAATCTAATCTTGCATTTGCTGGTGGTCTCTTCTCCAAAGAAAGCTTTCACTTATTCATCCCTCCCTCTTAAAAGTGGGAGAAGCACTTGGAGCAAAACAAGGGACAACTAGGAGAGAAAAAAAGGAAGGCAAGGGAATATCTGTAAACATTTGAGCACGGGCCCAACATCTCTCTCTCTCCAGCCACAGTCTTTATTCTATGTGCTATACACTGAAACCCAAGAGCATTTTTAAGAGGCCATGCATTGTATTATATTGCTTTTGCTGGATTTTTTTGGTGACATCTGTCTCCCCTTATTTTCCCTATATATTCCTTTGTCCAGTAATCTTTCAGATAGTCCTTGACTTATGACCACAATTGAGCCCAAAATTTATGTTGCTAAGCAAAACATTTGTTAAGGGAATTTTGTCCCATTTTACAACTCTCTTGTCACAGTTGTTAAGTGAATGACTGCAGCTGTTAAATTAGCAACATAGTTGTTATGTGAATCTGGCTTCCCCATTGACTTTGCTTGTAAGAAGATCACAAAAGGTGATCACATGATCCCCTGGATATTGCAACCCTCATAAATATGAACCGGTTGCCAAACATCTGAATTTTGATTAAGTAACCATGGGGATTCTGCAACGGTTATAAATGTGAAAAATGATCATAACTCACTTTTTTCCATGCAATTGTAATTTTGAACAGTCACTAAATGAACTGTTGTAAATTGGGGATTACCTGTATACATTTTGCAAACTTTGATTTTGTTTAGGAGTTTCTCATAAAATGAGAAGCATGCTAGATACATGGGCATATAGCTATCCTTGAATTGGCACAAGGCTTTTTAAAACTTCTGTAATTTGATATTACAGAAATTACAGAAATCCAAAGCATCTTCTTTTCCGTTTTCCTAGCTTTGGGCAGAAGGTTGAAGTCCCGCCTGCAAAGTCTAAGAACACCTTGGCTGGGAAGACTGGGTAGACTCCAGGAAGGCTCGTGTGGTGGAGAATAAGGTGGGAACACTGCCAGGATGTGCTTACGTCTCCTCCTTACTTCCTCCTTTTCTTCTCTACCTCCCAGAAAAGCAATGGAACAAACTGGGTAGACGAGTCTAGCAATAAGGTACAAACAGTGGAAATTCAGGATCAGACAGTACCAAAATAACTTCTGAAGGAGAGGAGAAATTAAAGCACAAACCACATTATTGAAGCAGCTGGAGGATGAACAATTATTTCCTATCTTGTATGGAAATGTCTGGGTTTGGCTTTTTTATTCAAAGCTCCCCGGGAAAATCTTAATTGTGGAAATATTTTAAAAACACACACACACACTATAAATAGTAGTCACAGACCCCCCAACCCCCCAACCCCAAAAAAGCAGTATGGATCATTTACTGAAAAGTTTGGAGACTTAACAAGTCTTAAGTTAAAAGTTTCATTTACCTTAATACAGATAGTTCTTGATTTATGACCATGATTGGGAACAGAATCTGTGGCTAAGTGAGGCAGCTGTTAAGTGAGCTGCACCCAATTTTCCGACCTTTTTTGCCACGTTTGTTAACTGAATCATGTGGTTGTTAAGCAAATCCGGCTTTCCTAATTGACTTTGCTTGTTGGGAGACGGGTTGGTGAAGGTCGCAAATAGCAATCCCACGACTTTCAGATGCTGCAACCATCATAATTACATGCCAATTGTCAATTTGGATCACGTGACCATGGGAATGCTTTGTCCATGGGACACCAGTTGTGTCACTTTTTTCAGTATCATTGTAACTTTGAATAGCCACTAAACAAATGGTTGTAAGTTGTGGACTACCAGTAAGGGCTGCATTCACCCAAATATAAATGATCTGGCATGGCGTACTGAGCAAGAAATAATGGGCTCCTAATGAATTTACATGACAGAGAAGAGTGAGATAGAGATGAATGTTAGTTATAGTCACCCTCTCTGTTTCTCACTTCTTTATGCATGTGTACATGTGCATCCGAGGTGAGCTTTACATAATTTAACAAATGGTTCACCCAGAATCGACAATGTGAGCACCCCTGCTCGCTTCGCTCACGCACACGCACCTTGCACACATAAGTGCTGCATCAAAAACACAGCGATTGTATAGGACAGTATAGCTTCGCTCACACGCACACCTTAAGCACATGCGCGCTGTGTCAAAAACATGGCGATTGTATAAGACAGGATAGCACCAAGGCGGGTGTGCGGGCCCAGCTGCTGGCCATAACCAGTCCAAACCGGCTGAATCACACCCCTGATGTGCATGTATGTATGCACCCACCTCTTCTCATATACTCACCCAGTCAATCCAATCCAATCCAATCCAATCCAATCCAATCCAATCCAATCCAATCCAATCCAATCCAATCCAATCCAATCCAATCCAATCCCAACCCAACCCAACCTAACCCAACCCAACCCAACCCAACCCATCTCTTCTTGGCCCTTCTCTCCTTCCCGTTTTATTTTCCAGGTAAATTAAGATTTGAGATTTATCTCTTTATCTCTCCTACTCATGCTAAGCTCTCATCTGCTTCTCCTCCACATCCAGGTCAACCCTCACTAAATCACTGAGTACTGTGCTTCCAGTTGTCACGATTGTTTCAAGGAAAAAAAAAACCCGTGAGAGAGATGGGAAAGAAGCAGGTGTACTTGTGAGCTAATATTTCTATAGCAGTTCTTGGTACTGTGCTCCATAGTTTTACTTTGGAGCTCTTCTATGCACCTCTCTACTGGCATTTTTCTTGATGTTCTTGTGGTAGCAGCAGAAGCTGATAAGCAGACACTGTAAAGAGGAAAAGAGTTTGTTTCGTGACTGATGTACATATGAACTAGGAGATCAAAGGAGTGTGCCAAATACAGCCTCACCCTGAAAGCTGCTAAGCTGCTTTAGCAGCTGTTCCCCATGCAGGGCTAGAAATCCATATGTGCACCTGCCTGTTGATCTCTTTTCTATTTTCCTAGCAACTGTGGCTGCCATGGCAGAAACAAGAATGTTGGAGTTGGGGAGGGAGACAATAAAAGGGTCGGAGTGTGTTGAATTTTCTTGAGGAATAAAGTCTATACTGTAAAAGGATGCATGCCACCTCAGAAAAGCTCTAATTCTGGAAAAGGACAGCATTGGGCATGCAGGTCTTGTCTTGTTTTTGTCTGGTTTAAATATTTGAATGTTAACTCTTCTCTAAAATGAGTGCTGTCACTGAAAAGTTTTTAATGATGAACTGGAATGAACTTTTGTTGAAAGAAGCAAAAATGGATGTGTCTCAGGGTGCATTTCTGCCCACTTTGTTGAATAGAAGTGAGAGTTAGGTATGTCAGAAGAAATATAAATACCATATTTTTTGGAGTATAAGACGCACTGGCGTATAAGACACACCTTAGTTTTTGGGGAGGAAAATAAGAAAAAAGCTGATTGGCAGGTAGATCAGCCTCCCAGAATACCCCCAATCAGCTGTTCCCAGAGGTGAATTTTAGCAACAGGTTCCTTGTTGTGAGCTCTGTGCCTTGCTTTTTTTTTTTTTTTTTGCTTTTTTTTCTGCCTCTGAAATTTCTGAAACTCTGTTTCAGAAAAAACTTCTTTCCCTCCCTCTGAAAGCCTCCAAAACAGAGCTTCAGAAAAAAAGCCTCTGAAGCTCTGTTTGGGGGCTTTTTTTCTGAAGCTCTGTTTGAGGGTTTTTTTCTGAAGCTTCGTTTCTGATGCTTTTTTCAGCCCCTGAAACCTCCCTTTGAGAAGCTGGGTGGGGCTACACTCAGAGTATAAGACACACCCAGATTTTCATTCTCTTTTTGGGGGGCGGAAAGGTGCCTCTTATACTCCAAAAAATACGGTAATTTGAGTGCAGTGAGAAGGAGGCACTTAAGAAAAAGGTGTGCTAAACCGGATCCAATAGTAGATAAAATAGGTAATTCAGGGTTGAATGCTTGGTGTTCTTCAGCTTGATTGTTTTCCTGCAACCAGTTATTGGATCCTTGCATGAATGTACATTGAATACAAAAGACAATGACCAGTAATGAAGTAAGCTGAGGTGGCTTCTTTGGTCTTTTGGAGAAAATGAATGAAGATTGAATGACAAAAGAAATGCACAAAGGAAGATGAAGATTAAGAAGGTCATGACTGGATTGAGTTGCTAAAATTTTCAGAAGGGACAGAGGAGAAGGTTCAAGAACACATTTTAAATACCTCTGGTTTATATTTCAGGCAATTCTCACATTGCAAAAAACACATTACTACTACTAAATAGGGTAAGGAAATCTGTATGATTGTAGCAAAATTTTGTACAATCACTATGACAGAAGCTTTTGGATCTAATAATTTTCTCAGATGAATTTAGTTCAGGTATTAATAGGCTTTTATTGGAAAGATGTTCTCTCTCTCACTTTTGTATGTATGTATGTCTTCTGTTTGTTTGGTCTATGACTGAGCATTTTAATAAACTAAGTGAAAGAACAAAAGTAAATGAAATAGTGTGCAGATGTGATAAAAGGAAGGATGGAAAGAAATGTATGGAGTTAATTACTGGTGTTTGTGTAAACTAATTTTTTCTGTTTCCTTTTCTTTTTATTATTTCATGCTTTCAATTTCTTTTGGTAATTACTTTTAACTCCCTTTCTGGGTTTACAATCATGTTGTTTACTCTTACTGAGCACAGTGCAATGGGTTTGTTTCTATTATAGAGGTATGCTTCCTAAGAGAAAGCAATGATAAACATCCTGTCTATAAATCCCTTTTTGCCAAAGTAACATCAGATTAAAAGGAGGAAAAGTGATGTAAAATGTATTACTTGGCCACATTCACAAAATATTTTTTTTCCAATTATTCCTAAGGCCACCAAAATGAGGGATTAAGAAAAAAAATGTATATGTACAGAGACAGGTTCATATAAATTGGCCTCACCTATAAAACCTGTGAACCTTAGAGTATCTTGAGTAGAAGGGCACAAAGGAGAATTAAAAAAAATTTTTTTCATGATCCAGTCATGACTGAGTTAGCAGAAGAGTGTATCTGCATGACACTGTCTACCTCCTTTGCACTTCCCTATTTTACTTCTATTTTAAGTCACTGCAGGTAATGAATGACTTAGGCCTGTGAAGTAGTCCAGAGAAGAAGTACACCCAGGGGTGCTAGCTCTATCTTTATTTTACAATTGGCATTAACAGTCTTGTAAGACCGAAAGTATTTCTTCCCTCCTTTCCTTTTGGCTTCTGGAAAACTAGGGAGACATTTCCCATGCCATCTCCCTTCTGTGGACTGAGACATCTTTTACATGCCGGTAGTCCAGTTTGTGGCTCTCCCTCCTGTCTCCCAAGGTCATTCTCACATACTATTGCAACTAACAACTCATCCATACTACTACTTTCCTTCTCTGCCAGGTCTGAAACTGCTTTGTCCCCACAGCCTGCCCCTAACAAACATTCAGAAATGGACATTCAATGCTGCTGTCCATACAGCCTCCTCCACATTACACTGTAATGGCAGCAACGGGCAGCTTTCCATGGCAAATTTCCCTGAAATGTGAGCATCACCAACCACAGGGAAAGTCAACCTCAGTTGCCAAAAAAAAAAAAAAAAAAAAAAAAAAGTGTCAGAATGTGACTTGTGTGCTCGGGGCACTCCATCCAATTAATGTTTTTCCTGGTTTTCTCCTAAAGATTGTTGCCTGATCAGCCACCAGATGGCAACAAAAAGTTTGTCTTTCCGGATTGCACTTTTAGCTTGTGCATGGATTTGGGTAATCAATATGTGAATGTTTTTATTTTTATTTTTATTTTTATTTATTTCATCAAGCATGTATTAGATAACAGATAATAGTATAAACATGATTATGAATACATGAAATGGATATGTTCCTGAAGCCGGAGTTCAAGAAAGGGATTTTAATGTATGTGAGGGACAAGTTTAGCTGTAGGACGCTCTCAGATATACTCACAAAATTTCTCCAAAGTTATTATTGACTTATTAACCTATCAACCATTAAAAAGTTGATGTAAAAAGTTCTGAGTTTGTCTCTCTTGGATGCTATTTAGTAGTTTTCCACATTTGGGTAGCAAGTGCAGGTGCTGCATATCATTTAAGAGATGGAAAATTGTTTTTTGTTAAATCACAGAGTGTGTGTGTGTGTGTGTGTGTGTGTGTGTGTGTGTAAATATAGCAGGTAATCCTAGATTTATGACAGCAATTGGGACTGAAATTTCCATTGCAAAGTGATATGGTTGTAAAGGTCGACCATGTCACTTAATGATGGCAATCTCTGCAGTTTTGATTGCTGTCATTAACCAAATCCCTAAAGTCAATGGGGAAGCTGGCAGGATTGCAAATCCCAGACCCAAAGGCAGATAATTGGCTGCTGCTAGGTGGGAAAGGAAGCAAGGGGATGGGCAAGGGTCAGGCAGGGTGTGCAGGGATGTTTAGCAGTGTGCAGGCTGCAAACACAAAGGGGCTGGGGGAGAGTGTGTGGGCAGGAGAGACTTACCTCTGTAACTTGCGATCTTCCCTCATTGACTTTCTGGGGAAGCTTACAGAGAAGGTTGCAAAAGGCAGTCATGTGATTGTAGGGCACTGCAACCAGTTGTAAGTGTAAAATGATTGTCAAGTGCCTAGTTCATGTGATATGGGAGTGCTGGGATAGGCAGAACTCAAGAGAATGGTCATAACTACAATTCATTCACTACTCTTGTAATTCCAAACAGTCATAGGTCAAGGACTGCCTTTAAATACAAAAGCTACTTTGGTGTGGCGGTTAAGGCCTTGGCTTAGTAACTGGGAAAACATGTATTTTAGTCTTCATTAAGCTTGCTCCAGCCTTTCCTTAAGCCAACTATAGCCTTCGGAACTCTCTCCCAGTCCTAGGAAAGAGGCAAAGGTATAAACCATGTCCCCAAAATATTGCCAGTAAAACTGCAAGAATTTCTCCTAGTCACCATGACTCAAGATTGATTTGAAAGCACTCTGCCTTATGTCCACCAGAGATGGAAATAAGCTTTGAAAAGCTTTTCAAAACAACATTCAGGAGAGAGGAACTGAAGTCAGGGCTTCCCTGAGTGTAGTGACTACCAGTACTAGGAAAGGATTTCTGTAGCTGCAGAAGCAGTGGTGGGTTACTCCCGGTTCGGCCTGGTTTGGCCGAACCAGTAGCGGTGATGATATGACGTCACTGATCTGGTTCTCTTTGTTCAGGAGCTGCCCCCCACCCCCCTGCCCCCCCGCCCCCCCGCCCCCCTATGTTATTCTTACCTTTTATTTGGCCCCACTTCCAATCTATTGCTGGCTCCCGAGTCCCAGCTGATCGGCTAGAAGGAAAAAAACTGTTTAAACTCTTGCCGCGGGGTTTCAAAGGGCTACCCTACAGCTGATCAGTGTTAAAAGGCAGTGTGGTGGTAGGCTGGAGCCTCCAAAAATGAATGAGTAGACCAGTGCCTCCAAAAACAAATGAGTAGGCACAGCCCTACAAGCAGTTAAAAGCCTGATAGACCAGTACCTCTGCTAAATCCTAAAGAATTGTTACATGACCATCAAGCCATGCCCACAAAATAAGCCACGCCCAGAGAACCAGTAGTAAAAAACTTTAGAACCCACCCTTGTGCAGAACCTTTCAATTATATGCTTCAATTGGGAATAGATTAGTTACTTTCAGGGTATCTCTCTCTCTAGATTAACCATTCAACTAATCTGTTGGGAAAGGGAATCAGTTTAATAAGTTTGATGTAGTGGTTAGGGCACAAAGCTAGAAACCAGGAGACTGTGAGTTCTAGTCATCTCTTAGGCATAAAAGCCAGCTGGGTGATCTTGGTCCAGACACTTTTCTCAGCCCTAGAAAGAAGGCAAGACCAATCACTATCAAAAAACCTTCCCAAGAAAACTACAGGGCAAGTCTTGCAGCCACCAGGAGTAAAAAATAAAACAATTCAAAAGCAAAAAAACTAATTCAAAGGCCTTTAGGGGAAGTCAGAAAAGATGGGAAAGGAGTATTATCTTGGTCTGGGGGGTGAGACAAAGAAATGGAGACATGCAGAAAAAAGAACATACTTATGTCAGACAAATGGGGAAAGGTTATCAACATGTCTTCAAGTAGTACTTGAAGACCTTTCCATTTCATTTTAATCTGCTCACAGCTCAGTTTAAGCTGTCTAAAGATACTTGTCATCCAGTGATGAGTTGCCCCCGGTTCGGACTGGTTCTATAGAACCGGTAGTAAAACCGGTGTTTTACTGACCCTGATGTCATCAGAAGCGATCTGCGCATGTGCAGAAGCAAGGCGCGTGCGCGAGCAAAGCAAGAGAGCACGTACGCGATCCCGTTGTGAACTGGTAGTAAAGGTATGTAGAACCCACCCCTGTTGTCATCCCCATTTTTGTGATTGAGAGCCTTGAAATACATTACATGGGGAATCTGTACCTCTCCAGATGCTGCTGAACTGCACCCCCAAAATCTCAGCCAGCATGGCCAATAATAAAGAAGGCTGGCAATTATAGTTCACCAACATTTGGAGGGAAAACAGGTGCCCAGTTCCTGTAACAACTTTTTTTTTGTCTCATCTTTTGAGAATAATCTCAAATGTTATTTGAGAGAAAGCTGTTACTATATAAATCAGTGGGAAACATCTGGCCCTTTGTATTTTTTCTCCTTTTTTTCAATTCTACCTAGGTATTTTGTTTCTCATTTTTTCAATCATGTATAGCCACAGAATTGCTTCACTCCTCCATATATCTAGTGGTGTATGTGTATGTGTGTGTGTGTTTTGTATTTGGGTACTATTTTATGAAGCTGAGTAGGAGGGCAGCAGACTGTACTTCTGCTTCTCTGTACAGTAGTGGGCATGAAACAGTGGGGCTCCCTTGGTTACAGTTGCTATGGAAAAGAGACTATAAATTGATATTTCAAATATGACTAAAGTAGTCTTCATTTATCTAAATTCCCTGGAGACTGCTGTCTTGCAGTCACCTTGTGAGGAGCAACTGTCTGGAGCACTTGTGGATGATCTCAAATCCTCTCCCTGTCTGGAGAGGAATGAAGAACCAATCTATTCACCTGCAGAGCACCTGGAAGATACAATTTAAATCTCGCTTTCCCTGAAATCTCTTCCAAGCATGTTATCTAATTAAGCAACCTTCAGCATGTCTCCTGGTTCATCACTCTGAAGTGGCTGAACTGAGAAGAAGAGTTTTGGTAGCAATGGCAGTCTCCTGGATGGAAGTAGAGTGGCACTACGTGGCTATCATGAGGCGAAAGTCAACAGTGAATTCAAGAAATGGTGGCAGATAGAAGCATTCAGGGAGGATGACAAGAAGGCAATGGGAGAAAAATGGAGCAGCATCAGCAGCTGTGTGTGCTTGAGAGAGATATTGTCCCAACTAGTTTTGGCTTAAGACTCTAAGATAGGGCTGTCAAACTCCCAGCTGGAAGACCAGATGTGTCATGTACTGGCCATGCGAAGGGGGAAAGAGTCCCAATACATCACGTGACACTGCCGTGACAATGTGAGTTTGACACCCCTACTCTAAGAGCTTCTTCCTAGTAGGAAGTCCAATATGCTTACCCATAATTTTATTTCATCATCACCATTGTTTTGACAATTCGTTTTCATTGTTCACAGACCCCTCAAATCCATTGATTTATTGTGTTTTCATAATTATGCATCATCTGAAAGAAAATCCTTATTATGGTTTAATGCATTCCTTATATAAATTTAGCAAATATAAAATAAATTTACACTGCTAAATGTTGCCAGGTATCAGTTTGTATCAGAGTAGATATAATTACAGTTGGGTGTCATTGTAGTGAGAATCCCATATTTGACAGGGTTTTTGTTTTAGAAAAGCTGGCTGCATTTTGTTTTGACTTACTTTGCACATAGAATAAAAAATGGATGAATGCTGGGTAGTTAAAATGGCTGCAGGTGATATAGCAGATGGTATTTATAATAATTTGGCTTTTCATTAAGCAAATATAAAATCCTATAAAATATTGAGTTTTAAAAAGCAACAACAAGTAATGTGGAACAGATTGTTCCCATTGCATAGTTAGATTATTCACACATAGAATTGGATACCCCCACAAAATAGATCTTGTTAAAACATGATTTAATAAAACACCAGCAATGAATTGTGTGTGAACAGTCTTCTTTATTACATTAAAAATGAATTACTACTGTGTTTAAAGTTAACTACTTGCTTAAGGGGTTATCCAAATCAGTCTGCATTAAGCTCACAGAGGAATTTATCCTGATTTTCTAATTTTACAATTACGTGTTATTTCTTTTGTTATAGATCATTGAAAAAGCTGAATTTAACTTTAACGGTGAACTTACAGTATATAAAATCTTAGGAAAAAAACAAAGGCAAAACATTGCCATAGTGTTTCCAAAGTAAATCATAATGTCCATGGAGAAACCTGATATTGAGATCAATAAAAGGCCGTCTTGGTGTTTTTATAATAATAGTAGTAACTAGACAGCCCATATTTTCTCACCTAACACCCCTGCACACTTTCCGAACCTCTCTTGAACCCTTGTGTGCCCCCTTGTACCCCTCAGCACCCATTCACCCACCCATATACCTCCAGACCTGCCGGTTCTATCCAGTTCACATGAACCGGTAGTGCTGGTGGCGGGAGGCTCCGCCCACCCGCCGGGATGTCATTACATCCCATTTTTGAATCTCTGCGCATGCACGGAAGGCTCTGCAGATGCGCAGAAGAGGCGCGTGCGCTCACACTCCCAAACCGGTAGTAAAGGTAAGTGCATTTCACTGCTGCTCCAGACTCCCCGTTCAACCTGTATCACATCCATGCACAACCTTTCTGACTTGCATAACAACCTTTCAAGTATCCCCACACAACCCCACACATCATCCTTGACCCGTGCAGCAATTTTGGTATATACTCCCCAGGGCCCATTTGCAGAATTTCACACTGCTTCAGAGATAATCTGTCAGTCTTTTAACATAGCCCAGCTAGAAAACCCAAAGTGTGAATATTACCATAATTGTATGGTATTATTGATTTTGATTTGATTTGATTTTGATTTTATTAAATTTTTATACCGCCCTTTTCCCAAAGGAATCAGGGCAGTGTACAGCCACAGTAAAAACAGTATGAAATACAACATTTAAAAACATTTAGAACAAATTATATATTTTGGCCCTTCCATTAAAAACCCACAATTTAAAACACCCCATCTATCTTGTTAAGACAGTCCAGCCTGTTGGAATAACAGTGTCTTAAGGGCACGGTGGAATGTACGCAGGTCAGGAACCATACGTATCCCAGGGGGTAATTCATTCCAGAGGGCGGGGGCCCCCACAAAGAAGGCTCTCTCTGTGTGGGTCACCAGTCCATTGTTTAACCGATGGCACCCTGAGGAGTCCCTCTGTGTGGGAGCGTGTTGGTCAGTGGGAGGCTATCGGTGGCAGAAGGCGATCCCGTAAATCCCGGGTCCTAAGCCATGGAGCGCTTTAAAGATGGTAACTAACATCTTGAACTGCACCTGGAAGACCACTGGAAGCCAGTGCAGCTTGCGCAGGAGAAGTGTCACGTGGGTGTGACGTGAGTACTACTGACCGTAAAAACTATCATTATTGTAAAATTATAGTAACGCAGTCTTGCAACTTCTCCCCTCCCTTGCTTTTACTTTCCAGAGAACTACAAAAGATCTCTTCTGAGACACTTTCTCTACCCCTGTTCTTTCTATGGGCTGAGATGTATCTTAACTGACTAATGCCCTGATTACAGCTCTTCCTCCTGTCTCCTAAACTTCTCCTCACAACCCCTTCCAGATTTAGTCTATTCTTTTATGAGGAATCAAAATATGATTTGTTCCCGATCCCTTAAGAAGGCTTTATGAAATTCTAAAGGATGCACACTTTTGAATAGGCTAAGTCTGGACATATTATTATTATAACTTTATAACTTTATTGTCATTGTACGTATATACCCATACAATGAAATTCACATAACACCCAAAGACCAGGCCCAACACACATAACAATCCCCAAACACCTTCCCCCACCCACCACAAATTCCCTGTCCCTGAACATCCACACAACAGACCTGTTGTGGCCCCGTCCTCTGAGCCTATCCCTTTGGAGGAAGGCAACTCTGAGCAGGAGGAAGAGGAGCCAGCCAGATCTCCCAGCCCTCCCCCTCTGGCACCGGCTCAGGTGCCAGCTGAAAGAGAGCCAAGTAGTGGGGAAACAGGTGTCTCAGATGAGAGTGAGGGAGAGACGTCATTCCTGGACGCACGCCAAAGAAGGCGAGAGAAAAGGGTACTGCAGCTGCGGCGTATGAGGAAATCCTGAGTCATTGGATTGGAGTCATAGGATCCATGACTCACTGGACCACACCCAGAAACATATCTATTTAAGACAGTACAATGGGTCACGAAGTTCGTGACGAACAAAGCTAACTGCACAGCTAAACAAACGGAGCAACCTCGTAGTCTTGGAAGCTGGATGAACGGCAAAGCTACGTAGGTGATTTTCTTGTTTGTGTAAACCAATAAAGTCCTTGGCAGACGGTGTGCATATCGCTGCCAAGGTTGAGATAAGAACTGCAGAGTGTGCCAAGTGAGTCTTAACCCTCGGCTGGCTGTGTTTTTGTGGGTCTCTGAAGGGGGGGGACAGATCATCTTGTTCGTCACCCAAAACTCCATCGTTAACCCACGATGGACCAACAGCTGCAGCAGCAGGTACAGCAGATGCTGGAGGCCAATCAACTTCTGCAACAGCAAGTAGCACAGCTAACTGCACAACTTGCTTTGGGAAATGCTCCTGTAGCAGCTCCACCTGCTCCCCTTCCCCGTCCAAGATGCCCAGTGAACATGCCAGATAAGTTTTCTGGACAGCAGGAAATGTTCCCGGCCTTCTTGGGACAGTGCCAGCTGTACATGGCAATGCGGCCGGAGGATTTTCCGGATGACCGGGTTCGGGTGGCTTTTATTATCAGCTCCCTCTCTGGCACTGCCGCCCGATGGGCCACGCCCCTGTTGCTGCAAGACAGCCCCTTGCTTCTGGACTATCAGGGCTTTTTGCAACACCTGCGCACCATGTTTGAGGACCCCCTCCGGGTGCAGACGGCAGCGAGGCGCATCAAAGACCTCCGCCAAGGCAAGCGCCCCCTGCAGGACTATATTGCGGAGTTCCGATTGCTAGGCCAGGATTCGGCCTGGAATGAGGCGGCGCTGATGGATGCCTTCCAGGACGGCCTCTGCGATGAGATGCAGGACGAGCTGGTTCGGGTGGAGGCGCCACAGACCCTGGACACGCTGGTGACCCAATGCCTGCGCATCGATGCCCGCCTACAACGGCGACGGCCCCGTAGGGCTCTTCCGGAACCACCGACAGTGCCGGCACCCCCGCGTTTCGTACCAACAGCGCCCCGGACCGTACCGCGTTTGGTGGCGACGGCTGAGGAGCCCATGGAGCTCGGAGCAGCCAGACCTCAACTGACGGCCCAGGAGCGGATGCGGAGACGCCAAGGGGGGTTGTGCCTCTATTGCGGCGAGGCTGGACATTTCGCCGCCTCGTGTCCCCGGAAGCGGAGTGGATCGCTCAAGCCTGTTCCGGAGCCTCGGCGTGACCAGCCGGGAAACGGGTCAGGCCTGGCCTAGGGGAAACTCTGGGTCAGGCAGGTGACCATGCCCCGCCGGAGGCGGCGGCTGTGGACTGTGAGCCCCCTCGGCACCTGATTTTGAACACCCGGGTGTTGTTGGCTAACCGGTCGGAGGGGCTCCAGGCGCACGCGCTGGTGGACTCGGGGGCCACCACGAACTTTATGGACCAGGCCTTTGTGGCCCATTACAAGGTTCCCTTGGTTCCAGTGGACCCTCCGTTGAGGGTCGAAACTATTGATGGGCGGGAACTTGTGGCGGGGCCCATCAACTTCGCTACTCAGCCCTTGCGCCTTGCCATTGGGAACCATGAGGAGGCGATCCAGTTTTATGTGACGGCGGACCTGCACTTCCCCTTGGTCCTGGGGATGGCCTGGCTTCGGGCGCACGACCCTCAGGTGGCGTGGTCGAGAAATGCCATCTCGTTCCCCAGCCTGCAGTGTGTCGACCACCTTCGCCACACCTGTGCCGGCCAGGACGTCTCTGCCCCGAACGTCTCCTTGCCTCCGGAGCTGACATCCTTCGCCGACGTGTTCAGCGAGAAGGAGGCGGATCGCTTGCCCCCGCACCGACCCTACGACTGCGCGGTGGACTTGATGCCCAACGCGCCCCTGCCCTCGGGACGCCTGTACTCCATGTCGGAGCCCGAGCTGGCCGCCTTACGGGACTTTCTGGACAAGAACCTGGCCCGTGGGTTCATCCGGCCTTCGACCTCCCCGCTCTCGGCCCCAGTCCTCTTCGTGAAAAAGAAGACGGGGGACTTGCGCCTGTGTTGCGACTACCGGCGCTTGAATGCCATCACGGTACGGAATCGCTATCCCCTGCCGCTGATCCCGGAGCTGATGGAGAGGTTGCGGGAGGCCTCGATTTTCACCAAGCTCGACCTCCGGGGAGCCTACAACCTGGTGCGGATGCGAGAGGGGGACGAGTGGAAGACGGCATTTGGCACCCGATACGGACACTTTGAATATACCGTCATGCCGTTCGGGTTGACCAACGCCCCCGCGGTCTTCCAGCACTTGATGAACGACGTGTTCCGGGACATGCTGGATCGGTTCGTGGTGATCTACCTGGATGATATTTTGATCTATTCCCGGACCCCGGAGAGTCACCTCCAGCATGTCTGCCAGGTCCTGCAGCGCCTGCGGGAGCACCAGCTCTATGCGAAGTTGGAGAAATGTTACTTCTTCCAGACTTCCATAGAGTTCCTCGGGCACATCATCACCCCCGAGGGCATCGCGATGGACCCACACAAGGTGGCGGCCTTGCGCAGTTGGGAACCCCCGCGTCGGGTGAAGGACGTCCAGCGTCTGTTGGGATTCGCCAACTACTACCGGACCTTCATCCCGGGCTTTGCCACCCTGACCGTGCCGTTGACCCAGCTCCTTCGGAAGAAGGTTCCGTTCCAGTGGGGGCCCCCGCAGCAGCAGGCCTTCGAGGTTCTCAAGCAGGCCTTTGTCACGGAGCCGGTCCTGAGGCACCCCGATCCACACCGTCCGTTCGTGGTTGAGACAGACGCGTCCAACGTGGCGATTGGAGCGGTGCTGCTACAGGCTCCGGTGGATGGTGGCACTCTTTTTCCCTGCGCTTACTACTCCCGGAAACTCACTCCTTCCGAGCGCAACTACACCATCTGGGAAAAGGAGTTGCTGGCTATCAAGGCCGCGTTCGAGGCTTGGCGACATCACCTCGAGGGGGCCCGACACCAGGTGGAGGTGCGGACGGACCATCGGAACCTGGAGCACCTCACCACGGCCAGGAATTTGAACCAGCGGCAGATCCGGTGGTCGTTGTTTTTCGCCCGGTTCAACTTCCACGTCACATACATTCCGAGCCACCTCAACCAGAGGGCGGACGCGCTATCCCGTAAGCCGGAATACTTTTGCCCAAAGGACTCCCTTTCCCCCCGGACGGTGCTGCCAGCGGACTCCTTGGCCGCGGTCCAGGAACCGGTGGACCTGCGGACTCAGGTGCTGGAAGCGCAGCGACGGGACGACTGGTCGCAGCAGCGGAGAGCGGACGTCGGCCCCGCGTCCCCATGGACCGTGGAGGAGGGCTTGCTCAGGCACCGGGGTCGGCTGTACGTGCCCACAAGTCCGCTCCGAGCCCTCGTCATGAACCAGTGCCATGACAACCCCGCGGCGGGGCACTTCGGCTTCTTTAAGACCTTGAACCTAGTGACGCGGACTTTTTGGTGGCCTCGGGTACGGCACGACGTGCACGCCTACGTGACGTCCTGTGTGCCATGCCGACAGGCCAAAGCCGCGTCCGGCCCCCCTCCTGGACTCCTCCAGCCGCTGCCGACACCGGAGAGACCGTGGGGAGCCATCTCCATGGACTTCCTGACTGACCTGCCCCTGTCCGCTACGTTCACGACCGTCCTCGTGGTGGTGGATGCGCTCACGAAGATGGCACATTTCATCCCGTGCCGCGGCCTGCCCTCAGCTCGTACCACGGCTCGCCTGTTCCTGCAACACATCTTCCGCCTCCACGGCCTGCCGGACCGGGTGGTTTCGGATCGCGGGGCCCAGTTCACGGCCCGCTTCTGGAAAAGCCTGATGGCTGCGCTGGAGGTGCAGGTGTGCCTGTCGTCATCACACCACCCGGAGACTGACGGGGGCACGGAGAAGGTCATTGGCATACTGGAGCAGTACCTCCGCTGTTTTGTCAACCAGCAGCAGGACAACTGGGCCGAGTACCTTCCCCTGGCGGAGTTCGCTTTTAACAACTCCCAACATACCTCCACCCAGATGACACCGTTCCATGCCAACGTCGGGTACCATCCACGTTTTTTTCCGTTGACCATCATGGACTCCCCTGTTCCTGAGACCCGGGACTTCCTCTCGGAGCTGCAGGCGGTGCAGCAACTGGTGCGGCGGCAGCTGATCCGGGCGAAAGAGGACTATAAACGGTTCGCCGATCGCGGCCGCCGGGCGACGCCACCGCTGGAAGTTGGAGATCGGGTGTGGCTGTCCACGAAACACCTCCCCACGGACCAGCCGGTGAGGAAACTGGCCCACCGCTTTATCGGTCCCTTCCCCATCGAGGCGGTCATCAACCCGGTGGCCTATCGGTTGACTCTACCCCGCTCCATGCGGCTCCACCCCGTTTTTCATCGGTCCCTCCTGGTCCCTGAGACTCCCACTAGCCGTCTCCGCCGCCCGCCGCCGCCTGCCCCCCCAGCCGCAGCCGACGAGGACGACGCCTCGACGTATGAGGTGGACAGTATTCGGGACTCCCGTTGGCTGAAGGGGCGCTTCCAATACCTCATCGCTTGGAAAGGGTACGGGGCCGAGGATTTCACCTGGGTGGACGCATCTGCCGTTCAGGCCCCTGACCTGGTGCGGACTTTCCACGAACAGTTCCCGTCCCGACCCCATCCCGACCGTCAGACCCGGGGGAAGGGCCCTGCGGTGGGGGATAGTGTTGTGGCCCCGTCCTCTGAGCCTATCCCTTTGGAGGAAGGCAACTCTGAGCAGGAGGAAGAGGAGCCAGCCAGATCTCCCAGCCCTCCCCCTCTGGCACCGGCTCAGGTGCCAGCTGAAAGAGAGCCAAGTAGTGGGGAAACAGGTGTCTCAGATGAGAGTGAGGGAGAGACGTCATTCCTGGACGCACGCCAAAGAAGGCGAGAGAAAAGGGTACTGCAGCTGCGGCGTATGAGGAAATCCTGAGTCATTGGATTGGAGTCATAGGATCCATGACTCACTGGACCACACCCAGAAACATATCTATTTAAGACAGTACAATGGGTCACGAAGTTCGTGACGAACAAAGCTAACTGCACAGCTAAACAAACGGAGCAACCTCGTAGTCTTGGAAGCTGGATGAACGGCAAAGCTACGTAGGTGATTTTCTTGTTTGTGTAAACCAATAAAGTCCTTGGCAGACGGTGTGCATATCGCTGCCAAGGTTGAGATAAGAACTGCAGAGTGTGCCAAGTGAGTCTTAACCCTCGGCTGGCTGTGTTTTTGTGGGTCTCTGAAGGGGGGGGACAGATCAAGACCAAGTAATGCTGTCCAACAGCTCACTGATGATGACCTTTTAGTTCATTGAGTGCAATTATAGGTCTGGGATAAAAACCATTCAGAAAAAGTGTGGTCCAAGTTTTAACTGTTCTATATCTTCTTCCAGAAGGCAACAGTCCAAAAAGATTGTAAGCAGGTTGGGAAAAGTCTCTGAGAATGTTATGCAACTTTCTCAAACAGTGAGATTTGAAGATGTTGTCCAGGGCTGGTAACTGGAGCCCATTGATATTCTGGGCAGTTTTAATGATTCTCTGTACAGCTTTTTTGTCTGCTGCAGAGCTGCTCCCATATCATGCAAGAATGCCATATTTCAGGATACTCTCAATGGTGCTGCTATAGTAGGACAGAAGTAGATGCTGAGATTCTCAGGAAGTACAGCCTCTTCTGTTTATGTTTTGGTTCTTATGCTATGGTCTAGTCCAAAAAGTCAGGGATTTTCCAGGATAAAAATCTAGATTTTATTTTATTTGCATGTACATTTAAATAGAATAAAAATTAAATATGCTAAAATCTGATTATTCTCCAGGTCTATATTTAATGATTTCCCTAATACATTAAACAAGATCATTTGAAACAACTTTTAGCAGTGTTTTCTATCACACAGCTCCAAGTTCTCAACTTGTGTTTGTCTGTCAGAATGAAGAAAAAAAAAAGAGATACAAAAGCATTTTCCAAAGGACTTGAGTTATGTAGCAAAACAATGAAGAATCTTGCAAGACATTAAAGACTAGTGTAATGTATTTATTATCTGCAGAAGTGGATTGAATTCCTCCTAAGTGACAAAGCATACATGATAATAAATTTGTCAGTCTTTAAAGAGCCATAAAAATCTTGTTTCTGGAAGCGAGCAATATAACATCTATGGGGTAGAGTGGAGACAAGGGAGGGTGAGTCATTTTTAATCATTATGAGTAGTCATGGATGGTTATGCATACAAATATTAGTAAACTACTGCACAGCACTCTAGTTTTCCTATTCAGTCCAATAATCCAAACCTCTTGATTTGGTGTTGTTGTAATAAATTGTTTGGAGGGCTGTTTAAGATGAGAGAAATCCTGTGCAGATGTTTCTTCAGGATAAAAAGGTCTCCAGTGCTGGAACCTAAATAATCTACCTTTAAAAAAAAAATAATAATAATAGATATTATTACAGAGGTAGTATTCAGCTGGTTCAGACTGGTTTGGGTGAATCAGTAGGGGTGACTGCGGGTGGGCCCACTCACCCACCCCAGCATAATGCCATCCTATTTAGCCACCTTTTTCAGGCTGAGCACATGCGCGGAAGGCATGCACACGAGCAATGCGCATGTGCGGAAGGCTGGGTGCATGCGCGTTAGGCGTGCAGGCGCATGGCGAACTGGTGGTAAGAATATGTGAACTGCTGTATTAGTATTACTATATTCCCAACAGTTAGATGATTAGGAAATGCCGTGTTTTTAATTTCCCCACTGTCTCAGAAATAGAAAAAGATATGACCGTTTAAAAACAAATGAATTATTTTTATAAAGATTCCTGCAAACAGTTTTTACATTGTTATTTTACCAATAATAATGTTATTAACATTTATTTAATTTCTGAGCAGCTGAGAACTTCAAGGTTTTCCTGGCTTTTTACCCCAGCGGCATTTCTGTAAGGTAGGATTTGGTCACATACAATACATTCACTTGAAAGTTCGAAAATATCAGGCTCAAAATACCCATCAAATAAGGAGGTGATCCAATAGTGCCATGCTATTTACTATTGTGAGCAAAATTACCTCCTCTTTTTCAGATTCAGTTCTCTTGCAGAGAATCCCTGCTGCTTATCTATGGATGGAATTAAGGTTTCAATACCTTGCACTGTTGGAGTACAACAAGCAATTAGAAAGCCTTCAAGATTAGCACTTTTGCCAAACCTTGTGGGGTTTTTTTATTGCACAGCTGGGAATCCCCAACCCAAACTTTTGTCACGTAACCTACAAATGTATTTGCTATCTACTTAGCTTTTGGAACAGAGAAAATATCAGAGATGGCTCAGGGTGAAATGCTCCCGGTTCGGACCGGTTCGCCTGATCCGGTAGCAATGGTGGCGGATGGTTTGGAGAACTGGTAACAAAAATCCCTGTCCCCCCCATCCCCAGCTGAGCTGCGCGATCATCAGAGGCTTTTTTTTATATTTAAAAGCATTTTTTTTACAACCATTTCAGCCAAAAAAAAAATGCTTTTAAAAGTAAAAAAAAAAGCCTCTGATGATTGTGCGGCTCAACCGGGATTGCCAGAGGCTTTTAAAAGCATTTTTTCTACAACCTCTTTGGCTGAAGAGGTTGTAGAAAAAATGGTTAAAATTTTTTTTTTTTTTAAAAGTTGGCCATGCCCATTCAGTCACATTACCCCTCCCCAACCAAGCCACGCCCACAGAATCGGTAGTAACAAATTATAAATTTCACCACTGAGATGGATGTTGTGAAAGGGGCACCAATAAAGGTGATACTACAGTAGATTCATCCAAATTTTGAGTTTGGTTTTAGCACTATAAAAATGATAGAAGCCTCTCCCAATATTATTTAATATTACTAATATTACTAGTGCCCCAGTGATGAAGGCTTTTATGTCCCTTTGTTTGCAGGCCAAGCCTTTAGCATATCTTGAAAGGAGATTTGTTAAGTGCCCTGTTGAACAAAGTTTCTCTCCTTGTAGTGTTGGTCAAGAGAAGGACGTTAAGTCTACCACTGTTTTAATTAGAACAAGATCAAGATATATTATGGATAGTAAGCGTATTCAAGGGCTCAGACTTTGAACAAGTGAATTATCTTCTTATAGATGTGTTTTCCACTATTAGTGCTCAAGTTGCTATCTTTGCTTTGTTGTCATTTAACAAAATATTGAACTTCATATTCACAGGCCCAGTTGTTTTTGTTTTAATCTTTTTGTATCCAAAACACTTTTTATTATTTCATTGTTATTTCAGTTTATTGAATTTTAGGCAATTTTCTCTTATTGAGGGGTGGGCTTCAAAAATTTTAGCAAGGGGTTCTCTGCCCGGTTGCTGGGTGAGCACGGCCATGGTGGGCATGGCCTAGTTGGCCTCCTGAACCACAATGGGGGGGGGGGAGAGCATTTTTGCCCTCCCCAGCCTCCAGATGCTTTCCTCGAGTCTCCGGGAGGGTGAAAATGGCCTCCCCAGGCACTGGAGACCCTCTGGAGGCTGGAAATGGGCCCGTTTCTGGTCTTCCGAAACTTCTGGTAGGCCTGTTTTTCACAGTCCCCAAGCTTCCTTGCGCGCCCTGCCCTTACCTGCATCCAATACAGGCCGCGTGGGGATTCCTGGGAGGGGAGGGGTGGGGTGGGAGGGGCCAGCCAGGAGTAGGATTTGGGGGTTTTCCGAACTGCATAGAATCTTAGCTAGAGGTTCTCCCGAACCCCTGCGAACCCCCAGCAGCCCACCCTGCCTTTATTACAAAAATCCTCAGACATTCCTTAATGTTTTTCCCTTGACTGATCTTTCTGTAGCGAGGTCCAGTTAGCTATTTTTTTTAAAAAAACAAAGCTCTCCAAAATGAATTTACTTTCCTCATCTTCAAAGAGTAATGCCATAAAATATCAACCCAGATTGCACGGGCTGTGCCTTCTTTTTCCCTTCTTATCCAGCCTGTATGTTCTGATGACTGAGCAGCTGCGTCGTGTTTACAGCAGACAAATAGAAGTTCATGGAGCAGAGTACAAAAACCATTTATTTTATTTTTCCTGTGGTCTGACTCTGTACGTGTATGATTGTATTTTACAAGCAAATACTCCTTGCTGGCTTTCAAAGTCTTTTTACAAGGGCTAGCTGTGCAGATACAGATTCTCACCTTGCATAGGTAGCACACAGTGCAACCTGGGAAGGATGCCCCATGAATTGATCAATTTGGGACCAATCTATCTACATCTAAGTGTTGCTGCCATATATCCATAAATGAAACATAAATGAGGCACTGCTGAAACTTAACTATTGAATGTACTAAATGAACTTTTGTAAAATATTTTTTAAAAAAGCAATTGTAACCAAGGTAGGAGAATTCTTGGAGACATTGTGCAAGCTTCCTGGAATGCACAAATGTCATTCATCTCCATTTAATGAAATATAAGCTAACCTAATGTTGCTGAAAATTTACCATTTGTCATGTCTTAAGGGGCATTGCCTCATGAGCAAGATTACTTTCCAGAAAAGTATTGGTAAATACCAAGATATATCTCACCTATATTTTCCTGTTCAGTTAAAAGCATGCTGTGAAACATAAAGATTAGTAACTAAATTTAGTTGGATCTTAAGAAAGGCCCAATTTCTTCTACAAACCGCTGACCTCTTATTCCTGCTAGTGCTGGCAATCTTATTGTGCTTTATTTGTACCTCAGGAGGATGAATCGTTCCATATGTTCTTCTGTATGGAAGAACAGATGACTTCTGAAGTGTAAAAGTAAAAAGTTATTGTGAAGAGCTCCATAAGAATCTCTTTCAAATGGGAAAATGGTGAACTAATTAGCATGTACAGTGTAAAATGGTGCAAAAATACTTTACTCCATGTATACATTAAGCTGAGCTATCTGGAAAAGCTATAGTAAATAGTGGCCCAGCCAAGATGTTTATTCTGTTTGCTACAACCATAAAAATATAAATTCCATTCTAGGGAGCACATGGAGAAAGACTGAAAATAAAGCTACCACCACTTTAATTCTCTTAAACAAATCTAAGATGCATCTAGAGCAACTATAGAGCTGTAGTTGCTCCATCTGGAAAAAAAATGTAAAAGAGCAGGAAGAATTATTGAAGAATATACTCAAAATGTGGTTTGAATACCTTGCTTAAGAGAAAAGCTAGAACATTTAAGTCTCTTTAACCTAAAAATTTGGGGACATGATAGAATGATTGAACGCTGCACAAAGAAATGGGGAAGGGAACTTCTCTTTCTTTCCCTAAATAATATGATTATGGATTGCTTAATGAAAGCAACTGGAACAAAATGAAGTATTTCTTGACACACTAGATAATTAATTTACAAAACCTACCATGACAAGATATGGTTATGTATGGCCATATGTGAATGACTTTAAAGAGGTATGGGAGGGACCAATTCATGGAAGGCAGATCTATCAAGGTTCTTCAATCTCAAAGCCTCAGTGTTACTTCTTGGTTAGAGGGAGCATATCTTCAAATATCAGTTGCCAAGGATCAACAGTAGGAGAACATCTTTTATTAGAACACTGGGTGGACTGAGCCACTGGAGAAAAAAAATTCCTACTTGTCTAATCTACTAATGCTATCCTTAAAATATTAAAGGGTGAAATTACCAAAGAAGTTTCTTCTTCACCTCCCAGACTTGATTGAAGAGGTGGGAAAAGCATGGTTTTTTATTGGGCTTTCAGGCTTGATTTAGTTCCTTGCTTGTGTTGTATGCAGTGTCTTCTAATGTAGGAGCCTGATCTCTTCAGATCAAATCTCCATAATAGAGAACAAAGAGATAACATTTGTCTAGCCTTCAGGTTGTGTAGAAAAGCATCAAATATTCCCTGCTGACAAACCCACTACAAACTAAAAAAATCAATCAACCGGTAAGTAGAGTTATCTATATGAAACACTTCCAGATAAGGTTTTAATGCCCAATTGTCCTGTCTTATTCATTATTTTTCACTCTTTCTCCAGGTCTTTTTCTTACGTAAAAAAATCCTTAAAATGTTATTTGGAGGCTTTTATTGGAAAGCAATTTTATGGTCTTTCAAATTCCAACTGCATATAATCTCACAGATCAATGTCATCTTTTATATTTTACCAGTTGTCTCTTACGTATTTAGGAATCTTAGTATTTTTTTCCTTCTTCCAGTGAATTTGTTATATAGACTGGAATCCATTTTAAACAGTGATACCCAGAACTAGACAAATGTACACAAAAGTAACGGCTATCCATTCATCTTTTGAAATCTTTATATTTCACTTAAAATGCAGTCTATATTTTTCATAAAAATGTAGCCATTTAAAATGCAGTCTACATTTTTCATTAAAAATGAAGATCTAAGGATCTGAATCTAAGGATCCAATATGATCTTATTTTATGCATTTGACTAGAGATTGGCAAAACTCAGCTGATTTGGGAACTGAATGTTCCAGAGAATTCTATTTCCCATCTAGGGCAGGGGTCAGCAACCTGCGGCTCTGGAGCCGCATGTGGCTCTTTCATCTCCCTGCTGCGGCTCCCTGTTGCTGGTCAGCTCTACAATTGATAGGGCTTTTGGTTAAGACAGGTAGAGGAAAAAGGACGCTGTGCTAGGAGGAGACTCTATGGTGGGAGAACCAGACTTCCAGTCAGCAGAGGAAAAAGGATGCCGTGCTAGGAGGAGATTATGATGGGGGAACCAGATTTCCGGCCGGCTCCAGAATTGAACAGGGGCTTCCGGTTAGGACCTTTATGGCTCTTTGAGTGTTTAAGGTTGCCGACTCCTGATCTAGGCCATGCCAAACCTTCTCTAGACCAAGCAGTTTCAGAGGGACACTTTGAATCTCATCTGGTTTGGAGAATTATTGTTCTTTGGAATGGCTCAGTCAGTTTAAAGGTTTTTGCCATGGCTTGGAGAAGAAACAGAATGTTCTCGAGTTTTCCAGAACATTTCATTTCCAAATTAACAAGTTTTGTCCATATAAATTATTTTTAATTTATTAGTTAGACTTACATACTTCCCAGGGACGGGTTTCAAAACCTGTCACTACCAGTTTGCTTGTAAGCGTGCATGCGCTTGTGCACGAGCAACATTTCTATGCATGTACAGAAGCATCTGGGCGGGTGGACAGCCCCGCCACTACTGGTTTGCCCGATCCAGGGAGATCCAGTAGCAACCCACCACTGATACTTCCAGAATCCAAAGATTTGTACAATCTTTTTTCCAATCTCCAATCTGTCCAATCAAATCTCCTTTTAAAAACAAAACATACATCTATTGGCAGCATGATCTACTGCACCAGGTAGATTTCAAATGGTTAAACCAATGCCTTTGCTTAGAACTGAGTCTCTTGTATTCATATTGCTATTATGAGAGTGTTCTGGAGAGAAGTGAGGCCCTGAAGTCCAATGACATAAATAGAAATAAATTTCTAAACAATTCTTACACAATCAAATTCAAGAAGTATTTGTTTTTCTTTAGTTTTCGGGACTTAAAACTATTGCCATTTTTTTTAAACTTATCTGGTCTTGTATCCTATAAAGGATACAAAGGTTCCCCTCACACATATGTGCTAGTTGTTTCCGACTCTAGGGGGTGGTGCTCATCTCCGTTTCAAAGCTGAAGAGCCAGCGCTGTCCGAAGATGTCTCCGTGGTCATGTGGCTGGCATGACTAAACACCAAAGGCACATGGAACACTGTTACCTTCCCATCAAAGGTGATCCCTATTTTTCTACTTGCACTTTTTATGTGCTTTTGAACTGCTAGGTTGGCAGAAGCTGGGACAAGTAACGGGAGCTCACCCGTTACACGGCACTAGGGATTTGAACCACTGAACTGCCAAGCTTTCGATCGACAAGCTCAGCATTTTAGCCACTGAGCCACTGCATCATTTTTGTATCCTGTAGACCTAACTAATTACCTGTTCTACACCAAGTATATTTTATTCTGGAAACATTACATATATTGTCATGGATATAAGCACTGTCTTCCTTTTCAGGGTTATTTAAGTGTGTTTCGTCTCCCTTAAATGTGTACTCAGTTTTATAGTTTGTGCGTGTTTTACTTGACACAAAGAATGAAAAGTGAGGAAATGATTTGCATTGAAACTGAAATGATGCAATATTGGAAGGCATATATTAGAGATTTCAATAGGAATAGTGATAATTTGAAGGAAGGAATTGAAAAAATGCTGCTCAACATCTGCATCCAAGAAAAAACAAAAAGACGAGAACATAAGTGTGGCAATATTAAAAAATGAAAAAGCTGCAGGTACTGATGGCGTAATTGATGAAATGTTGAAGTACATATAGATGTTAGTTTACTTTTAATGTAAGTGAGAGTTATGAGTATGTGCAAGATGCCTGAAAAGCAAAGGCAGGAAGATGTCAGCAAAAATTATACAGAAAATAGTTTAAGTGTGCCTACGAGGGTGTTTGGCAGAATTCTGATTAAGAGAGGAAAAAAAAGAAGCAATGATGTGTAAAATTTGGGAACTGTGTTGTGGCTTTGTAACAAGCACTGGGCGTGTGGGCTGATTTCTTGCTCTTCAGAAGATAAGTGAAAGAATAGATGAAAGTAGTAATAGTAGTGATGATATATAGACTGTCAGCGCTGAAAGAAGCAAAAATAGATGTGTATTGGAATGTGTTATATACAACTGAATGCTGGGTCAAGAAAAATCTAAACTTAAGTGAATGCAGTAGGAATGTGGATCTTAGAGGTATGTATAGCAGGAAGTTTTCCAGTCCACAATCATTGTATGTATTGGTGTTGCCGTTTGGGCGCAGGCATGGTCTGGTTCCTCATCTGGTGCCATCAAGGAAGAAAGTCCAGTTGGCTGGCCAAGCTGAAGGACAAAGAGGAGCTCTTGCCATCGGCACTGGCTGGTGCCAAATTTAGAGAACACCCCTTTATCCAACTACAGCCCCTATGGCTGTAGTTGGATAAAGGATAAAAAAGTATGGTGAGATGTAGGGCACGTCAGATTTAGCTATATTTTCTTTTCTTTTTTCTTCTCTTGCATCTCTTTGTTTTCTGATCATTTCTTTTGCCTCATAGCACCTTAAGACAAACAGATATTACATACAAAACAATATGAAAGTGAGAGTGGAGCAGAGCATGTGTGCATCTGTAAGCTGTTTCAGCAACCCTGGAGATTTTGTACTACTTAACAGAAAAAGGGCTCTCTCAACCAATCCAGAAAGGCTTCTCTATAGCCAATCCAAAACTCTTTTACACTGTTGTCTGAGAAAAAGGAAGCATAACAGGCAAAGCTTCCATGCTGCTTGCCAATTGTGCTTGAGGACTCGCCGAGGAGGAATGTGTGTTTGTTTAGGCAAAGCTGAAAGACTGGGAGCGGATCTACTCACAAAAAAGAAGAAATCAAATGCAAAGAAGCTTCTCCTTGGCTTTGCTGCTGCCCGCTTGAGGGCTTCTTTTCTCATGTAATGCACTCACTCACCCAAGAAATCAAATCCTTCTCCAGGACTAATTTGAAAAAGCAATGCACCAGAGTCACGACTTTATCTGGAAAGAGACTAATTGAGACCTGGAGGGATGCTCAGATGCAAGTGGTGGAAGTGGCTGATTGTAAGGAGGGGGATGCCTGTGGTTACGTCCAGGATCTGAGCCTGGATCTTCAAATTGGGGTGATTAAACCGTGGCTCCTGCTGGGTATGTAGTTTTTTACCCAAAGCAGCATTTATAGTTAAGCATATCTGTGTGCACTGGAAAATTGTGGGTGTGTATGCATGGCTGCATGTCATGGCTGTGCATGGTGGATATGTGTATGTGTTTGTGTATATACAGGGATAAGAGATTATATGACTTGGCACCAGGTTTTTGTTGTTTTTAATGTGCTTAAGTTTCATAGCTTTATTAAGATTTTTAGGTTCTTGCTTTTGACTGGGAACCACCCAGAGTTGGTTATAAATGCGTAGCTACTGCTTTGGGATCATAATAGTAATGGTGTATAATAAAATAATAGTAATAATAATGCAATGATTCTATTAATGTACTACTTTCAATACATAAGATTATGTATTGAAAGATTATGTATTGAATCTTATGTACTTTCAATACATAAGATTAACTCCAGAAATGAAATCTGTAGATCTTCAGTTGATAATAATTGGCATAGCTAATTCAAACTGGATCTATTCTATAAAAGGGTTTTTTTCCCTCTTGGCTGCACCCATGTCTTGTATATATGTAGTCTGTACATATCTGTAGTACGCATACATGCATGTGTGTAATAATAAATTACTTAATTTCATCAGCATATACAGTATTCGGTCTTGTTGTCTGCATGTAATTATTTCCCAGACTTGGTGGGATAACATCTGTCTTTCACAGGTTCCCAGGATGCTGCTCATGATCTGGAAATAATGAAAAAATATAAGGTAATGTACGGGTTTTCTTTAAAAAAGCAGTTGCAGCTAATGGTTAACACTAGTACAACTCTGCTAATAGAAAATTGACTACATTTGGGTAAATCTTTGGAGCTTCTTTTGCCCTTAGCCTCTCACAAAGCCCCATCATGTTCTTGCAGAACCTAAGAGTTTTATGGAACATAGTTTGAGAAACTCTGGTTTACTGGTTTTGTATTGAAATATGCTTAATCACAACCTTGCAGTTGATTTCATGACAGAAGATAATTGCGTGTTTGCCATTCAGAACATGAAGATTATAAAAGCAAGTGTATTCTGAATGTGACAATATCATTCCTTCTTACTGATGGGTTGCAGACAATAGCATGTTGGCTTTCAAGATAGTCTGTAGATTTGAGCAGCCCCTCTCTTCACCTTTTGGGCACCAAGGACCAGTTCCGTGGAGAGATATTTTTCTGTGGACTGGAAGGGACATGGTTTCATGTGCTACCTGCATCCCGTGGATGGGGTTTCGCTTGTTTGCGCGGACTGGTTTCTGCATGCCGTGAACTGGTGCTGGTCCACAGATCAGAGGTTGGGGACCCCTGGATTAGAGACCCCGATTTGCTCAGGGTAACATGAGCATGCTTAAAGTAAAACTGGCCATTGGCTGTGCTTGTGGAACACAGGCCATATTATGCCAAACTAAACCAATACTTTCTTACTGTTGGTAATGATATCTACATCTCATTTATGCTGCTAAAATATGTTATGTGAAAGCCTCAATTGACCAAACTCATGATGAAACTCATGGTGACCCCCCATTCCCACCATACCATGGTGACTGGTACTCATCATAGTATGCAAAGTTTGTGACTTGGAATGTAAGAGGAGAAATGATCATGAGCTAATGAATGAAATGAAGTAGAAAAAAAATTATTTGTCCAACTAAGAGAGTAAGAATTTAACATATTTGAATGAAGGTGCCACTCTGATCTTGTGACTGATGAATGACATTCCTTTGAAAGTGCTATCTTGATTTTATGCCTTTTCTGTTTTAGGTTACCCATGTTCTAAATGTAGCTTATGGAGTTGAAAATGCCTTTCCCAATGACTTGACATATAAAACTATCCCTATTCTTGACCTGCCTGAAACTGACATCACCACCTATTTTCCTGAATGTTTTGAATTTATTGAGCAAATCAAGTTAAAGGTAACAAGTTGTTGCAAAGAGTGATGCTTGGCAGTGTGTGTGTGTGTGTGTGTGTGTGTGTGTGTTTGTGTATTAAACTCATCCATTTTTTACATTGATTAGTTAGGAGTCTTTTAAGACACATCCATATTAAGGTCAGTTAAAGTATCTTAAGGTTGGAACTGCCTATTTATTCCCATCCTTATTTGAACGAAAGTTTAAACTTCCAACGTAAATAAATTAATGTGCTATATGTAGCCACATACATACATATATATCTCCCTGGCAGGGAGATGATCTTCTTTAAAAATTGTCTCCAGTCAAGATAATCATTTCAGTGTAAAGCTTAATAATGTATGTTAAGTCTTGCAGCTCCTAATGGTGTGGAGTGTGATTGTGTACTGAAAATCAACACTGAATGAGGACCCTTGAAATACTTTTAACTGTATTGAACTGTGGCACTGAATAGGAAATATTTAGATTTCATACATATGACTAGAATTTTGTCTTGCATATACAGTATAACCTGTCAAAAATAAATTAGAAAAATCATTTTAGAAAGATACAGTGCTTCTATACCTAAATGCGCATATAAGTAATCTGATGTCTGATCTATTTCATATAACTTCACTTGATGCTACAACCTGTTAGTATCCTGACATTTTCAAACCTGTTCCAGGTGCTTCTGAGTTTCGTCATGTTCATTATTTACACAGTTTGAAAGAAAGGAAGATAACTTTGCTCCATTACCCTTTGTCTTATTTTAGAAAGAAGAATGTGGTGTATTATTAACAAGTTACCTGAAACGTGTCTTCATTTCATGCTCTCCTGAAGGTTTCTAGTTACCGTTTCCACTTCATTTCTAAATTAGATTGGCCATTCTAAGATCCTGATATTACTGTTCTGCCTCAGAAGTTTTAATTTTTCAGTTAGCTTTGTATACTCAAGATTGCTTTTACAATCTTTCTTTCTTTCCTGATATTTCTGGTACTTCATAATACAAAATTTCTTTATTGCACAGACAAAAACATCCAATATTTTATTGAAGGCACCCTGCCAGGCAAAGCAGGACAAATGAATAAAGTATGAGATCACAAATTGCTTCATTAAAGCAAACAAACCTGCAACAGA
Source organism: Masticophis lateralis (assembly GCA_030761175.1). Classification (NCBI taxonomy): domain Eukaryota; kingdom Metazoa; phylum Chordata; class Lepidosauria; order Squamata; family Colubridae; genus Masticophis; species Masticophis lateralis. The sequence goes on along the minus strand of JAUDYJ010000001.1, from coordinate 195,061,842 downwards.
ATACATTTTCTATATTCCCATGCATGACATAGGCTTTTGAGATAAAAAATTCACAATTATAGAAGTTTACAACTACCAAATTATTTTTTGTACAGTGTTGTTGTTGCTGCACATACAGTAGCTATATCGATTTGAGGGGTAGGATCACAAAACCTGCATTATGTAATTTTAATGATAACTTTAATTCTTAGAGCTTTAACTTCTCTATCTTAAATGTAATCCTAATCCTAATCCTATTTGACCCCCATGTTTATGTTCTCAAATCCCCAATTACTTCTAATCTATGCCAGAAAAAAAACCAGAATTACCCATTCTGATTTCAAATAGCATATTGTTTTTGTTACATTCAGCATGTGTACATTTAAATTTTCTGATTATTGAAACATGCCATTCTAATAAAATGGATATTCAGTAATTGGTTAATCCACCATGGCAGATCAGATCATCATCACAAATATATACAGCAGACCATTAAATGTGCTTGCTGGCATGAACAGATGGCTTATCTTCAGAACACAGCCATACCATCAGTCTCCAGCTACCGTAAATCTCACATTTCTGCTGGTGTGCTGAAAACCATGAAATGTTTGCTGCGATGGGAGAGAAAAATAAACAGTAGAAGATCCCGATCATCGATCTAAAAAGAGAAGCATTGATTCTAATTTACCATTTAGCTGTCTATGAGTACTTCAGAAAGGGAGAGCATTGGCTAAATACTGAGGCAGGGAAAGATTGAATCTAGCAAAATCTAGGCAATCCACAGGGATTCTCGTAAAAATAAATGTATGTATGAAAAAGAAAATATCAGTGGCTCCATTTTGATGGAAAATAAAAGCTTAAATGTGTCTTTCCTTTCTTTTTCAAAGGATGGTGTTGTGTTTGTTCACTGTAATGCAGGAGTTTCCCGGGCAGCAGCGATTATCATAGGATTCCTAATGTACTCAGAAGGACTCAATTTTGCCATGGCTTTTTCTGTGGTGAAAAATGCAAGACCTGCTATTTGTCCAAATTCTGGCTTCATGGACCAGCTCCAGAAATACTGTCAATACAATCATTAAAAATGGAAACTCAATAGGGGAACGATGAAGAATGAATTTTATGGTTGTGTTTTAATGAGAGAACTGGATTTCTAAAAAAAATTGGTGTTAATAAAAGTTGCACACATTACAGCTCTTTATCTATCATTGAAAACTCATCCTTGTTCTTATCTTGAATTCATCTCAAATGCATTTTATTTTTTTATTTTAATCTAAATAAATATAACGATTATTGTGGAGTTAAGATTCTTTGATTTAGCAGTTTTCCATTACTTGCAACTATGTTTTACTAATTAAAAAAGTTTAGGATAACATAATCATATCAACTCACGAAGGTATGTCTGGTTTGTTATGCTGGTTTGTTAGGTTACACTGGAGTTAGCCCAGAATCCAGTGGAAAATTGGCTATTAGTCCAAGTGGGTCCTTATAAAACTGGTAGGAGTCAGGCTCAGAAATAGACCAAACAGGCAGATGCAGGTCAAAATTCAGGTAGATCAGAGGACAAAGTAAAGATGCAAAAGCTAGGCAGATTCAGAGACAAGTCCCTTAGGATATAGCTCATGTCTTCAATTTTGCTGGATTAGGATTGTCCATGAGAATTAGTTTTCAGTGTTTAGGCAGGGTAAAGTTAAATCCACTTCAATCACAAACTTTACTCCATTTGTACTGTGGCCAGAGCATTCATAACAAGGCATTTGAAGATAACTTCTAGTAATCCAAATACAAGTTCTTCTGCTTGGTGATATATAGTACTAGTCTGCCATTCCACACCTAAGAAATGTATAGTAAATGCTCACTTTTAGGATACTTAAGATCTTAAACAGACCATTTTTTTCCTTCCCTGAAATCCATTTTCCTTCATTTATAAATGGTGCCCAATGTTCCATATGTTAAATATTTTAGGGAAGCATTTGGCCTTCTGGCTTTAGCATCCATGGTAACTTATACAACAACAGGAAAATAAATATGTTTAATATCTAGATGTCAAAAACAAAATGAGTTTGAAAAAAATTTGAGTCAAAAAGTTTATATTAGACATTGAAGGATGTTCTGCAAAGAATTATCTTAAATAGAAAAGTAAAATTAAAAATTAATTCTACTGCTTACTCTCAACATTTGTTTTGAATTTGAATCTTAGTAATCATGTTGTCAGTGAACATGGTCACTCTAGATATTTTACATTTGCATCTTGGTAACATCGTTCAATTGTGATAATAAAGGACCCTATTATCAGAAATGCTAAGCTGCATCAGTAAGGGCTGAACATGAGACAAATCCCAACACCTTTATTAAGTTATCATTAAAAATGCACTGCTCATTACAGAATGGTTGCAACCAGTTCCTCTTCTTCCCTCCTCTTTCTTCTTCTGCCCCTTTCTACTTTCTTCATTCCTTCTCTACTTCCCCTTCCCTTCCCCCAGTCCTCTCTTCTTCCTCCCTTTCTAACCCTCTCCTACTCTTCTTCCCCCTTTTCTTCCTCTCCTTTTCCCTCTCTTCTCCCCCTCTCTCCTTCCCTCTCTATTCCTCTCTCCTTTCCCACTCCTTTGTTGATACACATTGCTATTTCGAATACATAGCAGGGTTGAGAGTTCACAAAGTTGTTGCTATAGATCTCACGTAATAAAATAATATTTCCTATTATCCTAGAGCAAGAGGTATTGACGATGCAATTTATGTTTTAAATAACTTAATTTCCTTATTTTTCTGCACATGGAGCTTGAAAAAGTAAAAAAGCTTTTATCCTGTCTCTCATCTTCCACAGAAGAGTGGCTGTCATTAAAAAAAAATCGCAGCTTTCAAAAAGCTTTTAATTTCTAACCATCCATAAATAAAGGCCACTCGCTCCCTCAGAGACACCCCCCCTCCCCACGGCCAAGAGTCAAGGCCGGAAATTGAGCCAGGGAATAAAACCCAGGCGGAAACGGCCTGCAAAAAGAAAAGTTCCCAACACTTTTCGTTTCTCCCCGCATTCCAGAAAGGGAAACGACCATAGAGTCGCAAACCTATATAGGAGAGGCCGCCAACCAGCCTCAACTTTATGGTCCGTTCTTGTGAGGAAGTCAGCCTTTTTTTTTTCCCCCTCACCGCGGGCAAGAGCGGCACTTCCGCCTCATTTGAAAGTGACGGGCTGAGGCAAGAAAGAGGCGGCTGCTGTGCACGCGGCCGGTCTGGCAGTGGCTGCTGCTGCTTTCCCGGCGGTGGATGGCTGCCTTCGCTATGGAGCTGCCGCTGTCTTCCCCTTCTTTGGGTGAGCTTCGTCTCGGGTTAAGCCTAATGAAATTAATTAAATTAACGTTGAAACGGACTTTGTGAAGGAAGGCGGGAAGGGGAGACGTGTTTCTTGCCGGTCGTTTCTCTCTTTTCTGCCTCACGTCCATTTGGGACGCGGTGGGGTGGGGGGGGGTGTGGGGATTCTAGAACGTCCTGAGTCTCGCGGGGAAGGGGGGGGAGGGTGGGAGTCCCCGATTGTGACGTCACTTGCACCTAGACCTGCATGGCGAAATCCCGGAAAGGTTGCAAGGGCGTCTGAGGAAGGAAGGAAAGCAGGTCGTCTGTTTACCGCTGGGTCGAGGAAAGGGAAAAAAAAGAGCAAATGAACCCCCAGTACGGGTTCAAACGCGTTCAAAACACGGGCCGGGAAGCGGTTTTTAAACCTGTTGGCTCAGGTACGCTGTAAAGAGCCCCTAACGTCTCTTGGCTTTAAAAAGTTACTGTGGGGTGGGTTGAGAAACTTTTGCTCTTGTTGGCAGCCAAGAAAAATTAAAAGACTCTTACTTCTGGGGAGGAAAGCTATGGCAGATCTAGACAGCATTCTAAAAAGCAGAGACAGCGGACAAAAGCGTGTCTGGTCAAGGCTATGGTTTTCTCAGTTGCAATGTATGGCTGTGAAAGTTGGACCATAAGGAAGGCTGAGCGCCAAAGAATTGTGGCCTTTGAACTATGGTGCTGGAGGAGACTCCTGCCAGTCCCTTGGACTGCAAAGCCATCAAATTGGCTGGTCCTAGAGGAGATCAACCCTGATGGCTCTTTAGAAGGCCGGATCCTGAAGATGAAACTCAAATACTTTGGCCACCTAATGAGAAGGAAGGACTCACTGGAGAAGAACCTAATGCTGGGAAAGATGGAGGGCAAAAGAAGAAGGGGACGTCAGAGAACGAGGTGGCTGGCTGGAGTTACTGAAGCAGTCAGCGTGAGCTTAAATGGACTTCAGAAGATGGTAGAGGACAGGAAGGCCTGGAGGGACGTCCATGGGGTTGCAATAGGCCAGACACGACTTCGCAACTAACAACAGCAATAACAAAATCGCCCCTTGTTTGTTCGGAGGGAACGTTGTTCTAGGGATAAAATAACTTGGATTCAAATATTTGCGTTTGCAACCAGTGCAGGTAGTCCTTGAGTTATGACCATATTTACGTTGAGCCCCACATTTTGAGCCCCACATTTTACGTTGCTTAACAAAACCATTTGTCCGGTGGGATTTGTCCTAGGCTACGAAGTTTCCTGCTGCAGTTGTTAAGTGAATCGTTGCAGTTGTTATGTTAGTGCACGGTTGTTCAGTCAATTTGGCTTCCCCATTGACTTTGCAAGGTCGCAAAAGCTGATCACGTAATCCCGGGACATTGCAACTGTCATAAATGTGAACCAGCAAGCCAAACGTCTGAATTTTGATCATGTGAGATTGAGGATACTTGCCGTGGTCGTAAGTGTGAAAAATGGTCATAAGTCACTTTTCATTTTGCTGTTGTAACTTTTAGCAGTCACTGAATGAACTGTTGTAAATTGAGGAATACCTTTATGGTGGTTGCAAAGAAGGTAATGCTTAACAGGGCAGTTGTATTCAATAGGAAAGCTATATTTTTGTTTGTTTTGTTTTAAGGCAGGGGTGTCAAACTCATGTCACGGCGGTGTCACGTGGTGTATTGGGGCTTTTTTTCTCCTTTGCTAAACCGGGCCTGGCCAGCGCATGACACATTCGACCCGCCTGCTGTGAGTTTGACAGCCCTGTTTTAAGGTCTCAAAATTAAGTACCAGCTACAGATAGACCTCGAGTTGCAACCACAATTGAGTCTGAAATTTATGTTGCTAAGTGAAACATTTCCCATTTTACAACTTACCTTGCCACAGTCGTTAAGTGAATAATTGATTGATTAAGTTAGTAATATGCTTGTTAAATGAATCTGGATTCCGCATTGCCTTTGCTTGTCAGAAGGTCGCAAAAGCCAATTACAGGATCCCGGGACGCTGCAACTGTCATAAATATGAGTCAGTTGCCAAGGGTCTGAATTTTGATCATGTGACCATGTACTGTAGTGTCTTTGGTAGAGGCTGAATGTAATTATGTGAACCACCTTTTGTAACACAGGTGCTGAGCCAATGGCATTAGGATCCCCTTCTTCACCAAAACCAGGTGCTGGTGCTCAATTTCTGCCTGGATTTCTGATGGGTGATTTGCCAACTCCAGTGACGCCACAGCCTCGCTCTTTAAGTGGTCCTTCAGTTGGTATAATGGAAATGAGGTCACCAATGCTTGCTGGTAAGCTGGCTCTGAATTAAAATACTTTCCTAGTAGCCCCAAATGGCAAAAATTCTCCAAGAACATCCTAGAATAGTATTGCGGGTGGGTGTTACTTGAGTTGGGGTAAGTGGTTACTAGTGTTTGCTGAGAACAGGTCTTTGCTATTTTTTTTTAAATTAAAAACATTAAGAAGCAAGCTAATTTTGGCAGGGCAAAAGGCCACTTGTGTGTATTGCATTGTAAGTATTTTCTAGGGGTGAATCACTTGAAATAAACATTTTGACTATTTAGCTTGACTGATATTCATGTTATTGAATTTCCAAAACCCTGGATTCATAAACATTCCAAAAATGTTTAAACATTTAAAAAAATCATACCTAATGTATATATAATGTTCTTCCCTGAGAAAAATACTTAAGATTTATAATCACAAATGCAATTCCCACAATTGTAATTAAGAATTTTTTTCCCCTTAAGGGAATGGATTTGTTTTGAAGCACAGTGATACTGTCCATATTGTACAAGTTGTTCTTGATTTATGACTGTTTGCTTAATGAGTGTTTGAAATGACAATAGATCTTCCTATAACTACTTATGCAACTGATTTGCAATGTTTTTGTCTGTTTCCAGAGTTTCCAGCCTTTGATTTTTGACAAGGTTCAGAAATAGTTACGTAGCTTTATTTGTGTACAAGATTTTTTTTTATTCATGATAATCACTTTAATCAGAAAAAAGATAGTAACGATTACAAATGCTAACTAGTTCTAATATTATATGTTTACTTAGGTGGATCTCCTCCACAACCAGTAATGCCAACACACAAAGATAAAGGTGGTGCTCCTCCAGTTAGAAGTATCTATGATGAAGTTGCTAGCCCAGGTCTTGGATCAACACCTTTGACTTCACGAAGGCCTGTAAGTAATTCCCCTGAAACCGCAAAGCAAGACTGAGATTTGCAACTGATAAATATTCATATTTTTCTGCATTGGCAATGTTGTAGAATTTCCATTGAAGAAAAGAGCACAGTAATAAGAAATGGCCAAGCTTTATTCAATGATCATTGGGTGCCTGCTTTGCAAGAAAGACGGACTCTGAACCATAGAATGACATATTTTTATGCATTTTGGGGTTGAGGGGTGAGAAATCCAAAAGACCTGATTTATGGTCATGTGTGGGATAAGTGAAATAAGTGTTTAAACAAAGGAAAACATATTTTTCTATTGTAAGGCAAAGCTGCTAAGTATTCTGTTAGTGAAAGGATGGAATGTTGAGATAATTGTATGCATGCTTGATTAGAATGTGATTTTTCATCTCCCGCTTCCTGGATGAACTTTTAGGAGAGGTCTTTATTTCATTTTTCTCCTTGTTGATAGGATTAAAAAGGCTATATTGGCATTGAAAACATGGCCATGTTTACCTCTAGGTGAGATGAGTGGCATATGTTTAATAAATGTTTGGGTTGTGCATTAGTCTGGGCCTGGCCAGTTTATGTATGCAAGTGGTGGGGGGAACAGGAACAGGAACAGCAGAGGAAATTGGAAAAGCTGTCTACAAAGGTAGGGAAAGGAAGGGGGAAGAGTTTGTAGCTTTATTTTATAACTCCTTTATAAAGGTCTTCTTACAATTGGGTTAACCTTTCTAGAATGTGAACAGAGCATACAAAACAATTGTGATACTATGCCATATTTAATAATCAAGCAAAAGAAGTAAAATTCTCTTCCTTCGTAGTTCTGGGTTGCAATCTATAACTTTCATTGCCTAGTGTAAGAAGTGAGGCTAAATCAGCCATTCTCTTTCTTAGTGGATCCCATTTGGCTATATCAGGAGTGTCAAACTCATGGTGTCACGTTTTTGTCACGCGACATATTGTGACTTTCCCTTTGCTAAAATGGGGGTGGGGATGGCCAGTGTGTGAAACATCTGGCCCCTGGCCTGCGAGTTTGATACCCCTGGGCTATATTAATACATAGCAATGGCACATCATTGTTCCCCTGAAATTATAGCACAACTAAGTGTATATGATGAAATTATACAATTGTAATTATAACAATTATCCTTATCAATCTTCAGTGTTAATCACATGTAAATATTTTTACAACTATACTTGGTAGTGAAAAATGCACTGTTTTGAGAGCCACTGTATTTCTCTAATGCATAAAGAAATGTGGAATGTTTTTGTGATTCACTGAATCTTGGAAAAAGACACAGAATTAATGGAAGAACTTGCTATATTGAGCCCAAAGTTGTGATCCTCAGAAAATATTCCTATATTCAGCCAAAGAACAGAGTTTGGATTTGAATACATCAACATTAAATTCATGGGGTTATTTAATGTTGCACAAATAAAAACTCCTGCCTTTGGAAGAGAAAGGGTTGAAGGAAGAGTATGATACTTTGCTGGCTATTATAGGCTTTGCTGATCTTGTGTGTGCCACAGTATGTTAAAGATATTATACATTTGACTATGTGTAATATTTATATGCAGTTAGTATTTTCAGAGACCCAAGCCTGAGAACTGAGAAGTGGTTATATACATTTATATTGGAATCCCTGTGTTTCTGGAAAATTATTTGTACCAGTTGACATTGCAGTAAACATTTACTGCAATGTTTACTGCAACATTTTACATTTTCCATACTGATGACCTCATCTGATTCTATAGTCCATTGAATTATCACCTATTTTAAGTCAATACTGGCCCAAATTACTTCGTTTTGGCTTCTGTTATTGCTCAACTGTGCTCAAACCCCAAAGAAAATGTAAATTGCATATGAGATCCTATAAAATAATAACCCCTACATAGCATATTCTTCTGTGTAGTTCAGTGTTGGGATTTTATTTGTTTTTATCAAAAAGAAACATGCAAATGTATTTTTGAGTTGAATTGTGCTGGCTAATTTTAAAATAAAACATTCTACTTAAAGAGTTTATTTTCTGGCTTTTAAAACAATTTCTAACTAACATTGTACTTTCATGCAGGCTACCTTTTCTGTAATACAGAGTCCAAATGTTGGGTCTCTGCCATTAACTCCTGGAACAGGTACGACATTATTTTCTCCTCATGATATTTAATTAAGAATTTATCTGCAGGGCAAATTTTAAGAGTATCTGATCTATTTAATTTATATATGGATCATTACACCATTTATGGGCTGATACATAATTCTTATTGAAATTATACCAACCCAAATTTTACCAGAGTTTTTAAATTCCTGCTTTACTTTATGTCTGACACTGATAGAAGTCTTCCTCTTTAAAGTTAGTTTGCTTTCCATTATATTTATGGAAATATCTATACATTGCTTTGTTTGCTTTCCATTATATTTATGTAAAATGCTGGCAATCAGGATAAAAATTTTACTTTAAACTTTATAAATCTTAAGTATTGACAATAGTAACATTTTACTGGCCTTGAGACACCACGTTATTATTGTCACCATTTCTCTTTCTTCAGTATAAAACTATGTGAATTTGGTAAACATGAATTCAAAAATTAACCAGTAAAATAGTTTAATAAGATGTGCCTAGCTTTTATTTTAGTTTGGAGTAACTGGTTCATCCTTTAACTATGAGGCCTAATAAGGACATTTCATTATATTTTGTCAGGGGCAAGTGTGTTTAGTCCAGCAAGTCTTGCACAACCTAGAAAAACTACCATGTCACCAGCTCAGCTAGATCCATTCTATACTCAAGGAGATGCTTTGACATCAGAAGATCAACTTGATGACACCTGGGTAACAGTGTTTGGGTCAGTGATTGGCAGTTCCATATGATAAACAGGAGGCTACCTGTTTGATGGTAGTGATGGTTCGATCGGCATAGTTTTTGCATTAGGGATGTTGATTCTGTGGGAGAAGAGAATGAATTTTATAAAATGCGAGAGTGAGATTACATAGGTTGCAATATATATGTGCAGTTTTTTTAAAGATGAATAAGGTGTGCTTAGATTTTCATAAATATGATAATTGTTAAAGCAGTTTACATAATGAAACAAGGGAATAATCAAACTCTTGAACAGATTTATTTATAGTTGTCATTACAACATTTAATTCTTCCTTTGTGCATTGAAATATTGAAGTTTGGACCCAGAAGTAGTGTTGGCTGCTGTATTAGGGGTAGCCATTAATTAGCCAGAAAGAAAGCAGATGGAGTTTTTAGACTGAAAGGATAAAAACAAGCAGGGAAAGGTTAATCCCTTAGTTTCTGTTGAGGAGAAAAAGTAGACAGTTACTTTGAAGGCAGATGCATTAAACTGCTTTCTTTTTATGTGTGGTTTAGTTTACCCATCTATAAAAATATTCCCCATGAGATGATGCTGTTCCCCAAAACTACTCCCTTGATTGTAAATTAAGATAGCATTTTCCACCTAGACTTACTTGCTAGCCCATTATATATAGCATATCATTTGCAAGGTGAAGCTAATTTGCAAATGATATGCTATAAAATGGGCTAGCAAGTAAGTAAGGAGCTACTCAGAGCTTGTCAGTGACTTGGGCATAATGTATTTGTATACACTTCTGAGACTCTTGTCAGTGATGTGTAACGCTGAGGTAGACTGAATACTGCACATTTTATTTATGATTTCAAATAGTGATACAAGTCTTTTCTACTGATATTACAGATTTCCACAAGCATCTGCTTCATATATCCTGCTACAGTTTGCCCAGTATGGAAACATACTAAAACATGTGGTGAGGCTAGATGTGTAGTGTTTGCTTTTTTTCTTTTCTTTTCTTTTTTTAATGGCCATTCTCAGTTTGGCTTTGAAATTTTATTCTGCCTCATTGTCTATATAGATGTCTAATACAGGAAATTGGATGCATATTCGATATCAGTCAAAATTACAGGCTCGGAAAGCCCTGAGCAAAGACGGAAGAATTTTTGGAGAATCTATCATGATCGGAGTTAAACCTTGTATTGATAAAGTGAGTTGTTGTTATATGGTTTTTGTCAGCAAGGGACATAGCCCAAAATAGGATGGGGAATGCAGAGTCATAACCAATCTTTGGTAGTAAATATGATTAACAGTATACGTAGTCCTTGACTTACAGCAGTTCATTTAGTGACCGTTCAAAGTTACAACGGCACTGAAAAAAGTGACATGACCATTTTTTCACACTTGCAACCATTGCAGCATCGTCATGGTCACGTGACCAAAATTCAGAGGCTTGGCAACTGACTCATATTTATGACGGTTGCAGTGTCCCTGAGTCGTGTGATCATATTTTGCAACTCTCTGGTAAGCAGAGTGACTTCACTTAACGATTGTATTACTAACTTAACAACTGCAGTGATTCACTGAACAACTGTGGCAAGCAAGATGGTAAAATGGAGCAAAACTTACTTAACAAATTTCTCGCTTAGCAACAGGAATATTGGACTCAGTTGTGGTTGTAAGTCGAGGACTCTCTATACTGTACCTCTTAAATCAGGAGAAAAAGCTAGAAGAAATATTAAGAAATGCAAATAATGTAATTATTTCATTTTATTGCAGGTTGTATGGGTGGCATTTAATATATTAGAAAATTAATATGGAAGTAAATAACGAATGTGAACTTAACCCAAGAAGTGTGTCTAGTCCAAGGAAATCACTATTTTCATCCAGTTTAGTTCAGAATATTAAACATTTATTGCTATTTTAAATCAAGTTTTTCAATGATATCTAATTTAAAATCTATCCTAAGGTGCAAGTGGTCAACCTGGGGAACCAAATGGCCAATTTGTGACTTTTTAAGTGCTCTCATGGAATTAGAGTTGGAGGGAGAGATTTGGGCTCCAGAGGCCTGTCCCCTCTGGGTGCAGGAATTTAAATTAAAGTAAGCATATAGCAGGAGTATCAAACTCTATTTCATTGAGGGTCACATCAAGGTTTTGTTTTACCTCAGGGTGTGTGTGTGTTGTGGGCGTAGCCAGCTTGACATCACTCATCAAGGCTCCCTTTTTGGCCGTGACAGCCTCCTGCAGCTCCCTGCAGCTCAGCTGGCAGAGGCCCTACGGGCTGGTCCTGCATTGTTTCCAAGGCAACCCCACGGGCCAGATCTGAGCACTCCGGGCTGGATGCAGCCCGCGGCCTTTGAGCTTGACACCTCTGATATATAGGATGGCTCTTCATTCTTTACCTGAACCTATTGAAGCAGAGACTAATGCATTTCTTCATCTTCCAACATTTTTAAAGCTTTGATACTGGTTAGAGACATCTCTAAATATATTCCTTGACCTTACTTGTAGAATGTGATGGAAAATATAGATAGAGGCACTGTATCATCCCCAACTTCAGTCTTCACACCTCCAATGAAATCGTTTGCTGCTCAAGCACAGCCTTCAAGCACACAAAGGATTTCCACCATGAGACCTCTAGCTACTGCATACAAAGCATCAAGTAGTGATTACCAGGTATTTTTGTATTAACATAGTGAAGAAATGCTAGTCGCTATTTTTGAATAAAAGCTACTGACCTTGGTTAAAAAGTTATGAAACAGCTACTTATTCAAATGTGTCTCTCTTGTAGGTAATTTCTGACAGACAGACTCCAAGGAAAGATGAAAGCATTGTGTCCAAAGCTCTGGAATACATATTTGGTTGGTAGTCAAGAAAAAAATAGAGTAAGCTTGGTTAGAACATATAAAAGACTGCCTGCACTTTGGGTTAGTTATATAACCATTTGTGATAGTATCAGTTCTGCCTTCTAAAACTTTGGCACAGTTACTTGCACTTTAATCCACAGCTGGGTTTATACTTGACTCATATGTTAAAACGGTTGCAATCAATGTTAAACTTATTTCTATAGTAATTGCATGATACAACCTAAAATGGACAGGTATACAATATGTGAGTTTTTTTTCCAATACATGCTAATACCTTCTATAATTTTCCAGTTGCATGACTTTCTTTCTACTTCAGGAAATAAGGTATTTCTTGCTGCAAGATAAATTCATGGATATTATTATACAAAACGACTGGGATAGATTTTGTCAATTTTAAAATTGAAAGCTGTTCTAAATGTAACCATTTAAAGGAACTTTGGACAAATTACTTCTAATTTGGAAGGTGTGCTTTTTTTAAAACTAAATAAAAATTGTGGTGCTATTATTTTTTTGAGCTTATGGTGGCTTTTGTAACCTATCCAAATATACTATCAATGTATACAAATACCACTGCCAGTATTGTTATGTGGCTTTCTGTGCATTGGGACACGTTAATTGCATAGATATTTTTAAATTTAAATGCTTTTATATGATAACAAATGCATGAAGTGCTTTATCTAGGGCTTATTTGGAAGTTTAAATTTGATTCTGATAATTCCCCTTCTAAATATTATGGAACACCGGTCAATATCCAGTTTTACATTTCCCATCCTGCAGTAGTTTTATTTCCAGTGTTTCTAAAATATACACCAGGAGTTATCTCATCTTTTTGAAGTAGATTTTGTAGGGATAATAGAATATGTTTTGCTGATGCTGTTCCGTGGGTGAGAAGATACAGGATACCTCTCCAAATTATCTGAATGCTACTGTTACCATTAAATATGTCCCCATTTTATTTGGTAGTTGGTATAAGAATTATTTATGTTCTTGCTTTTCAAATACGTAAGAATAGCAAGACAAACTAATATTAAATACATCCTGCTGAATATTGAACTTGCACCACTATTTAGTATCATAAATAAAATATGTAGTGTTAAGTCTCTTTTATACCTCACCATTATACCATTTGTAGAATTCTCAAAACTTTATACCAGTGCACCATGTGCAAGTCACTGACAATTTATAACTACTTCCTCTTCTGCAATTTTCAACAATATTCTATTTTCAATGGATTAGTCAGACTCTTGATGTAGAATAGATAAATATGACGAATCATAGCACAGATCCCTTTGGTTATATGGCTGTCTTTCTAGCAGATTTTAATATTCTCATAGTATTTTTTAAGTACAAACATTGATTTACTACATTTATATCTACTTTTCTGTGTAGAAAGTTTTTATCCTTTATATTCTTGCAGCAATAACACTGGGAGATAGATTGGACTGAGAAACAATATCTGGCTCAAAGTCATCCCAAGGATTCCATGGACAGATTGGAATTGTACTTGGGTCTCCATGCTTCCAGTCCACTATTGTATCCACTGCACCACATTGAGTCCTGTTTGATGCTGCTAAGATGGAATTCAATAGTAAACATGAGCTTCAGAACTCTATTCAGTAGATAGTAGGCGGCTATTGAAAGAGGAAACAAAAAGGATTTAAACATAATTTCAGAAAATGTTTCTTTCCTGATTTATGCTGTTTATTTTCATCACTAATATATACTTCCATGCTGATGGGATCATGTTCTTTTTTGTACGATATAACTATTTTTTTAAAAAATATTGTAAATCTCTTGTAAAAATGAATTTGTTCTTCAGAGAGACAGACACCAACAGACTTCATGTATGGACATTTCTGCCAAAATAAAACATGCTAACCAAAATAAACGCTACCTTAATTCTTTGGTTTTATTTACCACCTTAGATACTTTTTATTTGTAGCTGATAATTAGGAAACGTGTTGGAATGAGATTTAGTTCAGAGGTAAGATTAATGTATTCAATGGTGAATGACACTAGAATGAGAAGTTATTTTGATCTCATGCAAAAATTACTGTAATAGCTCTAGTTCTTGAGAAAATTGTGAAAATGGATGTTGTATTTTATCTTTGTAAAGATTTTTTCCTGTTTGCCTTTTGAAAGGCATCACATTGACTTTAAAGCTTTAATAAAGCTTTATACTGTAGTAAGATACTTTGCATAGTTAATGAGCCATTTTCTGGAGCTGTAACTCCTCTGACACTTTAACTAGCGGTTTTTGCAATGTGTTGCTGCTATTAAAAGTTTCTTTCATTTCTGAATAAATAAGATGCTGTTACATGGTCAGAACCAAGATGTTATGTACTAAATTTTTCACTCTACCTATCTGTCAAAGATATGCATCACTTATAAGTGAAATTGTTTTCTGCTTGTTGTGTCTTGTCTATAGCATGTATCAATGAAGTAGACTTTCGTTTCTCCTGAAGGTTCTCAACCTGTTGTAAATTTTTAGGGGACCTTTTGGAGCTGATTTACTGTATGTGGAAGGCTACTTAAAACATTTATTACATACAATATTTCTAAATTAAGGAAAGGGATGAGGAGAGATTGATTTCCTGAGACATTGAATATAAGTAGCCATATGTACTTTGAAAAGAGGTGTGCAACTGCCAAAGTGACTTTTGTTTTCCAATTGGTGTGTGGGCTCAACTAGGATTGTTTCCTCCCCCTCCCACTACCATTCAGTCTCATGGATTGTGACTGTTATTATGGCTAGAATTTCACAAAGGTAAGGGAATCAGCAAATGCTTTTAGCAATTTAGCAAAAGGATTTCTATTGAGAGATCTCTTTCTGAAACTTCAATTAATGTTGTATTGTGAGAAACTAATGATTAAACTAAGATAAATTCCTGAAGAGCAGTTTCTTGTTTCATCCCAAGTAATAAACTATTGTTTAAACTAGTACAAAAAACGAAAATTTCCAAATATTGATATGGCCTGTAGATGACACATGCTTATGATTGTAAGACCAAGCCCATTATTGAAGGAAGATGAACAGTTATTTTTTTGTTCCACTTGCAACTTTTTTCCAAGTAGCTTCACTAAATGTACTGTTTAATGCTATGACAACATTTTGGGGTGTGAATGCCTTTGAGTCAGTGTTGACTCCTGGCAATTGCCTGGAGAAATTCCCAAAATTTCTTGGCAATGTGTGTGGGGTTTTTTTTTTTTTTTTTGGAAGTGTTTTGCCATTTCCTCCTTCCTTGGGCTGAAAGGGAGTGACCCACTCAGTTGGTTTCCTAAACTGTTATAGTCCCTCCTTGCCTAAGTTAGGCTAGAACCCCCTGATGCCTGGTATCCAGTCCGGCAGGACTGGACTGGACTGGATACCACCAAAATGGCAGTGAAACATTTTATTCAGATGAAGATTCCCATTGAAGATGCAGAGAGAATTGTTTGCTTCTGATTGCTTCAATTGATTCTTCTGATTGAGCCATGGAAGGACCGCTTAAGCATCACAGACTAGAGAAAGAGCCGAGGTGGCGCAGTGGTTAGAGTGCTGTACTGCAACTACTTCAGCTGACTGCTAGTTCAGCAGATCAAATCTCACCGGCTCAAGGTTGAGTCAGCCTTCCATCCTTCCGAGGTGGGTAAAATAAGGACCCAGATTGTTGGGGGCAATATGCTATTTAGTATACTGTTGATTGTTGTAAGCCGCCCAGAGTCCTTGGAGAGTGGGCAGCATAGAAATATGATTAATAAAAAAATAAATAAAATAATAGACAAGCTGTATGGACTGGTACTCGCATGAGGAAATATGTTCTCAAAAAGACCTTGGATTATGAAGCCAAATCCCAAACACCAAAATATCTTGTAGCAGTGGACCAATGGGTTGAATCTGATTCACAATTCCTCTTAGTCTTCCTAGAAGCTCAGTTCATATGCTCCATTATAGCGTCTGTTTCCCTCTGCATGTATGACCCATTTACAAATAAACACCCAGTCCTTTTAAGCCTTATGGGGCTTAAAATGTGGAAGCATTGATGTAAATAAAAAAGGTGCTGGAAGTTTGGCCTTTTGCTTTTCCCATGGCTTTTTTTTTTATTAAAGACAGGTGAGTGGCATCCAAGAGAACATATAACCTTGTAGGAACTCTGTTCGAACAGTCTATGGAAGCAAGAATTCAGAGGAATCTGGTGGCACCATTTCTGATAAACATGTTACTAAAAGGTATAAGCTTTAATGAGTTATACCTCATTCCAGGGATGAAATGTACTCACCTTCCTTACCGGTTCAGAAGCACACGCACCGTGTGAGCATCACATGCATGCACACCTGCACGTGTGCAAAACATGAGCATGTGCAGAAGGTAAAAAAACATTACTTCCTGGATAAAACCAAGAAGTAATGACACCAGGGTGGCAATCGCCAGACCACAGGGAAAAATTGCTACCGGATCAGGTGACCTGGTCCGATATAGGAGCATTTTACCTCTGCCTCATTTCATCAGAGACATAGAGTAGCTCACTCCTTTCAACTCTCTTCAGGCTTCTTCCTGTTCCCAATGCAATCCTTATTTTTATTTTGTACTCCTTGTACTAAATATGTAGAATACTGATATTGATTGATTGATTGAGTTTATATTGCTGCCTATTCGCCCATGGCGACTCAAGGTGGCTTACAGAATATAAAACCACATTTAAAACAATAAAAACTAACAAAAAATATAGTACAATATAAGAAAATCACCCCCCCCCAACCCCTGCCCCGGCGACAGCAGATCACATGAGCCATTTGATTGGCTCCATCCCCCTCTGGGTTCCCCAGGCCCGCTGGCAGAACCAGGTCTTTAGTGCCTTCCGGAAGAGTATTAGAGTGGGGTGCATTCTAATCTCGGAATGATGTTCCAGAGAGAGGGAGCCATATGGAGAAGGCCTTTCTTCTGGGCCACACCAGGTGTATCACTCTTGGGGATGGGACTCCCAATATTCCCTGCCTCCCCATTCTGATGGGTCGGGTAGATGTGACTGACAAGAGACCGTCCCTCAGATAACCTGGTCCCATCCATGAAGGGCTTTGAAGGTGACAAGCAGCACCTTGAATTGCACCCGGAAGCAAATGGGCAACTAATTCAGCCCCCCCAGGAGAGGTGATACATGTGCACACCCAGGTCTGCACAAAACCATGTAGGCCGCTGCATTTTGCACCAACTGGAGCTTCCGGATGCTCTTCAAGGGCAGCCCCGTATAGCGCACCTTGCAATAGTCAAGACGGGAAGTGACTAGGGCTTGAGTGACTGTGAGTAGGGACTGTTGGCCCAGGAAAGGGCGTAACTGGTGCATAACCCACAGTTGCACAAAGACCCTCCTGGCCACGACTGCCACCTGCTCTTTGAGCAGGAGTCGTGAGTCCAGGAAAACCCCTAGATTATGCACAGGGTCTGTTTGGGGTAGCGCAACCCCATCCAAGACCAAAGTTGGCAATTCTCCCTGAGCCAACATACCCCAAACCCAGAGCCACTCGGTCTTCAAGGATTTAGTTTCAACCCGTTGCTCCCCATCCAGCCCCTGACAGCCTCCAGGCACTGCGAGAGGGAGGACACGGCATCATTTAGCTCACCATGGGCTAAGACATACTGAGAATCATCAGCATATTGGTGATACCTCAGTCCATTTGTGGGCCTTTCCCAAATATTCCTAGCCTTGTGTCATTGGTTTTGGTTTGGTCATTGGTCATTGGTTTTTTGTGTTTCATGCAAAATTTGAGTTTCAACCTGTTCTGTGGGCAAAGCCTTATTTCAAAAGGCTATTGAAATAAGGGTAGGCTTTATGTGATTAAATACAGCTGACTGCCACCTTGTGGCAGCCATCTGAAGCTTTCCCACAATATCAGCATCTTAACATCATTTAATCCACCTAACCTTGAATGTATTATTTTCACATTCTGAATAAATCACCAGAATATTTTTCAGGAGTTATTTAAAAAAACAAAACAAGATATAGCTGGATTGACAGCCAGCAAGAACGTGACTTTACTTTCATAAAAATGTCATAATTCTGAAGCTTTGATACTGCAGTGCTTTTCAACAAGTTGTTTCTTTTGTACTCTTTGCGAGCCTATTAATCTGGAGTAGGCAAGTCTAATGTGAGATCTCTGGCTAAAAAGACAGTCTTGGATGGCCTTCTGCTGGTCATTCATCTTTCAACAAGCGTATTTCTCATTTGTAGATCTGGGGAATCAGTTGCCCTTTACAAAGTTTATAGTTTTAATCAGGGGTGAAATCCAGCAGGTTCTGACAGGTTCTGGAGAATCGGTGGCAGAAATTCTGAGTAGTTTGGAGAACCGGCAAATACTACCTCTGGCTGGCCCCAGAGTGGGGAGGAATGGGGATTTTGCAGTATCCTTCCCCCAGGAGTGGGGTGGGAATAGAGATTTTGCAGTATCCTTCCCCTGCCACGCCCGCCAAACCACACCACACCACGCCCACCAAACCACACCCACAGAACCCGTAGTAAAAAAATTTGAATTTCACCACTGGTTTTAATGTGTGCTACCATATACAGGCCCGGAAGAATGGGAGTCGTTTTCCTGCCCCTGTTCATACTGGGATTTGTTTCCAGCCATCATTTTGCAGTTTGCATATGATGGTTAAACAAAGAACTAAGAAGTTCTTCAAGCAGAAATTAATTCCCAGTGGGTATGTACTTTTCTTGATTGCCTTTGCTTCAGGATGTGTTTTCAATTTTTTTTCAGTCTAACCATTAGACTCTAACCTATAAACCTATAACTTCTTGATGTCTCTCCTCCCTTCCACATCCAGGTCCAGATCTGCTTACTCTTCTTCTCAAGAACTTGGCCCTAAGTGTTCCCAACATATTTTATTTATATATTTATATATTTATATATTTATATATTTATATATTTATATGTATGTATGTATGTATGTATGTATGTATGTATGTATGTATGTATGTATGTATGTATCTTTCTTTATCCCAGGGATTTTCCTACGTATATTAAGATGTTTCATGGCCTAATTTTCAGTGAAATCTCAATTCACCAGCTTTTAGGCCTTTTTAAATATTACAGCAGCTATATGCTATCTGTTTGAGTTTATGTGGGAGACTAGAAAACTATATATATATATATATATCTTGGTATACCCATGTAACAATTTTACTTTGTCAGAAGCACTGGCTTCAATAAGGTCCTTGATGCAATACAAGAAGTTAGTGGTCATCTATAAACTCTATGTGATAGAGGGCCAGGTGATTTGCCTTACTTCAATTATACCTGCATCAGTGGTGGGTTTAAATTTTTTTTATTACCGGTTCTGTGGGTGCGGCTTGGTGGGTGTGGCTTGTGGGCATGGCAGGGGAAGAATACTGGTATATCTCCATTCCTACCCCACTCCAGGCGAAGGATACTGTAAAATCTCCATTCCCTCCCCAATCCAGGGAAAGGTTACTGCAAAATCCCCATTTCCTCCTGATCAGCTGAGACTTGGGAGGCAGAGAATAGATGGGGGCGGGGCCAGTCAGAATTTTTACTACCGGTTCTCCCAACTACACAAAATTTCCGCTACCAGTTCTCCAGAACTGGTCAGAACCTGCTGAAACCCACCTCTGACCTGCATGCCTCCTCAAATCCAATAGGGTGGGCATGCCTTAAGTCCTGTCTTTGAAACTATGCCATCTAGTGCAGCATAGATGCACCTTTCCGGTTTGGGGTGGGGGGGGCATGTGAGTGGCAGGCATACGCGTGCTTGCATTGCTCCATTTGAGCAGCGGGCACACACACCCTCCCCTTCCACAAGCATCCCCTACTCATGTGTCCTCTAATCATGTGCGAGCGCAAGTCCGCTCATGGAGAAGGAGCTTTGCTTGCCCACTTGGCCATCTCTCCTGCGACCTGGTTTCGAACAGGCCACCGCCCATGGGCTGGGGACCTCTGATCTAGTGGAATCCAGGAAGTATGCCTACCCTGTGAAACAACATGTATTGTTCTGGTCCCAGCCTAGCAAATTTGGGTCAGAGGTTCTACAGGTCCTTTTGGGTTTGAAAGCACTGACTCCATCAATAGGAGTCTTTAAGACTTTATTCCAAGGCAGCATAATAAAATCACATAATTACGTACAGTAGCAGTCAATGAATATTCAAGAAGCCTGAAGAATGTAACGCAGAACATGACAGCAATTAAAAATATACAAGAACACAGTAAGACAATAAAAGGCCTTATGCTCCTTCTGCCAGTCAGGGAACCTTAGAGAAAAGACAGCAGGGAGACCCCTTCAAAGCCAGCAAGCAAGCACACTGTTGTCAAAGCTTTATCCCATGGAGCTTCTCTGAGTATATAGACTTTGAACCATAATTAAGCACACCTGTTTTTCAGTGGCCTCATTATATTTTACCAAGGGCAAGGAGGGTGAGTCTTATGTCAGAATACCTTTTGCCAATAGGGAGATTATCAAGGTTCAAAGTTGAGGATTCCTGTCAAGAAAGAGACCATTAAAGCTTTGTTTTTTAATGGGCAGTAATGAGACCATCCCAAAGTTAAGGACTATCTGTTTCTCAAGATTGAAGACGAGAAAGACCATCTTACTTAACAAAGGTATTTCACCAAGGACAAAACAATGAATATGACCAGTGATGGGATTCAATTTTTTTTACTACCAGTTCTGTGGGCGTGGCTTTGTGGGTGTGGCTTTGTAGGCATGGCTTTGTGGGCATGGCAGGGGAAGGATACTGTAAAATCTCCATTTCCTCCCGATCAGCTGGGACTTGGAAGGCAGAGAATAGATAGGGCGGGGCCAGTCAGAGATGGTATTTACTGGTTCTTCAAACTATTCAAAATCTCTGCTATCGGTTCTCCAGAACTGGTCAGAACCTGCTGAAACCCACCTCTGAATACAACCCTTTAGTGAGTAAAAGAAATACTTACTGAATTCTGCACTACAGCACTGAATTATTACAAAATCATATAGAGAATTTTATAGAAAATCATTATTAAATTTATCTTCGGCAATCTTCACATGGAACCTCCAGCACTAAACAGCATCCTTGCTGAGATCTGGGCGGGATTGGCCCTTTTGGACACTGTCTTTTTCCTCAGGGTTTGGGGCCAGGTTGTTAATACAGCCTTACACGTATGGTTTGATTGTGTTGTAATTATTAGCGGGCTGAGCTTTGTTGTAACTTTACTTTGTTTCTTATTTTTGTGCTTGCATTGTGAGCCTACCAGATTGACAAGACTGAGATGGTCAGTTTAAATAAATAAACGAATAAATAAATAAATAAATAAATAAATAAATCAAACCAATTTGTGTTTAAGTCAGTATTGGCTTAATTAATACTGCAGTATTGGTTCATTATTCAGTTCCTGAATGTTGACAATACAAGGAAAAGATTGTACTCAGATGCAATTCTATTACATAGCTAGGCAATTATAAACACAACACTTTCAGAGCACAACTCCTTGAGATAGCAAGACTATTCCTGTCTCTATGTTTTATTTTAAAGAAGTTCCATCAATCATGCTTCTTGGTACAGAAGTGGACAGTACCCCTTTTTGGTACAGTCTGAATACAAACTAGGTGCAGCTTTAGCACATTATCTGGTTGTAAAGAGTAATTTCTATTACAGGTTTTTTTTTTAAATCCTCTGAGCTTTAAAATAAAAATTGAGGAAGGAAATTAGTTCCAAGGCTGATTTTTCATGTGTGATGGAATCCATCAAAGATCAATGTCCCTTTTGGCACTTAGCAATTATTTTGTCCCTTGTACTTTACCTTTCAAAGAAATTATCCTGAAGATATTAAGGTTGTTTGGATAGAAACATAGCAGAATTTTTAGCAGAAGCTATTTTTGCACACCACGTAGCGGCAAGACGCCTCAGAAAATATTGTACAAATGTCATTTTATGAAGCAAAACAAAACAAAAGAAAGAAAACACCTGTTTTACATACCTCTGAAAAAAGATTTGGGGTTCTCTGGCAAGGTAGATGCTAGCTACTAAACTTTGCAACTTTTAATACAAATTGATTTGCACTTTTAGTTCCAAGGAGTGGATAAGAACATCAGAATTTTGCAATTCACATGTTGTGATTTGATTCTTGCTCCCCCCGCCCCCCATACAAATGTATTACCAGACTGGAAATACATTTCAAAAATATGAATTTAAGTATTTATTTTTTTTAAAAAAGTTAAATGTCTTGGGCTAAAAATATGCTAATCAGTATGTTCCTAAGATAGACATCTCTCGCCCTCTCTCGGTTTATATACTTTCTTATCCAATTTAAATTTAGAAGAACGATTAACTGATAAAGAAAATATATCCAGCTGGTTTAGCTTCTTTCTTTGGAAAAGGAATGAATTCATATTCTTCCTTCTGAACGGATTGGAAGCTGCATCATTCTGTATGTCTGATTTTCATCATTGGCACTTTCTGAATAGTTAAGCCCTGCTTTTTTAGGCCAGCAGGATATTTAAATAATGTCCCCTAAACACCCAAGAGCACTAACATTTGCATGTTATAATGCCTTCCCAAAAGCTATTCACGAGAGCAAATTTAAAAAAAAAAGTCTTTAAGAGGTAAAATTGTGCCCTTGCAGAGAAGGACTCTTTGAATCTATAGTTCACATTCTGTTAGACTGCACTTTCTATAAGGCAGGGGGTGAAATCCAGCAGGTTCTGACAAGTTCCGGAGAACTGGTAGCAGAAATTTTGAGTAGTTCGGAGAATCGGCAAATACCAACTCTGGCTGGCCCCAGAGTGGGGTGGGAATGGAGATTTTGCAATATCCTTCCCACAGGAGTGAGGAGAGAATGGGGATTTTGCAGTATCCTTCCCCTGGAGTGGGGTGGGAATGGAGATTTTGCAACATCTTTCCCCTGCTACACCCACCAAGCCAACCCCACAGAACTGCTGGTAAAAAAAACTTGGATTTCACCACTGCTATAAGGACACAAGAGCCCACTTCCCAATCTCCCAATGTAATGAAGTTGGTAGACAATTCTGATTTACAGGTAGCTCTTTACTTATGACCATTTGTTTAATGATTGTTCAAAGTTATGATTGCCTTGAAAAAAGTGACTTATGACTTGTACTCACAGTTACAATATTGCACCACCCCTACAGTCAATGATCGCAATTTGGGCACACGGCAATTGACTCACATCTACCCCTTACTGCATCCTGCGGTCACATGATCATGATTTGTAACCTTTTTTGTTTATTTCCAGCAAAGATTGGGAAAGCTGGATTTGCTTATCAATGCATAATTCAATTAATGAGTGAGTGATTCACTTAACAACTGCGTGATTAACTTAGTAACCTCTGTACAAATTGTCATAAAATTGGGACCAACTCACAATTGGAATGACTTATGACAGAAATTCACGTCCCAATTGTAGTAGTAAGTCTTTGATTTACTACTTTACAGTTGCTTCTCACTGGCCAAAGGCGCCAGGACATTTGTCCTTTGTTCACTGTAGCAAAATTTTGTCTTACTTTGTGTGATACAACATGCCTTAAATTGCCTCAGTTACAGTTTTTAAATGTCTATTTTATTTTATCTGAAGTAGAAACTGTTTATTGTTCATGGCACGGGCACGGGGTACTTGCAGGACCACCTCCTACTGGCCTCCCACCACCCAGTGCGCTCACATAGGATTGCCCTCCTCCGGGTGCCATCGGCCAGACAATGTCGGCTGGTGGCACCCAGGATAAGGACATTCTCTGTGGTCACACCGACCCTCTGGAATGAGTTACCCACTGGGCTCCGGACGGCCCTTGACCTCTGCACTTTCCACGGTGACCTTAAGATATGGCTTTTTCAGCAAATTCCCTGATCTGCCGTGAGTTTTAATTGCTTGGGGATTTTTAATTGGATTATTTTAATATCATTTTATTGTCATGTTGTTTTATCTTGTGAGCCGCCCCAAGTCCTACGGGAGAAGGGCGGCATATAAATATAAATATGATTAAATAAATAAATAAAGTAACTTGCAGAATTCTGGTCAGAGACTCTAAGGAAGAACTGCAGCCACCAGAGCCCAGGAGCCAACAACTTTTCAGGTTCCGATGACCATGCACAAATGTATCCAATATCATGGCTGCAAAACAACAACAACAACAACAACAACAAAAACAGCTCTTAAATTAATGTTAAGATATGTTATGTATATGAAATGGCCTAGATCTTAGGTACAAATGCGAAAATTGTGAGATGGCTATCTCATGACATTTTCATCATTTTAAATCACTGTTTTTAAATTCCATGCTCAGTAGATGCTGCTTTATGGTACCAAGTACCTCTCTAGACACGAACTGTTGATCCCAGCTTTGGGCATCCATGACTTTACAGAACTGAGTCTAAGAAAGTTTGCTGTTAAATCAGCTGGATGCTGAGTTCAAGAACTCTAGAACATCCAAGCATCCAGGTAGACAACACAGGCTTATATTTCAATAGACAAAAAAGGGCCATTTCACCTCTGTCATAGCAGCCCTGTAATAGACTATTGATTTCAAGCACCATTTTCTATTTCTTTGTAATTGAATTGTGCACATAAACATAAGAATCTGCGGGATGAGGACAATAAAGGGAAAGTGGCATTGTGGGATCAGATTTATGATGGCTATACTGGAACAGGGTGAACTGAACATTAATTTTCTCATTGTCTTCTGAACGGCTATTATTAGAAAGCAAATTTGTGTACACTTTAAGTGATATGTGATTTCACTCCCTAATCTTAAATTAGACACCCTACAATTATTTAAACATTCAATTCCTTTTTTTTAATGGCATTCATATATACCTGTTTCTTCTTCTTTCAGATCCTATTGATTTTTCCTGCAAGCACTCTTTTCATTTAAGTAAAGGAAACATCAACATCCCTTTCCTTTTTTCCCCCTCCTTTTTCTTTTCTTTATTTCCTGTACAGCAAGTGAATTGTTTGCAGTAAAAGAAAGCGAGGCTGCAGCGTTTATTCTAAAAGTGAAGCCAAGATGGATTTCAGAATCCTTTGCATTTTTTATTTACCAACCTCCTCAAAACCTTGCTGAATTCTGTGATAGTCAAGATGGATTAAAATCATGTGTGTAAGAGATGAGAAATAAAAGACATTGGAGGGAAGCAAGATACCTAAGGACACTAAAGGACTGTGCACTTGATGTGTCATTTAAATGGAAGAAAGTATCGTAAATGACCTTGTAAGTATACATAATGCAGGTGATCTGCTGGTATAGATGTAGACAAGATCCTCAGCCCAAGGCCTGTTTACCATATGCAGCAGAGAAAGTATCATTCTTCTTTGCTGTAACATTAACAGTATTACAGTGGTGGAAGAGACCTTTGAGGTATTTGGGCTCCAAATGGTTGTTTTCCTATTGCCATTGGTGTTGTTGGAGGTAATGCATCCAGGTAGGGTGTTATACTTATTTCATTTAGAGTGCTATCAAAATGATATATACGGTCACCTTCCCTTCCCTTCTCAGAGCAGAGAAATACACACATTAGGAGTCCTTAGTAGACTTAGAATAACTTTATTTTCACTTTGACTGGATCGGCATACATTAAAATGAAATTTCGTTGCATACAAAAGTACTGTTTGAGCTTGGTTATTTTTTTTTATTTATTTTTTAAAATTTGATTTATATGCCGCCCTTCTCCGGAGACTCAGGGCGGCTTACAATGCATTAAGCAACAGCCTTCATACTTTTGTATATATTTATACAAAGTCAGCTTATTGCCCCCACAAACTGGGTCCTCAATTTACCCACCTTAGAAAGGATGGAAGGCTGAGTCGACCTTGAGCCTGGCTAGGATTGAACTCACAGAATTACAGGCAGCTGGATGTTAATTGCTGCCTTTAATAGGAGGCATTAGTCCCCTACGCTACTCAGGCTCTTTCAGATGCTTCATTACTCGACTAGAATAGAATAGAATAGAATAGAATTTTTTATCGGCCAAGTGTGATTGGACACACAAGGAATTTGTCTTGGTGCATAAGCTCTCACTGTACATAAAAGAAAAGTTACTAGCAATATCATCAATGCTAGTGAGTATGGTCCCCGTTTATATATAGTGGCTTGGTCTGCCAGGTTTGATAGGCTGTTATTACACTATGACTTATAATGCCATATTCCATTACAGTCATGTGAAAAAGAAAGCACACCCTCTTTGAGTTCTATGGTTTTATGCAGGGGTGAAATCTCCTTACTTTCCTTACCGGTTTGGAAGTGCACGCGCATGCGCAGAAGGTAAAAAACACATTTCTTCCTGGTTAAAACCAGGAAGTAATGACATCTGGATGGGTGGAACCCATCGCTACTGGTTCTCTGAACCACCTGCCACAATTGCTACTGGATCACTCCTGGATCGCTACTGGATCGCTTTATCCAGTCCAAACCAGGAGATTTCACCCCTGGTTTTATGTATGGAAGCAGTAAGGGTATATTTTGTTTTCACATATGGCTTCTCCATTTTGGCTTTTTTTTTGTAAAAGAAATGACATTTCTTTTCTTTTGTAAAAGAAATGAAAGAAATGATGACATGGTGTCATCTGCTAAGGAGCAGATGATTTTTACCATGTCCTGAATGATACGTAAAACCATAGAATTCAAAAGAGGGTCTACTTTCTTTTTCACATGACTGTATGTTATGCCTTAGTATATGATTGTATTGGTTTTTGTTGTTGTTTTTTTTTTTACAAAACTCCGCAGTATTGAAAAGGAGCAGGGTGTTCTTTATTTTTATATTGCATTTATCTTGGGTGTCCTTTATTCTGAGAATTGAAGAAGCTTCTTGGATGAGAAGTGAAATGTTTTGAAAGGAAAAAAAAAAGTCCAGTTGCCTTTTGGGAAAAAAAGCAACATTGGGACATGATTGAGAGTCTTCATAGAGATTTATCCTGGATGGCATTTGTAGTTACACTGACCACCAGGAGGCACCATGTAATCATTTTTTTTCATTGAATTCAGTGCAATTCCCAATCCAATGTCCCAATAACAGCTGGCTCCCTACATTTGGAAAGTCCCAATAAGACTGAAACCAATCAAATGATGATTCCTGTTGGCCAGTGTTACTTCCCTTCATTACATGTACAAAATCAATTTTTACTCTGTCTTTCTTTCAGATGAGAGAGCGAGAGGGAGGGAGAGAGAGGGAGGGAGAGAGAGAGAGGGAGAAGGGAGAAGGAAGGAGGGAGGGAGGGAGAGAGAGAGTCAGTTCTTCGGTTTCATTCTCACATTATCCCAGTAAATTAGATGAGGTCAGGATATAATGTGTATTTCATTTTTATAATATTGGGAGATTTGAAAGTACCTCTCCCTGGTCCTAGACTGGCATTACATTACATTGACTTATGCAAATTTGTATAATTCCTGCAAATATCAAAATAAAGGTAAAGGTTCCCCTTGCATGGGACGTAGTCCACACGTCCCGTCTGGACTACTGCGACGCTCTCTACATGGGGCTCCCTTTGAAGGGCACCCGGAGGCTCCAACTGGTCCAGAATGCGGCCACGCGGGTGATTATGGATGCGACTTAACGCACCCATGTGACACCTCTCCTGTGCAAGCTGCACTGGCTCTCAGTGATCTTCTGGGTGTGGTTCAAGGTGTTGGTTTCCACCTTTAAAGCGCTCCCTGGTTTAGGGCCTGGATACCTATGGGATTGCCTTCTGCCACCAATAGCCTCCCACCGACCAACACGCTCCCACAGAGAGGGGCTCCTCAGGGTGCCGTTGGCAAAACAATGTAGGCTGGCAACCCCCAGGGGGAGAGCCTTCTCTACGGGGGCACCCATCCTCTGGAACAAACTACCCCCTGGGATACGTATGATTCCCGATCTCAGTACCTTTCGCCGGGCCCTGCTATTTCAACAGGCTGGCCTGGCTGAATAAGAATTTGGATGGGGTATTTTAAATTATGCGTTTTAATTGACAGGGCCAAATTTGTTTAATTCTGTTTTAAATTGGTTTTAAATTTTGTATGGTTTATTGTTTTATCATGGCTGTACACTGCCCTGAGTCCTTCGGGAGAAGGGCGGTATAAAAATTTAATAAATACAAATACAAATAAATATGTGCTAGTTGTTCCCAACTCTAGGGGGCAGTGCTCATCTCCATTTCAAAGCCAAAGAGCCAGTGCTGTCCGAAGATGTCTCCATGGTAATGTGGCTGGCATGACTAAACGCCAAAGGCGCATGGAATGCTGTTACCTTCCCACCAAAGGTGATCCCTATTTTTCTATTTGCGTTTTTACGTGCTTTCAAACTGCTAGGTTGGCAGAAGCTGGGACAAGTAATGAGAGCTCATCCCGTTATGAGGCACTAGGGATTCGAACCTCTGAACTGCCGACCTTTCAATCAACAAGCTCAGCATCTTAGCCCCTGAGCCACAGTGTCCCTTCAATATCAAAATAAGATCCTGCTAATCAAATCTAGACCAGAATCATACCCTTTATTAGGACCAATTGACATGCCACTGAATAGTAAACAAGCGAAGGGCCAATGAGTTACACAAAAGAACACAAATCTGGGCTATGTGACTTTATGTTCTTCTTAGGATGTTTTGCCAGCCTTCAACACTACTTTTTAAGGGTTTAATATTTAAGATTTGTGGGCCAGGATGTCTTTGAGAGGGGAGGATAAAGGAAAACGGGTGAGAGGGAATGATAATGAAAAAAAGTTCGTTGTAGCTTTAAAAGTCCTTCAAAACAGACTCTATTCGGAAGAACTTTTAAAGTTACAGGGAATTTGTTTACATTTTGGTACCCTAACACTATATGTTGCATAGCTTATTTTTCAGTCCTCCAGTCACAATTTGATGGTGGTACTTTACCCTGTTTATACAGGGTGTCTGCACATTTATCGTGGCCAGTACAAATTTGGTTTGCATGGGGCTGGTCAAATACAGGTGGTTTTTCCAAGATGCAAGGCAAACTTTGACCTTCCGGGGGGCAATTTTCTATCCAATGTTATTTCCTTAGGAGAGATGGCCAAATTAACTGCTCTGATTAAAGAAAATAACACAATTAAGTTTATTTCTACTTGGAAACCACTTTTGGACTTTGTGCTTGAGGTGGAAAAAAAATGAAACTTTGATTTTGGGTTTTGCTGATTAGGTCTGTTGTTATATAAACAGTTTATATTATTATATAAAAGTAAAAAATTGAGGTTTGATGCTATTATCTTATTATGCTGCACCAAAAGGAGTCAGAAGTCAATGGTTCTCTTTCTTTTTCCCCCTTGGCCTACACTTTTCCCTTCCCTTTCTCCCTTATTTTCCTATTCTTTTGTATTTTATGTTAATAAAATTCTGAATGTGAAAAAAAATCCAGCATTGTTTCCACATATTCTGTATACTAATCTTCTACAGGTACTTTAACAGTAGAAACAGCTGGATGTCTAGAAATCAGCCTGTTTTGTTCAAGGCAAGCTATGTTGCTCCATATTGGCAGCTGGAAGTTATCAATAATCTTTGCTGATTTCCTGGCTGTGACAAATGAAGCAAAAATGATTATGACTTAGACATATACATTTATAACATTTCATATTTTATGTTTCATATTTTATATTTTTATCTCTTGTACTTTTATTGAAATGTGATGTGAATGTACCATACGATGATGACAGTGGTGGAATTCAATTTTTTTTACTGTGGTCCTGTGGTCCTGTGGGCGTGGCTTGGTGGGTGTGGCTTAGTGGGCATGGCAGGGAAAGGGTACTGCAAAATCTCCATTCCCACCCCACTCTGAGACCAGCCAGAGGTGGTATTTGCCAGTTCTCCGAACTACTCAAAATTTCTGCTATCGGTTCTCCAGAACCTGTCAGAACCTGCTGGATTTCATCCCTGGATGATGATGATGATGATGATGATGATGATAGAAATGAAACTGGATTGCTTTGAAAAGGGCAGCTAGGAAGCCCTCTGAAGGGAGGTCTCAGATGTTCAAATTTTTCTCAACCTCCATCATATTCTCTCTATCCTATCAGACCCTGTGCAAGTGGATACCTACAATTCCCACTTGGCCAGAATAAGGGTTTCAGGGTAGAATTTGAATTATACTCTGGCATAAGAATGGCTCACATTCATCAGAGAGGCTAACTGCCAGTGGCAGACTTGAGGCAGCAGCTGTGTTTCTGTGGCCTTCATTACGTGTGTTTCAAAGGCCCAAGAAAATATCCTCTCCCCTTCTTGTTTCATACTGCTCAGATGATATAACTGATTTGCTTTACTTTGGAAAGGAGAACAGGGCCTGAGTGAAGGTTTGTTTGTTTGTTTGTTTGTTTGTTTGTTTATTTATTTATTTATTTATTTATTTATTTATTTATTTATTTATTAATTAATTAGATTTCTATACCGCCCTTCTCCTACCGGACTCAGGGCTGTGAACAGCCAATTAAAAACCAATACAAAAAAGTTAAAAAACGTACTAAAACCAATATAAATTAGGCTGAGAGTATAAAACCAAGTATTTAAAAATAGAAGGGATCAGGCAAGTCCGGCAAGTTGAAAGAGATGAGTCTTCAGAGCCCGACGAAAAGTCCGGAGGTCAGCAATTGTTCTCAGTTCTGGAAGAAGATCGTTCCAGAGGGTGGGGGCTACCACAGAGAACGCTCTCCCCCTGGGGGTCACCAGCCGGCATTGTCTGGCTGACGGCACCCTGAGGAGGCCCTCTCTGTGGGAGCGAACCGGCTGGTGGGAGGCAATTGGTGGCAATTGGTGGCAATTGGTGGTTTAAAGGATAATATCATCTAATAAGAAGTGGAATTCAGCCAGTTTGGACTGATTTGGGAGAACCGGTAGCGCCAATGACCAGTTGACCCCATCCATCCTCCCCCACTCTATCCTGTCCTTTATTTCCTGTTTTGTAGCTCATCTCAATTGCGCGGCACAGCTGATTCCCCCCCTCACGGTTCTACTTACCGTTGCTGACTTGGAAGGTAAGCAGCTGAGTTTCTAAATGGTCCATTTTCAGCACTGCTCGCAAGCACTGTAAGAGTGCATGCACACAAAGAGCGCGCTCACCGAACCAGTTGTTAAACTAGCAGCATTCCACCACTGCATCTAATGAATATTTGAGCTAGCTGGTTATTTCAAAATAAAGTGGATGGGTAGAACGGCACCAAAAAATCCTGCTCATATCTTATGATATAAGAACTTTTGAGAGTTCTCAGGAGTTATAAAAGAAGTTCTGGGTGACTTCATATGGCCGGTGGATAAAGGGCTCACTAAGGACTAACTGGTTGAATCAGGGCCCAGTAAAACAATGGAATAAATAACTGGTCAGGCATTGAGGAGAATACAATATATGATTAATTTAAACAAAAACAATATTATGTCCTTATTGAAATTTTGGACAGAAATGAACTATTACAGTGGAGCAGCAGGAGGGAGTTAGAAGGTATCCTTGCCAACAGGGCTGTGGAGTCAGAGTCGAGGAGCCGGAGTCGGAGGAAATTTTGGGTACCTGGAGTCGGAGTCGGAGTCGGCAAACAATGCACCAACTCCGACTCCTACTAAATTTAGATTGGAATTTTTTAAAAAAGCAAGTTTAAATGTCCCAATTCTCCCGATTCCACAGCCCTGCTTGCCAAGCATGCAAAGTTGTTGCTGGTTTTTTTCTTTCCTTTGCAAGATGAAGGGATTTTCTTCACACAAACTATCTCAAAATAGCAATCCTGTAAGAGAAAGCAGTCAGTCTTCAGCTGACGTTAACTGTTGCTCAGCAAAGGCCACCTGGAAAACTGGTATTTGAATCAAAGATCCCCATATGTGCTTATTACAAAGAGCTATTGTTACTTCTCGCTGGATGTGACTTTAGATATGATGCAGGAAGGCACTGATTTAATCTTCTCTTCCATGTTGGAGATATTCTCCTATCGTTCAAATCAGCTCCAGTTATGAGAATCATTTACATCAGGAGATTGGCATAAAAAGAATTACCGGTAGATCACTCATCTCTCTTCCTTCTAAACCACAACTCTCTTCATTCTAAACTTTTGGTCCAGTCTTAATTCCCTCTCCCCCTTCTCTGTGTCTTCTTTAAAATCTGTTTTCTAGTTTTTCCCCTTGGCAGCTCTTTAGAAACAGCAGTAACAACTGGCAGTTTTACCATGACCTTGAGTTCATAATTTAATGTCTTATTAATGTCCTCTCTAGTGTGGTTTCTTCCAGCAAAACTGGTCTTCAAGAAGCTGGGTTGTAGGCTGCACATCTGGAGGGCAACAGGTTAATTTATTTGATTTTTTTCTATATTGGCTTCTATCTAGCTTGGAACTTGCTCATAAAATATTTTCATGATTGAGGGCTGAGTTGATAGATGCTTGACCTTGACTTCTGAACTACTATCAGACAAAATCTCAATAGTTTTCTCCATTTTATTTTATTTTATTTTATTTTATTTTATTTTATTTTATTATTTTATTATATTTTATTTTATTTTATTTTATTTTATTTTATTTTATTTTATTTTATTATTTTATTTTATTTTATTTTATTTTATTTTATTTTATTTTATTTTATTATTTTATTTTATTTTATTAAATTTATATACCACCCTACTCCTGAAGGACTCAGGGCGGTGAACAGCCACACAGTAAAAATACATAATGCAAAAGTTAAAAACCATTGAAAGGTACATTAAATAATTTTGGCCTCAGACAAATTTAAGAACACCCAATTTGTACAAAACTTTAAAACAAATTAAAAGGGAGAGTCAAGCCAGACCAGCCTGCTAGAATAAAAATGTTTTGAGAGCGCGGCGGAAAGTGCGCAAATCTGGGATCCTCCGTATCTCTGGGGTAGTTCACTCCAGATGGCAGGTGCCCCCACAGAGAAGGCTCTCCCCCTGGGGGCTGCCAGTCGACACTATTTTGCCGACGGCACCCTGAGGAGCCCCTCTCTATGGGAGCGTACTGGTTGGTGAGAGGCTACTGGTGGCAGAAGGTGGTCTCGTAAGTACCCTGGTCCTAAGCCATGGAGCGCTCTAAAGGTAGTAACCAGAACCTTGAAGCGCACCCGGAAGACCACCGGAAGCCAGTGCAGCTCATGCAGGAGGGGGGTCACCACATCGCTCCCATAACCACCCACCGGCTGGTGGTTATGGAGAGAGAGAGAGAGAGAGAGAGAGAGAGAGAGAGAGAGAGAGAGAGAGAGAGAGAGGAATGTATACCCATATTTCTCCGAAAATAGGACCAAGTCTTATATTTTGGGGGGCTCAAAAATAAGTACTAGGGCTTATTTTTGGGGGTTGTCTTATTTTTTTCCCCATGTACAGGAGGCCCACTTCTTCTGCTTGCTCATGGCCACAATGGACCAGGAGGCTGCACGGCACGCTAATGTCACCACCATGAGCCGGTTATGGAATTGCCCATGTGCCCTGCACAGGCTTACCTCAGGGCCCTGCAGTCAGGCTATCCACACCACAACTCTGCCTCGCTTGGGGCAGCGGCTCAAGCAGTCCCCTCCAGCAGGACCCTGCATGGCTGCCAGTCCACTTCTGCTTGCTCTTGGCCGCAACAGAACAGGCAAGTTGAGAGATGGTGGGATGGAGTGGTTGGACAGCTGTGGGAGGTGCACCTTTACATCTCTCAGCTTTCCCACAACCTGCACATTGCATCAGGATTGCCTGCCTTCACCCCTACAACTCTGCCTCCATCTGCTGCCAGTGCCGCTGCACAAAAATGAGCCTCCTGTAGCCAGCCACTCACTCTGGCCCACCGACTCACGGCTTTCCTGCATCCTACGCAGCGTAGCCAGATTGCATGCCTCCCCCCTGTCTCTGCTCTGCCTGCTGCTTGGACAGATAATCAACTCACCTGCACTGCACAGGCTGCAGTTGCTGCTGGACATTGTTGCCCTCCCATGCCCTTGCCACCTTCGGTGCTGGCCATGCCCCACTGATGATGTCCTTAAATAGGGCTTATTTTGGGGATAAAGCTTATATTAGGACTATGCTATAAATCAGGCTAGGTCTTATTTTCAGGGTAGATCTTAATTCAGGGAAACAGAGTATATGGGATTCACCTAAATAACTATCTACCCAGGGTCCTTATGATGGAAATCATTTTAAAAATACCCCATAATTTAACACAAGTAGATGTGGATTTTTTTGCTACCAACTTTTTTTTTAATTGATTTGCATTTTTATACACCTTTCCTCCCTACACCAAAATCCCTGATAATATCCATGTGAGGTTCTTTAAGGACAATTTGGAAGAAGATCTGATATTGATCTGTTCACTTTTAACAAAGGTCTTTTTGAAAAAAAAATTAGGATCCTTATTCTAAGATTCCATCATACTTCATTACTCCTAAAATCTGGAAACTGAATGCCACTGGCATGAGACTGCATTAGCTGATTTTCTGCAGTGCTGTCTATTTTGATATAATGCTGATGCTGTTATTTTTTGCAATATATTCCAACTGGCATGGGAGTTGAAGGCATAATTTTCATTACATGCCGCTACACCAGATAGCAAAAAGCAACAACCCTGATTAATCTTTGGATCTTACCCAATGGTGCAGCAAGCTAATGTGGTTTTGAAAATGAAAATGAGTGCTGCCTCACTCATTCAGAAATACAGTTAAGTAAAAGCCACAAAATAAATATGAGGGTCCTTTATTATTCATTGTTCCAGTAGGATTTCTCTTTTTTTCTTTTTTACCTTTAAATTAAAATGTTTGTGAACTCTGAAGAAGGACCCTTCTTATTAATATTGCTTTGTATATTGGAAAAGCTGTAAACTGAAGGACAAATTGGGCCTTATTTTTATTCTGAGGTGATGCATTGGTTTGGCAGCAGCAAACAATAACAGTAAATGAAATTTCCCCAAGAGAAGTTGTCCACAGAACCTGAGCTGACTAGTTTTGTAAAACAAAGAAAGTTCTAGTCAGCAGATTTCAGCTGCCCTTGGACTCTTCCTCATGGCTAAGTTAAACTATTAAATCCACCAGTTTTTGGGCAGAAAATTATGTCAGCATAAATTCTGCTGTCTCAGTTGCAATCCTTATTTACCAGACAAGCGAATGGTGCTGTTGACTTTGGAAGCCATATTAGGCCGGGAGCTTCCATGCTGCCACCTTCTCATGTGTGGGAAAGTAGGAAGGGGGATTTAGTAAAGGGGTTTTCTTTAGACATAATAGCATTCTTCCTGTTGGTCAAGGTCAGGGCGATCCTGCATCTGGAGGAGTTGTTGGAGTGCTGTCTCGAGATGGGAAGGATGGAGATTGGAGCATGTGATTGTCTGAGGACTGAGGGGATGGTTTTGGGGGTTTTGATTTACTGAGGGAAAACCCGGAACTCTCAGATTTGGGTTTTCCTAGATGTACCAGTTTGCCTATTCTAGGAAATAGAACTTTGAAAAATGCTTGCTTCAGAGTTTTACTTGGAGTTGGGGGAGGGGGTTTCTGGAATGGTGACAGGTGCTATACTTATAGTTATTTGAGCTAAGTTTATTTTATTCTTTTAAAAAAAATTATTAAATTTTTATGCCACCCATCTCCCCTACAAGATGATTCTGGGCTAATTAAAGGAGTTGGATTTGCCCACCTTCATTTCTCCTTCCCCCAAGCATCACCTTGTAGGCAAATTTAGACTGGTGCTTCAAATGTTGGTTTAGCTCCTTATCACATAGCTCCTGTCTGTACCTGGAACATTAAACTTATGATCAAAATTAGCCTGGCTGATAGCTAATAAGAGCAGGAGGTAGAGGTAAAAGTGAGAAGGAACAATCAATAATAACTAGCCCATCTCTGACTAGTGCAGGGAATTAATGATCAAGAAATCTAGTTCTAGCCAAATGACCAGCAGTATCCAATGGATGCCCATGGCATGCTCAAGCATAGTTCCAGAACTACTGGTATGTGATTGTGATGGGCATAATAGTAACAATCGCAGCATATAGCATTACTAAAATCAGAATGCAGTAGGCTATACACTATGGTCTTGCTACAAAAACCTGTGAAAACTGCAGTGGCATGACATGACCCTAGGAGCATTGTTGTCAAGTGTGAGAAATCAGGAAATCCAGGCAGTTCAAATGAATATAAAGGTTTATCGCAAGCTGAAGCTCTCTACAAGAATCTGAACCACTAACAGTCAAAAGCAAATTGGTGGTAGATAAAAACCAATGGAATCTGAGGTGGGCTGGGCTTAGATCTCTTATGGGCGTGAAGGAACTTGAGATTGATGACATGTTTGACTCCTCCTTCGGGCTCAGCCTGGTCATCTCCTATATCTGCCAAGTTAGAACCCCTCCTTCAAGCTCAGACTGCATCTGCCAACTGTTTCTCCGATGGTGACAGTACTATCAGCAGAATGCAGGTATATTTTCTGGTTTAAATCAACCACTTCTCCCCCATGTTATCAGGTCATTCTATGTGCTCCAGTAGGTTGGATACACTTCAGATCCCTTTCCTGAAACAATACCACTGATGGGATCCAGGAGACAGAGCACTTCCGTGGCCTGTCCTCTGGAACGGTCCCCCTTGTTTCCTGAGATATAACTGGCTCCAACCCTATTGGCTTTCAGAAAAGCAGATAAAAACTTAGCCTTTTCTTTAGATTTTTTTTTTTTTTTTTGTGGCAGGGGGACAGGATAGGAGGATTGATGTTTTCTCCTTTGGAGAGGGAGGCAAATTGCCTACTAATGTATTGGACTTTGAACTAAAACTGTTTTGTTTTTGACTTCTGGTATGCTTCCATACCAGAAATGGTTGCAATGCCTGAAGCTAGCAGATATTATACGCATATGTGCATATGTATATATGTGTATATATATATGCATATATATCAGTGGTGGGTTTCAAATTTTTTTACTACTGGTTCTGTGGGTGTGGCTTGGTGGGTGTGGCATGGTGTAGTGGGCATGGCTTGGTGGGCGTGGCAGGGAAAGGATACCATAAAATCTCCATTCCCTCCCCAATCCAGGGGAAGGTTACTGCAAATTTCCCATTTCCTCCCGATCAACTGGGACTTGGGAGGCAGAGAATAGATGGGGGTGGGGCCAGTCAGAATTTTTACTACCAATTCTCCAAACTACTCAAAATTTCCTTTACTGGTTCTCCATATCTGGTCAGAACCTGCTGAAACCCACCTCTGATATACATCAGTGGTGGGTTACTACCGGTTCACCCCAGTTCAGGTGAACTGGTAGCAGCAACGGCAGGAGGCTCCGCCCACCCATACAGACATCAAATACGATCTGCGCATGCACAGAAGCTTCCGCGTATGTGCAGATGGGGTGTGCGTGCAAGCGAAGCAAGCACATGGGCACGAATAAACTGGTAGCAAAGGTAAGTGAAACCCACCCCTGGTATACATACATACATATCTATATAATATCTTCTGTCTTTAGCTATACCCCACCTCCCAACCAATTTAGCCTGTAATGGGAATTACATTGGCTCCATAAGAAGGGATTGGTTGCTTAGCCTATAGCTTGTCAGCCTGGAGAGATAGCAATGCAATTCAACTCCAGTTACAATCATTGTGGGTGACACTTCTAGTTATCCATGCCTATCTTTTGTTGCTTTTGTTGCCCCTGGGTATAGAAGCTGATGTTGATATTTAGAACTTAATCCCACCATTTCCTAAAAGTGGTTCTCGGTAATGGAATTCAAGTTTTCTATATCTTAAAAGGCTTTTTTTGGTGGTGATGTTGGTGTGTCCTCCTCTCTCTGGCCCCTCCCTCGCTCCCTCCCCCCTCCCTCTCCCTTGCTGGCTGAATAGCTATTTATTAGAAGATGAGTCAGTTTAAATGGCTCTTGTCAGCAACTGCTCACTTAGGAAAGGGGCAAGCTTTGCTTATGGTGCCATAATGAAAACCAATCTCCAAAGAAAAATCTTTTACAATATGAAGCAATATTTCTAATGTGTAGTAGGCGAAAGGTTGAAAACTATTAAAATAAATGCATCCAATAGATCTGCGTGGAACGCAATGCTGAACTTCTCTTCTATTTAGTTTTTGAGGTACATTTTCCTCTCAGTTTCATGTAATAATTCGCTACTGGTAGTCCTCGACTTATGACCAGAATTGAGCCCAAACTAAGTGAGACATTTGTTAAGTAAGTTTGGTCCCATTTTACCACCTTTCTTGCCACTGTTGTTAAGTGAATCACTGCAATTAAGTTAGTGACACCGTTGTTGAGTGAATCTGGCATCCCCATTGATTTTGCTTATCAGGTCACAAAAGGTGAATCGCATGACCCTGGGGTACTGCAACCATCATAAATATAAGCCAGTTGCCAAGCATCTGAATTTTGATCATGTGATCATGGGGATGTTTCAACAGTTGTAAGTGTGAAAGAGGGTCATAAATCACATTTTCAATCTCATTGTAACTTCAAATGGTCACTAAATGAATTGTTAATCAAAGACTAGCTGTATATTGGCCAAGTGTGCCTTTTACACAGAAGCAGCTGCATTTACCCTGTTTCCCCGAAAATAAAACATCTCCTGATAATAAATCCAGTTGGGCTTTTGAATGCATGCGCTAAATTAAGCCTCCCTCTGAAAATAAGCCCTCCCCGAAAATATTTAAATGCAGAGCTGGAAATCAGATAAGATGGCAAGAGGAGCTCCATCTTGCTCCACGCACTCCAAAATAATAAGACCTCCTCCAAAATAAGGCCAAGTGCTTATTTCGGGGTTCAAAAAATATAAAACAGGGTCTTATTTTTGGAGAAACACGGTAGTTTGAAGTTGCAAAAGTAAAAGCAGTAGCACTTGAAAGATTAGTCAGAAATGTATTATAGTTTTAACTTCTGTGGAGAACAGACCTCTTCATCAGAAGCAAGGTGCATGATCCTGAAAAAGAAGTTATATAAATTACGTCTAGGAAACGCAGCCAGTAGCAATTACCAAAATACAGCATCGATTTATAACAGAGTTGTTGGATGTGATACAACTTCCTTGCACGGATTGGCCAATACTAAGTGTTTTTCCACTTATAAGTAAAGGTGGAGGAGGGAGATTAGAGCCTTCTTCTTTGGCTAACATGATCTCATTGATTCCGGCCTTTAATCAAAACCAGCAACAAACTCGAAGCAGCATAAAATAAAAAGCAAGTGGATAAAAAGTATGATTACAAACTGAAATAGTGATTTTCATCTTTAAAATCCAGAGCTCAGTGGGGTTCAGCAGAACCCCTGGACATGTTGGACCCTGGTTCCAAGTGTTGAGGGATAAATTCCCCAAATATTCACTGTCTCAACAATGTCAGCCCCTTCCTTAGGAGCCATTTTCTCAATGCCATTCGTATGTTGTGGGTGATAGTAACTCCTGCAATTCCTCCTCCTGAGTGAGGCGTTAGTACATTTGCTATAACCTTTCGAGCTGGCCGCCCTTCAATTGCATGGGCTGGCTCCCAGAATGTTCAGTAATATTCATGTTGCCAGAGGATTTCTGGGAGTTGAAGTCTACATACTTGGGTGACATCTACAGTAGGTTGGAAAAATACATTTCTGTGTTCTGCTCAGTATAATCCACTTGAATTTATATCAATAACATTTTGCAATGGGTGCTGGTAAATATATTGCAGAAGATGCACCAAAGTCTTGTTTTCATCACTATGATACATCATGGGTTTCAGCAGTGGGTTTCACCTATTCCTATGATGGCAAAGCTATGGCAGACATGCCCAAGGTGGCACGCAGAGCCATATTTCAGGGCATGCGAGCTGTCACCCAAGTCACCTGCAGCTGCACATGTGCACATGCCCCAGCTGGTGTTTGGGCTTCTGGTGTGCATGCGTGCAATTCAGGGGACCCAACTGGACTTTGGAGCTCTCCTGAACATGCACACGCATTTGTGCATGCATGTGAGAGTACTTGCATGCAGTGTGCGCATGTGCAGATGGCGTTCGCACGCGTGCATTGCACACACAAAAACCACATGCATGCGCAGATGGTGGGATTGCACAGGGAAGCCACGTGAAACCTGCATGCATGCACACAGATGGTGCAATTGCGTGTGCAGTGCACTGGGGAGGAGCCACGTGTTAGCACTGATGGCATGCGTGCGAGCAAAGCGCACAAAGTGCATACCTGTTCGGCACTCCGTGAGTAAAAGGTTAGCCACCACTGTCCTATTCTTACCACTGGTTCGGTGCACACACACTCGCTTCACAGGCGTGCCTTCCATGCATGTGTCCGGCCTTCCGCGCATGTGCCCAGCCTTGAAAATGTGGCTAAATAGGACAGCATTATGCCAGGGCAAGTGGGTGCTGTCCACTCGCAGTCGCCACTACCAGTTCTCCCGAACTGGTCTGAACCAGCTGAATACTACCTCTGATGGGTTTCTTAAAGAAGCAATTGCCTGTTTCCATTGCTAAGTGTTGGTTTCCATTCTTATCTTTTAAAATCTTATTATACATGCTTGACACTGCCAGCTCAAATTGGCAAAATTGAATTGAATAGCAATTTTCAAACATATCCATCAAGGCGTCAATATCTCACCATTTATTTTTAAAGTGGGCAACTTTAAAGAATAAGGGACTGACAGTGCTACAATTACCACTTTCTCTGTATCAGTTATGATTTGCATTGATCTCACTGTGCCAGGGTGCTTGTGCTATCATTCTGCTAGGTAATTAACTAATTTTGACCCAAACAAGTCCTGTCCAGAAAAAGTTAAACTTTGCAAATGAGCCCTGGATTATTTTGAAGCTGGTGAGGAAGATCTCCTTTGGAGTCACCAAGCTTGCCAACAACTGTTGCCAAACTTCTTGGTACCCCATTCATCCATGATTAGTGGCAGCAAAGCATAATATCCCCACAAAAGCATGATTATGAGTATTCTTCAGGGTGATGTCAAGTGTGACCTCTCCAAAAAACAAGAGAAAAAGTAAAAATAATGG
Organism: Masticophis lateralis; assembly: GCA_030761175.1. Lineage (NCBI taxonomy): Eukaryota > Metazoa > Chordata > Lepidosauria > Squamata > Colubridae > Masticophis > Masticophis lateralis. Next base: position 195,020,863 of record JAUDYJ010000001.1, on the reverse strand, counting down.
TTTTGTCCTAAACAATTTTTGACAATGTTTCTCTTTAAGCTGAGTTGGGACACTTTCTGCAGGTTCATCACAACTTGCTATTTTTGTGTTGTCCTTTTCCCATCCCCTGTCTTAATAGATGTCCAGAAAAATATTTAAAAAAAATATTGTTGTAAAGACCTTGAAGATATATAGTTGAAACTTGGCAGGCTTAATGTCCTATAAAGAATGAAGCATTCCTATTATTTTCATCTTATTCTGCTAAAAATAAAGCAGTGGCAGGCTTTTAAATGATTCCCTATTATGTCTTGTGGATTAATCTTCTCTCTCCTCACACCATTTCAATTCTGAAGCTGCCTGAATCAGATAAGTGTGTCCTTGAATCTCAAAGCACAAATTCAACTTTGATCAGGTCCTCCTTGAAACTTCAATTTTCATTAGAATTGAAGAATTCTTGATTTTCCTAGGTCTTGAAGGTACCAGTGTGGCCATTCCCCTCCTCCCCAAGATTGCAAATCATCTGCCAGGTCTTCTGGGGGATGTATGACCAATTTAATTCTAGCAGAGTTGATGACTGCAGCAAAGACCAAAAAACCAATGAGTACATCGGTTCCTTGTAACTTCTCCAGATAAAGAGAGGACAGGAGATTGGCCACATGTGCTCTAGAGAACTGGCACTCCAAGGCAGTGGCTTTCTGTGGGTTTGTGTACAAAGATATGAAGGGATTAACCATCTTTCTCATAACAGTGACAGAATCTTTGAAAGAACACAATGTTCGCCAACCTCTCTTTCTAATCAGCTTTTGAAATTGCCTAATATTCATCTTAAAACTATTAGAGACCTTCATCATGACAAGTTTGAAAAGTCATTGGAAAGTTTTATCTTCAACTCTGGACAAAAGAAAAATCAATTTTAAACTGAAGAACTTAAAGAATTGGAAATAAACAGCAAAAAACTAATTGAGATTTTGATCTAAGAAAGTTATAAACAAATTGAGGATCCAGATAAATTTGGAATATTGACTTTCACCAAAAGGTTTTGGAATTAACTATAAAAAATAAGCTTCTCATGGGAAACATGAGACTTACTTTGTCTATCCTGATTATTGTAAGCAATAAAAAAAACCAAGATACTTCATGATTTTAGAAACTGGATACTAGTAGGTACTAAAGATTCTAAGCAAAAGTACAGGGAAAAACACTTGTTTTTGATGTCAGTTAGTACTGGATTTATAAAATGACACAAACTATTATAACAAGAATAACATTAAAAGAGATCTTTGAAGAATGGGGACAGAAACTAGTATTTACGATATCACACTGCAGTAATAATGTGTGCTTTTATAGATAAGACTTGTTCAAAAATTATTAATGAAGAAATGACAGATGTTGAACAAATTTTATCTGACAGGCAAAAAGTTCTGAAAGTGGAACTACAAATGATAGGCCAAGATATTGATTGAGAAAGAGTTTACTACAAAAAAAATTGGCAAAAAGCTTAGGAATTAAATGAGAAATACCAATGATATATCAATAAAATGACCTGGAAAATATTTTCTTATTGAATTTACAAAAGGCTGGTAAAAGCCTTGAAAAAATCTTCAATGAGTTAAAGAGGAATTGAAGAAAAATCAAATTGTATGATAATGTTTATTGAATTAAAGATTTAAACTATTTGAAATAAAAGGAAGGAATATAAAGTTGGCTTATCTGATCATGGTTAAAATGAGACTTTTTTTTTCTTGCAAGGTTCTGGCAACACTTTATAGACTTTCTGCTGATACCAGGATTGAAATGTTGATGTTTAATGGATTTACTTATAAATAAGGAATGAGATATGAGATGAAGAGATATCTGTTTGTAACTTTTTAGGGATGAAGAGTTGCTAAATTTCTTTATACATCTTGTGATGAAGGTTGCTAGTAAGTGCTTCATATATTTATTTTTTATTTATTCCTTCTCTTCTTTTTCTTCCTTTTCCTATTTTTTTCTCTACTTCTTAAGTTTAGTTTGGATTAGTTTTTATTATTACAATCAAAATTATTCATAAAAAATATATTAAAAATAAACACCATTTATGATTGACACATGCTTCTACAATAGGAGTCATCTGATTAGCTTCACTATAGACTTGAGAAAGGATCCAGGAATATTTAGTGACTTCTTCCAATTCCACTTGTTCTCTGTCTCACAAATTCCATGTTTCAGTGAGAATTTAATTAATTAATTAAAAAACGATGAAGCATTTTTCATTTTTTTACAACTGTCCACTTGCATATAACTTATAAAAATGCTTCTTATCCTTCCATATCCCTTTTGTCTTTTTTATGGTTCTATTTCCTCCAATTTCTAACTCTCTTTAAATATATATTTTTACCCCCATTTCTCTTGCCTATTTGAGGGTCTATCATCTCTGATTCTTCCAGTTTTTTGAGTCCTTTCTTTTTATTCTGCTTCACTGGTCAGTCATCTTCTCCTGCCTGTTATTTTTTTCTGTCCTTCGTCATCTCACCTTCTCTTTCTAGGTCTTTCATTATGAGAAGTTTAAATGAATCTCCTAATCTTTGTCAGTAAAAAAGATGTCAATATACACTGGCTTTCTAGATTGTGTCCTCTAACATTTTACATATTTAAAACATAATCCTGAGCACTTCCCATAAGAGATAATTTTATCTTAGCTACCTGGAAAGGGATGACGAAGCATTTTTTTCTCATACTTTGTTGTTGTTACAGAGGTAACCTACTTGTTTAAATAAGAATAGTTGCATTTCAAAAACAGGAAGAATTGGTATAGCATTTTATAAATTCAGGGTGTTTTATCAACTCTAGTTTTCTCATATTTCAAATTTCAGGTGTAATCTGTAATTTTTTAAAATGCAAAATAATAAAGATTGCCTTTTTTAACATCTTTAGCACCAGCCATTTTTCAAGACCCTTGTTTTAAAGAAACCTATTTCTTGCCGATTATAACTTAACAATGGTGCCTTATTGGTTATGGATCAAAGTTTAGTGGCTGTCTTTGTTATCTCTGAGACCAAAAAGGTATGACAATAAGTCTTCCTTTAGTAACTAATCTTTAAAAAGCAGGATGGAAACATTGGTACTGTAATGGAATTCTCTGACTCTGGGAATGAGAATGGATGTTTTCAAAACAGCGTAGAACAAGAACAGATGGACTTTCCAATTTTCTAAATGGGTAACCAACTCTCTCTTAAATCAAGATTGTTAGAAGGAAGATCAAAGATATCAAGGAAGACCTACCTCAGCACACTTGCTTAAGGGAGCTTAAGTATACTTGTATCCAGTTCTTAAAGTTTTGTAACCTTTATTACAATTGTAAACCTCTTTTCCTTGCAATAAACCTGGCTAATAATGCTTTGTAAGAATCTATTTTTTTTATTACTCATAGGAGACCTGACAGTATTTTTTTATAGATATACTTGATGGGGTAAATTATATAAAAAGAAAGGAAGTCTTAGGTTATAGAAGTGTGGGAAGCCCCCCTCCTAGAAAATGAAATATTTTGGGGAATATTAAAAGAGGCATAATATTATATTTCTCCAAAGGAGAAATGGAGAAACATGTTCTTAAACAAAGAAAGCAGCCCCAGTCTCTCTGCCATAGGAAATAGCCTCAAGCAGAAGAGACAGATCGTTTGGAATGGAGATTTGGTACCCATTCCAAAAGACTGCACCAATCTATTCATAAACAAAACACCTTCAGCCACAAGTTCCCACAGAAGGTTGGAGCTGGAGCTGATGGGATTTTAAAAAAGTAGAAAAACAAAGAGTCCTAAAATCTACATTCCCCCCCACCCAAATTCTAAGGACAGAACATGATCTTTAAGATATAGTAGGATTTACCCACTATCATTAGAATAGCAAAAGACACAAGACTCACTACATTGCACAACCCCCTGAAGCATCTCAATCACCAAACCCCAGAACCCTATAAAAATCCACCCATTTGGAGGAACCGGAAGCGTCATGGCGATACTGGCTGGGAAATAGCGAAGCTCTGATGGGCTTCGCGAAAACCCAGCCAGACAAACCGCTGTTGGGGGGTGTGTGTCTTTGGACCGGAACCACCTTGGAGGGACAGGGGAGAGAGAAAGGTATCTCGAAAGATCAAAGATGAGCAGGCAAGCTCAGAAGGTTGGAGACTGCTCTTTGACCTGACAATGAGGGAGGCAGCCATTAAATCCACTACAAGCTGGGGCAACTGGATTAAGATGTAAACAGGAGTGGAGAATGAACAGAGTATTGTTACTGGGTGAGTAATTGGCTCCACCCGGTAACAACCTAACTCACAGGTAAGAAGAAAAAACTTTTAAAAGCTTGAAAGAAGTCCAAACGACTACTTAGCGGCTAATTGGCATTCGGGAATTTAAATGAAGGAACAAAAGGAATTTCAAAACTAAAACTAAAGCCTTAAAAGGAACCTTTCACCGGGATTTAAAACTGGATTTGGATGAAATTAAAATAAGACAAGAAAAAAAGAGATAGAGAAGTATTCTTTAAACAACAAAAGGATTTAATTTGGAGAAGAGAAAATAATCACTTTTGTGGATTTACAAAGGGATATTTTGTGGCTGCAGGATCTGTGAATTGGAGAGAGGTATCTGCTGGTGAAAAGAAACTATTGTAGTACATTTATTTATATCATTGTCAGAAAATTCTGGAAGTACTGTACGAGTGTTTTGTTTATATAACTAGAATGTGATTGCAAGAGGAGTGGGGAGAACAAAGACTGAAAGTGGAATGGCTCAAAGGAATGTTTGAATTGGACACTCTCTGGAAAGATAAAAAAGAAAAAAGAGACACTACATGGATTTTTAATATTATATGTTTATTATTAAACGTATAATATTAAAATTATATGTAAAGGAATAATAAATTTAAAAATCCTTGTCTCTTAAATTGATAACATGGAGAATTGGGAAGGAAATAAATGAAAATAAAGTTACAGATGATTACACTGGGATTAACAGTGACAGAATAAAAAAGTTGATGACACTGTTATTAGCAGTGACAGAATAAAAATGTATAAGGGGGAATTCATCTCAAAAAGAAAGAGAAGAGAAAGAAATGGAGAAGAAAAAGGAGGAGGAGAAGAAGGCAAGGGAATGGGAGAAAGGGAGGAAAGTGTCAAGAAATCGAATTGTGGAGACATTACAAGAAAATAGGAGATAGTAAAAAGGAATTTAAAAGATGAATATGCTAACTGAAGAGAATGATGTTAACTTTAGAAATCATATGTAAAAAGTAATTTTTTTTAAAATTTGATTTATATGCCGCCCTTCTCTGGAGACTCAGGGCGGCTTACAATGCGTTAAGCAATAGCATTCATACTTTTGTATGTATTTATACAAAGTCAGTTTATTGCCCCCACAAACTGGGTCCTCAATTTACCCACCTTAGAAAGGATGGAAGGCTGAGTCGACCTTGAGCCTGGCTAGGATTGAACTCAGAGAAATTACAGCTGGTGTTAATTGCTGCCTTTAGTAGGAGGCATTAGCCCCCTATGCTACACAGGCTCTGTTTTGAAGGAAGATACAGATTTTTGTAAAAGGGATATAAGTAAAGATAAAATGAAATGTGAGTAAGTAAAAAAAGAAGAAATACACTATTTGATGTAAAATAGATCAATAGATGTAATGTGAAAGACAGAATGGATTATATATTTTCTTGTTGGAAGATGTACAAATTCGAGAGAAATAATAGTAACAAAAGAATTAATTGAAATTAAGGGGGAAATTGAAATGTAAAATTGAATAAAATGGAAATGTTAATAAATGATGCAAGTAAGAATAAAACAATACATGTAAGAAATAAAATAGAAGAAAGATATTGTTAAGGGTTGAAAGGTTATACTAATAAAGGATTTAAGATAAAAATGGAATAAGTTGAAATATATTGTTAATAATGAAAAGATAAGGGGAATTTTGAGAAAATAAATGAAAGAAAAGTCTGGGTTGCCTGAACACCATAGTGGAAAATAGAAAATTGAAAGTAGTTACAGCAATAGAGAGAGATGAAAGTGGAGTAGAGGGATGGAAGGGAGAAAGAAGGAGAGAGAGGAATGGGAAGAAAGGAAAGAGGGAAGGAAGGAAGGGAGAGGACATAAGAGTAGGAGAGAGGGTTAGAAAGGGAGAAAGAGAGGAGGAGAGGGAGAAAGGAAGGGGAAGTAGAGAAGGAGTAGGAGAAGAAAGTAGAAAGGAAAGAAAGGAGGGAGACATTGAGAAGAAAGATTGCTGTACAATAAAAAAGATAAAATGGAAGAAAGGCAACCCTGAACATGCATAAATGTACTAGAATAAAGAATGAGTTATTAAAAAATAAAAAAGAATAAATATGAGTTAAAACAGAAAAATTAGAATTTGAGGGTGAATTAAGATGTTTATATAAATAAGCATAGAAATTTTAAAACATGATTACAAAATGGAAAAAGGAAATTTTGGCAAAAATTGTAACTGAGTAAAATGTACTTGAATATGTTAAATTGTATAAGTTATGATATGGCCAATACTCTGTTCATAAAATATGAGGGGTAAAATTGGGGGGGGGGGAATCAATAAAACTTGATTTTAAAAAAAAATCCATCCATTCACCCAGCCAATTGGTCAGCCACCCTAGAAACATGCTGCTGTCACTGAAGTTTCTGGAAACCAAATAAACAGAGACCTTTTTTTCTTGTAGCTAGCCTCCATTTTATTTCCAGCATTTTTCTCTTGCTTTGGAACTAGACTGAATTTTTCTTCCCACGGAAGAAAGACACTATTATGGTCTACATTTATTTGAGATTTATTTTATCAAATCTGGGCAGCAAAAATCTACAGGACCACTAAATGACAGCAAAGAGTGAGTTCTTATAGCTCTTTGCTGCCATCCAATAGTTTCCTACATTTTTTCATAACAGAGTGAATGATTGATGCAAAGTCACCCAGAGAATTTCAGAAGTGAATGGAGACTTGGATGTAGGTCTCCTTATCCTAGTCAGCTGTTGACACCTATCAGGGATGGGTTCTAAATTTTTTTACTACCGGTTCTGTGGGCGTGGCTTATTTTGTGGGTGTCGCTTGATGGTCATGTGACAATTATTTAGGATTTAGCAGAGGTACTGGTCTACCAGGCTTTTAACTGCTTGCAGAGCTGTACCGATCTACCCATTTATTTTTGCAGGCACTGATCTACTCATGTATTTTTGCAGGCACTGGTCTACTCACTTGTTTTCTTTTAACACTGATCAGCTGTAGGGCGGCCCTTTGAAGCCCCGCGGCAAGAGTTTAAACAGTTTTTTTCCCCTCTAGCCATCAGATGGGACTCAGGCGGCAGTAATAGATTTTGGGTGGGGCCAAATAAAGGGTAAGAATAATGCGGGGGTGGGTGGGTGCGGGGTGCGGGGGCGGGGTGCGCAGAACCGGTTCAGTGACATCATATCGTCACCGCTACCGGCTCGGGAGAACTGGCCCGAACCAGGAGGAACCCACCACTGACACCTATACAGAATATTGCAGGAAGCAGAATAGTTGAAAAACAGTGATTGTTCATCCCCCCAACTGCATTGTATTGGAGTTATAATGATTGCTGTAATGTTTACAAATTTATTAGCTTACCTAATAAAGATCCTTATTTTTCTTTCGCTATCATAGATAACTAATAATTACACTCCATTTTAAATTTTAAAAAGCAGGCTGGTTTTTCTTTTCAGATTGGCTTTTCATATGTGTTGTCCATTAACCTTCAACACAATACGTTATTAATGCCTTTGTGACTATGGTTCTATAATAATGGTACAAAAGTGCTCAATGAATGAATAAGTAATAAAAAAAATAAAAAAAATATGTACAGTAATTTTACATCATTATGTATTTGTCTTGATATTATTTAATTATGTTTTAAAGGCAGAAAAAGAAGCAGGGGCAGAAGAAAAGGACCACATCATTTTATTTTATTTTATTAAATTAGATAGTATATTTGTTCATAAGAAAATGTCTTCTTTTTATGGATATCAGTTTCAAAATGAATGTGCTTTTTAGTGCTAGGAATGATTTAATAACAGATTGAACTGATAGCATATTTCCAAAATGCTTCAGGTTTCTTTTTCTGTGAAAAAATAAGATATTTTTAATCTGCCATGTAGAGGAAAGAAGGACCATTGCCTCTCTCCTTTTTAAAAGAAAAAGAATCTGCTGGAATTTTGAAAAAGCAAATAAATGATCTTTTGGCCAGGATAGTCCAATTTGCTCTTCTGGTGAGAAAGAATTGGACTAGTAAAAAATTGACGGTTGGCACAATGAAAAGAAATTTTGTCACAGACAAAACGGATATAAAATATGAGGCTCGGGTTTTTATAGATGCAAGGATCAGAAAGCTCGGATTTAATATAAAGATTTCTGAAATGAATGAAAGAGGAACTTTTCCTGAGTTTAGCATTCAATGTCATGAATGTAAAGTTAAGGAGAAAGATAATTTCTTTTTAAAAATTCAAAGCCAAGAAATGCAAAGTTAAGCTATTTTTTAAAAAACATATCCATAAAACACAGTTTTACATTTTCTGTGAAGAAAATGGATTTTTCCCCCTTTTACTGATGCAGTTGGCCAAACCAAGAAACTGACAAAAAAAAATTGTTGGCTTTTTCTTCATAAAGAAGCCAATTATATACAGGACTGTGCCTGCTAGGAACTAATGTGCCGACATTTGTCTTGCAATTTCTCCAGAATTTTCTTCCCTTGTGAAAGGGACTTTTGCATATCTATCCTACTTGGATAAACTGAAGGTTTATTTTCAATTTCTTGAATGGAGGAGTTTTGGATGCTTTTGGATTAGGTTGCTGGCAATGCCGTAGGCAATGCCTGTTTATGGAGCAGAATTATCCTTAGAGGCATTTTCAATTTCTCTTGGTGATTTATAAAATATTCTTTATTTGAGGGATATAGAAGAGGGTGCTATAATTGCTAAAGTGATTTCCTCAACAAATCTTTTCATTTATCTAAAGTCTTCTTGGCTGCCTACCCTTTCTAAGCTGAAGGCCCTTCCTTATGTCTCCCTAACTACAGCATAAATATGCCATGGTACCCATTTTTTTCTGAAAAGCCTTCATGAAACTACCTTCCTTTCACCAGCCAAAAGCTGCCACAGTTTAATGTAATTTTTAACTGTATCAGAGTTAAAATAGTACAGTCCTTCTTATTCCAATGTGTTTTTTGTTGTTGTAGTAGTAGTAGATACAATTCAGCGTGTTTGACTAACAGGATGCTTGCTAATGTGGCCAGAGATGGAATCTACCCAGGTCCCTGATAGCTACTTTAGGCTGTTGTTAGCATGCCTCTTCCTTCTGAGAACTTTCATTCACAGCAGTATATGATAGCTTGAACCACAGGAGAAACCAAACACCTATCTTTGCAGAGACATCTGTCTATATGAAGCATGACCGCTGCTTCCATCGCATTTGTCAGATGTTACAGGAGCTGACTTACCACTCTTTTGAAAGAATGGTAGAGATATTTCAAAATAACTTGCGCTGTTTTCACAAGTTCAGGATTCTTTGGAGAGTGCTGGTTCTATGCAACCTTAGAAGGTGGGTTTAACCTGTGAAGGAGATCTGAGTTCTGCAGCTGTGTCTTGCTAGCATTGTCTCCACTGAGTACATTTCCCATTGCTACTGCCAATGAGGAGTTGGGGAAGGAGTCACACTTATTTTATTTATTTATTTATTTATTTGTTTAGATTTGTATACCGCCCTTCTCCTTGCGGACTCAGGGCGGTGAACAGCCAAATAAAATAGTACACAAAAGTTAAACAATTTCTTTAAAAAAAGCATATAACTTTGGCTAAAAATTAAAACCATTAACCATTAAATATTTAAAATACCCAACCCGATAATACAGATCTTAAAAATTCAGCGGGGTCAGGCTAGACCAGCAAGCTGAAAGAGATGAGTTTTCAGGGCCCGACGAAAAGTCCGGAGGTCAGAAATAGTTCTCAGTTTTGGAGGAAGATCGTTCCAGAGGGTAGGGGCTGCCACAAAGAAGGCCCTCCTCCTGGGGGTCGCCAGCCGGCATTGTCTGGCTGACGGCACCCTGAGGAGACCCTCTCACTTACTTGCCTACTCCATATTGGATGAACCATTTCCATCAGACTGGGAATATGCTGGGTGCAAACTAAACTGAAAACCACCCACACAATTTCCAACACTCCATTTTAGCATTGGCGCCACCCACTAATCACTTCCAGATGCTTTAGGCCATAAACAACAGAGCTGGACTGGCACTGATGTTCCCATTCAGCTCTATCTGAGGATGATATCTACTTCTTATTAACGCTTCTCTCCTGTTTATATCTCACCTTCCCCTGAAGCTTTGTACTTTCAGCCAAGCTATTTTTGGACATGGTTTTATTTTTTTTTCATAAGTCTGTACAACTGTGTTCATAGCCCAATTCACAGGCCACTGGTTTCTATGTATCTGCAAACTTCTTTGTCAAGCAACTTAACAGATAGTTAAACACACTTATCCCAGTTTCTATTTACACTCAACTAATCCTGACCCATTCCATATTAAAGAAAAAGATTGGTGGATCTTTACCTAATAATAGAGGATGCTTGGTGGGATGGATAACAAAGCTAGGGATCCACCCATCTCTTTCCTTGATTTCTTCCACAATGAAATGGTGAAGAAGCACCTTTCATTGCTAATTAGTGTGGAGAGCAGGAATCAGCAACTGGGGCACATTTCATGCCAGTATACATTTCTGCTAACTCAATGACTGCTGGATGGCATATAGAACAGAACAGAACAGAACAGAACAGAACAGAACAGAACAGAACAGAATAGAATAGAATAGAATAGCAGAGTTGGAAGGGACCTTGGAGGTCTTCCAGTCCAACCCCCTGCTTAGTCAGGAAACCCTATACTTCAGACAAATGGTTATCCAATCTCTTCTTAAAAACTTCCAATGTTGGAGCATTTACAACTTCTGGAGGCAAGTTGTTCCATTGATTAATTGTTCTAAGTGTCAGGAAATTTCTCCTTAGTTCTAGGTTACTTCTCTCCTTGATTAGTTTCCACCCATTGCTTCTTGTCCTGCCTTCAGGTGCTTTGGAGAATAGCTTGACTCTCTCTTCTTTGTGGCAACCCCTGAGATATTGGAACACTGCTATCATGTCTCCCCTAGTCTTTCTTTTCATCAGACTAGACATCCCCAGTTCCAGCAACCATTCTTTATATGTTTTAGCCTCCAGTCCCCTAATCATCTTTGTTGCTCTTTTCTGCACTCTTTCCAGAGTCTCAACATTTTAATACAGTCATTTCATGGTGTCCTGGTAGAAGCCATAGGAAGTATTTTTCCCCCATGATTCATTCTTTTGGGATGCAATTGACTCAAAAAGTGTCAGGGAGGCTGAAGACTTTTGGAGCTATGATTATACAGTGAAGATCATAACATTCATGTACTCCTTAACTCCTGGTGCCTAAATACAGGAATACCACATTTGATTATAAAATACCACATCCAAGAGAATTTGGTGGATTTCTCTTTGAAAAAAAAAAAGGAAAATAAATTACGTTTGATTCATCAAATTGAATCAATGGTAGAAAAAAATGGAGAATTTGTCTTCTTGGCATTCCTGGGAGCATAGGAAGCTGAATTAGAATACAGATCCAAACATCCCAGGATTGTCCAAACTGACTTGTAATTGCTCTTCAAGATTTCAGATGGGTCATTCCAAGCTCTGCCTGGTGAAGATGGGGATTGATCCTAGAGCGTTGTGCATGCAAAGCTATGGAAATTATCATCCTTTATAGTTTAGTTTAGGATCAGTGAGTCCCTTCAAGAGTAGGATCTATTAAAAAAGAACACTGGGAAATTTTTTTTAGAATCAACATTTTTCTCTAATACTGTACAATACGAAGTCACAGAATGTGGTCCCAACTACATAGACAGTGGAAGGGCCCATTTAATTTTCCATTGTACAATTACAATATATGACCCTGCATACAAAGTCATGCTCCTCGGCTTATTTTTGCTCTACTTTCTTCATACCAGCCAAAGAAACAAGCTGTATTCCCGTATGCCACATTCCGATCTAGGCATTGTTATCGTGTATTCATTCTAGAAATGGCACTTTTGATGCTTATGTCATCATTCTGTTAGACTTAACCTGGTAAAGCTGAGTGTTCTTTAGCAGAAAGGTGAAAATAAGGGCTACACTAAGAGAATGATAAACTTGTTTGATACCCTGGATAATACAGTTTTCCAGAAATCAAGAGACATGTACAAAATGTACAGCTGAAAGTGAAGAACTGGGAAGAAAAATGAACGTGTGAAGCTCCATTTCTGAGAAATGATACAATACAGCAGAGAAAACAATAGCTGGTGATTTATAGTTTTTAAGTGACGAATTAGCTGACCAGTAGAGACAATGAGAACAAGAAATGTACAAAAGCAGTAAAATGTAGAAGAAGTACATTGTTTGGCTGAAAGGGTTGGCAATGGAAGATTTCCACAATCCAAATGGGGAGGAAGAATAAAAAATCTGCAGTTTTGTGAGACCACAGTAACCTCATAGGAAATTCTAGTGTGGGGACCAGGCCAATATTCAGAATAGTTCCTGGCCAAAAGGGCTGCTTAACTCTTTTCTAGTGTATGTTGGATATTTTATGTTGGATAGCTCACATTTGAGATCCAAGAGCTGACATGGGATGGGGTTGAGTTCTTGGCCTTCACCCCAATTCCTGTTGGGGACATGACAGGAGCCCACAACTGAGTGTCTCCAGGGCAACAGCGATATCACTGGCTAATCCTTTCAATCTGGACGAAGGTGACGAGCATACCTAATGCTCCTGCTTCCTATTTTAATTATGTCAACCATCCTGTGAGATGAGTTGGACCGAAAAAGAGAGATTAACCCAGTGGTGAAATCCAATTTTTTTTTTACTACTGGTTCTGTGGGCGTGGCTTGATGGGCATGATGTGGCTTGGTGTGCGTGGCTTGGTGTGCATGGCAGAGGAAGGATACTGCAAAGTCCCCATTCCATCTTCCTGGAGGAAGGATATTGCAAAATATCCATTGCCACCCCTCTCTGGGGCCAGCCAGAGGTGGCATTTGCCAGTTCTCTTAACTACTCAAAATTTCTGCTACTGGTTCTCCAGAACCTGTCAGAACTTGCTACATTTCACCCCTGGATTAACCGAAAGTTACCCTGCCAGCTTTCCTGCCTAAGGGAGGCCTAGAATTCACCATCTCTTTTGTAGGCTCTTATGGAAATTGAGCAACTTTGATTCACTAATCCTCTTTTTACTTTACCTCCTTTGCAAATGATAAGGAGAAAATAAAGTAGAGCCCTATGAAAAGTGCCCTTTGCTCTTTGAGGAAAATGGGAAAATATGGGGGTGGGGAGGAACCTCCCTGGAGTATCTGCAAAAATTATCAATAGCCAGTAATGAAAAACTGGTGGGAATATTGAGTGAAAAAGTAGTGAAAAGTGAGCAGGTTAAAATATCGTGAAATTTCTAAACACAAACTAATAAAGTCTTACCTAACACAACAGATATAACTGGTTGAAAGAAAAAGGAAGTGTGGAGAATTGATTTGGCAATACCAGGAGATAGTAGGAGAGAAGACAAAGAATTGGAGAAGATCACAAAGATCTGAAAATCAAGATCTGAAAATCAAAATGGAAAAATTATGGTATAAATGGCAGCTTTACTAGTCCCAGTGGTTATGGACATGTTGGGTAACATACCAATATCGGACAACACTTGGAAAATGTGCATGGACAACATTTCCATCTGTTAATTGTAGAAAGGCGTACTGCTTGGATTCACATATACTGTTCCATACATTATGGCATCCTAGGGAAGAACTCAGTAGGTATGAAGGACCTGCCTTCCCATCTTGGGAAGAACTCAGTAGGTATGAAGACCAAAATCAGCTAAAAAACTGGTTGCTGTGAGCTCATATTTTGGAGTAAACAACAGCAACAACAATAATTCCCCACTGTCTAATTAATGTGTGAGGGGATGTCAAAAGTTTCAATTGAAAAATACCCATTTCCTTCTGGAATCTTGCTAGAGCCTCTCATTTAGCATTATTTCAGGCTGTCAAATCTGAAGCGATCTCCTCCATTTTCCCAGCATTTCCAATTATTTCCCACTTCACTTCCGGCCCAAAGCTGTTCTGTTTTAGCTCTGAAAGGAGTTCCTGACACCTTCCAGGGTCCAGCTTGCCACATCACCACATTTTCTCTTCTTCTAAAGAAGACCAGTTGGCTTTCTGCGGGGACACACAGAGCTTCTGAAGGAGCTGCAAGGTAGCCTGGGGACAAGGTGTTCCAAGACCATGCATGGAATTTCCCGTTGGATTTAGTCAGCTCCTTGGCTTGAGCTGATAGACTGCCTGGCCAGTATTCAGAGCTCTTTCTTGTACTCTAGCAGACAGAGACCTTTGGCAATGGACTAAGGGAGAAGTAGATTTATTATGGTGCAACCATGCAGCAGCCTAAGGTTCCTATTGAAGGAGGGAGGGGGAGAGGAAAGGAAGGAAGGAAGGAAGGAAGGGGGTGCTAGCAAGAATTAGTTCTTTTACAGCAGCAATATTTGATCTCCAGAGAGGAAAGGAGGAGGTTTGGAGGAGATTGAAAGATGAAGTATAAAAGATCCACTAGAAGCAATGAGTGATTCAATTGGCTGTGAGGCAAAATATGGTCTTCCTATGGGTGAGGAAGGAAAAGTTAAGCAACTAAAAGATCTGAAGGGGTGGTATATTTTGTTAAAACAAAGCTTTAGAGGAAGGCCTTAGGAAGCATTTGAGTCTTAGATATGGTCTTAATATGGAGGTGTTTTCTCCCCCTAACTTCTATTGACCCGCATGTCAATATTCTCCAGTATTGCTTGAAGGCCAGTGATGCAAGTATTCCCTTTGCAGAAACCATGTTATTCCATCTCCAGCAAAATCTCATATTGTTAAGGAACAAATATTACATGGATTGGATGCCTGGGAAATGAACTTTTAATGAAGTCTGTACTTTGGTACTTCCATTCCTGAAGTTGCTTGATGTCAGGATGTTCAATTACTTTCATTTGACCATTTCACATATGAATTATTCAAAACCTTGTGATATAATCATGCCTGGCTTTGATGATATTTACTTTTGAATGATTTTAAAGTTGAATTTTTGGTTACCCGTATAGATGTTTTGCTAATCAAAGGCAAAATCTATTCTCAGTACATTTCATTTGAATTCATGTGTACTTTCTCAGTTTTCCACCCCTCTTCTTTTGAGGACTGAGTTTTTCTAGACTCTGTATGCTTGATTTCTCACTTCTGATGTACCTGTGATTGACTTTTAGATATTTTAGATATTTATTTATTTAAATATTTATCAGCAAGCTTTTGGCTGTTTGACTTAATGTTACCTTTTTTTTTTTTTTGTACATTTGGTCTTATATTTTCTTGCTTGGTCCCCAAAACCTCTATCTATTCATTTGTTTGCTGTTCTGATCTCCCTTGTTAATATATTACTGGCCTGATTGTACAGCATTTTCTCACCTTTTCTGCAGGCTTCCTCTTTGGAATGACGTAGCTGCTTAAGTTTAGCTGTGAATCAAGGTTTGTTGTTACTGTATATTTGCAAGTTCCTAGTGGGTACACATAGGTCTTCACAGAAGCTGTTATATGATGTTACAGTCTTTGTGAGTTCATCTTAGTCTGCAGAGGTACTTTCAAAAACATTCCAATCAGTGCAGTCAAGGCAGGCCTGTAGTTTTAACTTTGCCTCCTCCGTCCAGGTCTTCATTGATTTAAATGATTTAATTGTTGGTTTTGTGGTTTTTAAGTCTTTACCTGTAAGCAAGATGAATCATGCAATGATTAGAGCATCCCACAGCTGCTCATGGTAAGGACTGATAAGCATCTTTTAGTATTGTTTCCTGATTGCTTATTTGTAACCTATGACTATCATTAAGTGTTGTACTTTATGATTCTTGATGAACATATCTTTTATTCTATGTACACTGACAGCATATGCACTAAGACAAATTCCTTGTGTGTCCAATCACATTTGGCCAATAAAAAAATATTCTATTCTAACCTGTATCTATTAAACACAAAGATGAGAAAGTTGTATTAAAAGTATAAAGCCATATTCAAAGAAAAGGCCTGCTGCATGGTTTAAGTAAGCCAAAACTAAAAAAAAACATTTGATGAGTTAGGGTTCTTGCAATTGAAACTTCTGTGTGCAATTGTTGTCCCTGACTTGCTGACTGGGTTCACACATTGTGCTAAATTATGGTATGTTTAACATGTCAAACTGGTATGCTTCATATATATGCTGAGGCTTAAAAAATGTTTTACCAATCTCAGTGACTGGGTGCAAACTTTATACCAATCCAAAGCATACGAAGATGGAGCATAACATACATATCATTGCATTTTTAGCCATCATGTTCCATTTTTAACCTCCTTTTATCTTTTCCCATATTTTTTATTGTCAGAAAAAAAAAACAAGGAAGGAATTAGCTGTATAATATATTTTTACTGATAGTCATTGATACCAGTGGTGAAATGTAAATTTTGTTACTATCAGTTCTATGGGTATGGCTTGGTGGTGGTGGGGTTAATATGACTGAGTGGGCATGGTCAACTTTTTTTTTAAACTTTTAAAACAATTTTTTCTACAACCTCTTTGGCCGAAGAGGTTGTAAAAAAAATACTTTTAAAAGCCTCTGATGAGCCCAGCTGACTTGCCTGATTGGCAGAGGCTTTTTTTCCTTTTTTAAAGCCTCTGACGATCCCAGCTGACTTGCCTGATCGGCAGAGGCTTTTTTTCCTTTTAAAAATATTTTTTCTACAACCTCTTTGGCCAAAGAGATTGTAGAAAAAATGCTTTTAAAAATAATAAAAAAAGCCTCTGATGATTGCATGGCTCAGCTGGGCATGGGGGTGGGGGCAGGGATTTTTGTTACTGGTTCTCCGAACCACCTGCCTCCATCGCTACTGGATCGGGCGATCCAATCCGCACCGGGAGCATTTCACCCCTGATTGATACACTTTGTCCTGGCACCTATTTCTGTGAGCTTTCATATCAGTCTCTGTATGTGCGTATCTGATGTAATCACATATTGTTGATTCATTTATCTGATTTGTTCTTTTCCTAATAGTGCTTGAACAGCTGGAGAAATATACCTCCTATATCTGTGTTATTTTTATTCCCATCTCTAGGTAACTTGTACATACTATCACTGAAGCTTGCCTATTAGAGAACAGTTTGAAAATTGGAAGAGTTATCTACTATTTATTTCTTGTCTTCATTTAAAAGAAAAAGCAAGTATCTTTTCAGTAGGATAGAATAGAATTTTTTATTGGCCAAGTGTGATAGGACACACAAGGAATTTGTCTTAGTGCATATGCTCTCAGTGTACATAAAGAAAGATATGTTCATCAAGTATTATAAGGTACAACACTCAATTATAGTCATAAGGTACAAATAAGCAATCAGGAAACAATATCAATATAAATCGTAAAGATACAAACAACAAAGTTACAGTCATACTGTCATAAGTGGAAGGAGATGAGTGGTGGGAACGATGAGAAGATTGATAGTAATGCAGACTAAGTAATTAGTTTGACAGTGTTGAGGGAATTATTTGTTTAGCAGAGTGATGGCATTCGGGAAAAAAACTGTTCTTGTGTCTAGTTGTTCTGGTGTGCAGTGCTCTATAGCATCGTTTTGAGGGTAGGAGTTGAAACAGTTTATGTCCAGGATGTGAGGGGTCTGTAAATATTTTCACAGCCCTCTTTTTGATTTGTGCAGTATACAGGTCCTCAATGGAAGGCAGGTTGGTAGCAAATGTTTTTCCTGCAGTTCTAATTATCCTCTGAAGTCTGTGTGTGTCTTGTTGGGTTGCAGAACCAAAGACTCTACGCAGTACACACTAAAAATACAGTTCTGGCAAATATGTGGGACCTGACGTAATAAACAAGACATGGTTACCACTGTTACCACAGATAAATAAAGTAGCCACTGAAAAAAGCCTTCAACAACAGTGCAACATAAAATATAAAAACAAATAACAAGAGATAAAAGTTTAAATAGTTAAGATAATTAAAATAACAGACAAGACTGAAAACAATAGCCAAAGTGATTTGCAGTGGCAATATCCTTGCTTAACCTAGTACAATATAGGTGGGGTGAATGGGTAGGGTGAGTGGGTGAGAGGAAATGTGTGAAAAAAAATGAAGATGGCAGCTTTGATAGTTTTGGCTGTTTTCCTGTGGTCATCCCTGGCTGAATCTCTGCATTTCTTGACCAAGTAACTGACTGGTTCTTAGCAGTCATCCCCAACTTGGCAAAATGCCAAGGCTGCAATTCCCTGAATCCTTACCCAATGTAAGAGATTCTGAGTGTTGTAGTGCAACACATTTAGAGTAGATCTAACATGTATTTTTGGGATTGTTACCTGAGCACTTGACCCATTCCAGTTACATACCCTTATGTCAGAATTCCTTTGAGTAGACAGGAGAAAGGGAAACAGTTTATTCAAAGCCCTTCCAACTCTGTTATTTTGCTTCTGTTGTATTATACTCCTAAAACAGGGTTAATTTTTCTCCCAGCTGGCCTCTTCTGGATGAACTCTTCACAGTGTAGAGCTCTTGGCAACCCAGGGATGACATGGCATTGATAATAGCCCTATCTTGCATGACCTGGGACAAGGACTATTGTTTGAGTCAATAGCAGAATTAACACAAGGTTCACAGGCTCAATGTATTATGAAACAAGGTGTCAACAGCTCTCTGCCGTTGCTCTTTCAGCCTCTTTTATAATGGCAGGTGCTGCTTGTTGTGTTCCTGTTTGCTTTCTCAGATGAATAATGTGATGTTGCCTCAGGATAACAGAAGCACAGCTGTATCTCAGCGTCTTTCTAGTTAGCATAGCAGGAGAGCATGACATCTTTGCCCCCTGCAGTGGCTGAGTTCTTGACATTCAAAACATATCCACTCCTCAACTAGACACGAGGCCTTTAGCACCTGAAGTAAAAGGCAACAATGATAAAAAGTCCTAGGTTTCCCATATGTCTTCTTTAAACATCTCTAGAAAAGTGGATTCAGTGGATTATTTGAATACATCCTTTCTTTAGTGTTTTATAAGAGATAAAATATTTTCCCTTGCACCCAAATGCATTATGCAATATTTACTCAAAGATAGGAGCTAATGTTTGGAAAACATGTTTAAGACTGCAGTCTAACATTATGGTCTGAAGTAAGAAGAACTTTTGAAATTGGGAGTGCATTTAGAATTATAACAGTATATGCACAGACCATTCACTAAACGGGCCATTTCTGGCCTCCAGAGGGCCTCCGGAGGAGTTGGGAAGGTCTTCATCCTCCCCAGGCTCCTAGAAAGGCTCTGGAGCTTGGGGAGAGCGAAAAACAGGCCTACCGGGCCCACGTGCTATCCATGCCAAAAGCGGGGGAGTGTATGGGGGTTACGCATGCATGCATGGGGGCAGGGCACATAGAATTATGGGGGTGGGCACATGCGTGACCCCTCGCTACCCCCGCTTTTGGCACGTGATGGCAAAATAACATGGGATGAATGATATTATCCTGAGAGCCTGCAGACTTCACCAGGTAGGAATTTCACAGTTTGTCTTCTGATAAGTTAATGTTTCATAAAACTGACCAAACTCAGTGGTGGGATTCAAATTTTTTACTACTGGTTCTGTGGCCATGGCTTGGTGGTCATGTGACTGGGTGGGCATGGCCAACTCAATGTCACTCATGTCAAGGGGCCTCTCATGACCATGGGGATGCTGCAATAGTCGTAAGTGTGAAAAACAGTCATAAGTCACTTTTTTCAGCCATTGTAACTTTGAATGGTCACTAAATGAACTTTTGTAAGTCAAGGATTACCTATACAAAAATACAGAATGCTTCTTTGCTTGCAAAAAGCTGCCCTAAATACCAATCATTAGACTAGAAATACTTGCAAGCTGGAGTTACAAATCAGGGAGGGTGCCAGAGCACCTTGAGGAATTAAAATAGTTAAAATGCAATGATAACTATCAACAGCCAACTTTTGCTCATCAGGTGAAACCCTTCAGCAGAGAGGTCATTTAAGTTTGCCTGAAAGAGCACACCCAGGAGAAGCAATCCTTAGATCCATTTGCACCACTTAAAGTTACCAGCTGGTCTCACTCACCTCATAAAATATCCTAAGGAAATCATCCAGAAAGATCACATGCCCCCCAGAAAGACAGTAAAAAAAATCAGTGCCAAGCTTACATCCTGCCTCTTGGAAGTACACCCCAAAAGGACAGTGCCAAGAACCACTAAAGGAGTGAAAAAGCACTTGAGATAAGCCTAACTACAAAGGAAGCAATTAACACTAGAATGAAGCAAAGGAGCAAACTCAATAGCTGTTGCTTGTTAAACTAATTACCAGAACAAATAGGTACAGGAATTAGCCAGATTTCTGAAGCTGCTTCTTTTCAGGAACAGAGATTAACATTTTTCCTTCCAAACAAAGCTGAATAGGGAAAATTATCCCATCAATAAACACAGGATTAAACATCCCCAAGCACAGAATTAAACTTCACCAAAAACCAGTTTTAGACAAAAAGTCAGAAAGAGTATGTAAACTCATGTTTGAATGTCAATCTTTCTAGCTAGCCAAGAAGCCTTGCTGAATGTCACTCATCTTGGTTCTTTGTCATTAAAAGCTTCTTTCTGGCAGCTCTGCTTCGTTATTCAATTATTTCTTCAAAATGCTGATCGTTGCATCCTGGCTGGAAGAACTCCAACAGGGGAGTATTTCCTCCCAACAGCAGTGTAAAAAGCTTAAAACAACCCTTCCCCTTTAAGAAAGTCAGGCCCCAGTAAAGTACCAACAAAGAAAAAAAACCTCTGGACAAGCTCAGGTGACAGTAAGTCTAGGCATACTGCCAAGAGTGTAATAAGGGTTAAGGGAGAGGCAGTTTCTGTAAGCAGGGCAATAAAGATTAGGCTAGAAACAACATCAGAATGTTGTAATTCCTTGCAGGATTAACCCTGTAAAGTGGAAAAAAACCAAAGGAGATTTCTTTTAACAACAGGTTCTCTGAACTGCTTAGAAAATTAACTACGAACTGGTAGAATCCCACCTCTGGCCACACCCAACTGTTTTGTGAGTGTGCAAACTCCCAGAGGGTCCTTTGGAGTGCTCAGATATCCAATGGAAAAAAAAAAGATACAGGTAGTCCTCATCTTATGACCACAATTGAGACCAAAATATTTGTTGCTAAGTGAGACATTTGTTAAGTGAATTTTGCCCCAGTTTATAACTTCTCTTCCCACTTCATTATTCAGTGAATTGCTGCAGTTGTTAAGTTAGTAATGTACAATCATTGTTAAGTGAATCTTGCTTCCCCATTGACTTTGCTTATCAGAAGTTTGCAAAAGTGATCACATGATCCCGGGACATTGCAATTGTCATAAGTATGAGTCAGTTGCCAAGCAGCTGAATTTTGATCATGTGACCATGGGAATGCTGGAATGGTCCTAAATGTGAAAAATGATTATAAATCACTTTTTTCAGTGTCATTGTAACTTAAAGCGGGTCATTAAATGAACTGTTGTTAAGTTGAGGGCTATCTGTACTGTTTTAATGTACTTTGAACAATGTAATTTACATGAATATCTTGATAATCACGTCCCAGTTTTCCTCAACCAATTGCATCTTAACGTGTTGGAATTATATTGGCCAGACTGGCTGGGAATTCTGATGACCATAATCCTAATGCTTCTTTTGGTATCCAGGTAGGAAAGCCTAAGCAAACTCAGTTGTTAAAGTAGAGTACTCCAAATTTGGGCAAATGGCACATAGCTACCATTGAAAGTATGTGTGTGTGTGTCTATGTATACAGTCTTCCCTTTTTGTAGAATCACATTTTCATATTAAAACTATTGAATATTCAATTAACTTTTTAGCTCTCTGCAGCTAGTAACTAAAAATGTACTCTTAGCTGCAGAGGCTGCCAGACGTTGTATTTCTTTGTGATAGCAACATGCTTACCAATGCCTTATCTACTTCACGCTTTTGTAACTCCTGAGAACAAGTTTATAAATTGAAGTGTGGAGGAGTTCTCCCGAGCATTAAAATTTTGCAGAAAAACTACTACACCTGACAGAAATATTTTAATATACCTTTTCTTTCCTCCCCTGGATATGTTATTTTAAAAAAGGTATTTTTTTTAAAAAAAAAGGAAGGAGAGGGGACTGTTTGCTTATGTAAATTTGAATTTGTGTTTTGAGCTGTATCAGAATGGCCTATTTCAGGCCAAGTACGTACACACAAAGATTAGGTTTTAAGAGTGGGCTTCAGTTTAAAGCAAAGCACACACAGAGGCAGTCCCAGACTTGCCTTCAAATGTCCAGAGCAACGGGCAAAATCATTACGGAGTCACAGTTCAAGAGTTTAAGTATTTGTGGACAGTTGTCAGCCAGTCCACATTTCGAATACCGGAGTTTTAAGAGGCAAGAGGTTCAAACTTTCAAGTACAAGGATTTTAGCTTAGAAGGATTGCTCCAGGGGTGGGTTCTACTTACCTTTACTACCGGTTCACAACAGGAACACACGTGTGCGCTCACTTCGCTCGTGCACGCTTTTGCACATGCAAAGATTGTCAATAATGACATCTGGGCAGATGGGTGGAGCCTCCCGCTGGTTTTACTACCAGTTCGCAAGAACTGGACCAAACCGGGGGCAACTCACCACTGGATTGCTCCCTAAGTTTGTGCCTGGGTAGGGATGGCTCTTATATTGACCTATTGCCAGGAGGAACCTAGGAGATGCATGGAGAGTTTTGCTCTGCTTGTTGCAGAGAATGACACCCTTGGAACCAAGTTCAGATTCCTGTTCATCTGGTTGTGGGCTGCTGAGTGTGATTGCTGTTGGGGTCAGCTGCAGGTGCTCCACTGCTTGCTAGTTCCTGAGATTCGTTCTCTTTCGGTGCATCCAGAATATGCTCCTTGGCACCTAAGTCATCCAAGTCTGAAATAGGCATGACACCTAAGGTCCACTTCTTCTGCCTTGAGAATCATAAGTGGAGTCTAACAGAAAATAAATTTAGAACTCACTTGGTTGTTGTTAAGGGGAAGAATGTTTCAGTTACGTAAGAATGCAGTTCTGTCATAATGCAGTTAAGTTCTTTTAGAATGCAGTATTGCAGACTAACTCTACTTACAGCCAGGAGTTCGATCTGACAGGTCTTGAGGTTGGCTTAACCTTCCAACCTTCTGAGGTCTTTAAAATGAGGACCCAGATTGTTGGGGGCAATATGCTGACATTGTAAACTGCCCAAAGATTGCTGTAGAGAACTAGGGAGCATTATATAAATGCTAGTGGTATTTCAGTTATGGAAGTATATGACATAATCTAGTGCAGCCCTTTTAGAGCTTTTAAGTGTGTGTGTGTGTGTGTGTGTGTGTGTGTGTGTATACACCCCCACCCCCACCCCCATATTTTTCGGTGTAAAAGATGCACTTCCCCCACCCAAAAAAGTGGGTGGAAATGTCTGTGTGTCTTAAATAGCAAATGTTGCTGAAGCCACACCCACATACCGGCCCCCATCCTTCGGCCTCTGCCTCCCAGCAATTTACCTCTTTGCAGCAAAAAGCCTGGTCAGCTTCAGCACAGCCTGATTCAGCACAAGCAGCTGATTGGTGGTTGGATAAGCCTACTGGAGTACTGTCTATCAGCTGTTCCAGGCTGCAGGGATTGCCACTGCCCTTTGTTGCTGTCATCACCCATCGCTGCTGCCGCCTATTGCTGCATCCACACGCCCCATTTTTGGCCTCTGCACACTCCATTTTCTGCCACCGCATGGCCCATTTTTTGGCCCATTCTAGGCAGTGGGGATAGGCTGTGGTGGCAGTGATATATATTCATATTAGTGAATGAACTCTTTTTTGAAGTTTTGTCCAAAGACAGAACTGTTAGGGAGGCCATATTTAAGCTAAAGAAATCTAGGTAACTACTAGGTGTCCCCAGAGAATTAAGGTTTTCTGTATCACTTTGTGAGTATTTAGTGATTAACCTAATTTTTCAACACAGATATGATGACAGCCTTAGGAACTGGAAATTAATTAACCAACTTCAGCAACTTTTTTTTCCTTTCAAAGACTGGTTTATACAAGGCACTGAAAGCTGGTAACCGACTTCAGCATTGATTTTAGCAAACAAATCCCATTTCAGGTACGCTTAGTCATCATGCTCATTGAAATTATATGAAGAACTAATTTACCTTGACTCCATTTGATGTATATCTTCTAATTTGATTGACTCTTCAGAGTAATATTCAATCCAGTTGTTTTTGAAGACAACTTCCCCAATTTATAGCCAACCTACCTGAGGAGGTTGTAGCAAGAGTGGAGTTAAAAAAAAAAGTCAGGATGGCAACCACAGCTGCAACATGGAAGCTAACATTGATTTCACAGATATGGTCACTACCTTGACTCTTGTCCCAAAGGTGCTTTTTCAAGAGGCAATTGGACTTTCTTGGTTTTCTTTGAACACATTTCATTTCTCTGCAAGGAGTATAAATCCTTTCATTTCCCCACCATCCAGTCAGAGTTGAAGAAGCTTCTTGGATGAGAAGTGAAATGTCTTCAAAGAAAAACCAGAAAGTCCAGTTGCCTCTTGAAAAACCGTGGGACACCATGACCTGGATGTCTGAGAATCTCCAAGACATTTACTTTGACTCTTTTGACTCCTCATCCTTCCCTATAGAAGCTGCTAAAATGGATACAGATTGTCATGGTGATTATATTCTTACCACTGAACAACTATCCTGTTCTATGGTAGTTAAACATATGAGATTTTAATTTCTGATATTTCACTAGTACCATTACTTCCAAGGGCAATTAGCCTTCTGCAGGATGGGATACTAAAAGCTGAATCCATTAATGGATGCAATGAAGAAACACAATTTATTTATTTATTTATTTATTATTAAAATTTATATTCCGACCTTCTCCTGTGGGACTCGGGGCAGCTCCAAGGTTAAAGCAACAATAACAAAATTCTAAAAGACAGTCCAATTTAAAATCCCCAAGTTAAAAACCCCATAATCAGTCAGGGAATTTGATGAAACAGCCATGTCTTCAGGCCAGCACGGAAAGTACAGAGATCGGGAGCCTTGTGGAGCTCGGTAGGTAACCCATTCCATTGTTTATACCCTTCTTTTTTCCTCGCATGTCTATAGTATCCTGATGTATAAGATCAATATTAGGCATTTCCTCATCAAGAAATTCCTCCCCCCCCTTCTTTTGGTCTCTCTGTATAAAGATTTTTCAGCTTTCTCATCAAACTACAATCCTGACGAATCTTTACAAAGAAATCAATGGGAATTAAAGTGGTAGAAGATATCAATATTTATAAATGAGAAAAGCATAAAGGTATCTATATAGGCCATTGCTGTTTAAATAACAAGCGTTTATTCATTTTGTCCACCAATTCATGCCCATGTTGATTAAATGACAAGTCCCCTGAATCACCAAAATACCTTTTTAACAATTTTGTTGGAATCCTCTGCAGGATACATCTAGTTTTTAGTGAATAAGAAGAAAACCCTGATAGAAATCCTATTAGAGATGATAGTGGAAAGCACATTGATTCTAATTTTGAAAGGTTCCTGACAGTTCTAGCATGTTTGCACGGTAGTGCATAGAATTGGATGTCTAGCACCCTAATTTTCTTTCTGCTAAGGACAGAGCAGATGTGACTGGTTCGTTTGAACACTAGGGCACCTGCAGATACTGTTAGGAAATGGTCATTGCCTAACTAGTTGGCCAGGTAATATATAAGCCAACATTATATGTATAATATAGCTTTAGGAGTATTGCTGAGTCATTCTGCATCCTGATTGGATGAGCTCTGTAGCAACTGTATTTAAGGAGAGTTTGATTGTGGTCTGTGTGGACATTACACCATATAAATTACCTGCTGCTATGTTGTAGATATCTTTGGTCTCTTTACATGGTCAATTTGATCATGGTTTATTTATTACTGCTTTTATGAACTGTTTTATATTGTTCCTGAATGATTCATGTCTTGTTCTACGAACCAGTAAGAAGTTTTGTATCTCTGGATTGATTATGCATGGCTAAGACTTGGATTGGTAAAAGGACTATGAATTTGCTTTGCTCTGTAAGTAAACTACTTTAAAAACCAGTTTGTATGCAATTTATTCACAACTACTCTCAGCACCGTTCCCATGTGCAAACACTCTATGCTCTGCTTCATAACCGGTCCTGGTTATCTCACAACTATATCCTTAACAGACACCCAAAGATGTCACATGAGGATGACCATTCCTTTTAAGATACCATTATTTATTTTTCAGCTCAGAGAAAATGGTTGCATAAGATGTGTCTCCAGTTTCAATGAGATATGCTGGGTGGGAAATTGGATTAGAACTCTGTTGCCTATCTCCAATATGGTCTGAATGCCATTCAATGTAGCTTCTGTCAGGGTTGCAAGTAATAGATCCATTCCAAGCAGAAACTCAGAGGCAGGTAGATTCCTCAAAGAACAGTTTTATTGGAAATATCAAATTGGCACCTATCTGGTGAAAACTGATTCTGAAAGTGCCTGTGGTTTTCACCTAATTAAAAGTAAAAGTTCTCCTCTCAACCCCAATGGTCACATGCCCCAATCATGGCAGCATCCTGTGGTCTGTGACAACAATCCTCCTTCATCTGGCCAGATGTGACAATGTCCTTGGTTCCCAGAAGAAAGTATTTTATTATGAACCCCCCCCCCCCACCTTTCCTATCCTTGCTCCAGTGTGGCAGCACTGAAGCCTCAAAATGGCTTCGGCCAGATCAGCTTCAGGTTGACAGCTTGTTTCTTCCAATCTTCACCAAAACATGTTGGGTAGCCTGAAAATGGAAGCCTATACTTTCTGGCCAGACAGTAGGTTTATTGGTGCCTCTTGTGTATAAAATTATATTGGAATGAATTTTGGAAAAAAATGTTCTTGATACTGTCACAAAATAGCTGCTGTGTGGGATGGACAGTCACAAAACATTGAGATTACAATCTATTTTTCTCGGTGTGTGTGAGGGGGAGAGAGAGAGAACACATTTGCTTTCACTGTCTGTGGCATCTTTCTCTGCAACTTTCTCATTTGTAGAGACTTCAATTCTCTCTCACATGGAGGATGCCGAGAATAGTTATGGCATGACCTTGAAATAGGCACAAAAGATCTCAAATGTTACTCAGCTCCTTTCTTTCCTCAGAGTTACTAGATTTGGAGCAGAAGAAGTCAGAGGCTGTTAGTCCCTATAGAAAGTTTTTAGGAGAAACTATGTTGGAAACTGAGGCCTTCTGATAACCAGATGCAAAAGAAGTTGGTGGAAATATGTTCAAATGCAAGCCTCTTAACTCTTCGGAGAAGAAGTAGTTTGAGCTGCCAAAAGACACTAGAGGGAAACAATACTAGACATTGGCCACAAACAGGAGGGTGAGGCATTTAGGCAACTAGAGAAAATAAAGATGCAGAGGCTTGTGATAATGATGCAATCCTTGACAAGGACTGCTAAAAAGAGTGGTGACCATTCTGTAAGACTCCAAATTGTAATAATCATTGAAACCAGTGTTGGGTTTCAAAATTTTTTACTACCAGTTCTGTGGGTGTGGCTTGGTGGGCGTGGCATGGCTTGGTGGGCGTGGCAGGGGAAGGATACTGTAAAATCACCATTCCCACCCCAATCCAGGGGAAGGTTACTCCAAAATCCCCATTTCCTCCCGATCAGTTGGGACTTTGGAGGGAGAGAAAAGAAGAGGGCGGGGCCAGTCAGAATTTTTACTACCGGTTCTCCGAACTACTCAAAATTTTCGCTACCGATTCTCCAGAACTGGTCAGAACCTGCTGAAACCCACCTCTGATTGAAACAAAAAGCTAGGTAATCTTCCACCCTCACAATCCACAACGTCTTTTAGTTAGCACAACTAATAGGAAACATCCATAATTTTGCAAAATTATGCAAATCGATTACTTTATATTTCAAATTACTCTATTCAGTTTAAATACAGAAAATGCTGTAGCGAAATATAAATGATGCATGAACAAATTTTCGGAGCCTCTCCTTGGTTAAGAGAAACAGTTTTGTTTTCTGTTTGATGAAGAACCATGTATTATAGTTGCCCAAATAATATGCACATGTAAGAATAGAGATACTGTCCTAGTCTGCATGATCAATAATTGAAACTCTGCAATGCAATCAGAAGTTTTGGAAAAACATTAGCAGGATGCGAAGCAAATAAAGATGTGGTAATTTACTCTGGAATTTTTTTTTTAATTATATGCCACCCCATGTATTGTTTGGATAGATTGTCCTGTGAATATCTCCAGGAGGCCCTTTGTGGCTATGTGCAGTTTTTGAAATTAAAGTTCCTACCATTATTATCATTTCAACCATTTCTTCATTGGATTATTGCAACCTGTGAATGTGTATTAGCTTGCTCTCCATTTTCTATGTGTCCCATAACAGAAATGAGACTAACATCCATGTAAGAGACCGATGTTCTTGGTGCCAATGTTCTTTTCTTTTGCTTGCCTGGTTAAAAAAACCCAAAGTAAGACCATATTATTCACTTGGGTTTTTAAAATTCCAGCAGTGAATTTTAAATTACTGTTGCTATTTTAACTGCTATTTTACTTTATGATTTTATGACAGCATTTTTCCTTATTGTATTGCATTATATCTGTCCTGGAACTGAGAAATAAAGAATTGTATATAAATGAGGACTGTGTAGCTCTTCATATTCAGTTCCAAAAATGCAGTGGTGGGATTCAAATAATTTAATAACTGGTTCTCTGCCCTAATGACCAGCTGGGTGGGCATGGCCAGGGGGTGCGACAGGCAGCACTCAGCCTCCGGCACCCTCCTGGGAGCAAAAATGGGATGTGGGGGGGAGGACGTGCCAGCCCCTCCATGCCCCATTCTGGGCCTAAGAGGCCTCCCTGCAGTCTCCTGGGAGTGAAAACAGTCCATGTTGGGGGGGGGAGTGGAGCGCCGCACCCCCCCCCTGCACCCCATTTTGTGCCTAGGAGCAGTGGTGGGATTCAGCCAGTTAGGATCAGTTTGAGCGAACTGTAGTTAAATTGCTGGTTGGCCCCTCCCCTCCCTGCCCCTTCCAGGAGTCCCCATGTGCCCCATTTTGGCTCCCAGGTAAGTGCAGGGAGGCCTACTAGGCCCAAAACAGGGTGCAGGAGGTGCGGTGCCCCCCATGGCCCATTTTCGCCCCCAGGAGGCTACAGAGAGGGCTATTAGGCCCAAAACAGGGCATGGGGAGGCAGCGTGTCCCCCTTGTGGTCCGTTTTTGCTCCCAGAGGGTGCAGGAGGCCGTGCTGCCTATCATAGCCCCTGGCCAGCAATTGAACTACTGGTTTGCCCAAACCGGCTGAATCCCACCACTTGAAAAATGTATTGTAACATACTTTTACATTTCTGATGCCATCCATCCATCTATCCCTCTTTCTCTTTCTTTTTTCCTAGCATCCTGTTGGACAAGGGTCAGACTGCTGTTGCTAGAGCTCAGAATCAATTATCACACAAGAAAGCATGATAATCTGTTTCCATTTTCCAGTCCAATAATTTATCAACCATTGTTCAAAGATGGGCTACCTATTGGAAATCTCCACAAAGGGTCAAGATGGGTTGTATCTATTATTGATTCATTGCTTAAGAAATCCTACAACCAAGAACTTTCTCCTAATATTCTGCCTGTAACTAGTTTCTTTTTCTCTGTTGGTCCTTCCAATTTTGCCCCTTTAAGGGGTTAGTCAATTCCCATCACTTGGTCCAATTTGCAAATTTGAAAATATCTCTCCTCTAGAGATGTTCAATAACATGGCTAAGAATGGAACTTATGTGGATCTTTTCCTTCATATTGTTCGTGCAGGACAATACAATTATGGTTGCAGTTGTTAAAAAAAATGGCAAACCTACCTCACCATGTGATCTAGCCTACAATTATCTGTCTTGGCAAGAATAAGGATATTATACAGTTTGTCAGATAGTATGGTACATTATATTCATAGCATTCTCTTGATCTACAAAATTTGTCCCAAAGTTTAGTCTGACAAGAGTTATTCTTGAGAAACCCATGGTATCTTCTGATAATGATGACATTCTTTTTCTAGTGTTTACAGATGTGATACTTGACAAGTTGTTCTAATATCTTGGTCAGTACAGGAATGAAATCAAGTAGTTTTTAGTTGTGTGAAACCTTCTTTCTCTCTCTTCCTACCTCCCCCATATTCAGGGAGGAGGACCCATAAAATACTAGATTTGTGTTTGCTCTTCTCTAACTTACTGGTTTTCCAGAAACATTTCAAGATAGCAGTCAGCCCTTCTAAAATAATTTCTGCCAATTCTCTCAATATTTTTTAGGATACAACTTATTTAGTTTTGAAGGCCTACATTTATTTAAAGTAGCGAGATGGATTTTGCTTTCCCCTTATCAATTGAGAGCTGCATTTTTATCTTCTTTCCTCAATCACTAAATTACTATTTTTTTTATTTTTTTATACCACCCATCTTCCCTATACAGTGACACTGGGTGGCTTATAGATTATCAAACAAGTAGGAAAATAATTAAACTATTAAAACTATATAGATTAAAATTTTGAAATTATACAGAAATTGAAACCGAGAAACTAGTATTAAAGTCCAGCCTCTTGAGAATGCTTTCTTTCCTTTTGAATTGTGCTCCACATCTTTAAACTTACTGAGTGCTGAAGACTGGCTGACAAATTTGAAAGGTTACTTACTCTCTTTTTGATAATGTTTTCATTGATCCTTAATAAAATTATGATATTTCTGTTACGTTTGTCTTGTTATTCTTCTCCAAATGACAAGAATTATAATCAGGTGTTTGGGGGTTAATTTGATTTAATTACTTGTAATAATTTATGGAGAAAAATATATCTGTGTGATTGCTAAAAGACAATGACCCATAATCATACAATATTATATAAATTGGATTAGAGGATTTTTTTTCTCAATAGGAAACATTCAAAATATCTGGCATAGTACAAGTAGGCTGTTCAAACTTCAGCCATTAAAGATCACTGTAGAAACTACTAAACATTTCCAGCATAAACGTACGTTACCATTCATATCTGACATTAAGATTCATCTGCTAAACTCTATGATTTACATATATAGCAGTCTTTCTCATCTTGCTGATTTGCTTATTTTGATCAGGCACAGCCAGCATGATAATGATAAACCTGAGAATGATGGGTTTTGTAGTGTTAGAGATTTGGAGAGAAGAGGAGATCTACAGCATCACAAAGAGTATTTAAATTATGAATCCAGCAGACAAACCATGCACTTGGGGATAACAACATGAAAGACTTGTGACTTTCCTCCCAACTATTTGCCTTTAAATTGAATTTCTTTGTGTTGAATGAAAAATGACCACCAGATGGTGCAAGTTGCTTTTGATTATCATGCCTTATCCAAACATTTCTTCACTGAGAACTTTCTTAAGGTATAATGCACGAGACAAGTTGCATTATATTTCCAGAAGGAGATATCTTTTCACAAAATACATCAGATCTTGTCGGTTACTCTTAGTGATTGAAATCAAAAGTTTTAAATAAATGGATAATAAACTACTCTACTGAATTATCCTTCTCATCTTTTCTGAATGAATTAATCTTTTCTACTACCTTCTCTTTTGTTATCTTATGATTATATTACTTTGTTGTTTGTATGTACACTGAGAGCTTATGCACCAAAGACAAATATCTTGTGTGTCCAGTCACACTTGGCCAATAAAGCTATTCTATTCTATTCTATTCTATTCTATTCTATTCTATTCTATTCTATTCTATTCTATTCTATTCTATTCTATTCTATTCTATTCTATTCTATTCCATTCCATTCCATTCCATTCCATTCCATTCCATTCTCCAATACTTATCTATTGGAGAGTTGTTTCCATTGATCTCAGAATAGCATCTGAATAGAAACAGCTTTATACTCTTAATACCAGTTTCACAATCCAAGGAACTGGTTATTTAAAGTGACAGTGAGTCTGGAATCTTATGGCCAACTTGGGAAGTGATGGCCCTGTGGAATTTAATATTGTTGCACTCACTGCTGATCATAGGGCTGGGCCAAAACCTTTTGATGCCTACAGTAGGAATTCAGATGGTAACCTCATTTCTCAGCACCACACTTCTTATCCCAAAGAATACATTCTAACTGAATCAGAATACGTCTGAATGTAGACAGGCATGTGCCCAGCTGAAGAGAATTACACCTTTGAGTCAAATGCTGAAAGGGCGAAGAGTTTAGGATCACTGAAATCAGAGGTGATCTGGGGAGAAGTGGGCAGGATGGTGAAGACTTGGAGAACAGGGAAGGAAAGAGCAAGTCCCTTAAGAGGGAACTTTGAGGAATGATTATTCAGTGCTTAGAAAGAAATTAATAAACCTGGTAGTCCTGGTAGTACAAGTAGTCCTCAACAGTTCATTTAGTGACTGTTCAAAGTTACAATGGCACTGAAAGAAGTGTCTTATGACCATTTTTCACACGTGTGACCTGTGCCAGATCCCTGTGCTCATGCAATCAAAATTCAGAGGTTTGGCAACTGATTCATATTTACTGTATGATGATTGCAGTGTCCCAGGGTCATGGGACATCTTTTGTGACCTTCTGGCAAGCAAAGTCAGCGGGGAAACCAGTTTCACTTAACAACCATATTACTAACTTAACAACTAAAGTGATTCACTTAACAACTGTGACAAGGTCGTAAAATGGAGCAAAGATCATTTAACAACTGCCTCACTTGGCAACAGAAATATGGGGTTGAATTGTGGTCGTAAATCGAGGACTACCTGTAAGCCATAGCCCAGCTTCTCTGGATCTTTGAGAAGCTCTGTTTAAGGTAGCTTAATGTAAGGCATCCCCCTCTCACACTGTATAGTTTTGAAATACAAAGGAATCTTTGAAAGGCAGAATGCTAGCGGTTGGACACAGCTGTCCTTTTCCTGCAACAATTCTGAAATGGCTGGTACTGATGAAGAGCTTTGTCTTGGACTACAAAATGGCATCCTTGAAATGGATTCTGGGAAAGGAAGTGCATTGGTTGTAGCCAGTGGTGGGATTCAAGTAATTTAACAACTGGTTCTCTGCCCTAATAATTTCTTCCAACAACCACTTTTCCAAATTGCCCAGAAAGTTAACAACTGGTTCTCCCGAAGTGGTGCGAACTGGCTGAATCCCACCACTGGTTGTAATCCTTTAGTCAGTTAACTATGAAAGACTTAACCTTTCTCCAGAACTCACTGTAACAGCATTGCTAAAAGTGCATTAAGAGTTGTTAACTTAATCTTGCATAGTTTCTTCTCCGATAATATTGAACTGCAAACTAGGGCATACAAAACTTTTGCCAGACCAATTCTTGAATACAGCTCATTTGTCTGGAACCTGCACTGCATATCGGACATTAATACAATCAAATGAGTCCAGTGATATTTCATGAGAAGAGTCCTCCACTCCTCTGCTCGCAACAGAATACCTTATGCCACCAGAGTTCAAATTTTGGGATTAGACAATTTAGAACTTCGCTATCTTTGGTCTGACCTAAGCATAGTACATAAAATCATCTGCTACTATGTCCTTCCAGTCAATGAATACTTCAGCTTCAACCAAAACAATACAAGAACTCACAATAGATACAAACTCAAGGTAAACCGAGCCAAACTAGACTGCAGAAAATATGACTTCAGTAACAGAGTTGTCAATGCCTGGAATGCACTACCTGACTGTGGTTTCTTCCTCAAATCCCCAAAACTTTAACCTTAGACTGCCTACTGTAGACCTCACCCCATTTCTAAGAGGTCTGTAAGGGGCGTGTGTATGTGCACCAGTGTGCCTACCGTCCCTGTCCTAATGTTTTCTTTTATTTGCATCCTTTTCATGTATTTATAATTATATTTACACTTGTATCTGTCATAAAATACATGCTTGACGAAATAAATAAATAAATAAATAAATAAATAAATAAATAAATAAATAAATAAATAAATAAATAAATATGCAGTGGATATTTAGCATGAGGGTCATCCTGGATTTGAGTTCACTGGAGATTTTGGAAGACGTTCTCTGCATTGGTATCAGCTGATCAGTAATAGCAAGGAAATAATTGCACGGATGATTGCTTTTTTCAGGGACATCTATTTGATTGATGACAGGTTGAGGGTGGCATTAAAACAAATATTGTTCCTGCTTCCTTGAGCTTGATGGTCTGACCGGACACAGTATATCATTTTTCATCCCTCCCTTAGCCTCTGAAAGTATCCTAACCATCCAGAAGCCCTATTTAATGGGGAAGAAAACCAAATAAAACCAAGTTATCGGAGGCAGGAAAATACAGCCATTAGGATGATGTAGTTTACACTCTTTCTAGATATTGTTGATTTGACCTCTGGCTCTGACCCATAGCTTTTAAATGATCCATTAGATAACCCAATCCCCTGATAATTAAAGAAAGAAAATAGCATTCCAATGAAGCAAATGAGCAAGTAAAGATCTATTTTGTACTCCAAGGGGCAGGCAGGTTTTTACTGTAAGTCTGAATGCATGATTTATAAATATTTTATTAAATCTTTTAAACACTGTTGCTCTTCCCAAATCCTCTACTCTGCAGATTCATGACTGCAGCATTAATGTCAACAGAGCATTTCTTGGATGATCAGGAAATGCAATCAGGCTCTGTTTCACATCTCTACCACTCTCCAATCCCTACTGATTTTCCTTAGTGTGTTACAAATGGATTGGGTTTGGACTCCTGTTCCCCTCTCCTTCTAGATTGTAATTGTAAACTTGCAGAAAGAACAGATTTAAAAGGTAGCTTCATAGGACTGCAGAGGTTGTTTATTCTGTCTTTACCTGAAGGGAAATGAGTTGAATAGAAGATGATCCTCATTCAGCAAAAGGGAAGACAAAGGACAAATCTCTGCTTCCATTATGGTGTTTTCAGATCTCATTTAAAAAAATCATGTCAAGTGCTGGGGAATCAGGAGATTCAGGCAGTTCAAATGTGTATAAAGCCTAACCTCTCTATAAGAATCTGGCCAACTGGCTGTTAAGGGAAATGAGCAGGAGATAAGAAAGACATTCAAGGTGGACTGCACGTATTAGATCTCTAGCAGGAGCTCAGGGACTCTTGACTTATGACATGTTTGACGCCTCCCTCGAGCTCAGCCTGGTCGTCTCCCACATATCAATTCTTTATAGAAACTAGCAAAATACAGCATTGTCCGTTATGAGCTGAGTATATTGATTGGTGGAAGGACTTTCCCCACTGGTGGGTAAATGGTCCCCATGGTCCCCAATCGTGGGTAGGACCATTCCCCACCATCCAGTCAGAGCTGAAGAAGCTTCTTGGATGAGAAATGAAATATCTTCAAAGGAAAACCAGAAAGTCCAGTTGCCTCTTGAAAAAGCACCTTTGGGACAATCATGACCTGTATGACTGAGAATCTCCATAGACACCAAAATTTTGGTTGGGCTGTGTCTCAGAAGACAAACAGATGAGAGTTGGGAGGGAAACTACCAGCTTGAAAGACTGTGGGAGGAGGAGAACAGTTGCATATTAGATGACTGTGAGTGGGAGGGACTTTTGGAAAAGGGCAGAGAGTTACATGGGAGATTGTTTTGGACTAAAAAAGATCTCAGCTTTGGTTGGATGAACCCCAAGAGAGCAGAAAAAGCCATAGTGGGACACAGCTCAGGATGTCAGTAGTGGTGCAGATGCATCAAAAGCACTCAGTTGTACATAAACACAGCCCTGTTTATCTACTCCAGACCTGCCATCTTGACTATAATGAGGAGCTTAGCAATCATCATTTTCTGTAGGTGATTTTTGGATCTGCACTCCACTGTCACCTTCCCCCCACCCCCGAACTTTGTGGAAGAGGTAATAAGATTAGAGTACCAGAGTAGGTTCTTTCCATTCTTTGAGAGCATTTACTTTGCATTTTTGCCTAAATCCTTGCACCTTATGAATGGATCATTCACAAAACTCCAGTCTCTTTCATAATAAGCAGAAGGAAGGATATTTATTGCTACCTATTTCACTAATACCCTGTTTCCCCTAAAATAAGACATCCCCTGATAATAAGCCCAATTGGGGGGGTTTTGAGCGCATGCACTAAACTAAGCTCCCCTGAAAATAAGCCCTCTCTGAAAATATTTAAACACATGCGCAGCAGGCCCCCACCATTTCCTCTGGTTTCCTCCACACACCCCAAAATAATAAGACCTCCCTGAAAATAAGGCCAAATGCTTATTTTGGGGTTCAAAAAAGCATAAGACAGGGTCTTATGTTCAGGGAAACACTGTACTAGTCATATCTGTATTGTAACCATAATATAT
The DNA here is from genome assembly GCA_030761175.1 of Masticophis lateralis. Taxonomy (NCBI): domain Eukaryota; kingdom Metazoa; phylum Chordata; class Lepidosauria; order Squamata; family Colubridae; genus Masticophis; species Masticophis lateralis. The sequence goes on along the minus strand of JAUDYJ010000001.1, from coordinate 194,984,442 downwards.
GAGGTCCATTAGGCTTAGAGTAGGTAGCTTAATAACGAGTTTTACCTTAAATCTGAGTGGAATTGGATATTAAACAGACATTTGTAGTATGGAATAAATGGTATGAATACACATTTCCTTCTCCGAAGACCAGCATTCTAGCATGGATTAAATTAATTTCTGTCATCTCCCACAGTGACCTTACACATTTTCAGATATGTACACATTTGCATGCACTATTCACACTTGCGTGCATTGGTCAAGGCCCTTATGTTCAGGCAATTACTAATTAACAAGACTGTATGGAAAATAAAAAAATGTTTTCCCTTACAGGGCCAGCCAAATGAGAAAGGATGTAATAGGTGGTATTTTTTCGGTGTTTGGAAAAGAGAGTAAATAAGCAGATGTAAGATACACTCTTCCAAGACTGTCGCTAATAATGTTTTCTTTCCACATAAAGTAGTCCTTGCTTAGTGACCACAGTTGCAAATGGCAATTCGTTCACAAAGTGAAGCAATCACCAAGACTGCACTTTTGACCTTACTTCAGCTTTTCTTTGCTTTCCAGTCAAAAGTTGCAAAGGTTGGTAAACTTGACAATTAATCGCAAGGCTACTTTTTTCATCACCATCGTAATTGTGAATGGTCACTGCATGAGGCGGTTGATAAACAAGGACTACCTGTATTGAATAAGGGGAAACCTTTCCTAAATGTATGGAATGGAATTCCAGTGTCTCTGGCTTCTTCTCCTTTTAGCAATACCACCTAGACTTATTTACCACATCACAGTGCTTTAAAGCCCTCTCTAAACCAGCATATTGCCGCCAACAATTTGGGTCCTCATTTTACCCACCTCGGAAGGATGGAAGACCGAGTCAACCTTGAGCCTCGTGAGATTTGAACTGCCAAATTGCAGGCAGCCTGCAGGCAGCAGAAGTAACTTGCAGTACTGCACTCTAAGCACTGCACCACCGAGGCTTTTCCATCAATACAGATAGTTTCAAATTATGACAGGAATTGAGGTTGGAATTTCTATCACTCTGTGATGCAGTCCTAATGTTATGCGATCACATTGCTTAGACACAGCAAACTTGGACTCTCCATTGCCATCATTAACTGAATCCTACCTGGCTATTAGGCGAAGTCTTACCCTGATTCAAGCCTCAGTAAAATAAGAAGTGCCTCTCCTTCAACTCCTCCCAATTGCCTTTCTCAACCCCCATCTCTGCCCTTTTGGCTGCTCTACACCAGTGGTGAGTTGCCCCTGGTTTGGACTGGTTTGCAAGAACTGGTAGTAAAACTGGCGGATGCCCACTGCCCTGGATGTCATCATCGGCAATCTGCGCATGCACAGAAGCTTCTGCGCATATGCAGAAATAAGACGCGCATGGGAGCGAAGCAAGCACGTGCGCACAATCCCATTGTGAACCAGTAGTAAAGGTAAATAGAACCCACCCCTGCCCTACACCTTGTCTTGTGGGGCATGAATCAGTCTAAGAACTATGCAGCTTGCAGTTTAGGGTCCTCTTGGCATTTTGTAGCTCAGGCTGCAAGAAACCCCAGAGCCACAGCACAGAGCAAGCCTTCCCAGCCCAGCCCAGCCCCTCAGCATGAAGTCACAGCCATCACAATTGAATCCAGCAGTGCAATCTGAAGCCGCAGCCGTAGCTGTCCCAGGAAGCAGCAGCCAAGCAGTACACACTATGGATGATAATTGCATCTAAAGATCCTGCTGTTTGTTTTTTTTCAGAATCATAAAGAAATAGTAATTATTTTTGACTTCTTCCACTTTTAATTGAAGTACTGTCACTGGTAATTTTTAATCTTGTCGCCACTGATCTCTGAATTTTCCAATCAAGCGCTGCCACCACAAAGCTTATTGAATATGTCTTGAATACATTTGCTTAAACTGTGGGGTTTAAATTTTAAAGTGTCTTTTTTACTAGTGTCTTTTGAGTATATGTGACTCCGGCATTCTAAAGGTTTAAAACCACACAAAATACAAATATACAAGCTTATTCGGTTGACATGAAAATGCCAGATCTAAGACCTAAACTACAATCCGGAGAAATTCAGCTAAGTTTAATATCCAAATCTAATATTAAAATGAGAGCTGTGCAAAGATTCAGTTCAGAGATTCTGCTTGAAGGCAATCTAATTGCCTAATCACGGCATCTGATCAGCCTTTCAGACGTGCACTCCAATCAATTTGTAAAATTAAATAAACTATTTTTAATATCTGAATTTGTGCGGACTTGTGTTGTCTAAATAAATTTTAACTGTTGAATAGGACTAAGCTGAAGCCATGGACTAAGCTGCTCATTTGAATTGCATCAAAGGAAACCATCAATGGTTAGTTAAAAAGCTTCTAGAATGCTCAGAGGAAAGGAAAAAAAAGTTTTTCTACATTACACAAGGCTGTGGTTGCCCTTAGCTAATTATGCATGTCTATTCAGTTGACCTACACCAGATATGTATCCATGGAACTGGTTTCATTTGCACTGTTAATTGCAAGGCTATGACTTCAATCTGCAAATTCTGTCTTGCCAATTGCTGTTATTGTCCTGTTGCTTGGAACTGAGTTGTCTGCGGAGGAATAATTGAATTGTTCAACATACTATGGAAGACGAGGAGCATTGGGTTGCCTGGCTATAAAGTTAGTGCAAAAGCTAACATCCCTCATTGAACAAACAGGATTCTTGGTTTGTACAGTTTAATTTAGATTGTGTGTTTACCTGTACTGTACCATATGCTGATTTGATTATATACTGTATTATTCTATTATTTTTCAATCTAAATATTTGCAAATTTCATTATAATTTCACTATAATCTAACTCTTGAAGACTCATTGTAGGAAGAAGGTATATTAGAGAATGATTTTTAGAATAAATGCTGTGATTTCTCCTTTTTCTCTACCTTTGCTAGGCCACGTTTATAGAGTACAGGTAGTCCTCAACTTATGATCACAATTGAGCCCAATATTTATGTTGCTAAGTGATAAATTTGTTAAGTGTGTTTTGCCCCATTTGATGACGTTTCCTGCCACTTTTGTTAAGTGAATCACTGCAGTTCTTAAATCAGTCACAAGGTTGATAAGTGAATCTGGTTTCTCCATTGACTTTGCTTGTCAGAGGGTTGCAAAAGATGATTGCATGACCCCAGGACACTGCAACTATCAAGCATTTGAATGTAAATCACCTGACCAACGGGGATGCTGCAATGGTCCTAAGAGTGAATAATGGTGATAAGTCACTTTTTTTAGTGCCGTTGTAACTTTGAACAGTCACTAAAGGAATGGTTGAAGTCGAGGACTACCTGTATTATGAACACGTTATTTATATTAGCAGAAAAATTCAAAACAAGCAACTCACTGTAAAATTGAGAAGATGGGATTAAGGTCGCAATCTTTGATCAGATTGGATCAGCTGTTGAATAGAGAGCAGGGGAATTTATGAAGGGGAGATGAGTGGAAGAGGATGCCCTGATTTTTTACTTTCCCCCCCAAAATTTTTAAATCTGGCATGAACAACCTTTGTGTAGCCACTGGCTGAGAGACATACAGTAGTAGGTTGGGCCATAATACAATGTGGACTGGGCCAGGATCTTCATATACCTATCTATTATGTAGAGAAAAATCCCAACACAAAGGTATGATTCCAAAGGTATGATTCGTGGTGGCACAGTGGTTAGAGTGCAGTACTACAGGCTACTTCTGTTGACTGCCGGCTGCCTGCAATTTGGCAGTTAGAATCTCACCAGGGGCTCAGCCTTCCATCCTTCTGAGGTTGGTAAAATGAGGACCCAGATTGTTGGGGGCAATACGCTGACCCTGTAAACTGCGTAGAGAGGGCTGTAAAGCACTGTGAAGTGGTATATAAGTTTAAGTGCTATTGCTATTGCTATCTGGATGTTTGAGATAGGGATGTGAAGGGAGAGAAGAGCATTTTGTATCATTTATGATACCTATTAACCACCCAAGCCAGATTCCCCAAAACATATTATGTCAAATGCTGCCAAACTAAGCTAGTTTGATTTTTTTTAAAAAAATACTGTAACTTGAATTTGCAGAATTTAAGTCAGCGGTGGCTCAGGTATGTTTTCTGGGTAATGTCTCAATATAATAACATCTTGAAAAATATTTCTATACAGCCATAGAACGAAACAACAGTTTTGTTTTCTTTTATAAAATGTTAGCTGCAGTATCCTCTCTGTTTATAAACAGATGATAACCAACTGCTCTGAAGCTATTCCCTTTAATCATGAGAACTAGAAACCTCTTTTTTTTTAATGCGAGTTTCTCAGGATGATAGCTATCATATGCTTCCCTGTGCTGTATTAAGGAAGCTGTCCCCAGCCTTGTTTGTTTATAAGATCATTGCTCCTTAAATCATTCAAAATTATTCCAGCAGACATCTGACAGCAAAGTGGAAGTGTGCTATATCTTCTATTAGGCATGCTGTGCTAGTTTTCACACATAGCAAAGTGAGACAAGATAAACTGCCCCTTTTATGCACAATAGCGAAAATGCCAACAAGGCACAGCATGTGCTGAGGTTGAAATGGGTTAGGAAGATAATAACAAGTCACAGTTTTAGTAAGCTGAGCTGCTTAGCAGTTGCTTTCCACAGCAATCGAAATATCTCAAATTAATAGCCAGCTTCCTTTTAATCTTTCACATGGATGCCACTGGCATCGTCTTCATAATTATAATTAGGCAAATGTTTTACCTGCTTGATGGGTACAATTAGAGTTTTTATAAGATAACATTGTAACTCCAAAGATTCACTGATTGGAAAACCTGTACACAATCCTATTATCCTTTAATTGAATTGATCCACTACCTAATGTTCATGAAATATCTGAAATTTCTCCTACAAACCATAGCAGGCCACAAAACAAACCTTTTCATTTGGGAAAAAAGTTGCATCATTCTGCTAAAATAGGAAAGAAGACATGCTTGCTTAGTTAGGTTAGCTACGAACGAATTAATATAAGGTGCTAGATAATAAAATGGGATGAAAACTATAGTTTTTATTATGACATACAAGTTACAGATTTTTGAACCAGCACATGGGATCTGTATAGCTGGTTGGGAATCATAGCTTAGCAGCATCTAGAAGGCTGATCACCCTGTCTCAGAGGGATCATTGGCAGCTAATTATTGATTGAAAATTACAATAGGATTTAAAGTAGACATTGTGGCTTTTGTATAGGATCTCTGGCACAATCTCAAGAAAAAATTGTAATTAGAAGTCCCATTCTACTAATTCACTCACCAATAGAGTTTGGGCAAAATTTCATAACCTTCCTGCTTATAATCCACAGTGATAGTTTCACAGGACTGTGTGATTTTCTTTCTCTTCATTTTTATGATTTCAACATTATGGTCAGACATATCCAACAAAAAACATGATGGATGTAAAAGATAGCTTAGCATTTAAACACAACATTATGTTTTAATCACTCAGGATAATATTGATCAGTTTTTTCATTGCATCACAAAGAGCACATTTATAAGCAAAATGAATATATACTGTATATATAATCAATTATAGATTGTAAATCTGGGCTGATGCTGTCTATATATCATAAAAGAATAATCTTTATGCCATGTCCATGCATAATAAAATGACAGTTCATATAACGATAAATTCCAAATTTTGCTATGTAATTTGAAATCACATTAAGTTCTTTAAATATATTCTTCTGCAGTAGATCACATTAACAAGCTTATGGAAATTAAACCAAAATCGGACAATATTTGGGCCATTCTAAACTACATATGTAAGTGCCCCTTTGACATTGTGTAATTCCATCATAACGATGTTGTCCTTTAAAAACTTTTTCTCAGTGTCCAATAAATAAGAGAAAAAAAATCCCTTTTGTTGAATTAATCTCATCTTGAGATCTTAAGAAATATATTTCACATTGTTGTACATCCTTATCTAGTGCTTTGTTAACATGGAGTATTCCAATTATTTATTCCAACATTTTTTTCAAACCACTTCACTTATTAAAAATACCTTGCAAACTAATCCAGGACAGATTTCATTGCTGGGTTCAGGATTTAGATACTGCTAAGACTCTGAGCTTGTCGATCAAAAGATTGTCAGTTTAGCGGTTCGAATCCCTAGTGCCCTAGAGCTCCCGTTACTTGTCCCAGCTTCTGCCAATTTAGCAGTTCAAAAGCACGTAAAAAATGCAAATAGGGACCCCTTTAGTGGGAAGAGCATTCTGTCTGCCTTTGGCATTTAGTCATGCTGGCTACATGACCACGGAGATGTCTTCGGACAGTGCTAGCTCTTCAGCTTTGAAACGGAGATAAGCACTGCCCCCTAGAGTCGGGAACAACTAGCACATATGTGCGAGGGGAACCTTTACCTTTACCTTAATGCTTCTAGATCAAGCCTTGAAAGTTTAGGCCTAGGAATAAAGAGATCCAGATTGAACTTCATTCTTAACTAGGAAGGTCACTGAACATCTTTGAACCAATCAATCCAACTGACCTTTGAACTGTAGGAAAAATGAGATATAAATCTGAAAAAACTTATATAGTGAAAATAATAATGCTATTGATTAAGAACTACTTTTTTGATGAAAAAAGAGAAAATGAACTTGGGGTATATAAGTTTGACAATTAGAAAGGGCAGCTTATTGTAACATCTGTCAAGAAGATCAGAACCCACTTCCTAATAATCTTTTCCTTTCTGTTTACATTTTTTGATATTTCCTTTTCTCACTTTGCACTATATTTCTTTTATCTACTTTATTTATTTTCAATACTTGTAGGGTTTTCATCTTGTTCAAATTTCTTTAATAACTATATATATAAAATAAAATCAAACTACATTTTGATTGAATGAACTGGCATTTTGCAGTTTTAGATAGCCTACAGTCCTCTTGCAGTAACTCAATTTTTTTTCAAACACGTTCTGACATTGATTTAAAATGTCAATATCCCTATTAGGTTTTTTTAATATATATTCTTTAATCCAGTCTTTATTATTTTTATACATCCGTTAAAATGGGGAATATACCTAATACTCCTTCCTTCTCCTAGTTTCCCCACAGCAACAACCTTGTGAAATGGGTTGAGCTGAGAGAGAGTGACTGGCTCAAAATCATCCAGCCAGCTTTTATGCCTAAGGAAGAACTAGAATACACAGTCTCCTGTTTTCTAGTCTGGTACCTTAACTATTAGATTAAACTGGCTTTCGGTGAGCCCATGAATTCCAAAGGATACATTCATTTGCAATTTTCAAACAGATGATCCCAGAGTGTAATTTTATGATCAAAGTCATGCTACCATGTCTCCATTAAAACATCTTCCAATACTGCATATCTTGTAAACTTTAGTTCTGGAAATTAAATTTTGACTAAAAAAAGTAAAAAAGTCCTGCTGGATAGCAGAAGACTCATATTAATATCTTTCTAACCAGGTTTATAGTGAGAGATTTTGATCACTTGGATTCCATAGGAAAATATTTAGTATTTAGTATTAAAAGGCAGATATTCAATCTGTCAGGATATAAATTTGTTGGGAGAAAAGTTACTTTTTTTCCTCTTTGGTTTACAGAATTGTTAAATTTTTATGTGCAGAAAAGGTTTAGCTGTCCTTTTGAGAGGAAACAGATACTGTATTTCCTAAACTGGGCAATAGGAAAATCCAGCCTTTCCCTCCTTCTCTTAAAGGGTCATCGTGAGGCCAACTACTAAGAAGAAAGAGCTCAGATGGTTTCAGGCAATTTGGAAACTGCTGGGAATACTCCTGAAGAGGTAGCTTCAGGATAATCACTCTGGAGATTGTACAGGATTAATTCAGAACAGAAATCAAAGAAAGAGAACAATACCAATAAGAATTATGTTCCATGAATTTGCACTGAAATATTTGAAAAGGGAACAATTGCAACATCATTTGATTAATGCTCATGCACCAATGTAATTCACTAAACCAGCTGGCTCTGTTTCTGGGGTTGAGCGGCTGTGATGGAAACCTCAGTAGAGCAGCTACAAGTTTCTGTAAAAAGTCATAGCTGATTATTAAATCACAAGGCAGGTCTTATGTCTGTGGTCATCTGTGTTCCCGAACTCATGTACAAAGGGATGGGGCTTTTATTGTGAAATTATAACTACTCATAACTCTGAGGATGCTAACAGAGGGATAATCCAGAGATGGTTCAGGACAGGGGTGGGATTCTACCGGTTTGCATCAGGTAGCTCTGACATCAGCTGAGAGCGAACCGGTTCACTCTGACAATCAAGTGGGCCTACCTGCCCACCGCTGAGCTATACTGACCTTTATTTCCTTTGTTTGAAGCCCAGCTGATTGGTGCGGCAGAGCGGATTGCTGCGCTTCAACTGTTTTACTCACCGGGTCTGAAGTAGAAGATATGTTTTTGAGCTGTTTTCAAATGCAAAGTGCACGCCCGGTTGTAACACTGGTTGAATCCCACCACTGGTTCAGGATAGAAAGCCAGGCAAGTTTAAAAAAAACAAAACAAAACAAGTTTCAGAAGTTTAGATACATGGTAAAGTTGGGGCTGAGTTACAAAATCAAAGTAACAGTTCCTCTTGGGCAACCTTTTAGACTGAGGGGAGGGGGAAGTAATTTTCTCTGTGTTTAGAGTTCTACTTTTGCCAAACCTCTATTTTTTATTGAGCATTACCCCTCAGGGCTTGCCAAATCTTTTGCTGCCTAGGATTAGGAAACAGGTTCGAGAAGATCATCCTCCTATGCTTTATTAAGCACACTGCTTGCCTTGCATTCTGAACATCAAAAACCTGCGTGTTCCTCAAGAGAAATCCTTTAAGAAAGACATGAAAGTATTGCTGCACTTTTCACCTGCTATGCAGCAGATTACATTTTGGAATGTATTCTTTCATTTTGTCCAACATTCTATAATTGAAAGAGACAATGGTGTGAAAAAAGTGACTTAACACTGGTCCTCGCACTTACAACTGTTGCAGCATCCCCACAGTCACGTGATTGCAACCTGACAACCAGCTCGGCATTTACAATGGCTGCAACTTCCCCGGGGCACATTGTCAAGAGCAGCAATCAGCCCCGTTAGCTTGCGTGGGGTAATTGCCCTCATTTTGAGTTGGATCGTGGCTTTTATCCTTCTGTATATTTTGATCAATAAAATCGGAATACATCTTCTAATTAAACTCATATTTATTGTAAGAAAATAAAGACATCCTATCTAATCTAATTAGTTACATCTTGGAAGCTTTCCTAGCCATGAACTTCCCTGGCTGGAGAACAAAGGAAAGTTTTTACAAGAAGGAAAGAATGCAGGACATGCGCAGTAGATATTGATAAGGAATTTGGCAAACTACGGTAAGTCTGACAGGTTTTTTTTTTAATTTGATTTATATGCTGCTCTTCTCTGGAGACTCAGGGCAGCTTACAATGCGTTAAGCAATACCTTCATACTTTTGTATATTTATACAAAGTCAGCTTATTGCCCCCACAAACTGGGTCCTCAATTTACCCACCTTAGAAAAGATGGAAGGCTGAGTCGACCTTGAGCCTGGCTAGGATTGAACTTGCAGAAATTGCAGGCAGCTGGATGTTAATTGCTGCCTTTAGTAGGAGGCATTAGCTCCCAATGCTACTCAGGCTCCTCAGGCTCCTTAGTTCAGAAATAATAGCTCTGCTGGTAAATATAAAAACGCAGTGACACACATAATCTTCATTTCCAATCTTTCCACGGGGCATTTGACCAACAAAGTCAATAGGGGAAGCTGGATTTGCTAACCCTGATGTTTACAAACCAATTTTCTCTTCCCTCAGACCGCCATTTCTTTTCTGGTTCTGTGCCAGCAACAAAAGTCCGCTAGAAACACTGTGACCCAATAGATCTGATTGTTGTCAACTTACCTCATATATAGCATTCACTTTTAACGTGAGTTTCTGTGTCATTCATTCATTCATTCAAAACATTGATATAGCTATCCATCTTTCAACTAAATCTGGGCAGCTCCCAATCAAAAATTAGAAGATATGTAAAAATCACTTTAAAAATGATAAAACCCAGCCAACTAAAACATTAAAAATAACAAAAACTTCCCTCAATTACTCTTCAATTTAACTTCATTTAATTTCTTTCAATTACTCTTCCTGATATTTTCCCTTAAATCTTCTCCTCTGGCCTGATGCCCTTCTCTTCATGAATCTTTATTTTTGCTTTTCTGGTTCTTCAGCCATTTTTCTACCAGTGATTTGCTTCCCAGCTGACCCATCAGTAAGGCTGTCCCACCACCAATAAACAGCTTTATGGATGAACAGGTTTTTGAATCTGAACCTAGTTAGTTTTAACCTAACTGGTAATCAGGCCCTTGTAACTTCCCTGGGGAATTCAAAATTTTGTCAGGCTGGATGACAAGAATGTGGGGTATTTTTTTTTTTTTTGGAAGCTACCTGTCTTTCCCTGAAAACAAGCTCTAAAGCGTCTTTTGGAGCCAAAAGATAAAATAAAATATAAGAACAGGCCTTATTTCAGGGAAACACAGTATTTAGACACTATAGTTCTATTCTCTTATATAAAACTTTGGAATCCTCAGATAGCATAAAGGTCCAGTTTTTATTGATTTTTTTATATTATAATTGATACATTCTGAAAATCTGCAGCAGTAACTGTGTGATGGTGATCCTTCTGTGGAAACAAAGATGTCATCTTACATAAACTCTAGAATCAGTCATCAGGAAAGGAACTATTGATTACTGACTGCATTACAAGAAGCTCTTTTTTAGGTTTCCTTTGTGCTGTATTCTTCTGTAAATCTGGAGACCACAACTGTACCCAAGGACATATTAGCACTGGAACAAATTCAGGAACAAAAGAAAACTAATTTAATCTAATTTTAGAGAATTCATTAAAAACATGATATTGCAAAATATGCTTTGAAAAAAAAAATGGAAATGGTGAGACAGGATAATAATTCTACACAACTGCCTTCTCCAAACTGATGCTTTTTTGGGTGGGGATTTCTGGGGGTTGCAGTCCCCCAAGAAGGAAGATGCTAGGCTTGGAAAGGCTGCAATGCATTTTTAGTCTCCAGGAACATAGGAAAATGGAAGGAGCCTGGAATAGCTCAGCAGACTAATGCACTGTAATTTAACTCCAGCTGTCTGCAATTAATACGTTCGAATCTCCAGGCTCAAGGTTGACTTAGCCTTCCATCCTTTCTAACCAGCCCTCACATTTATGACCTTTGCAGGTCCATAAAACAAAGAACTGTCTCATAGACTTGTTGAAAGTCAGACACGGCTGAATGGATAACATCAACATCATCAAGTAAGATCATAAAGCAAAGACACAGTTTTACTTAGCAACCATTCTGCTTAATGATTAAGTTACCTATCCCAATTGTGGTTGCTAAATGAGGACTATCTGCAGAGAAGCTTGCTAAGCATTATCTTTTTTTAATCCCAGCTGCAATACCACACAGAGTTTGTTGCTGTTAGAGATCACAATATATCTCCTGAGTCATGCTTAGCATTTAAGAAGTAAACCTGGTTTGAGACAGAGTCTCTTTCCCCAATTCTGCTATTTGAATGATGTCCTTTCAGTCTGAAATTCTGGGAATGATCAAATCTGTGTGCAAAAAGCATGAGTTCTAATGCTGTTCCAATGCCATGCTCATGTCTTGATACAGATAGTCCTCAATTTACGACTACAATTGAGCCCAACATTTCTGCTAAGTGAAACATGTGTTAAGTGAGTTTTGCCCCATTGTACGACCTTTCTTGCCACAGTTGTTAAGTGAATCACTGCAGTTCTTAAATTAGTGTCATAGTTGTTAAGTGAATCTGGGTTCCGCATTGACCTTGCTGGTCCGAAGGTTACAAAAGGGGATCACATGACCCCGGGACACTGCAGCCGTCCTAAGTATGAGTCAGTTGCCAAGCATCTGAATTTTGATCACATGACTATGAGGATGCTGCAATGGTACTAAGTGTGAAAATGGTCAGAAGTCACTTTTTTCAGGTGCCATTGTAACTGGCACCTGAACAATCAGGTCACTAATTGAACTGTTGTAAGTCGAGGACTATCTGTACTGTGGTTAGAAAGGGTTGTAGAAGAGACCGTACAACCTTTTCTCTAGAGATAGATAATTTGGTCCCTATTTCCATTCATATTGATATTGATAGCAAGACCATCATTGTTTCAGTTAAGTAAATGTTCTCAAGAATTAGAATGAGAGTGTGCTGAAGGAGTAATACTTTGCATTTAGCTATTTTATAAATATCCTCATTCTGGTAGACTTGTCACTTGATGCGTAATTTGCAGTTCATGATGTTTAGTCTAAAAAGTGTAAACTGTGAAGCTTATACTAAACGAATTACTATTTCCAACATTTATGCAATATATTATATTTAAACTCAGGATAATATGTTTACAAATTGACGCCTTAACACAGTAATACATATCAAATAATGTGTTTAGCCCAAACCTCCTCAATTAAACATTTTGATTTAAATAATATAATCAGCAGTAGATTTGGTATTTTTAGTAAGTAAGAGGCAGATGAAAATGTCATATAGTAACTGAAGATTAGGAAAAATGTTGCAAATGTTCCATGGATAATCAAAATTAGAGATGAACAGAAGTTTTTAATTGCATGTATTAATAGTGTAGTAGTGTCCTATATATATCGAAATATGTGCATCTTTTATTTCATTGCTGCTTTGATCAAACTGGTCTTTCAGTATGTTAAAACATTACAAAAGCTTAACAGAGACAGTGATGAGAACAAATATTTACACTTCGACCATTAAGGTTTTATTTAATGCTGTACCAAAATGTATCCTGGAATTTCTGGAAAAATTTCCTCCCTGGTTCTTCTTCTCAGTCTTATTTTGACTCATACTTCAAATATTTTTTACTGAGGTTCTAGGCCCTTTGAAAGAATTAATATATTCAGAAATATATACAGAAAATTCTACAACTCAAATCATCAAGATGCAAAAGCACAATGCCCATCAAAATCAAACATATGAAATTTGGTAAATGCATATTCACCACCCTGAAACTTCTCTGAATCTGAAGAAACTTTATGGGAGGAGTTTCCTCTAAATTCCTTTTCTTTAGGCCACTATGATAACAATTTAAAAACACTACTTGTCTACCTCATAAACCACATACCTAAAATGTGAACCTGTGACAAAAAGTCATTTGCTTGGGATGTGGGAAAGTGAAAGCAATTTCCAACCAGATTAAATAAAAATGGTCTGGAATAGAAAAAGTATTGTTATTATTGGTAGCACAGTCACTTCATGTAAAGCACCACAGAAATGTTGAAATAATTTAAGTTAAAATGGATTTTACCTGGTCAGTCCCCGAATGAGAGTCCAGTATATCTGAGCTTGATTCTGACAAAGCAATAACTGAAATAAGTCCAAAAGCATAAAAAGATAAGAGTTTAATGAAGTTTAAAGAATGACACGCAGGGAATAATAAGTAAGGAACAGCTGGTTATCTTGCATGGCCAATGAGACAGAGAAGAAAGAGAAAGAAAAGTCAGTGAAGCAAAAGTAGAAAAATATATGGATCATCAACCAGAGAGGATGAGATGCAATTATAAGAGAAATATAAAGGAATTTTATGAAGGTATAAAGGAATATAAATGGTGAAGGCTGATTACTAAGCAGGGTTGCTGGGATCTGAGACTAAAAATGATCATACAAGGAAGATAAGTGGTAGGGTGGCTGAAGTAGTTTTCGTGAGGCATTAAAACAACATCATCTAAAATGATGGGGATACTGAAACTTCAATACACATTGAAAGGGGATGTACAAGAGCCCAAATCCAGGGAAATTATCCATGATGCAACTAATCAAAAAAGGAATAGCAAAGCATCGGGGACTGGGTGGCTTTACATCAGTGGTGAAATTCAAATTTTTTTACTACTGGTTCTGTGGGCGTGGCTTGGTGGGCATGGCAGGGGAAGGATACTGTAAAATCCCCATTCCCTCCCCACTCTTGGGGGAAGGATATTGCAAAATCTCCATTTCCACCCCACTCTGGGACCAACCAGAGGTGGTATTTGCCGGTTCTCCGAACATGTCAGAACCTGCTGGATTTCACCCCTGCTTTACACGAAAATTACTTAATGATGAATGTGTTCCTTTCCATTCTCCCTCTGACAAGAAAAAACCCTCATAATTTGGAATAAGAACAATAGTATGAAAGAGTGGAGCCTAGTTTTCATTGACATTACTCCTAAGAAGGGTGAATAAATTTATTTAAGAATAAATACATCCTATCTAAATTATGAACAGTAATGCTCAGTTGCCAATAAAACTTCTGTCTTAGGAAAATGTTTACCTTGAAAAAAGCCTGGAAAAATCTTTCTGCATAGAAAGCTCATTCAGATATGAATTATAACAGGAGAATTCTCCACAAACATTTGGCTTTGGATGATGGTGTTAAATTTCTTTCTCTTATTTCTTTCTTTCTTCTTCTTCTTCTTCTTCTTCTTCTTTTTTGGTCCAGGAGACAAAAAGACATTTAAACACCCAAATATCCACTCTAGAAAAAAATGGATTTAAGATGAGTGTATGGACTGATAACTATGATTAGAGAAATATGTGAATAAATTTCATGGCTTGGGGTGAAAAAATTGTGGAACTGAAAAGTGGTTTTTCAAGAGGCAACTGGACTTTCTGGTTTTTCTTTGAAGATGTTTAATTTCTCATTCAAGACACTTCTTCAGCTTTGAAGAAGCTCCTTGGATGAGAAGCGAAATGCCTTCAAAGAAAAAAAAAGAAAAGAAAAAGAAAATCCAGTTGCCTCTTGGAAAACCACCTTTGGGACAACCAAGACCTGGATGACTGAGAATCTCCATAGACAAAAATTGTGGAACTTTATCCATGTGCCTAAGTATGGTTGAAGCCATAAGTGCAAAAATAAATTTTATGCAACTAGTCTGTAAGTGGACTTTTTAAAACAACTGATGTGTTGATATACAACGGGACCTTGTCAGGGAAAGGGAATTTGAATCTTTTGCTTTAATCATAACCCTAATTGTAATGTTACAAGTGTCTAGTCTCTGAAAGAACCTATTGAGAGATTTTACAGTGCATATGAAGAGGGTGGGACCTCTCAGCTGGGACCAAAATTTATTTTATTTTATTTTATTTTATTTTATTTTATTTTATTTTATTTTATTTTATTTTATTTTATTTTATTTTATTTTATTTTATTTTATTTTATTTTATTTATTTATTTATTTATTTATTTATTTCATCAAGCATGTAATAGGTAACAGATATAGGTATAAACATAATTATGAATACATGAAATGGATACATATAAAAGGGAACATTAGGACAGGACGGTAGGCATGCTGGTGCGCTTACGCACGCCCCTTAGAGACCTCTTAGGAATGGGGTGAGGTCGACAGTAGACAGTCTAAGGTTAAAGTTTTTGAGGGTAGGGAAAGAAACTACAGAGTCAGATAGTGCATTCCAGGCATTAATGACTCTGTTACTGAAGTCGTATTTTCTGCAATCAAGTTTAGCGTGGTTTACCACAAGTTTGTATCATTGTGTGCTTGTGGTTGAAGCTGAAGTAGTCATTGACAGGTAGGACATTGTAGCAGATAATTTTATGTGCTACACTTAGGTCTGACCGAAGATGGTGAAGTTCTAAATTGTCTAATCCCAAAATTTGAAATCTGGTGGCATAAGGTATTCTGTTGCAAGCAGAGGAGTGGAGAACTCTTCTCGTGAAATATCTCTGGACTTGTTCGATTGTATTAATGTCCAATATGCAGTGCGGGTTCCAGACAGATCAGCTGTATTCAAGAATTGGTCTAGCAAAAGTTTTGTATGCCCTGGTTTGCAGTTCAATATTACCAGAGAAGAAGCTATGCAAGATTAGGTTAACAACATTCAATGCCTTTTTGGCAATGTTACAGTGAGCTCTGGTCCTTAGATTAGTTGAGATGAGTACTCCAAGGTCCTTAACAGAGTGAGGGTCGTCTACAAGGTTGTATTTGCCCAGCTTGTATTTAGTGTTTTGATTTTTTTTAATTAAAAGTAAAGGATTAAAAAAATGCTGATATTGAGGTTCTGAACTATATGTGTCCTTTTCATCTGTTATTTACTCAAAAAATAACACTGACACAATTGCAACTTCAGGACTGCTGTATTTTAATTTGGCCCATAGGACATGCATCTCAATGGTTGCAAGAAAATTGCAGGAATGCTGAAGTTGGTAAACTACATACGTAAATTGCAGAATGCAGGAAATAGGATTCTTGGAGAAGAAGAACTGACAGGTAAATAGGGGACCGGATTTTAAAAAGACGTAGGACATTTAGGTAGGATTATTCTTTCCTCAGGCCCAACCCCAGTAGGTCGTACTCAGGCAGTCCTTGTTTAGAAACCACAACTGAGACCACCAACTGAATTATTAAGTGAAGCAAGTATAAAGTGAAACTGTGAAGATACTTACGATTTTATTTCAGATTTCCTTTACTTTACAGACCTGAAAAGGTCATAAATGTGAAGCTTGGTTGCAAAGTTACTTTTTTTAACCAATGTCATAACTGTGAATGGTCACTGTCTGAGGACATTGCTACCTGTAATGGGATAGGAGAGAAGAAGGAAAAAAAGGAAGTTTGTTTAGGGGAGGAACAGAAAGCCAGCTGAGCAAGACATTTGAGACCTCAGCTGGGAGTGTGGCAAGAAGAGCCAAAGCTCCATGCAAAGAAGTTCAGAATACCTCTGACAATTCAACCAACGGGGAGTGTCCCAGTGAGGAACTGGAGATGTTGTCTTTAGGAAAATTATTTGGCGAATTTTGTCTGGGAGTGGAATCATTTACCAGTGGAAAGCCAAGAGGAAAAGTAGTTGAGGGAAGCAAACTCCAAAAGGAGGGAACATGAAAAAAAAAAGAAATAAATTGCTATATGAGACTTTTGTCAAGGCAAATTAGAATGAGCATGTTTTCAAGGCAGCAGGGAAAAGCTGGCACCGAACCTTAAGAACATACATATCTTTAGAAGTGTTAGTTGCTGAAGACGTTACTGTTGTAGCTCCTTTCACTTCCCTTTATATTGTTTCCTAATGATCTAAATAATATATGTATATGTATATGTATATGTATATGTATATGTATATGTATATGTATATGTGTATGTATGTATGTATGTATGTATGTATGTATGTATATATATATATATTTGTTTTCTGAGGTTTTCGCGGGTGTTTGTATGTAGGTCTTTGGTTATTCGGGTCTTCTCCCGCGTAGAATTGGAAGTATCTTGGCGACGTATTTTGCTTATTCTGTCTGTGGTGCCTTTTATGTATGGGAGGAGGGCTTTGCCGTTTTCTTGTTCTCTGTCTTGAATTTTAGTGGGGGTTTCTTTTTGGATTAGGTTGGTAATCTTATTTCTTTGGAATACATTGGATGTTAGTACGTTAGTGAGAGTGTGTAGTTCGGTTTTTAGGTGTTGTTCGTCAGCTAAGCGTTTTGTTCTGTAGATGAGTGTCTTGGCTACCGAGTTGATCTGGGCTGGGTGGTGGTGTGAGAGTGCATGCAGATAGCGGTTTGTGTGTGTTTTCTTTTGGTAGATAGTGTGTCCTAGGGAGCCATCGGATTTCCTGTAGACTAAGACATCCAGGAAGGGAAGTTGGTTGTTTGCTTCCATTTCCATGATGAACTGTATTTTGGGGTGTAGGCTGTTGAGGTGTGTGAGGAAGTTGTCCAGTTTTTCTTTCCCATGTGGCCAGATTATGAAGGTGTCATCTACGTATCTGAGCCAGAGTTTCGGTTTGTGATCGGATTTTTCTAGAGCTTGGGTTTCGAAGTGCTCCATATAGAGGTTGGCAATGACAGGTGAGAGGGGTGATCCCATGGGTGCTCCTTCTATTTGTTTGTATTTTTGTCCGTTATAGATGAAATATGTGTTGGCTAGGCAGTGGTTGGTCAGATCAAGGATGTGCTTGGGGGGGTTATATTTGTTTTGGATAACTGTCAAGGCTTCTTTGATTGGTACTTGGGTAAAGAGGGATATGACATCGAAGCTCACGAGTAGGTCACTGGGCTGTAAGTTTTGTTTCTTTATGATGTCTATGAACTGGAATGAGTTTTTTACGTGCGAGGTGATGGATTCTGCATAGGGGTGTAGTTGTTTGACGAGAAATTTGGCTAGGTTTTGTAGAGGTGAGCCTATGGAGTTGACTATGGGTCTGAGTGGGGTTCCTTCTTTGTGTACCTTGGGGAGACCATAGAGCTTAGGGCATCTGGATGATTTCTCTCTGGGAATGATTCTTTGCTGGATCTCTTCGCTGATGGGGGAGGCTTTTATTTTGGATCTGGTGGTTTTTTCCAGGTAGGTGGTGGGGTCTGTGTTTAGGGGTTTGTATGTGGAGTCTTGGAGTAGGTTGGTTAATTTGGTTTGGTAGTCAGATGTGTTCATAACCACTGTGGCGTTGCCCTTGTCTGCTGGTAGGATTATTATGCTGGTGTCTTCTTTCAGGTTAAGTAGTGCTGTCTGTTCCTCTTTGGGTAAGTTGCTTTTGGGTGGCTTGCTGGTGCAGAGGATGTTGGTGATTTCGAGTCTGATTCTGTTTGCATCGTCGGGGTTGATTTTGGTCAGGCTGGTTTCAACTCCGCATATAATGGTTTCAGTGGGGATGCGTTTGGGAGAGACTGCAAAGTTGAATCCTTTGGAAAGGACATTGGTGTTCTCGGCTTCGGACAAGCTCCCACCCAATCAGCTCACACCCCCACTAGTAGTTAAAAGGAAGGGTCAGCTGCAATCTCACATTGCTCCTGGAAGAACGAAGCCGAAAACACCAGCCTGAAGATGACGAATGAGACTTCGTCAAAACGTCGTCAAGATACTTCCAATTCTACGCAGGAGAAGACCCGAATAACCAAAGACCTACATACAAACACCCGCGAAAACCTCAGAAAACAAATATCGTACCTCTACGGGGAGGAAATCCACCATCTCACCAGGACCTATGAAAAACTCGAAGTCCAAAGAGCTTCCATTTTATGTGACCTTGCATTCCTATGCAACTGCCGAGATCAAAATTTAATCCCTACAAGCTTCCAATTGAAATTCCACTCCAATTCTGCAGCCACCAAACGCATACTGAAAAGAACAGAACTGGCCCTAATCAGAAATGAACTCCACACAAAAAGATTCCTCCTAGACCGTATCAACAAGGATCTCCTCACACTTCACCTCAAATTCAGCAACAAGATCCACCCTGCACTTTGGGACAAATCCAAGCAACTTGCAGTCTGGAGAGCCGAAACACAGACCACCCTCAAGACAGACACACACACCAACAAACTCCGAAGACTACAAGAATGCCAGAAACAAACCCCTCCACCCTCACAGCCACACATGAAACAAACAGTGCATAACATCTCAGATAGGATCCTCACCAAAGCTGAAACTATCTACCAGAAGAAAACACACACAAACTGCTATCTGCATGCACTCTCACACCACCACCCAGCCCAGATCAACTCGGTAGCCAAGACACTCATCTACAGAACAAAACGCTTAGCTGACGAACAACACCTAAAAACCGAACTACACACTCTCACTAACGTACTAACATCCAATGGATTCCAAAGAAATAAGATTACCAACCTAATCCAAAAAGAAACCCCCACTAAAATTCAAGACAGAGAACAAGAAAACGGCAAAGCCCTCCTCCCATACATAAAAGGCACCACAGACAGAATAAGCAAAATCCTCCAGAAACATAACATCAAGACAGCATTCTGCACAAACCGAAAAATATCCACCATCCTGAGGAACCCCAAAGACAAAATTGAGTTAGAAAATCAAGGAGTATATGAAATCCCATGCATCGCCTGCCCCACCACATACATCGGACAAACAAACAGAAGAATAAGCGCACGCATTGAAGAACACAAAAACTCAGTCAAAAAAGAGGAACCAACTTCTTCCCTGGTCCAACACTTCAAAGCCATAGGACATGAAATTGACTTTAAAAAGACCAGAACTATCGCCAAAACTGAACACTTTAATGACAGAATAATCAGAGAAGCCATCGAGATAGAAAAACGCCCACACAGCATGAACAAACGAGACGATACCTCCCGCCTGCCAGCCATTTGGAAACCCGCCCTTATTGACAAACGAGTCCCCAACACGATGAATGACACCAGACCCACACTCACAAGAGCCACACAGGATGTCACCACCACACATCCACGCAGAAAGCAGACTCAAACCCACACTGATAATGAGGCACGACCAAGGACCAGAAGCCAGACCACAGCTGCATCATTAGCCACTTTTAACCCCTCCAATCCATACATGAATCAGACCAACACCCTCCATGAAAAGCCCTCAAGACCACAAACCCGAAGCCAAACAACAACAATGCAGCTCACCAGCTCAAATCCCCCTGCAACTCAGACTAAGCCGAGCACAACCAAGCCCCCACCCAAACAGAACACACCCCCAGCCAATCAGAGCACAACCAACCCCCATCCAATCAGAGCACAGCCAAGCCCCCAACCAATCAGAACACACCTCCACCCTATCAGAACACAGACAAGCTCCCACCCAATCAGCTCACACCCCCACTAGTAGTTAAAAGGAAGGGTCAGCTGCAATCTCACATTGCTCCTGGAAGAACGAAGCCGAGAACACCAGCCTGAAGATGATGAATGAGACTTCGTCGAAACGTCGCCAAGATACTTCCAATTCTACGCGGGAGAAGACCCGAATAACCAAAGACCTACATATATATATATTGCATAGACAGAATAACCTTTGATTTACCAGATACCAAGATGGGGGACGGGGAGGGAGGGGGGGAAAATGGTCCTTAGAGCTTTTGCTATTGATGGAAGATTTGGTAAAAGGCATGATGAAAATACATTTTGCAAGGGCTGGGGAAATAAATAACAACTCTGCTTGGGAGCTCATTTTGGGGAATCATCCTTCAAACTCAGGAGTGGCTTCTGGATTATAGCAGGGGATATA
Source organism: Masticophis lateralis (assembly GCA_030761175.1). Taxonomy (NCBI): domain Eukaryota; kingdom Metazoa; phylum Chordata; class Lepidosauria; order Squamata; family Colubridae; genus Masticophis; species Masticophis lateralis. The sequence continues at coordinate 194,963,464 of JAUDYJ010000001.1, read as the reverse complement.
TAAAAGACTTTGAAAATCAATGTACAATTTGGCAGGTGGATCTGTATTATATTGGAAAAATATCAAAGTCCCTCTCAGGGGTATACACAAAATAGCTGTTTTATTAGTGACAGTTTAAGTTTATTTTGTATGCACATGCAACAACGAGGTAAAAATTTCATACAATGCTGGAAGCAAAAAAAAAAAGTGTCCTTTTGGAATAATTTTAGGAACCTCTGTGTTACAATATATTGGTTATTTTCCTTTAAATAATAGGGACAAATCTTATTGGCTGGGAGTGGGATGGGTGCTAATGACCAATGGCTCGACCAGGGATTGCCAGGATTTCTGTTGCTAAGCGATGCAGTCATGTGATTTCAGTCTGTATGATCACATGGTTTAATGACATAAATTATAGTTGCAGTTAACTGAAGGTGACCTGGTAAGGAATGGCCAAAACGTCCTCTATTGACATCCATGAGTATCAAACTCGCTGCATCACATTGCCGTCACATGATATATTGCAATGTTTTTTCGTCTTTGTGGAGCTGTGGTGGGCGTGGCCTGCATGTGACACATCCGGCCCTGTGTCTACTGTGTCTACCGCCAGTTTGACACTCCTGCTTATTTACTTCCAGCCCTTTGCTAATATAACCTTCATCCCCGTTTTCTGCTCTGAGCTTAATAAGTAGAACTTACAAATTCCAGTGGCTCCATGATTGCTGTCCAGTTCATCTGCTATGCTTACTTAACCCCCAAATATTTATTATATGAAAATAATTTAATAAATACAACTTTAATTAATAGTGCAGTACTATAAATAATATAACAATAATGGATAGTTCTATCAGCTCTTGGGGAGAGGTTCATATTGGTTACTTTAGAGAACACTGTTCTTGACCAATACTTTGGCTGCTTCACAATTCACCTGAATCAATGATATTGCCCTGTGCTACCATTTAGGAAAATGCTTTTCTTGTATTTTCCTAGATATGGCTTCTTAATCTCAGTGATAACTACCATTGCTAGTTGTATTTGCATAACATGGGGGTTACAACATTTGCTACATGCAGAGAATCATTGGTTTGAAATCGAACAATTTATTATTGTTTCCTCCTAAATCAACCACTTTTATGCTGGCTTTAAAAAGAAGGTTTTCCAGTGTACATTTGTTTCCTTCTTTTCTTTTTTGTCCACAGTAGACACAGTGTTAAATCCTTTACAACATTTATTTATCTTGACTTTTTGGGAACCACAGTAAAATTTCTACCTTTAGTGACAGCAAAAATGATGAAATAGTGCACCAGTGAACTTGTTAAAAAACAAAGCAGAAAAGTGCACACCTCAGGGAAAGAAACATAATAATTAAAAAAAAAAACATGTTTCTGTCAAGTTTTGAACCAGTGATCTTCTTTCTGCCAGACAAATGTTATTATTACTATTTCTGCAGTAGAAATTAGGCAGCTAATTCTGGGACGCTGTATGAAAGGAACTTTTATTATAAAGCTGTTTTATGTGTCTGCATACGTAGCTTCTTTGTATAAAAAGTCTGCATTCTAATGCTCTCATTCTGTGGGTACCGCTACCCTTTTCATATAATCTGCTTAAGCCAATTTAAAGTCCAGCCAGCATCAGCATGGGATAGGAGCACCTTCATGGTCCTATGCAGAAATAAGGCAGTGGATATTATTTAGTGGAGGTGTATTAAATTGACTCCTTTAGTGAGCATTTAGGTGGCAGAAATATTTAGACAAAGGTCACTGAGAGAGACAGAGAAATGCTTTCTGGTTGACCTTTGGTTTGAATGGGCAAACACAGCTGCTCATTTTTATAGCAGACTTTCAAAATGATAAAAAAAACAAAAACCCAGGAAGGATGATGGTCAGTTTTCAACTGTTCAGCGTATTCATAAAAACATTTTCTCTCTTTTCCCTTACGAAATTATATATACAATGCTTGAATGAATGATTAATATATGCAGATATATTACCTGTGCCTGGGATGTCTCCAAACTTGCTCACTTTTTAACTTATTGTTATTATATAAAAAACCAATGCTAATGTTAGTATAAACAAACTCACACTGTAACAAACAAAATGTTAAAAAGTTATTTATTTATTTATTTATTCAAATTTGTATACCGCCCTACTCCCAGACGGGACTCAGGGCAGTGAACAGCCAAAATAAGATACAATAATATAAAAGTTAGAAATCATTTAAAACAAATTAAATATGTTGGCTCAAACAATTTAAAAATCCAATTGTATAAAATATTTAAGACCCAATATAAAAAGGAGGTTAAGCCAGACCAGCTTGTTCAAATAAAAATGTTTTTAAGGCGCGGTGAAAAGTACATAGGTTGTGTAACCTCCTTATCTCAGGGAGGAGCTCGTTCCAGATGGTAGGTGCCCCCACAGAGAAGGCTCTCCCCCTGGGGGCCGCCAGTCGACACTGTTTGACCAACGGCACCCTGAGGAGCCCCTCTCTATGGGAGCGGACTGGTCAGTGAGAGGCTGTTTGTGGCAGAAGGAGGTCCCAAAGATACACTGGTCCTAAACCATGGAGCGCTTTGAAGATGGTAACCAAAACCTTGAAGCACACCCGGAAGACCACCGGGAGCCAGTGCAGCTCGTGCAGGAGGGGGGTCACATGGGAGCGCCACGTCGCTCCCATCATCACCCGCGCAGCTGCATTCTGGACCAGTTGGAGCCTCCGGGTGCTCCTCAAGGGGAGCCCCATGTAGAGAGCATTACAGTAGTCCAGGCATGAGGTGACGAGGGCATGAGTGACCGTGCATAATGAATCCCGATCTAGAAAGGGACGCAACTGGCGGATCAGGTGAACCTGATAGAAACTCCTGCCGGCCACAGCCGTCATATGCCCTTCTAAAGACAGCCGTGAGTCCAGGGGGATGCCCAAGTTGCAAACCCCATCGGTGGGGGCTAATGACTTGTCCCCAATAGTCAGAGATGGCACCAGCTGACTATATCGGGATGTCAGAAACCACAGCCACTCGGTCTTGGAAGAGTTGAGCTTGAGTCTGTTCCTCCCCACCCAGATCCGTACAGCCTCCAGGCACCGGGACATGATATTTATGTAGTTACTTACCAAGCACATCTAAATTATATTAAAGTAACCAAAATGTATTTACATTCCCCAAGGCGTGTCACAACTTTTGAGCACCCCTAATATTTAGACATTGAAAGCTGAGTAATTTGACAAGCCCTATTTATGGATATTGCAAGTTTGGAATGAATGTATTCAAGGGAATTTACTCCCAGGTAAGTATGTACAGAATTAAGATTGTATATGATCCCACTGATTTTGGTGGAATGACTTCAAATATTTTTTCTGTTATTCATTTGCCAACATATATCAGAAATAATTTCACTGCTGTCAAAAGCATTATCTTCATGTGGAGCAAGGGTATAAACCAAGAAATGAACCCATTTATTGTAACGAATTCAAATTCCATGCTTATTTGTTGCTATACTTTACAGTGATTGCTTGACCAGCTAGAGTTCTGACAAATATGAAAGTCCACTGCTTGAGAAATAGAGATTTGGCAACTAAACCAATATCCCCATATTTACTGCATATGCCTGCTCTCTCTTTCTCGCTTGTTTTAATCGCAGTCCTTTACTGCAGCCTTCCCCAACCTGGTGTTCATCAAAATGCTTAAAGCTTCAGTTGTCAATATGACTATTGGAGAGGATGAAGGCTGTGTGGTCCACAAATATGGAGGAGGGAGGGGATTAAGTTAAACTCTGCTTTGGCTGGAGATGCCAAAGACACAGGCATGACTGAACAAAGAAGAATCCATGGCAACAGGCAGCTTTACCAGTGACCAGGCCCAGTGGGGAAGAATAATGGAAATTAGAACTATAAATATACAACTCTAAAGGAGTGTTTCCTCAAATTGCCTAAATGTGAGTTGCCAGGGAGCTCTCTATTGGAAATCTTTGCATGCTCAAAAATGAGAAACTGCAGCATAATTTACTAGTGCTCCTTGTCCCTTGTCCTTCATTTTGTTTTACCCTCAGGATTTCTGGTGGAAGATGCCAGTCGATCTTATGAGTTTAAAATGTTCCATTATAGCTGTACACCTACATCATGGAAGTTAACCACAATCCAAAATATTCAATCCTTTAATAATTGGCAGAAAAGGGAGAGGCTGAGCCAATTCTTGTACAAGAAATTATGCCTTTCCTACTTTTCTGTAAAACATTTGTAGGTAGAATAAGCTGCCAGACATTCCTTTTTAACAGGCTTATCTTAATCTTGCCAGTGACTGAACACTCGTGGGGACAAACAACAACATATGCACAACAACATATACAGTCAATCAGGGGTGGGTTCTACTTACCTTTACTACTGGTTCGCATCGTGCCTGCTTTGCTCACTTACACACATGCTCTTCTGCGCATGCGCAGATCGCTTCTGATGATGTTCAGGTCAGTGGGTGGAGCCTCCTGCCGGTTTTACTACCAGTTCTATAGAACCGGTCTGAACTGGGGGCAACTGATCTGTCCCCCTCTACACACATCTACAAAAACACAGCCAGTCGAGGGTTAAAGAAGCACCTGGCACACACCACAGTCCTTATCTCCAACTTGGCAGCGATATTCACACCGTCTGCCAAGTGCTTTAATTGTTCACAGAAAGAAAATCACATACGTAGCTTTGTCAAAATCCGTTCTTTTAGCAGCTTCAGGCTCCAATGACTACCAGATTGAGTTTTGTTCGTCACAGGGATCACTGACCACCACCCTCTCTTATATAGTCTCTGGGGTGTGGTCCAGTGACTCATTGGTCCTGTGACTCAAGTCCAGTGACTCAGGTCTATTCCCTCGCACGCCTCCTCAGCTGCTGCAAGCGCTTATCTCGCCTTCGTTGACGTGCGTCCAGGAATGATGTCTCTCCCTCACTCTCATCTGAGACACCTGTTTCCCCACTACTTTGCTCTCTTTCAGCTGGCACCTGAGACGGTGCCAGAGGGTGGGGGGGCTGGGAGATCTGGCTGGCTCCTCTTCCTCATGCTCAGAGCTTCCTTCCTCCAATGGGATAGGCTCAGAGGACGGGGCCACAACAGCAACCCACCACTGCAGTCAATGCAAAGAACAGAGGTAATAAATGAGTAAAAAGAAAACACATAAAATAATGTGAAACATTTCAAATATAAGCATTATAAAATCCTGCCTATTCTTCTGTGCTGTAGTTTAGCTACTCTAATTCTACCACAAATTCATTTTGAATAGTTGGCTCTGAATTTGATTTATTTACATTTTTCCAATTTTGGTTAATATAAAAAGACTGCCAGAACTGTCATTGCTTTTGGAATGATTGAATTGAAGCTTATTTCATTTCTGTCGGCTTGTGAAAGCAAGCAAATTTTAATAACCCTATTAAATATAAAAGAAATATTACCTGTGCTTTGAGGTTTTTTTTAAACATTTCATAGGTACACTTATCTTTTTGCCATCGGAATATTTAGAAATGAAGATCCATATAAGGAGGATGGATTAAAAGATATGAATCTTTCCTGATTACCTACAAGAATTTCCAGTGCTTAAATGAATTCTTCCATAGATCATAGGCTTCATGTGAACTTGACATCTCTGAAATTATGCAGATGAATTTTGGTGGCAAACTCTCAAAAGACGTTTTTCTACCTGATCTTATTTGGGTAGAAACAACTACAACACAAAGAAGTCCAATGTGTTAGTCTTTTCATAATTCTAATTCTGCCAGTACCGGTATATTGATATCACCATATAATTGGCTGGCTTGCTACATTTCTTGACTACCTTTCAAAATAATTGGAAACCGACTGACTGACTGACTGACTGAATGAATGAAAAATTCACAAGGCAGAGGGATGTTTGTGCTGGTCAGATCCCCAAAGAATGCATACAGTTTTCCCAGTTTGGAAATTCATGTTAAGAAACAAAGATTTTAAAAAATCGATCACACCAAACTTTGGCACTATATTACCAAATCTAGACAGCACTGTGCCTTCCTGGGAGTCACAAGAAAAAGTTTTGGGGTGCATATGGATTGCAAACAATGGATGCCTATCTTTGACGTATTAGCTGAAAATAACGGTATGTTGATCAAGGTTTGTTTCAAAACCGGAGTACTTTTTTATGTGATAAACACTAAACTGCATGAGCAAAAGAAATATGCAAATTAGATGAATACAGATATGATATCAAAAAGATAGTCTAGACTCTAGAGCTAAAAAGTGAAGACATAAAGATATAGGATTAATTTTCCTATAGGGTTACAATGTGGGGACAGAAATTGGCTTTACCATATTAATGTGGGACAGAAATTGGCTGTACTATATTAATGTGAATTTGTTTGTTCAATTTGTATTCTATCTTTCTTTAGGGTCTCGAGACAGCTTATATAGTACTTCTTTGTTGATTTTTTTTCTATAACAATTTCCTTTTGGACTAGATTGGACTGTGAGACAATAACTGACCTAAAGTCACCTGTGGAGTTTCTGTGGTTGAGAGGGTGCCTTTGACTGGGGTCTTCTCAGGGGTGGGCTTCAAAAATTTTAGCAAGGAATTCTCTGCCTGGTTGCTTGGTGGGTGTGGCCATGGTAGACGTGGTCTAGTTGGCCTCCTGCACCACAGGGGGTGGTATTTTTGCCCTCCCTGAGCTCCGGACTCTTTCCTTGAGCCTCCGGGAGGGTGAAAACGGTTCCCCCAGGCTCTGGAGGCCCTCTGAAGGTTGGAAATGGGTCTGTTTCTGCCCTTCCTGAACTTCTAGTAGGCCTGTTTTTGTCCTCCCCGAGCCTCAGCACATGCCCTGCACTTATCTGCATCCAAAACAGGCCATGTGGGGACTTCTGGGAGGGGCTGTGTAGGGTGGGCTGGGCTAGCCAGGAGTGGGATTTGGGAGTTCTCTGAACTGCACAGAATCTTAGCTATAGGTTCTCCCAAACCTTTGCAAACCCCCAGCAGCCCACCCCTGGGTCTTCTCATCTTTAGTCCAACACATTTACCACTACATCAGGTGAGCTTTCAGTCATCGTATAGCTAGTCATACCTTATGGCTCTGAGGAGGTCAAAACAAATACAATATCACTCCTCGCTGCTAAAAGATTGTTCTTTCTCACTTCAATCAGTTGTTTCTTCTCATCTCTGACTTTTCAAATAATTTCTGTCCCTATTTTCCCACATAGTTGAGACATTTCTGGGGGTTTTTTAAGGGAAAGCTTTAATTACTTGGTCTTTCACTCCCTGTTCTTCATGTACTAAAGAAAGCATGGAATAAAACTATCTCAAAAATTGAACCTAGTTTTGGCAAGACATTTGTCTAGATTAATCACAAAATGAGATTGCAAAAATGATTTCCACTCTACAAAAAAGGTAGTATGGAAGTGACCCAGAAAACTCTCTAATTTCCCTTGCTCTGGCTTACTGGACTAATGTAAGGCACTTTGTATTTAGCAGGTCCTCAGCTATTTTTCTTGTCATGTGGCCACAGTGGTGACCCAACATTTTCTCTTCTGTATCTTCCTGGAAAAATCATCCCCATTTGCCAAATGGGTCTAGGACAGCTCATTGTGGCTAATTCACTGTGGCCAGCTTGACACAGCCAACTTGCTGGCAACTTGCTGCTGCCAACTCACTATTGGGGCCAACTCACCATGGGCCAATTCACTGCAACATGAGATAACTGTACTCTAGACGTTTTCCTATCTTAATATTCTTAGTAATATTATTATTATTATTATTAATAATAATAATAATAGTGTTATAGTTATCTTGAACCAAGTTTTCCTAAGGTGCAGCAAGTTGGCCGTGGCGAGTTGTCACATTCTGTCACCAAATAGATGATCTATTGTATGGAATACAATAGAACATCTGCTATCCTGATGTCCATCTCTGTTCTGCTACTTTATATACGATATTTTTTGGACTATAAGATGCACATTAGCTTTAGAGGAGGAAAACAAGGAAAAAAAAATCTGCCTCTGCCTCTCAGCAATTTACCTCCTTGCAGCAAACAGTAAACAGCCTGGTCAGCTTCAGCTGACTTTAATTCTGTATTCCGGCTTGTTCTGTTCTTCCGGCTGAGTTGCTGCATAGACTGAAAGTAAAACGCTGTAACTTTCCTTTGTTGTTTGGGTCATTTTTTTTGGTGCTATTTGGACCAGACAAGAGACAGAGCCAAGAGAAAGTCAGCGCGACACGCAGTCGCCGTGCAGCGCTATTTATCGTCTCCTTTGCTGCATTAACCATCATCCGGCACATAAGAACCAATAACACCCCCCATCAACTGTTTAGCGGCTTGTCAATTGGTGCTTTCCTGACATCATTGGAGGGTGCTGACGACTCGGTTTCTGAGTGATGTGCCGAGTTTGCCAAAGTTGCCGTTGCTTGCTGTTTATCGTCAGGGCACGCCGTCTTCTGGACAGGACTCCCTTCATCAATGGGCCAAGAATCCAGACAGTCAGGGGTCCTATCTTTCCAGCCCCCAGTGATGGCGAGTCCCAGCCGGGGCTCGACAACAGCCTGATTTAGTATGAGCAGCTGATGGGCAGTTGGATCGGTCTCCCAGAATACAACCCATCAGCTATTCTAGGCTGCAAGGATTTCCACTGCCCATCACTGCCACCTATCGCCACCTCTGCACGCCCCATTTCAGCCTCCGCACGTCCCATTTTTGGCCTCCACACATCTTGTTTTCAGCCCATTCCAGGCGGCGGGGATTGCCATTGCCGCCTATCACTGCCAATTGCCGCTGATGGGCGGTATTCCAGGAGGCTGATCCAACCACCAATCACCTGCTCGTGCTAAATCAGGCTGTACTGAAGCTGACCAAGCTGTTTGCTATTTGCTGCAAGGAGGCAAATTGTTGAGAGGCAGAGGCCAAAGGATGGGGACTGGTGGATGGGCGGGGCTTCGGCAACATTTGCTCTATAAAATGCACAAACATTTCCACCCACTTTTTTTTGGGGGGGGGGAGTGTGTTTTATACACTAAAAAATACGGACCATAAAAGGGTAAAGTCTAGAAGAAACAAAGATTTGTGATTGTCTATCCTAATGATCCTCAGTGCTGTTTCCAGTGGCTCTGGGAAGGTATCCTCTTGATATTCAAATAGATGCAGATAATCTGGATTGCCATTATTAAATCTTTGCCTTTTTTGTCTCTCGCCTAGAATTCTGATTTTTCTGACTATGCATTTATCTGACTTTTATCTTATTTTTGCCTGTTGGCTGATTTTGATGTCTGCTGATGTTTAATAAATATATTCCAAGCTATATTTATTTCTCCCTGAAAAACCGTGCTCGGATCTGAATATAGAAATTGACTGGAAGCATGCTAAGTGAAAACTAAACTGAGAATCATCCTCTGTAATTTTCCAACCCAAAATACATTGCAGACAAAGAAGTTAGTCATTAACATGTTGCATGTTTTGGATAATATCACTTTAAAGCATTTCTTTTAAGCATTTCTAACAAAAAATAGTGGGTGACCCTCAGACTCTGTACTGAGGGACACGTGACATGGATTTTGTAATATTGTTAACTAACATAGTTACTTTGTACTTTAATTTGACTCATTTTTCTCTCTTTTAAAATGACGATAAGGCCTTATCAAACCATTACAGACTGGAATGTAGGAAAACTTTTTATCCTATTGCTGTATGGATTGATTAATAGCCTCTAACATTCCTAAACTGAAAAGATAAATTATACAGTAGAAGGGATGGCTGGAGAATATCTCATGATAAGAAAAAGTTCGTTAATGCTAATTGGCATCTGGATTGTCTCTTCGTGAACTCCAGACAAGCTTTTCCTCATTAATATCTTAAATTTTACACCTCTTCTAATGTTAGACCTCCTTTAAATGGACATACATGTAACATGTTTGACTACATGTAGCTGATTTACTATGGAAATGAGGCAGGGGTGAAATTCAGCAGGTTCTGACAGGTTCTGGAGAACCGGTAGCGGAAATTTTGAGCAGTTTGGAGAACTGGCAAATACCACCTCTGGCTGGCCCCAGAGTGGAGTAGGAATGGAGATTTTACAATATCCTTCCCCCAAGAGTGGGGAGGGAATGGGGATTTTGCAGTATCCTTCCCTGCCACACCCACCAAGCCACGCCCACCAAACCACACCATGCCCACCAAGCCATGCCCACAGAACCGGTAGTAAAATAATTTGGATTTCACCACTGCAATGTGGGGTTACTTTGAACCTGTCCAATCAACTTTTCTCTTGCATTTTCTTTGCTGTGTTAGCTAATGAAATTGAACGTAAGCTAAGGATCTGGTTTTCCATCTTTGAATGAGAGGAATCTCTTTTGTCTGAATATTCTGATAAATTGGTAATTAAATGATCTTCCTGTCTTGGTCTGTCTCACTGGAAATAGGCATGCTGAGGCACCAGCCTGAAAAAGACATATTTGGCCTTCAGTACTGAGCCATGGAGTTTGCTCTTGGTTCCCTCTCAGTATCACATGACCTAATCGTGTGACACTCGGGCAAGCTCTCCAATCTGATCTGTTTGCTCATTTCTCTTATTTGGTTGCTCAGCTGCTCTGATTCATTTGTTTGGCCTTTTCTTATGTCAGGACTCGCGGGGACTTTGCCTTATTAAAAAACCCCACACGCTACAAGAACTAGTTTGTTCAGCTGTACTTCAATTAAGTCCCCAGCTTGTTGTTCTCATCTCCCAACCTGTCATAATTCGGCTCTCTTCCTTTCCATGCCGTTGCTTCTTTCATTTTCCTCCTGAGTCTTGCCTCCCTGATGTGATTTGCATTATTAGTCATCTTGTCATGAGAAGCCATTTCCTACTTCTCCACAAATGCTACTGCGAACATTTTCTTCACAGGCTACTACAGAGCTGAGCCTTTTGTAGTTCTGGTGAAAGATGGTGATGACTTGTAGCATGCAATCTTGCTTGAAATTAACTCTGATAAACAAATAACTGGACACTTCTCTGCAGTGCTGTTTGAGTGTTATTTTGTATAGAGCCGTGATTGTGAACCTATGGCATGTGTGCCACAGGTGGCACATGGAGCAATATCTGCAGGCACGTGAGCCATTGCCCTAGCTCAGCTCCAGTGTGCATGCACGCTCCAACCAGCTGATTTTTGGCTGCTTCTCCCCTCCCAGGAGTCTCCACACAGCCCATTTTGAATGCCAGGTAAGTACAAGGGTCATATGGAGGCTCTGGGAGGGCGTTTTAAGCCTCCAAAGGGCCTCCTGGGGGATGGGGAGGCCGTTTTCACCCTCCCCAGGCTCCAAGAAAGCCTCTGGAGCCTGGGGAGGGCAAACAACGGGCCTACTGGGCCCACTAGAAGTTGGGAAATGGGCCATTTCCGGCCTCCAGAGGCTTCAGTGAGACCTGCTAGGAAAACAGAGCATGGGCACATGCGCATGCATGGGGGAGCATGGGGCACATTGAATTATGATTGTGGGCTTGGGCACGTGTGACCCCCCCGCACTCCCCCTTGCTTTTGGCAAAAAGGTTAGTCATCACTGGTATAGAGAGACTAGTGTCATTTCTGAGGGACAACAAACATAGGATCTCTTTTTCCCTCCCAAAGCACTCTCGCCAGTTAATGACTGCAATAAAGTTATTTGATTTGATACAACACAATATTCCTTAAGTTACAACTGTAATGGAGCCTACCCATCACAGTTGTACTTCATAAAGTGGGTCAGTCTTGTGACCGACCCAATTTCACCATTTTTTTGCGACGGTTGTTAAGTAAATCCACAGTAGTGAAGTGAACCAATGGTCTTTAGCAGATGGTGTGGTCATTAAGCAAAACAGTGGTATGCTACCAGCATGGTTTGGCTGAAAACTGGAAATAAATGCCAGTTTTCTGCAAACCATTATAAAAAGTAGTCATATCACCATGGGGTGTTGCAAATTTCCCTAAAGATGGCCCAGTTGCAGAGGGTCTGAAGCGGTTGTGTGACTTTGGGGAAGGTGACTCTTGGAACTTCAAGTTTGGTTAGTAATAACCCTCTGGTAGGTTCATTGGAACTTTGAATGGTTGCTAAGCAACTGGTTGTAAGTTGAGGACTACCTTTAATTGTTGCTGAGCTATCCAGAGCCTGGATAGCTCAGCAGACTAATGCATTGTAATTTAACTCCAGCTGTCTGCAATTAGTAAGTTCGAATCTCACCAGGCTCAAGGTTGACTCAGCCTTCCATCCTTTCTAAGGTAGGTAAATTGAGGACCCAGTTTGTGGGGGCAATAAGCTGACTTTGTAAAATATACAAAAGTATGAAGGCTATTGCTTAATGCATTGTAAGTCGCCCTGAGTCTTCGGAGAAGGGCGGCATATAAATCATTTTTTTTAAAAAAAAGATAAGCAGCCTTTTGTGATGTTTCAAAAACCTTCAAAATTTGCTTGGTTCAAGACAGGAGAGGAACAGCATTTCTGGGCATGGAGGCTTTTCCTATGGTGGATCTCTGCATGTTCATCCAATGGTAGCAGGTTTTGGCTGAAGCAGAGGTGATCAGCACTGAATGTCTTAAAATGACAGGTTTCTATTTTCTATAATACTGTTGACATCGCATAGGTCTATGTCTCCAGCTTTTGGGACCTAAGCACATTTGGGAGCCTCTCAGGCATCTAGTAGTTTGGGGAATAAAAGAGCAGTCTGCAAGAGCCTGCACTTTTGTGACAATAGCCTTCTTGTGCTGTTGCCCTTTCGATAATACAGATGATGTCAGAATGCACATACAAAAAGGGTGGAGCTTGTGGCATGACTCTGCTCTTGCCATTTGCCCTTCTTCATCACATCTAACAGAATAACAAAGAGTTGGAAGGGACCTTGGAGGTCTTCCAGTCCAAATCCATTTTCAGGCAGGAAACCCTATAGATATCTGTGGGAGAGAGAGGTCTTGTTCATACTCAGAATCGCTCTCATGCTGATGAGTCCCCAAATTCTCATCCCAGGGGACAATTTAGACAGTGGCACTATGTTTACCACAAAAGATGCCTTGCTAAGAAAGCCAAATAGTGATGATACTAGCTCTTTTTAAACTATATTTTGTTGCCAGACTTCATGTCCCCAATATTTCACAGGTGAAACAAGAACAGTCAATATTCTTGACGCTTCTGTTCAAGGATTGGTTTTTTCCAACTGCACATTAGAGTAAAATTCTTCCTTCGGTTAAGCTGCATTGTAACCAAGCTGTGTCTTGATCAGTTTCCTATTTTGGAAACGTAAATGTAATGGGACGTTGATGGTTTCCTTAGATCTGGCTTTATGTCTAACGTAATAGTGCTGTTCAAATACACTGAGCCTTTGGACATTAGGGAGATTATAAACTTCAGAGCTGAGTAAGAATTTTCCCAGCCCCAATCCACCATTCTTAAACTACTACATTCTACCTTTAAAATAAGATTTTTCTCATGGAAAGCTTACTCTTCTGAATAAGGTCTATGCATTTGTACAGTTAAAGAGATCAGTCTGTAGAATTACGTTAATGATCTCCACTTTCTCCACTGTTTTGATAGCTGTTCTTCCCATGCCCTTCCGTTAAACTATGGAGATCTTCTTTCCATTTCTTTTTCTTTAAAGAGCTCAGTTTGTTGGAAGTAATTGATAATCCAGCATCTCAGTGGTGGGGGAATAACACTGGAACTCTATTATTGAGTTTAATTTACCTCATGTGTTTGATGATGGCCTGTAGGCCCTCTTCTGTTGAGAATATCGGAAATCATTGACAACAACCTACAGGATGGAAGTGAAAGAGCTGAGCCAATCAGATGAGAGAATGTGGATTTAACAAATTCAATACAAAGTATTTCAGATGGTTTAAAAAGTTTGCCTGTTTTAGGAGATCAAAACTTACCTGCCTTTACTCTAAATCAGTAACAAGGAAACACATTTTAGGGAAAAGAATCTCATGTAGGTGGTTGAGGATCTTCTTCTTCTCCTCCTCCTCCTCCTCCTCCTCCTCCTCCTCCTCCTCCTCCTCCTCCTCCTCCTCCTCCTCCTCCTCCTCTTCCTTGTCTTCCTTTTAGACAGTCTTGACTTCTGCCTAGAGAAGTTCCTGCAATTTTCATGACAATATTTTTTGGAAGTGGTATGCTCTTGCCTTCTTCCTAGGGCTGAATGAGACCACAACAGACTCAATGTCATCAATCTTTGTGGCTAAGTCAGGACTACAACCCAGAACCTCATGATTTTTAGCCTGATTCCTTTAAGCATACACCACAGTGGCTCTCTATGGTGTAAGTTGTTTTTTTTAATGACTTATTTATTCAACTGGTGACCACATAGATAGATTTTGTCCAAGAGGATCCCTCTCTAACCTGTTCTTTCATGCCACTTGACCATGCATTCATCACATCTGTAATTGGGTTCATCCACCTTGCTTCTGGTCATCCTTTTCTTCTCTTTCCCAGCATCAGAGCCTTTTCTAGAGAGCTGGGTCTTCCCATAATGTGACTGAAGTAAGATAATTTGAGCTGATGATTTGAGCCTCAAGTGAGAACTTTGTGTTGATTTGTTCAGGTGACCCATCCTTTTGTTTTCTTGATTGTCCACAATATTCTCAGCAGTCTTCTCTAAAACCAAAGTTCAAAAGCATCAATACTGTTTCTAGTCTGCTTTTTTGAAGCCCAGTGTTGCTTCCATAGAGAGTAAAGGGGTGCATAATTCTGCTATGGCTTACACGATACTGATCTTTGTAGGCACAGGCATTTGAATATCTTTTCAAAAGACCTCATGGCTGCTTGACCAAATGCTAGTCTGAAGTGCATTTTCTGACTGCTTGTTCCTTCACTGTTGATGTTTGATCCTAAAATGCCAAAGCTATCTATCACTTTGATATCTTCATTGTCTATTCTACAGCTGTTTGTTCAACCTGTTGTCATTACTTTGGTCTTTTTTATAGAGGTGGTCCTTGACTTATTATAGTTCACTTATGACTGTTTGAAGATACAACAGCAATGAAAAAAGTGACTTATGACCATTTTTCACACTTTTGACCTTTGCAGCATTCCCAGGGTCATGAAATTTATATTTGGATGCATGCCAACTGACTCATGTTTATGATGGTTGCAGTGTCCTTTTGCGACCTTCTGACAAGCAAAGTCAAAAGGGAAGCCAGATTCACTTAACAACCATGTTACTAACATAACAACTGTAAGGAATCACTTAACAAATGGGGCAAGAAAAGTTGTAAAATGGGGCAAAACTCCAACTTAACAAATTTCTCACTTAGCAACATAGAGTTTGGGCTCAGTTGAGGGCTGCCTGTTTTCAATTTTAGTCTCATTTTTTTTAATTGTGCTCTTTGATTTTTAGTACTAGGGTTTCAAGATCCTTTGTATTTTCAGCTATCAGCATAGTCCAGTTTATTGATTTTGCTTTTTTCAGTTTTTAAAGCCATGGTCATCTTCCAGTCCAGCTTTGATATACAGATGAAACTCGAAAAATTAGCATATTGTGCAAAGTTCATTTATTTCAGTAATGCAATTTAAAAGGTGAAACTAATATATGAGATAGACTCACTACATGCAAAGCGAGATAGTTGAAGCCTTGATTTGTCATACTTTTGATGATTATGGCTTATAGCTCATGAAAACCCTAAATTCACAATCTCAGAAAATTAGAATATTACATGAAATCACTAAAACAAGGATTGTACATAGAACAATATTGGATCTCTGAAAAGTATAAGCATGCATATGTACTCAGTACTTGGTTTGGGTGCCTTTTGCATCAGTTACTGCCTCAATGCAGCGTGGCATGGATGCTATCAGCCTGTGGCACTGCTGAGGTGTTATGGAAGACCAGGATGCTTCAATAGTGGCCTTCAGCTCTTCTGCATTGTTTGGTCTCATGTCTCTCATCTTTCTCTTGGCAATGCCCCATAGATTCTCTATGGGGTTCAGGCCAAGCGAGTTTGCTGGCCAATCAAGCACAGTAATCCCATGGTCATTGAACTAGGTTTTGGTACTTTTGGCAGTGTGGGCAGGTGCCAAGTCCTACTGCAAAATGAAGTCAGAATCATCATAAAGCTCGTCTGCGGAAGGAAGCATGAAGTGCTCCAAAATCTCCTGGTAGACAGCTGTGTTGACTCTGGACTTAATGAAGCACAGTGGACCAACACCAGCAGATGACATGGCTCCCCAAATCAACAGACTGTGGAAACTTCACACTGGATTTCAAGCATCTTGCAGTGTGTGCCTCTCCATTCTTCCTCCAGACTCTGGGTCCTTGGTTTCCAAATGAGATGCAAAAGTTGCTCTCATCAGAAAAGAGGACTTTGGACCACTGAGCAACAGACCAGTTCTTTTCTTCTTTAGCCCAGGTAAGACGCTTCTGACGTTTATTGTTCAGGAGCGGCTTGACAAGAGGAATAGAACATTTGAAGCCCATGTCCAGGATCCGTCTGTGTGTAGTGGCTCTTGATGCACTGACTTCAGCCTCAGTCCACTCCTTATGCAAGTCCCCAACACTTTTGAATGGCCTTTTCCTGACAATCCTTTCCAGGCTGCTGTCATCCCTGCTGCTTGTGCACCTTTTTCTTCCACACTTTTCCCTTACACATAACTTTCTATTAATGTGCTTTGATACAGCACTTTGGGAACATCCAACGTCTTTTGCAATTATCTTTTGAGGCTTTCCCTCCTTATGGAGGGTGTCAATGATGGTTTTCTGCACAACTATCAGGTCAGCAGTCTTTCCCATGATTGTGATTCCTACTGAACCAGACTGAGAGACCATTTAAAGGCTCAGGAACCCTTTGCAGGTGTTATGGCTTAATTAGCTGATTAGAGTGGGACACTTTGAGCCTAGAATATTGAACCTTTTCACAAGGTTCTAATTTTCTGAGATTGTGAATTTGGGGTTTTCATGAGCTCCAAGTCATAATTATCAAAAGTATGACAAATCAAGGCTTGAACTATCTTGCTTTGCATGTAATGAGTCTATCTCATATATTAGTTTCACCTTTTAAGTTGCACTACTGAAATAAATGAACTTTTGCATGATATTCTAATTTTTTGAGTTTCACCTGTAAATTCTACACATATATTGAATAAATAATGGCAGTCTTATTGAACTCTGTTGACAATCTGGAGCTAATCTGCTTTACCATGTTCTGTCTGGACGGTGGCTTTCTGACTAGTACCCTTGTTTCTCTGAAAATAAGACCCTGTCTTATAATTTTTTTGCCATCAAAAAAGGCACCAGGTCTTATTTTGGGGGGGGGAGTTGGGGGAAAGTCATCCACTGACTCACCTCACTTGTGCACATTGCCCCCCCCACCTCCTTTTCGCTGTCAGAGGCCTTCAGGAACTTCTTCAGCTGCCAAGGCCAGCAAGACTTTCCTGAAGGCCTCTGCAGCCAATAACAGAGCTCTGGATTGATCTGGAGCTCTGTTATTGGCTGCAGAGGCCCTCAGGAAAGCCTTGCCAGCTGTAGAAGAAATGGACCGAGGTGTGCAAGAACTGCCTGCAGCTGTCCAAAGATAAGTAGTAGGGCAACTCCACCCCCCCATCCCCACCCTAGCTTAATTTTTACAAGTCCACCCTGGAGTGGGTGGGGCCTAATAAGCCTTAATTAGGGCTTATTTTGGGGGAAGGGCTTATATTGGGCACACATGTAAAAATCAAGCTAGGACTTACTTTTGGAGTAGGTTGTATTTTCAGGGAAACATATTATTCATGAGGACAATGAGATATTCTGGGATTCTCATTTTTCTGAGCACTTTCCATAGCTTGACATGATAGACATAATCAAATCCTTTTTAAAAATAATTGATGGAAGCACATACTATTTTTTTTTCAATATTCTTTAGCTTTTTCAGCGTGCATCAGCAATAACGTCTCATGTTCCTCTGCCTTTTCTAAAGCCAGCTTGAACATCTGGCATCTCTTTTTCCATGTACAGATCTAATCTGCATCAGATAATCCTAAAGCATTTGTTCGCTAGCATGTGAAATTAAGGATATTGTATCATAGTTTGCACACACTGTTAATTCTCTGTATTTTTTCTTGGAATATAGATTGACCTCTTTCAAACTGATTGCCTACTGTGTCATTCTCCAGATTTTCTGGCATAACTTGGTTAGAACCCTGACTGTTTTTTCTTCTGTTGTTTGCCATATTTCAGTGAGTATGCCAAGAGTTCTCTGACTTAGTAATAATTGGGTTGCTGACCTAATTTCATTTTCTACTACTAAACTTCTTGTAAGTAAGGGATATCTTCTAAGGTATCTTGAATGCTGGCACTTCTACTGTCCAGTGTTTCAGCATGCTCCTTCCATCTTCTTTTGGTCTCCTTTGAATTAATTACTATCTGTCCGTTGGTATCTTTTTGCCAATTCAAGGGTGCAGCTTCCTTCTGAGTTCAGAGATTTTTTTAAAAAGGTTGTCCTTGTTTATCCATGTTTGTTTCCACTTTCAGTGTCTTTACAAATGTTCTAATATTGTTTCTTTTTCTCTTCCAACAGCTCTCTGAAACTCTTTGCAAAGTTCCTTTCTAAGATGTTTCTCTTTTTTGGCTTCTGTTTTCTTGGCAATTTTCATTTTTTTTGGACATCTGGCTTGCTTGCTTTTGTTCTTTATTTTTGACAGTCCCTTTTCACATTCATCCTTAATGGTATCTTTAAATTCATTTCATAATTCCTCTGGTTCTCTATCAAAGAGGTTTAGGACTTTGGCGTGATTCCTGATGTTCTCCTTGAAAATGGTGGCTATATCTTGAAGGAAATATCATAGAAACCGAGTAGCTTTCTTCTTCTTTAATTTAACCTGTAGCTTGTATAGGAGCAGTTCATGATCTGTCATGCATCTGGCCATCTCTTTGATGCTACAGTTGAGCACTTTCATCTTCTTTTAGCAATGTAGTCATGATAATATATGATTTTCAAATATCCGTCTGGTGATGTCCATGTGTAGAGATGACATTTTGGTTGTTTGAACTTAGCTACGAAAAAATCACTGGAGTGGCAGAAATTAATGCCAGTCTCCTTCTCCATTTCAGCTTCCTAAACCATACAATTCAGCTTTATTTTCCTCTTTCACATTTCCAAGTTTGGCATTCCAGTCATCATTCACAAGCGGCACATCTTACTTGCATATTCTGTCAATTTCAAATTGAACTTGATCATATGAACTTGATCATCAACCTCTTCTTCTGCATCAGTGGTTGGAGTATGAACCTGAATGATTGTCATATTAAAGGCTTGTCCACAAAGTCTAATTGATATTATTTGGTCATTGATTGCATTGTAGACAAGTTCTATTCTTGCTATACCCTTCCTAAGTATAAAAGCAACACTGTTTCTTTTTTGTTTTTCATGAACATGAAAATGTCCAATCCATCTGTCTCAATTCACTGATGCCTAAGGTGCCAATCTGTAGTCATTTAATTTAATCTTTGACTGTGTTAAGCTTTCCTTCCTTCATACCTCTTATATTCCACATTACTACTGTAATTCTCTCTTTACAATTTCAGATTTTCTTTTCCTTTATGGTCCCAAAGGCTTTAATCTAGCTACATCATAAATACAATTAGTAGTCTGAAAGATCCTCAGCTCTTCCTCAGTAGCATGTTGGGTACCATCTGACCTGAAGGGCCAATCTGGTGCTATATTGTCAATTATATATATTTTTTAAAACCCATGTGGTTTTCTTTATAAAAATACAGAAATGGTTTATCATAGCCTTCTCCTGAGCAATAGGAATGAATGCCTTTGGCATTGTCACTAAAGTAATCATCGGCCTCCAGCATCTTCCTGTATTGTTACTGGCCAATGTAGGTACCTCCTTTCATTAGCTGGACAATTGCGATGATCTTCATGCTAAGTTACTGTGGTTTGTTCCATTTGCCTTAATGTAGCTTGTAAAGTACTATTCCTGGCTTACATGATGTGTGAACATAGCCAGCCTTGGCTCAGTCAATGATTAGTTGAATAATTAAGCAAATCATCAAAATTAAGTAAATCATCAGCGGAACTTCTGAGTCAACCGAGTTTGACCCCATGGCATGTTTCCCTTTCCCTGATCACATGGCTATATACTTTGATAATTTCTAGTGCAGTGTTTCAAGATAATGTTGCCATGGAAGAGGCTTGCTCTTGGGAGGGGTTGACTGAATTTGCAACTCACAGAGGCCAGGCTGCATCACAAATTTTCAAGTAAAGCAAAGCAAATCTCTGATGGGCTTTGAAATGTTCCTTAAGGGCAGCTCCAGATGTTTATGTGGCTTGATTTTCTTTTGTGGCAAACAAACTGCAAAGCACTTGTATGCCTTGCTAAATCATAACTAACCAACTGCATGTTTTGTTATACTCGGAGTTGGAACAAATACATTCTTTTAATTTTTTAAAAATTCAATTGACATACAGGGTTGTCTTCAGAAATCTCCTGTTCAAGTGCCATTGACTTTGACAGTAGTACTGTACTCACCTCCTTTTATGCCAGAGTTAATCCTCTGTTGTGTAACATCCAGCAATTCAAGAGCAAATCTTTGATTATGCAGTAGTATCAGAGAATTCATGCTTGGCAAAGACATGGTAACAAGGTCAGCCAATGTATAGGCATAGCAACTAAGTCAGCCAATGAGGACTGTTTGGAAACTGAAACTGGAAGGAGCCTGGGTGTGGCTCTGTATTAAGCTCTGACCTCTGAAGCTGCAAACTAGTCTGTCTGCTGAATTGAAACTGAAATTCATCTCTGCTGTTCTCTCCTCGGCCTGTGTTTGTTTGGGTTTTTTTTGGGGGGGGGGGCTGTAACTCTCTACCATGTTGGAAGAATCTGCTGTTGCTATTGTATGTGTTATTATTATATATAAAGACAAGTTAATGAATCCTGCTGAATCAGTTAACTGTGTGTGCAACAAACTCTGACAAGTAGTGCTTCTCCCTGTCCTTTCTCTTGCGCTGTGCCTCTTCTGAAACTGGTTCAAGAGATAGTCTACCCATTGTTGGGGATTCTTTTATATATTCTTGAATAGCTTTGGGCAACTCAAAGTAAACCTTACAAATCATAAATTCAGCAAAAGAAAGGAACTCAGACAGGCCTGGAAAGAAAGGTGCATATTTTTAGTCTCTGTAAGAAGGAAGTGTGTGTGTGTGGGGGGGTTCTCAACCTTTAAAACAAGGGTGGCTTAAGCCCCAGTTTTGTGCCCCCCCCAAAAAACATACTATTCAAATTTGATGATGAAATACAAATTTTCAATGGGGTGATTTCTGACTTTACAAAACTGAGAAGTCTTTGATTAATGTGACCCACCTATTTTCCCATAACATGTTTCAATGGGCTGGCATAAATTCAGGCTCTTCTATCACCTGGGCTGTGTACAACCAACATAGTGTAGTTTATATCTTGTTCTAGGTATCTGATTCAGTGGCGTTTAAAGTCTAATGAGTCCTATCTTACCATTGATTCCAATAGCTTAATGAAAAATGGGCTGGAGAATTTGGTTGCATCTTGCTCACGATATCAATATGAGATTATGGTACTTAAAGGCCATGTGGAACCAGAAACATAAAGAAAAAAAGTATGTCCCAGTGTGAAAAAAATTACCTACCTACAAGGGTACCCTGGGAAGATTACCTGCATCTTTTTGCCTGAATGATCATAGAACTGATCCTCTAAAACTGGGCTACTGTGCCCAGTACAAAATTCTATTTAATATAAAAATTGAAAAAAGGTTATTTGATTTCTTTTTTTCTTTTAAAACTTAGTATAAAGTTGCTTGGCACAACATTTCCTGATTTTATCCATCTGAAACTGATGGTTAAAAGAGGCTACTAAGATTAAAAAGATATAGCTGCTTAGTCGTTTCTCCAACATAGTGAACATGGAAAATATTTTTCAGAAACCCAAGTAGATCCTAGTTAATACACAATGCCAGTTCAAATCTATCAGGCAATGCAACCTTCCAATTTAGTCAATCAGGCACTGCCCAGAATGAATAGTGATCAATACCATTGTTAATATTATGATTGATTAATTAACTTTAAATAGGGCTGATCTCGAAGACCGTTCGGAAACTTCAGCTGATCCAAAATGCAGCCGTGCAGGCTGTGCAAGAATGAGGTGTGCTTTCGCGTGGTCTCTGGAAGTTGCACAAGAGGGCTGTGCTCTTGAGCAACCTCCCGACCCTTTGAAAATGGTGTGAGCATGGGGTGTCCTTTCATGCAATTTCGCGAGGCTGCAGAACAGCATTCTTTGAAGCAGCTTCAAGAACAAAGACCTTGTGCCAGGGGTGAAATGTAAAATTTGTTACTACCAGTTCTGTGGGTGTGGCTTGGTGGTAGTGGGGGTAATGTGACTGGGTGGGCGTGGCCAACTTTTTTTAAAAAAAACTTTTCAAAGCATTTTTTCTACAACCTCTTCAGCCGAAGAGGTTGAAAAAAAAAATGCTTTGAAAAGCCTCTGCCAATCAGGCAACTCAGCTGGGATTGTCAGAGAGGTTTTTAAAAAAATGCTTTAAAAAGCCTCTCTGATGATCAGGCAACTCAGCTGGGATCATCAGAGACTTTTCAAAGCATTTTTTTTACCACTTCTTTAGCCAAGAGGTTGCAGAAAAAAAATGCTTTGAAAAGCCTCTGAGAATTCCAGCTGAGCCGCGTGATCATCAGAGGCTGTTTTTTTACTTTTAAAAGCATTTTTTCGTCGGAAGAGGTTGTAGAAAAAATGCTTTTAAAGTAAAAAAAAACCCAGCCTCTGATGATCGTGTGGCTCAGCTGGGCATGGTGGTGGTGGTGGGGGGGGGGGGCACAGGGATTTTTGCTACCGGTTCTCTGAACCACCCACCACCATTGCTATCGGATTGGGCGATCCGGTCTGAACCGGGAGCATTTCACCCCTGCCTTGTGCAATATGGAGCAGTCTTGGGTAGGCTATAGAGTCTTTCAACAGAAAAGAGCACCACTTGAAGGTAAGCAGTACATGATAGATCCTGGGGAGTGCTGGAATATGAGGGGCAATTGTGTCTCATACTCCTATGGGAAGGGTGCAGGGCAACCTTTTTGAGAGATGGTGGTGTTACCAGGATTGAAATTGATAACCATGCCAAGTGCCTAGATAGGGAGATAGAAAATTGTTTCTTTTATTTGGAGTGTGTGTGTGTGTGTGTGTGTGAGAGAGAGAGAGAGAGAGAGAGAGAGAGACACACACCAACAACTCAAATTGGGCATTTTTTCAAATTTTTAACACACCAAGCCAAAATGTTTCACGATCATTGCATTTGATACCGTATTGCTATGTAACACTGTTGCTGCAGGAGCTGGCTGGTTATCAGTATGTTTTCAAGAGCAATTCAAGGTACTGGTTATTATTTATAAAGGCTTCAGGTCCTGGATATCTTCAAGTTGTGAGAAAGTGTTGAAAAAAAACCCCAGGGACAAGGAGACAAGGTGATTGGTTTATCTCCTAAATGAGTACATTTATGCGGGATGTGGAAAGTTAGCATTTCCAGATGACTCCACCTTAATTAGCTCCCTGCAAGCGAGAAAGTACATCCAAAGCAACACATGCCATTTCTGTTGTGGTCTAATTAAAACCCTGAAGTAATCAAAGCTCCCCCTTTGCCCAGTATTATTGCTGTTATCATCTTTAGGCTCAGAAATCAAGTGGAGTAGAAACTAACACCATTTAATTTTTGTCACTCTAGCATATTAGTAGAAACATGACGACTCTTGTAATGCTATAGAGAACTAATAACTGCCATGCACAAACTGGAAATGGCATTAGAATATCAATGCTTCTATTTTAAAAAATGAAGCCCTTTTCACTATCTGGGACTTATTTATTTTTCAAGGAAGAATGAAACTAACAACAGCATCAGCCTAGAACAAAACTGCTAGCATAAATGATTGCTTCATTTTCCTGCTCTTGACATTATATAATGCTTTAAAATTCTTCAAGCAGCAACACCACTGATAGGAAACATTATGAGCCTGTTGTTATCTGGCGATGTAACTATTGGCTAACTCTGGCGTGAACTCTCCCCTGACTTCAGTCCCCTGCCTGGAAGGAAGACATTTTTCCATTTGTCTACTTGAGAAAACTATTGGGCTAGAATAGGGATTGACAAAGTGAAGCTTTGGGCTCACAGACAGCCTTTTTATGGGCTTCTCACGGCAAGTGTTGCAAATTGGTGACATATTTTCCCTTTGGCCTGGTTCAGGGAATACACAAAATCTCAAATTTAAAGCCCTAAAATTGGCTTTAGTTTTAAAATAGAATTATTCAAAAATATAGAAGCCCCCCCCCCCTCCTCCAATACCCTGCTCCATTCACTATCTGATATATCCTCACCCACATAGCATCGTTGTGCCATTCACTGAGGCTCTTGCTCTCCCATAAAAGGGCATTTATGGGGAAAGAGTCTCACAGTCAGAAGGCAGAAGCATAAGGCCTGATGGCTAAGCAGGACAGCTTTTTACTCCAATGGGAGGTGATGGGGGTGGGTGGGGGTTGGGGGTTGGAGAAATAGCATGAATTGCAGCATGAAAAGTCAATAGAAGAAAGACAGATGTGAGTCAGCCATAGAATTCTTTACAACAGAAAACATGCTGATTGTCACAAAGGCTGAGTAGCCTAATTGTCAGCTTTGTTTCACAATGGTTACAGCAAAGGAAGGGCTGTTCAAGCAATGGCAAAGTGAAAGGAGAGGAAAGAAAAGAAAAAAGAAGAAGCGAGGAGATTATTGGCTCAAGGGCAAATGGGACAAGCTGCATGACACCTCAAGATCTCTTGTTGGCTAAATGAGATCCCTTCTTGGCATTGAAGGCTGCTGTTAACTTCTGTCAATGGGCTGACTGTCCAGAACAGGGCTGGGCAATTAATTTTTCCACATACGAAGCTGGGACTGTTGTGGAAGGCTGAACCAATAGAGCCACTGCTGCAGCTGCAGGCCAGAGAGGACAGATGTGGGCCAGATGTGGCCTGCAGGCCATAGAATGGCTTTGTGGATGTTTTTCAGATCTCATGACAGGCACCTGGAAGTGAAGAAAGAAGGATTTTTCTTTGAAAAAAAGAAAATTGACATTGGTTGTACTGTAGAAGAAAGAAGATTATTCCTTTGCTACATCTACAATCTTTCTCTATTCACAAAGAGAGAATATCTTCCAAAATACTTACAGCCCCCATAAAGTAGGTGTATGTGTTCATATCTGGTAACTTTCAGAGTGGTGAATTTTAATATTTTTCATTGTAATACAAGGTGATTTAAGAATCTTCTTTTGTGCGACAAACAACAGCGACATTATTAACAGTCCCAGGTTTAGAGATAAGATGAATATTGTTCCTGATTTTAGAAATGGCTTCCATTTGCCTCCCTTCCTGTTTATAGAAACAACTGTGCTGAATACTTGGATGTTACACTCATGCTACCTATTTTCATTTTTTAGAATGAACATTAATGTAAACATCACAACGTTGAACTGTTCAATAAAGGCATTTTAGCCCACGTGCAAAACAAGCTAGGTCATTTCAGGTGCTCACAAATAGAATTTATGGTCAGTGATGGACGGTATGCTGTACTACTACTTCTCTACCTTGACCTCTTCATAATAATGGTGAAGAAGGGAAGGTAACCCTCTGTAGATGGGGACTCCAATCAGCAAGATTCCCATCTTCATGGAGGATTGACATGTCATTCTGGTGAATATAATCTCATCCTCATTATAGTCCTTCCCCATAAGAACAGGAAAATTGTGGATTCTAGGCCAGAACACAACTTCTACAAATTGTTATTTCGGTGCACAGTAGGTAAGAACTTTCTGGGCTTGTTTCAACCTTCTTAAGGACTTAAAACATCACAGCCAAATGTATGTGGAATCATACAGAATTATTTTCGCCCAAATTCTAATAATCCGTGCTCTTTTGTATTCCAGAAATATTGGCACTTGCATATAAGTAAATTGTCACAAGGGGTTTATTGTGAACCTTTAATTACAGCAAACCACAACTATATTCCATAATTCAATAGTATACTTGCCACAGCTGCCTTCAAGCCTAAGAAGAAAGCTTTTGTTTGCAGATTTATGTCATCCTTCCGACTATCATGAAACATTCTAGCGTTACGATTTAAGCATGCATTTTCTTTCAATTACACGCCAAGGAACAGCTGTTTTCAAAGAACAAAGCAAAGAATTGCTGCCCTTAATCTGGCCGGAATTAAGGGTAATGCTGTAAACATAAAGTCTCCTTCGAGTTGAGTTTGTGCCCATGCCTTAGGGACTACATGCACCTGTTACTAAGATTTATAGATCTGAAGCTTTTTGCAACAATATAGAAGCTTGTCTTACTGACTATCATCTACTGGCATGCAACCCAGGGGTAAGAAAGAAGAAGATTGCTCAACAAATAAGTTTGACTCCTGTTGATTGGGAAGTATTCTTTTTTTAAAAAAATCCTTATGATTTATTAAAATCACTTGAAGCCGCTACATATAATGGCACCATATAATTGAAAGGTACCATTTAAACCATCAAACCCAACTACTGATTGGTGCAGGAAGCCACATTAAAGCATTGTGGATATATTAGATTTATTAGGTAAATATATAGTTCAGCCTCTGCTTGAAGGCATCTAGAGAAGGTGAATCCCACTCCGTCCATTTCTCTTTCCAGGATGAAGGATATAAAATCAAGAAAAGCCAGGTCTGTGCCTGCCTGCAGACCTGCAATCTAAAAGACACAGTGGAAAATCATGGGTTGTCTGGAAACAATGAGGGAAAACAACACAACGATCAGTATTCATTACTGCAGTCATTTTAATTGGTATTTGGAATGGAAACAGAGAACCAGTCTGGTATAGCAGTTAAGGCACTAGGATTGAAAATGGGAGATCATGAGTTCATTCCCAAAGTCCTGCCAAGAGAACTGCAGGTCCAGCTTACTAGGAGCCAAAGGAGTATGTCTGGACATGCCTGCTTAGATACACACATGTGTGTGCACATGGATGTGCATACACACACACACACACACACACACACACAACTTCAAGAGGGGAGGAGACAAACCAATTGCTTCCTCAGCCAGGCCCTTTTCTCTATGGCAGGAATCAATGCACTGAAATATTTTCTGCAAGGCCTCCCTTGGATGGAATGATCTCTAGTAGCCCTTGAGATCTTTTTAATTTAAAAAGAGCCGTGGTGGTGCAGTGGTTAGAATGCAGTACTGTAGGCTACTTCTGCTGACGGCTGGCTGGCTGCCTGCAATCTGGTGGATCGAATCTCACCAGGCTCAAGGTTGACTCAACCTTCCATCCTTCTGAGGTGGGTAAAATGAGGACCCAGATTGTTGGGGGCAATAGGCTGACTCTTAGAGAAAGCTGTAAAGCACTGCAAAGTGGTATATAAGTGCTATTGCTAATTCACCTTTCCATAAAGTCTTTTGAAAGGATACTTATACATGCCATTCTCTGATCTGGACAAAATGCAAATTAGCCTTTTAAGACTCCAGTGTTCTGATTTTATGAAAGCAATTAAGTTGTTCCGGATAAGAATAACTTAAAACGAATCAGGACATCGAAAAGCAAGGCTCTGGATTTTGTGCATAGCATTGATTGAACCAGGATGAAATCTTCCCTCCCTCAAGGTTTTCTCTGCTCTTTTGCAAAGGGAGGAAAAAATACCCTAGCTCCTCAAACAGTCCAATACTGAACAGATTTAAAAGAGGTCATATTATTTGGAGCGAATCCCTCCCAGGTAACTTGATGCAAATGTTTTTTGAGGTTATTTTGGATAAAAGCTGGGAAACAGAAAATGCCCTCAAATGGAAATATTGTCTGTCAAGAAAAGCAGCTGTCACTGGTGGATACTCTCAATATGGTCAAGAACTTCCAATTTATGGGGCATCTGGCTTAGCGCTGTGGTTTAAGTATGAATGTTGGTTTTGAAAAACCATTCTTTGAAGCCTAGCAATTTTCCTCTGACAGTGAGAAGGGGTGCTATGCAGGATTGTATATTATAAAACTTAATAGAACTGAGGCCCTAGATGCAACCAAAGTGTCACAGAGGTGGCCTGTTGGTGCAAAAGCACCGTATGCTTTGCTATTAGAAAATGTAAACATCTTTGCCAAAATATGGGGAGTGAGGGGCACATGACACGGACTTTGTAATATGTTAGGAAACATGGTTAGTTTGTATTTTACTTTGTAATTTAAACATAGTTACTTCTTATTTTAGTTTGAATTATTTTTTTCTCTTTTGAAATGATGTTCAGGCTCATTAGAGACTGGGATGTAGGAATAGCTTTTTAACATGACTAAATTGAAAAGATAAACAGTCTGGAGACTCTCCAGATAAGAAAAGTTTGTTAGTACAAATTGGGGTCTGATTTATCTCTTTCACGAACTCTAAACAATTTTTTTTGTTACAATTTTCTCCCTTTCTGAAGTCAGACCTCATTTTAATAAACATGCGTGATGCAAATATATAACATGTTTAACTATATATGTAACTGATTTCCTATGGAAAGGAGAGTTACTTTTATCCTGTCCAATCAATTTTCCTCTTGCACTTTTCTTTGTTATGTTAACTACAAAAGGGGATGTAAGCTAAGGATCAGGGTTTCCTCTTTGAATGAGAAGAATCCCATTTGTCTGAATCTTCTATATATACATATATAAATGTGTATGAACCAGCATAACCCTGGAACACCTCGAGCAATTTCAACCAAACTTGTTACACAATGACTTACTCTCTGGAAAGAAATACTGTGAGGGTAAGATATCCCTAACGTCCCTCGGGGTATATGTTCTGTTAAGATACAGCCTGTTGTGCCTTAAAGTGGATTCTACTGGACTGCCTTAAAATGGTTTCTACTGTACAGCACAGTGGAGTTGCTATGGCAATGGCTTCACAGTACTCCACAAGGGGGCTCCCTCTGGTATGGAGGAAAATTCAACATTAGAAATTACTTTTGGTCTGGACATTTTCAACAAGGCTTTGATTATTCTTGAGGACAAATGTATGGTCATGATCAATAAAACATTACTGTAACTCAGCCTGCCTGCACCACTACAAGATCGACACAACATATTTCACACAGATTACATATGAGCCACTGCTAAATCAAGATCAGAAAAAAGCATACCAAATGATCATGGATTAGCTAGCAAAACAACAAGGTGATATCATTTTACTTGATGCTTTTGGGGGCACAGGAAAAGCATTTTTAGCTAATTTAATTCTTGCTGAAATCAGGGATCAGGGTGAAGTTGCTCTTCTTGTCTAATACAGGATTGGGATAAATAAATACCCGGGCAATGCTGGGTTATCAGCTAGTATTCTGATAAATTGTAATAAGTGATTTTCCTGTCTCATTCTGCCTCATTGAAAAATAGGCATGCCAAGGCACGAGCCTGAAAGAGCCATATTTGACCTTCAGGAGGAATAAAGTTAGGAATGCCAACATACTTGTGGTTCAATTATCTTCTCAAGGAATCACTCTGCTGGTCTGAAGTGAAGTAAGGAGAGACAGAAATGCAGCATTCTGCCCTTTGGACTGCCTGGTATAACTTGATCCATCATAATTTTGGGAGAAAAATATGGAAAGAATAATAATCATTAAACATATGTGCACTAGTTGTGAGGACATCTGTATATGGAGTGGACTGGCAATGTTTTACTTGCCAGAGAATGGACTAACCACAACCAAATATACTATCCCTTTTTAATATGTATCAACATAGGGAAAAAAGGATCGGACTTTGGGTTATGTAGTCATGGTCACCATCTTTATTTTTTTGAATCTACATTTATGTGTTCCTGCTGAATGCATGTGGTGCAACATGTTAAGTTAAATAAAAACTCTCTGGGATGAGTAGAATCAGAGGAAGCCCTATCTCATACTGAGGAATTGTATTTTTGCTTTCGGCTAGATCTCCACTAGTTTTTCTCTGAGCTCTGCTTTTTTGATGTCTAAATTGGCTGGAAGTTGCAGCCAGTTGCAACGGTTGTAAAGCTGAACCACAGAACTTGTTTGCAGGTAAGATAATTAGTCCTCTAAATCAGTACTGTCTAAGAAGCACTATATGGTTGGACTGTGTTTAATTCCTGAATATAGAGTAGTGAGTGGCTGAGTTTTTGATCCATATGGTTGTATTGATTTGTGCAAGAGTTATTATGGCAGAGGTTGGGGAGACATCTTTAAGCCTAATCCTTAAAGTCCCAGACAAATAATACAATTTAGACCCACTTAACTGTAGCTTTCAGTTTGAGATTCAGAAAAAAAAAAAGCCTCAGGGAACCATTATTATCAATACAAATTGGTTAAAATGATTTTTAAAAATAATAATTTAGCACTTGATTATTTTCATATGAGAGTCCACATTATCAGTGGTTCCAAAATTGCTCTGTAACAGTGCTGCTAGATTCAGGCATCAGATTTGCTAATATCTTATTCCTCCCTTTAATTTCTATTTGTTTGAAGTTGTGGGTTGGCACCCAGAGAGGCTTGTGGAGGTTAAATCTTTCTGATAACTCTAATTAAAAGGCTCGGGCGATGGAACAAATGCTACCTCTGCTTGAGACTCTAGAGAACTACTATCAGAGAGTGAAGAATCCAAGGTTTGGATGTGATAACTACAGTATCTCCCTTGGCATACAACACATGGCAAAAGAAAAACAGCTCATTTTTCCAAGATTCCCAAGATTTTTTGATTTAAGTTTGCGCTACGATTTTATCACGCTTTGATATTTTACTGCATCAATTGCAAAACTGATTGAATAAGTAAATCAAAGAACAGTGAACTCCCTTAGTGACATAAATAGGAGCAATTCTTTTGTAGCCTACGTTCCCCTTGCAAAGGGTTAGGGATCAACAGATAACCTCAACTCAAAAGTCTTCAGGGATTTATTCGTGGACAGATATATTGAATGGAAGAATGGGAAAACAGGTTTCTTTGAAGCAGCAGATCAAACTCATGATTGCTGTTAGAACCCTGTGAGTGGTGTTCATGGGAGAATGGATTAATTCTGACCGAAATTCGTTACATGAAAAGATTAGCTCCTTTTCAATTATTTGGGAAGAAGAAACAGAGACTAGCTTGATATGCTGCACAACTTGTTTAATTATAGTTTATTGAATCAATCAAAACTTGCTGAGTTCACACAATGCGCTGAACTATCATCCTTGGTTTGGGTTTACACATTGTACTGAACTATAAAGTAGATTTGGATTAAAGTGTGATGGGAGTCCGAAACAGAGAATTATTTCTCCTCCAAGTGATTGTTAAAGAATAACTGAATAAAATAAAAAGTGCTTAATAATTTACTTTCAGAATAGTCTGAGCAGGAGATCATACGGGGTATGTCTAATTATCAACAACACCATATCAATTTGCTAAGAAATGCAGTTGTTTCTTGGGGGGGGGGGACAGAGTATCGAATTTGTTTCTTTTTAAGGTAGCATACACCTCTCTTATTTATTTACCCAGACTTTTATGCCATTTCAATCTGACCAACTCTAAGGGCTAATCCTCATTACCTCATTATGGCTCATTTAATTTTGACTGAAGATGTATTCTCACAGCAGAAGCTCCATCTCAGAATCAGAAGCTGCTGATTCAGATGGAGGCTGAACATGGTGATCTAGGAGAAAAGACAGTTTTCTTATTGGAGAGTGAAACAAGCAATAATAGCAATAGAACTTAGATTTATATACTGCTTCACAGTGCAGCCTTCTCTAAGCGCTTTACAGAGTCAGCATATTGCCTCCCAACAATCTGGGTCCTCATTTTACCCACCTCAGAAGGATGGAAGGCTGAGTCAACTTTCAGCCTGCTGAGATTCGATCTGCCAAATTACAGGCAGCCGGTAGTCAGCAGAGGTATCCCATCCTAAAATTTCTTATAGCAGGAGTTTCCAAACTTGGCAACTTTTAGACTTGTGGATTTCAACTCCCAGAACTCCTCATCCAGAATAAGGGAATTGAAATCCACAAGACTTTAAGTTACCAAGTTTGGAAACCTTTGTCCTATAAGAACATTCTATTTTGCATTGAGGAATTGTCTTAAGATGGTGGCCAATCTCTATGGATCTAGTTGGCCCACTGCAGAACCAACTTCAGCCAGCTGGCCCTGAGGTGCTGTGCCTCCATGGCATTTTGTTTGGCTGCTCGGGAGGTCAGAAACCCTAACCCTCTCCCCACAACTGCCAAGCAACTGTCTAACCTTCTGCTGCTATTTGGGAAAGAAGGGACAGGAGAGCACAGTTGATGTTACAACAGTGGAGACTGAATGTATCGGCTATTTTAGAGAGGATCCATGCTTAGCCTGAGTGCATTGCCATGGTAGTACAAAAAAAAAAAAAAAAAAAAAAAAAGGTGAGGAAAGGGGAATAGAGTAGGAAAGTGAAATATTTTAACTTGGCCAAGTTTTGAGGGAGGGGAGAACCTAGAAACTAGAACACCCTTTCCCTGCCCTATAACAGCAGAAGAAATAATATTGAGAAATAGGAGGAAATGCTGCATCCAAGAGAAAGTCAGATAAAAGAAATCTGAATCCAGGGCAGCAATGGGTTTTAAGAAAGCAACTTAGACATGATCATCTCTAAGTCTCCTGAAGAAAAAGGGAGGTATGGAGGAAGTACATTCACACTTGCAAGATTCCGCTCCTGTATAGTAGTGGCCAAAATTGTGGAAACCTGTTGGGAAAAGTGTATTTTTGAGGTTTGATGGCTAATAACACCACTTTTTTAAAGGGTTTCAAGATAATTGTCGAGCATCAAGAACTTCTCGACATATCACCAAACATGGGGGAAACACCAGGGAATAGCGCCAGCCAGAAAAGGGCCACTTTGCTAACGATAATAGGCATGGGAGATGGTGATGGTGGCAGGCTGGGGTGATACGCTTAGGACAATGATGCATAGTGGTGATGATGGGAGTAAGTAAGACGAAGTAAGACGAAAAGTGGGCGGATGGAACATCACACAGCCAAAACCCCAGCGGCAATAGGAACACACCTGAATCAAGCAGTGCAGACCAATGATAACATGGAATAGTGTCCGCTGGGATCAGCAGGCGGCGAATTCAAACAAACCGCACAGCAGCTGAGCACAATAAGAATCAGAAGACCTATGGAGCGGAGTGGAGTGGAGCGGTCGATAGCTCAGCTCTGACTTTATTCTGTTCCAGCAGATCCAGCATTTACTGAGATCTGTTATGTAGCTTTAATTAAACCGGGTTTGATGCATGTCTCTGGTGTGTATGTGTCTAATTCGCCTGGAGCCAGCATAGGCAGTCAAGAGGTGCAGAGAATAATCATATTCCACTGCTGGAATGGCCTGGGAATAGCCCAGACCTTAACCCAACTGAAAATCTATGGAGCTGACTAAAGAAACTTGTCAGTCAGAAGCGACCCAGAAATCAAACCCAGTTAATAGAAGCAATCATTCAATCTTGGTATCACATTATAACAGCTGCAGAACTAAAAGACTTGGTTCACTCCATGGGAAGATATTGTAAGGTCGTAATTTATGCTAAAGGTTACTCAACTAAGCATTAACTGATGTGATAAGTTTTGTATACTCATTTTTCATTTTTTCTATGGTGATAATTTTTGTATATCTTGGGTTTTTTTTACGTGTTTCACTTTTCTTTATAGAATTGCTATTCTAATAGCAAATCCTTCATAAAAGCTATTGCATTACATTCTTGATTAAATTACTTATCCATTGATATATAATTTTATGGTACTACTAAAAAAAAAAGTGGTGTTCTTAGCTAGTTTTATAAAAAACACTTTTCCCAAAAGGTTTACACAATTTTGGCCACTACTCTAAACTTGAAATAAAAGCGGCATTAGCTTGTGCATCTCTGGTTTTTGAGTTTGGACTAAACTAGTCTACCTTGGACCAGCACCAGCTGCCATTTTCTTTCCTTAGGCTAGCAAGAGGAATGTTATGCTTGCAATGGTTCTCAGTTTGAGGGATGGGAGGAAAGCACATTGACTGAGGGCATTTGAATGAGCGTAAGCCTCCTACCATCAACTTTATAGATGACACAATGAACAATGACCATCACAAATAAAATTTGCAATAATGCAATAAAAACCAACCTTCAGTATTGCATTTTTGGTCAGTTGGTTAGCAGAATAGTCCAGCCTCTGAAATAACCAGAAACTCTTTACAAATTGTTGCATAGAAAGGGAATACTGCCCTAAGGATTTCAATCTGGGGGCAGATAAACTGAGATCCTGGTTTGTTAAAAACAAAGAGTAAACATGGGCTGAAGCATGTACAGTATTCCTTGATGTATGACCACAATTGAGCCCAAGATATCTGTTGTTCAGTGAGACATTTGTTAAGTGAATTTTGCCCCATTTTATGACCTGCCACGGTTGTTAAGGGAACCACTGCAGTTGATAAGTGAATCTGGCTTCTCCATTGATTTTGCTCATCCAAAGGTTGCAAAAGGGGATCACATGACCTTGGTAAACAGTAACGGTCATAAGTATGAACCAGTAGCCAAGCATTTGAATTTTGATCAAATGATCATGGGAAGGCTGCAAAGGTGGTAAGTGTGAAAAACGGTCATAAGTGCCATTTCAGTGCCGTTGTAACTTTGAAAGGTCACTAATTAAACTCTTGTAAGTCGAGGACTACCTGTATACAAACATGGACTGTAAAAGGAATCAGAAAAAAGAATTGCCACTGATTGACTGTTGTGGAGACAACATAAGGGCATTTCTCAAACAGAAGCATTTTCAGAAATGTTTCTCATTAATCTTATGAAGAGGCTTATGTTTCAATCTATTTTACACTTAAAGGGTTTATGACTTTGGCCTGCAGTGTCCAAAACATAACTTTGATCCCCCCCAAGAAACTCCTTTTTATTTTTTTCTGGAAAAGACTGAAGCTGTGCGACCTCTATAACTCGGCCAAGATTTTGATGATTATGCCAAGTCAGGTGATCCTTTCAGTAGCGCTCCGAAATGCCATCTGATGATGAAGTGTCTTTTTAGCCCTTCAAGGTTGAATGCTGCCATGATAACAAATCAGCAGTTGTCTGCGCTCTTGGAACTAATCAGGTAGTCAATGCAAAACTTTGAGCAGAGTTTGAAACAGCAATAAATGTGCTTAAATTTAAGCTCCTAGCAGCCTATGAGAAGGTCTTCTAGCTTTGCTAAGGTGTTCCTTTTATTCATTCTGGCACCTGTGAATATGTATCCTTGGATTCTGCAGTTGGAAGGGGCCAACTGAGGTCAATGAGTCCAATCCCTTGTTCTGTATAGAAACCTAAATTACAGTATGCCTGACAGATGGCTCCCTCCCTCCCTCCCTTTGCACACATCGAATTGCACATCTAATGAATGGGAGCCCACCGTATCTTGGGGTAATAGATTCCATTCTCAGTCTGTTCTTAATTTTATGCCTTCACATCAGTCCTGGTGGCTGCCTGGACAAGTCCCTTGAGTTTTCTTGGCAAGATTTCAGAGGTGGCTTGTTCTTGTCTACTTCTTAAGGCTCAGAGGGCCTGGCTCAGGGCACCCAGCTGGCTTTGTGCCTCAGGGAGAATTAGAACTGACAGTCTCCCAGTTTATACTCTGGTGTTTTAACAACTACACCAAATTAGCTCTTGCCCTTAATGTTAGAAAGCCTTTTATAGCATTTAATCAGAATCTGTCCCTCTTACATTTAAATCCATTTTTCTGTGTCTTGTACAGAACACAGAATGAGAGGGGATTTCCTCTTTGTGATGTTTTTCAGATATTTGAGGATGTCTATCACATCTCCCACTTCTCAGTAATCTTTTCTCACAACCGAGCCATTCCCTTGTCCTTCCATTTCTTTTTAGAGGATTTAACTTCTAATCTTACAATCATTGTTGTCCTTCTCTGAAAAGTTTCAATTTCGCCGAGTGCTTAAAAGTGTTGGGTCTAGAATTGGACACAAGGATTGACCAATTACTCACTGGGATTTGAAAATTACACTTCTTGTTCATTATGCATGTCCATTTTTCTTTCTTTTTTGCAGTCACATCACTTTCTGGCTCATATTGAATTTGTAATCAATGACCATTCTATGATCTCTTTCATAACTACTTTTGCTAAGCCAGCTATCCCTTACTGCATCTGATTTTTGTTTTCTGTTTACATAATTAGCACTGGTCTCTATTAATTTTCATTTTTTTTCAACATACAGTATATTTTATAAGGCTGTGGCCGGTAGCACAGTGATTAGAATGAAATATTGCAGACTAATTCTGCAGGCTGCCAGCAGTTCGATTCTCACCAGCTCAGCCTTTCATCCTTCTGAGGTTGGTAAAATGAGGACCCAGATTGTTGGGGGCAATATGTGTACTCTGTAAATCACTTAGAGAGGGCTGTAAAGCATTGTGAAGTGTATATAAGTCTAAGTCTTATTGCATTGCTATAACCTGAAGAAAGTAAAAACATATTGAATTTTATTTCTTTCATTTATATCATTAGTCATTCCCCCCCCCCACATTTGATTCATGTGCCAGTTTGATTAGTTCTTCTCTTTAGTTATTAATAAAAAGATTGAAGATTTCAGGGTGTCAGCCTATTAGATACTGTTGTCCAAGATGGTGAGGAAGAACTAGGTGATAAGAATTTTTGGTATGATTTTTGAGGTAGCTAGATGTGACTATTCC
This sequence comes from Masticophis lateralis, assembly GCA_030761175.1. NCBI lineage: Eukaryota > Metazoa > Chordata > Lepidosauria > Squamata > Colubridae > Masticophis > Masticophis lateralis. The sequence continues at coordinate 194,926,886 of JAUDYJ010000001.1, read as the reverse complement.
TAATTCCCCCCTCCCCCCTAGTAGCTAGTCTTGTATTCTAGAACCTACTATCAACTCAGTGTGGTTAGGTCCCCTTCAATTCAACTGCTGCTAACTGTCCCATCAGCAAGGAGCTGTTTCCCCATGACTCCTGATCAGTGGTGAAATTCATATTTTTTTTTACTACGGGTTCTGTGGGTGTGGCTTGGTGAGCATGATACTGCTTGATGGGCATGGCTTGTTGGGTGTGGCAGGGGAAGGATATTGCAAAATTTCCATTCCACCCCACTCCAGAGGAAGGATACTGCAAAATCCCATTCCCTCCCCACTCTGGAACCAGCCAGAAGTAGTATTTGCCGGTTCTCCAAACTACTCAAAATTTCTGTTACCGGCTCTCCAGAACCTGTCATAACCTGCTGGATTTCACCCCTGCTCCTGATCTAGTAAGAACCAAGATACTTCTAGTTTTACATTCTCGCATTTCAGATCTAAGGACTGAGCACACACTGTCTATCACTGAACCAAGTAGGATCTTCTTAAAAGTCAGTGTTTTAAATCCCAAACAAATTCACACAATTCAGCAACCTTAGTTGTCCTCAGAATGTCGTCTCTTCTCCTCTTGACTCTATTTAATTTCTCTGGCATTTCCTCTTTACTGGCCCTAATCCAAATCCAGGTGAGCTTCCCATTAGTTCTTTCAGACAGGATCTGCTCTGCAATTCTCACATGCTGGGCGCACTTTATGCTCTTTGGGCCACAAACGTCTATTCAGATGATATATCCTATTAGTACAGATTTTACCCACCAAATCATCTCCTTTCAACTCCAACTGCAGCTGGGAAAGCCAATAGGACATACAATAGGAAGAAAGCCTTGTACAGTCTCCCTTCATATTTTACTCCAGAGAAAAAGTATCTTTTCTGTCACTAACTTTTCTTTGTCTCTGAACTCCCTTTGATTCTTTTTAGCTACCTCAACTCCTGAGAAATCCGAGAAACTGTACACCTTGTGCCTGCTAATCTGTTCAATTGACACAGTCTATCAGACATAAAAGGCAGTCTCTCAAGAATGTGATTATACACCTTCTTGTTTTCTGGAGACTACCAGAGGTGGCATGAAACATATTACCAACACACAATTGGTAAGTAATAATAATTTTCTACACTGCTTTTGCTGCTGTGATTTAGTGACCTGTATGGTTATCAGAAGGTAAAGGAAAAAGGTCTCTGAATTGACAAGCCAGATATGTGGGACTAAGGAGATTGTTCAGGGAAAGGCAGGAGAAAAGAGCTGAAGTCACTGACTTTGGAAAAGCGAGAAGTCAAAGGACATCCAAGGTAGGGCTGGCCACAGTCCTTTGCATTCAGAGTTAGCTCTCATTGCTGCCTTTCAATTTTGCACTGTAGTCATTTAAAGTCTATAGGTCAGGATGGAGTAACTAGAAATGAATGCAGAGGCAAAGTAAAAGGTTAGAATATGCTCCCAGGTGCCTGAAAATAAAGGTGGCTGTGCTAGACTTGCTTCATACATCTTAAAAATAGATGCCTAAAGCCTCCTGGTCATTCAAGTGCCTTTACAATGTCTTCTTACTTACTGCTTACTTAATGTCTTCTAAATGAGCAACTGAATGGAATGCTGTCTCTATATGAATCATCCTCAAATGTTGGTTCACAAATCACAGGTTATCTCTGAAGGTATGTAAAATAATTTAAGATAGTTTTCCTGTATTTATCAACAGTCAGCTGGCCAAAGGTGGCCACTGACTCCTTGGATTCCAATCTAATCATCTGACTTGTGAAAATGGATCATTGAACCCTAGTAAGTGATAAGGTTAACATGAGAATATTAACCATGGAGCTGTGCACAGTGGTTAGAATGCAGTATTGCAGGCTAACTCTGCCCACAGCCAGGTATTTGAACCTGACCAATTCAAGGTTGACTAGTCCTTCCATCCTTCCATCCTTCTATCCTTCCAAGATCAGTAAAATGAGAATCCAGATTGTTGAAGGCAATATGCTGCCATTATATAAACTGCTCAATGAATGCTGTAAAGCACTATGGAGCAGTATAGTCTAAGTGCTATTGCTATTAACATTCAGAAAATTGTGAACAGATCTTCAGGACAGTTAAACAACTATGAGTCTGTATATAATATAGAACCAGAAGCAACCCCAAAAGAGAAGCATGAAGATTTGATTTGATTTGATTACATTTCTATACCCTCCTTCTCCCGAAGGACTCAGGGCTGTGTACAGCCATATTAAAACAAACCCAACACAAAAATTAAAAACCATTAAAATAATTTAGAATAATTGGCCATTATAAAAACCCCTAGCTAAAACCCCATTAAAATCTATTAAAATCCATTAGAATTAATTTATTCAGACAGGCTGGCTTGATGGAACAATAGAGTCTTCAGAGCACGACAGAAGGTGCGGAGGTCGGGGATCCTTCTTATATCTGGGGGCAGTTCATTCCATAGGGCAGGAGCCCCCACAGAGAAGGTTCGCCTGATAGAAAGCCCCCTAGCCACGGCCATAATATCATCATCTAAAGACAGCCGCATATCCAGGAGGATGCCCAAGTTGCGAACCCTCTCTGAGGGGGGCAAGATCTCATCCCCAATAGCTAGCGATGGTAGCGGCTGGCTATATCGGGGCACTGGAAACCACAGCCACTTGCTCTTGGAGGGGTTGAGTCTGAGGATGAAGAGAAAATAGACAATGAAAATGGGATTTCATTGGGCCAGAAATCCATTCCCCCCTAGCCAGAGATTTCTAGGGCAGAGTGTTCTTCACCAGGAAGTTTGTGAAAAGAGTTGTAATTATAGTATGGGGCATATAAAATGATTATTTTTTAATTTTCTTAATTCTTAATTTTAGATTATTTTTGGCACAAAAATTAGTTGAAAAATGGACTTTAAACAGGTTGGGGTGGGAAAACATATTCAAATACAAATATATAAAAGTATGTTATTTGACAGTAAAGGTCATTTCTTAGACAGTAAAGGTCCTCATTCTTCTAAAAGAAGAAACATTGGGAAAGAGTGCTTGTTTCATTGGAGGATCCCTGCATTTTCTAAACATTTAGTGTCCCATGACTCCAGAAAGGTTGAGAAATACTGTTTTGTATTACAAGTCTATATGTAAAGAAGAAAGAACTGTGTCAAGTAGTAAACCAAGTGTCAGATGCCATTATACTCATTTATTCTAATGACTGATCCAGAAGTAAGAGAATGAGAAAAGTCAAGATGGGGCCACAACCACATGACTGAAGCACATCCCTCTTATACATGCATTGTGACATTGTGATTTTGTCTAATAGCATTAATTTTTTTCCTATTTCTAGATTTGGCCCACCATTTGATCTCTTTCTCTTTCTCTTTCTCTTTCTCTTTCTCTTTCTCTTTCTCTTTCTCTTTCTCTTTCTCTTTCTCTCTCTGTCTCTCTCTCTCTCTATCCAAAAATTTCTGCACAAATAATGTAACATATTAATGATTAGTCTGACTATTGAAGTACATTGAAAAGTCAGAGGCCATAATAAATGAACAAAGTCTAAGATGCTGAAGATGGCCCCAGATTCTTATGTGCTCATTTTTTTTTTGCATCTTGACTTTGCATAATACTTCTGACCAAAAAATCTTTAAAAGGGCAATTTGTTTTGAGAAGAATTCTTTGGTTTTTTTTTTTTTAAAAAAACACAAACCTAGCACATGGGAGCCCCTAGTCAACCATCAGTGCCCTTACAAAAATGGAGCAGAGCTGGCTCTGCCTTCTTAATGAGCAACTGAATGGAATGCTATCTCTATATCAATGATTCTCAAATGTTGGATGCGGATTTGGGTCAGAGACTATCAGAAAATTCCAGGCTGTAGCCTATATTAGGAAGCTGAAAAAAATGTCAGATGAAGGTAAATATAATCTATTTTAGGGAACTGAATTTGATTTAAGGGAATCTTCACTTTTTCCCTTAATCTCATCCCTAAAAAAAAAAAAAAAAACTAAATAAAAAAATAAAAATTGAGTGATCACTCACTTTTGCAGTATACTGCTGTTTTTAATGCAATAGTTTTGGATAGAGTGGCAATAAATTAATGCAGGAGACAAGGCAGAACATTAGATAATGCTCTCAGAATTGTAGTTGACAAGAGTTGAAAAGGACATCTTGGGTCATTTATTCCATATACTTGCAATAAGTGTGGAAGATTGTCCTCTGCACTAATCTCCTAAATGTTTCATCTCATGCTGACATTCCTTGTTCACCAGTACAAACAGTGCTAATTCACTGGCTAAATTAATATGATTGGCAAGTACTATGTAAAGTGGGCAACCCTGCTTTTTGAACTTGCTCCATAATGTATAATAAACAAAAGTGATCCAAGAGTAAATTGGCTTCTTGTAACAGCTACCTAAGTCCACAGAAAAAGCTTTTAGACTGAAAACCAATTTTCTTAATTTTAAAGCATAATAAAACCTTGTTCCCAGCTCAGAATATAATTTTAGGGTCATCATTAAGCTCTAAATTCTTATAGCCTGATACACAGAATACAGACATTTATAATTCTTTTTAACCACGTGTCAGTGTTTACCAAAAAGAAGGACTAGAGAAACATTAAAAACATTAAAATTAACAGGAATTAGATAAAACTAGGAACTATTACATAAATGGTATGGAAGTGCATTCTTCTTTCTTAATCCATTAACCACCTCCAGTGTAGAATGGCCTCATTGGAGCCTCAAGCTAATCAGCAGAACCAGGTTTTGAGGCCCTTTCAGGAGACCAAGAGGGTGGGGATCAGTGGTGAAATCCAATTTATTTTACTACTGGTTCTGTGGATGTGGCTTTGTGGGTATGGCACGGGAAGGATACTGCAAAATCCCCATTTCCTCCCCACTCCTGGGGGAAGGATACTGCAAAATCTCCATTCCCACCCCACTCTGTGGCCAGCCAGAGGTGGTATTTGCCGGTTCTCCAAACTACTCAAAATTGCTGCTACTGGTTCTTCAGAAACTGTCAAAACTTGCTAGATTTCACCCCTGGTGGGGATAGATCTCACTTCCAGTGGCAAGATGTTCCAAAGCCATCCTAGACCCCACCATCTGAAGTTCCTTGACTGATGGAGTGAGTGGGGCAGGCCAATTCCAATTTGATGAGATGCTTCCTTAGTTAGCAATAGCAATAGGATTTAGATCTACCCTGTTTCTCCCCAAATAAGACATCCACTGATAATAAGCCCAATTGGGCTTTTGAGTGCACGGCAATAAGGACAAGTGCTTATTTTAGGGTTTGAAAAAATATAAGACAGGGTCTTATTTACAGGAAAACACGGTATATTTATTTTAATTTCATTTATTTTATTTTATTTAACTTAAATGCCGCCCTAGCTCCAATGGACTCAGGGTGGCTCACAACAATAAAATCCACAATAACCATATTACAAAGTAAAAATACCTTCAATCTGCCCAGGGATGGCAGATTGAAGTCCCCCAGAACAATGAGTCTGGGAAACTCCGCCACCAGCCCCGATAGGGCGTCGAGTAGCCTGGGCAGGGCTGTTGATACACAGCTGGGAGACAGGTACGCAGTCAACAAGCCCAACTGCCCATGTGGGCCCCACTTCATGAGAACGGTCTCACATCCATCTATCTTAGGAGCAGTGACCTCCCACAGACTAAGGGTCTCTCTAATAACAACTGCCACCCCCCTCCCCTACCCTGGGCCCTTGGCTGGTGCAGCACCCGGAAGCCCGGTGAGCAAAGTTCAGTCAGAGGGACACCCTCTGAAAAGCACTGAAAAGAGTGCTTTTCAGCCCTCTAAGTGGTTTACAGAGTCAGCATATTGCCCCCAACAATTTAGGTCCTTATTTTACTGACCTTGGAAGGATGGAAAGCTGAGTCAACCTTGAACTGGTGAGGATCGAACTGCTGGCAATTGGCAGTTAGTCTGCAATGCTGCATTATAACCATAGCATCATCATGGCTATAGGTATGTATTATGTATGTATATCAGTGGTGGGTTTCTACCAGTTTGCCCCAGTTCAGGCAAACCAGTAGTGGTGATGGCAGGAGGCTCCGCCCATTTGCCCGGATGTCATCACAGATGTTCTGTGCCTGCACAGAAGCGCCCCACGTGAACGAAGCAAGCACACATATGCGCGCACTCACAGTTCCGAACCAGTAGTGAAGGTAAGTGAAACCCACTACTGATGTATATATATAGTATGTACATGTATAACTGGCTCAAGGTTGACACACACACATATGAATCATTTGCAGCTAAAGATGATGGAAACTGATGATCTCAGCATTACCAGATTTCCTACCTATGTAGTATGGACTAATAATATCTCAGAAGATTATTATAAAGATAGCTGTGATAAAATGGATGTTTGCTTTTGGACAAAGGTAGTAAAAAGGAAATAAAAAGATCTTTGGGTTTTCTTTGTCTAAGCACCAATGCTTTAAAAAAATATGGAGACAGCTAGAAGGAAGTTGATTAAAGAAACAGCAACAACAATAGTCTCCTTCAGAAATGGAGGTCATATTTTCCTGTAGTAATCGCCAGCAAGCAATACTTGTCATTGTGGTACCATGAATAGTTCCAAGAGAACACTCCAAAAATGTAAGTAATTGTAGTTGGCCCTAAATCAAAGTCCTTCAAAGTAACCTTTTAGCACATGATCAGGTTTCAGTTTTGGTTAGGACAAGTTGGATACAATCTTCTCTTTTATATAATTATGTGGTTGAAATACCTACCATTCACACAAAAATGTGCTCCTGATTATCTCGCCATTTGCAAGATCGTCTAATAGGTACCAACAAATGTTGATTAAATCCTAATGAGTCAGCCAGATCTCGTGATGGTAAATAGATAATACAGCTTCAGTTTCAGATGATGAATTGCCAATTTAAATGGTGACTTATATGCGAGAGGCCAGAAACTAGCACAGTTTTAAAGAAGGTGGGCTGAAACTCTTCTTTCTAATGGGCTACTTTTTAAGAGGGAAACATTTTCTTTCTTCCTTTCTTTTTTCCTATGGGAAGGTCTAAAAAATGCTGTTTCTCACCTGTTGTATAGTTTGCTATGTCATCTGATCAGTGGTGGGTTGCTCCCGGTTCTCTCCGGTTCTTGCAAACCGGTGGTAAAAGTGGCAGGAAGCTCCGCCCACCCACCCAGACTTCATAATGGACGATCTGTGCACATGCAGAAGCATGCACGCTCCCGTTGTGAACTCGTAGTAAAGGTAAGTAGAACCCACCCCTGCATCTGATGTATCTTCCAGTTTATTCTGCTGTATTTATAAGGCCTTCGGAGTCCAGTGAAACTGTCTTAGGCTTCTTTATACACATTAGTATGGTCTCTATATTCTCCTTGTAATTCTTTAGCAGGTTATGTTATTCTGCTCTGTCAGTTGATACTTAGAAGTGAAAAGGCGTAAATATGTGTGTTTCCTCATTTATGCACTCCTGTTTTAAGCAATTCTGAAATGTCAGATCCATGCTTCATTCTGGCCAATCATACGGAGGGTTAGCAAATAGAACAGCTCTAACTCATATGTAAGAGTGGAGCCATTACCAAGCGAATGAAAAAATGATTTATGGCACTGTACAGGAAATCAAAATGTCCAAATATTTCATGCCACAAAGAAGCAGTGCAACAACAACAAAAAAGATTTTCTTTGAAGTCCACCCTTTTGAAGATTGCGTATGCTTTCCTACAGCAAATGAATGGGAAAATAGTTTAACTTCTGTAGCTGATAGGTAAATGGAAGCTACTGGGAAGTTCTCCACGTGAAAGATATACAAAAAAGATTTGTATCTTCCACTTTTTGGGGCATAAATACCTGCTGACTGACAGTTATATTATGTTTAGCAGCTCCCACCATAATGCAGCAGGAAGTTGTTTTTCTCTACAGGATATTGCAGAAATGATTTGGAGAGGACTCCGAAGGAAAGAGTCATATATTTCCAACCATACTTAGAGAGCTTTGCAATTTAAGCCAGAAGAAATAATATATGCTAATACAATTTGAAGTCAGGATGATTTGAAAGACTAATTCTTCTCTAGTAGCATTTATGGAGGAATATGGGGAAAAGGAGACTAATTACATTTGTCCTCACAGTGCTTTCCCCCAAAAAGAACATGGTTAAAAACAATTTTGCTCCTATAGTCACAATCATCAAATGTGCCATTATAGAGATCTGTAAAGAATAGTCTCGGTGTATTTTGGATAGGGAGACTCAATATCCTAACACTGAAGATAAGTGGCTGAACAATTCAACCCACTGAGTTAACGGAGGTTTATATTTTTTCAAGTAACCATAGAATTGAGGCCTATTCTTCTGTTCTTGAACCAAAACTCATTATCCTAAAATATATCTCATGTTTCTCTCATGATGTCCCATTGAACAAAGGAAAAATATGGAGGTCATGGTGTTTGACATTAACAAAGCTATGATTTGTTTAGTTTGGAAGGATAAAAAGCAAATAAATATTGTAGATTGCTAAGACAGAGCAGGATAGCCTGCCTAGTCCATATGGAGATGTGAGTGAGGGTGGCAGGCTGAGAAGAGGAATCCTCTTTCTCCTTTTGCCACCAAATTCAAATGGCTATTCCAGAGAAAGAACAGGTTGTACCAAAGAGCAAGGTCAAAGACTCTTCCTTCAATTCTCACACGATGGTGGTACAAAATATTGAGGTAGAGAATATTAACTAAGTTAGCATTTCACAACTGGTAACTTTCAAATATATTGAATGTCAACTCCTAGCAATTTTCATTCTAATTCAAAATTTGAAGAATCGAGTTATAGTGTCAGGCCTGGAAGCCATCTTTTTTGTTGGGCCTTCAGGCCTGCTATATTTACTGCTGTGGGAAACTGAGAGGGGGGAATGTATGGAGCTGGGGGTGATATGTAGTCATAATAACATTCCTTTCTCAGAGAGTCAAGGACATCTTGCCCTGCACCTGGATGGTTGGAACTGAGAGGCATCTCCAGTTGGGACGATGCTTTGATTAGACCTTGTGATGGACATGTGGGTGCTGGGCAGGGTCTTGATCTTTACTTTGGGTGGGGAAAACCTGGAAGCTTTCAGATTCGGGTTTTCCCAGATATGCCAATATGACATCTATAACTATATCTAAATAAAAATGTAAATCTTCGTTTGTTCAAAATCTTAAATCTCCGAAAGTTCTTCACCAATTGCTTTGAAATTTTGACACAATGTTGCATTCAAATACTCGTGTGTTTTTATATACCTATATTATATAGATGTCACACCTGTGACAGGTAAAAATGGTAAAAACATGCTTTTTTGAAAAACAGTGCCATCTGTTGGATGTAAAAGCAACACATGCTATACTAAATCTTTTATGACTTTAACGTTGCAGCAACATCGCAGCACCACAATGACAGGCGTGAACTGGGTCTTTTCCCCTCAGCGCCACCGCCGCCACACCCACAAGCAAAATGGTGGAAAATGTCAACCGCCGCGAAGTGTCCTCCCGACTAATGGAGTATGCCGTACCTTTGGCGGGGACCATGATGCCGCCTGTGGTGCGGAGAGCTATGAAGGTGAAGATGGTTATACTGGCAAGCCGGGAAACCACCTCTTACACCCGCGGCAAAGAATCCTCGGAGGCGTCTGAAGACAAACCTCCGGATAGCTGCTGGATTCAAATTATTTGTCGGTGGCCAGTGTCCCGGAGCTCCGGGAACACAAATTCACAGACGTCAGGCCTCCGCCAATCCCACGATGCGCAGCTCTCCCAATCAAACACCAAATAGGTAAAAGTCCAAGAAAGCAATTGATTAAGCGATGTTAAAGTCCATAAAGAAACTGAATCCAATTAACTGAGTGAAAAGAATGGTGGGACAGAGGCAAAGTAGGCATGACCTGAGCTACAGAGGGAAATTATTGGCAGTTGGTCAAAAAATATTGTATATTCACAAGACTGAGCCACAACAACGCGTGGCCAGGTACAGCTAGTCTCTAATAAAATGGAACTTAGAGGAAACTCAAGCCTCGGAGTTTTCTTTTGTTGGAGGTGTTACTTAGAATCTTGACATACAGCTTGTCTGAAGAGCAGCATATTAGGAAGCTTTGGACCACACTGCTACAGAATGTGGAAGATTGGCAGGAACAATTGAACAGATGTTTTGAAAATGCTGTAAGTGTAAAGGAGCAAGAGATTCCATGTTACTAGAACATTAAGAAGAGAAAAACAAATCTATGAAGGCAATGGTGGTTGGGAATTGAATAGGGAGAAAGAGTAGCTCTTTTCAGGCATTCTGGAAAAGAAGACATGGAAGAGACATGGGGACATGCGTTGAGAAGGCACAGTCTGCTAGGAAACAGTGACTATGTTCAGGTGAAGGCAGTGAAGTGCTGTAGGATTGGATGGGTTCCTATTTGCAGACTTTTTCCTATTAGCAGAGGAAGATCAGAGAAGTCTGAGCATATGCTCAAAATGCTTAAAGGGGAGCTGTGTCTTCACTTAAATTGACATCTGAGATTCACCCCGATGTAAAGTGATGTGCAGCTGTTACACTGAATCAGAGTCAAACTGCATACAACCTGAAGTTACATCAATGGCTTCTCTATGGTCCTCAGAAAAGCAGCAACTCAGAAATAACTTTTGGAACCTCTTGTCAGAGGTAGCACCAAGGATTGATGATGCACTTGTCCCTTTCCCCCTATGTTGTTTTCCGTACAGTATTTACATTTCTTGTCAATGATTGCAGAGGAATTCAGCTCTGGCCTTGAGAAGGAGATGGGAGAGGTGAAACGGTGACTCAGCCCCTGGGAAAGTGGAAAGCATGAAAAAGTGTCTCAGAACAATTTTAGCATCCTGAAAAACGGGCAGTGAAGGTTTTGGCTAAGCTTTCAAGATTGTGTTAATATATCCCACAGCATGAAGTAGCATGTGGTGTATGTTTCTTGGCCTTGCATGGCCTACCTTGAAGGGCTCATAATTCACGTCATCCACCATATTAACAGCCTCTTGCAGTTACCATTTACAACTTCCTAATTATTTTACACACTGCACCCCCCCCCCCTTTTTTTCCTTTCTCATATTCACATGGGTCCTGGTATCTTTTGGAGTCAAAAGGGATATCAGTGTAGATTGCAGGTACCTTGTGCTGCTCTGGATTAAAAGAATTAAGCCTTTATCATGAAATCTGCCATGCCCCATCCTTCACATGACAACACAAATGGCACACTCTTCTCTTAGCAAGGAATTCTTTCCTCTAGTTTCATATGTCATCAATATACAGTTATGGCCAAAATTGTGGAAACCTTTTGGGAAAAGTGTATTTTTGAGATTTGATGGCTAATAACACCACTCTTTTTTTTTTTTTTTTGCAGTTTCAAGATAATCATATTTCACTGCTGAAATGGCCTGGGAATAGCTCAGATCTTAACTCAATTGAAAATCTATGGAGGCGACTAAAGAAACTTGTTAGTCAGAAGCAACCCAGCAATAAAACCCAGTTAATAGAAGCAATCATTCAATCTTGGTTTCTCATTATAACAGCTGTAGAACTAAAAGACTTGGTTTACTCCATGGGAAGACGTTGTAAGGCTGTAATTCATGCTAAAGGTTCCCCAACTAAGTATTAACAGATGTGATAATTTTTGTATATCTCGTTTTTTCTACGTGTTTCACTTTTCTTCTTTATACTGTAACTGCTATTCTAATAGCAAATCCTTCATAAAAGTTATTGCATTACATTCTTGATTAAATTATCTTTCCATTGATGTTGTTGTGGCCCACCAGCGGCCTGCGCAGATTGTTGCTGATCCCAACGATGACGAGGCTGATGTGGTGTCGCGCCAGCAGCCTGTGCAGCCAGCGCTTGAGTCAGACAGTGAAGAGGCTGAAGAAGATGTGCCAGAGGCCGAGATTCAGCCAGGGCCTTCAGAACTTCCAGAGGCTCCTTCAAGTGAAGAGGATGAAGTGGAGGAGCCTCTTCTCAGTGCACGAGCACACAGAGCTACCAAAAGGCAGGAGTGGTTACTCAGGAGGAGGTCTCCTCAAGAGTAAGGCTTGGGGCTAATTGGCCACTTCCTTAGCCGAGTTTGCACACAGCTTGTAAACGTTGCAGGAAACAACACGTTTGCTCGCTGGTCATTGAATGTGGATTGTCTTTACAAACCTTGCTTCTGGGCTTTTTGCCAACTCTCATAAGACTTTATCTTATCTGTGGACTTTCTGGCAGGTTGTTAAGGACATTTAATTAACAGCCTGCATTTGTAGAAAACTACGTTTGGAAGTAAATTGAGCTTTGTTCATAGTTTGTGTGTGCTACATTCCTTGGGATCCATAGCTGGGGCAGAACAGATGTATAATTTTATGGTACTACTAAAAAAAAGTGGTGTTATTAGCTAGTTTTAGAAAATACATTTCCCCAAAAGCTTTCCACAATTTTGGCCACTACTGTATACCACAATACTTCCCCAGGGTAGAAATTTTAGGGTGCTTCTCTGTATGGAAAGCAGTAATCCACCTGCCATGTTTTTGAAGGACATCTACATGATATCATAACATCATTGTATTCCTGTATTGTATTGCTATGTTTCCTTTATATCCATCCATCCATCCATCTCCTAGGAAGCAGTGGTAAAATTTTTTATAGAAATAAGTGACTGTACTGTTGCTTTCTGGTCCCTTTCTGACACAAACTATAATGTGGTGGGCAGTTTCTTTGCTTGATTTGCATTTCGTTTCCAAGAATTTTTTTTCTGAAGCCTATGCCTGTTAAATAATCTAATGAACAAAAGGCAAAACTCATCAAATTTCAAACGATGCCAAGCTGGCAGGAATAGCTAACACTCCAGAAGACAAGCTCAAGATCCAGATGGAGAAATTTCCTGACAATAAGAAGAATCAACCAGAGGAGCAGCTTGCCTTCAGAAGTTACGGGTGCTCCATTACTGGAGGCTTTTAAGAAGAGACTGGACAATCATCTGCCTAAAATAGTGGAGGGTGTCCTGCTCAAACAGGCTTCCAAGTCTGGTGTTCTACTTCCTTCTCTTTCAGAATAGTGTATTTTAGAAATTCCGTTTCGATGTGTAATTTTTCCTGGATTTTCCTTGTTAAAACCATTTAAAAGCATTTGAATATGATTTTTATTTCATTCAAAATAGTCCAAGAACTGAGCCTTCCAGTACAAATTAAAAAACAAACCTTTCAAAGGAAGCATTACTTCTGACAAACACCATTCTCCCGAGGGCTTCAGAATTCAGGATAATCTTACCTATTACGTTAAAATTGTGTTAAAACATTTCTAATGAAATGAAACGAATGTTAAGAAAGGAATAAATCATTTTGTTCCTCTGGGCAGTACTAAAACATAAATTATGGTTATTTCATTTGTCTCGTTATTCACATGCCTCTTCATGTGAGACCGAGAATTATTCTGACGAGCTCTGCATGATGCTAATGTTCAAACCCTATGGTTGGCCTGTATCCAGAGCATCAGATACAAACAGCTTTGGAGGAGGAAAAGCCATACTTTTGGTTCCATTCAGTTTACTTGACATTGCCCAGACACACTGGCCCTAGGATTTGCATTTTGTTCTGGAGAAAGCTGGTCCAATTACAGAGGTCAGCTGGAAGAGCTGACAAAACAAAACAAAACAAAACAAAACAAAACAAAACAAAACAAAACAAAAAACAAAACAAAACAAAACAAAACAAAACAAAACAAAACAAAACAATTACATTTCTCTCAGTTACACTGCGCATGATGGAATCGAGGAAGGACTGCATACCTTATTAAGAACCACTCCCTTGTGTAAAAGACTCAAAAAGGAACCCTTCATTTGATTGAACCAAACCTATAGTAGAGAAAAATAATTCATTGGGCAGCACATGAGCTGTGGTGGCACAGCAGTTAGAATGTAGTACTGCAGGCTACTTCTGCTGCCTGCCAGCTGCCTGCAGTTTAACAGTTCGATTCTCACCGTTTCAAGATTGACTCAGCCTTCCCTCCTTCCGAGGTCAGTAAAATGAGGACCCAGTTTGTTGGGGGCAAAATGCTGATGGTAAAGAAGAAGGCTGTAAAAACACTGTGAAGCTGTGTATAAGTCTAAGGGCCCTAGTTACTGCTATTTCCACTTTTGTAACAACTTGCAAACTTTGAAATTTACAGTTTACAGTTGTTTAGTGACTGCCTTGCTTGACAACTGTTTGCAGTTACGACGGCAATGAAAAAGTAACTTCGCAAGCAGTCCTTACATGGATAATCTTCACAGCTCTGTAAAGCAAAGGAAAGCTGAAGTAAGATCCTAAGCATAAAGGCAGTTTCATTTAGTGACTATATCAGTGGTGGGTTCTAAAAATTTTTACTACTGGTTCTGTGGGCATGACTTATTTTGTGGGCGTGGCTTGATGGTCATGTGACAATTCTTTAGGATTTAGCAGAGGTACTGGTTTACCAGGCTTTTAACTGCTTGCAGAGCTGTACTGATCTACCCATTTATTTTTGCAGGCACTGATCTACTCATGTATTTTTGCAGGCACTGGTTTACCCATTTATTTTTGCAGGCACCGGTCTACTCATTTGTTTTCTTTTAACACTGATCAGCTGTAGGGCGGCTCTTTGAAGCCATGCAACAAGAGTTTAAACAGTTTTTTTCTCTCTAGCCATCAGCTGGGACTCAGGAGGCAGCAATAGATCGGGAGTGGGGCCAAATAAAAGGTAAGAATAATGTGGGAGGTGGGTGAGAGGGTTGGGGGGTGGCAGAGCCGGTTCAGTGATGTCATATTGTCACCGCTACCGGCTCGGTGGAACTGGGCGAAACCGGGCGGAACCCACCACTGGACTATATTGCTTAATGATCATGTTGCCAGTCTTAGTTGTGGTCAATAAATGAGGAACACTTATACATTATGGAGGCACAAATGACAGTGAATATTTTTAATATCTTTTGCCCCCCACATCTGTCTTTTTTCAGATTAAAAAAGGGAGTTTGAGAATGACATCATTATCAACAGAGATATGTCATTGTTTTTCAGTCATTGTTTTGTTGATCTACTCTACCTATCTTGCTTATATATTTCAGATTTTTGCCTTAAAATCATTGGTGGTGTTGTGAACACCCCTTCAGGAAAGGCAGGGTTTTTTTTTTTTACAATTTTCAAATAATAATTTGAATTCAAATAAATAAATGCATAAAACTAGAATTGGACTAGGAGTTAAGTGTTTGATTGGTTTCAGAGTAAAATATATAGTTTAAATAATTAATTTTTTAAAATATTTGATGCAGATGATCAAAATAAAAGGGTAAGAGAATCTGGCTTTTTTAGATCTCTGTGCAATACCTATTGTAATTTAATGCACTGAGATTTATGGGAGGAATCATTATTTTATGATGGCTTGAACAGAAACCATATTTCACAGAACTGAAAATAGTCTCATTGAAGTATTGGCTGCCCAGGAGTGAAATTTACTTACCTTCTTTACCGGTTCCCTAGTGTCATGTGCACACGCAGACCTTCTGCGCATACGCAAAACCTTTTGCTCATGAGCAGAAGATAAAAAGCACAGTACTGTCTGGTTAAAACCAGGAAGTAATGACACCCAGGTGGGTAGGTGGAGCTTTGCTCCGCCATTGCTACCAGATCGCCGAACCAATGGCCTAGATCAGTACTGGACTAGGTGATCTGGCCCGATCTGGGAGCATTTCACCCCTGTGGCTGCCCAAATGGCATCTCAAAAACAAGCTTCCAGTTTGACTTGCACTGTTTAACTGGTTCCACCAACAAAAACTTTACCATTCCTTCCTATTCCATTGTCTGCTTTATGTTACTGCTAGTTGCTCTGAGGCACTGGAAAACATATTGCTTGACTGAGAGAGTACCTGGAGTGAACTAAATTATATGATTCCCACAGTGCTAAACCTGCCACAGCCATGGGGGAAAAGAGCAAAGCCTTATCAGAGGAGGTGTTGAGATTGTTATGGTTTAATGTTAATATCTCATTATAGGTAGGCTTTGACTTACAACCAGAATTGAGGCCAGTCATAAATTATTGTGGTTGTTAAGTGGGTCACCACATGACTGCAGCCAAGTTATTTGCAGGAAATGTGGCAGTTTGTTAAATGATTTTATTTAGTGGGTGGGGTTTTACTTCTTGCAAAACCAGAAGTAAATACTGGAAACTGGCAACAAATGTCAAAAATCATGGTCGTGTGACCACAGGATGCTGCAAAGAGCCGTAAAGGTGATCCAGTTGTCAAGCACCCAAAATACAATCATGTGACTGTAGGGAAGAAGTTGTTATGGCCTTCGGAATCAGGGCTTAAGTATGTTTTGGAGGATCTGATATTCACTTTGAGTGGTTGTTAAGCAATTGGCCATAAGTGAGGACCAAGTGTAGTAATAATATGATCATATTCATTGTATATTTATCATCATTAGTGTGGCATCCACGATCAATTTTTCACTTTTCATGAACCCACACAGAGATTTACTATCTTGTACACTGTTCTGGAAGTTAAACCTAGGTCACTCTAATCACAGTCATTTGGCAATTGTTTTAAATGCAAGTGTGCTACCATCTGTCCAGACAACTCTTGGAAGGGAATTCAAGACCTCTGAAAATAAGCCTTTTACCCCATCAGTGCTGTGTAAATTTGAAAAGGCTTTCAGTCATTTACTCTAAAGGCATACATTTATTTATTCATGTATTTAAATTTATTTAAATTCATTTAAATTCATTTATTTACAGCTGAGCTACTTCTATTACCATCCCTCATAATAAATAAATCATCTGCAAACTTCAGACAAATTTATTGAAATACATCATATTAGGGTACTTGGCCTATGATGGGGGAGGAGGGCTGTTGGTGGGGAAGACGATACTAAAAACATTTTCTTTTCTTTTTGTTAATTCAGAATTGGTTTGGGATATTTAAGAGCTGAGGTAAAATTGAGAAGAGTGGTGTCCATTTTCCCTCCTAGCTCACGTGAGGAATGATTTATTTATTTATTTGTATCCCCCTCTTTATTATTTTTGATAAATAATTCAAGACAGTGAATCTATCCAACATACCCTCCTCCTCCCATTTCCCCACAACAACAATCCTGTGAGATGGGTTGCGCTGGCTCAAGGCTCTCATGACTAAGGTGAGATTTGAACTCAGTCTCCCAATTTTTAACCTGATGCCTTTGCCTTTGTTTAAAATTAGCCCATTAGAAGGGTTACTGGAGTGGAGGCTAGCCCAGGATGAAACTGGAGACAGTTTATAGTAATGTTCCAGGCAGTGGTGAAATCTGAGGCAGTGTGCTACTGGTTTGCTGGCTGCGCATGCATGCTGCTTTCAAAGTGTGTGTTGCACGCGTGCCTGCACACCAAACATGTGCTGTATGTGCATGCACAGTGAGCATCAAAT
The DNA here is from genome assembly GCA_030761175.1 of Masticophis lateralis. Taxonomy (NCBI): domain Eukaryota; kingdom Metazoa; phylum Chordata; class Lepidosauria; order Squamata; family Colubridae; genus Masticophis; species Masticophis lateralis. The sequence goes on along the minus strand of JAUDYJ010000001.1, from coordinate 194,909,506 downwards.
GTGCACTGCGTGCATGCGCATGTGCAGTACACACCAAAAGGAGGCTTGAGAAGGTAAGTAGAACAGCGAGGGGGGATCAGCTGTGCAGCACGATTTAGCTTCACCAGCAAAGCTAAACTGTGCAGCACAGCTGATCGACAGAAAAACTGGTTCGGAGGAACTGGTAGCTTTTTTAAACTACCAGTTTGACCGAACCAGTAGCTAACTACCGGTTTGCCCAAACCGGTAGCTTTTTATTTACTACCGGTTCGATCTAACCAGTTGTTTTTATCACTACTGGTTCGCCTGAACCGGAGCGAACCAGTAGCATTTCACCCCTGGTTCCAGGTGAGTTCTACCCTGCTTTACTTCTTCCACTGTGTTTTTGGACATAGGTCTACCAATCTTCAGAAGATTAGTAATCCTATATTCAGAAATAACTTGACAGGTAAGTTACCAGCACAGATTGTCTCTTCACCAGAGGCCTGTCACTCAGGCAACTTGAGGAGTAACCAAAGCCTCTGGGCAGGACCGGATTTTCCTATAGGCTAACTAGGCTTCAGCCTAGGGCCTCAAGATCAAGAGGGGCCTACATTCAAATTGTTAGCAAAATTAAAATTACACTATTCTAAAAACAGTGAACACTAAAACACTGAACAGAAAAAAATGGGAGGTGAAAGGGCGTCATAAGTGGATAGCCTAGGGCCTCTTTTCATCTAAATCCGGCCCTGCCTCTGGGCCTGACAGTCATCCATTCTTGCTCAAGTCACATTTTAAGAACAATTGATCTTTCCCACTGGGTACTACTCCAGGGAAGAGAAACAAAGCTATCAACCAAAAATTTGTTGGAGTTGTTTCCAATCCTCATATTGTTGCTTGCCCAAATCTGTTTATTATCTTTGCTAAAATCAGAATGAAACTAGAATAATAATAGGATGCCTGAGAAAGCAAACCATTTGCTAATTTATTTGTACATTTGGATAAATTTTCAACATAGTATCAAGTTTATTAAATAAATGTACAACATTGTAAATATTTTACTGAGGGCATTTGCATTCCAACTCACTGCACAGTAAACATTTACACTTTTTGCAAGCTGTGGAGACAATAAATATGAACCATTAGTATGACCACACTCTCAAACTCAAAATTATGAGTTTATTAACTAGGATTTTACCGCTTGTTCAACAATAATAGTCTAGGAAATTTTCAAAAGAATCAGTATCTAGTGAATAAAGTATGGATTCAGAATAGATTTTGCCTAGATTCCCTAGACCAGGATTTCCCAATCCCCAGATTTTGGGCCACTGTTGGGCTATGGTCCATTCAAAACCAGATCTCTGAAGTGGGAGGCAAGTGTGTGTGTGTGTGTGTGTGTGCGCGTGTGTTTAGCTGTATTTGTGCACACAATGGGCAGGTGAGCATGCACACAGCTCCATTTGTGTAAACAGCGGGCACACATACCCCCCACTTGTGCAAATGGAGCCTGCCCACCGCTCTTGAAGAACCATCCCCTCTCCCCCCACACTGCCAGTCTGCAGAACTACTTGAATAGTTCTGAGAACCGATAAATACCACCTCTGACTGGCCCCATCTCCATCTATTCTCTGCCTCCTGAGTCCTAGCTGATCGGGAGGAAATGGGGATTTTGCAATAATCTTCCCCTCCCATGCCCATCAAACCATGCCCACCAAGGCATGCCATGCCCACCAAGCCACACCCACAGTACCGGTAGTAAAATTTTTTGAAACCCACTACTGGTGAGGGGCCTTGCACATATCAATTATATTATTAACTAGACCATCAGGAGTGTACGCTCCCACCCAGGACAGGAGTGTTTCAGGGGGTGGCCAAATTATATGTGATTTTGTGGAGAAAAAAACAGCAAACCCCTTTAGTACAGCAGACCTCCAACCTTTGTGGCTTGATGGCCCAACTGGGGGTGGGGGGTGGGGAGAGTGGAATTGGGCCACACGAGTGGAGGCTGGCATGCATGCATGTGCATGCAGCCCTTGCATGAGTGGTGGGCCAGTGCACCTGCATGCAACTCAACTTGTATGAGTAGTAGGCTGGTGTACATGCGAGTGGCCATCGGCCTGCCATTGGCACCAGTTGAGCTGTGCACGCACTCCGGCCAGCCACTCACATGGTCAAATTCTGAATAGGCCACAGTTGGGGATTCCTGCTCTAAAATTTTGTGAAGAAAATCAAAGGGACATTCACAACCAGGAGAATGTCAACATTATACTGCAAGGTTTGTAGCAAACCTCTGGTAGCAAACAAGATATTAGAGAAGAGCAGAGAATAAGTACAAATAATACTGTGCTTACAATGAGGCCTGATTAAAACTGAAAGGGTGAATGTGTCCAGAGGCAAAAGGAAATATTGATGCTGCAAAAGTCTACAGACTATCTCTATTGCTTTATCTTGCTGCCATCTATACATATCAATACAAACATCATTAGTATCTGTAATATCAGAATTATGAACCAAAGCAAACTTTTACAGGGAAGTAATTGAAGCCTGGGAAACAAGCCCTTTGTCAGTTAACAGGAGTGCTGAATTAACACCAACCTATCAAATACTTAGGAGCAGCGGGCTTGGCAGCAAAAAGAAACAACAGCCAATCGCCAGCCATCAACATACCAATCAGCCAATAGGAAGGCACCATATAAACATGACTCACAGAACAGCCCAAAGCATGTCTTCCATTAGAGAAATTCCCTGAAGATGGGCTCTAGCATGAGTTTGAAAGCTCAGAAGAGTAAATCTCTGGTCCTAGTGACCAACCCAAAGTCAATTTCACGAACTTTATATGTTCATTCTGGGTATCAGCAAATTGGAATGAATTAAAATAGGTCAGATTGCATAACAGACATATCAAATATAATGCAGGTGAGAAAATCATACAAGAAATAGACTAGTATCTATATCTATATATAAATAAAAATGTAAATCTTTGTTTGTTCAAAATCTTAAATCTCCAAAAGTTCTTCACCGATTGCTTTGAAATTTTGACACAACGTTGCATTCGAATATGCGCTTGTTTTTATATACCTATATTATATAGATGTCACACCCGTGACAGGTAAAAATGGTAAAAACATGCTTTTTTGAAAAACAGCGCCATCTGTTGGATGTAAAAGCAACACACGCTATACTAAATCTTTTACAACTTTAAGGTCACAGCAACACAATGGCAGGCATGAGCTGGGTCTTTTCCCCTCAGCGCCGCCACCGCCACACCCACAAGCAAAATGGTGGGAAATGTCAATCGCCACGAAGCATCCTCCCGACTAACAGAGTATGCTGTACCTTTGGCAGGGACCCCGATGCTGCCTGTGGTGTGGAGAGCTGCGAAGGTGAAGGCGGTTACACTGGCAAGCTGGGAAACCAGCTCTTACACCCGTGGCAAAGTATCCTTGGAGGCGTCCAAAGACAAATCTTCGGATGGCTGCTGGATTCAAATTATTTGTTGGTGGCCAGCATCCTGGAGCCCCAGGAATGCAAACTCACTGATGGCAACCCGGGCGGAGGCCTCCGCCAATTCCACAATGTGCAGCTCTCCCAATACAAACACCAGATAGGTAAAAGTCCAAGAAAGCAATTGATTAAGCAACGTGAAAGTCCAAAAAGAAATGTAGAGAAAGGCAACTCAGGCCTGAATCCAATCGACTGAGTGAAAAGACTGGTGGGACGGAGGCAAAGTAGGCATGACCTGAGCTACAGAGGGAAATTATTGGCAGTCGGTCAAAAAATATTGTATACCCACAAGACGGAGCCACGACCACGCGTGGCTGGGTACAGCTATTAATAAAAATGATAAAGTCAGGGCCTAGGCTCAAAGCATGGTATGACACAATGAGTTTGAGTCTAAAACAAGCCAATCAATATCTGAGGAATGTTGTTAAAAATGTGAAGTCTAGAGACCTAGACTTGATTCAGTTGGGTTTCAGGCTGGGATTTAATGTTCAGATTGTAGGTCATGTTCATAGATCAGGGTTGAAATCTACTTACCTTTCCAACCAGTTCGGAAGTGCACGTTCTTCACTCATGCACGTACGTCACATGTGCACATGAACCCTCTGCTCATGCACAAACCCTTCTGCGCATGCGCAGAGGGTAAAAGACAAGTTATTTCCTGGTTAAAACCAGAAAGTAACAAAAATTGGGCGGGTGGACAGAGCCTCGCGCTGCCATCTACCGCTTCTCTGAACCACCGGCCACCATTGCTACTGGTTCAGCCAAACCAGTCTGAACCGTGAGCATCTACCCTATTGTAGATGACCTGTGTAGAGCTGACATGTGATAGTACATCCATCCTTGTGCTCTTAGATCTCATGTGGCTTTCAATTCCATTAACTATGATATCCTGAACTGGTTCCATGTGTGGGGGTTGGTTTCACTCTTTTTTGGTGATTTTCTTCATTTCTTGGGGGGTGGGGGAGGTGTCAATTCTAGTTGGTGTTGATTGTTCCACAGGACTCTCCCCTGTGGGATGCTGCAGAGTTCTACTCTCTCTCCTCTCCTTTTCAACATCCACATGATGAAATTGTTGGGTGAAGTCATCTGCTGGTTTGGGGTTCAATATCATCAGTATGCTGATGGTATCCAATTTTCCAGTTCAACCTTGAACTACAAACATTCTCTTCTACCGATATCCAATTTCATCTTTTGACTCTGGGCCAGCCAAGCGAGGCTGTCAAGGTATAATAATTGGGTTGTAGAAACAGTTTCCAATCTGATTGATTCATGTTGACTAGATCCTATGCATTTACATCTATGGCCAAAAATCGTAGATGTAGATTCTTGATTATTTGCTACATCAAACAAAGTCATAGAAGACAAAAAGTACCAACTAAATAGGCATTATTCATTAAAATCTACAATTAATTATTTTAGTTGAAATTCAACCTTGTGGGTGAAGGGTGGGGAACATTGAAAATCTTGGATATATCCTCATAAACCATATGGCTCTATCTTTTGCCATATTGTCTCTTCCACTAGGGCTTTCACCCTCCCTCACCAATGTAAGGATGACCCCTGATCATCAATGCTGTCGATTGTAGCATAATGACCCGAGCTGAGCCAGGGTCCTGATAAATTGAGGGATGTTTCCAAAATGAATGGCTTTGTCAGGAAATTATGCTAGTGATTCTGTTCTGAATTAAAGAAAGAAATGCTGGTATACTTGAAATATTCCAATTTCATTTACCTGAAACTGAAATTGTAAGCAAAGGAAATGGACTTACTTGCAAGATTTAGCCCTTGGTCAAACATTAGCTATATGGAATGGGCCTAAGACTTCATGAATAAATTTAATTTGTGATTCTTCAGGATTCTATTAAACAGCCAATAAAGGGTATACTAGCAACATGTGAGCTTCTCCTAAAAGAGCATTAATTAGCCTTTCAGCGTCTACTGACCTGGGAGTCTCATTCAATTTAATGGGATTAGATGGTGTGAAGTTTATATCCATATTGAATTGATACTATTCCTTAGTATCATTTTAAATCTGTACTTTCCCCACAACCAAAACATTTATGATTGACCGTGTGTTAGGAAGAGGACAGTTCATATTGCAAAAAAGTTACAAACTTCAATCAGTTTCTTTAGTGACACCTTGGAAACCATATTACGTTTTAAGGCCTGTCATTTTCATTTATTGAAATGTATGCATCCAGTTGCTCTCTGTGGAGAGAGATTGCCATGGCACAGTAGAAGCTGTAATAGATGTCCCTGGTTACGAGAACTTTAAAATGATATCCAGTTTGACTAGCATCTCAGCAATTCACCTGGGCAAAATATTTTTCTCTGTAGAAAAGAGGAAATTATATATATGGTTGTTATCTAAAGGAAACATTTTACTACCATCATTTTTCCAATTGCCCTGATATTTACACATTGCTGCATGTCCAAATAAGAAAAGAAAAAGAAAAAAAGCTGTGTAATTTTCTTTCATTTAGAAATCACTGAGGTAAAAATTGCCATTGTTTCTCTGATTCTTTCAGCTCCTTTTGAAATTACCTTCTTGGGTGTTGAAGATTGGTCCATCACCATTTTCCAAACTTTTGATTTGGAAGAAGTTTGCACTGACCAATTTTTGTGGCGTATACTGTTAGACAGAATTTTTGTGAAACAGTCCTTTTGTGAAAGGACTTCTGAGAGTTCAGAGGAGATTAATATGCTACTGTTTCCACAGTGATTATCTAATTCTAACACACACACACACACACTTTACAAAATGGATGATGCACACATACACACATCATGTGTGTGTGGATGTGTATATTGTGTGCACACATATACACAGACATATGCATTATGCATTCATGTACTCGCAATGAACTGGGAATTTGCACTTCTAATAACCTGTTTTTCTTTTTTTTGTTATTTAACTAGGCAACACTTGAATTCTTCAGAGATCCTAAGAAGTTATTGAATGAGTATAAGTTATAAATGACATCATTCCCAACGATATCAGTGCCTACTCACATTATCTCCCTTTTTGCTTCAGAACAGTAGTTTAATGATTTTAAGAGATCATTCAGTATTAGGTCCTAACATCCTTCGTTGTCTTTGCTATTATGGCCTGCAGAAAGCTGTACTTCAGAACAGCTGGAGAGCCATAGGTTTTCTGCCCTGATTGCTTTCATAAAGTTTCTTGAAAAATGCTTCCCACAGCCAATTCTTGTCTAATTCCCTATTGATTTCAGTGGAATCTTTGTCACAAAAATGTAATTATGGGAAAGTGCTTAGAAGATAATTAAACAAACAAACAAAAGCTATAAGAAAACTCTTTTCTGGTTTTATCTGCATTACTCAGGTGCCTCATCACAACAGCAGAAATTAATGCTATTCTGGAGGTCAGAAATGCATGACACTAATAACTCTTATTAATGCCCTCTTCACTTTTAAAGTGACTTTAAGACAGTTTTTCTTTAACAGATTAACAGAGTTGGAAGGGATTTTATAGGTCATCTAGTCCAACCCCCCACTCAAGCAGGAGAGCCTACACAATTTCTGACAAATGGCAGTCTAATCTTTTCTTGAAAGTCTCAAGTGATGAAGCTCCTACAACTTCCGAAGGCAAGCTGTTCCATTGGTTGATTGTTCTCACTGTCAGAAAGTTCCTCCTCATTTCTAGGTTGAATCTCTCCTTGATCAGTTTCCATCCATTATTCCTTGTCTGGCCTTCAGGTGCTTTGGAAAATAGCTTGACCCCCACCTCTCTGTGGCAGCCCCTCAAATATTGGAACACTGCTATCATGTCTCCACTGATCCTTCTCTTCACTAGACTCTTCTCTACTTCCAAAGTTACACTTTCTCCAGTTTGTATTTTTTGTTCAGTCTATATTCCGATTGGCTGCAAGCTAACCCCAGCAGTTCACTGATTACTTTGTAAAGGAAGAACTATCCTTTTAATTGGGCTAATGCTTAATATTTACTTTAAAGTTTCTTTACATCCATTTACTCATCTTGCTGAAATAGCATAGTGGTTAAGATCTTTGGTAAAATTAGAGAAAGTTGCCAGTTCAAAATATAATCATGGAAAGGAAAATGATTTGCTGTTACTTTCTGGATCAAAGTAGTGGGAGGACATAGCAAAAAGAGTTGTCCAAGGGTAGCTTGCAGCCTAGATAGAATTCCTGGCCAGTTTTTTGCCATAATATCTCAGTCTGTATAGAATTTTCTTAAGCTGGTTTGGAATCAAACCTGCAAGAGCAAAATTAGGGACACCTGAAATGGTATGTATGGATATGCCCTTTGCTTCAAAGGGAATGCTTCAGAAATGTTTTGATGTATAATAAATTGTTTAATAAAACATTTAATAAATTGTTATTGCTATTATTATTATTTGCCTTTGAGTCAGTCTTAACTCCTAGTGTCTGCTTGAACAAATCCCTGTAGTTTTCCTAGCAAGGTGTTGGAAATGAGGAAATGGCCTCATGCTAAATAACTAGAACTCACAGTCTCCCAGTTTCTAGCCTGGTATTTTAACAACCACACCATTCTGTAAATTAGCCCATTTGAGGTTCCTTGGTTCAAAAATTGTTGCTCTCTGGGGCACCGTTTCACACAGTTAAAGGCTATCACAACAAGAATTTAATAGTACATAGATATAGAAAACTCATTTGGCCAACTGGTTTTACTAAATTACCTTGTGAACTTTCCTTTTCATTGACCTGTTTCCTTCTATTTCTTTTCTGAGGAGAACATCAGCTTTTCAATATATTGCAATATATTTAAAAACTGATTGCCAAGTGGTTTTTACTGAGAATTTCTGTTTAAATGTGAACATTTTAAAAGCTCATCTCTCTGTGTTCTTGTACACACAGACTGAGTTCAAGCAACCCACTACATTTTTGAATAACCAGAGAATGGGTCCATTTCTTGCTACTGAGATGACTAACCAGTTAATCCAGTTGCTTTCCTTTTTGAACAGTTGCAACAGAGTGTTAGAGTTGTCTACTAGTTTGTTCAGGTCTCTGTGTTTCTGAATATTTCCATATTCACCCCTATTTCTTCTTCCTGACAAGTTCTACATTGGCTGGGTCTACTGAAATATTATTCATTCAAACTGTTAGTACTGGACTTCTGAGGAGCCTATACTGGAAACTCAGTTATTTAAATAATTTGACTACAATTTATGTTGCCCTGAGGTTGTCTCAATAATTCAGAGTTAGCTTTTATTGTTATCTCCATTCAAAGGCCACCATGCATTTCAGGATTTTCTCTTCTTACTAGTTCTTGCTTGGAGTTTGTTCTCCACTGGTTTAAAAGTCCTTTAAAAAGATCCTTTTTCAAGACTTGTATTTAGCTGTAGTAACTTTTCAGTGGATTTACTCCTACTCATTTAAATTATGACTTAAATTATGGTTAGATTTTTAAAAAAATGATCATAATGTCATACTGTTGATTAACACTAACTTAATATGCTAAGACAGTGCAGGATCTCACCTCATGCTGAATCACAAACTACTGAAATTTGGTTGTGTAAATTTTTACAACTTTTAAGGACATTTTTTCCACTACTGAATTTTAATATTATCCATCTGTCCTTGAGTCAGCAGAAAACTATGCCAGCATGACATTCACTGTCTCTATGCTGATCTTTTTCTTGCTAGTGATATATTTTTATCAAAGATAATGAGTGCCAAAATCAAGCAGATTTTATATACCTTGAGGTAGCCCTTGGACATTGTTGAAATAAATGGAAAAACAATATGATACAGCTAAGAGTTATTTCAGGATGTTTCATTCAAGGGTGGAGGGCTATATGAAGGCAAAACAGGGGTGAAATCCTGCAGGTTCTGACAGGTTCTGGAGAACCGGTAGTGGAAATTTTGAGTAGTTCAGAGAACCGGCAAATACCACCTCTGGTTGACCCCAGAGTGGGATGGAAATGGGGATTTTGCAGCATCCTTTCCCTGGAATGGGGAGGGAATGGAGATTTTGCAGTATCCTTCCCCTGCCATTCCCACCAAGCCATGCCCACCAGGCCACACCATGCCCACCAAGCCACGCCCACAAAACCGGCAGTATTTATTGGGGGTAGGTACAGTTATACCTTGGCACTTGACTGATTCAAAACTCATCAAATTTGGTATTCGATGCATTTTGAAGCAGAAAACTTGTCCCAGTACTCGCCTTTCTCCTGGAAGTCAACATACAAGGAAGAACTTGCTGATGTTGCCTTCCTCGTGACTCACTATTGCTTCTGGCCAAAATAGCGGCTCATGTGGCAAGTCATGTGGTTTTCTTAGTACCCATCAATTTTAGCATTTGGTTCATCTTCTTGGAATGAATTACCAATGAGGACCGAGGTATCACTACAGAAGCATAATCTAGGTTGAAATCTTAAAATGAAAAGAGAAGGAAAGGCTGAGGGCTTACAGTTTAAATCTATTATAGCAAATAGTATTTGAAGGTGATCACGGAAGACAAAAATTATAATTCAGGGGATTGAGTCACATGATATCTAATGTGCACATTCTCTTTTCATGAGCTGAGTTAAAAAAAAAAAACTTCTTGAGGTCCATCACTTCCTAAGGTAACACTGACGTTACAACGGATGAAGCTCTAATTTTTTTCATTTTTGGATGATGTTTCTTAGAATTTTCTTTTTCAGAGATCAATATAAATATTTTTTCCCTTTTGTCATTGAATTATCAGCAGCTGGGAGCTAGAATGGATAAACATTATTTCCTATTCTAACAGTATTTGATGGTATTTATTTTAATAAATATTTTCAATGCTAATATATTTTTGGTTTATGTGATTGCCTTTTGTTCTTGTTCCGTGCTGCTTTATGGAACACGTTTTGAAAAGGAGGGAATAAATAAACTCTTGACATCTGCCTATTAATTCATCAACAATTCTCATTATTAGCAGTCCTCTGGGTTTCCCCTGAGATCTGAGGGACATTCCAAAAAGCATTAAAGATCTGGAATGGTGGTGCCCCTTCTGGGTGTATGACATAACCACTTCTGCCATCTGATTATTATTACTGTTATATGATACCCTGTTTCCCCGAAAATAAGGCATCCCTTGATAATAAGCCCAATTAGGCTTTTGAGCGCATGTGCTAAAATAAGCCTCCCCCCAAAAATAAGCCCTCCCCAAAAATATTTAAACGCAGAGCTGGAAATCAGGTAAGATGACAAGAGGAGTCCCATCTTGCTCCATGCACACCAAGAGCCTGTGTAGCGTAGGGGGCTAATGCCTCCTACTAAAGGCAGCAATTAACACCAGCTGCCTGTAATTTCTCTGAGTTCAATCCTAGCCAGGCTCAAGGTCGACTCAGCCTTCCATCCTTTCTAAGGTGGGTAAATTGAGGACCCAGTTTGTGGGGGCAATAAGCTGACTTTGTATAAATATACAAAAGTATGAAGGCTATTGCTTAACGCATTGTAAGCCGCCCTGAGTCTCCGGAGAAGGGCGGCATATAAATCAAATTAAAAATAATAATAATAATAAGACCTCCCTGAAAATAAGGCCAAGCACTTATTTCGTGGTTCAAAAAAATATAAAACAGGGTCTTATTTTCAGGGAAACATTGTATATGTATGTATGTATGTATGTATGTATATTCAGTTTATATGCTGTCCATCTTTGTAGTATCCAAGCTGAGCAAAATAAACAAATACTAAATAAATAAATAAAATTCACAAATGGAAAGAAAAAGTGCTTCAGAGTACTTGATGTTGCCGAAAGAATTGCAATCAACAGGAATTACATTAGGTCAGGAATTACAGTAAAGATTATCTCTTTTTTCATTTACAAAGAAATTCTGCTTACTCTGCTCTCTGTGTTCCTATGCTCTCTCTTTTCTGTCAGTGCTGAGTCATTTTCTGATTACCGTAGTTCGCAGGACTTTCCCATGATTGACTAGCTAGAAGTAAATTCTACCAAGATTCCATTATGATTACACTGGCAATCTGTGCTTCTCCTTGGGGGTGGTGAGTTAATCTTCCTGTCTCCTTCTTTGCTCTCATTTGGTCCCATCAACATGGATGCAGCAACTAACTAGTCTGTGATTCCTAGACTTCAAACTCCATACTTCTTTGTAATTAAGGACCACAGAAAATCAGGATGCATGCGTTATATTTTAAAATAAAATAAATGATGAGGCTGATACAGCTATTTAATAAGTTTGTTCATTACCTTTGACAATAGGTGGCACCAGAAAGTGCTTTTATCCTACAGGATATATGTATTATATATTAGTTATTCAACAGTGATGTTTTGGGATAAAAATGAGAGTGATATTTTTTCTCTCTGTGAGTTTCTAGTCTGCTTTACATTAATCCTTGCTGATGTCCCATAATTCTGTTTCAAAATAAAAAGCCTTAGCCACCAGCCTTTTCTCCACTCACAGGATTATACTTTGCCTATAAAAGAATCCCTATAAGTGTGAGATTGATGGAAAAATTCCTGAAACTAAAAGATACTTGGGAGGCTCTGATTGTATTGAGGGAAAGAAGGAAGGTTCAGGTAAAGATACATGAAATGGGGAAAACAAACCATTGCTCAGGATGTGATTCTGGATTGTGCAGTTTTACACACAATTTCTTTGATAATAAAAACCACTCAACCTTTACACACACACACACACACACACACACACCTCTGCATATAGTTGTATATATAATCCCTGTTAATATGAGCCTAAAACACACTTCTTTCTCAAAGGGACTAACTGTGAATTCCGAATATGTAGTAGACAGCAAAAGAATAGAACAGAAATGAGAATAGGACATGCCCATACTTGACTTCCTCCAAAAGGGCCTGGTGGCTCAGCAGACTAAAGCAGACTAAAGCATTGTGATTAACATCAGCTGTCTGCAATTACTGTAAGTTCGAATCTCACCAGGCTCAAGGTTGACTCAGCCTTCCATCCTTTCTAAGGTAGGTAAAATGAGGACCCAGTTTGTGGGGGCAATAAGCTGACTTTGTACACATATACAAGAGTATGATGCATTGTATATTTATTAATGCATTGTAAGCCACCCTGAGTCTTCGGAGAAGGGCGGCATATAAATCAATTTTTTTTTTAAAAAAGTGGAGCTATAACTCCCTTCACCCAAAGTCAATCAGCCATGAGAAAAGCAGGACATTTTAAAAGTCTATAGGAATTTTGCCTCCCTAAGAGGCAAATCATGGCTTCAAAATCTAAGGGACTGGCTTGGACAAAACTCAGCAGCACTTTTTCATGCGGCTGTTGACAAAAATAGGATTGCCAACATAATTGCCAATGTCTGTTGACAGATATGGTACAACAACAACAAGAAGATCTTTAAAGCTTTCATTAAAGAAGCAATGTACTGTTGGTCTCCTTCTCTAAAAACAGGGGCTCCAAAGTCCCTTGAGAGCAATTTCATTGGTCTATTGGTTGGAAAACCAATTGCTGGGATCATTACATAGTAACGGCTACTTAAAGGCTAGTTAGCCAGTTACTAGCCTGAAATTACACATTGTTCCCTAACTTGTACAAAATAAGACTTTTATTATAACAAAGGAAACAGAAATCAAACACCAAATGTAGATTTTTGCCTAGACATTTTACCTATCTGTTTTTACAGAAATAGATATTTTTCTGCTTAGTTTACTTGGACTTCCATCAGAACTCTGCAAATTCAAAACTTTAATCAGAGGCCATGAGGAAATAATTCTTCTATACTTTCACAACCTCAGACAACACACTTCTATGGAATTCTACCCTTTGTCCATAAAAAGATCAAAACTTGTATTTCCCTGAATTGGGTAGGGATAGGATATTTGAATTTATAACAAGATCTAGAGCAGGGCTGTCAAACTCCTGGCCCACAGGCCGGATGCCATGTCCAGTGAAGTGGAAAAAAGTCCCAACAATGTGTCAATGTGAGTTTGACATCCCTGATCTAGAGCATCTCTCCCTCATGGAGGTTTATGGATTGAAGGATTGGTTTGAAGAGTTGGAAGAGAGAAAACATATAACACAGTTACTTTTTCTGACATTTGTGTGCATGTAAATTTAATTCTTAGACAGTGTTCTTCCACATGCACTCTATAATTTTGTCCGTACTTTGATGCTCTTGTGTCCAAAGAGGAAGACATAATGCTATGTTCACAGTATGCTTCTACTGAAACTCTCTTGGCAAATGCAGGTCTGCAGTGATGATAATAAAAAAAGAACTAACATTTTCTACCATGGCAAGTCCATAATAGTATATTGGCTAAGACAAAGGAGAAGATGGTATCTTCAGCATTCAAGATTAAAAAAAAAACCCCACATTTTTTGAAAGAAAGTAGGCGGTGTGATGCTCAGAAGCCCGTATCCCAGTGTTGTTCATAACATCCCAACTTTTGCTGCCTCTGCCTGATGGAGAGACATACATCCTATTCTTTAAAGAACTTTGTTGATGGATAAGGGATCCATGAAAGTAAGGCTCCTTCTTGAGAGTTTGCATTAGGATATGTTGAGACAATACTAGTATGCTTTTATTCTCTAATCCCTAAGTATTTTCAAGAGAAGAAAATTATCTATTAGCTGCATGAAGCAAAACTATTTCTCTAAGAGGAAATATTGTAAATGTGTTTTTTCCTTTCCCCTGCTCTACCTCTTTGCCTTAATGGAACCGAAAAAGAATTACTGGAAGGGCTCTATAGACTAACAAGCATCAGCAACAGACTCAAGTATACATTTTCCAAGAAGAGATTTAAACTTTGTCCTTTATTCGTATTTATCTCCTGGATTCAATTGAGAGGCTTAATATATTTTTTTAAAGAGAAGATGTGCAATACTCAGATTTTCCAGATATTTAAATATTGCTATAGATACAGTATCATGAAAGCCAAGCATCTACTACTCTCCTGCTGTTTTTTATATTTAATATTCAGCTTTGTAATTTAGTTGTACGTCCTTTCATTTGTGTTCTTAGCTGTATCAGTTTTGCTTGGTTGGTTGGTCTGAAACTGCACTAATTTCATCTTAAAATGTACATTGTGTTTCAAGTGTATTCAAGAACCAACACTGATTTTTAATGCAAGCAATGAAGTAAATTCTTTTGGTCACAATTAGGACAGATTTAGGGTTAGAGTTAGGGTTAGGGACATTAATCTTAGAAGTATTTGCATTGCACAAATCTTAGCTACCATCTAGGGTCACCAAATATTTGAATTGGGCAAAGGAGAACACGTGGGCAATTGAAAAGGAGGAGAGATATATATGAATGTATAATATTGTGATTTTTCAATCAATATTTTCCAGCAATTTTTTATTTTCAAAAACACATGTCTGGAAAGTAATATTTTTCAGAAGATCCAACTTTGTCTAAACATTTTTATTTTCAAGAATGTATGTGGGAAACTTTTCATGGGTAATATTCTTAATGTTGCTTTTGAAAATGACACCTTTGACAAAATCAACAGCTAGCCAATTTCTTTCCTTTCCCACTGGGGGTTTATCAGATAGAATACCCTTTTGACGTTAGTGTTATGTCCAGGAATGCAAGAGAAAAATTCACAAATGTATCTGAGAAACAACTTGCATTTTTGCAGTCTTTAGAGTAAAAACACTCATTGTACATGCAAAAGATCTTTGATGGTCATTCTGTTCTTTCACAAATATTTTAAGATTGCAGTGCTAATCAACTAATTGTATATCATCCACAGTTATGCCATTTTTCTACAGGTGAAGTCTGCATGGTAACAGCTTGTCAAATGAAATGTCCTTTCTTGCATCCAAACACATCAGGAAAAAAACAGTGAAATTCTTTGAAAGGGTTTAACTACTTTTCCAAACACTTAATACACTCTTCATACATCAATTTAATCTCTTCTGCAAAACGCTGACACTCTTTCTCTAGATGTCTTTCACATAGTGTCTTCACAAGATCTCTAACTTTCAGATATAAATGTCTGACTCAGCCTGCTTTTCAGAACTTCAGATGGTGATTGGGGGAAGTTCACCACCTCTATTAACTGTCGATTCTTCACTTTCCACTGCTTGCAATCTTACCCTGGAAGACAAACATCATTGAGTGCAGAAACCAGATGTAAACTTCTGCAAAATTTTTCTCAAAAACATTATTGATCAAAGCTGCTGGCTGACTTACAGAAAGGACATAGTCCTTCAACATGGAAAACAACCTCTGTAATCTTTCAATAGCTGGAAATAGACTAAACCATCCAGTTTTATTGTGATATAATAATTGGTAACAGATAATGTCTGTATATATGCAAAAAACTTTCAAAATCTCAGCCTAAACTGTGCGTTCGGATATCTAATTGAATATGTTCAATATAATTGCCAATTTCAATAAATGAGTACAAAGTTGAAGGTAGTTGTAGAGGACATGAGCAGGGAATCTAATGCCAGCTATAGGCCTATTGAGGTTTTCTTTCAGGAAAACACATTTTTATCATGTTTTCCACTGACACCTCCAAAGTTCACATTACCATTGTCCCCTGTGAATGCAACACGTTTTGAGGACAGATCATATCTTGCCATAGTGTTCAAAATGTATTGTGATATAGTAGTAGACAATCATTTGGAGTATTGTCTAGCTCAGAAATCTTAGCCTGGATCTCACCAGCCTTCCTGAAAAGAACTAATCAATGGGGAAATCTTCTGTGCCCCCTAGTCACTGGCATCAGTTGCAATTCCAAAACATGTAACATCACTTAGTGACTTCATGAGTTTGGAAATAGTATCAAGTGCAATAATATGGTTTATAATTATCATCTGACGGCTGTGGCCAGGGGGACCTTTTGTCAGGTTCGCCTGATACGCCAGTTGCGGCCCTTTCTTGATCGGGATTCCCTGTGCACAGCCACTCATGCCCTCGTCACCTGGACTACTGCAACGCTCTCTACATGAGGGGCACCCGGAGGCTCCAACTGGTCCAGAATGCGGCCGCCCAGGTAGTTACGGGAGCTGCTTGGCGCTCCCATACAACACCCCTCCTGCGTGAGCTGCACTGGCTCCCAGTGGTCTTCCGGGTGTGTTTCAAGGTGTTGGTTATCACCTTTAAAGTGCTCCATGGCATAGGACCTAGTTATCTTCGAGACCGCTTGCTGCTACAAATGACCTCCCACCGACCCATGCGCTCCCACAGAGAGGGCCTCCTCAGGTTGTCATCAGCCAAACAATGTAGGCTGGTGACCCCCAGGGGGAGGGCCTTCTCTGTGGGGGCACCTACCCTCTGGAACCAACTGCCCCCAGAGATAAGGAGATAAGGATAAGGACCTCGGTAACTTCCGCCATGCCCTTAAAACTCTTTTTTTTAGCAAGCGGGGCTGGCTTAACACTTTGAAATGTTTTAATTGGTTTGTTATTGTTTTTTAATTACGGGGCCAAATTTATATATATCTTTTTAATCGTATTTTAATGTTTGTACTCTATGTTTTTATTTGGCTGTACACCGCCCAGAGTCCAGTATATAAATATAAATAAATAAATAAATAAATAATTGCTTTAGTTTTGGTTCTAGTGCAGGGGTTCCAACCTGTGGGCTGGAGCCTACTAGTGGGCTTGTGTGAGTGACTGGCTGGTGGTTGCAAAGGGTTGCAGGCACTCATGGCCCCACTCAAGTGAGCAATGAGTGCTCGCATGGGGGCACATGCTCCTGCTCCTTCCCACAAAACCATCACTTCTCCCCTCCCCCGGCTCCGGGTCGCCAACCCAGAAAGGTTGAGGAACTCTGTTCTAGTGCACTTTTTTTTTCAGTTTTTGGAATCTCAAATCAGCAACACAGTTCTGCAGTTTGTATGACTGACGATGAATAACTCTATGAAATCCTAAAGATGCTTCAGCAGCACACACTTCTATAAGTACCGTTGAGTGTTTAGGCTGAAAAAAAATGACATTATTTTGCCTGATGAAGCTGAATCCCTTAGCATGTTTTTGTGCTTCTCCCTGTCAATATGGCATCTCAGACTGGTGAACCCCATGATGGCAAACCTGTGGCATGAGTAGCCATATCAGTGGGCATGTGAGCTCAGCTCTGGCATGCATGTGCACTCCAACCAACTGATTTTCAGGCCTTCTGGGCCCACCAGAAGTTGGCAAACAGGCCGTTTCTGGCCTCTGGAGGGCCTCTGGGAGGGTGGGGAAGGCAGTTTTCACCCTCCCCAGACTCCTAGAGAGGCTCTGGAGCCAGGTGAGAGAGAAAAATGGGCCTACTGGGCCATTGCGCGCCAGGAGCGGGGGGGGGGAGTGTGGGGGGTCGTGTGCACATGCGTGAGGGTGGGGCACATAGAATTATGGGTGTGGGCATGTGTGCGCACGTCCCCCCAGCCCCCCTTTTGCACGCGATGGCAAAAAGGTTAGCCATCACTGGGTGAACCCCTTACTAGCAGTGGGCAAGGGGTGGCTAGCAGTGGGCAAATAGCTGTTGCAAACTAAACATTTTGCTTCATTTTTATTGCATCCCTGAAGAAAGAGGAAATACTTACTTTTCACACTCTCAATGGGCAGTAAAAAAAAACCTAATTATTTTTAACAAAAAGAAAAATCGCTAGCGATAATATAGAATTGACGATGACATGCTTTTCAAATTTCACCATAGAAATTTATGATGAGTTCTGTGATCTACAGGCTACAGTAATCACAGATTTGAAGGGGCTGGATAAAAGCCAATTGCTGGAATCAGGAAATAAATTAAAGAACGTAAATGTAAGCTGTCGAGGCTGTCACCAAACAAGAGGAAGAAAGCAGACGATTGACAAAGTCACAATACACATAAAAGTTTCAATGGCTACTGTTGTGAAAGCAACCCAAAATAAATAAATAAGTTCACTCAAAAAGCTGGATGGTATTTGATTTTAAAGCTAGGCCTGCAGGGCGAAGGACATGAGGACAAAAAAGAGGACACATTCTCTTTTTGCCAGATGTCTGGTAATCTTACCACCAGCAACGTTCTGACAGTCTGAAGAGATGTTTACCTTTTAAGAAAATAGCTTCCAGCTAGTTTTAACTTGTTAGATGTCCAATCTACTAATGTTGCAGCCACATTGTTCATCGGAAGCTACTTTCTTTTTCTGTAGTGTTTCTGAGCCTTCGTATCCTAAAAACGAGAAAGTGTTAGTTGACTGTTATGTTTAAAAGAAATTCAGTCTCTGATCTTTTCCTTATTAATGACATTGCAGCACCTTCACACCATCACTCTTAACCATCCTTAGGATATGGTCTAAGTTGCTATTTATTTATTGGTTCAATTTATATGCTGCCCTTCTCTGGAGACTCAGGGCGGCTTACAATGTGTTAAGCAATAGCCTTCATACTTTTTTGTATATATCTGCTTAGTAGGGCTTTCGTCCCCCCCAAGTGGTGTTCTTTTTTATACAAAGTCATCTTATTACCCCCATAATCCGGGTCCTCATTTTATCTACCTTGAAAGGATGGAAGGCTGAGTCAACCTTGAGCCTGGTGAGATTCGAACTTGCAGTGATTGCAGGCAGCTGGTGTTACTTAACAGCATATTAGTCTGCTGCGCCACCAAGGCTCTGCTATTGGGGAAACTGTATGTAAGTCAGGGGTGAAATCCAGCAGGTTCTGACAAGTTCTGGAGAACCGGTAGCAGAAATTTTGAGTAGTTTGGAGAACTGGCAAATACCACCTCTGGCTGGCCCCAGAGTGGGGTGCGAATGAAGATTTTGCAATATCCTTCCCCCAGGAGTGGGGCGGGAATGGAGATTTTGCAGTATCCTTCCCCTGCCATGCCCACCAAGCCACACCCACCAAGCCACACCCACAGAACCAGTAGTAAAAAAAATTTGGTTTTCACCACTGATGTAAGTTCACCTCAATGCAAGGGTGTCATGTGCCATGGTGCTCCTGCCAAAAAAAGGACATGACTAGGTCCCAGAAATATTATTTTTTCATTGACACTGCCTGGTTTAAGGAAAGTCCTTTCCAAAAAGAATTTACATTATAGTTGTCTTACTTTTAGCACTAGGTTGCTTTTAAGTGCTTTTAATATTTTTAGATAATTCCACTGATAGTGGTTTTACTTTTGTTTAAAAATGCATTGTTGATATTTTGATTTTATGTATACTTGGCTTGTTTCATTGTCATAGTTCTGGTCATCTTTTCCATGTAATATTTTTAATCTGTGTGCTTCTCAGTTACTGGATATGATTTAAAAACATGATCAATCATTGGGCTATGTGTTCTATTTGAAGGAATTTCCTGTGAAGCAACCAAAGCACTCTACTATAAACTCGCTATATGTTGAAAAGTCAGTATTATTGCTTTATTTTGGCACTGTTTTGCTTGTATCATATTCATTGATATGGAGAGGGGGTTTTTTTTAGATGGCTACTCTAAGCTTTTGATAGGACCCAATTGGTGCTTCATTCAGAAACACCTTTGTGGCCCAAATACTTAATCAAAATGGCAGGTAAAGAAATTGAATAATGATGGAATTGTTCTCCAAGTAGACCATGCTCATCAGATTCTGGGTTTGGGATGCTTTTTTCAGGAAGATTGTAAAAGACACAAGAAACCCTTGAGAATAGCCTAAGATGTTGTCCTCAAGAAATATTAAGGCATGTAATGGAAAGACAGATGATAAAGGTACCTATTTTTATTACATAAATAGGTCTCAGGTCTGAAAACTCATTAATGCTAGAATATGCCAAGTTCTTGCCTTAGTCTTTGAGGTTCCACCACAATTCTAGCCCAAGCCACTCTTGTCTCAGATAATATTTTCTCTTGTAAAAAGTTGACAACCTTTGCTAGCAAAAGCTTTGTAATTGTAAGTTATGCATATGCATTATGCCTATAGTGTAAATAAAATATTGACCAGAACTTGTGATGGGGATTTCTACCAGGATTTTTTTCTCTTTTAATATATGTCTCTGCAATTCCCCTCCTGCCCATTTTTATGATCTATTGTTAGCCTGCACTGTTTCCTTCTCCGCTGATCCAGCATTTATTTTAACCTTTGCAACCTCATTTAGTAAAGCTATTTATGTCATTATAATTATAATTCTCTGCATGAAAAATTGCTTGGCGACATCTGCTCCAGATTGGGGGATTTGTTGTTGTTGTTTAATTAACATGAAATGCTCTCTGGCCCGGCCCTTTTTAGCTTGGTTGAAAATGTTGAATCTTACTGACCTTGTTTCTGTTTGATTTCCACCTGCACCCCACCTGCTGGATTTCAGGATTTTAATTCCACTCCCTCTTTCCTCTTCCTCATATTTCTCCAATATTTGATGATCTTCATAATTGCCATTTTGGACTTAACATCCCATATAAAAGCATCATTTTTTTTATTGGTGACCATAATCAGGAAGGAAATGGTAACACCCAGGGATTGCATAAATAAGCACAACATTTTAATAATTTAATCAGGAGCTGGACAGGACAAAACATCAGATCTGGATGATCTGCCAAGACAAGAGCTGGTCACCCAATCTGGATGATCCTTCTCTATTTTGAAGCCACTGATCTTTCATAATTTTCATCCTTCAGACCAAACCACTCACAAGGTGAGTCTCTCTCAAGTCATTACTCCCCCAAACATTAAAGCTTCAGATCTTATGAGTTGGTTAATTCTCATAGAAGTAATTTTCTTCCTCTATAGAAAGATCAGTCTCACAAATACAATCAGTGGTGGGTTTCAAATTTTTTTTACTGCGGATTATGTGGGCATGGCTTGGTGGGCATGGCATGGCTTGGTGGGCGTGGCAGGGGAAGGATACTGTAAAATCTTTATTCCCACCTCACTCCAGGGGAAGGATACTGCAAAATCCCCATTTCCTCCTGATCAGCTGGGACTTGGGAGGCAGAGAATAGATGAGGGTGGGGCCAGTCAGAAATTTTACTATTGGTTCTCTGAACTATTCAAAGTTTCCACTACCGGTTCTCCAGAACTGGTCAGAACCTGCTGAAACCCACCTCTGAATACAATGGCTTCTGAAAATATACAAAAATAACTATCCAGGTATGTAGTGAATTAAGGATGGAAAGTGAGCCAAAATAATAGGAAATATTTTGAGGAATTAGTGACATAGTTTGATTTCTCCTTCATATTATGATATATTATGATAATATATTATATATAAGAGTTGTGGTGGCACAATGGTTAGAATGCAGTATTGCAGGCTGACTCTGCCCTCTACCAAGAATTCGATTCTGGTGGGCCTTAAGGTTCACTCAGCCTTCCATCCTTCCAGTGGTGGGATTCAAATAATTTAACAACTGGTTCTCTGCCCTAATGACTGGCTGGGTGAGTGTGGCCAAGGGGCGTGACAGTACTCAGCCTCTTGGATTATGCTGCTAGTCAAAATGGAATGTACGGGTTAATTACAAAATGTGGGCTTTGCTTTGTGACATCCAGATCCAGCGAGCTAGGGGTGTGAACTGCACAGAAAGTACACTTTTGTTTGGCTATGAAAAAATATCCCTAAAGTCAGATGTACACTAAATATAGACTGACCTTTAGCTACACATCTTCCCATCAAACAGCAAGTTTTGAAACTGCAGGTAAAGAGGATTCATTTTAGGATGAGTAACCACAGTTCAGGCACACTCACATTTTTTGTGCTGGGCGAACCGGTTGTTAATTCATGTGCCGCCCACTTCTCACTATGGAGCAGTATAGAAGTTTAAGTGTTATTGCTACTACTGACTCATCATGGACTGGACAGGACTGAGATCACCACTGTGTTTTAGAGTAGTAGGTGAGCTTAAGTTGGGGGTGAGTAGGAACCTTGCAGTATTCTTTCCCAAGGTAGCTTAATTATGCTGACTCCTTCTGTTTCTCCTGTAAGCTCCTTTAAAATTTTGCCATATCTTCTTCTCTCAACTCCTTCCTCATCAGTATCCCTTACTTTTCCTCAGCCTCCCTATCTTTTCCATTCCTGCTGGCCATATTGATTTTCCTGTCCTTGGATTCCGACTTTTTATACCTCTTTTTCTCCGGCTTTGTGATTGGAACTTCTGATCTTCCGCCTCAAGAGAAGACAAATCTTTCACAGTCCCTACATTTACATTAAAAAAAAATATGTTGGTGAGAAACAAAGCAGATTATTCCATTTTAGCAATTGTATTATTTTGGCAAAGAGCAGATAAGAGACATTTTTCATCTGAGTTTCCATATATAGTTTCAGGAAACTGAAGAATGCACTTTGAACAAATGAACAACCCAGTTGCCTTTATGATGACGGCAACAAAGAAAGTGCATAATGATCTCCCTATGTTGATTAGCTTTTTGTGAAATTCAATGCATAGCAAGTTTTCCTTGGTCTATTTCCATTTTTCCAACATTCAGCATGAAAGCTCTAAAATTTACACCTCATTGCTGTTCTTTCACATTGTTAGTTCTGCTGATTTCCTTGCCCCATTCTGTGTTTCATTCTTTTTACTTTCATGCTCTTCAACTGTGGCCATATCATCCCACCAAGTTTATCCTTGAGTATTCACTGGATCAGGAACAGAGGTGGTATTCAGCCGGTTCGGACCAGTTCAGGTGACCTGGTAGTGGTGACCTGCAGGTGGGTGCAATCCTATCCTATATCGCTGTGTTTTTGACGCTGCATGCATTTGTCAATGGCACACACGCACAAACTGCCGTGTTGCTCGACACTGCATACATGTGCATACAGCGTGCGTGAGTGAATCCCGTGTTGTTTGACATCACACACATGCGTGGATGGCGCATGCTCACATTTCTGGTGTTGGGCAAACAGGTTGGTACAATATGTGAATCCCATCTCTGATCAGGATAGTTTAGGATTAGTGAATATCTGGTCCATGTTAATGCTACTACTTTTGAAACTCCATACGTTTTTGCATGTATATATTTTTTCCTATATTTTACATTTTATTTACTTTTACTGTAATTCATTTTACAAATCTCTCCAATACACAGTTTTTAAAAGGTAATTAAAAAAAAAACCTTTCTCACTAGTAACTGCATGCTTTGATTTCCTAAAAGGTGGATATAATATAAGAATTTATTAACATACACAAAGTGGTGTTATTTATATTGGGAGCTGCATGATGTTGTTGTATATGGATGGGATTCAGGGGTGAGTTCTACTTACCTTTACTACCGGTTTGCAGCGGGGCCACGCACTCTTCTGTGCAAGCACAGAAGTGTTTTGATGACGTTGGGGTCAGTGGGCAGAGCGCCCCACTGGTTTTACTACCGGTTCTATAGAACCGGTATGAACCGGGGGCAACCCACCACTAATGGGATCCCCTAGAATTTACAATCAGTAAATCAAATCAATGTCCTGATTTTTTTTTTTTTACTATTTCTAGTTCACATTTACTTAACAATATTAATCATCCTGATAAAATATGGTCAGAATTAATTTCGGGTTAAGATCTGACACTGTAGCTCAAGGAAACTGATTGAGAGCACAGCATTTATTTATTAAAAATATGTCCCACTTTTTCTTTATAGAGTAGAATCAAAGCAGCTCACCAAAAACATGGTAGAAATAGGTAAAGTTTTAAAACACAGTTTAGATTACTTAAACCAATTTCAATTGAAGAGCAAGATCGTATATTTTCATAATAAAAATAGCACTCCTGCCATAAATATAATAATAAAATAAAATAACCTTAGATTTACTAACATTTAAAAGAAAAAGGCCAAACAACATCTTAAGAGGAGCATTATAGAAATCAGATGAAACAACAGAAAAGGTGATGCCTTATATTTTAAATAATCATTTTTTTGCAAGTAATCACAAGCATTGAAGAACCTTTCAACAGGGTCTACCACAGGGGTCAGCAACCTGTGGCTCTGGAGCCGCATGTGGCTCTTTCACCCCTCTGCTGTGGCTCCCTGTCACTCAAAATATGCATCACAACCACCAATGTGCGACACTCCCCGACACATGATTTATTGAGCTTTTTAATCCCCAGTAGGCCAACCATGGATAAATCCAAGAAAAGAAAAGTTTCAGAAGAAAACAGAATGTTTAATTCAACTACATATGCTAGTTTTGTGGCCGCTCAAGAAATAGTTAGGCACGGGAAGGGTTTTGTGGCTCCTGGTGTTTTCTTTTCTGTGGGAAACCGGTCCAAATGGCTCTTTCAGTGTTTAAGGTTGCAGACCCCTGGTCTACCATATCTAGACTGCACAAATCTGGAAGGCGTAAGAAGGCAACAAAGGCTTAAAAGTTTCTTTGGTCTTTTTACTGTCATCTAACGGTTATCCAGTCTTAAGGAATTTTAAAGTATGGAAGCAACAGCCCTTTTGCTGTGCTGGTTGCAAACCATGTTGTGCTTTATATTTGTGCCTAGAATCATACAGGTAGTCCCCGGCTTACAAAAGTTCATTTAATGACTGTTCGAAGTTACAATCGCACTGAAAAAAGAGACTTATGACCGTTTTACACACTTACAATCATTGCAGCATCCCTGTGGTCACATGACCAAAATTCAGACACTTGACAACTGACTCATATTTATGACGGTTGCAATGTCCTTCAGGGTCATGTAATCACATTTTGTGATTTTCTGACAAGCAATGTCAACGGGGAAGCCAGATTCACTCAACAATCGTATAACTAGTTTACCAACTGCAGCAATTCACTTAACAATTGTGACAAAAAAGGTCATGAATTGGGGCAAAGTTCATTTAACAAATGTCTTACTTAGCAACAGAAATGTTGGGCTCAATTGTGGTCGTACACCAAGGACTACCTGTACTGGAAGCCACAGAAGAAGACATATTGGCAACATCAGCTCCAACAAAAAATCTGGTCTTTACATTTTGTACTAGCTGAAGTTTATACAAATATTGTTCAGAAGCACCTGTCAGCCCCGGAGGCCATCTTTTTCTTTGGATCTTTAAGGCTGTCACACTTACTGTTGTGTGAAACTGGGAGGGGGGATTGCATGGACTTGTAGGGATATCTAGCCATAATAACATTCTTTTCTCTGAGAGTCAAGGACATCCAGCTTGCACCTGGAGTGGTGTGAGTGGGAGGTATCTCCAGTTGGGATGGTGCATTGTTTGGACCATGTGATGGACATGTGGGTGCAGGGGGAAGGGACTTTCTTTTGGGTGGGGAAAACCTGGAAACTTTCAGATTAGAGTTTTCCTAGGTGTGCCACTATGACATCTCTAATAAAATGGAACTTTGAAGAACTTCTAGCCTCAGAGTCTTCTTTCATTGGGGGTGTTACTTGGAACCCTGACAGCAGCCTTGTATAGAGTATTGTGTTACAATAATCCTCCTGGATCTTTAAGAGTCAGGACAGATCCTGAAGCAGCTTGCACTCCCAAATTTTTCAGTGGAATGCAAATGCATATACACTTCTTTGCCACTACAGCAGCAATCTTGATGACCAATGGTCTCTGTTTTGATTGTATTAAACAAGGTCACTACAATGATGGCAGTGAAACATTTCCTGTTCTCCAACTCCCTTGACTTCCCACGAATTGCTGATGAATTCCATAAGAAGGTGGAATAATCTATCGAACAACGTATACTGGGGCTGTGCAAACTGCTAACTGTAACTATTACGAAAATCAATTTTGCCTCAAAGGGCCCTGTAATCATCCTTTTTCATCAGACAACAGAGAACATGTAGTTGCAAGTACTTAAAAAAGAGGTAATTTGGAATGATGTTTAACTTTGTTGATGTTGCAAATGGGTGTCCAGGTTAAAAAAAAAAATCATTGAAGCACCATTAAAGCAGAATTGATTATCGTGATGAAAATATGAACAATATTTTTTTGGTGACCAAATAGAATACTTTATGGGCTAAGTGTGATTGGACACACAAGGAATTAGTCTCCAGTACTTAAACTCTCACTGTGCATATAAACAACAAAATAATATAATCATAAGATACCAATGGGAGAAGGTAGTCAAAAAGATGAGAAGGGTAATAGTTATATGACCATACTACGTGGGTAAATATCCTAAGATGTAAGACTGTACTAGGGTAAATTGGTGTTCAGCAGACTAATGGCATGAGGGAAAAAGCTGTCTTTGTGTCTAGTTGTAAAATCCAGTCACAGTTTGTCTTTTGGGGTTAATGAGGGAATTTATCAATGATTTGTATTTCTTGCAACAGTGAAGCTGTGAAACAGGATTATGTCAAACACCATGCAAAACATCCACAGGATAATGGATCTTCAAGTGATTATAATCACATCTCTCCTCCCCCCCCCCAATTTAAAACCAGGTGACTTATACCACTGCAAATACAACCTTCCATTTTCCTTCCTCTGAACTATGTCTGTGGGGGTGAGGTGAAGTAAAAAAAGTCAGGATAGTAGTTGGAACCATGTGATCAAAACCCCACCCTTCGTAGGTGGAACCTCTGAGTTTCATTCAGAAGATTTTTCAAGAACAGGGTAAATCTGAGTAGGACTATGGACTAACTCAGGAGTCTCTAAACTTGGCGACTTTAAGACTTGTGGACTTCAACATGGCTGTCTGAGGAATTCTGGGAGTTGAAGTTCACAAGTCTTAAAGTTGCCAAGGTTGGAAACCCCTGGACTACCTGAAAAAAAGATTTTATGTGAAGCGGGGGAAAAATGCCTCAAGCCACTTTATCCTGAAATGAATGACCTCTTTAAAGAAACTACACCTTTTTTCAAGTTTGCTTGAAAGCTTGAAGAAAAGACAGGCAGTTAAATAAAGAATGGAGTGCTGCCATGCTGGGGAAAGATACAAAGCATTTTTCCACATCATTTTCCAAGTATGCCCTGCTCTAAAAATGACCATTTTTTTTTGGAGCTTTATAGCTGCTCAGTATGCCCCTTGGATTAGTCTAAAATCCCATTGGATTCTTTAGCAGTCTTACAAAATCAACAAGCACAAGCTTGGTGAAATTTTCTTCCAGCCCATTGTTGGAAGACCTGAGGGCATCTGCAATTTTAACAGCTCTGTCATGGGAATAAAAATCTGTCATAAATTTCCTGCTCCACAATTTGCTTCGCTAGTAGTTCGGTTAACTGGCGGGAAGGAGAAGGAAGGGTCAAATTGCATACAGCTGCGTGCAAAAATTAATGTTTGTGTTGATCCATAACAATGTAACCTGCAATCAAACATCATTAACATGGGAAAGCATTATCTGGGTTAAATGACCGCACTGGCTTATGGTGAGAAATAATAAAAAAGACAAATAATTCTAGAGCATTTTATAAACCGTGCAATATGCAAAGAATTATTAAAATCAGTTCTGATTATCACCAGTGTCTCATTAGTTCATAACTGATTCGACATAGCTTGCTCGTTCATTTTTGTTTACAAGTATTTATTGCTACCCAATTGTTTTAAGCAGATGTTGGCAACACAGATCCTGAAAAATGTATGAAGCGTTTTCAGCCCTAATTACAGTAGGACTATTTGCAAACATCAAGTGCAATTTGGACAAGAGCATTCATGCAGAAAAGTGACACTACCATAAAACATCAAAAAAAAAAAAAAAGATTCCCAACAGCTAATTATCACTACCTATTTAATAGAAATGAAAGATGGGAAAATTTATCAGGAAAAAAAATACACTACAAGCATTATAACACTAAGATGACAACACTAAGCCAGCAAAGGATGAAAATAGAGAGCATTTGAAGGTTATTGTGAAAATCTTTTTTCCCATGTAAGCAAAATATATGAAAAAAAAAAGGTTTTAAAAGAGAAGGGATAATTAATCAAAATTATCAGAAACCAAAATTGAAAATTTGGACAAATTGATTAAATTGAGAGCTGACCTTTAAGAATACACATGTGCCAGTGGGAGAAACACAAATATTAGGCTATAGTCATACCTGAAGTAAGAACTCTTGAGTTTGATTTGGATTTACTCCTTTGTTGAAGGATATACAGCTACAATATACAACTGTAGTTTTTTTTTTTTTACATTGGGTTTATATCTTCTTGATCCCAAGAGCTGGTGATACAGGTTTATAGGAGGCTTCTCAAGGACCCATTTCTAGAGATGGGTGATTAAGAAACAAAACATGAACTTAAGAGCAATCATACAAAAATACTGATAAAAAATACACAGGAGATTCACTGAGGCACCCACAGAGAAACGCACAATTCCAGGAATATCATAGGCTCTCTTTGGTCTGTTAGTTTTCTACCCTTCTCCTTCTCCTTTTCCTTCTCCTCTGTCTCCTTCTCCTTCTCCTTCCCCTTCCCCCTCCCCTTCTCTTTCCATAAGGGAGATAAGAGTGATTCCTTCCTCTACTTTTTTGGGTGGCAAAATAAGATAAAAATTTAAAAAATGCATTCCGCCTCCCGCTTCTCATTCAATCTGATGAATGAGAATTTGCTTTCCACCCCCACACCCCAAGAAGAATATTTTTGTGAAATCAGGACTGGTGAAACATGGTGTTGTTATAATTAGTGACAAGGGAGCCAAGAAGTGTATGTGAGTATCACTATCCCATGAGTCCCCTGCTTTAATTGAATCTCAAAGAAGGAAAAGCAATGTTAGAACAGGTAAAGCAAAATCCTGCCCCTAAGAAAATGTAGGGGGACCCTTTTTCCTGAAGAAACCATTCATCTGTTTCTTCTGCTCATCAGGTGGGTGAAGAATTTCACAAGCATTCTGTATTCCTCTCAATATGCCTAAAAAATAGAACCCTGAGGAGAATTGGGTGATCCTGCATGAATCTTCTATCCCAAATAAGGAGCCTGAGTAGCGTAGGCGGGTAATGCCTCCTACAAAGGCAGCATTTAAGATCCAGCTGCCTGCAATTACTTGCGAGTTCAATCCCAGCCAGGTTCAAGGTCGACTCAGCCTTCCATCCTTTATAAGGTGGGTAAATTGAGGACCCAGTTTGTTGGGGGCAATAAGCTGACTTTGTATAAATATAAATAAACAAAAGTATGAAGGCTATTGCTTAACGCATTGTAAGCCGCCCTGAGTCTCCGGAGAAGGGCGGCATATAAATCAAATTTAAAAAAAAAAATTATAGTGAGTAGGTGAAGGAGTGAAGGAGTGGGGCAGTTCTACTTTTTTTAACCCAATGGGTTAACAACAGATGGTGAAGAGAGAAGTACTGCTTCAAGAACTGCAGGTTCAAAATACTGTAGGCCAGGGGTGTCAAACTCAATTTCACTGAGGGCTGCATCAGGATTGTGTTTGACCTCAGAGGGCCAGGGTGGGCATGGCCAGCTCAACATCCCTTGTGTTGGGGGCATTTGTGGTGGCCCAAGAGCTTGGCTAGCGAAAATGGGCTCCCAAGCTCTGTTTTTGGCTGCCATGGCTTCCTGCAACCCTATGCCAGCAAAAATGGAGCTCCGTTTTCGCTGGCAGAAGCACTGCAGGCTGGTCCTTTGTTTTTCCAGGGTGGCCTTGCAGGCCAGATCTAAGTACTCCCGGGCCAGATTCGGCCCCCAGGGCTTGAGTTTGATACCCCTATTTTAGGTTTTTTGAGGTGGTAGATCTCATCTCATCAGTATTTGCAGGCTGGTTATGGAGGCCTGAGGCCTGTGTCTGGATCAAAACTGAAGAAACTCACTCCTGCTATACAGATTTAATAGGGAATAGTGTTTCTCTTAAGCTGTGTTTGATTCAAGGACATATCCATGCAGGTATTTTTTTTTTTTTAGCATTGTCATAGAAGCTTTTGCCACCTTCTAGGATATTTTTAAACTCTTCCATCCTAGTCCATGCACAGAATTCTCTGCTAATCTCCCAGGCCATATTGGCTTGGTGCTGCCATGGCAATGATTCTGTTAGGGAAGAATTCCCATTATATTGCATGGCAGAACAACCAGAATCATTAAGTGAGCATATGGGCATAAATTTTTATCTGTGAAAAACAATGCAAATGTTAATTGCAGTAGAGACTCATTCAGTCCTCTCAAAAATCAGCTTTTAGGATCAGGTAAAAAACAAAACAAAACACCATCATTCTTCCTTTTATAGATTATTTGAAAACTTGCCAAAGGAGGCAGCTGAAGATGCATGTTTGGCTTTTCATTAGCTTAAATCATTAATGTAGGATACTTTATAGATTGTTTGATTAATTGGAATTCAGTGGCATGGTATTGAAAAACAGTGCAAAGAAGGACGAGTTTGAATATAGTTACTTAGCTTTAAAATGGTTTTTCTCATGTAGAAACAGATTCTATATAAATGTACATAGGATCCAATCTGTTAGGTTAGTTCTTTAGAAAACCATTGCTTTTCCTTGTGAAAATGAAAAGTTGCCATGTTCCCAACTTGTATATTCCTGGATATCACTGCAATTTCTATGATTAAAATATTTTGTTGAAATGAATAATTGATAGCCTCTCTTTGAGGAGTTATTAGGAAAATGTATTTATCAGAGCTTTCACATAATTGATTATAGATATTCAGTCTCTGTTTTGAATTATGAGTAAATCATGTTATTGTTTCAGAGCGAATCTGTCATAGTTCTTTGACTTCTTTGGTTTCCTTTTGTGCCAGGAGAGTGAAAAATATGAGAGAGAGAGAGAGAGAGAGAGAGAGAGAGAGAGAGAGAGAGAGAGAGAGAGAGAGAGAGAGAGAGACTTTCTCTCATCTGATAAGCCAGCTTTCCCCAACCTGATGCCCAAAAAGAATAGGATTCCAATTTCTTGGATGCCCAATCAATATATCAATATATGAAAGCTATAGTGTTAGGAATTATGGGAATTGTAGTCCAAGAAAGATACACTCTGGTAATTTATGAATATATTTTTCTCTGAACATTATCTTTATGGTAATGTTTTCCATGGATGGATATTATTTTTAGGGCACCCCAAAGTACTTTTTAAGACAGCCTCCCTATAAGTGGCTTTCTCCAGTTGTGGTGACAATCATGGAATATTGGGCAAGAATCCTATAAAGACAATGATGGGAAAAGGCTATTTAAATTAATGCAAATTTATGCAAATCGTTTCAGAGTAATAATTACTTTCTAATAGTTTTAATCTGGTGAAATCATGTTGGAATAACATCTTCGAATGTTATTTGAAGGTTGTCTTTTACAATAACCTAATGTACTAAATTTAGAGTTAGCATGAAACCACTATTCAGCATGATGATTTATTTACAATTTATGATTCTATCTTATTATTTATGATGTATGACTTACTACTTTGTTGTTTGTATGTACACTGAGAGCTTATGCCCGTGATGGTGAACCTATGGCACAAGTGCCACAGGTGGCATGCATAGCCATATCAGTGCGCCGGCCATCTGATTTTCCAGCCTTCTGGGCCCACCAGAAGTAGGGAAACAGGCTGTTTCTGCCTCCGGAGGGCCTGGGGGAGGTGGGGAAGGCCCGTTTTTCTTTCTTACCTGGTTCCAGATCTTCTCTATGCATCTGTGGAGGGCAAAAACCTCCCAAATCGACTATTGCAATGCTCTCTACATGGGGCTGCCCTTGAAAACCACTCGGAGGCTTCAGCTGGTGCAGAATGCAGCTGTGCAGATAGTGATGGGAGCGTCCCGACGCTCTCATGTCACACCCCTTCTGCGTGACCTGAATTGGCTTCCGGTTGCCCTCCGGGTGAGGTTCAAGGTGTTGGTGATTACCTATAAAGCCCTACATGGCTTAGGCCCGGGGTATCTGGCGGGTCACCTGCAGCCAGCAACAGCTCCCCATCGCCCGATGCGCTTACACAGAGAGGGCCTAGTTGGGGTTCCATTGGCCAAGCAATGTCGGCTGATGGCCCCTAGAGAGCGAGCCTTTTGTGTAGGCACACCTACCCTCTGGAATCAGCTCCCCTTGGAGTTCCAGGTGGCCCCCGACCTTCGCTCTTTCCGCCGTGACCTTAAAACATGGTTGTTTCACCAGGCTGGCCTGGACTGAAGGGGTTTTAATAGGAATTTTAGATTATTTTATTGTTTGAATTTTAATTTGGACTTGTTGTTGCTTATTGCTGTGAGCTGCCCTGAGTCCTTGTGGAGAAAGGGTGACACATAAGCCCGATAAATAAATAAATAAATAAATAAATAAATAAATAAATAAATAAAAACAGCCTTTCCCACTCCCTTGGAGGCCCTCCGGAGGCCTGAAAGGGCCCATTTCCCAACTCCCAGTGGGACAGGAAGTGCCTTTTTTTGCTGTGCCCAGCCTCCAGAGACTCCTAGAGAGGATCTGGGGACAGCAAAAAAGTAACTTCCTGTCCCACCGAGAGTTAGGAAATGGGCCATTTCAGGCCTTTGGAGGGCCTCCGAGGGAGTGGGAAAGGCTGTTTTTGCCCTTCCCAGATGCATAGAGAGGATCTGGAGCTAGGTAAGAAAGAAAAACGGGCCTACCAGCCATCATGTGCCAGGAGTGGGGGGGGAGAGGGGTTGCACGTGCATGCACAGGTGGGGCACATAGAATTATGGGTGTCCACGCATGCGAACCTCCCCCCCCCCCCCCTCTCCTGGCACGCAATGGCAAAAAGATTAGCCATCACTGGCTTATGCATTGGAGACAAATTCCTTGTGTATCCAATCACACTTGGCCAATAAAAAAAATCTATTCTATTCTATGTAGAGGACCCAGTCACCTTTCTACCTTTTTCCATCACTGTAGCCCTGAGGAGATTGGATATATGTGTTTCTATTTTAAATTAACTACAGAAAGTTGCTTTTTTCTGAATTGGGAGCCCCAGTTCACAGTATGTATGTATGTATGTATGTATGTATGTATGTATGAATGAATGTATGAATGCATGTATGTATATTCAATTTATATGCTGTCCATCTTGCCTTTATCTAAATAAATTAGGATCATACTGCATTGTAGAACATTTTGCAAGCTGCAGTACAATACAAAATTATATCTTGTTCAATATATTTACAGTATAGTAATGGGTTTCTTCCTGTTATCAGCTTCATTGCGGGAATTATTATTATTATTATTATTATTATTATTATTATTATTATTATTATTATTATTTCAATTTTTATACTGCCCTTCTCTCGAAGGACTCAGGGTGGTGTACAGCCAAAATAAAACAATATAAGAGACAAAATTTAAAAGCAATTAAAACAAATTAAATACTTTTGGTCCCTCTATTAAAAACCCACAAGTTTAAGACACCCCCATCCAAATTCTTTTTAAGCCAGTCCAGCCTGTTGAAATAGCAGAGTCTTAAGGACACAGCGAAAGGTACGCAGGTTGGAATCATATATAGCCCCAGGGGCAGTTCATTCCAGAGGGTGGGTGCCGCTACAGAGAAGGGTCTCCCCCTGGGGGTCACCAGTCTACATTGTTTAACTGACAGCACCCAGAGGAGTCCTTCTCTGTGGGAGCGTGTTGATTGGTGGGAGGCTATTGGTGGCAGAAGGCGATCCCGTAAGGAATGGAATGTTGACTTCTGAAACCTGCTTCAGGCAGTGTCTTCTCTTCCTTTACACTGCCTAAACTCTTCCAAGATTCACTATATTTCCATTCACATCTCCATTTACAATTTCCAATCACTGCAACATTTTGGCAATTCACAACTTTACATTTTGCTTGTCATCTGTTTTTTTGGGACTGTCAGCTGTATTAAAATGAGACCATATTATGCATGGAATATAATTTTTCTATCAGCTCTGAGAAGATCATCTTATTGCACCTTATTAAACACACACACACACACACACACACACACACTTACATATGTATGTATGTATGTATGTATGTATGTATGCACTTTTTGCTAGCAACCATGACTTATGATAATAACTGTTATCAATATGCAATTGCTTCTCTTACCCTGGTACATGTTGGTATTCCTTTATTTAAACATAATATAACACATTTGTATTTCTTGAGGTAATCTGTTGATACGATTAAATGTGAATGGCCATCTTTTACATGAACAATAAAATGAAAAATTGCTACCAGATCAGCAATATGGTTAAAAATGGGTCACAGTAAGTGATAGAAGATTACATTATCTTTTATTTAAAGGCCAAAACAATACTTCAAAAAAATTTAAAATGAACAATATAGGCAATTATTAATAGGAATGGTATTTTGGAAAGAAGAAACTCCAACAATATAAATTTGGGGCCCATTTATGCTAGCTATCTTCTAGAAAGGAAAAAGAAGATGCATGTTGTTGTATTATATTCAGAAACTAGAAGAATGCTAGCAGAATAATTCTGTATGATTCAGTGATTATTGAAAAATGTTAAGGTAAATATTTAAATTGACCCTGCATTCTTATGAACAAGGTCAATTGCCACAGAACTGTAAAGGTGAAGAGATTGGAATAATATTAAAAACATAGGAGACCTCTGAGGTCCATTCCAACTATGTTATTCTGTTCTATTCTAACTTCTATTATAGGAGCATCCAATTTCATTCATTCAATTTCCATTGATTGGAATGGTATTCCACTTAAATTCCTTTGACTTAAAAGAGAAATAGGGAGCCTATGTCCTATTAGTATATCTATGATATACTAATAGGACACCATGAATTTCAGGAACTGTCAGATTCATGCTGATGAAATCTGGCTTGGCATTAAGCCATGGTAGTGGTCCCTTTACCACAGGGGCGTCAAACTGGAGGTCTGAAGGCCAGATGCATCATGTGCAGGCCATGCCCACCGCAGCTCCACGAAGGGAAAAAAATGTTGCAATACGTCACGTGACAGCAATGTGATGCGGCGAGTTTGGCACCCATGCTCTACCACTATTTAAGATGTAATGAAGACAAAAAAAGTTCAATAACTTAAGGTGCCTTTTAGATTCCAGCAGTCTTAATTTGTCTATGATAGCTTTATCTCAAAGGCTTTCCCAAAGTAGGGCCGGGTCGGGCCGGGCAAAGCGAAGCGAAGCGAAGCAAAGCGAAGCAAAGCAAAGCAAAGCAAAGCAAAGCAAAGCAAAGCAAAGCAAAGCAAAGCAAAGCAAAGCAAAGCAAAGCAAAGCAAAGCAAAGCAAAGGTAGTCCTCAATTTACAACAGTTCATTTAGTGACCATTCAAAGTTACAACGGCACTAAAAAAAGTGACTCACACAACCATTGCAGCATCCCCATGGTCATGTGATCAAAATTCAGATGCTTGGTAACTGACTCATCTTTTTGGCCATTGCTGTGTCCTGGGGTCATGTGATCACCTTTTTGTGACTTTCTGACAAACAAAGTCATTAGGGAAGCTAGATTCACTTAACAGCCATCTTACTAACGTAACAATTGCAGTGATTCACTAAACTGTGGTAAGAAAGGTCGTAAAATGGGGCAAAGTTCACTTAACAAATATTTCGCTTAGCAACAGAAATTTTGGGCTCAATTGTGGTCATAAATCAAGGACTACCTCTAAAGTGAAATAAAGTAAAGAAGTTTCTAGCACAAACCTTCCAGTAATATCATCACGTCACCATCCTCAGTCCTCTCCCTTATTTAAAGAATTTTGGCCATGATTAATTCTAATAAACCCATTTTAGAAATTTAAGAGAATCTCTGAAAGATATCAAACAACACCTCAGTTAGATGCCAAACTCATCTCACGGAACATGTACTACAAAAAGACATATTGTGTTTCCTTTCAGTTGTTAGTTCTATTTTTTTCATCAGTATAAAACTGTTGACATTTCTAAAGATGCTCTCCATGCACTGTAAATACCTAAGCTTAATGAATGCCAATTTTCTTAAGTGCTGCTTTGTAGCAAACAATCAAAATGTAGGAGCCCAAATATATGCCTTCTCAAATTTGCCCTTTGCATTATGTCTAAATCAGAAATAAAGTTTTCAGTTCTTATCAGCATCTGTGTGAATTGAAATACTAAAATCCATGTTTGCTTTCACAGGAGATTGTAGAATATAAAGGCTGAAGAGAGACAAATGCCATGGTATTTAGCAACCTTATTGCATTAATTATGAGATTAGCTCATAGGTTTCAGAAGGAACGACTGGTTTACAAATGAAGTAAATTTGTAAAGATCAAAGATCACTTAAACAGAGTCTATCATATATATTCACACACACACACACACAGAGAAAGATGATAGATAGGTAGATGATAGATATAAAATTGTTATTGTCATTTTTTACTGGCACACATTAAAACTGAAATTCTGTTGCCTGCTCTCAAAAGTGTACACATACATAACACATATACACATGCTACGCACGCACGCACGCGCACACACACACACACACACACACACACACAGCATGCTGTCCATTTTAAATACATATTGGAAAGAGAAAGCTTGAGAGTTCACAAGACTGCTATATATGGAACCAAAGTGTGACTGAATCTGGATGTTCTGCTTTGGATACCATGAAGCCTCCTCCCAGAAGGTAACAAGGAGAAACAGGTTGTGAACAGGATGTGTAGTATCAAAGTTGTTTCAATATGATTATCTCTAATAGGTTCTCTTCATCCTATCTTGTACTGTATGTTAATGCTGAACTTTCATTTCTTGAGTTGTTCACTTTTAGCTGTTAGGTTGTGAACATGGGAATTACAACAATTTAGATTTTGGGAAGACACAGAGGTGGTGCTCTTGCCTCACAATCAGGAAGCTGTGAGTTCGATCCTAGGTAGAGGCAGATATTTCTCTCTCTGGGCTTGGTGAGAATATATCTGCTGAATATAACTCCACATTGGCGACAGAAAGGGCATCTGGCTAGTAAACATTCAGCTCCATTTAGTTGCCCAGAAGCCACCCTGCAAAGGATTATGGGTCATTAAAAGAAAGCGACAGAGGGAGTTACAGAGGAGAGCAAGATCTTCTTCACTTGTGGAAGCTCTTCTATGAGATTTCTTGAGAAGTTTCCTTCCCTTTAGACAATTGTATTTCATCTCAGGGATGACTCATTCTCCATAAACTGAAGTGATAGAATGTGGAGTATTTAGCAACTGAATAGTGTCATCTAAATTGCAACAGAATTATCCATCAAAGCTATGGTCCTAAGAGAAGTTGCTAGTTTTCCTTATGGCTGATGATCTGCCACATGTAAGGTCAAAACTGCATCTGTTTATTTTTATTACTACAACACATGTCAAATGTCAACTAGAAAACAATTGTGAATAAGGCACTTCCATCTCAGAACTTTCTTTTTGAAAGTTGTTATTTACCTAGTTCCTTAAAATCATTACATTACTAAAATTATTTTTTTGGCCAAAATCTACAAGGGATCATAGCATAATGGCACTAATTATAGACAAAGAAGTACACTCAAAATAACAATAATGAACTGGAGTCATATTCAAAAATGATTAGGAAAAAATCAGTCAACAGTTTAATTAAAAATCACATAATGACCTCAGCTATTCAATGCAACCAAAACAACATAATTAATTCAGTTCCTGAGTTAATCCTCTTCTTTTGCAATTATCTATTAGACAAGAAAATGAATAAGGATCTAATTCAGTTAACCTATCTTTATCCTTATTTGAGAAACATGGTACTTTTTAATTAATATTTTCATATTGCAATAGTAGAATTGTGACTAATAGGCTTGAAAATATGGATGATCTATATAGAGAGAGCGATGGGGAATGAAAATCTCTTGGTGGCATACAAGTTTAATAAATTATTATATATGCAACAATGTGAAATCACTGTTTCTGATTCTTTAGCTGGTGATAGCCTTCATCTGCATGAAGTTCTTCCCAAGAATTTAGGATGTCCTAATGTATTGGTGTATTATATATGGGGGTCTAAGAAGTATGACCTTTTGTAATTGACACATTGAAACTTCGTCAATGTGCAGATTTTCCCCGTGCCATTCAAGGCTTTTTGTATGGCACCCTGTGTGATAATAACCATTGGGATGACCACTGTTTATGTGATGATCTTCCAACTTCGATTTACAGATCGTGATATTTTGTGATCTTCTCCACTTCTTTGTCTTCTATTCTACTATCTCCTGGTATTGTCATATTAATTATCCACACTTTCTTCTTTTCAACCACAGTTAAATTTAGTACGTTATGAGCAGGGGTTGGTTCTACTTACCTTTACTACTGGTTTGCAGAGGGGCTGCGCGCATGTGCAGAAGCATTTTGATGACAATGGGGTCGGTGGGTGGAACCTCCCCCTGGTTTTAATACTGGTTCTATAGAACCGGTGCGAACCGTGGGCAACCCACCACTGGTTATGAGCCAGGACTTTTATCAGTTTGTATTTGAAGATTCCTACAATATTTTAATTTATTCATTTTCAACTATTTTCAACTACATATTTCCACCAATTTTTAATTACTGGCACATGATGATTTTTACAATTCTTTAACCATTTTGGTGCTTATGTTATATATTTTTTGTTTGTGATCAGTTTGTGTGCTCTTTTTGCATGACCTGAGTACATGATCTTCTGTTTCTTCTGCTTCTTTGTACAATCTGCACTTTGAATCATTTGATGATTTTTCAATTCTGGTCCTGATTACATTAGTTTGAATAATTGGCTCCTGCACAGCCAAAATCAAGCCCTCAGTTTCTTTTTTTAGTGTTGTAAAGCCACTGCCTGGTTTTAGCTTTATCTACTTTTCCCTTGATCTTTTGTAGAAATTGACCATGTAATGATTTTTCCTTACCAGCTTTGCAGACACAGTGGTGGCATACTCCTCCACATTTATATGTTGGTTATTTGTTGCTGCTTCTTTAAACATCCGTG
Source organism: Masticophis lateralis (assembly GCA_030761175.1). Lineage (NCBI taxonomy): Eukaryota > Metazoa > Chordata > Lepidosauria > Squamata > Colubridae > Masticophis > Masticophis lateralis. Next base: position 194,870,536 of record JAUDYJ010000001.1, on the reverse strand, counting down.
CGGTCAAAGCAATCTTGTAATGCTTCTATAGCTCTCTCTGCCCAAACCCTCACCTGCTTTACTGTTGGTTTCTCTCTGATTAATAAAGTCTTATATGCTGGGATAAACATTACTGAGAGATGATCAGAAGAGACCGGATGAGGGCAGGGAATAGCTTTGAATGCATTATTGATGTTAGAATAAGCAAGATCCAGTGTATTCCCCCCTCTGGTTGCAAAGTCCAGATATTGATGGAAATGGGGCAGCGGTGAAATGTAAAATTTGTTACTACCGGTTCTGTGGGCATGGCTTGGTGGGAGGTAATGTGACTGGGTGGGCATGGCCAAGGTTTTTTTTTTTTAACTTTTAAAAGCATTTTTTCTACAACCTCTTTGGCCGAAGAGGTTGTAAAAAAATGCTTTTAAAAGACTGTGACGATCCCAGCTGAGTTGCCTGATCATCAAAGGCTTTTGTTTTCTTTTTTAAAAGCATTTTGTTTTGCTTTTAAAAGAAAAAAAAAGCCTCTGATGATCAGGCAACTCAGCTGGGATCATCAGAGTCTTTTAAAATCATTCTTTTTACAACCTCTTCTGCCGAAGAAGTTGTAGAAAAAATGCTTTTAAAAGGCTCTGATGATCCCAGCTGAGCCACATGATCATCAGAGGCTTTTTAAAAACTTTTAAAAGTATTTTTTCAGCTAAAGAGGTTGTAGAAAAAATGCTTTTAAAAGTAAAAAAAAAAAGCCTCTGATGATTGCATTGCTCAGCTGGGGGGGGGGGGATTTTTGCTACCAGTTCTCTGAACCATCCACTGCCATTGCTACCGGATCAGGCGATTTGGTCCGAACTGGGAGCATTTCACCCCTGAAATGGGGGAGAATAGCTTTTAGATCAATTTGATTGAAATCACTCACTACAATAAAAGCACCTTCTGAGTAAATAGTTTGTAAATCACTGTTGGCATGATAGAGAACATTCACAGCCTCATCTCTGTTTGCACAAGAAGGAATATACACAGCTGTAATAATGATAATAGAAAATTCCCTAGGCAGATAGAAGGGTCTACATTCGATAGACAAAAGCTCCACATCAGAAGAGCACAGATTTGAGACCACCTTGGCATTATTTCATCACCTGTCATCTTTATAAAAACAGACAACCCCTCCATGGGATTTGCCATTAAGAGCCAAACTGTGATCCAGTTGAAATGTTGAGAATCCCACCAAGCTACAGCTAACAGTATCTGGGACAGAGTGCTTTAACCAAGTTTCTGTTGCAATGATGACACAGCAGTTTCTCACCTCCTGGTTTATTATTAAATCTAGCCTCATGTAATCCATTTTTGGCTCTAAGCAGTGGGCATTAGCTAACAAAATTGATGGTAGTGACACTCTGTATGGTTCAGCTTTTAGCCTGGTTGTTAGTCCTACATTTGCCGTGTTTCCTCTTTTGGTCACAACACCTCCTCTTCTGATGATAGTCAGCGCCAGAGGGAGACTTACTCCTGCAATGGCTTCTACTTCCCATTGGCTCTGACGCCCAAAACGCTGAGCACAATGCTGACTCCATCTCTCTTTTTCCCTCTCTTCCTCCTGGCACCTCCAGTCGACAACTCACTCTCTGTGCAAACAGCCAGCACTTTTGCTGCTGACTCTTTCCACCGAAGTTGTTGTGGTCTGCCAGCAGCCTGCAGAGCTGACAGCAGAGTCAGACAGTGAGGAGGCTGGGGAGGAACATGGGTCAGTCCTGGAGTCTGGGGAAGGCTCAGATGAGGGCTCTGCATCGGAGGCAGAGATGGGGCCTGGGCCATCTGGGAGTTATGTGCTGACTCCAGAGCCTCCAGAGTCTGATGTCAGCAAGACATGGGGAGCCTGTTCCCAGTGCGTGCATGCGCAGAGCTGCCAGAAGGCTAGAACAGTTAAGACAAAAGGGGCGACTCAGGAGTAAGGCTTGGATATGATTGGCCCCTCCTATAAGACATAAAGGAGGAGCAAAGGCACATGAGCCTTTGCAGGAAGCAACTTTGTTCATTCTGGTCAGTTTAAATTCTGACGCTCCGTTTTGACTCTCTGCTCCGTGTGGCCCTGCAAAGCTAATTGCCAATTAGGTCTTTGGCAGCATGTCAAGGGAGATAAAGGTGGGTGCTTATCAGCCTTATCCCGAAGGACTGTGGCAGACTTCTGTCGGACTCTTTACAAACTATTTGTGACTCATTATGGGCTGTGAATGAACAGAATTCACAGCTGTTGAAATAAAAAGAGGGTTTTTGGGACTATTCGTGTATTTTACTGTCTCAGGAAGCCTAGGTCAGAACAAAAGTAATCTAAAATGAAGCAGACTTTTCAGAACAGTTACATCAATAGTTCCTCTCTCACTAAATATCTCCGTAACTAATATGGACTGATGGTCATGTAACAGTTTAGCATTACTATTTTGCTTTCTTGTCTCAATTCTTAAAGAGTCACTCAATCCGATGGTTCATTCATCTTCAAAACCCCAACACTTTTGAGAGCTGAAGTAGCCACAACCAAGCAAGGAACCACTATTTTGAAAAAAAAACATATCAATTTTTTAACTTACTTATACTTGATGTTATCCAAGTTTAAAATGCCCCAATACTTGTAGACTTCCTCCTGATGGTGTCTGATGATTTGGCTATTCTGTATTTCAATTCCATTACTGTTTTTGATTTTACTCCAATTTATTGCTTCTGTAACACATATCTCTAGATCAAATTTCACAAAAATGTTAAAAAAAAATTAGTGTTTGTCAATGAATTGGTTTATATTTCTGATTTTTCATAAAGCTTCAGATCATCCATAAAAGGAAAATGTGAGAACTTAGTAGCATTTTTTGCTGTTTGCTAAGATTTGTTTTTTTCAAAATCACTGAAAGTGGGATCATGGCAGTGACAAGTAATAAAGAGCATAATGAACCACCCTGGAAAATGCCTCATCTGATATTGATTAAGCCCATATTTTTCATTTCCATCCACCAATTCTGTTTTCCATTGTTCCATTATTTTTTCTAAAAATATTCTAATGTATTTACTGATATCAGTTGTTTCCAAACATTTGATGACCCAATTATGTGATAATGAATCAAACAGTTTTTTACAATCAATCCAAACTATATGTAAATTGGTTTCTCAGGTATTACAATTTTCTAGAACCATTTTATCAATCAGAAGTTGATGTTTCACACCTCTGCCTTTCTTTTTATTTTCTTCTTGTTCTACTGACAGGGTGTTATTTTCTTTTAAATAATATTGACTTTGTCTGCTATTATGCCCATGAATAATTTTATTGTTAATTGTAGAATTTTAAATGGTTTTAAAATTGTGAGTATGCATTTTGTGTATGTGTGCATGACTGCAGGTTATATAGAGCCACTATAGTGGATTGTATGTAAATCTATACATAAACTAATAATTTGATCAATGCATTAATTAAATGTAATGTATTTAATAATTATTTTTCTTATATAAAAATTACAATTTGCTGGCACTTGTGAAGATGCTCAGGAGACCACTCCTCCAGCTTTGGAGCTTAGTTTACAGAATTGTTTTTTTTTAAAAAAAACATGTTTTATTGAATTACCTTGAAGGAAATCAAGTTCAATTTTGAAAGGGAATCAAACAGAAGTTTTCTATCATATTGCTTTGAATAAAAAATTTGCAGGATAAATGCATATCAACCCTATCTAACACCATCACCACCAAATGCTGGTTACCCCCCCCCCCCAAAAGAAGAAAAGAAAAAGAAAAAAGAAAGAAAAACCCAACTGATGGCAAAAACACTGGTACTGTATTTCCATTCTCTTTTAAAAAACATTCTCATTGTTTAAATATTAGTACTTAATAGAAATGTGGATGGAATTTGATCTTTGAAGTGTAGTTTAATTAATGTGTGCAATAGAAGCTAGCTGTCCATCAGATTTTATACTACCAGAAGTTTCTGCCTTGGGAGTAGGCCAAGTTCTGCCTTAGGAAGCAGGGAAGGGCAACTTACTTCTTAAAATGCCAAACAATGACAACAACAACCCCAAACTCCACAATGTGCAGGATTCTTCCATGTAATCAAAGTGACTCAAAGACTTTAGTGACTCAAAGTCACTAAAACAAAACAAAAAAGGATAAAAGAAACAGCTTAAATGCATGGTGTGTGTATGGTGTATCTTTGTGTGTGTGAGTGTGTGTGAAGCTAAAAAAAAATTATTTGGCCACTACTTGATATAACAATCTTCTTGGGCATTTACATACTGTGCATGATTAATACAATGCATCCCGCCTCTTATGTATGTTGGAAGTGTTACAATTTATGGGCTTTTTATTCTCTTAAGACAATAGATAAGGGTGGTACTTTCAATCACTTTACTTGCATTAATAAGCTTTAATAATTGCTATCTAATTAGAGCAGCATATGCAGCCATCAACCAGTATGGCTTCTAGCTCAAGACCCTCTCTTCCTTCAATTATTTCCATGTGGTAATTTAATCTGTGAGTTTGAAATTAACCCAAAGTTGCCCTATGAGCTTTCCTCACTGAAGGTAGACTTGTATCAGGATTTCTCCAGTTTTGTTAGCGTATTAATAGAAATCAAGAAATATCCAATATGAATCACTACTTCATACCGCCTTAACCAGCTGTGTGGGATGGAACACAGATGGCAATGTGTCCATTGGCATTAATCAAAATGGTTCAATAAACCAGGTCACCATACTATTTTTTAAACATTTTTATTTTTTTAAAAAAGCTAAAGACAGCTCCCGCTTCTGCCACCAGCAAAAGAAAATCTGTTTGTCCAATTAATAAAATAGACACAAATGGCTTAACCTTCCTTTGGGGTAGGGAAAGAAATCAAACCCAATGAGGCACATTCCATGTGGCATCCAACTTGTAAATGAGTGCAGATTCCTATTTCTTAATGAGACCTCTCGTTTTCTGTTTAAACTAACACCATTATTCATACCGCCTGTACAAAGAAGGGCAAAATCGGGTACCCTTTGTGTGTGTGTGTTGTTGTGGCTGATTTGCTGCTTCCATACAGTTGTGTTTGGTTTTTCTGAAGCCTTGTAAATGTCCATACTATTAAGTTAAGTACTAGAAACATATTATATGAACCATACAAGGCCTGTTCCATTCCCCTCCCTCTCCACCTCCTAGTTCCTGGAGACCTTTCTTCTAAGTATTATCTTTGAGAAGTTATACATGCATAATATCTTGATAAGTACTTGGTATAAAATCTAAGTCATATTCTGTTCCCTGTAATATACTTGTAAAAAGGAGGAAGGGAAGGAAAGCTAACATGACAATGATCCCAGCTGTTTGGATTAAAGGCTTCTGTTGCATATCATTAAATATGATTTAACAGAGGTCTCCAAACCATTAATAATGAAATGGGCAACTTTTAAAACAAAGGAAGTGTGACTGTTGCCACTGGGATGAATACCTCTGCTGTAAAATGTGGGAATTAGAATACCTGCTGAAATAGAATAGCTATTTCTTTTGCTTCTGAAGATGTATGAAAAACTAAACTGTAGTTAGTATAAGAGAGATGGAAAAGATAAATGATTAGGAGTTGAAAAAGACAGCTGGCAATTTCCCAAAGCTGGACAAGATTATGTACAGGTGTGTTAAAACAATATTTTTCTTGCATTGAATAATATTTACAACTTAAGCTACAACTTAAGCAATATGATTTGCATAACTTTTATTCCTCTCTGAATTTCACTGGTGTATCGTATTTGAATATTGAATATATAAGGGTGAATGGGGTCTCTTGTTGGTTGCACGTCCAGTCCAGGACATATGAGGTCATTTCAGGACGTATTTTGTTCATGGTGGTAAAACCTGCAGCTCTAATCTGCATTGTCTCAATTCAATACATTTCACAAAGCTTTGATCCTTATTTGTTAGCCCTTCTGCTCAGAAGATTAAGAAAGGGGAAATGCCTAAATTACAGGGGGAAAAAATACACAGCTTTACGCAACAACTCATATTCAATGCAAAAAGCAGAAGGATTAAGGAGAGAGATGACAGCTGCTCAAATATTGAAAAGGATGTCAGAAGGAAGAAGCAGAGCCATTCTTTAGCCATCCAGGAGAGGCAACCACACACAACAAATATTGCCAAAGGAACAAATATCTCAAATGCTTTAAAAATGACCTGACTCAATTGGTAAAAGACTCTATATGATTTTTTCAGATTTCAAAATTATCATAATTAAGGATAATCTGACATCCCAACCAGATGTTGAATGCATATACAGAAGGATGGGGACTTGGATGCCAATGCTGCACCTATCATCTTAGATACTCACATAGATGCTACTGCTGCTCAGCTACTCAATGATGAGTTTAAGTACAAGAATCACATTTTTAAGGAATATGATCAATAGTGCTTTGAAGAAGCAGTGGTCATGGGGAAGACCCATGTACAACTCATTAACTCAGTGCAATTATATCTTTACACAGTACTATATAGTCTGTAGTCTAATCAATGTCAAGGGGGGTGATACAGCATAATTTGGTAAGGATTGATTTCTGACACACCTATTGTGATTTAATGACAGATTGGCTTATAACAAGACATACTGTAGATGAGAAGGCCAATCTGGTGTATATTCTTGAGACCATGCTGACCACTTCCTCTCAGAAATCTGCCCACCTTTCTCAGATTGTCACCAGCTGTTTTTCCCAGGTATGTGTGTGTGTGTGAGAGAGAGAGAATGAAGAGGATGCCCCTTGTTATCCAGGAGTCTCTTGTAGCATCCAGAAGTGCTGTTCTGTAGATAACTAGATATGACATGCTGTTTGTGAAGTTGAGTTTTTGGGAACATGTGGGGTTGCAGCTACTCTACTCAATTTCTTGTATCGTGTCTTCTTGGCTGAGCTGCTTGATGCTGTGGTTTGGAGTTTTCTACTCTTACAATACTATGAGATTGACCTGCTCTTTTTGGATGTGACATCCTGGGAGTTCACAGATCCCATGTAACTATGGACTGACCCAAAATACTTAGGGGCTGATACAGGGGGGTTACATATTAGATCTAATTTTTGCTTTGGTGCAGTGGAAACTTATCTAAATTTAGATAGTATGTATGTCTATTTGTTCCTTGTCATAGACAGATCACTCTTTTATTACTGTATTGCTCTGACCTCATTGCTGGGAGATAGAATCTATTTGATTAGATCCCAAATACTTGATTCCAAACACCTGATGGACCCCACTGGGTTTCAAAGGGCTCGTGAAGAAGGAAGTTGTGGATCCAATGCTGTTGTTTTTCTTGGAATGGGAGAATGGCTGGGCCTGAGCAGATCCCTCTATATGTGAATTGTTGATGAACCCCTGGTTTTCAAAAGAACTGCAGGAGATGAAATGGAGGAAGAGATGCCTTAAAGCAGTACTGAATGAAGACAAAGAGTGGGTCTGATTGAACATGGGAAGAAACTGCATTTAAGGACTACATTGTAGCGATCAGAATGGCAGAATAAAGACATTTCCCCCAATCTTATTGTGTCTGCAGAATGTTGTCACATGACCCCATTTTAGGTAACCTGAGCCACAGAGATGACATTGGGAGCTTTCAAGTTTCTGTTACTACAGCCTATAGTCCTAAAGCAGAGTTCCACTCAAACTCACAAAGTCTGTTTTTTTTATTTTTAGGAATTGTTTAATGTTTGTTGTACTGCATGATTATTTACTTGCTAGTCATTTGTTGTTTTAATTGTGTGCTGTCCTAAGTTATTCTTGACATGGTAGCTATAAAAAGTGACACAAAAGAGAAGTAAAATAATTAGTAAGTGCCCCTGCTGAGGTTGCCTTCATTTAGTCAACATGGAATTTGAATTTCTCCCTTTACAAAAGGGGGGAAAATGACTCTACTGCCACGAGTGGTCCTGTTTATTTATTTTCCAAAGCTACAATCTGATAGTGTCCAAGTGATGGGATTTGAGAATCATCAGATTCAGCAGTGATGACTGCTACCAATCCAACCCAAAGTTAGAAAAGGAAATGGAACGAAGAAATATATACTCGAATCTTTATTAAAAAGATGAGAAGAAGAAGAAAATATCCCCCTTTCAGGAAAAATGTCTGTTCTAATCACTCTGAATTCCTCTTTTGTTTCTTTGTTACAAGGTAAAATCTTTTTTGTTAGTTTGTGAGGTTTTGTCAAAAAGTTTTTCAAAAAACTCATTGACTGACAGTTATTCCAATTGAGTTGTACAGCATGGCTCTGTTTTGGCACATTTAAACAAGTTTAGTCATGAAAACTGTTACCCATTGCCTTTGATCTTGTCAGTTAGGCTCAGCAGAGTGCAATCTTTAAAAACAACCTGGCCATGAGGGGTCTTTAAAAGACTCTAATCTTCCTGAAGACATTTAGTCATGATCATAAATGAAAGAGGAGAATATTTTTAAAACTCAAGTAGGAAAATGATAAATTGAAGGGGGAAAAAAGGTTATGATGATTAAGATGACATTGGTAAAAAGGAATCTGAATTAATATAGGTGGAAAGGCTGGTGAAGAGCAGACTGTCCTGTTAGAAACAATGAATCGGGCTGCCTCAGAAAGCAGAGAATTGGAAGAGTTGTCAAGATGAGAGACAAAACTGTTGGCTTGGCTTTTGTTTGTGAAATTAAGAGAATGAGACCTTTTGGGGGAGAAGCCTACTGTAAAGTTTGGGCCAGCCCTGGGAATCATTTTTACGGACTAAAAGGTTTCCCAGATCTGGTTGCTAGTTTGCTGACTAATTAGACTGTAAACAGTAACACAATTGGAAGGGACCTTGGAGGTCATCTAGTCCAACTCGCTGCTCAGTCAGGAGACCTGTACTAGCGACTCGAACCACCGAACTGCCAACCTTTCTGATCGACAAGCTCAGTGTCTTAGCCACGGAGCCACCAAGTCAGGCTTTTTACATTAGCTCTATTCTCACAGTTCATCCAGAGTGAATGGATATCCAGACAAGAGATGGAAACACATTCAACTGAGTGTCTAGTAAACTATACATATTAACAAGTATTCACAACTCCCTATGATCGGATAACCTAAGATGTTTTTTTTTAAAACCATTTCCTACAATTTTTGCATGTGGTCAGTCCTGATCCTAACATAAAATCTCAATACATTGAGTTTTTTTAATAATGGAGAAAATAACAGCATGGCCCTCATTAGAGAAAAGACATTGGCAAAATGTAATACTAATTGCAAGACTTAATATTAATAGCAAGAAATGGGGGAGGGGGGAATCAAATTATGACATATGGATTTGATGACTAGTAAAATTTATTGAGTGTTGGGAAAAATGGAAGCTACAGTTTGATGCTAAATTAAAGTAAAGAATGTAAGTTTTAACTGAATTAATCCCGTCTGGATAACTGTAATGCTCTCTACATGGGGCTCCCCTTGAAGAGCACTTGTAGGCTCCAACTGGTCCAGAATGCAGCCGTGTGGGTGATTATGGGTGCGACTAGGCGCACCCATGTGATACCTCTCCTACGTGAGCTGCATTGGCTCCCAGTGGTCTTCCGGGTGCAGTTCAAGGTCTTGGTTACCACCTTTAAAGCACTCCATGGCTTAGGACCCGGATATCTACAGGACCACCTTCTGCCACCAATAGCCTCCCACCGACCAACGTGCTCCCACAGAGAGGCGCTCCTCAGGGTGCCGTCGGCTAAACAATGTCGGCTAAACAATGTAGGCCAGGGGAAGAGCCTTCTCTGTGGGGGCACCCACCCTCTGGAAAGCACTACCCCCTGGGATACCTATGATTCCCGACCACCGTACCTTCCACAGGGCCCTAAAGACCCTGCTATTTCAACAGGCTGGCCTGACTGAATAAGAATTTAGATGGGATTTTAAATTGGAGGGTTTTAAATGGACTAGGCCAATTGTTTAATTCTTTTAATTGGTTTTAATTTTTGTATGACTTGTTGTTTTACCATGGCTGTACACCGCCCTGAGTCCTTCAGGAGAAGGGCAGTGTGTAAATCTAATAAACTTATACTTAAACTGAATTGTCTGGAAAACGGCCCAATTAAGATTTTTGTGAATTTAGGACAGTTGCTTTCTAACTTTTTCTTGTTCCTTGGTTTGTGTACTCATTATGTGTTCCTTGGTTTGTGGACTCCTTTCCCTGTTCCTTTGCTTTGCTGGACTGTGCACAGCCAAAGGTTGCCGTGTGTGTATGTGTGTCAGGGGTGGTATTCACTCACCTTCACTACTGGTTTGCAAATGTGAGTGCGCATTCACCTCTGCACATGCGCAGAGCCTTCTGCACATGCGCAGAGTGTCAAAAACGGGACATGATGAGGTCTGGGGGGATGGGCAGAACTTCCCACAGCCACCACTACCAGTTTACCCAAATAGGATAGAACCAGCTGAATACCACCACTGATGTGTGTGCTTTGCTCTGGGACTTGCCAAGAACGTGGGACCATTTGGGGGGAAATGTAGAGCATTAAAAGGGAGTTTGAACTCTCAGCTGGCTGTGTGACCTTTGTGCCTTGTCCCAGGTCATCACCCTCTATCTGAATGAAACTGGGAAAATATGTAAATATGATAAAGTCAGAGAGATGCTGCCTAGTTATTCTAGCGTGCACTGTCATTTCTCAGTCAGAGAGAGAGGGAGACAAAAAGAAAAAAAAACCCAACAAAAAACCAAAAACCACACACCTTTATTTTGAGTGTAAAAAAGAAATAAAAATTGCTGTGTATCCCACTCATATAATAGTGCAAAAAATAGAGATCTATTTATAGGCTGATAATACTGAAAGAACTATCTCTAATGACAAATATAATATGAGAAAACTCTTGGTTCCTTCTGTTCTCATTTGAGACTATGTAGGAGTGTTCAGATTCTTCTATGAACTAGAGTTTCAGTTTGAAGTCCACGTGGGAAGAATTGGGGCATTTTGATCAGTGGTGGGTTTCAACGTTTTTAGTACTGGTTCTGTGGGTGTGGCTTGGTGGGCGTGGCTGGGCAAGGATACTGTAAAATCTCCATGCCCTCCCCACTCCAGGGGAAGGTTATTGCAAAATCTCCATTTCTTCCTGATCAGCTGGGACTTGGGAGGCAGAGAATAGATGGGGGTGGGGCCAGTCAGAATTTTTACTACCAGTATCCGAACTACTCAAAATTTCTGCTACTGGTTCTCCAGAACTGGTCAGAACCTGCTGAAACCCACTTCTGATTTAGATGTGGAAATCAACCCTGACTGCTCTTTAAAAAGCCAGATCCTGAGGATGAAACTGAAATATTTTGGCCACTTACTGAGAAGGAAAGACTCACTGGGGAAGAGCCTAATGCTGGGAATGGTTGTGGGCAAAAGATGAAGGGGATGGCAGAGAATGAAGTGGCTGGATGGAGTCACTGAAGCAGTTGGTGTGAGCTTAAATGGTCTCCAGAGGATGGTAGAGGACAGGAAGGCCTGGAGGAAAATTGTCCATGAGGTTGCGATGGGTCAGACATGACTTCACAACTAACAACATCAGGACAGAGAAATCCAGGGACCTAAACCTCAAGACCAGAGAGTTAAAACCAATGAATTTGATTTTGTGAACCAGCCCTCCATGTAATTTATTGCACACAGTGTGATTGTAACTAACTGCCAGCTTTTCTTAAAAGTTGATTTGATCCTTCATAATGCAAATCGGATATGTTGCCATGCTCTTTTCTGGCAGAAAAAAAAATATTTGGAGCAAAACGACACATTCTTAGCTCCTTAGCAAAGTATATCAGGCCAGTGTAGCATATGGTTATCTCACAGTCACGCAGAGACTGTGAGGTGAAATATAGCTAGATATTTGTACAGAGACAGAAGGAGGGAGCAGCATCTGTTGCTATTCTGAATATGGTGGTCTGGCCAAGATGTTTCTTGCTAATATAATTTTGTTCATCTGTCATCTATAACTACTTTACTGAACTGTGTATGTTGTTAAGTTTTTCATAAGCACTTTGGTTGCATCAGGTATAGGCAGGGATGGGTTCTACTTACCTTTACTACTGGTTTGCAACGGGATCGCGTGTGCGCTTGCTTCACTCACATGGGCACCTTGTTTCTCTGCATGCGCAGATCACTTCTGATGACGTCAAGGTCAGTGGGCGGAGCCTCCCACCGGTTTTATTACCAGTTCTATAGAACTGGTCCAAACTGAGGGCAACCCACCATTGGGTGTGGGACATTGCTAAGGACATTATTTTGAGAAACTGGAAAAGCACTTTTCCAGATATTAAGATTGAATTCAAGACATGTCGGAATATTTTCCACTAATGGGGGAAAAAAAATGATGTAACTTTTTTTCCCCCATTGGTACTGGTTTAAAATTTTATGTCAATAGAGGATTTTCTTCTTTCTAATTTGAAATGCTTTATATACAAGTGGTGTGTTTAGATTGTTGATATTTTTCCTTTTTTCTATTTTACTTATCATTGTTTGTGTTTCATGTAACACATGCATGTGTGTTACATTTTATGGGACCAAACGTCTTGTGCCTAAAGCACCTATTTCATCTTTACTCATTAACCTCCAAACAGAAATGATGGAGGTTTTTTGTGGAGTTTTAAGAGGTATAGTGACTACAAGACTTAGAAATCCTCCAGAAGGCAGGACCAAAATAGGGGGGGGGGGGGAGGGACATTGTAATCAGCTTGAATTTGAGAATAGGGAGAGGGAGAGACACATATGTGATGCTGGCAGGGGCCTCTGAGTTTGAGGCTTACACTTACTCACCCCTATATTAATTCATATACCAAACAATCAATAGGTCAATGCTTCAAGGTAGGGTAGATTAGGAAATAGTACTATGCTTATTTAGGTATTTATTATGATGTTCCTTATCTTAACAAGATCTTCCGTATCTTAAGAGGATACAGGCTTTTATTTAAAAGGTCAAACTTGATTTACAGTACTTGGAAGTATTTTGTTGCATCTTTATCCCAAATCGTATTTTCTTACCTGAAATGTCTTTTTCTTTCCTGAACTGTCTTCCATGCGTCCACTCTGCAAAACAAGGGAATTGAACACAGAGAGAGAATACAGTAAAATGAATCAGGAACTTTAACTGTGACATTGTGATGGTTTCAGTGCATGAAAATCTAGAGTTATGTTTCTGCATTGCACATGGCATGAACTGAATGGCATTAAGAGAAACTGAGGTCAGTTATGGCTCTCAGAGTTTGCTGTAATAGTCTCCTTCCCCAAAACAACAATAATCAAAACAGAAGTAAAATACTATTTGGGAAATAGAACCAGATTTTCTGAATATATTTCAAATGCTTTGCTTTCATTGAGGTTAAGAGAGTCTTAAATAATTTTATTCAATGGCGTTAGTACTGCAATTCACTGAGAGTACTGTAACTATTCTTGTGATCAAATGTTCATCAATCATTGATAATGAAACTCAGGAAAATCTCATATTGCTAGCACAATATAATTTTTTTAAATAGAGGAAACCATAACATACTTTTGCCTTTGATGTCATATATGCTATATTTACATTTTTCTTCTATTAGTGTAGAATTATTGTTTAGCCTGTGTTACAGAATACAGTACGTTGCTGTTGGTTGGCAGGTGATAAATGTACAGATCACCCTAGATGGTAATCTGATGCATCCATTTTTCAGCTTTCCTCTGTTGCCCTAACCCAAAGAGAAGGTGCCAGGTGCATTTTTTGCTTTCCAGATCATACAGAAATTGGTTCTGTTGACCTTCAAAACATTGAGACCGGGGGTGGGCTTCAAAACTTTTAGCAAGGGGTTCTCTGTCCGGTTGCTGGGTGGACGTGACAGTGGTGGGCATGGCCTAGTCTGCCTCCTGCACTATGGTGGTGGTGGGCGTTTTTGCCCTCCCTGGGCTTCGGAGGCTTTCATTGAGCCTTCGGGAGGGCAAAAACAGCCTCCCCAGGCTCCAGAGGCCCTCTGGAGGCCGAAAACGGGCCTTCCTGAACTTCTGGTAGGCCTGTTTTTCACCCTCCCCGAGCCTCTGTGCGTGCCCTGCACTTATCTGCATCCAAAACGAGCTGCGTGGGGATTCCTGGGAGGGCGGGGTAGGGTGGATGGCCAGCCAGGAGTGGGATTTGGGGGTTCTCTTAGTGGTGGTATTCAAATAATTTAACAACCGGTTCTCTGCCCTAATGATTTCTTCCAACAACCAGTTCACCAAACTGCTCAGAAAGTTAACAACCGGTTCTCCCGAAGTGGTGAGAACTGGCTGAATCCCACCACTGGGTTCTCTGAACTACACAGAATCTTAGCTAGAGGTTCTCCCAAACCCCTGTGAACCCCCAGCAGCCTACTCCTGATTGAGATCAAGATTGATGTAGAGATTTAGATGTTAGCATAGAAAGCAGAAGCCTTAGGCTTGCATGCCTAAGGGAGCCTGCTAGGCCTCCCTTAGGCATGCAAGCCACCTGGGTGACTTTGGGCCATTCTCTTTCTGACTCTCAGCCCAGCTTAGCCCACCTCGCAGCATGGTTATTGTGAGAAATTAGGAGCCAGGAGCATTGGGTATGTTTGCCACCTTGAATTGACCCCCACCACCACTGTCAAAAAGAAGTTGCGATAAGAATATAATAATAGTGAGGAGAAGAATATTAGTTTAGTTGAGACACCATTATGATCTGTTCAAGTGCCCCAGAGATATTGGAAAACAATATATTTGGATATTCTACCTTTGGACACAAGATAAGAGTAACCATTCTTTTACCACATAGAAGAAAAGGATTGTTCAGGTAGAACAATCCCAAGGATTAACTCCATTTCTTGTGTCCTGAACGAGATAATTGTACAACCAATTAATAAACATTTATGAAATGACATTACCCTGCCTTTTTCATAAGAATAGTAACAAATATTTCACTTTCCTCCCTGGGAAGGGGAACTGGCATTAGAGAGAGGACTCTTTGGAATGGAGGAAGGAGGATAGGGAATGAAATTATGATTTTTGAAAACAATATGGAAAAACACTTTGAAGGACATGAAAGGACTGCATATCCCATTTCCAGATGACAAAATACCTGATAGTCAAGATAGGAATAAAATGCAATACCATTTTATTTATGATTTGTTTAAATTTATTGGCGGTCCAACGCCCATGGATTCTGTGTGGTCAATCTTGATAGGTTAGAGAAATGGATTGAAAATAATGAAATTAAATTAACCATAGAGCATATATAAATTTAGACACTTAGGAAACAGCAATGAAAAAAGTTACCTGACATGATAACTGTACCTGAGAAGAAAAACTTCAGATTCATTAATAACTGACATACACAGACTGAGGATAAGTGATTCCTAATAGGACAAATGCATATTTAGGCTGTATCGACAGAAGTGATCTAAATCATGGAAAATAATTATTCTGTCTTGATCAGCCCCATGTTAAGTACTACATCCCATTCAGGGCATCACATTTTAAGAAGGATTTGGATAAGCTGGAATAGATTGAAAGAAAGTAATGAGGATCATCAAAGGATTAGAAGACACATCCTTTGACAAAGGAAGACAATGGTCAGCTATTGGCTTGTTGCCCTGTATCCCAGGAATCTAGATTGCACTGCTAAATTTTGACAATTTGATTTTTGCTGTTTTTGGCGGTAGGGCTGGGAGTGGGGAGAGTTGGAGATGGTTTTTAATGGCATGGGTGAGAGCAATTCACTGTTTACAGGGCTTCTTTTCCACTCAAAGACCTAAAATTCAGCACTCCTTTCAGTGACATTATAATCTAGAGGTCTTCCTTTAGGACTTTCAGAAGTTTGGGAGATTAAATTGTGGCATGCCACATCACAATATAAAACTGGGAATGCTTAACCTTGAGAAAATTGAATGGTGCTAAAACAGCACTTTTCAAATACCTCTTGGACAGGCAAAATATCTGTTTGGATGCTTTAATTCCTATTTATTTATTTTATTTATTAGATTTTTATCCTGCCTTTATTTCTTTATAAGTAACTCAAGGCTGCAGACATTATTAATTTACATCCGAGATTTATTATTTTTACAAATAACGCAAGGCAGTGAACATAACTAATACTCTTTTTTCCTCCTATTTTTCCTACAACAACAACCCTGTCAGATGAGTTGGGCTGAGAAATAGTGACTAGTCCAAGGTTACCCATCTGACTTTAAATGGTTAAGGCAGGATTAGAATTCATGGTCTCCCACTTTCTAACTTAGTGCCTTACCCACTACACCAAACTGGCTCTATTCCTACACAACACCAATGTGCTTTGGGATAAGTGTGAACTTGAAAGTTCTCTGATTAATATCAGGGATATATATATCTAGATTCTATGAGATACGTTTCAAGTAGAAGCATATAGAGGCATAACATTAAGGTAATGGGAGATATACAGCACATTCCATTTGACATTGATGAGTTTAGTAGAGTGTCCTAGGAATATTTTTAGTTTGTTAGAATATTTTTGATCCAGACTATCTTTTCTGTACTCAGATCACTCCTGTACTGCTTCTTTTACATTGCTTTCAAAGATAACATCTGGTTTGGCATTGATGGGTCAAACCAATGATAATGTGTCAAATTTTGTGTGATAAAACAAGGAGGAACTATGAGCTGCATAGCATGCTTTCATTAAAAGCAATTAAAGAAACCTGTAAGCTCAAGAATAGAGTTTATTTGCTAAGAAAGCTGAATTTATCTTATTATTCTAAAAGGGAGAGCTATTTTTCTTTTCAGAGATAATCAAGGATAATTTATATGGTTTTACTTTAAAAGATGTCCCAGTTTTATTACTTATTATTGATTCACTAGCAAAAATGAATGTTCAAGATTCTAGTAAATATGTGCTGTGAAATGTATTGTAATGTTCTCTACAAAATGAGTTCCAGTTGTAATGTGCAAAACTTAATGGGATTTTGGTGACAAAAGATTATTGCAATTATTAATGTATTCATTCTGAAATTGTAGGTTTGTAGTTTATTACATTTATGCCCCATTTTTTTTGGAACACAAAGCAACTTTTAAATGGACTTTCTCATTCAGATAAAACCATGCTCCCTATTGTAGTTTCCATAAAATGTTGAGTTATGTCAGGCAAACCAGTTGCTGTGTTGATACTATACAATCATTGAGTGGTTATCTTTATTTATATGGTTTGGATATAGTATGCCTAGATCATGCTCTGAAAACTCTAAAGATTTAATTAACCTACTATCTTTCTTTTCTTTTTAAAGAAATTCAGAGATAAAAGAAAGAAGCAAAAGAAGTTGGAAAGGAAAAGTTCCTAGATTCCACTACTGTTTCTTGGTGATGTTATCCTAAAGGTGAAAGAGAGGGAGAGTTCCAATAATTGGAGAAGGCAATTCTTGTAGAGCAGTGTTTCACAACCTTGGCAACTGATGGGTGGATTTGAACTCCCAGAATTCCTCCACCAGTTGAGTAATTTGGAGAATTGAAGTCTACCTCTCTCAACATTGCCAAGGTGGAAAAATGCTGGTGTAGAGGAACTGAGGAATTTAGGGAGTTGAAATCCACTCTTCAGTTGAGGAATTTGGGGAGTGGAAGTCTACCCTCTTAAATAAATGGTTATATAAATGATATGAATGGTATAAGATCAGCCACATGAACACTGGAGGACCCTCTCTATTCACATTATTCAAATAAAGAAAAGTGCTTGTTAGAAATATACTAAGTCAGCTAAAATACCATTGTAGCAATAAATATCTTCTAAGGAAGCATAGCTGTCAAGGATGCAAGGCCATACGAGTGCAACAAAGTTACTTATTAATCTAAGGCCAGCTATGAATCTAGGCATCAGCGGATACAGAATTAGGGAGGATGCTTAGGTAAAATTATCTCATGTAACAGATATATATTAACCATATATGGAAAGTTCCTGTGCTAGCAGAATCCTTTCTC
Source organism: Masticophis lateralis (assembly GCA_030761175.1). Classification (NCBI taxonomy): domain Eukaryota; kingdom Metazoa; phylum Chordata; class Lepidosauria; order Squamata; family Colubridae; genus Masticophis; species Masticophis lateralis. The sequence goes on along the minus strand of JAUDYJ010000001.1, from coordinate 194,852,677 downwards.
TTGAAAAGTATAAGAACAGTCATATCATCCCTGTCTCTTTGTTCAGAAACCTTAGATACAAATCTGATTCTGAACCTGCGCAAATAAACTGACTCTGGCTGACCAAGGAATGTCGTTCAGACTCTCATTCCATAACACTTAGAGCAGTCTCATTTTTATGTTATTTGCCTTAGAAAGGCAAATTATGGATAGGTTTTCAAGATTGTGTTAACATGTCCTAAAACAAAGAAATAGCATTCCTGTAATCTCTGGCCTATCTCAAAAAGCTGGTAAAGGCTGGCCATTTAAAACTTATCCTGTTTGAAGCCCCATAATTACTGTCACCAGAAAAAAATCCTTTTTTAAACCCCAGAGAGTCTGTTCTTGAATGTGAGATCATAAAGACCATGAAAGATTTTAAAAGACAGTTGAGGGAGATTTGAGCTAAACTAATTAGTACTTCGCTTGCTTTTCTGATTTGTTATGTATAATAATAGAATCTCTATCCTGATTTGATTCATAAGAACAGAATAAAGATGGAATTCTGAAAATGAATGATATATGTTTAATTCTGAAGAACTTTTTTCTAAGACCTTAAGAATTGGCCTGATAAATTCAGCTTTGCTTGCCCTTGTGACTTTTTTTGGAACACTACAGGGATTGGTTATTACTGATGCAGTCTTATTGGGTCCATGGTGTACTGCTGATTTATTTCAACTTTTCAGCACTAAACTCTCGGAACCGCTCTTCCAAAATCAATTTAGAAAATTTCTTACGCACTTTTCAACTACCTATTATGGAATAACAAATGGTGCAATATTACTCTCTTACAATCATTTGGAAAGGGAATGAATTAGTGACGTTACCAAAAGATGTTTAATAGTGAGTCAATCCAGGAAAAGTTTGGAAGAAGTCCTTTTGCTCTTTCAGTTATTTTTTAAGATTCGATTTGCTTCTTTGCCCTTGCCTTTTAAAATGGTAGATAAGCTAATTACTATTCAGTTATTATTGAGATAATACTGTAGTCTCTGTAGCTGTCAATTTTTCTTCCCAGTGGCTGAAGCCTTTAAATACTAGTTTCTTCTTTGTAACTAAAATAATTGCTCCATTATGAAAATTAGTTATTGCTTCTTTGCCTTTAAAAAAAAAAAGGAAGGAGTTAAAACTGATAATAAATTTGTAATATTTTAAAGGATATTCAAACAAAGCTAGCAAAGCCTTGATCATCTGAACAGCTAACATTTTAGCTACCTTTGACAACATTGCCATATATCAGATCAGAAAATCAAGATGGAGAGATAATACAAAAGATATTGGCATGTGACAGCCTGAAAATATGTTATTTGGATTCTCTCTATAATGGAGTCATTTTTATTTCAGTTTTTTTAAAAAATAGTGTGGAAGTAACCTTTTTATGCTATGGAAATAATCACAACCATATTTATCCACTATTCTTTCCAATTCCTTGACCAATCAGGATTCTTTGAATTATTTTTGACTTCATTTGCCTGGCTTTTGCTGAAAACATCAGAAAAATATAACGATCACATAATCCAAGATTTCTTTCAAAACACATAAAATAGCTTTAAGGCAATGAGAAGGAATGGTAATGAGCAACAGCAGATGTTGCTGCTTTGAAGCAATTATGGGACAATAATTACAGATAGAAATAGAAACTCGCAAGAGCAAAGATTTGATCAGCAAAAGAGAGTGCAGAATCAGGCCAATGAAAGAAACATGGAGGCAAATGTCTTTTCTAGAGTGGTAATTGTTCTTTACCCTTGAATGTTCCCATGTTGAGGTTAGGAATTCTGTCTGAGTATCCGTGTCCTGAATATCTTATTTGATTACAGAAATAAGAAAGAGAATAATCACTCTGCAGAATAACTTGTTTAAAAGTTGCCAGGTAAATTATTTCGTCCATCCGATCTTTCCCAGGTTTTATGCTTCTTAGTCTTAAATTGTTTGTTTCTGAACCTCCAGCCATCTTCAGAAACATTTATTTTTATATACTTATTATGAAATTCATTTGCTGCACATCTTATTTTGAAATGACTCTGGACGGCTTACAACATTTCCTCGTAAATCTCCACATCTACAAAAAAAATCTCTTTGAGGAAAAATCTCTCCCCAATTACATCTACTAATTTAGGTGTGGCCAGACATGCTCTGGGTCTCATGGATCAAGGAGTGTCATTTGATGGAACCCAAGAAAAGAGCCTTTTACGTCATGGTGGCCACTTTTTGGAATATCATTCTCCATAGGGATTAGATTAGCCCCAACATTACTGACCGTCCATAAAGCCTTTAAAATATGGTTTTATTACCAAAATTTGGGATGCAGATGTGTGGCAGAGTCCATGTATTGATTTGTTTGCTAGTGGTTTTGGTTTTTATCTCAGCTCCAATTATGTCTGCATTATTCTTATTGTTAGGTGTTGCTCTATGTTGAGGCCAGTTGTGATAGCAGGCTAACTCATTGCTCACTCCAGAAGTTCGATTCTGAATGGCTCAAGGTTGACTCAGCCTTCCATCTTTCCGAGGTTGGTAAAACAAGGACCCGAATTATGGGGGTGGGGCAATAATGCTGACTATGTAAACATCTTAGAGGGGGTTGTAAGGCACTATGAAGCAGCATATAAGTGCTATTGCTATTGCTCTATGCTTTTTAACTGTTGTTAGCCACCTGGAGTCATGAATATGAAATGAGTGGCCATATATAATATATAAATAGTGTTCATTTTGTTTAGCAGGAATGAATGATTCATCTCTATTTTGTGCATATACTACAAGGGTATCATGAATGTATTATTGTGAACTTTTGATAGAACTCCCTAATCTTCCTCACAAAGTCAGTGTCCCCAGACTTCCTGAAAAAGAGGCAACTATTGTTAAGTCAGTTGAAGTCAGTAGTGCATTCTCTCTCTCTCTCTCTCTCTCTCTCTCTCTCTCTCTCTCTCTCACACACACACACACACACACACACACACACACAGGAAATCTAAGTATCGTATGTCACTTTGTGTTCATAGATAGTATCTGCCATCTAATTGGCTAAACTCGGGGAAGAGAGGCTAGAAGAAGTCCAGTCTTTTGGACTTCAATCTCCCTTATTTTTTTCTGTTGCTAATGATGAGTGATGGGAAGAAGTTACTTACTCCTAATTGAATCTGTATCCCTAGCTTCTTCAAGTAAGGTTGCAGATCAGAGGAAGAGGACTTAGCTATGCTGCTGGTTGACTAGCTTTCCCCAGGTTCTCTGAACTTGAGCCTAGACTTTCATATACACCTTCATCTGAGGAACAATGCCATTTGAGATGTTCAACAGTGCAGAGAATGTAATCAGCACAGCAGGTTTTTCAAGTGCTGACTCTTCGAGCAAGAAGGGCAAATGGGAGATTGAGCTTCATAAGACTGGTCCACCATAATGCAAGAGGTTCGTCTGGAATTGGTTGCAGTGCTTCAGCTTAAGGTTTATTGTCAGAGATGCATAACTTTTTCAAGGTGGAGGGCTTTATTTCTATAATTGGGTGGGGCCAGGATAAACTGTAAGCAGCATTAGAGTCGGAGTACAATAAATTATTTCAGTAGAATTATATGTTTCATCTTCATGTGCTTTATATATTTTTCCTCCTGTCATTAAAAAGACATCAACATTATTTTACATGGCTGTCCATCTCATAGATAAGTGACATTAAAAATTACAATTGGGGCAGTAAGAGGGGTACACTCAAGCTTTTTTTTTTTTGAGGGGCCACAGCAAACATCTCTGGATCATGTCCATAATGTTAGCTATACAGCTACATCGACAAATGGTCTGATTCAGAGGTGGGTTTCAGCAGGTTCTGACCAGTTCTGGAGAACCAGAAGCAGAAATTTTGAGTAGTTCAGAGAACTGGTAGATACCACCTCTGCCCCCATCTATGCTCTGCCTCTTGAGTCCCAACTGAAAGGGAGGAAATGGGGATTTTGCATTAACCTTCCCCCGGAGTGGGGTGGGAATGGAGATTTTATAGTATCCTTCCCCTGCCACACCCACCAAACCACGCCCACCAAGCCATGCTATGCCCACCAATCCACACTCACAGAACCAGTAGTAAAATTTTTTGAATCCCACCATTGGCCTGACTGAATATAATATGATCGCTTATGAGAATGGTAACAACACCTCCCTTCTCCCTTCTCCCTCACCCTGGAAATTTGGGTATATTGCAAACATTATTTATATTCTAACCTCTTTAACAAACTCTGGGCATCCCACATAAAAATAAAAATACGTTAGTCTCAAAACTCTTAATTTTGTTTATGCTTTATGCATGTAAAAGCCAGGATTTTTCGTGTCTGTTAAGGAAATAAAATGTGTGACTGATAACCAATATTATGAAAACATTTTTTCCACCCAAGATCATAAGCTGCTAGAAAATATATGCAGTGAAAGAAGTGAGGCAGCACAAGCACAGATGTCATAAAGAATAATGCCTTAACAGGCTCTTAGGCAGCTAATATTCTCACAATGTTTTACTGTGTGTTAGCATTGGTACAGAACCATGTAGGGGAATATGTATGTTTTCAGGTCCATTAAACCTTTTATTTTTTCCAATAGATCACAATTAGAGGAACACCTGGGCTAAACAATAAAACGTTGCTCTATTTGAAAGTTAACTGCATCCTGAATAGTTGTTTTTTAAAAGGAATATTTCATTTCTTATTTGTAGAAGGAAGTATTGTGCAATTTGTTATTCAGTTTACCAGAATGGTATCAGCTTACCAGAATCAGTGAATTGCAGGAAATGGATACTGGTCTTGCATTTTTAATACAAGGACATACATTTAATTCATTGCATTTAAAACTTAACAGATATGCAAAGATATGTATGGTAGAAGAGAACCCAAAGGAGGATGTAACCACATTGGACCAACCTTAATTGGGAATCATAGGACCCTGGTGGTACAGTGTTTAGAATGCATATTGCAGGCTGACTCTGTCCACTGCCAGGAGTTCAATCCTGGTCGGCTCAAGGTTGACTCAGTCTTCCATCCTTCCAAGGTCGATAAAATGAGGATCCAAATTGTTGGAGGCAATCTGCAAATAATGCTTCTACATTGTAAACCACCTAAAGAGTGCTGTAAAGTGCTATGGGACGGTATATAAGCCTAAATGCTATTACTATTGCTGTAAATGCTTCTATAGCAAACATGAAGAATCTCTTGGTTAAATGATAGCAGTTCTTAACACTTACATAGTCGGCATGTCTTTCTACAGAACACGCTTCAAACATACAACTGAATTTCCATGACAATTTGTTAGAAATCAGTTGCATGACTTTGCTTCTTTGAAAGATAGCCCTCCACCCTGCCCCAAACTCCTAAAGCCCCACAGGACTGCAATCCCTAGGACTTCTGAATTGGACATAAGAAACTATAAATTTGTTTTTAGAGATGTGGGTGATCGTGGAATGTTTTACATAAAAGAACATTTATATCCTGTCACTGGGATTTCTTGAAGTCTTCCTTTCCTCCTTCAGGGGCCTTCTTGTTATTGCCCCCTCTAATGGAAATGATAACTAGTCAATCTACCAATCAACTCCCCTCCCCTCTTTCTAGGTTGATTGGTAGCATTGGCCTTGGGAGGATCCTTGAAAGTCTGCCAGAGTTCCCATAAAAAGGCAACCAGATCCTGCAAGCTAGGGCTCTCAGGCACCAGGTATGGAGTAGCCCAGCTGGGAGCAAGACCAGTCAGCAAACCAGTCACAAATCCTATCTTTTGGGCTTCTGAAGGAAAAGCTTTTGGATGCAGACAAATATATATATTACACTAAGCAAGGAAAGTGGAGCAGCAACACTGAGTTAATCCAGGCGTGATTGCAGATTGCCCACACCTGATCATAAAGTGCCTGGCTTTCTTGATGGACCACCTCCATCTGGTTTTTTTGATGGACCACCAATTGCACAACATTTGTGAAAAGGTTGGAAGCATGTTTTTGTAGCCTGGCTTAGCAAAGGGGGAAAATACCCATGCAAAGTCTGGATGTGATGTGGGTATTTGGGGATAAGGCTTAAAGTAATGAGTGGGGACTATACACGCTCTGTGGAAGAAATAGAACCTATAGGGGAAATGCACTTGCAGCAAGGTTTGTAAAAACACCAGGAAGGCTTGTCTAGATAGAGAGCAGCAGATAGGGAAGGGAAGCAACAGAGAAGCTGGAGAAACCAGAGAAAGAGTGTGTATGTGTACAACAGCTTACTAGAAGCTGAGGAGAAGGTGAAATCTAAGTCAGACAATCTGTAAATCAATTATGTGCAATAGCTTGAGAAAGTACCAAGGGATGAACCAGATACTTGGGCAGGGACACTCCAAGATCAAAATGAAGCAGAATCAAAAGCAGGTATTCATGAATCACAAAACCAATGCTAAATTGCTTCCAACAATGGAAGGCAGTCTGCATAGCTTAAATCCTCACCTTGCTGGGCATGCACAAATGAAGCTTTTCCTGCTCAGCTTGGCTCTCAGGCCATGACCCACCCTCCCTCCCTCCCTCCCCACATTATTCTATTGATTGCTGCAGTTACACATCTCCATTTGTGACTGAAGTAGAAAACAATCTTATAGCCAATTCAACTTTCTCTCTCCCTTTGTACTCCCTCACACCGCCCCAGGCCCAGAGCAGAAGCACTAGCAAAGTAATGACCCTGTAATGTTTTGATGGTTATTTGGAAATAGCCCTACATTATCTCAGCTTGCTGATCCAATACTTCAGCACATTTTAAAAGACTGAGCTGCTTGCCTCAGACCACCACTGTAGAAATTGCTGCATTTCCCATTATTACTACATAAACTGTGGCCTGATTTCTTCAGAACACTTCTATTCATCAAGGGCCACTTTGAGAAAAATGCATTACACCCAAGAAAGCAACTGATTAGTGGGTGGAAAGAAACCCTTGCTTAGCCTTCTGTTTTTGAGTTATTCTGGGTTACCTTTTGCTGTGGTAACATTTCCTTTACAATCACTTTGGAGACTGGGATGTTTAATGTCTGCACCGAAAACTATTAGACATACACTTTTACCAACTTTGATTATAGTATTTATTTCTTTGATTTCTATCCCACTTTTTATTCAGGAACTCAAGCTAGTAGATATAACATTCCTTCCTCTTATGGTCCTTACAACAGCAACCCTGGGTGGTACAGTAAGTCAGGCTGAGAGAGAGAGAGTGACTTGCCAAAAGTCACCCAGTCAGCTTTTGTGGCTGAGGGTGGACTGTGACTCCCAGGTCACCACTACAACACTTTCTCTTATAACAATAGCACTTAGTCTTATATACCACTTCATAGTGCTTTACCGCACTCTCTGAGCAGTTTACAATATCAGCGTATTGCCCCCAACAATCTGGATCTTCATTTTACCGACTTCGGAAGGATGGAAGGCTGAGTCAACCTTGAGTCAGTCAGGATTGAACTCCTGGCTGTGGACAGAATTAGCCTGCAATATTGCATTCTAACCACTGCGCCACCAGGGTTCTTATAAATGGGACTTCTTAGACAGGACATTGTTGAGAGCAAATTCAGTCAGCTTGTTGCAAAATCAGACCTTGATCTAAATATTATCACATACATTAGAGTGGATCAAGACTGTACAGCTAGTATTCCAGAAAGTAGAAGGCGGATTTCCAGTGGCTTACCAGGCAGGTGATTATAACCTGCCCATGGATGATTGTGAAGTTGCTGTCCACCTTTCTACACGTCAAGTAAACTCTATTTATTAACTTTTTCATAACTTAACTTCTGTGTTTAGGAACTCAGGATACATTATAACATTCAGCAAATTATAGTCACCTGAAAGTACAGATTTACTTCTTTACTTCTTTATATACTAAGCTTTTACGTATGCCAGAGGTCTTGTTATCACATGCACAAACAGCCTTTGATTTCTTCACCCCAGGCTGAAGTATATTTAACTGATTTAAAGTAAAGGTCTAAAATGATCCTATTGACAAGTATTGTAAATGAAGTGATACAAAGAAACATGGAAGTTTCGCCCACTTTCATAATCACTCACTGATGCACTCAAGCCATTTAAAGTCAAAAATCATGGAGTGATTAAATACTCATGTGAAATAGCCCTGAGGATTGTTGAAATACATTTCACTGTGTGAATTACTACCAATGTGCACACTACACTAAATAATTACAATCTGGGAAACCTTACTGCTGGCCATCTGTAGCCAGAACTGAGAGAGGTAGCATTGTGATAAATTACTTTCCCTACCCAATTTCTGGTATCATTCAATTTTCTTTAAAAAACACCAAAAGAAAAATGAAAAAAGCAGACCATTAAAATCTGTTTGATTTTCATGGACTCCTCATTGATCACCAGTCCATGCCACCATGGGATATATATGAGATCAGTGCCTAGAATAAGCTAAATCTCATATACAATCATTGCACCCTTCTTAACCAGATGAGGTAAAATATGTATTGTTTTTGAATCCCAGATAATTGAGCAAGATTTGCCTACATGAATAGTTTGTCAGCTGGAGGATTGTATGAAATCCAAACATACCTCCCTTAGTGACTGCCCTTTTCACCTTATTTGTAAGCGATAATGAGAGGCCCACTGGGCACCTGCCTTTATCATACAAAAAAGGGCATTTTAAAATATCAAATATGACAACCTGTCAGTTGACATGTCATACAGACCCAGATCCTTAGCATGAATGTCAAAAAGCTCTATGGTGAAAAAAGAGAGCAGTCTTTACAACGTCAACAGCACAACATAGTGGAGAAAATGTATTTTGATACAACACAAAGCCTGTGGTGAAATTTCAGCATTTGTAACAGGATTGGTTGGTTTCAAAAGATCATTGAACAGATGGAATGGGCTAAAGCCTTAATCACACAGTAGTAAGAATTTTCTTAAACTATGTCAGTTTTGTCAGTTAGGACTTAAGAGCCGTTAGTCCACTTCGATGTGGTGGATAAAATGTCAGACCAAAAGTGTTGCTATAAAAAAGGTATACACAATTTGAGGCTTCAAGGGATGTGGTCCCTAAACCTTGGATGTGGCCCTGGAGCTCCTCAGTTACTACCACCAAATTTTCATACTTAATACAACAGAAAGGGAAAACAATTGAAAGCACGGGGAGTAATCATCTTAATTCTGCTGTGACAGTATGTAGGGTTGACCTAAAGAAAAAGGGAGAGGGAGATACTGCCAAGGGTATGATAAGATAAGTGTGGGAGCCTCAGCTGCATAACAGGCAGATAAAGAAACTCAAAACCTCCTTATCTTATCAGGCTGTAAAAAGAGAAGGAAGGAGGTTTATATTTTCAAACTTGCAAGGTTCTGTTAAAATAGCCTTTCAATAAAGTACAATTAGCTCATCCGGTGGTTCTTGTTTGGTCTATTTGGGAAGGTACTTCCTTCCTGACATCTATTTAACCGATTGACTATAGTCATGATGGTGAACCTATGGCATGCTACAGGTGGCGCATAGAGCCATATCGATGAGCATGTGAGCATTGCCCTAGCTGAGTTCCGGCACACATGAGATCCTAGAAAGCCTCTGGAGCCTAGGGAGGGCAAAAAATGGGCCTTCTGGTCCTATCAGAAGTTGAGAAACGGGCCGTTTTCACCCTCCCCAGGCTCCAAGAAAGCCTCTGGAGCCTGGGGAGGGTGAGAAACAGGTCTACCGTGCCATCGCATGCCAGAAGCAGGGGGAGCGCAGGGAGGTCGCATATGCAGGGGGTGGGGTGCATTGAATTATGGATGTGGGCACGCAAGCATGCGACCCCCCCTTGTGACCCCCATTTTTGGCACGTGACAGCAAAAAGGTTAGCCATCACTGGACTATAGCTTACATTTGAAATGAATGCACATTTAATCAAATGTAATTGTTGTATTTTTCTCACTCACTTACTTGAGCACAGTCCCCAAAATGCCCCTCAAAGGCCAAAGGTTCAAAATAGCTGATTTTCTTTAAAAATATATATATATATTTTAATAAGCTGGGTACACACAGAACAGATGCTAATGAAAGAGCTTAATGAAATAAACAGAAATGAATTATATTTTGCAGAAAAAGAAGGCATTAGTAAGGCTAATAAGCATTTGCTGGTAATTGGAATATGCTCTTATTGGGCAGGAATCAGTGTTTGGAGGTTGCTGGTATTTTTTGTCTGTGACTGTTTTCTCACGTAAAATTTTTGCTTAAAATGTTCCTGTGGGTGGAAGTCTTCCTCCTGACCCTAGAAATATGCTACTCTGGAAATAAATCCGTTTTTGGAAAGTGTTCTTGTATGAGGTTTCTGTCAAAAGAAGGAATTGGGCTAAATGAGCTACTTTGAGGGCAGATGAAATTAAAAACAAACCCTCCCACACCTTTTCATATGTCTTCTGCTCGTTTTTCAAAATGTTTCTACACTTGCTTCTGCTCATAGTAGCATGTGGTTTATTCCTTCCCTCAAATGAATACTGCAACTGAAAATGCCGACATTTTTTTGCATCCTATAAGCTCTTCAAGATGCATATTTTTTTTAAAAAAAAAATGCCTTACATTAGCTAAAGGGCTCTTAGGAATACAAACAATGTGTTACATTTAACCTTGCAAATTTAATCCATATTTGCTCTTCTGTTTTGTGCCTGAATTGCAGTACAGTAGTAATTTAGCAAAGACATTAAAAGGGATATTTTGATTTTCTCTGTGGAAGAACAATCCTGGACATTCCATTTCTTTTGACTGTTTTATGCCATAGAATTCAGTGTGTCAACTTGGCTGAACACTGGAAGAATAACCCCATAGAATACATGTTGTTAGTTATTTCTGTGGTGCAGGATTGACTTGACAAAATAGTATTTATTACCAGAATTGCTACTTTTCCTCCAAACCCTAGTTTCCCATAAGGGGATACCATCGGGGGACAGAATACCATATGAAACATAAAATCCAACTGTAAATAACAAAACATAAAAATTTGAATTCTGTGAAATTCTGTGGAAGCAGAAACTAACTTGCCAAAGTTTTGGAAAAGATTTCTCACTCATTACATCCGGTTTATTCCTAGGAAGCTTCTTTCTGTTCTAATACTTTTGAATTTCTCTTAAGGGGTTAAACCTAATTCTGTTGATTAAATTTTCAGCAGGTTATGACAATTGAGAGAACATACAAAAGTTGCTGGGGACTGGAATACCTCTTTATCTTTATATTGATGCTGTTGTTTCCAGTCCCTGTTGGGGTGTAGTTTTGGCAATGCTTGGAGCTAATGAAAATTGTGAGCCTATGGCCCTCAACTGAATTTTAAAAGCAATCAGAAAATGATCTGCTCATATCTTTTATTAAGGAAGTCTGTTTTGGTGGCCCACTAGGTAGAAAGGAAAACAGACATGCAGCATCAGAATAAGGGGTGGCAAGAGGCAGAAAATGTTTGAGAGAAAGAGTTGGGATTGTTGGAAGGAAAAAAATATACACAGTACAAAGTTCAAGAATATAGTAAAGGAAAAATCCTGCTAAATGCCCTTGACTAGGGCTTGGGGAGCATCTATGCAGTGGCTCAGTGGCTAGGACGCTGAGGTTGTCGATTGAAAGGTTGGCAGTTCAGCAGTTCGAATCCCTAGTGCCGTGGAATGGGATGAGCTCCCGTTACTTGCCCCAGCTTCTGCCAACCTAGCAGTTCAAAAGTACATAAAAAATGCAAGTAGAAAAATAGGGATCACCTTTGGTGGGAAGGTAACAGTGCTCCGTGCGCCTTCGGTGTTTAGTCATGCCGGTCACATGACCACGGAGATGTCTTCAGGACAGCTCTGGCTCTTTGGCTTTGAAACTGAGATGAGCACCACCCCCTAGAGTCAGAAACAACGTGCGAGGGGAACCTTTACCTTTACCTTTACCTTAGTTCTCAGGGAAAGCATTTCAAGAAGAGATGACTCACTCATGAGCTGAGGACCTAGACATAAACAATGATGGTGGAACATCAGGTGTTCATAGGTGAGATTCATCTTGCAGAACAAAAATGGCAGTTTCTCCTGTGGGAACCAAAATAGGTGAACTCACCGTCATCAATGATAATGCATTCTCTGGAATATGTCCCAGAGCATTTCTGACTTGAGAGTGCTGGAATTGCTGCCTGGTCTACAATAACTACTTTGGCTAGGCCTAGCCAGAAAAATTGCCTACAAGCACTCCCGTTACAGCCTTTGCTTCATCTATCAGAAGTCTCGGTCTCTTCTTCAATTAAAAAGCATTACTGATGGGATTAAGATGGAAGGGTAACATCCATTTTTGAATGAAGGATAAAAGTAGGAGGAGAAAATTGTGGGAGAAAATCACTTTATTTTACTGAAGGACGGGAAGAAATCAATGTTATCATTCTTTTAGGAACAAAGTTATTTAAAAGATACTTTTTGTTAAATATATACCTTAAATGAACTCCTTTTTAATATAGACCTGCCCTGTTTTGTAAATGGCCATGATTCCATAGCAACCATTTCTAAATGCTGTCCCTGACATTTTCTTCAATTTTTAGATGTCCCCATAACCTGACAAAGTTGCTTGGCATGTCTTAATGGAAGGGAAAAGGAATTAAACTCATCTTGAAATCTTTATGTCATAACTGAAATAACAGTACAGGGAACCCTGTGGTTTTATTCTTCAATGGATGTGTCTGATTCTCCTTTGGGTATCCATCTTCTCCTGTTCCTGGAAACTTTTTCTTGGATTTCTGTACCTTTAATATCCCTTGTTCCCAGTCCAAATTTGTTAATGTTCAATTTGTAGTCATTAGCTCTTTCACTCAGAGCTGCCTTTATCCTAAAAAGCTTTCCCCATTTGCTTGTTATCCGTTCCGATACATTTATACATGGTTATCATGTTCTCCCTCAGCCTATTTTTTTTTTTTGTAGCTAAGATTATGTCAATGTACCTCACATAATTTTCCAGCTGTTCAAGTTTAGCATAATCGCTTCTTCAGCTGCAGCATTATCTTATACTGTGAAACATCTATTTGTAGGTGGGCAGCCAAGACAGAGACATTTGTTTCCAAATAAATATTGGGGTCATTTATCAAACAATAGAAGGAAATGAATCTATGGATGGGTGAAAGCTTATATGTTTTCTGTCTTTTAAAAAGAAGATATGGAAGAACTTGTGCATCTTTCTTTCCTCTCTCTCTTTTGAATGCAGAATTAGTATGGTTTAGTCAGTAGGAACAACTCAAGGAAGTAGTGCAAGATGGGAAGATGTGGAGAGACTAGTCCATAGAATTGTCAAGAGTTGGACATGACTGAATGGATAACCACTCCTCCTCCTCCTCCTCCTCCTCCTCCTCCTCTAGGATATTGGTCTTGCACTAAGGAGATCGAGATCCTGTCAGAGTTCCAAGTAACAACAAAAAGACTCTGAGACTAGAAATTCCTGAAAGTTTCATTTTATTAGAGATGTCATATTGGCACATCTGGGAAAACCCGAATCTGAAAGCTTCCAGGTTTTCCCTACCCAAAGGAAAGTCCAAGCCCCTGCCCAGCACCCACATGTCCATCATGTGGCCCAATCAACGCACCATCCCAACTGGAGATGCTTCCCAGTCACACCACTCCAGGTGCAGGACAAGATGTCTTTGATTCTCAGAGAAAGGAATGTTATTATGACTATATATCTCCCCTGCTCCATACAATCCCCTCTCCCAGTTTACCACAGCACTAAATGTGGCAGGCCTGAAGATCCAATGCAAAAGATGGCTTCCAGATCCATAATGATTAATAACATAGGTGTTTATTTACTTCAATGTATATGCCTGCACATATACTATGATGAGCTGGCAGTCACAGTGACACTAGCAACAGCTATATTTCAACATTAATATACCATAGTAATAAATACATAGTACATAAACATCTCATGGGCTCTGTTAGATGTTCTGTTAGATGTTTGACCTCTATGCCTGGTGAGACAACCACATACTCAAGGCCTTACAACAGTCCAGAACTAAGCTAATCTCTAGGGAGATGATATTTCAGTTGTGAAGAGAGTAAAGGACCCTTTAGAAGAGAGAGGACCCTTTCTGGGTCCTACCAGATGGCACTCCCTAATATATGGACCCCTAGCATGCTTCTTCTGCAGGATGTGTTAGGATGGGCATTGTCTCTCTCTAAAAAAAAAACATGCTTTATGCCCTGAAGAGCTTTGTAAGTATCTACTACATCTTGAATTGAACACAGAAACACACACAGTCAGTGTAGCACATGAAACAGTATAGTATAATAAGTGCAGAGCAGGGACACTCCTAACTGCTTGTGCCACCACATTTTGAATCAGCTGTAGTTTCCAGATGTTCTTCAAGAATAGCATATGGGAAGTGATTAAGACACAAGTGACTCTGAATGGAGTATATACATATGCATATACATATACATCAGGGATAGTATTCACTTACCTTCGCTATTGGTTCACAATTGTGAGCATGCGCCACCTCCACGCATTCACAGGGCCTTCCGTGCATGCACAGAGCATCAAAAATGTGGATAAATGGGATGTGATTAAATCCGGGAAGATGACCGATGCTACCGGTTTGCCCAAACTGGTTAGAACCAGCTGAATACCATCACTGATATACATATACATACACACAATTACATACAAACACACCTATGAATATTTAAACTTTAACATGAAATGCCAGCAAGCATGGTACTAGAGCTCTATTATGGAATACATTATGCCAAGGTGACATAATATTCTAGGGTAATAATCAGAGGTGGGTTTCAGCAGGTTCTGACCAGTTCTGGAGAACCTGTAGTGGAAATTTTGAATAGTTCCATGAACCGGTAGTAAAAATTATGACTGGCCCCACCCCCATCTATTCTCTGCCTCCCAAGTCCCAACTGATTGGGAGGAAATGGGGATTTTGCAGTAACCTTCACCTGGATTGGGGAGGGAATGGAGATTTTACAATAGCCTTCTCTTGCCACGCCCACCACACGACGCCTACCAAGCCATGCCATGCCACTCCCACCAAGCCATACCCACAGAACTGGTAGTAAAAAATTTTGAAACCCACCACTGGTAACAATGTTTTGTGCAGACACTTAAATTGAAATTGTGTTGGTTTATGTCCTGTATCTTTAAACAAGATAGTGTTATAATGAATGAATGCAATGACAGAGAAGACTCTTTTTCTGAATGATGCCAAATGAATATCTACAGGATATGGACTAGCCATGGAACTTTCCTTTGATATTTGCAGGAATTGTGTTTTTGAAGGAAAGATTGTTTTTTCTGATTGTTTTCTTGATCTACATCACTTTTGTCTCTGCTCATTTATAATCTAAATCTATTTGTTGCTCCATTCATGTGATCCTTTTTAATCTCCCCATGTACATGCAGAGATGATCATTTAAAAAATATCCAGTTTAAAAAGTGTTTTTAAGGATTTATTCAAGCCAAAAGATTTAGTTTAGCACTCAGTTCAATGGTTTAGTAAATAACCTGCATTGCCTCAGAGCAGTTTGGTGCTATTTTAACTCAGAGCCTGAATCCAAATTTCAATTTAAGAAATTAATATTTTCTGTATTTCTCATGGTTTATCAGTAGAATGCTTATAAATTGTATAAATCTTTATAAATACTTATAAATTTCAATTCTGTTCCTTTTTTACAGTACTGGATTAAAAAATTCAGAATATTAAATCCCTTATGTAGGGATAAAATTTGCTTCTTTATTATCTAATTTTTATGAAAGCAGCAGACATTATGTAGGAAACAAACCTATAACATTTTCTTTTTCTCCAATATTTTTTAAAATTTATATCCAAAATTAAAATACAGAATAAAGGGGAAGAAAAGAAGGAAAAAACAACCCACAAACATCGACTATGAACAATAATAATAAAAATGTATGTACAAATATAACAAATGACAGATGACCAGAGGTGAGCTTCACATACTGTAACAAACAGTTTGCCTGGAACTGAAAATGTGAGAGTGCATGCAGCATCAAAAAACATGCACACAGCATCGAAAACCCGGCAATTATATAGGATGTGATAGGTCGGAACTACCGGTTCACCCAAACTGCTCCGAATGGGCAGCAGCCCACCACTGAATATATCATTAACATTAAGATTAAACATAAAATGTACACCCTGGTTGAATGCTTAAAAATATATCTGAAAAAACTGCCCCCCCCCCTTACATAACTTACAACATTTTCAAACTTAAAGTGAAGGAACTCATTTCTTGGAATTCTGTTCTAGTGAAATGAAAAAAATTCCTTCAAATTGAACTTGAGCCCTGGTGACTTGATTTACCCTGTTCTCTTGGCATGATATGGAAATGGTTTATGTTCCTTCTGGGATTTGTTGTTCTTATTACTGATTGCCTTGGATTTCCCATTTGGATCTCTAAGTACTATACAGGGCCAAACTTTCTTAGTGTGCTATAACAAAGATGATTGGCTAAGAATTGCCATTTAACTTTCTGGTCTAGTAGCAGAACAGCTGGCTCTTCATTCAGTCATAGAGCTGTCTTCAGTTCACCATCTTTTCCCCAGAAGTCTGCCAGCACACATGTTAAAGTTGCTAAAATAGAGAAACACTGAGCTAGAGGATGTGGCAAGGAGAAATCTCACAAGTGTTTTTCAACTAGCAGCCATTTTGTGAATAGGCAAACTTCCTTGACAAACGTTTTGTGCTCTTTGGATGCAGATGTACCTCTTAGTCCCCAGAAAGTTGGAGTATGTGGGCATGGCATAAAACATTTGAGTTTGTAGAACTAGTATCTGTAGGAATTGCAAACACATGTGCTTCCAAGCTTCAACCCAACTCTTTGTAAATGAACCATAATTTTAAAATTTCAAGAAACCTTTTCGTTCTCTTCTACATTTCAAAGACTAAAAAGGAGTTTTTAAAAGTTATATTGGGGGTGGGGTGGGGAAAACAGTGGTCCTAACTATTCTTTGTATGTTTCTTATAATTAGAGTTTGTCCCACTATGGATTGCCTTGTAGCAAATAACTAGATAGAAACCTTAATAAGTCAGAGAAATGGCTTATTTTCTACATGTTGATCTGTTTCTGAGAGATTGGAATGGGAACAGAAATACCTTTGAAGGTGATTGCATTTTTCTAATAATATAGACAATTTGGAGGAAAATGCTGATTGTTTTGAAAGAAAACACATTAGGACTTGATGCCACAGGCAATTATGTATATCGTAGCTGAACAAAAACTCTAAATTGAAGAAAATAAGAATGAATTACCCCATGTCTGAAGTCACTTGACCTTTGATTGTTTCTAAAGAACAGCCAATGAAATGATAAGAAGTTTATTACATCAATACACATGCATATACCGTAATGAATGTTGTTTATGTGTCTCGTTTAAAAGCTACATTTGGGCATTGAACATAATATAACATAACCTTGCCTTTAGTTTTAAAATTCATTTTTCCCATGCCTGGATGAGATTACTAAACTTTAAACCAGCTATTTGATTGATAGCTTGGTTACAAAAATTGCGTCAAATAACAAATCACATTGCTGTCGGTAGTCTCAAAGTAACTAAGTGAAGCATTGTGATATTTTGACAGGGAAATGTTTCACAACTTGACTTCTCACATTAAAGGTTTTAAAGGTTTCCCGTGTCCAGTTATGACTGATTCAAGGGGGCAGTGCTCATCTTTGATCCTCAGCCAAGGGAGCCTGCGTTGACTGAGAGACATTTCCATCATCATGTGACCAGCACGAAAATACAGAATGATTTTCCTCTGAAGTGGTATCTGTTTATCTACTCGCATCTGCATGCTTTCAAACTGCTAAGTTAATAAGAATGGGGAGAATAACAGAAGCTCACCTCATCAAACAGCACTTGGGTCTAGAACCCAAGCGGTCAGCTTTCCAGCTGACAAACCCAGCATCTTCCTTCCTTCCTTCCTTCCTTCCTTCCTTCCTTCCTTCCTTCCTTCCTTCCTTCCTTCCTTCCTTCCTTCCTTCCTTCCTTCCTTCCCAGATTCCCAGTATCTGGGATGAGCCAGATACTTGATCAGGGACACTCCGAGGTCAAAATGAAACAGGAATCAAAAGCAGGAATTCATGAATCACATAACCAATGCTGAAGTTGTTTCCAACAATGGAAGGCAGTCTTTGTGCAGCTTAAAGCCTCACCTTGCTGGGCATGCACAAATGAGGCTTTCCCTGCTCAACCTGGCTCTCAGGCTATGACCCACCCTTCCTTCCTTCCTTCCTTCCTTCCTTCCTTCCTTCCTTCCTTCCTTCCTTCCTTCCTTCCTTCCTTCTCTATATTATACTTTTAAAAAATCTTGATCTATGGATCCCCATTCATCAGACTTCAGATATAGGAAATAAAGTTTTAATTTAGACTTCACCTTCAAGCACTCCATTATTTTGAAACAGAAGCATTTGTGTCATTTATGCTGATTTATATAATTTGCATAATTATGTAATTGACATAGATATGTCATTTGTTTCAGTTTAAATGTTTACAAAATTACTTCAGCTGAAGTAAATGGTGTGATTATCCTGATTACATCATTAGAAAAATTGTAGAAAAACATGTCCATTATGTCACTTTGGTTTTAATGGACATTCAAATTTAATGAATGCCCCTTCCTTCCAACTGGTGAATTAAAATGAGGTTTTAGTGTATTTGCTCAACCCTAATTATTGAAATAGGAAGTGTGATAGTTCTCACAGAGTCATGAGGTACAAAATTATAGTAAATATGACAATTACAAAAACAAAGGAAAGACAGAGATAGGAGACCCCACATAATTTCTGCATATATGGTTCATTGTGACTTTCTTCTTTTTTCAATAAACATGCCTTATCTGGAGTTCTTAGATTTCTCATGACCTTGCTGGAGTAGCCCATTTCTGTCTGTGGGAAGATGTTCCTATTTGGTAGTTAAAGTATAGCCACTTAAGCCAGTATGCATAGATCAAAACTAATGTATCTACATTGTGATGGGGAAAAATACATAGCTCAAATGGCAGAAGCCTCAAAACAAACCCTTTGGGGGATGGAAATTTGTCTTATAAGGCAGAATATGTATTTCCAAACTTGAAATCTTACTTTTATCATTATTCTCCTTTGTTAATTCTTTCCTGATTTTTTTTTTCTAGAAGAGTAGGGGACCTTTTCCTAATAATGCCCCCAGATTAGGAAACACTACACATTCGCATGAAAACACAGTGCTTAATTAACGCTGAGAATTTAATCATTTATTTATTTAATGTATTTTCTTCAGTTTGTCTTTTATCTGTTCTGAACTACAGAGTCTCATTAAACTTTAATCTGATATTTGTGAAAGCCAAGTAACAGAACAACAGAGTTGAAAGCTACCTTGGAGGTCTTCTAGTCCAACCCCCTGCTCAGGCAGGAAACCCTATACCATTTCAGACAAATTGGAATTGAATCTCCCACAACTTCTGGAGGCAAGCCATTCCATGGATTAATTGTTCTCACTGTCAGGAAACTTCTCCTTAGTCCTAGGTTGGTTCTCCTTGATTCGTTTCCATCCATTGCTTCTTGTTCTGCTTTCAAGTGTTTTGGAGAATAGCGTGACCCCTTCTTTGAGGCAGACCCTTTGATATTTAAATGTCTTTTGTTTCTACTGGAATTGAAAGCATGGAAACTGGATAATTCAATTGCAAATTATATGCTTTACTGAGGGAGAAAGTATAACGACAGAACAGGATGGTCCTTCAACACTCCATCAATCCATTGTGGAGGGGAAAAATATTTTGTAAGCCCTTCGAATCATCTAGAAGTTGCGCTGCTCAGAAATATAATTAATAATTAGACAATTTATTACTTTTAGACAAGGCTTGGAAAAACAAATGCCATGTACAATGAGCTTCTTAAAGATAGACTTTTATGAAACATATATATTTCTGAAACTATTGATTCCAGAAATGAGGAATCAATATTATGCCAGAAATGACATAAGAGAATACTGTTTTATGTACATTTGATATAAGAGATTGTTACCCCTGTTTGTGATATTAGACTTCTTGTTTTCAGTACTATTGAACATGATATTCTTTTGGGCCAGGGTCGAATCTTGAGGACACTATTTTGCAATGGTTTGGTTTCTAGCCTTACTATTGTATCATCTCCTGATCTTTTATCATAGAGGTCTGTGACTAAAGTTTTCAGTCTTTCCTCTCCCTTTTAGAGAAAAATCAGCCTGGCAATCTCTCAAGTGATAAACAAAAACAAGACCTGTTTAAGAGCCGTGGTGGCACAGTGGTTAGAATGCAGTACTGCAGGCTATTTCTGCTGCCTGCTAGCTGCCTGCATTTTGGCAGTTCGAATCTTACCAGGCTCAAGGTTGACTCAGCCTTCCATCCAGAGGTGCATTTCAGCAGGATCTGACCAGTTGTAGAGAACTGGTAGCAGAAATTTTGAGTAGTTCGGAGAACCGGTAGTAAAAATTCTGACTGGCCCCGCCTCCTGAGTCTCAGTTGATTGGGAGGAAATGGGGATTTTGCAGTAACCTTCCCCTGGAGTGGAGTGGGAATGGAGATTTTGCAGTATCCTTCCCCTGCCATGCCCACCAAGCCATGCCCACCAAGCCACACCCACAGAACCGGTAGTAAAAAATTTTGAAACCCACCACTGCTTCCATCCTTCCGAGGTCGGTAAAATGAGGACCCAGATTGCTGGAGACAACATGCTGACTCTGTAAACTGCTTAGACAGGGTTGTAAAGCACTGTGAAGTGATATAAAAAACAACAACCCCAACTTTAAAAAAAGAAACTTAGCATGGGTTGGAGTTTGCAGCCTGCATATTCACGATAACATTCGTAGTAATAACTTGAAATCATATACCTGGAATGTTATTTGTGAATGGAGGCGAAGACAAAGTTTAGTTGACATCTAGGTCAGATACAGCATGAATGAAGCACCATGGGGCAGTAAAAATCTGCAAGAGTTTTTGTAGAGATGGATCATTGCTGATAAAACATATGTATAGAGTAACTCCCCTCCCCCTTCTTACCAATGCTCGCAATAAAATTATTTACACTAAGGTTGATTTATGGAAAGACTGCTGCACACTATCTAATTAATGCAACATGAACTTTGACCCAGATTTTCCTTCTTGAAAAGTAATTGTTAACAATGGCTCAGTTTAACCAGGATGCACAAATTAAGAAAGTGAGAAGAGTAGGCATGGAAGAGAAGAAAATAGTTTGGCTAATCAGGAACTGAGTCTATGAATTGGACCTCGGAGTATGCATAACTGATAGAAGAAAAATCCAGTCTGGTTCCAACGCCAGGAGAAAAATGCTGGAAATAAAATGGAGGCTGGCTACAAGGAAAGAAGGTCTCTGTTTATTTGGTTTCCAGAAACTTCAGTGACAGCAGAATGTTTCTGGGATGACTGACCCATTGGCTGAGTGAATGGATGGATTTTATAGGGTTCTAGGGTTTGGTGATTGAGATGCTCCAGGGGGTTGTGCAATGTAGTGAGCCTTGTGTCTTTTGCTATTCAAATGGTAGTGGTATTATGTCCTAAAGGTCATGTTCTGTCCTTAGAATTTGGGTGGAGGGAGATAAATTCTTAATCCCATTAGCTCCAACCTTCTGTGGGAGTTTATGGCTGAAGGCGTTTTGTTTATGAATAGGATGGCCTAGTCTTTCTGAATGGATACAAAATCTCCATTCCAAAAGACCAGCCTCTTCAAGTTTCTGCTTGACTCTATTTTCCTAAGGCAGGAAGACTGGGGCTGCTTTCTGTCTTTGTTAAGATTTTTTCCCTCTTCTCTTTTGGGAAATATTCTATCCTGCCTCTTTTTAATATTAAGAATAAAGAATATTTTAATCTGGGATGGGGACTTCCTACATAACCTTGAATCTCAAACCAATATGAAGTCAGTTACCAAAGTCAAAGAAAAATAAGAACAATATCCAAAGTGAAGGAATCAATGAGTCAAATGTATATTTAGGTAGGTTACATGAAGAGACATTCTAATTCCTATGTATTAAAACAACATCAAAGATTTTGCTTGCATTGATTTGATTTTGAAAAGCCGATATTCGGTAGTAAAGTAAATAAAGTATCTGAAGAATGAAAAATGAAGCCATTTGCTTAATTTTCACTTTTGATCAAATGGCATGAAGACAAATAACCTAACCTCCACGACAGGAACAATCCAAAGGCTAAAATGAAAGCTTTACACAAGCTGTGGGAAGGAGATTGTGAAGCAGTGGCACAAGTGGCAAAGATCTTTTTTGCCCAGAGTATATGTTTAATAAAACAAGACATAGATTTAAAGTGCAGTAGTGCAGGGAATGGGTCATTAACTGTGATAAAGTGGCAGTAATGTAAGGAGAGAGATTAATAATGACAATGATGATGCCCTTGATGATGATGAATGCAATAGCAGTGGCATATCTCAATGGTTTTTGTCCCTGAATTTCTTTTAATCTGCCCTTTGTGTGGACAGTTTCTTGGACAGGCTGGCAGGAGGCCTGTTCATGCTGTTAAAAATCCCCTGCCTAAATGGGTTTGGCTACAGGAACACCTGGAAAAAACCGTCTGTGTGCGCAGCAGAGCTTCTGTGATCTGGAATGCTGAGAAAAAAAGGATGGATGGTCTTTCCAGAACAGCTGGTGATTCTTTGTGGATCACAGCATTCATTAAGGATGAAAGAGGAAAGAAGAATTCACATTTCCCAAATGAAAGTGTGAGTTGAAGCCCTCTGTCCTCACAACTATCCTTCCAGGTTTACACAGTTTAGAATTTGGCAAGGTCTACTCAATGGCAGCAAAGAACTAACGTTTTCTCTTATCTCTTTGTCCCCATCTAACAGGTACTTGGAGTTTTGAAGCCTAGATGAGGTATTTATTTATTTATTTATTTATTTATTTATTTATTTTATTTATTTATTTATTTATTGGTTCAATTTATATGCCGCCCTTCTCCGGAGACTCAGGGCGGCTTACAATGTGTTAAGCAATAGCCTTCATACTTTTGTATATACCTGCTTAGTAGGGCGTTTGCCCCCCTCCCCCCCAAGTAGTGTTCTTTTTTATACAAAGTCAGCTTATTGCCCCCACAATCCAGGTCCTCATTTTACCTACCTAGAAAGGATGGAAAGCTGAGTCAACCTTGAGCCTGGCGAGATTCAAACTTGCAGTAATTGCAGGTAGCTGGTGTCACTTAACACCACTTTAATCTGCTGCGCCACCAAGGTAACATCAGCTTTATGCATCATCTTTTCAAAACTTTAATTATAAATTCATTTGAAACTATTACGCATGTACCCAAGTTATATCTTTCATTATTTGTTTCTTTTTTCACCAGCATGACACACGGCATTCTTGCATGGTATGGGAGAAGCTCTATAGCTGACAAAAAGCTCTACAGAGAATCATTAAAACTGCCCAGAATATCATCAGGCTCCAGCTACCAGCCCTGGATGACATCTTCATATCTCGCTGTTTGAGGAAGTTGCATAACATTCTCAGAGACTCTTCCCATCCTGCTTACAATCTTTTTGGACTGTTGCCTTCTGGTGGAAGATATAGAACAATTAAAACTCGGACCACATTTTTTCTGAATAGTTTTTATCCCAGAGCTATAATTGCACTCAACAATGAACTAAAGGACCACCCTCAGTGAGCTGTTGGACAGCATTACTTGGTTTGTTGTGTGGATGTTTGGGTGGTTTAGGGGTGGGGAATGGTGGTGGTGGGTGTTTGGGGATTGTTATGTGTGTTGAACCTGGTCTTTGGGTATTAAGTGAATTTCATTGTATGGGTATACTGTCTTGTATACCCACCTGCACTGGTTTATGCCAGAGTTTCTGCAGTTCGATTCTCAAGTTCTGATATCTGGTGACTTTTTCACATTGTTTCTCATCGATTCTGCTGTCACTGGGTATGACGACATTATTATTATTAGTAGTATTAGTATTAGTATTTAGTATGTTGGTACAAGAGATACAGGGATATTTGCATCAAACAGAGCTTTCCTCTAAACACTAAACATACCTTATGAAATCACAATGCGAGTTCTGCTTCTTACATAATAGCATGCTACATTACAATGCTGGGAGGCCATTTCCCATCGTTTACTCACTCCAAGGCATCTCCACACCAAACCAATGTACCAACACTAAATCAATGCTGCAGTTTCTCCATCCTCCTCTGCTGTGATTTATATTCAGCTCAATTTTAGGTGCTCCTGGAATCAACCTGAAGGTGATGTCCCATTAGTAACAAGCTTGAGGGTGTTCCATAGAATCCATACTTCTGGGCTCAAGCCCACTTTAGTCTCCTCCCTATAAATAAAGTTCAATTACATCTTTTCACACTTATTTATTCATAACATTTATATAACTTTTGATTGCATCCAAAAAATAATGTGGACTTTCCCCAGATCTCAGGAGAAATTAATGCTTAATGAAACAAAAAAAGTTATCAAGGTGGGCTACATGTATTTCAAAGTCAGTAAATTATTGTATTTTACAATACAATAATTTAATATCTTTACTCTCCCTAAGTCAGGAAGGATGTTGCATTCATGGGTAGGTGTGAACATCCTGAGGCATCAGGTTGGAAATAAAGAGAAACAAGGAGCTACACATTTGATACGAGCAAGCTGGGGTTTTATTATATCCATAAGTAATCTTACTGACAAGAGACCCTTCATGATACAAACCTAATATTCCTTGCCTAAAAAAGCCATGCTTGAACATGAAGTTCTTGAATTTCTCATTAATGAGCTACAGTCCTAGCCAAGCAGCATTTGATTTGTAATTGGAAGTTCCCTTATTGGTGTGTATGTATGTGTGTGTAGAATAACAGAAATCTGATCTGTATAGGGGCTGCATCTACTGCTATATTATTTCACTCGGTCTCCATCCCCATTTCCAGAATAGTTTTCTTTTTAAATGCTCTTGAGATCCACAATTATTTTCATAGGGTCTGTGCATTATTTTTATTTGATTGTACATATTATTTTGTGTTTTTCTTTTATACTCCAACACATTTTTGTCCTATCCAATTTCCCCTAATATATAACTTACTTAAATGCTATTTAATCCAAATGAGGGCTAGGCAGTGGGCGGTGGGTTGGAATAACTTTCCTAAATATACTTTAGCTTTTGGCTTCAATGTAGATATCTTGAACATTTGCAGAGTGGAATGAACTTTTCTAGTTGGAAATGGCAGTATAGGAATCCCATTCAGCCCCATGAATTAGCATTCTGGATCATCGCCTATCCCCATCAATTTCCCTTTAGTCCTATCAACTTCCCTGCAGAGAATTTCCTACAGCACAGCTTGGCTTCTGTATGAACTGGCCAGTGGGGATCCTGCAGACATTGACACCTAATTCTGAGGGCTGCACGAAAGCTGACATTGGTGGGAAGGAAGGCTGACATTGTGCTCAGATGGTATGCTCTCCAGCCTAGGAACAACCAAATGGGGTTAGTATTGTGACATCAAACAAATCTACAGTAATATTCCTGTTGTCATCAGGCCATTCTCCAGCATCTTTAATGTTAAACAACTGTCTGTTGGTAATCAGCAGAAGAAAAGGTGACACTTTTAACTCACAATCCTTAATTCTGTGTCAAAACATCTTGGTGTATTATTAAAAAGTATGAGGCGGAAATCTAAAACAAATTGGAGCAAACTACTCCATACAGCAGAAATCACGAAATCCAAGCCCCTCATTTATTATTGCTGCAGATTTCTGGAACCAGTTGGACTAGACTGACAATCCTTTTAAGTGAAAAGTATTTTCTTTAAAGGTCTCAGAAGTTTCAATTTCAGTATTCTTGGCACATATCTCAGAGCAGACTGTTTTTATTGCCTTCCCAAAAAGAGAAATGTGGGCATGTTTTATTATTTTTGCCTTTCCTTTCTTTCTGTGCATTGCTTTCAAACCTTGATGGTTCAAGCCCCAGGGGAGAACAGACTGGCTTAGTATTAACTGTTATGGCATTTGCTGATACTAACTGTTGGAGAAGAATCTGGTTATGAGGAAAGCCTGACCTTTCCAATTGCTGGAAGATTTGTACTGCTGGTACAAATTCTGTGTTCCGCGCTCCTGGACTGAGAGAAATAATATAAGATATTAGGCCCATCGTGAAGGAAAGCGGTCAAATGTCTTGTCAAAACCAAAGTAATAATCCTGCTAATGATAGATAAAAAGAGGGTTGGAAACAGAGCTTAACGTTTGTGAAGAAAAATGGGTTGAAAGCTGTTTTATCATCATGGTTTTAGGCCTTGTATTGAAAAATGAGAGACAAGATGCCTTGGTAAATAGTACAGATTACAGTAAACCAATTTACTTTTTATATAGCTTTGAGATTTCTGGTGGGGCTATTTAATGAAGTGAGAAGGTTTCCCACTGACTTTATATTATCATGCTGAATAATTTTTCTTGACATGCAGTGCTTTCAAACAGCCAACCGCAACACATACACACACCCACGCATATAAATAGCCATACAAGCACACAAACATATATACAAAAAATGCCATGCACCTTCTTGCCATTCTGTTGTTGTTTTTCTTTTGCGATTATAATTTTGTTAGGCTCTTTAAGATAACAGAGAAATCATAAAAACAGAAATCGGCATGCTGAGGGTGTAAGGTGGATGTTCCAGTGTCAACAATGGTCTTCACTGGCCATTATGAGAAATGTTCTGCTTAAAGAGAATACCACAATACATTATATAGGAGCATCCTGAGGAAATATTTCATCAGTCTTACTTATCCTGATATACTCTGCCTGTGTTAAGATTATAAATCCCAGAATTCCAAAACAACACGGCTCAGGTGGGTTTGATTCAGGAAGATTAATAAACTATTCAAAAACTATGTAGTTCAACAAGGTGAATCATGGGGTAGGAGAGAAGGTAACATAGAAACTATGACAAAAGTCCACAATTTTGCCTCTGCCTTTTCTGTCTTTTTTCCTAATCCTGATGCATTGTTTAGGCCATTTGCTAGTCTGTGACCATAATAAAAACTGATTCGATTGTTTAGGCCACTATATTAATTTTGTGTCAAGTGATAGTAAATTAGTTTGGTGTAGCATTGAAGGCACCAGGTTAAAAATCAGGAGACCATGAATTCCTGTCCTGCTTTAGGCACAAAATCAGCTGGGTAGTTTGAGCCAGTCCCTCCGTCTCAGCCCTAGGAAGCTAACAAGGGCAAACCTTTTCCCAAGAAAATGGCAGGGATTAGTCCAGGCAGTTGCCAAGAAATCAATAGCAATAGCAATTAGACTTATGTAACCACTTCACAGTGCTTTACAGCCCTCTCTAAGCAATTTACAGAGTCAGCCTATTGCCCCCAACAATATGGGCCCTCATTTTACCAACCTCGGGATGATTGAATGCTGAGTCAACTTTGAGCTGGTGAGATCAAACTGCCGAACTGCAGGCAGCCAGCAGTCATCTGAAGTAACCTGCAGTACTGCATTCTAACCACTGCACACCACTTCCCTCTCTCTCTCCCTCCCTCTCTCTCACATCAAATATGAGTCAAAAGTCTAATAAATAAATAATTCTCACTGTCTAATTGAAGGTTACACAAGGAACATAATACATGAATGGACAAGAAGGAAAGGAATTAGGGAAGGATTTATGCAAATCCCTTGAAAGGATGAGATATCCTTGGATAAGTATTGGAATCAAGAACATTAGATATTTGGAAAAAGGCTTGTATCACTGTTCAAAATCTTAAAACATCACAGTGCATGAATCCTGACAACTTTAGTTAGGCATGAATTTGAAGAATTTGGTGTATAAACATACCTGATTTGCAATTCTCAAATTTATATACAACTAGTAATCACCTTTTCTGGGTTTTTCCCATGTTAATTTACAAACAACAAAATGCATATGAAAATAATTGCTTTAAGAAAGAATGCATACAATAATACATCTATTGGTGAAAATAACATAGATAACAATACAACCATATGCACTAGGAGGAATATAAAGGAGGAAAGTGTAAGGATAGTGGAAGACTCAAGTTCTTTTTTTCTGTTTCAGTCATTACACCATATTTTCTGAGTTTAACTACATTTTAGAAGGGGAACTAAATATACCACCTTGATCTTTTAAGAATATTGGAAGAGAGGAAAACTGAAGATAATATTGTACTTAATATAATTGTGATAATGGCCTCCGAGCAATTGATTATTACAATTGATTCTTTTCTTTTTCTTTTTTTATAAAGTTCTCCATGAATTTGATCAGATACACTTGGGAAGATCACAAGGAAAGGCAGGTACTCACACGGGCACATACGGACATGACCAGTCATTGTAGATGTGAAAATAGGGATAAAGTTCATGGATGCCGGAGCTTTCATATTTTCATCAGTGAAACATCAAAGGACCTGAAACTCTACTAGATCTATGTGCAAAAGCATTGCTGGAATCTAAATAAGTATTCATTGGTGGGTTTAGAACATGTTATGATTACAAAAACACCAAATGAATAAAAATAGGGTTTTTTTAAAAAAAAGATAAGAATCAATTCTCCTCCAAGTTGGACACCGATAAATTTTAGCTACAGTTGAAAGCCCAATAAAGTAAAATTGTCTTTATGTATCTTCTAAAAACCAAGGAGGGTATTCTCCCCAGTGTAAGGAATTCCTGTCTCCTTTGCATTTGCAAACCTTTTGGTTCTGCACCTCATGTAAGGAAGTCATTTGGGGCGCTGGGAGTCTCTGCTTTATTCAGAACTCCAAGTCCAGAGTGTATTTCAAAGGGAGGAAGAGGAAACAGGGTTTTATGAAGAATATTTAGGTGCAGGCATTATGCCCATACAGGGAATCATTACGGCTATGACATTCAAATAAAAGTAACTGAATAAAATAAAAAGAGGCTGGGTTGATTAAATTGCCTTTGTACTATTATATAAAAGTGAAAAGGAAAAAAAAAACTGTCTACAGTTCCTTCTAATTACCAAAACTGAAGTTTTTCCCCCTGCTGACTTCAATAGAAAATATGTCTTAAAAAGATCTTTCAGCAAGAATAAAAAAAATGCACAATTGTGTTATAATTGCAGGTAGCAAAATGTATTTGCAATCTTAACATGGCAATTACAGTGCCTCATTATCAAAATGGTACAATGCGTACAAGAACCTAAGAAGTGCCCCGCTGAATGGAGCCAAAGCTATTTAATCCCCCTTTCTGTTTCCCAGTGGCCAGCCCTCAAATCCTGTCCTTAAATAATCTGTGTAGGAATGAATGGAGCTGTAATAACATCTTTACTGGACAAGATCCAGTCAAGCTTGAGCACTTTTAAGTGCCCATTATTTAAGCTGAAGAAAGCAAACTCCATGTTTAATTCTCCCAGCTGAAAAAGAATGAGACTTAGCTTCGGTTAACATGTGCCCATTATTTTTAATTGCTGAATCACACTGTAGTATGATCATTCTGATCTTAACAAATTGCAATTTGCTGAAGGCCATCAGGGAAATTCTCTGAAGAAGGTGGCACAAAGAATTCTGGGAATTGTAGTTTGCTGTAGGGTCCTAAATTTGGCTATCTAGCCAACTGGATATCTTCTATCTACTTTATTTTTTTTTAAAGTCCCCCTATGCACATCCTAGTGATGGGGAGCAGGGAGATTATGGCTGGTGGAACAAGTTGTCCGTAGTAAAATAAGAATTTTTATGAGGTGAACTCTGTTGAATCGCCATGCAGTTTGCTTGGCAAGTCCCACAATGGAGGAATGGATTGAAAAGATGACAGGATGAGCAGAAATGGCAAAACTGATGTGTCTGGTCAGGGATAAAACAAATACTTTTATAGAAACCTTTTATGGACTTTTTGCTCAAAATGGAAAAAAAAGTTGAAATGGTGATTTTTGGATTTGCTGATTGCAAAAGAGGTTGAATATGGAAGAGAAGGGATCTGTGTTAAACTTTCTGAATGAGAGAGGAGGGATAATAACTTTATTTCTAACTGCTGCCAAGAAGTCATTTCTTTAATTCCCCCCCTCTTTTTTTCCCTTTCTGTAACTGTATTGTTTTCTTTACTTTTAGTTTAGCTTCTTTCCCTCTAACCTTTCTTTATATATTTTCTTGTTTATCTTTTATCTATGTAAAAATTGCAATTAAAAAAGTAATATGCTCGGCAGCATTATGGAACTGGATTATAGTTAGGTCTTTCCTATTCAAGCAACAGAAAGATTCCTTTGGTTGGGACAAAGAGATCCCAACAGAATTTGCTTTGTCAGGCTATTTCTAAGTAGCTCCCTATCTACAGTCACATCCTGTAGCCAGGCCTTATACAGAACTCTCAGTTTTGGTGAGGGTTCATCAGGAAATGCAGTTAGCACATTCTGCAGTACCACTTCCCAAAATTTGGGACAAATTTGGGACAAATTTACAAACTCATGGTAAACCGATCCAAGCTAGACTGCAGAAAATACGACTTCAGTAGCAGAGTGGTCAACGCCTGGAATGCCTTACCTGACTCTGTGGTTTCTTCCCCAAATCCCCAAAACTTTATTCTTAGACTGTCTACTGTAGACTTCACCCCATTCCTTAGAGGTCTGAAAGGGGCGTGCATAAGCACACCAACATGCCTACCATCCTTGTCCTAAAGTTTTCTTTTATTCGTATCCTTTTCATGTATTTATAATTATGTTTACACTTGGATCTGTCATAAAATACATGCTTGACGAAATAAAATAAAATAAAGTAAAGTAAAGCAAAGCAAAGCAAAGCAAAGCAAAACAAAACAAAACAAAACAAAACAAAACAAAACAAAACAAAACAAAACAAAACAAAACAAAACAAAACAAAACAAAACAAAACAAAACAAAATAAATAAGTCAGTCAGTCAGTCAGTAAGTGATGCTGGAGGAGATGACAGGGCTGTCCATTAGCCCCACTTGTCAGAGTTTAATAAATGATGCCAGAGAACCTGTGCTGTCAGGCTCTGGAACTCTCTGAAGCAGCTCTGAATTGCTCAAGCCTTCAACAAGTGAATATATTCCTTTCTGAATTAGCACAAGTCTATTTTCCATTGCCTTCTTGTGTAATGTTTTTTTTTCAACTTCCCTATTTTAGCTTCTTATTCTAGGCTGTGCACTTCTTTTTTGGCTTCTATATTATGAAGCGTCTTTTGTCTAAAATAATTATATTCCTGGAAGCAAATAAAGGGCATTAATAAGTGAAATGGAATTTACATATGAATGTGAGAAAGAAAGCTTATGTTTGTTGAATTTGTAAAGGCATACGATAAAACGAATAAGGTTGAATTATGGAATGTTTTATATGAATATGGAGTTCAAGATGTGTGGCTAAATGTATTATAATTGGTATATGATAGAAAGAAAGCCTGAGAATAAATGGAAAACTTAGAGAATAATTTAGTCCTGAGAAAGAAGTAAGACAAGGATGCAGGATATTTAATATATTTATGGCTGAATTAATAGGAAATGGTTATGGTGATGCTGATGACGTGTTTGCTGGGGACATCATTGTATGTGTACTTTTCTTGGGAGATGGTACTATATTGTTGGGTGAAAACCTGAATCATTTGTAGAAAACATGGGATATAAACATGTGAAAGGTTCAGTGAGTTCGGATTCTCACACTAGAGAAGACTATTCAGGAAACAGAGGGCAGAAACCTTTAAGATTAAGAAATGTGTACAAGTGGTTATCAACTTATTTATTTATTTTTTAAAAAAATTGATTTATATGCCGCCCTTCTCTGGAGACTCAGGGTGGCTTACAATGTGTTAAGCAATAGCCTTCATACTTTTGTATATTTTATACAAAGTCAGCTTATTGCCCTCACAAACTGGGTCCTCAATTTACCTACCTTAGAAAGGATGGAAGGCTGAGTCAACCTTGAGCCTGGTGAGATTTGAATTTACAGTGATTTCAGACAGCTGGAGTTAATTACAATGCATTAGTCTGCTGAGCTATCCAGGCTCGTTATAACTTATTACCACAACTGAGCCCAAAATTTCTGTTTCTAAGTGAGTTTCGGCCCATTTTATGACCTTTCTTGACACAATTGTTAAGTGAATCACTGTAGTTGTTAAATTAGCAATCTGGTTGTTAAGGGAAACTGACTTCTCCATTGACCTTTCTTGTTAGAAAATTACAAAGGCGATCACATGACCTTGGGATACTGCAGCCATCATAAATATGAGTCAGTTGCCAAGCTGCAATGATTACATTGACCAGTTGCCAAGTGAATTTTGATTACATGACCATGGGGATGCTGTAACGGTCATAAGTGTGGGAAAAAGGTCATAAGTCACTTTTTTCAGTGCTGTTCTGACTTCCAACAGTCACCAAATGAACTGTTGCAAGTCGAGAACTACCTGTAGTCCTATTTATTAATGTGAGAAGGTGGAAGGATCAGACCTTAGGATTACAATTCTTGAACTTAAAGACAAAGAATAGTAGTCTTCAATTTTTTTTTTAATTAGATTTATATGCCGCCCTTCTCCGGAGATTCAGGGCGGCTTACAAGGCGTTAAGCAATAGCCTTCAAACTTTTGTATATATTTTTTTATACGAAGTCAGCTTATTGCCCCCACAAACTGGGTCCTCAATTTACCTACCTTAGAAAGGATGGAAGGCTGAGTCAACCTTGAGCCTCGAACTGGTGTAATTGCAGACAGCTGGATGTTAATATCAGGCTATTCAGCCGGTTGAGCTATCTGAGGCTCTTTTGGTTAGTGAACTTATGTGTATGGTTTCTTAATTCTCTGAGATAAAGCTAATTGTCTAAGCTTCTTGAGTTTGCTGGACAATGTGGAGCAAGGAGATACTCTTTCTACTATAACACAGTATGAAGCTTTGAAAGATTCTACAATGCAAAGTCGAGATTCTAAGTTACCCAGGTCACGGTTGTCCCAAAGGTGCTTTTTCAGGAGGCAACTAGACTTTCTTGTTCTTTTCTTTGAAGATGTTTCGCTTCTCATCCAAGAAATTTCTTCAGCTCTGACTGGATGGTGGGGAATGGAAGGCGTTACATTCCTTGCAGACAGTCGGTCATTTGCATTAGAGAGTTGTTGAGGCCACTTGGAGGTTTATCTGTGTCCTCAAGGGCACCTGAGTAGGGCAAATGGGTGGCTGCAGGATGTTTTCTGCCTCGTGTCCCTTCACTGTTGAAGAGAGGCATAGTGTGTTGGGGATGAGTCTGTGTTGTCTGCTTCTCAAACTGAAGTGCAAATGGTTCCTGTAGTCCTCAGTTTTTCAGGAAATCCATTCATACTCCCACACCATTCGAAGGATATTCATCCCAAAGTGCATAGCTAAAAGTCTATGGAGCCTTTTAGATAGCCAAAGGTGTCCCAAAGGTGCTTTTTCAGGCAACTGGACTTTCTTGTTTTTTCTTTGAAGACATTTCACTTCTCATCCAAGAAGCTTCTTCAGCTCTGACTGGATGGTGGGAAATTCTACAGTGCAGTAGATCCACAAATGAACACATCTAAGATATTTGTGTATGATTGCAGGTTACATATGAATGAAGGCTAATTATATATGAATGGAAGAAAAAGTCTCCAAACCCTAGTAGATGAGTAGATGGATTTATGTGGTGTGACAGAATGTCTGCTAAGAACAGATGGAGAAATATTAAGACATGTAAATCTGATAGTAAGTGTTATGCGTTCCATTGCAGAGAATTAATGTCTGATTAAAAAAAAAAACCCTAGCTGGCTGTAAGAATGTGTGCATCTTCTCATTTCTTTATGCAATGCATAAGTGGAATGCTGTGGGACTGAGTATGCGTGTTTGATAAAACAAAGGGAGATAAAACAGGTCAAGAATGGATGAGTGCTTAAAAGTGAGTCATGGTATACAATAAGCACATTGAAGCGATTTGATTAGAAAGAGAGAATGAATAAGGATCAAGGGCAAAGGATCAAAGTAATTATATTTATTTATTTATTTATTTATTTTATTCGATTTATATGCCGCCCTTCTCCGGAGACTCAGGGCAGCTTACAATCCATTAAGCAATAGCCTTCATACTTTTGTATATACCTGCTTAGTAGGGCTTTCGCCCCCCATCCCAAGCGGTGTTCTTTTTTTATACAAAGTCAGCTTATTGCCCCCACAATCCGGGTCCTCATTTTACCTACCTTGAAAGGATGGAAGGCTGAGTCAACCTTGAGCCTGGTGAGATTTGAACTTGCAGTAATTGCAGCCAGCTGGCAACTAAGTGCTACTTTAACAGCACTTAGTCCACTGCGTCACCAGGAAGGACACATAAAGGAAAGGGACATTTTTGAGAAGAAAAGAAAGTTCAGGAAGTCATTCTCTGACCTGGAGTTGACAAGTACTTCAAAAAGATACAGGTGAGAAGTTTAAAGAATGAAAAGCAATGGATGAAGTAGTAGAAGATCCTGGGGAAGCAAAGACAAGCTTAGAAAAATATGGAGGGGTATTTTTTAATTTTAATAAATTGTCTTTCTATTTCTTATTCATTTTTTGCATTTTGCATATAGTTTCTTACCTTACAAGGGAATAGTATACTGGATATGTTTGCAGGTATGCTGTTTCTTTTAAATAATTCCCAAGTTCTAAATATACTGGCTAAAATTTACCCAGCTAACTGCTGAATTTCAAAGAATCCTTCATCAGGTTTTATGCACAACAGCAAGACAAAATTATTGGAAGGAGAGAAAATACATAGGGATATGATATATCTGAGGCCTTAGTTTAGGTTTCGTTTCCATCATTTTGCTTGTCAACATCACCCTTTTATCTCCTTCTAGCAGCATCCCTAAAGAAGAAAGTGGTAAAATCAAAAAGCTAGCATTCAGACTTCTGCGTGTATAGTTAAAAATCCTTTGATGCTTCCAGTCTGATTTCCCCCACCCCACCAAATAGATCTGCCTGTTGTTTTGTTTTCTTTCATAAAATGCTTTAGAAATTATTTAAACTATTGACTGATCTCCTTCAAAGGGAGCTAGGAATTCACGATGGAAATACACAATTTCTGTCTAGGTTTTTGTTGTGTTGGGTAAGATTAAATACCTTCACACCTCTCTCTCACTGCCTCTGCCCCCCCCCTCCCCCAACATGTAATTGTTGCTCAGATTCAAAAGCAGCCTTGTAGGATTTCCCCTGTTAGTTATGAACAGCCTTCCCTGTTTCCATCCAGATGCCACTTAGCAAGAATGTCCACCCTCCACCACCACCCCGGTACAATCCTCCCCCTCCCCGAGGCTCAACCATGATCTTCTATGAAAGATTCTCAGGTCCATTATCACCAATAATTGACAGATTGATGTTGCCTCCCCATAGTACATTATGAGCCATCTTTAGGCTTCTCCCTCATGGACAAGCGAGGTAATGAACACCAGAGGCAATTGGCAAATCACAGTGACAGGGTCAAGAATGGTTCTCCCAGTGCGTGATGGCCTGAAGCTGCTTGGTAAGTAGAACTGTTTAATCCCTCTTTACCCCCTTTAATAGATAACTCCACAGTAAAGAGTTTTGAGAACAGCTTCACTATAGGATTACCATTTCCCTGACCTCTTCACGTTAGACACACACGTATCATACACCCGCATGCACCCACTACCGGAAAGAGCTAGAAACAAACCATTTAGCAATGAAATTGGAAGCCTGGTCATTCATTTGCCTCTGGCAAGTGGTTTGACCCTTGCGTAGATTAGGCAATCCAAAAAGAAAATTCGTTTAGAGTTAAGAAGGCAAGCGTCAGTGGGTAACTGCATGTGGAATCAGAGTTTATTATCATTCTTGGTGAGCAGAGGCCTCCAAAGATTCTTACTGTAATCCATTTTCAAGTCAGAGTGAGGAGATTTGAGAAGTATGAGGAACACTTTTGAGCTGACCAAATTCAATTCTTTTTACTACCGGTTCTGTGGGCGTGGCTTGGTGGGTGTGGCTTGGCGGGTGTGGCAGAAGGATGCTGCAAAATCTCCATTCCCACCCCACTCCAGGGGAAGGATATTGCAAAATCTCCATTCCCATCCCATTCTGGGGCCAGCCAGAGGTGGCATTTGCCGGTTCGCCAAACTACTCAAAATTTCCACTACCGGTTCTCAAGAACTTGTTAGAACCTGCTGGATTTCACCTCTGTGATGATCATGTTTTCATGATCACAGAATCAGATTTGGGTTGTGTGTGTCTTATATACTTATTTGAGAGCTTCTGTGAGACTTTCTTTTTTAAAGTATAACTTACATGCTTAAGAAGAGAGAATCTTTATTAAAAAGCAAGTTGATAATCCAAGACACTTTGTTTGGACAAAGGCAGAAATAATATAGACGTTCTTCCATTATGTTCCTCAACTTTTCAATATAGCCTAAGGTTCTGTGATTTCCCATTGACTTCGGTTCCAATACTAATCAAGTCTGATTCTTCTTAGCTTTCTTGCAATCAGCCAAGGTTGCTAAGCAAAAATATTCAAAAGGTGCATTTGTGAAATGGTTCCTGAATACATCTC
This sequence comes from Masticophis lateralis, assembly GCA_030761175.1. NCBI lineage: Eukaryota > Metazoa > Chordata > Lepidosauria > Squamata > Colubridae > Masticophis > Masticophis lateralis. Next base: position 194,816,259 of record JAUDYJ010000001.1, on the reverse strand, counting down.
TGCTGAATTATTCTTTTCCCAATACTTCCTGCTTCTTTTGCCACTTCTCTTTAAACAAGGAACCTTATTCTTATTCCTTCCCTATGTTTATGTTCCCTCTACTTTTATTAGCTTTACCCAAACATACTTTGTTTATGAAATACCCTTGACTCCCAACTCAATCTATTTGGGTTGGAAATATATTTCAACCCTCCTTCTGTTTGGTCTGAGCCCTTGTGGGGACTATATGTGATGGAATGTGCCAGTGGTGAAATCCAATTTTTTTTTACTACCGGTTCTGTGGGCATGGTTTGGTGGGTGTGTCATAGCTTGGTGGGTGTAGCTTGGTGGGTGTGGCAGTGGAAAGATACTTCAAAATCTCCATTCCCACCCCACTCCAGGGGAAGGATACTGCAAGGATAAGCAAATTAAGGATTGGATTCAGTTGGATTTCACCGTATCATCTTTGGGCTCGGGCCTGACACTTCAACTATTTCGGAGGATTTTTGTTGATCTGGAGTTTTTATTAACCACCAATAGGAAGGGGAATCAATCCCTATAGGAAGATGAGAAGGAAGCCTTTGGACTTTGCTTGCTAGTTTTCTAGTTGCCCTCCAGTTTTAATTTGTGTGTACAAGGTTTTCTTCCCTGTGCTGAATAGCATACTTTAAAAGGTTCTTGAATATATCACTGATGCAGCAGAAAGCGTTTTTTCCCCAAGCAGGCAATACACAGGACTCTAAAATATTCAATTCAACAGTTTTGAATTACAATATTGTATTTGGCATAGAACATTGCAAAAGCATTCATTCCTAGTAATGTTGTCGCATCTGCACATTTGTTGAAGTTAAATCCCAAGCAATTTAAAAAATCAGCAAACCTTTATATATCTGCTTTAGCTTCCGAAGTAGAGCAAGACTGGTTGTAGTGGTCAAACTGGGGTGGCAGGGGTGTCAAAATGGCGACCCATGGGTCGAATGCATCACGCGCAGACCACACCTACCCCAGCTCTGCAAAGAGGAAAAATGTCATGATACATCACATGACAGCAACGTGACGCCATCAGTTTGACACCTATGGGTTAAGGCATCAAGCTAGAAGCTTGAAGATCATGAGTTCTAGTCATTCCTTAGGCACAAAGGCAGCTGGTTGACCTTTATAAGGAAACCATTTCTGAAAAACCTTCCAAGAAAATTGCAGGAACTAAATTGCCAGGAGTCAAAACAAAATCTGGCTTGAAGACAGAGGCACAAATACAAACCATCTTCCAAGATTCAGAACTCTGCTTTCTGTTAATCAGGAACTCAGCAAGTTCCAGGCTTCCAAAACAGAATTTGTATTTCATCATATTAAAGTTACTGGGGGAAAAAAATAAGAAAATAACTAAATTTTAGACATAAATTAAATAGCACAATGCTTTGCCACTTTCTTGACATACATAGCAAAAAGACCACACAGAATATTCATTTATCAATCAACAGTTGATTGAATGTGATTTCCAAATGTATAGTTACAATTGTTCATTAAGAGATGATACAAATTATTATTTGGAATAGGAGATTCCCTCTGCTATCATTCTCTGCTGCCCTTTCTCTTAAAAAAAAAAAACCCTGTGCTTCTAGTTACATCTATGACTATAGATGTCATAGATGTAACTATACTATTCTATTGGTGAAAGCTGATGAATTTCCAGGTGGCTTCCTGAAGACTGTGCTATTTTAGTACATGAATATGTTGAAGCATTTCTCACAGATACCTCTGCACTAATTTCAGTGCAGCTCTTTTTTACAATCCATCACATATTCCTTTTTGTGGTAGAGCCATACTTCAAGGATGTCACTGTGTATTATAATGGCCTGTTGGAAAAGGTTGGTTTCATTTCCCATACTCACAGGGCTATCACTGGACTTTAATTTTAATTTAGCCTTGGTTCAGAGGCTAGAATGAAAATTTGCAGAATTCAGCTCCTTAGAGGACTCAACTTGAAAAGTATTTGCACCTATAGAAATCCTGGCAAGTACTAAATTTCCTGTTTGTTCAAAAACCAGTTTCAATTCCTAAACTTAATTCTGCAAGTAATATGTAGAAAATCATGGAATGATTTTTTTTTCTACAGATAAAGGCAGATATTTGTAGCTCAGGATTGAAATGAAGGGTCCTTGATGCTTCCTGAGCTTGGTTGTTTTCTTCCAGATGTTTCATTCGCCAAACTAGGTGACACTATCAGTATTAGGAAGGAGTAAGGTTTTCTCTCAATTTATATTCTAGTGCAGGGATGTCAAACTCAATTTTATTGAGGGCCGTATCAGGGTTGTGTTTGACCTCAGGGAGCAGGGTAGGCGTGGCCAGCTGAATATCACTCATGTGATCAAGTGCCACTTTTGCTAGGAATTTGTTTTGCTAGCACTATGCCAGTGAAAACAGAGCTTGGGAGTTGTGTGCGCGACCCTCGGGGGTTCCATTTTCGGCTGCGACAGCCTCCTGCAGCCTTCTGCCAATGAAAACAGAGTTCGGGAGAACTGGGTGCACATCTCCCGGGCTTCATTTTCACTGGCAGAGGCACTGTGGGCCAGTCCTTTGCTATTTTCAGGGCGTCCCCACAGGTCAGATTTAAGCACCCTGTGGGCTGCAATCGGCCTATAGATCTTGACACCCCTCTTCTAGTGCCCTGTTCTTGCCCTGGTAGTGTTGGTGGGAGTCTTGGAGATTCTTTGGTTGGCCCATTGTTAGCGTTTTTGGCAGTTTTTTGATTGGGGTATTGTTTATTTCCTGATTGTTGGTCTGATGTTAATCTTGGTGCTAATCTATGTTCATCTGGGTGTTGATTGCTGGTGTTTTAGACTTTTTGGTCCCTTTTTGGCTCGTTGATTGTCTCTTTTGCACAGTATGTAGACATTGTTTATTTTTGTCCCTTTACCTATAAAAAAAGTTTACATGATAGGATAAACTTCTTTAAAAATAGCTGTTAAATCTATCTTCTGAGTAAGACAGGCCTCTCTTAATATTACTGGGTTATACCCACTCAGTTCCAGCAAATCAATCTTATTTTTAAAATTATTTTTGGAACCAAAAAATGACTTCACTTTAATCAGAGTGCTTCTTGGCAGTTTATTTTACTCACCCATTTTTTATTTAGACTTTTCTGGTGCTCATGCTGTTGTCGCCTATAAAAATCTGCATTTGCCAGAGGTTTGGGAATAATTAACTCTGGTTCCTATTTATAAGAAGTTGAGGGAAGTTGATTAAGTAGCTATTTATTACTTATGTGACCTTCAGAATAATGAGTTTGAATATCCTGTTAGTTGTACATCAATAGAAGATCGTTTTGTTTTAAAAATGGGAAACTTGTCCCTTTTGATATAATTTAAAAAGAGCTAGTTGAAACCAATCTGCTGTTTGCAGATGCAATTCAAGAATTGGAGCGTGAACTCGCATGATTTGGATTTGTTCCATTATTGCCACATTTGAGACTAAAATTCATGGAATGTCAACATGACTTTAGAGTATATTCTGTTCATCCAAAACATTTATGTCCCCAATATTTCCAAGTAATTAATATAGTAAGAGATATGGTTGCTTCATGTATGATGGTTGGCCAAAACAATTACTATATTCCAGAAGGGCAAACCTGTCCTTAATTTGGATCCACATGCGCACATAGCCAGTTCTGTCTTTCAAAAATCTTTATAATTTGTAGAATCAGTCATTTTTTCCTCTATTCCACTTTTAACATCTGATATTATTCTCCAGTATTGAAATCACCCCCCCTCCACTTTCATCAGTTTTGAAACTGAAGTGTTCCCTCTTTGACCAGGTATTGTTTTGTCTATCTCTTTCTGCCTGAGTAATCCTGGTTGACTGGGGATCATTGAGCTGCTATTTCAAGAAGTGGGGAGATATAATTGATATATTATAGAGCTCACCCCTGATCCAGGGAATGTGAAATGTGCACCTCTGTTAGAGAATCAATTTGGTATTGTTGTCTTCTCTGTGTTCCCAGGAAGGCATTCGTTCGTTCATTCATTCATTCATTCATTCATTTACACGCACATGCACATGCGCACACACACACACCTGTATCCAGTGGTGAGATTCAAATAATTTAACAACCAGTTCTCAGCTCTAATGACTGGCTGGATGGGTGTGTCCATGGTGTGTGAGAAATAGCACTCGATCTCCTGCACCCCCCTGGGAGCAAAAATGGGCCGCTGGTGGGGGGGAATGCTCCGCCTCCCCTCACACCCTGTTTTGGGCCTAGTAGGCCTCCCTGCAGCCTCCTGGGAGCGAAAACAGGACATGGGGGTACCCCTACACCCCATTTTGGGCCTGGGAGGCCTCCCTGCACTTACCTGGGAGCCAAAATGGAGTACGTGGGGATTCCTGGAAGGAGTGGAGCCAGCCAGCAATTTAACTACCGGTTCGCCCGAACCGTTCTTAACCGGCTGAATCCCACCACTGCCTGTATCACCAAATCCTATACTATGATATGCTATAGTTATATTATATATGTCTGATCTATGTGTATATCTACAGTGCATTCAGAAAGTATTCAGACACTTCAATTTTGTCTATTTTGTTTTGCTGCAGCCTGATTGTACAGATGTTGAAATTCATTCTTTCTAATTAATCGACACTCAAATAGATTAATGACATAATAATAAAGTGAAAACAGAATTTTAGAAATGTCTGTAAATGTATTAAAAAGAAAAAAAACCCTGAAATATCACATTGGCGTAGGTATTCAGACCCTATGCAACAACAGTTAAAATTTAGCTCAGGTGCCTCCCATTTTTCTTGATCATTGTTAAAATGTTTCTACACCTTGATTGGAGTTGACCTGTGGTAAATTAAATTGATTGGACACCTCTCCATAGAAGGCCCCACAGCTGACAATGCATACTGTAGCAGAGCAAAAGCCATGAGGTCAAAGGAACTGCCTGCAGTGCTCAGAGAAAGGATTATTGCAAGGCACAGATCTGGGGAAGGCTACAATAAAATTTCTGCTGCACTGAAGATTCCTAAGAGCACAATGGCCTCCATAATTCTCAAATGGAAGAAGTTTAGCACAACCAGGACTCTTCCAAGGGCTGGTTACCCAGTCAAACTGAGCAATCGGGAGAGAAGGGCAGAGATGGTATTCAGACAGTTCGGACTGGTTCGGGAAGATCTTGGGTGGGCCCATGCACCCACACCAGTGCTATGCTGTCCTATTTAGCCATGTTTTTGAGGTGGGAGCATGCGCAGAAGGCACGTGCACAAGCAAAGCACATGTACGTGCATGCAAAGCGAGCGTGTGTGCATGTGGCGAACTGGTGGTAATAATATGTGAAACCTACTTCTGGAGAAGAGCCTTAATAAGAGAGGTGATCAAGAATCTGATGGTCACTGACTGAGCTCCAGAGATCCTGTGTGGAGATGGGACAGAATTCCAGAAGGAAACCATCATTGCAGCCCTCCACTGATCTGGGCTTTATGGCAGAGTGGCTAGACAGAAGCCTCTGCTCACTGCAAAACACACGAAAGCCCACTTGGAGTTTGCAAAAAGCACCTGAAGGACTCTCAAACTGTGAGGAACAAGATTCTGTGGTCTGATGAAACTAAGATTGAATTATTTGGCCTCAATTCTAAATGTTATGTCTGGATGAAACCAGGTATCACTCATCACCTACCCAATATCATCCCAACAGTGAAGCATGATGGTGGCAGCATCAGGGATTGGGAGACTGGTCAGGGTTGAGGGAAAGCTGAATGGAGCAAAGTACAGGGATATCCTTAATGAAAACCTGTTCTGTTATGTCCTTATAAGGACATCCACCGGGGGATTGGTAGATTCCACCGGTGGGAGATTTAAACAGTTGTCATTGGCCGGCGGGCATGCCTGAGCAGGATATAAGGAGGCTCAGCAGCCCAGCCGGCAGTTCAGTTTGCACTTCAATAAAGGTTCTGAATGGACAGCTGAGTCGCATTTCTTTCCGGCGCCGAGCTAACACTGGCGATGAAGGACTGAAGAAGAACCGACGAGCAGCAAGCACGACCGCTACCGCCATCCAAGAGCTGAATCACTTGAGCAAGTCACTGAACCATGTCCGGACCCCAAATCTCTCTAGCTCCATTCAATCCAAGCCAGGAAAAATGGAAGTCCTTCATGGTGCGATTCCGACAATTCCTGGCGGGCAGCGGCTTCACTGACTTGGACGACAACAGGAAGAGGGCTCTCTTCCTGGCCCACTGCGGATCCAAAGTTCTGGAGATGGCGATGGACCTCGTGGCACCCAGAGACATCGAACAGATGCCATGGTCCAAGCTCCAAGATGTCCTCCAAGAACACTACGCGCCCACGAGCACTCCTCTAGCCAACCGCTTCGAATTCCATCAACGGAATCAGCACGAAGGAGAGACTTTCAAGGAGTTCGTATCGGCGCTCTGGAAGATCGCGGCCAGCTGTGAGTTCGAAAATGTGGACGTCCAGCTGCGAGACCGAATCGTCTTCGGCATGAGGGACTGTACAGTCCAAAAGAAGTTCCTCAGCCGAAGAAAGATCTCCCTGAAGGACGTCATCGAAGAAGCCACCGTGGCGGAAACATCCGACAGAGCGGCAGCAGCGATGCGACGATCAAAAGGGATCCACAAGATCCACAGAGACCAACCGCAGTCATCCGAAGACATCTCCACGTGCTCGGAGTCGGATGGAGAAATGGCCATCCATAAGGTCACGAGGCCCCAAAGGCGGGAAAACCAACAAGATGGCAGCCGAGAGGACAGATGCGCCAGCTGCAAAGGAGATCACCCTCGCGCCAGATGTCGCTGGCGAGACGCAACCTGCCGCCGATGCGGACGGAAAGGCCACATCGCTGAGGCCTGCAGAGTGGCAGAACCAACATTCGAGCAGCAAAGACCTGCAGACCGCGAATACCAAAGGTCATCTAGACGATCCCAGCAGCCGAGGCGGCACGACGAGCGGCAATCCAATGGCCGGCAGGTCAACAAGACGACCATCGCCCACACCGCAGCTGAGGGATCCGAAAAATTCCACGTGACCGTCCACGTGGAAGGGGCACCATGCCCCATGGAGATAGACTCTGGTTTGCCTTTCTCCATCATTCCCTGGCACAACCTCAAGAAACTCCAACCCAACATCTCAAAGGGACAATTGAAGCCAATCCAGGCAAAGTTGGTAGATTTTGGCGGCCACCCCATTGGCATCCGGGGACGCACAAACATCAGGGTGCAATACAAAGACTTCAATGGAGACCTCCCCATCGCCGTCGTCAAGGACGCCCGGCCGACCCTACTTGGAGTGGAGTGGTTCAGGCCACTAGGGCTCACAATTGGCGGAATAAATCAAATCAGGACTAGCCAACTCGACAAACTCCTAGAAGACTTCCAGGACGTCTTTGACGGGAGTTTAGGTAAATTCCTGGGGAAACCCATCTCGCTAAATTTAGACCCCCAAATCAATCCAATTCGGCTAAAGCCCCGCAGAGTCCCGTTTGCCCTTAGACCAAAAGTGGATGCACAATTGGATAAACTAATCGCCCAGGGCATCCTCGAGCCGATCGATCACGCTGCATGGGAGACTCCCATTGTGAACCCCATGAAGCCAGATGGATCAGTGCGCATCTGCGCTGATTATAAGTGTACCATCAACCGTGCGTTGCAGCAGAGCACATATCCAGTGCCAGTGGTGCAACATCTGTTGCACTCACTAGGCAAAGGATCAATTTTTGCCAAACTGGACCTGGCGCAGGCATACCAGCAGCTGCCAGTGGACCAGACAACTGCGGAGGCGCAAACGATTGTCACGCACCGGGGTGCCTTTAAATGCAACAGGCTCCAATTTGGAGTCAGTGCCGCCCCGGGGATATTCCAATCGATGATGGAACGCCTTCTCCAAGGCATTCCAGGGGTGGTGCCCTACTTTGATGACGTCCTAGTCTCGGGGACATCGGAATCCCAACTAATGGAATGGCTCAGGCTCGTCCTGCAGCGGTTCCAGGCGAAGGGACTACGAGTCCGACGGGACAAGTGCGTGATCGGAGTCAGGGAAGTCGAGTTCCTGGGCTATTTAATAGATAGCCAGGGCATCCACCCCACTAAAAGAAAGGTTAGGGCTATACATGAGGCTCCAGCCCCCAAAAACAAAACGGAGCTTCAGGCTTTTCTGGGACTATTTAATTTCTATAGTGTATTCTTACAACAGAAAGCCACCGTTGCTGAACCACTACACCGACTCCTGGGGAAGGCGGCACCTTGGAAGTGGGAGAGCGAAGAAGAGGAAGCCTTCCAGAAAGCCAAAGACTCCTATCCTCCGACAGCCTCCTTATCCAGTACAACAGAGAGCTACCGCTAACCTTGACCTGCGACGCCTCACCCTACAGGGTCGGGGCCGTCCTAAGCCACCAGCTACCGAATGGGACAGAAGCACCAATTGCATTCTTCTCCAAGACGATGTCACCAGCCGAGAGAAACTACGGCCAGATCGACAAGGAGGCGCTGGCGATGGTGGCGGGCGTAAAGCGATTCCATGAATACATATATGGAAGAGCTTTTACAATCGTCACCAACCACAAGCCCTTACTGGGCCTCCTCACTGGAGACAAACCCACCCCAACCTTCATGTCACCCAGGATGACACGCTGGGCCATTTTCCTGTCTGGCTACAACTACCGCCTGGTCCACCGACCCGGAAAAGTCATCGGAAACGCCGACGGCCTCAGCAGGTGCCCGCTGAACGAGCAGATCGAGGATCCAGCACCTACACTCGGCCTCCATCACATCGACGATGACCAGTCCAGCCCGGTGTCCTCAACCACAGTAGCACAGCACACAGCGAAAGACAGGAACCTCAGGCAAGTCTTATCCTGGATCTTGCGGGGATGGCCAGAGGAAAACCAGAAGGGAGAACTTGCCCCATACCAGAGAAGGCAGCAAGAGCTCACCACTATGCAAGGCTGCCTCCTCCATCTTTACAAAAACGGACTTTACAGACCCTCCACAACGGTCACCCAGGGATAGTCCGAATGAAGGCCCTAGCACGGAGTTACGTCTGGTGGCCCGCCTTAGATAAAGACATTGAGGCGTGGATTGCCAGATGTGAACCGTGCCAGGCACCGGAGCAACATCAACCCACTGACTGAACCGCGCAGGTCTGGTAGAAGTGTCAGGCGTCCCACCTACCTGCGCGAGTACGTGATCGCGCACACTGATTGATGGACTAAGGACTAGGAGGGGAGGGGTGTTATGTCCTTATAAGGACATCCGCCGGGGGATTGGTAGATTCCACCGGCGGGAGATTTAAACAGTTCTCATTGGCCAGTGGGCATGCCTGAGCAGGATATAAAGAGGCTCAGCAGCCCAGCCGGCAGTTCAGTTTGCACTTCAATAAAGGTTCTGAACGGACAGCTGAGTCGCATTTCTTTCCGGCGCCGAGCTAACATGTTCCACAGCACTCTGGATCTCAAACTGGGCCAAAGTTCACTTACAAATATGACAACAATTCTAATCACACAGCCAAGACAACACAGGAGTTGCTTAGGGACAACTCTGTGAATGTCATAGAGTGGCCCAGCCAGAACCCTGACGTGGACCCTATTGAACATATCTGAAGGGAAAATGGCTGTCCACCGACTGTCCACCAACTGTTGCCAACCAATCTGAGTGGATTTGCAAGGAAGAATGGCAGAAAATTCCCCAAATCCAGGTGTGCAAAGCTTGTCTCATCATACCCCAAAAGACTCGAGGCTGTAATTGCTGCCAGAAGTGCTTCTACAAACTACTTAGTGAAGGGTCTGAATACTTATGCCAATGTGATATTTCAGTTTTTCTAAAAAAAATAAATTTACAGACAATTCTAAAATGCTGTTTACACTTTGTCGTTATGGGGTACTGCGTGCAGATTAATGAGAAAAAAATGAATTTCAACAACTGTAAAACCAGGCTAAAATCAGCATAACAAAATTGATAAAAATGAAAGGGGTCTGAATGCTTTCTGATATATATATATATATATATATATATATATTTGTTTTCTGAGGTTTTCACGGGTGTTTGTATATAGGTCTTTGGTTATTCGGGTCTTCTCCCGCGTAGAATTGGAAATATCTTGGCGACGTTTTGACGAAGTCTCATTCGTCATCTTCAGGCTGGTGTTCTCGGCTTCGTTGTCATTGCTCCTGGAAGAACGAAGCCGAGAACACCAGCCTGAAGATGACGAATGAGACTTCGCCGAAACGTCGCCAAGATACTTCCAATTCTACGCGGGAGAAGACCCGAATAACCAAAGACCTACATATATATATATATATATATATATATATATATATATATATATATATATATATATATATATATATGTATCTTTCTTTATGCCAGGGATTTTCCTACGTATATTAAGATGTTTCATGGCCTAATTTTCGGTGAAATCTCAATTCACCAGCTTTTAGGCCTTTTTAAATATTACAGCAGCTATATGCTATCTGTTTGAGTTTATGTGGGAGACTAGAATGGACCCATTTCTGCCTCGTTAGGCTTTGTCAACTAGCCACACCCACTTTTCTTAATTCTGCCCTGTAACAGTCAAATATTTGTTATTTTATTTTCGTAGGTCTTTATGTGTATCTTTCTTTATGCCAGGGATTTTCCTACGTATATTAAGATGTTTCATGGCCTAATTTTCGGTGAAATCTCAATTCACCAGCTTTTAGGCCTTTTTAAATATTACAGCAGCTATATGCTATCTGTTTGAGTTTATGTGGGAGACTAGAATGGACCCATTTCTGCCTCGTTAGGCTTTGTCAACTAGCCACACCCACTTTTCTTAATTCTGCCGCATAATGTCTCCCACATAATGTGTCCCACATAAACTCAAACAGATAGCATATAGCTGCTGTAATATTTAAAAAGGCCTAAAAGCTGGTGAATTGAGATTTCACCGAAAATTAGGCCATGAAACATCTTAATATACGTAGGAAAATCCCTGGCATAAAGAAAAATACACATAAAGACCTACGAAAATAAAATAACAAATTTATATATATATATATATATATATATATATATATATATATATATATATATATATATATATACACACATACACACACACACACACACACACACACACACATATATATATTATACATATACATATACATATACATATACATATACATATATATATATACATATACATATATATATATATATATATATAATCAACAGCTCCCTTCTCTTTTGTTATATGACCTGTAAACTCTTTGGACACCATTTTATCTCCTTGAAGTTAATTACCTGCTGTTGTGAACATCTTGGGAACATTAGCCTCCCCAAGTCTTTTAGTCTGTGTTGGGAAGGGCAGTGGAGGAAGGTGTCTGGGCTGGCTGGCTAAAGGCCCCCATGGTTTTGCTGGGATGCTAAAGCTGTTGGGCTCAACTTTGCTTTTCAGCTGTTGTGGATTTGTTGCAGCCCAGCCTTGCTCCTTCTTCACCATCAGTTGCCTGCTAAGCTGCACCTTATCCTGATGTTTGTTCCACTCTCCTAGCTGCAAATATTCCCTTATTGCTCTCATGATGAGAATTTCTTTTTCTACAGATACACTCCTTGTTTTCCTTTTGTAATGGGAAACCAAATGTGGCCCAGGGTTCTTCAGTCTGCCTTAAAATTCCAGGGCAGGGATGAAATCCAGCAGGTTCTGACAGGTTCTGGAAAACTGATAGCAGAAATTTTGAGCAGTTCGGAGAACTGGCAAATACCATCTCTGGCTGGCCCCAGAGTGGGGTGGGAATGGAGATTTTGCAGTATCCTTCCCCTGGAGTGGGGTGGGAATGGAAATTTTGCAGTATCCTTCTCATCACACCCACCAAGCTACACCCATCAAGCCACACCAAGCCACGCCTGCAGAACTGGTAATAAAAAAAAATGGATTTCACCACTGTTCCAGGGCAAAAACAAAGGAAGGAAGAGCTTATGCTGGTCACCGCAAGAATCTCTCCCCCCTTTACAACCAAATAGTTCCGCACTGAAATCGTGGCATTTATTTCCTGACAAAATTTGCGATTCACAAAAATACTTTGCCCTATGAAAAGTGTTGCTATTGTTGGAAATAAAATCCTTAGTTAGAAAGCACATTCATTGTAGTTTGGGGAATTTGCCAATATATTTGTCTTTAATTGATTAATTGGCTAAAAGACAGATTATTAAACCACTAAGATTCTTCAACAGTCGACAACTTTAATACTAATTTTAGAAGAAGAACCGTAAAAAGAGCAAAGCACGTATGCTTGGTGATTATGATGGAATACGAAGTCTGGCAAAGAACTCAATCAGCTTGACTTTTGTAAAGATTATCTTGCTCAATCAACTTCTTTGGCAGCACCTAGCAGATCTTTGACAAATAAAATTAGAGTGTGGGGAAAAAATGCATAAACTTAAACTTAGACTATCAGCATAATTGACATTTCTCTTCTCTTGTTTACTATGCAAATATAAAGTGTTACATATCAGTTGTGATCTATCCCATTAACTTTCCACACTGACAGTGATTCATTACCAAGGCTTTCTAAGGTAATAGAAATTATCTGGGCTCTGGAATTAGACCAATGCATTTTATATCCTTACTGAAAACTCTCAGGAGTTGGCACAAGTAAGATATTTATTTCTTGCCATCTCGCAGAATCAATATGCAATCAGTAATCATGGATGTGACAAGACATTTTTAAAAAGATTTTTTTTTTTGATTAATTGTACTTTTGTTCTGCGGTGGTATCTTTCAGGAAATGTACGTCACAATGTCTAGTTTCTGAAGCTGAGAAAATAGCGCAGATTCACCACAATCGAATCATCAATCTTTACTGAACTGAGTACATATACACTATATATCTAACAACAATCACAGCAAGTTTAACATTGTTTCAATGAATGGAACTGTCTTCAATCTCTTTGGCTTTCCTATGGTTCTCCAAAGTCTGGAGTTCTCTCAGCAGAACTTTTCAGACAGTCTGGTGATAATTATCAGGTAAAGCAAAGTCGGCATTTTCCTTGATTCTGTGATCCTCCATTTGATCATGGAGCAACTTGAAAACTGTGCCTCCCTAGTTGAGTCATATAAAATCGTATCCGCTAACACAATTCCATGATTGCTTGCCTTGCAACTTTTAAATAACTAAGTAGTATCCAATAGTAATGAGAACCAGGCTTGAGCAAAGCATTGGAAAGAGGCACCTTGTAACGCATCAGAGCATTAAAAAGACTCACCCATACATTAGGAATCGCCTGCATTTTTTCCTAGTTCATGTATGTAAAGTGGTGTACGCATACCTGGGATTTAGTGGATTGGGCCATTTGGCTTCCACAAGTAGAGATCCCTCTTAGTTTTTCTTCTATGATTTATATTGTATTTATATATTATATATAGTAGTATAATTCTATAATACATACTGCACCTTGCCATCCTTGCCACCTTGCCAATTTACTCAATATGCTGCCATCTACTTTCCCCCAAAGACATCTCCTAGGTACTGAATTACTCAACAGGAGGTGAACCAGTCATCTTGTCCCCCCTGCTTCTCTTTTTATTGCTTACCGTATTTTTCGGAGTATAAAACACACTCCCCCCCCCAAAAAAAGAGGGTGAAAATTTGGATGCGTCTTATACACTGAATGTAGCCCCGCCCACTCTTTGGCCCCCACCTTTTGGCTTCTGCCTCCCAGCAATTTACCTCCTTGCAGCAAACAGGAAACAGCCCATTTCAGCTTCAGCATAGACTGATTAGCACAAGCAGCTGATTGTCGGTTGGGTCGACCGCCCAACCCTCAGCTGTTTCAGGGATTGCCTTCCCCTATTGCCTCCTCTGTTTGCTGCAAGGAGGCAAATTGCTGGGAGGCAGAGGCAGATTTTTTTTCTTGTTTTCCTTCCTTCTTATAGTCCGGAGCGTCTTATACTCTGAAAAATACGGTGACTTAGCAAGTCATGCATGTCTTAAAGTTCAAATTCTCATACCTAGTACATTTGTTCTGAAATATCTTTTTCACCTATATGTCTATGGAGATACTCAGTCATCCAGATCATGGTTGTCCCAAAGGTGCTTTTCTCAAGAGGAAACTAGATTTTCTAGTTTTTCTTCTCATCCAAGAAGAGGTGTAGAAGCTTCTTGGATGCGAAATGAAACATCTTTTTTAAAAAAACACCTAGAAAGTCCAGTTGCCTCTTGAAAAAAGCACCTTTGGGTTTTCCAACTGTATGTTTATACTAAGTGGCTGAGTATGTAGATTATTGGGGAGACTAGAAGCTGCTTCCAAAACTGGTTCCAGAATGGGAGGAGGAGGAAGAGGAGGAGCAGAAGGAGAAGGAGAAGCAGCTTTGCACAACTTATCTATGAATTACTGAATCATTACACTGACAAGACTAATGTAAAATTGCTGAAAGCCAGCAATGAAGTCATGAAAGTCCTATTGGAATTGAAAAAAAAAAAAACCCTTGTAAAAGCTGAAATTTTCGTTCTTTGTGTTGTGGATAATACTGCTTATACGTGTCACTTTGCAGCCCTAGTTTGCAAATAGATTCTATACTTTATTGGTGGGCAGGGGGAGGGGGAAGAGTTGAGTTGCAATATCTATTGATGATAGTACTTATAGTTTTAGTGGCAGCTATGAAATCCTGTTAAAGCAGGTTTGAAAATGACAGTATTCTTTCCAATAAAGGAGAACATTTGTAGCTCAGGGTTGACTGAGGGGGTCTTTGGTGCTTTCTGAGCTTCGTTATTTTCTGGCAGATGTTTCATTACCCAAACTAGCACTGATGATGAAGTTACCTAGTTTGGATAATGAAACATCTGCAAGAAAACAACCAAAATCAGAAAGCACCAAGGACCCTTCGCAGTATTCTTTTGAACAGAACAAGGTTGCCTGGGAGGAGACCTGGAACACACTGGGGTTGTTTTTTTCCCCCACTTGCTGGAGTATGTTATAGAGCTGTGATGGCAAACCTATGGCACGCGTGCCACAGGTGGCACATGGAGCCATATCGGTGGACATGCAAGCTCAGCTCCAGCATGCATGTGCGTGCCAGCCAGCTGATTTTCAGGCCTTCTGGGCCCACCAGAAGTCGGGAAATAGGCTGTTTCTGGCCTCCAGAAGGCCTCCAGGGGTGATGGTGGGAAAGGCCATTTTCGCCTCCCCAGACTCCTAGAAAGGCTCTGGAGCCTGGAGAGAGTGAAAAATGGGCCTACCTACCTATCGCATGCTGAAAGTGGAGGGAGCGCAGGGGGGCCACACACATATGCGCACGGGAGTGGGGCACATAGAATTATGGGTGTGGGCACATGCATACCCGACCCCCCGCCCTGCACTCCACCCCCCATTTTTGGCAGATGATGGCAAAAAGATTCGCCATCACTGATATAGAGCAACCTCCCCCCCAAATAGCAATAAGCAGAAAGAAAAAATCCAATAAAGACAAAATCTTCAGGCTCTTTCCAAAAAAAGTCTTGAGGGTTGTTGCCAGAGTTCCTTGAAAATTTACTGCCAAGTTAATAATTGCATTACCTAAATGGATTTTATTTGAACTGGAACTTTAAAAAGTTCCTTTTTCTTAGCTCCACTCTCTTTGATAATGTGACACACACACACACACACACCAGCATATAATGCAAAGCCTAAGCATGGCCTTGGACTGAAGAACTTTTGTGTGTTTGTATGATGAGGCCTATTCAGTTACAATATGCCTTTTGAAGCCTTCTTCAGGTCTTGTGCCATGCAATGCAGTCATCTAAAAGGAAGTGTCCCTTCTCTGTTATAGCATATGCCCTCTGGAACAGCCTTCATCCATCCATCCATCATCTATCTATCTATCTATCTATCTATCTATCTATCTATCTATCTATCTATCTATCTATCTATCTATCTATCTATCATCATCTAAAAGGCAAATACCACTCACTCATCACGAAATCTTGGCTTCTAGGTGCTCACTAAGAAAGGATTTTTTGAATTGATCATCAGATCATTATTATTTCATATACAGTATTATATTCACAGACTCTGATGCTGAGGAGTTAGATGTTCTACTCCCCCTCCCCACCTGAAAAGAACTCTATTCCAACCGCCAGTTATTTATTTATTATTTATTTATTTATTTGGCTTATATGCCGCCCTATCTCCCAGTGGACTCAGTGCAGCTCACAATAAGAAAACACAAGCCACAATACAAAATAAAATCTAAAATCTAAAAATTTAAAAATTAACCCTTAAAACTCCCTCAGTCCAGGTCGAGGGATTTAAAAAGCCAAGTTTTTAATTCATGGCAAATTAACATGCCTTATATTAACATGCTCTGATGGTACCCCTTTGCTAAACCAGGCGTGGGTATGGCCAGTGCGTGACTCATCTTGCCTGTGGGCTGGAACATTCTACTCCCACTCCCCCTCTGTTCCAACTGCCATTTGCCTTATATTAACATACCCTGATGCTACGGAGTTACACATTCTATTTTAAGTTTCAGGGTTTAAGGGTCAATTTATCATGCCCGATCACATAGTTTTGTAGCGAAGCACAGGCACATATATATGGCCTGGAATTAGGGTGTTTGTGGAGCCCTGTCAAGTTTTCTTACATGTTGGGGAACATTGCTTAAGTCTGGACAGTTTACCTTTGTTTCTAATATATGTACTGGCTATATTATAAGTCACCCAGAGCATTTTTGGAGTTGAGCAACCTGAAACAATCCAATAAATAAGAATAAAATAGATAATTTTTCTTTAGGCTGTGATACTATGCTATAGCCACAAAACAGCAGCAACTGACTAATGGTCAATCACAGTAGTTAGGCACATGAAGCTGGATTCTGCTTTTCGGTGACTGCATGGAAACAATCTTGCAGTGTTCGTCCCATCAGCTCGGCAGCCTTGGGACTGCTGATTGGTGATTTCCCATCCAAATAATAATTAGGTCTCATCCTGCTTAGTTTCTGAGCCCTAATAAAGTTGTTCGTGCATTGCCACAGAGTTGGACTAACTGCTAAACAAGCACAGCTGGGATTGCACTGCTCCTCTCTTTCGTGGAAAGTGGTGGCTTTAAAAGTGCTTATGTTAGCATGAAGTGGTGTCCTTGATTCTTAACTGTACTGATGCCAGTAATTTCAGCTAAAATTGATCTATAAGACAAGGTTGGTCTGATTGTAAGGGACACTTTATCTTCATTATATTATTAAAATTCACACGTGTTGCAAAGCTGTAATTTTTTTTATTATTTTGTTCAGCTGAGTAAAAGAGTAGATGCTTTCTGCAAGTGACAACACTGCTGTTGATTTACTGCCATTTGGCAAGATTAGTTTATGCTGGTCTATGAGCCTAATAAATCTTCCACTGATTGTAGGAGTATGAAAAAGGAAAAAGATTGAGATCCATCCTTCTTTGATACATATCTGCCAATGCCAGATGAATGCAAACTTCTGTAAGTTGTCATGTTAAATAAAACAAAAACCCAATACTGTCTTCCTTCAAATGAAAGATGATACTTTACAGTTTCTTCCCCAACATTTCAAAAGTTGCTTAAAAATCTTGCCAGGTAATCATTATTAGATAGCCGATATGCCCTTATTCAGTGATCTATGTCTGATAAAAAGGTCCTGTATACTAGCTTGAAATACCATTTTAGAGGATAGCAGAGGAGATTTTGACAACTTCTTTGCAGAACAAGAATAAATCCCTCCTCACACCAACTGCCAGTCTAATGACAAGCATTAGGAACATTGTATAATATTGTACTGTGTGAAGAGCTTGAGATCTCAGAATGAGATTCTGGAAAAAGGCCAGCTTTCTTTTTTCCTGTTGAAGCAATCTCATTGTTCTTCTCTTCTTAATTGGTGGCCACAAACTCCTGAGCTACTTCTGAATCTGTACAACAGTTTGAAGGTCCCTAAAACAGTAATCCTTGGAAAACTCCACCGCCAACCCAGCCATGGACTGGAACATCTCCATAGAAAGATTGCTATATAAGCAAGTCTCTTTTGATTCAACAGTCCAACTTCAACAACAAGAGTCTTATACCCAACAGTTTGTGGAGCAGCATTCTGGAAAGCTACTAGGATTGATTGAATGATTATAGTACCTCTCCATCCTGATCCTGGTTGTGCAGCTAATGCCATACAAATATCCCAACTCACGCTCAGGGCCCAAACAGATTTCAAAAGATATATAGAAATAAACCACATTTACAAGCCTTTCAAAAGAGAGAGAAAGGGAGGGAGGAAGAGAGAGGTGGGGAAAGTGAAATGAAAAAGACAGAACACATCCTCTCCAATAGCCAATACTAAGATAAGCAAGGTTTAGCACCAGACAAACAATCAAGTAAAAAACTTAATTAAAAAATTACCAAGGAGAAAATCACATCCCCACCAAAATTGGCAGGGAAAGCTACCAGGTATAAACAGGAAGCAAATCCCACACTCAGTCAACTGATGGCATTACCTAGTTGAATAATGAAAAGTCTGCAAGCAAATAAACAATTTCACAAAGCACCAAGGGCTCCAAAATTACATCGTAGCAAATTTCAGTATAAAATGCACTGATTTGCAATTATTAGCTAATGAGCGGGCTGGAACTTAAATTGTTTTCTTAAACATTTTCATGCAATTGTCAGCTCAACTGTCTCCCTTCAACCTCCCCACCACCACCCCGCCATCCAGAATAAAGTAATTTTCAGTTTGGTTTCCACTTGTTTTTAGTTGGACAATTGTCAACAACCTATTTAGAAAACAAGTTCAAAGTGTTTGAAGATGATACTTTTCACAAATTGGGGAAGCTGGAGCCTGTCATTGTGGTATGTTTCAGATTTGAATTGCTGTGGGGTGATTTATAAGCTGTCATAGTTAGTCCTTTGCTATGAGCAGAGGGCAAACCAAAGACATCATCTTTCCATCGGAGATTGCCATCTCTGCTATGACTGTAACTTAGAGCTGCCCTCAGCCTTTTAAATAAGCCCTTGAACTGCAGCCAACTTAGTAAATAGAGAACAATGCCGTTATTAGCTTTGCCAGTTCTCTGGTTCTGAAGCTGTGGTGTTCAAGCTTGGTTTTGTCGTGTCAGACAGCTTGTTCATTTTATTTTGCCTTGCACTGCTTTGATAAAAGCCACCCTGTACTTTTCACCATAGCGCAGCCAAAATAGATATATCTTTATGTCTCTCTTTCTCCGGCATAGAATAGAACTCTGGGGATATATACAACCTCTCAGTGTTTTTTCCTATGGTCATTTTAAATAACAAATAAGTAAATCAAAAGACAATTATTTGAAAAACCAATTGCAAATTTAGATCAATATCGGGAAGGATAAAGCTACTTTTTTTCTTTTTGACTATCAGTATTACAATTGTGAAATCTGCATAGATGTTATAGAAATTCTTCAGCACCTTTGTTGTACGTGGCTCATTCAGGCACTGCTTACAGAATGTCTGCTTGTGTATTTCAGAGCTAATGTCAATGCTCCTTCTGTTTTCTAATATCATTAAACAAAGGCAACAAAATTGACATTTTCTAGTATGGGGTGATCAGTACGTTATCCAGTCCCAATTGAAGTAGTAAAGGACAATGACTTTCTGCCCTTGCTAGGATGTTATTCAGATAGATTTAATATATCAGTATAATCACTGGCAATTTAATTATTATTGATTAATAATTAATATTATATATTAATTATTGAATTGTTCCAGGTAGGAAATATGGGCAGAATAGATAGGTTTAGGACAGAATTCGGGCCAGAAAACCAGCTCGGGAGCCAACTCAATCTCAGAGAAGGACATAGAAAGGATCAAAGTGCCTTCTGAAGTGCCATAATTCCCTTCTCCAAATATTTGGCATAGGCCGCTTCTCCATGGATGGTGGGCCAACAGTAGTGCTATTCTGGACAGCCTTGTGAAACATTTGCATTCTGCGGCACAAGAGAGCTGAGAACATCTTGTGCTCTGTCCAAGGTCCTGAAGGTCTCCTATCTTGCCCATTCCAAATCCTACAGTATCTGCTGCATACTTGTATACTTGCTGCAATTTGACCTTACAGGATGCATTTTTAAAATCTTAGCCATCATTCTATTGTCCAATTAGAAGATGTAGCTGTTCCATCCTGCTTCCTCTGTGTAATATTTGTTGTTGATAAGAGAACCAACATAGAGAGGGAAAAAGGAAGAAAGAGTAAATGAATGTAAAACACAAGGTTGAGTACAAAGCCTTGGAGAAAATGGTGGACTAGATTGTTAGCAGCACCTCCTGACTAGCTTTTAGATATGGGTGAGAAATTTGATTTTATGAAAACAGAGAATCTAAATCATTTTCATTGATAGCTCACAAAGTTGACTTCAGAAAAGCTTTCCTGACACCATACATCAAATACACTTCAGCAAAAGCCACTACTGGAAAAGTAAACAAGGCAGTGTCCATTTGATTTTATAGTAGTCTCATTTTTAAAATGCTAAAGTAACTATTCAATGTTTAGTAAGAAGCTTAGGTTTAAAGGGGAGGTGTTGTTCCTTAAATAAACTTCTGCTCTTTTTATATTCGCTGATGAATGAAAGCTTGTTTGAATGTCAGCGATATGCATGCAAATTGTTTGCAATTTGTATTTGAAGAGATTTAATTCAGCTAACTTTAGAAACATATAACTACTCAGATGTCATGTTGAACACAAGTGACATAAGCACGCACACACACAAAGAATATGCTGCTTGCAGAAAAATGTATACATCCTATAGAAAGTCACATTAACAGAAACTGACACCAGGCATATACTATAATATATTCTGTTCTTGACAAAATTTCTAGATAAAAAGCTGGAATACTAATTCTCTGGCTAGTAAATTGGAAGCTAAGCCATTTATGATTAATTGTTTGTGACAAAGAGGCACTCCCCTTTTGCAGAGAATTGAAGAGTTTGTTCCAATAAGAATGAATTTAAATGCTGGAAGGTTTAAGCTTGCCAGATGTAAAAAAAAATGTGAAGCAGTATTGCCTTCTGGCTTTTGTGAACCTCAGAAAAGATGTTCACAAGACTTCATTCCTGTTTTTTTAAATGATTGCTTGCCTAATCCCTCTGGGCCCAACGAACATCACTGCACAGAGGGAGAAAGCAAGGATAGTGCTAACTCCACTTTAGGAAATTGGCAGATTAACAGACAATCCTTTCCTCAAGGAAAAGTCATAGGTGTCATGGGGTTCTCAGGATTGTGAATTTCCCCAGTCTAAGATATAGGCCTTGAAGATTGCTAGTTATATTCCCCTAGCAGTAGCCTATGTTTGATTCCTACTCTTACACTTATCAATATTGCTGGAGGTAAAGTTTTACTGTCACAGTATTATTGTTGCACATATGTAACTATGCTAATATTTATGCTCATATAGGTAGGTATAGTGATGATGGTTTTCATATTTCCCACTTAACCAACTTACTTAATTAACCAGCTTATTAAACTAAACAATATAATAAACCATGACTCAAACTATATGGAGTTTCACTACACGTTAAAACACAAGGTCTCAATCAAGATTAAAATTAGCCAAGTTTCATAGAGGGCTCTAGGTCTTTAACTGGGTGAAACATGTACTGTTTCAGTCCACTACTGTTGTAGCAGGTTGGCATGGATCCTGCTAACCTTGGCAGAACCCTCTAAAAGCTAAGCAGAGTCAGGCATGGTTAGTGTTTAGATGGGCAACCACCAGGAAATTCCAGAATTATAGACCAAGTAGGAAGTCAAAGTAGGAAGTTAAAAAGCATCTTTAAATTCCTGGAGGAAAGATAAGGATGCAAATCAATATATGCATACATACATTAAAACAATAAAGCATTTCAGTTCACATCTTGATTCAGTACAACATAATGTAAATTCATATTAAAATGTGACCCATAATAACTTCTCCCTCTCTCTTCTGACTACTGGTCTCTATTGATGAAAAATAGAGGGAATAAGGAAGACAACCCTGATGAAGATATGCCAAGGTGATGGGAAAGGGGGCGGGGAGCGTAAACATATTTCCAGGCCACAATAGACTGATAAAATTTAGAAGAGGCTCAGAATTAGATACTTTCCTAATTCATAGGAGTATTAGAAATAGAAGGAAGTACAGCATAACTTTGCAAAACAATTCCAATAACAGTAGTTTTAGCTTTCCTATGAAGTTGATTTCTTGGTCTGGTCTACAAATATTGATCCAAGTAAACAAGAACTGACTTATTGTCCCCATTTATCTGTATTTATTTCCTTTGCTCATGTTTATATTCATCCCTATACTTGTTATCTTGTACATGTTTGACAAGCAAATAAAATAAAATAAATAAAAATAAAGTAAGAGGGAAGTTTCCCCATTTTGACTAGACACTACTTTCATTATCTGAAATCATGTCATGTTTTAATTATGGAGACTTCTAAGTAAGATAGTCTGATGGAAATGTTCTTCTAATCTCAGAGAATTATTTTTGCAAGTAGATTACTGCAGTTTATTAAAATGAACTAGGAGTGGATTCTGCTTACCTTTACTACTGGTTCGCAACGGGATCGCGTGCACACAAATCGCTTTTGATGACATCAGGGTCAGTGGGCAGACCCTCCCACCATTTTTTATTACCAGTTCTATAGAACCGGTCCAAACTGGGGCAATCCACCACTGGAAAGGAGTCATTTGAACAATGACTGCCCCATACATGCAGGATATTTAGTGCCTTTGAGAGCCTCAATACCTTCTCAAGATGTTTGTGTATGTCTGCAGTGCTGGTCCTACTCAGTTTGGCACTCTAGGCAAAGTCATATTCTGCTGCTCTTTATGGCTTGGCTCACCTTTTGATTTTGTTAAGAATTTCAAAAGGATGCCCTTTGTTTCTTTTTTAATTCAAGTTTTTGAGCTTAACATTTATGATTTTCAGACATTTTTTTTCCTTTTCTTTTCTTGGACATTTTCATCCTATTTACACAGTAATTAATTTCAATGGCATCAGAACCATTATTGTCATATGGCAATAATTTGCAAAATTATAGTTCCCTGAAATTGCCGACTCACAATGTCATTATTGGCTTTTTAGTTTTATATTGTGTTTTTCCCCCCTCTGAGACATTTTTTTCAATTTTGGCACCCTCTAGAATTTGGCACTCCTAGGCTGGTTGTTGTGTATTTAGTCTTAGCTTATAACCAGCCTATATGCATATGGGTTTTGATAGCTATCTTATCACCAATGATACCAGACATGTACTGGAATGATGAATATTTTGTGGCTATCAGTTGGAATGCAATTTTACCCCAGAACACCCTGGAATATTTTTTGGAAAATTTGTGTAGTGGAAATGGTATTAAAATAATTTTCAGATTCCAGTTTGAAAATTCTTCAAAAGCAATTAGGGAAAAATGTATGGATTGTTAAAGTACTTGCCTATTGCAAAAACATTTTTTTTTATGCTGAGGTTCAAACTCTTTGTGCTCAAACTCTTTTCTACAATTGCCTTGGATTCTGTTGGCAGTGGGTGGACTGGTGGCTGGTAGTCTGGCTGGTTGGAAGTCCATTGATTAGACCAGTAGTTTGCTACCGGTTCGCGTGTGCACTCACTCACTCGCGCAATGCTTCTGCGCATTTGCAGAAACATCCAGGCGGGTGGGTGGAATCTCCTGCTACCACTGCTACCAGTTTGCCCAATGCAGGGCGAACTGGTAGTGACCCTACCACTGGATTAGACTTGAGAAAACTGTGAGGAAGAGTGAGAATATTCATTTACAGTTTTGGGAAATGACTTTGTGACATCAAAATGAAAAAAAAAATCTTTATATGAAAATTCATTTTCCTTAATTTCAATAATTTGTCAAAAACTAATTGGAAGTACAAAACTAAAACACAGGAAATAAAATGCCACCTGGTTTTTATTTAATATAAATTTGAATCTCTGCTAAAAATTCAATACAAGTCAACAATGTTCAAGGCTACCAAAAACTGCCATTTGATTGCTTCTTAAATTGGCTTTGGAGATCAAAGAGCATGAATGTTTTTTTTTTTAAATCCTCTGGGCAAAATATTTAACATTGCACAGGGTACATCAACCAACACAATATTGTTTTTCATTATACTTCATTTAAGATGAAAAATATCTGGGGCGTTATCATATTAACAGATTTGTCCTCTGGAAGTTGGTTACAGGATGTTACTGTGGAATCAATCGGCTTGGCATTGCTAATAAACTTTCCCAAAGCATTCCCTCTTCCCCGCATAGACAAGGAAAACCTTCTCCCTGCTTATATCCTATTTAATGACCTGTAAATGAATTTGTTACTGCTCATTTGCCTCCCGCCTTTGCAAGCACCATTAACTTTCCAACCTGTGTGCTGCCTTTGTCAGACATTGCTGGACAACTCTTAAACCTTGTCAGAAAGAATTATTGATATAAATGAATTGGTATTGAGATACAAAACTAATTAAAGAGGATTTTGAGCCAAAAAGGGGTGTACGTATGTGTGTGTGTGTGTATTGAGAAATAAAGAAAGCCCTCACTTATATTAAAAAGAACAATTTCTGAGAGAAAAAAGGGAGCGAGGTAAATGGGAAATGAATGAAGGACAGTTTTGTCATTATAACATACAGAGCTCTAAAAGCTTAAGGTAGTTGATCTTATTAGAATGTACATGATTTTATAGTAGTAAGCTGAGACACATTATTGTATAGTGAAAGTTCAAATGCAATCAGGATTTTACATAAAATTTAAGAATCTAAAACATCAGAAGTGACTCCCGTTTTCTTGCATTGTTACTTTGGGAGCAGGGGTGGGCTGCTGAGGGTTTGCAGGGGTTCAGGAGAACCTCTAGCTAAGATTCTGTGCAGTTCAGAGAACCCCCAAATCCCACTCCTGGCTGGCCCTGCCCAGCCCTCCCCTCTCAGGAGTTCCCATGCAACCAATTTTGGATGCAGGTAAGTGCAGGGGCTCAGGGAGGGTGAAAAACAGGCCTACTGCAAGTTCAGGAAGGCTGGAAATGAGCCCATTTCCAGCCACCAGAGGGCCTCCTGAGCCTTGGGAGACTGTTTTCAATGAAAGCCTCTGGAGCCACGGAGAGCAAGAATGTCCCCCTGCCATGGTGCGGGAGGTTGACTAGGCCATGCCCATCATGGCCACACCTACCCAGCACCCGGGCAGAGAACCCCTTGCTAAAATTTTTGAAGCCTACCCCTGTTTAAGAGATATTTTCTATGTTGGTGAACCATCTATAACCTATGTGATGAGGGGGCATAAGAAAGAGGTTCACAATTCCTAAACTTGATTGGGAAAAAAAATTGATTCTTCCCTATCTCCCTAATTTAGATTTTTTTTCTTATGCAATAGGCTTAGAAGGGGTGAAGTGTTTATATATGTCTATTCCTCCAACATGGTTAGTTTCCATGCTTGCCAGGTTCAGATAGTTTCCTTTCCTTTCCTTTCCTTCCTTTCCTTTCCTTTCCTTTCCTTTCCTTTCCTTTCCTTTCCTTTCCTTTCCTTTCCTTTCCTTTTTCCTATTTCCTATTTCCTATTTCCTATTTCATTCCTTCATCACCATCACAATTAAACCTAATGCTTCCTAAAAACTCTAAATCTACTGTTGTGCAGAAAAATGTCCTGTGTTTTTCTTCTTGTCCTTATTTATCTGATTCGAGAATTATGTGTACATGTCTTTATTTATTTGATTTATGTATATGGTTCCCCCCATCTCCTGGATGTGAGTCTAGGTGGCTAACAACCTATTAAAAATAGTATTAACAAAGGCTTGAAATCTACAATGGTTATCAAGGGTAAATCCATACAAAACGATCAACATAAGCCTGCCAACTGTCTTCAAAAAGATGAAATGCATGGTTTGATTGTGCTGTTTTTGCCCTTAGTGAGTTCCCAGGTGGCAAAGAAGTTTATGTGAATGTTTTGCCTTCAATTCTACATTGACAAAAGGAAGATGCTGTTAGCACCTGTTAGCACCTGAGTCTAGGTGTGACTATTGGAAGGAGATTCCGAAGGCTGCAGTTTTCTTGGTTTTCCCATAAGGGAAAATATCATGAGGAATTCTTCCGTTTGGGTTTTTCCGTTTGGGTAATGTGAGTGGAGAGGCTTCAGAGCGATGGAATGATGAGTTACAGAAGACAATAGCAGCAGCCTTACCATCCTCTTCATTCATTCCAAAAATAAATCAAGCTCAAAATGACAGGAAGGGTGACTTCAGGAAAATCATAGAGACCACTGAGATGGAAAATAATATTGTCTTCCCTTATATTCCCTGTGTTTCCAGCAATGTGTGCATTATACAACAAAACTTAACAAATGTTCATAATTCAACACTTGCCACTAAACATATATTTTATCCTAACTCATCCCTACACAAATGTCTAAAGTATGTGTCTATTCCTTGTTGTATGTCCAGATCCTAAAGATTGTCGTACCAATATCCTTGCCTGAGTGTTAACAAATTCTTTAACCATCTTGAAATTAATTAGCTTCAGTTGCTGCTGACTGCTGCTGAGAACTGCTAATGGAGTGTTGGCTTTGCACAGTCCGTGTTGGGGGTGGGTGGGGGAAAATGGTGCTTTACTCTTTGCTGGATGGCTGTAGGCTGTCAGCATCTTTGCTGGAGTGCAGTGCAGTGCAGTGGAGTGATCATTGGGCTTTGCTTCTTCATTCAACAATTCTACTGTTGGCTTACTGGATTCCATGCTTCTCCTCCTCCTACCATCACTCACTGTATGCTACACTTTGCCCCAGAAACTGCTCCACACTCTTGCCTGAATTTCTTTCCCTCTTGCTCTCCCATATAACCAAAATTTCTTCCTTACAGCCACACCTAGACTAATCATGTATTAACAGCATCTTCCTTTTGTCATTGGAACCTCACGCATGATCTAGTGCTCCTCAAGTTGCCTTAAAGTCCTAGAGGTGGGAAAACCGCAAAGAAAAGGAAGGGTCCATGCTCATCGCTACAAGACTGTCCTTCCACAAAAGCAAGCCCACTGTAGATATTGCAAGGCAATTCCTCTCCATAAAGTGAAAGTTTGCCACCAAATTGTAGCAGCTAAGCTTGGCGTGCTATTGAGTGACCTGGCAGATGGCGGTGGTTATGTTGCCAAATGTCATAGCAAAGAAGGATGCTCCAGTTTGATAGCAACTGTCAACAGAACTCTGTGGGCTGCTCATGACAACTGGGAGTGGGTATCCATGCAGTCCATGAATGTTTTGGAATTGCATGCTGTAAAATATATGCGGTTTTATAGCAGATAGATCTCAGGTTAAAACTGGGATTTAGTTTGTGGATTAAAAATATAGAGGAGGAGTTATTCTGCTTTCTCTTACTTGGAGTGATCCCATTAGAAGCTGATCAGTTTGCAAAGGTGAGAGAAGCTCATCAAGCAAGATATTAACTCTATGGCGATATTCAAATTAATACTCCATTTATATATGTGTGTGTATTTACTGCATTCTAGATTTGCTGCTATTTTATAATGAATGACAAGGGAAAGGCTGATCTGCATAAAACCATTTTAATAGATGTAAAATCTCAGATTTTTGAGACTTTCTGTGAGAATGGTTTTGACTGAAAATTAGCCACATTTTTTTTCCTTATAAAAACCTACCATTTTTGTTTACAATTGCCTCTGGGAAACAGCTATCTAAATTATAAAATTACTGTACATTCAGTGTGTATGGCTTAATTTGTTTATAAAGGTAAGGCAATTAACTGCATTTGCACACTCCTTTAACTGAAATCTAGTCCAGTGTAAGCTCCCAATCTGCTCATTGAAAATCTGAATAATAATGCCAGCAGCTTTCCAAAGGCTTATGAAGCCGTAAATTCTTTTAATACCCAGATTTGAACTAGTTTGAGTAGAAATTGTAAACTTTTCCTCATAAGTTGTAATGAAAGTTGTATTAGCAGGTCATAGTAAAAGTTAAATGTGCCTTCACTTAGCAGCCTTGACATTTGCAGTCTAGATCATTTGTGGGGGTGTGCATAGTACGTATTACAAATTTACAAACTCTGCAAAGGATTCCTGCATTGGGTGGATGGTTAGATAAGATCAGTGGCTCTCAATCTGTGGTGCACAGACCCCTGAGTGTCCACGATCTCATCACAGGGGGTCCACGAAGTCTTGAAGAAATCATCCTCATCCTCATCATCACCATCATCATTTTAGCCATTGTCTATCCACTGCAGGATGAAGTCCTCTTCTGCACGTTTCCAACCTATACGATCCTGAGCTTTCTTTTGCCATTTGGGCCGGCAATACTTGCTGATGTCATCAATTGATCTTGTTTTAGATCTCTTTCATGGGGGAGGGGAGGCCCATGGCCAAGGTCTGTGATCACAAAAGGTATTTAAAGGAGGTCCATGGTGAAGAAAAGGTTGAGAACCACTGGACCACTGGATGATTTCCAAGTCCTCTTCTACCTTTACATTCTCTAATATGTACTGTAAGTTGTAAAATTCTATACACGATCTCCTTTTTGTTATCCTTGACCAAAGAAAATTAAAAGGTTACAACCAAAATCTTGTATAATATTTATGTATTTCTTACATTTGAATCTTACCTTTTGTTCAGATCGTTCAAAGTACTGCACAAAGTGCTCTCTCCTCCCATTTCTCCCTTCACAAGCAAGAACTTTGTGAAATAGGTTGGGCTGAGAGCAAGTGACTGGTCCAGAATCACTCAGGCAGCTTCTCTGGCTGAGATTGTACTTGGATCTGCCAGTCCAATCCAGTCTCTTAAACACTATACCACACTGACTAATGTAAATTAATACACATACACATACACTCACAATCACGTACAGAGACACTGCAGATCAAGTAGATATATATAAAAAAAATGGCCTCAGGGGACAAACATTTCTTCTTAGGCATTAGTCCATAAAACTCTCAGCCATTCCATCAGGGATTTTTTTTTAATCCTTTTTTTTAAATTAAAGAATTCTTCTGAAGCGCCACCTGGGATTCACAAGAATAACAACTGTTTCCCAGACAAGGAATTCATATTCTTCTTTTCTCAAGTAAAATCTTCCTGAGAATATATGTTTATTTTAGTACATAGCAACAGGAGAGAACTCTCCACAATGCTCCTTCTACAGGTAGAATGACATTTCCCACCCACCCCCAGTTTTGGAAAGAGAAAATCAGTTCTGGGGGTGGGTGAGGGGAGAAGCAAGAGGTTGAATATTAGGCTATGGAATAGCATTTCTGAGCTTTTGAAAAAAAAAAAAAGTTTGCCATTTACGATTTATTGGAAAAAGTCCACAGGCTTGAGGAGGGGAATTTAGTTTCAGGTGTCAGTCCATCTTAGGATATAGGGAACAAGTTTAGGCACAAATATTTTATACAATTACATTATTCTGATTGTGTTTTTAGTTTAATTTATTGTCTCTGATGTTTCTGTGCCTGAAGGCATTTATATAGTTTGGACCCCTCTTACAGAAAGAATGGCCTCTAAACAGAAATAGAAGCAACTGTCATCTATCCTCTATCATAGTGATGGCTAACCTTTTTGCCATTGCAGGGGCGGGGGGGGGCGGGGAAGGTTTGCGCACGCACACGCACACGCACATGCACATGCACATGCACATGCCCACACCTATAATTCTATGTGCCCCGCCCCCATGCATGTGCATGTGACCCCCCTCCTGGCACGCAATGGCCCTGTAGGCCCATTTTTCTTTCTCACCTGGCTCCAGAAGCAGGGAAACAGGTTGTTTCCTGCCTCTGGAGGGCCTGGGGGTGCGGGGTGGGGAAGGGCCATTTTTCTTTCTCATCTGGCTCCAGATCCTCTCTATGAGTCTAGGGAGGGCAAAAACAGCCTTTCCCATCCCTCATAGACCCTCTGGAGCCTCTCTAGGAGTCTCTGGAGTCTGGGGACAGCAAAAAATGTAATTTCCTGTCCAACTGTAAGTTGGGAAACAGTCTGTTTCTGGTCTCCGGAGGGCCTCTGAGGGGGTGGGGAAGGCTGTTTTCGCCCTCTCTAGACTTATAGAGAGGATCTGGAGCCAGATGAGAAAGAAAAATGGGCCTTCCCCACCCCCAACCCCCACCCCCTCCAGAGGCAGGAAACAACCTGTTTCCCTGCTTCTGGTAGGCCTAGAAGGCCCAAAAATCAGCTGGCCAGCACGCACATGCGTGCTGGAGCTGAGCTCGCATGCCCACTGATATGGCTCATGTGCCACCTGTGGCATGCGTGCCATAGGTTCGTCATCACGGCTCTATCAGATCAAAATATATTCTTTTATGGGAGATCCATTAAAGACATTACCTAAGAATTTTTACATTCTCTTTTCCTTAAAAGAAAAGTGATTTTATTTATAACTTGAAAGTTTGATATGTTTCCCCAAAAGGGGAAGAGAATAGGGCCTGATTCTCTTAGACACACCCCAGTATTAATAAGGCTGTATAATTAATTTGATCCCCCCCTCTTTAATTTGCCAGAAAGTGTTGGAAAGAGATGCCAAGTGAGGTCCTCCTTAGAAAATAGGTAAATGATGGCAAATCCTTTGGGCTTGAAACATCAAAAATTCAAAATATCCCTAATTTGACTCCACTGGCATGTCACTCCTGTACCTGAACTAAAGAGAAACAATTCTCTATCTCTTCCCAAATCTAGCCTACCTTGAAACAGCAGCCCTTAACTGCAGCACCAAGACTGGGCCTGAAATAGAGGGTCAGTCCTTGCCTTCAGCCCTAGTGCCACAAATACCACTCCAAAAGGCCACCTTGTGACATTCTCCAAGTTATGCAAGCCTTGGGCAATGCCATGATTTCCCCATGACCCAGTGCTCCCCAGAATCTTCCAACTTTACTTCAGGCAGTGTTCTCCTTCTGTTGAAAGATCCCCATGGTTGCTCCAAAGAGGCTTTGGAGAATGCTCATCCCAAGCCTCTGCAGCCTCTGAAAACCATGCAAAAAAAGCATGCCTCATTCTTACACAACTTTTGGAGGCTCTGGAGTCTGCTTGAAAGCATGGTTCTTTTGTGTTGTGATGATTCTTCTCTAGATGTCAGTTTGGGGGAGAATGAATCAACTGCTGGCACATTAGGAGCTGAGTTGATTGATGGCTCTGAGCAGCCATCTGTGAGGGATTTGGCTGAGGATCTAGGTGGGGAAAGCATGCAACTAGCTGGTCAGGGAGGAGGAGGAGGAGGAGGAGGAACTGCCTTCTGCAGTGATCCAAGAACACATAGGGCAGAGAAAAGGCAGGAGCAGAGAAGGCCAGCCAGACTACTCACAAGGAGAAAGCCTCTCCCTTCTTGATGGGCTGCACTAGAAGCTGGCTATTTAGCACAGCAGACAGATGGAGGCAATGCTGGGAACAATGCGTTTGTTTCCTAGCTGTGTGTTTGCTTGTTGTGATTCCTGCCTTGCTTTGGATTGACACTGTGTCTTCACTTGGATCGTGCCTTGGAAACACCAGACTTTTCTTGCCTCATGAACTCTCTCATGTTGTGCATTTCAATTTGCCTGGTGGATTTATTTTGATTGAGAAACTTTCAAGTGCCTTGTGGACTCTGGCTATTGCTTTGTGGACTAGCATTGGTCAGCTGACGACTGGACTTAATTGGGAATGTTCTGGCTTTTTGGTGAAAGGAATTGCTGGGGAATATTAATAAACTCACTAAACCACAGCTGTGTGCGTGTGTATGTGAGTGGGCAGCACATATGTGTTCTCTGAAAATCACAATCCAGTTTTTTTGTTGGGTACTGTACTGGTGAATATTGGTGTGTCACTTAAAATATTGTGTAATGTCACCTTTGACATGCAAGTCATCGGTTTGCCATCAGTGAGATAGGTGGTAGCACCAAGCTTCACACCAAGGCAGGGGGCAGTACTATCTTGGCAAAATAAGATGTCCCCAGAAATCCTGCGGACTTCTGGGAGAAGAAGGTGAGACTTCCAATCTGAAAGCTCAGCACTATTACAACATCTTGAGTGGCACAAATGGTTACTTCATTTATATCAGCGTATTATATTTTCCCTATTTCTGGGACATGGTCACTGCTTACAGATAATGTAAAAAAGAAACAGCTGCAAAACTCACTAAATAGAGGAATAAAAATAAAAACAGCAGGTGAGACAAAATGGCCACTTTTAAAAATTCAGTCACTTCAGATTCTAAATTTGCATGAATAAATGATGAAAAACATTCTTGGTGATAATTTACCCTTCCCACTCTCCAGTTGTCTTGACTAGATTGTGATTCTTTTCTTCTGCTAATCTTTAAAATGTTAAGGAATGGAAGTTTCATGAAATAATGTGATGTGGCTGCACTGAGGACACCTACTCAGAATTTAGACTACATTCCTAAGATAACTTAAAGTAAATAAGGTTCTTTCTGGCAGAAGATACAAGCCACCTCTTTTTCTACAACCCTTGTCTCTGGGCAATGCCATTATCCTTTAATTCCACTACCCTGTGGCAGAATTGATAGTGGCAATGTCACCTCACTATTTAATTTACCATTAAACAAGATGGAAGGAATAGAATTCCAGTCGTGGTATTTCACTATCCAATGTGTTGGATGTTCCAGTGTGACTCTTCGGAGAATCAATACTTTTGCTTCCAGTATCATGTGAAACAAATTGAACATTCATTGCAATGAGTTCTCAATTCAGTAATTGAGAAAGAAGCAGAGAAGAAGCCGCTTGATGTACAAAAGGTGTACATCATATACATGTAGCTTTTCTACTAGGAAGGAGAAACAGAATGGAAGAGCATGAGAAAGAATGGGATTTACTAATTCTTATTGCACTAAACTGGTATATTATAAACAATACTTACTCAAAAACAAGAGCCTGGATAGCTCAGCAGACTAAAGCATTATAATTAAACACCAGCTGTCTGCAATTACTATAAGTTCGAATCTCACCAGGCTCAAGGTTGACTCAGCCTTCCATCCTTTCTAAGATAGGTAAATTGAGGACCCAGTTTGTGGATGCAATAAGCTGACTTTGTATAAATATACAAAAGTATGAAGGCTATTGCTTAACGCATTGTAAGCCGCCCTGAGTCTCCGGAGAAGGGCGGCATATAAATCAAATTTTTTAAAAAATTTGATATTACACTGGACTTTTCACCAAATTCGTAAAAGGATACTAGATATTCATTAGCAAAGTACTGCTTGGATAGAACAATTAGAAGAAGACATTTGGCACTTATATTAACCTCCTGTTTCTCTTCTGCTGTGGAAAATCACAAAAAGATTGATCCCCTTTTTTTCTTTATTCTTTTTTTTTAACATGAATTGCCAGATAATCATTTCCTCCATTTCTCTCACATTGATTGGCATGGCCTTGCATAACTATTTAGTAAATTCAAAGTTTTCTTACAATCAATTGTCTCTTAGCTCAGAGGGAATGTGAGATTCCCTACTGGCAACACTTTGAGGTAGGCCAGGTCAGGAAACATGTAATAATTGTCAGGGTTCCAAGTAACACCCCCAACGAAATAACACTCTGAGACTTGAAGTTCCTCAAAGTTCCATTTTATTAGAGATGCTTTATTGGCACACCTGGGAAAATCCGAATCTGAAAGTTTCCAGGTTTTCCCACCCAAAAGAAAGTTCAAGTCCCTGCCCAACACCCAAAACTCCATCACATGGTCCAATCAAAGCACCATCCCAACTGGAGATGCCTCCCAGTTCCAACGGTCCAGATGCAGGGCAAGATGTCCTTGGCTCTCTGAGAAAGGAATGTTATTATAACTATATATCATCCTGGCTCCACACAATTTCCCCCTCTCAGTTTCCCACAGTAGTAAATGTGGCAGGTCTGAAGTTCCAATGGAAAAGATGGCTTCCAGGCTTGACAATAACCAAATGACAGAGGTGGAAGGGACCTTGGAGGTCTTCTAGTCCAATGCCCTGCTCAGGCAGGAAGTCCTATACCACTTCAGACAAATGGTTGCCAATCTCTTCTGAAAAACATCCAGTGTTGGAGGACCCACAACTTCTGAAGGCAAGTTATACTGATTAATTCTTCTAATTGTTCTAAGGTCCTGCTGTCAAGGCTCCAACTAATGAACCCAAGAAAATCAGAACTCTGAGATTTATCTCCTTCTCAAAGATCCTTTTTATTTTTTTTTTATTTTTTTAAAATTTGATTTATATGCCGCCCTTCCCCAGAGACTCAGGGCGGCTTACAATGCGTTAAGCAATAGCCTTCATACTTTTGTATATTTATACAAAGTCAGGTTATTGCCCCCACAAACTGGGTCCTCAATTTACCTACCTTAGAAAGGATGGAAGGCTGAGTCGACCTTGGGCCTGGTGAGAATTGAACTCGCAGTAATTGCAGGCAGCTGGATGTTAAATGCTGCCTTAGTAGGAGGCATTAGCCTCCTACACCACTCAGGCTCCTTATTGAGTACATCATATCAGCACAGCTTCGATGGAAAACCAATTCTAATTTTTTCCTGTGGTTTCAGTATAATTAAACTAGGAAATAACCTCATCCCCAAGTGTCACAGGCCATGTTGGCCAATTGGGTTAATTGGCGGGCTCTTCAGGCACTCCTTCCACAACCTTATCAGTTGCCAGTAGAGATGACTTGGCTCTCATGAGAAAGCTCTTTGTTGTGCCTAATAATGCATTCCAACTTCCTTCCCCCCCTTCCCCCTCTGTGTGGCAACTGAGGAACAGAAAGATGGATGTGGCCAGGTTAGGTTAGAAGCTGACAACTGCATGATCTACAAGAATTTGATTTACAGTAGGTAATAGAATCCTGATGGTCTGACAGATTTTCACTTCCTTCCACAAGGGAATCACAGGAGGTCACCTTAAGTTTCTTTCTTACTTCTGTTTTTCTGGACTAAACTGGTGTTTATATCATTGCTCTTTCATGTGCTTTCCCTACTCCTTAGGGCTAAAGTGTCTCTTTTGCAATGCTCCTGCTTCCTCCACTATGTTTCAAAAGCCTGCTAGACATTCCATCACACATTTGAAGCTAGGGTTCTGCCAGTTTGGTCTAATGGTTAAGGCACCGATCTAGAAACAGGGAGACCATGAGTTCTAGTCCTGCCTTAAGCATGAAAGCTGACTGGGTGACTTTGGGCCAGTCAATCTCTCTCAGCCCAACTCACCTCAAAGGATTGTTGTTATGGAGAAAATAGGAGGAGGAGCGAGTATTAGATATGTTCACCACCTTGAGTTGTGGATAAAAATAAATAATAAAGGTGGGATAGGAAATAAATAAAATATAGACCACAATGAGTGAGAATTAATATTTTTTTAAGTTTTGAAAAAAAAAAACCACCAGTATGAGATTAAAGGTGGATGCCATATTTCAGCCTGTTTCAAAAATAATCAATACATAGAAAGCAATAAAGAATGAGAGAAAGAATATAGAAAGTTGTATGTATTCAAAGTAAATGGATATTAAAGATTTTGCAAGTTCCTACTGCATGTAATTTTTTTTACTGCAGCCTAAAGCAAAGCATAGCAAAGAAAGCAATTTTCCAAAACTCAGCTAATATTTTCTTTAAAATATTTGAAAGTAAATGTGTTATTTTGCCAATTTATATGCCTTTTCAGAATGGAAGAGGGAATGGGGGAAAAAATCACATTTATTCAGCCACTTGCTCCCATGAGCTTGGTTCCACATCATTTCTGCATTAAAAATGATCCTTGGAGTGTTGATCATGTAGCTTTGCAAATTAATCATGGCATTACAAAATATTTTTGTTTGCTACTATTTTTCACATAGCTAGACACATTGGATTAATTTTGCTACAGGCCCACTTCATCTTCTCTTTTTCCCTCAAGCCTGCCTTGGTAACTGAAAATAATCCATAATTTCAGTGTGTTACATATTTCCTGCTGTGCAGTTTGGCCCTCTAATAGTTGTCATTAGAAAGCTTGTAACTCCACAAAAATGAGAAAGGCACACTTAGAAAATATGATACAGATTAAAATGCAACCTGAAGCATACTCAATGTAGTCTGCAATTTAGTTTTATAGCACCTGGCAGTGCAAAGCAAAACTGCTCTGGCTGGTGAAAATATCCTCACTAAAAATAGTGTTTGAGTACAAAATAATATCCCCCAATGGCTCAGTTTTATGTTTGATAAACATTTCACTCTTTGGAACAAATGGAGTATATGAGCATGTGCTAAGAATTTTCTCTGTGTTAATTTATCCAGTCACAGCCTTGAAAAATTATCTTTCTTGTCCCTTTCAAAAAAGTTGGACATGTGATAGAAGCTAAACTTCTATGAGTGAATTGTGGTTGTTCTGAAAGGTATGACAGAAGAGTCAGGTTAGTCAATATTAGTCAAGAGGGCCTCCGATCACAACTTCAGATTTAGAAAGCGATTTAAAAAGAGGTGCCAATTTCAGTTGCCAATCGTGATGATATCAACAGGCAGGCCTGCAGAATTTGTGAATTATCTCTGTAGTACTTTATTCAGCAGCTAAAACAAATACCATAAACAATTCATTGGTCATAAACAAAGATAAATTCACACACAAACCTTTGTTTGTTTGTTTTTAATCATGAGTACTGGTTTATCCAGGAATGCAATGGAGCTCAGTGAGCAGAATGTCTTAAAATTCACAGTGATCCACCACCGTGCAGAGAGAGAGGAGAGAGAGGGGGGGGGGAGGGACAGAGACAGAGACTCAGTAAAATAAGCCAGGAGTTGGCAACACACTTCTCACAGATCTCAAGGTGCCCTAAATATCTCCTTAGGAGTCCCCCAGGCTCTCTGAATCAGCCCTTAGCATCATGTCTGCGGCTTTCCATCTGAACCCTTCCAGTCTCCCATTGGGAATCATTGACAGCATCCTGCTCAATGCCTGCTTTGGGACCGGCCCTGATTGCCATGGCAACTACCCTGGATATAAGATCGCCCCACACTTTAAAAATGCTAAATGTGCCCCCCAGATCAGAAACACTTC
This sequence comes from Masticophis lateralis, assembly GCA_030761175.1. Classification (NCBI taxonomy): domain Eukaryota; kingdom Metazoa; phylum Chordata; class Lepidosauria; order Squamata; family Colubridae; genus Masticophis; species Masticophis lateralis. The sequence goes on along the minus strand of JAUDYJ010000001.1, from coordinate 194,779,387 downwards.
CTATCCTTGGAATGAGCATTAAAGGCTATGTGTTGATCTAACCATGATCCTCAGCCTCTCCGCATTTTTAAAAAATCTCTTTGATCTCTTCTAGAAAAGATTGGACAGCCATTAAAGCAGGATGCAAGTGCTCCTGTCATCTGACAGCATGCGGATTTAAAGAAATAGTATGGAAATGGCTGCAGAATGCAGTTGCATGACACAGCAAGTCCTACCTGAAGGCCTGCAGTGGAATTTCTGCCTAAATTAATGTTACCAGCAGCAGCCTGACAAATATCACTATAAGCAGAGTGGAACCACTTCCTCACAATGGCTCTCCAGTGTGTAGCTAATGTATAGAAGCCTGTAGTTTCTTTGAAAAGGTATTACAACAGCTGTACAGATTCTTTCAAAAGTATTGAAAAGAAAGCAGCCATGTTTTCTGCTTTAACGTTTCTGAAATTAATTGGTTTATTTAAATGAAGAAAACCATATGTAGCCTTCTAATCTTGCTTTATATTATGCATTTTTTTAAAAACTAAAAAGCAGGTTCCAATACTTAAAAGTACCTTAGGGAGCAACAGGTTGGCGGGTTACTTAAGATTTTGGATTAGAATTCTGAAATCCCACATCAAATTCTCCACTTCATCACACAGCTCTCTGGGGTGGCTTTGAGTCAATCACTTGTTCTAAGACTGACCTAGCTCTTCCAATTATTGATTCATTTGCATAGGTTCTTGAGTGAATCACTGCTCTTTGTCAACTCTACTTTAAAAACCATGTTACAATATAGCATTTTTAGGAATCAAACATTTTGATATGTTAGAAAAGAGACACATGCAGAGTAAATGGTTCGAGAAGAAGCTCACATATGATTCCTGAGACAGTTGATGTGCATTCATTCAACCAATGACAGTATGGCTTTTATATCTGAGGATAATTCACTTTGTATTCAGAAAACAGTATTTGCTTCATCCATTCTGCCAGTTTGGCTAGCTAAATAAGCATGGGATATCTTTTGCCCTCTTCACTGAATGAATTAGGATGTCTATCTACTATTTCCTGAAATGTTATTTGTTTGTTTGTTTGTTTGTCAAACATGTACAAAGTAGCAAGTATAAGTATGAACATAAACATGAACAAAGGAAGTAAATACAGATAAATGGGGACAGTAAGACAGGGATGGTAGGCACAATGGTTCGCTTATGCATGCTCCCTAGTTTCTTTACCTAGGTTTTTTTACCTAGTTTCCACAGGTAAATAAGTATGAACCCTAGTGCAGTGGCCTCTTGTCTGTGTATAGAGATAGGAAATCCAATGTTGGCTTCAGGGACAAATTGTCTCTAAATATGGATTTTAGGGGCCCACAATGGCATGTCTTTGATTCTAAACATGGTTCATTCATTTTCTTTCCCCCATGTAGAAATATACATTCTGTTCATTTACTCAACTATCCATAAGCCACTTATACATAAACACTCTACTCTCTGTCACACTCAGTAATGTAGCCATGTGCTTCCACATAGATAAGCATTAACAATAGAAGGGATTTTAATATTTGGAGTTGAGGCAGAAAAAGGGTTCCTGGTTGGAAGTCACTTTTTTTTTTTCTTTTTCTGAGGGCGAGGATGAGAAAAAAGGGAAAAAGTTTCTGGGCTTAAAGAAAAGACTATGATAAAGGTGGCAGAGTGCCACCTAGAGTGCTTGTGGACCGGATAGGGGAACATCTGGGGTTAGATTAGAGATTAGGATTAATTTACATCCCCTTTGACACAATAAAATATACGGAACTCAAAATCTGTCACAATAGTTCCTAACTTTGACTTTTAAAAAATTCTCAAGGTAGGACCAAGCCATAAACACCTTTAGTCACTTCAACTGAGTTTGTAAGATCTAGTCCATTGTTCAGGCAGAGATAATTTGCTGCATCTGGATATCTGGACTCAAATTCTAAGCATCATCAGTTGCAAAGGGTTGTGGGAATAACAATTTAAAATTTAAGCTATCAGCTATCTGGAAGATAGCTGATTGTCTGCTTCTGTCTCTGTATCATCATGGGTTATGAATGAAAAACAGGTTGAAGGACTCAAACTAAGGTGATTAAGTATTTCCCCGTAATTGAAAGTGATACTTGGAACAGTTTCTCCAAATATCTATGGAGATTTTCAGTCATCCAGGCCATGGTTGTCTTTCTGGTTTTTCTTTGAAGATGATTCTCTTCTCATCCAAGAAGCTATTTCAGCTTTAAATCCTTCTGTTCCCCACCATCCAGTCAGAGCTGAAGAAGCTTCTTGGATGAAAAGAGAAACATCTTCAAAGAAAAAAAAATCTTTTCCAGACTTAATTTGCAACCCCAATATATAATGAAAAAATATGTGTCTTGTGTATTAAGTGAGTAATGCAGAGTGTCAAGGTTGAGGCAGGCGATGGATTGATCTGACGTGCTAAAGATATTCATAGCTTCATTCCTCTCCATCTACTTTTTCTTCCTCCTCCTCCGGTATATAATTTTCCCCCCTACCTGCTGTCCTATTAATACACCCATTCTAGTGGGAGGTTGAAGAGTTCATTCCAAGCAGCACATTTCAATCTTTGCAGCCTCATTCTTGGTGTCTATTTCTGGATCATTGTGTTCAGAATTCTGAGATACAAGTTAATTAATATGTCAGCACTATCTCATTTAAATGGGAATGGAACAACACTTAGACCTGTTCCCACTCCTTGGTATTGGGTTTGTTATCTACGGTTTGGATAGCGGAAAAGAAATTACCATATTTTTACATCGTGAAAGCTTCTCAGGACCCTGTTGCTAGTCAGTACCCACTAAAGGTCATTAAGGGGGGGAAAAAGAATTAAAACTTGTTTTAGAAGATATTAAGTTTCTTCTAATATGTATTTTGCTTCTTCCCAAATTGCAGCAGCAAGACATGGACTGTAATGACCCTATTAGATTAATTCCCACTGAACACAATGGGACTTATTTCTGGGTAAACCTGTATAGCAGTAAGTTGAAGGTCAAACTGGATGCGATGCAGGAGAGCTGTAATTAGACTCCCCGAGCTCTCATGTTCCTTCTCTTTACATTAAAGCAGTCAAAGGAAACTCTAACTAGAGCAACAGCCCTGGAGGAAAAGATGAATAACTTTCTCTCCCCCTCCCCCATATCAGCCTGATGCCCTCCTGGTACGTTGGACTACAACTCCCCAATCCTTTGGGATGGATTTACCATGCAATCCTTGCTGTGTCTATTCAGAAAGGAGTCTTGTTTAAATCAGTGGAGTGGATTTCCAATTGTTCAGGAAAACGATCACAGGAGGAAAGATTTAAAGACATCTCAGTTGTTATCCCCACAATTTGTTTGAAGTAAATAAAAATGCCAGCAGATGTAATCACAGTCACATATCACTTTTGCCTGGGCTCTTAGAGACACATTTATTTTGTTTGCATGAGAATGAAACCATCTTCAAGCACAACTTGGTGTCCACCAACCATCTGGTGACTCTCAGCTTTTTTTAGCTAGTGCATGATGATAGTCCTTCTGGTTCGGAATATAGAGTTTGTAATCTGAAAACACTTGGAACAGTATAGGAAATCTACCCTGACACTTACCTTTAAATGAATTTAAAGCTGAAATCTTTGTTTTTTCCCCACATTTAGCAAAATGCATATTATCTCACAAGAGATTTATCATAGTAGAATGTCTTATTTGGTTTCTGTAGATAATTTAAAAAAAATTCATAAAGACCCGATTTAAAAGCACTACAAGAAAAATAACATTAATGTGAAACATATATTTTATTTTATTTTTTTTAAAAAATACTTATATGAGTGCCTATCTTCATATAATGACAATAGTTGGCTCAAGGTTTCCATTAACTCAAGATCTGAGTCTCCATTATCCCTGTATTTCTACATGTAAAAAAAAATTGCAAAACTCAGCATCAAGGGTAATTTCCTTTCCTGTATTCAACATTTAGCATATGTTTTGAGTTTCATGCTCGAAGGGTCTTTATAAAACTCTACCCGTTGAGAAGAAAGTCATTTCATACCACCATGCTGAATCAATATTTATGATGGCAAATCATAACTAAGTCAGTCTCAAGTGAGTTCTGCCTTTTGGTATTCTTTTCTTATTTGATGAGATTCCATAGGAATGGTTGTTATGTGTGATTTAACAAATGTACATTACATTGAATTATAATTAGCACAAACCATGCTTTTCCAGATTACTTTAATATATAGCTTCTGATTCCACTTTGTAAGGTGAAGTTAACTGAGAGATGTCACACTAAACTAATGTCTCCTTGATCATGGTAATAGTGCTGAACTGTGCTATGTGTAGTCTTGATAATAATTGTATTATGTCTGCCATATAAGAGCCATATACGTACATAAATTGAATAGATTTTTATTTCCCACATCTGTCAAAATATATGCACATCTGTAATCATTGTTCCATATATTCAAGAGTTTCAGCTGCTGCATGGGGATCTAAGTCCCATTTTCTTTACATAGGATACTTTTACACATGGGTGCATTGAAGTCTGGTTGGAGAAATGAATGAAATGAATGAATTCACATCTGTTTGTATAGTTCCAAAGACTGGAATTCAACTTGTTTCTCTGAACAACTTGCAAAAACATATTTTCATGCTGCACATAACCACCACTGTGCAATGCCTTATCAACATCAGTAGCTGTTCCATGTAAAATATTCCTAAATAAATTTTCAAAGCCATAGCGTGTGGCAGGGTAGCTTTGGAATAGAGGCAGCATTTGCTATGAACTTGTTTTCAAGAGTTGCAAGCCAAAATCTTGTATATATAATTTTTATTTATTTATTTTTATTTATTAGTTTGTCAAGCATGTACAAGATAACAGGTATGAATATGAACATGAACGAGGAAAATGAATACAAATAAATGGGGACAGTAGGACAGGGATGGTAGGCACGCTGATGCGCTTATACACAGCCCCTCATCCCTTTCTTAGGAATGGAATGAGGTCCATGGTAGACAGTTTAAGGTTGAAGTTGTGAGGATGTGAAGATGTAACAATGGAGTTGGGTAGAACATTCCAGACGTTGACCACTCTGTTGCTGAAGTTGTATCTTCTGCAATCAAGTTTGGAGCAGTTTACCTTGAATTTGTATCAATTGTTTGCCCGTGTATTATTGATGTTGAAGCTGAAGAAGTCATTGACAGGTAGTACATTGTAGCAGACAATTTTGTGTACTATGTTCAGCTCAGACCAGAGGTGGCACAGTTCCAAATTGTCCAAGCCCACAATTTCAAGCCTGGTAGCATAAGGGATTCTATTGTGAGTAGAGGAGTGGAGTATTCTTTTCGTGAAATACCTCTGGACCTGCTCAATTGTATTAATGTCTACTATACAGTTTGGATTTCAGGCAGACGAGCTGTATTCGAGAATTGGTCTGGCAAAGGTTTTGTATGCCCTAGTTAGCAATACAATGTTACTGGAGAAGACGCTGCGCAAAATTAGGTTAACAATTCTTAATGCCTTTTTGACAATGCTGTTACACTGAGGTCTGGGGCTTAGATCGCTTATTAATTAGGAGAGAACATTTTTTCAAAGCTACAACCAAAAGAAAAATCCACTTTCTGAATATTAAAAAGAATTAGGGGTGCATCTATTGCTGCCTAATGCCTTTTTTCTTAGCTCCGTTCAGATGTCCTGAATGCATGAAAAGTTGAAGCTGTGGTGGGGCAGGTGAATCCATGAGATGGTTTTATGATGCTGCTTAAGCAAATGGGAGAAGAGCTAGGATTACGTACAGAGTCACCCAAGGCAATAGCTTCGTTTGTCTGCAGATTAAGTATCACAACATAACTTAATTAGGAAAAACTAATTAGGATAAGGAAGTTAAGCATTTCCAAAGTTATTAGAAACTAAAAAAAAAAAAATCATTCAGTTGCCATTTCCCTCTCACATGCTCTTCCCTCTCTCTCTCTCTTTCTTTCCCAACCGCACTTTTCAGGGGAAAATGTTGGCATGGTGCCTGCATGCTGTAAGGCAAAATTGGGGTCTTGCCAAAGTTTGAGTCCTCTCACTTTCCCCTCCCTCAAGAGGTGACTGTCACTGGATTCTTTTCAAGCAATCAAATTTGTATTCATTGAAGTTAAGTGCTGTAGGCAACTGCACTAAAGGGAGAGTTTACATACACACTTACAGAACTTTATGCCTCTCCCATTTATTATCCTTATTTTCCATCCACTTCTGAGGACAGCCAAAGTTTGGTTTTTTGTAGTAAATGCGTTAGCTCCAGGAAAGAGGAGGATGAAAGAAAACTAGAACCAAAACCCTCATTAAAATATGAAACCTGGGTTCGATGCAGAAAATTGGGCTTGCTGCTGTACGTTTGCTGTCCGTGACTTGTACTTACTAGACTACTACAGTAGCTGAGTGAAAAATTTTGTAAAATGAGGTGAGCATCAAAAATCACAGCATCAGCCAAAAGACAGGTCTGGGAAACAAGGTAAGAATCAGGGCCGAAGCTGCAAGTAATGTTCTATTGTCTCAAGAAGTCCTTTATTCCCTTCTTATTCAGAAAATTCCAGTAGTTCACCTAGATGAGAATTGGAAGGTGTGTGTGTGTGTGTGTGTGTGTGTGTGTGTGTGTCTAAACTGCCCTTTCCTATTTAGTATGAAGGAAGCCCCACCACCCCAGATTAAAATATTCTTTATTCTTAATATTAAAAAGAGGCAGGATAGAATATTTGCCCTAAAGAAAAAGAGGAGAAAAATCTTAACAAAGGCAGAAAGCAGCCCCAATCTTCCTGCCATAGGAAAACAGCCTGAAGCAGAAGTGTAAAGAGGCTGGTCTTTGGGGATGGAGATTTTGTATCCATTCAGAAAGACTGGGCCAATCTGTTCATAAGCAAAGAGACTCCAAATAAGCAACACAATTAGGCAAGTCAAAGCTGACAAGATTAGCTCAGACACAACACCTAGGATTTGTATTTCTCCTTTTGCTTGTAGAGTCAGACATGACCCCTACATTACCCCATGGGAATCTGGCAACAGCAATTAAAATATTGAAGGACATATTCTTGCACAGGAACAGGCATCTCAATCACAAAGCCCCAAAGAATGTATAAAAGCCCACCTACTCTCAACCCCCCTGTGTCAGCCACCCCAGAAATATGTCACTGTCACTGAAGTTTCTGGCTACCAACTAAACAGGGACCTTCTTTCTAGCACCCTGCCTCCATTTTATTTCCAGCATCTTTCTCCCAGCTTGGAACTGGATCAGATTTTTCTTCCAACAAGTGATTCCCAGCATACACGATGCTTAATACTTACAAAAAAGCTGTACCTGGTGCATCACGATATGGACAGTTGTCAGTCATCAGTGATTTGCTTAATGAGCATGGTAAAAATAGTTGTAAAATCAGGTCCAGTCATGTGATAGCTCGCTTAATGACCACATGGTATAGCAACAGAAATTCCTGTCCAAATTAAACTCATAAATTCAGGACTACTTGTAGTCACCATCACTTGGGTTAGAAATCTTTTCTACAGAAAAGAGAGGAAAGCACATTGATATGCAGTAGTTTAAGTGCTGTGTATTGTAAGAAGAAATAAGACACTCGGAACAACAGATTATTTATAAAAAAATTATTACCTTTAGAAGTGACTGCATTAAATTCTCTGATGTCTGAACAATGGAGCCAGTCTTGCCACTTGTTAAAAGTAATTCAGATGCATTATAGATCAAGAAATAAGTAATCTTTTGATGTATTTTAAAATTACACCTTTCTGTCTCATGGAGCTCTTTTAAAACAATTATTCCTAGTATCCTACATTTGTATGTGTGTGTATGTGTATGTGTGGGTGTGGGTGTATGCATGTACTTCATTAGGAACTTAAAAATAAAGCAGTGATGCTATTGAACACATAATATGTTCCCAGCTTGAATCTAAGAATATGTGTATATGTACTGTATAGGTGTAGACAGGAGCAGCACCAGACATCCTGAATTCCTTCATGCTGTATCTCTGATGTTTGGATGAGTTTACAGTGGTTAGAATGTACCGTATTTTTGGAGCATAAGACGCACTGGAGTATAAGACGCACCTACCTTTTTTGGTTGTTTTTTTTTAAAGTTTTTTTTTATTTTTTAGATAAGCACACGTATAAACATACAATGTATTTTCTTTGAGCAGAGTATTTGGCTGGTTCACAAATTTAAACCGTGTTTAGTCATTTCAATTAAATTTACAATTTCAATATTTCCTTTTTGCCATATTTATTCCTCACCTATTTTTTTAAAAAACCAATATTACTCTTCATTCTCACCTCTAATCTTAATCAAATTCAATTTTTCCCTTCTATATTATACCCCTTCCCATTGTCATCTATTTTTATATCCATCCTCGCATTGATTAATATTAAATTGTTTAATACAAATTTAACATTTTTATATAAATCAATTAGTTATAACTATCTTTTTTGTATATTAATCAATATGAATATGAATAATTGGAATAATATTCCAATTATTTCCATGCAATCCAATTTCTTACAAATCAGTTAATTATATTTACCAATAATAATAAACCAAATAATTTCCCCCATATATTCCTCCAAACCATAACTTAACCATTTCTGCTTTCAACACAATATACAATTAATAGCATCTCAATTATTACAATTCCCTAGTTAAATAGATCTTTTTTTTCTTTTGTGTTTTAAAATCTTGAATTCTCCTTTTAAATTTCCCATTGTTTGCACCTACCTTTTTTGGTGAGCAAAAAGAAAAAGAAACCTCTCTCCCTGCCTCATTTTGTCACATTGCAGCAGAGCCTGCTTTACTTTCAGTTTCGTTTTAGCTAGGGGAAAAAAAAATCTGCTCCAGCACTCTTTGCAGCAAGCAAAGAGTTTGCAAAACAAGAGTTTGCAAAAGAGCCTGAGCAAAACAGCTGAGAGCAAATCAGCTGAGAATCAGGAGGCCGATCTAATCAACTTGTGCCAATTATCCTATGCTGAAGCTGAATGGGGCTGTTTTTTCTTGCTGTTTGCTTGCAAGGAGGTAACTGCTGGGAGGCAGAGGCCAAAGGGTGGGGGCCAGTGGGTGGGCAGGGCTACATTTGGTGTATAAGACGCACCTAAATTTTCACCCCCTTTTGGGGGGTAAAAAGGTGCGACTTATACTCCAAAAAATAGGGTACTTCATTTGCTTTCTGCTTCTAATAGTGCCCTGTTCTATCATGTAGTAATCGCTAAACAACCCCTGATTCATTGGGTTTCAGAGATATGTCCTTACCTAAACAAACAAACATAATGATTGCTATTGTTTTGGTTTTTTAGATTAAAGAAGAAAGATGTGTAGTAAGACGAATACAGATGCTTTGTAACAAAAGACGCTTTTGATGACATCGTTTAAGAATACTCTTAATGTTTTCATTTCTTTTTCCTCAGCTTAAAGGGCATTCAGCTGATCATGTTGGAATACCTGTTTCTCCAGATAAACTGGCATATCCTCCTAGTGCTTTGTCCTTCAGCTGTATGTATAGTGAGAGCAAAGCATGACTGTATTGGGAACTATGTTTCTCATTCTGTAGTCCTGGGCTTTCCGATTGTGTGAGAGAGTCTGAGTTTACATTTCTTTTGATCTGTCCCCCCCCCCTTCAGAGACCCACAAAAACACAGCCAGCCGAGGATTAAGAATCACTTGGCACACTCCACAGTTCTTATCTCAACCTTGGCAGCGATATGCACACCGTCTGCCAAGGACTTTATTAGGTTACACAAACAAGAAAATCACCTACGTAGCTTTGCCGTTCATCTAGCTTCCAAGACTACGAGGTTGCTATGTTTGTTTTGCTTTGTTCGTCACAAACTTCTTGACCCACCGTCCTGTCTTATATAGATAGGCTCTAGGTGTGGTCCAGTGACTCATTGATCCTGTGACTCCAATCCAGTGACTCAGGTCTATTTCCTCATACGCCGCAGCTGCAGTAATCTTTTCTCTCGCCTTCTTTGGCGTGCGTCCAGGAATGACGTCTCTCCCTCACTCTCATCTGAGACACCTGTTTCCCCACTACTTGGCTCTCTTTCAGCTGGCACCTGAGACGGTGCCAGAGAGGGGGGGCTGGGAGATCTGGCTGGCTCCTCTTCCTCCTGCTCAGAGCTTCCTTCCTCCAATGGGATAGGCTCAGAGGACGGGGCCACAACATCTTTGGGGGTAATGAGGTCACTGTAATTCTATGGAAACTTTCTGCTTCTGCTGGTATTATGTGACTGGCACATAATACCAGCATAGAAGATAATGCAGTAGTATAGAATCTAGTTTTGTTAAATTGAAGACTATGTGGAATGCCTTTAATTTAATTGTGAATCGCTGTTTGGGTGTTTTATAATCACTTTGACAAGATTGTCATCTCGCATTATAAGAGTAACTTTTAGAGTGAACAGAATCACGGCTTTGGTAATTAGGCAGAAAATGAATTCTTACAATGCTAGTGGACTATAAATAGAAGAACAAATCATATATGAGTCTCTTTACATGCAGGTATTATATCACCTTTGCCACCATTCTTGGCCTCTTTAAAAATTATTCAGTATTAATCCTAATTGATGGGGAACGTCTGGGAATATTAACACTCACTTTTCAGAGGACATCACAGTTATAATTTAATGGAATAGATCTAAAAAAAGAATATGAAGCATTCAATTAAATCGTAACAGATTTGCATAACTGATAAATCTCATTAAACAAATAAAATATCAAAACAGTTTATTAACTTAATTTGGATACATCATTGATGATTTCTGTAGGGGATGGCAAAAAAGTCAAGACGATGTCAGTGACTGAGATCAAAGCTTAGTCTTGGAGTTTCAATTCACTGTTGTGAGTGCCATTTGCTTATATCTCACAAACACACGGATTCATCATGCTGATTTGGTTCATCCCATAATCCTCCCTTTTCAACTTTCTATAATATACTCCAAAAGCACTTGTGTTTTCTCTTGCCTCTTCATTTATAGTTCATTATTATATTGCATAAAATATCCTCTCGTGATAGCTTTATTTGTGTCCCAAGCCATCCTTATATTTATGCCTTTGTTAAGATTATTTTCTAAAAAAATATTTTAATTTCTTTTCATAGATCTCTATTATTATTTCATTTTGTAATAACATTTCATTCAACTTCCAACTCCCTTTTAAAAACCAAACTCACTGGATCATGGACTGAAAAAGTCTTTGGAGCATCTCTACTTCATGAATATTAGTAGCTGGCTTCTTCCAAATCCAAATCATGTCTACTCTTGAAAAAGATCTGTGTCTTTCCAACAAATAACTATACACTTTTGAATTGTCATTTTTGTATCTCCATAGAACTGTAAACATTTTAGTAATTTACCTTGTTTAGTCTTAATATTTTTCTCAGAAGTTCTATTTTCTTTTGAGGAGATTTCTAATCTGATATCAGATACCAATTTTCATTGGAAAAGTTCATTACCTGATTTTTTAAGATTCTTGAGCTCATCAGTATGTGGTTTTTTAAGATAGATAGCTAGATAGATAGATGATAGATAGATAGTTATAGCTAGATTAAAAAATAAGCAACTCTCTCTCGAAGGATTTCAATATAGTATAGTAATCAGTTGACAAAATGAATAAAAAAACCAATATATTATCTGTCTGTCTTTCTCCAGTATATATTGCTTTTTTATTCATTGTGTCAACTGATTACTATGCTATACTGAAATCCTTCGAGACAGGGTTGTCTTTTTTTAAAATTAATTGAAAAAATGAATGAATGAATGAATGAATGACACAAAAGATTGCCTCCCAATGGCAGCTATCCTAAATGCAGTTTTTAATAAAGGAATTTATAACAGTAGATGAATGTGCCTGCATGTTTGCCTGGGCAACTATGAATGGAATGTATGAATTAACACACTTCTACAGCTGTCAACTAGGAAGGACTGTGAAGTTAAATATTTCAAAGCATCTTTGAATACTGAGTGCATTTTCTGCTCCTGAGTGCATTCTGAGCATTGATTTCAGGTGGGTTTTAAATCAGATGGGTTTTAAAATATCTAATTTATTGCTTCAAATTAGCTGATCCAACATTTCTTACTTTCTGATGAATGAAATATGTTGGGTGGGATGCAACCTTTGAAGTTATGTTTGTTTTAAAAATTGTTCCTGACAAAGCTGAGTGCATTCCCCATGTGTAAGGAATGAACACAGAGGACTCAGAGTAAAATTTCTTAATGAGAAGGAGTGCAATTTCTTTAAAAAAACAACAAATATCTCTCAACTTTTTCAGACAGGATCTTTAATTTAAATTGCTGAATAAAAAGTAAATGCTATTTCCCTCTGCTTTGAATTTATTTCACTACAGAATAGAATGGAATGGAATGGAATGGAATGGAATGGAATGGAATAGAATAGAATAGAATAGAATAGAATAGAATAGAATAGAATAGAATAGAATAGAATAGAATAGAATAGAATAGAATAGAATAGAACTTTATTGGCCAAGTGTGATTGGACACACAAGGAATTTGTCTTGGTGCATATGCTCTCTGTGTACATAAAAGAAAAGATACATTCGTCAAGAATCATAAGGTACAACACTTAATGATAGTCATAGGGAAACAGTCAACATAAATCTTAAGGATACCAGCAACAAGGTTACAATTATACAGTCATAATTGGGAGGAAATGGGTGATAGGAACAATGAGAAGATTAATAGTAATGCAGACTAAGTAACTAGTTTGACAGTGTTGAGGGAATTATTTGTTTAGCAGAGTGATGGCGTTTGGGAAAAAACTGTCTTTGTGTCTAATTGTTCTGGTGCATAGTGCTCTATAGCATCGTTTTGAGGGTAGGAGTTGAAACAGTTTATGTCCAGGATGTGAGGGGTCTGTAAATATTTTCACAGCCCTCTTTTTGACTCATGCAGTATACCGGTCCTCAATGGAAAGCAGTTTGGTAGTAATTGTTTTTTCTGCAGTTCTAATTATCCTCTGAAGTCTGTGTCTGTCTTGTTGGGTTGCAGAACCACACCAGACAGTTATAGAGGTGCAGATGATAGACTCAATAATTCCTCTGTAGAACTGTATCAGCAGCTCCTTGGGCAGTTTGAGCTTTCTGAGTTGGCGCAGAAAGAACATTCTTTGTTGTGCTTTTTTGATGACATTTTTGATGTTAAGTGTCCATTTTAGGCCTTGAGATATGGTAGAACCTAGAAATTTGAAGGTCTCTACTGTTGATACAGTGTTGTCTAGTATTGTAAGAGGTGGTAGTATAGGAGGGTTTCTCCTAAAGTCCAACATCATTTCTACAGTTTTGAGTGTGTTCCATTCCAGATTGTTTTGGTCGCACCACGATGCTAGTTGTTCAACCTACCATCTGAATGTTGATTCATCATTCTCTCGAATGATCTACTACATCATTTTGAAACAGGAGAGAGAAGGCAGTTTGTAGGCTTCCTGTTGATTTGCAGTTTCAAAAGTCCTGAAGTCAGATGCAAAGAAACATTTTAATTGTCCAGAAATAAATATAACTGGTTGCAGTGGAAATATATTGAATCAAGATTATTGTTAATTCATCCCCACCTCCAGACTGCCCTGCTGTATTTGGTGGATCTAATTTATTTTAATAAGTCACCTTTTATTCCAAAAGCAAGGCATGAGATTGCCGACTTGCAACTCTCCACATAGCTATGTTTATTTTATAGTAATTGGATACTTTGGCAACAGAGTTTGGCCCACTCAAATCAACCTTAAGTATACAGTTTACACTGCTGCATACGGGCGCAGGTGGAAAAATATTAAAATCAGATTTTTTCAGGCGGAAGATTTCATTAGGTTTAAATGTGAGTGTGACAGTCTTTCTGATATCCTGTCATCTTTCTTTAACACCTTTCCTTTTTTAAAATCATTTTGGTATTTGATTTCCAGTGCAGCAAGCTGCAAGGGAAGAAGTATATGACTCTTGCTAGAGTACTGAACTCAATACTGAAAGTTCAGTTTTGAAGGTAGGCCAATAGCTTTAAGCTTTGGGTTGCCATTTATAGTGTAGAAATGGAAATTCATGACAATATCTTTGGATAATACAGGGAGTCCTTGCCTTGTAACAGTTCATTTAGTGACTGTTCAGAGTTGCCACAGCACTGAAAGAAAGTGACTTACGACCGTTTTTCACACTTACAACCATTGCAACATCCCCATGGTCATGTGATCAAAATTCAGATGCTTGGTGAACGGCTCATATTTATGAAGGCTGCAGTGCCCTGGGGTCATGTGATCTCCTTTTGCGACCTTCTAACAAGCAAAACCAGATTCTTTTAACAACCTTGTTATTAACTTAACAACTGCAGTGATTCACTTAATAACTGAGGCAAGCAAGGCTGTAAAATCAGCAAAACCCACTTAACAAGTGTCTCGCTTAACAAAAGAAAGTTGGGGCTCAGTTGTGATTGTAAATCAAGGAGTACCTGTACAATCTAAGCCAATTCTTGCAGTCTTAACAAGTATAGTGATACTTTGTATTTTACAGTTGTCTGCATTTATTGCTATGATTCATAATTTGTTACTAGATCAGGGTTCCCCTAGATCTCAGCATCTAGCTTAATATTGATCTCCTGTTGGTTTATGGGACTATGCAAGGTGCTGAAGAAGGCGATTCATAGCACTATCAGTTAAATTGGTATTTATTAAATTATATATGTATATATAATAAATGTTTGGGAATCAATGAACAATCTGATACTTCTTGAAGGGATCGATGAGCTGAAGCATTTGGGGACCTCTGGCTAGATCCTAAAAATCATCTGTTTGTTGGCTTTATTCAACTCCAAAATAATCAGTCTTCTCCAGGGGTGAGTTCTAAATTTTTTTGCTACCAGTTATGTGGGCGTGGCTTATTTTGTGGGTGTGGCTTGATAGTCATGTGACAGTGGGCATGGTTTGATGGTCATGTGACTGGGTAGGTGTGGCCAACTCAATGTCACTCACATCAAGTGGTGCCTCGGCTGGCCTCACCCCTCCCAGCCATTCCTTGTCACACCCAGCCTCAACATATCTATAGTTCTGTAAAAATGTTGTTCACCTTTTTTCAATTTTATTATCTAGATACTGTAGATGCATTTTAATGGACTATTGAAAGGAGGAAATGGCTCACATGCTTTGCCCAAGAGTGTGATAGTCAACAGGCTTTTAAGAGGCTGCCAGAAAGAAGGGGGGGGGGGGCGGGCAATGTATTTTCCAAAGCATCAGAAGGCAAAATAAGAAGCAACGGATGGAAACTGAACAAAGAGAGAAGCAACCTAAAACTAAGGAGAAATTTCTTGACAGTGTGAACCAATATAGGTGCAGAAATATTTCAGTCATAATTTCACATATAAAATAGCCATTCCTGTAATACAACCTGCCTATTGTTCAAAACAGTCATTAGTATTATGGCTGATATTTGACAGCAAGCCTAAAAGTCAAAGATTACAAGAGGGCTTCTTTCTCTGTATGTATACAAAACATCACATACCAGGAATAGCATATTAAGATGGAGTTATGCAGTGGTGGATTTCAAATTTTTTTACTACTGGTTCTGCGGGTGTGGCTTGGTGGGCGTGGTGTGACAGGGAAGGTTACTGCAAAATCCCCATTCCCTTCCCACCCCACTAACCTGCTCTGGGAAGGAATCAAACTCCCCCCTCTTCATTTCCCCAAATAAAAGATTACTCCTAAGAAAAGCAAGGAAAAATCAAGCTGCTAAGAAGGAACCTGCCTGATAATCATTCCACATTCCTGCCAGCTGCATAAAGGAAACTTTGTAAGAAAATAGCTACCGGTGCTTAAAGATAATAGAAAGTGGAAGCTGGAAGTTTGGCTCCATTTACAAACAGGCAGAAAACTCATTCAAGGCAGGATATTTTACAATGGAAATTGCCCAACCCTTTTTAGAAACACAAAACTCATATTGCACAAACCCCAAAACTTCAAAAACATAGAACCATATAAGAATCCCTCCTCTTATCCAGTTTGTTGGTCAGCTGACCCAGAAACAAACTGCTGAATGTCACTTTGCTTCTACAAGCAAAAATTTCCTTCCAGCAGCTGTGTCTTGGCTTGTCAATTTAAAGCGACAGCGTCTTTTTTTATTTTTCCTTCTTCTTTGCCAAGTGATCTCTCCTCTGAGAAGCGATCAGTTAGGCGGCTTCTCAATTTAAAACAACCGTGTCTTGTTTTTTTCCCCCTTCTCTTCTTTGTCAAGTGAGCCCTGATTTTTTCCTCCTAGCCGATCAGCTGGGAGTCGGGAGGCAGCGAATAGATTGAGGGCAGGGCCAGGCAGAGTTGGTATTTACCGGTTCTCCGAACTACTCAAAATTTCCACTACCAGTTCTTGCAAACCGGGGAGAACTGGTAACAACCCACCACTGGTCTTCTCTAATGGTAAGGAACAGCATAGAATCCTGAGGAAAAACAGACTGGACCAAAAACTGAAAGAAGCATTCTGGTAACCAGAATCATCAGACTTCATTCAGTTCTTGCCAATTCCTTTCAATTAATTTATCCGAAGCTCTGATCTTCTGATTATTGAGGAAGTTTCCCTGATTATTATTATTTTTTAAAGGTGCTTCTAGGAGGACTGAAATGAAAGAAGTTCATCAGTCCATAATTTTCTTTCTGCTTGTAGTTCTCAGGGCCTGGTGCACTGTGTCTGAACAGTCAAAATACATTTTAGGATAATTTTGAGAGCACATTTTGTTCTTTCCACAGCTGAGAGAGAGCCAAAAATTTAAAACTCCTATGTTAAACAAAGTTCGGTAAATGAGTGTAACACTGTGAAAATTAAGCATATTTAAGTTTAACCAAAAAAAAAAAATGAAATTGATTGTATGCAACGTTGCTTGGAACATGATGATTGAGGAACATTTTTATTTGGGGAATTATTCTCTAAATTGGATTCATTCCTGGGGAAACAGTTCCCTATTCGAAGGCTCTACCTACAGGCCATATGAAACAAATTGATTGCAATGTTACCAATTGAAAAAGTAAATCCTAGACTCTTTGTTGTATAGCAGAGAAGTTGCTTAGGATCCACAATTATCACAGTAGGCGTCATGCATCTGGACAATTGTACTTGCTTTCCTGGTTGTCATGGAAGAGCAATTTCACAATTTAACACATCTATCCTCACTGGGCTGACTGAAGTGAAGTTGGAGCAGATAAAAATGTACAGTAAATAAAAGCCGAGTGAAAAACTGTTTCACAATTGTTTACTGCTCATTGCTAGTTCAGTTTCAAACTGAAGAATCCTTTATCCTCTGGGATTATGTATGAGAATGTATAAAACAGGAAGCCTTCTTTCTTTGAGATTGAGCTATTAGCGGCAATTAAGGACAGTGCTAGCATACTTATTGAGTTATAGATACTTAATAAGCCTGGAGAAGTGTAAATAGGCAGACATTCAAACAATGCATGTTTATAGCTAGATAAAGGTCGCTCTTAATTGAGCTCCATCTGAGAAACTGTATGTCTTCTACTGAAGATCTCTTAAGCAGAGAGGGAAGCCTCCAGTAATATTAAGGGCGTAATACAATATCAGTGAAAAGCAGGGAGGAAATTCAAGGGCAGAGGAATACAAAGGAAGACAAATATGGAGGTAGACTTCCTTTTCTAAACTCCAATGTGGCCATGAATAAACAGGGCATTAGACGCAGGATGAAAGAAAAAGTGAAATGAGTAAAGGAAAAGAGGCTTTTCTTTGTAGAAAGAAACATCCTCTGGGTTCTGCTCCAAGTGGAGACTGCTTGGAAAGATGGTTTAATGGTGGACAGGATCACATGGCTTGAGTTCCTGAACAGAAAAGGAAGGGCAGATTCAGGGAGTTTTCGAGTTTTATGCTCTCTCTGGCTTTGAACTTCCCGGGGCCCAGAAAGAGTATTCTGATTGGTTGTCAGACTCCCAGGGGGTGGGGAGTTTTAGCTAGCCTTGCTGGCTGATGATCACATGTGCTTCCCAGGTCACATGCTTCCCAGGTCACATGTTGTGAGTTTCTGCTGCTATTGTGTAGAGGGCTAATTCTATCTTGTTGGATCTTTGGCAATTCCTACTATGGCTCTGCCTGAAGGAGGTAGATCTTTGTTATGTAGAATAGATTGGCCCAGGTCTTAATGGCCCATTGACAAAGGGTGGGGTCAGGAAGATGGGAGCTGCTTCAAAACATGCTTATCCATTTCTCATCCAGGGAAATATAATATTCTGCCATTAATATTTCCTAAAAATATTTCATTCTGCTAGGACAGGGGTTGGTGCTAACCTCCTACATCTTCTTAAAGCTACAGCTACAAGAATACAATAAATGCAACCGAATTTTAAAAAACAAAACAAAAAACACCAAAATATAAAATTGCCAAAATACTTGTCAAGTCTGAGTCAAAATAGTGATCCTGTATACTCCAATTTAGCTGTTGTTAATGAGGATCAATTAAAGTATGTCATTGTAATCAGTACTCAGTGCTGTGGCCTGAGCTTTTAGAAATGAGTAGTGCAAGTTATGGGCTTTAATCTAATTAGATAGTTCTATTTAAAAAAGCAGAATGACATTTTGGCATTTTAAAGCTTGAGTTAATTTTCTGCTGTGAGTAACCACTGACTAATTGGTATGGTGGGAGTGTTTTGAAAGCAGCTGTAATTCTACACGGAACACCATGGGAGATAACACAGGGTTGCTGTCATTGTCTCAAATTCACCCTCCAAAACCTAGTAATTTTGGGTAAAATGTGGAAAGACAGTTAGGATTACCCTTTTCACTGATAAAAGTATATTTCTTTCCACTTTATTTGCATTGGTACAAAGGGCCGCATCTCTAATCATGAGTGCCATAACAGCATGTGAATTAACCACAGAGATGCATAGATGCAATCATATAGTCCTTGCTTATTGACTGCTCGCTCAGCAACCGCCCAAAGTTACAATGACACCGTGGAAAGTTAGCACCCACCCTTCTCCTAGAAAAATGAAATATTTTGAGAAATATTAAGAAGGCATAATATTATATTTCCCCTAAAAGAGAAATAAAAATCTTTTTTTTTATTGAAAAAGTTTTACAAGTACAGATTTTTCATTTTTCCCTTCCCCCCCAATTTCCCGCCCCCCACCTCCCTGTCCCCCCCTTCCCCCCCTTGGCTTCCCTTACAAAAGATATTATTTTTATACAGTCTACAAATATTAAACAAAAAAAAGGGTGAAATCCAAATAAGATAATATATCAAATGTTTCTCTCATCCAATCTAACCCACTATCAATAATAATTTTTTTTAAATAACATCCGAATAGTAATAATAATTACCTTCATTTATCAATCCCTCTTAATTCATAACAAAATCCAGAACATGATTCACAATCAGCAAATATTAAACAAGAAGAAGGTGAAATCCAAATATAACATATCAAACATTTCTCTCATCTAATCTACCCCCTATCAATAATAAAATTTTTCTAAGTAACATCCAAATAATAATGATAATTATCTACATTTATCAGTCCCCCCTAGTATATAATAAAATCACATATTCCAAATAGCATTCTATATCAATATATCAATCTCTATTCTAATTTTAATTACCTCAACTTTCTCTACCCATTATATGCTATAAACCCTCTGCGGAACATAAGAGAAATAAAAATCTTAAAGGGAGACAGAAACTCAGAGCCAAAATTCCCTGCCCCCAAGCTGACGCCAGCTTTTAGAAATGCAGATTTGGTCATCCATTCAAGACAGTATATTTTTGAACAAAGGCAGAATTATGTAGGTTCAGCCCTCACTCAAGATCCAAACCAGGAAAGCCATTAAGACACAATAGGAATTGCCCAACCCCCTTTCAGCACACAAGCCTCCTCATTACATCATCTCAAAGAGTCCAGGCTTCAACCAAACTTAACTCAGACAATCTACAAAGTTAGCTATGACCCCTACAACAGCCAATAGAATGCACAGGAACAGGAAGTTCAAGTGCAAAGCCCAAGGGAGAGTATAAATGCCTCTCTTTCTCAACTCCATGTGGTCAGCTGCCCAGGACCTCAAACCCATGTGGTCCTATTCATCAATAAACCATCTTTCCAATCAGCCTCCATGTTTCCAGTGTCTTTTTCCATTCTTGAAAGTGAACTAGATGGATATTTCTTCCAACAACACTGAAAAAGCAGGTTTATGGTCAGTTCTTGAACTTGTGAGTATCATAGAATCCCCAATGGTCACAGAATTTACCATGATAATGATTTGAATGCTTGGCAATTCCAGTGCTTAGAAATCATTTACAATGATCACAGCATACTGCCGTGGGGTGGATTTTTTTGGGTGTGTGATTTTTGCAGCCCGCTTCTGATAAGCAAAGTCAACTGGGAACCTGGCAGGAAGTCACATGTCATGGTGTCATGATGTTAGCCTCAACAACTGCAGGCAATTAGTTTAATGACCACAACTAGAATTGATGTCATACATCATTCACGGTTGCATGATGTTTCACTTTACAACCGTGTCACTTAATGACAGAGCTGCCAATCCCAATTGTGGTTGGTAAGTGAGGACTACCTAAACATACTGATTATGAAACAATACGGATAATCTTGTCCATCAACTAGCCAACTTCACTAAATCTAATATTGCAAGCCTATACAGTGTGGAGCAGTATTTTGCTAGGAATACTTGCCAAACGTTTTTCAAATGATAAAAGTCAAAATATTTGACTGTCACAAATCTATGACATCTTAACATACAAAGTAGGTATTTTTAAAAATCACATTTTCCTGTGAAAAACAATGTACATTATTTTGAAAAATAAATAAAACCTATAGCAGATCCTAAAGTTTAGGTAACCCACTGTTTGCTTTAGCTAGTTGCCACTGAAGATAAAAAGAAAACATTCTTACTTCGAATTTAATTTTCCCCCTTATGTGAATAAAAGAAATATTAAAAAGATGTTCTCTCCAGTTTTCTTTGATTCAAAGAGTTTGTATTGCTCACCATTTGGTGATGGGGGAGTAGCTTATATAACATCATGAGCAGACACTATTGTCTGTATTCAAATACCTTATGCTATGTATCTAATTTGGGATAAGATTTCTTGTATGAGATGAATACCTGTGGGGAGGATATGAATTCTTCGTGATCATAAATTGTTGTTGCTAAGGTGACAATTTTTCTATTAGCTCCTAATTCAAAGTATTGGTCTGATTTCATACTTCAAACCCCCCCCCCCCTTCACCATAGACTAAATTCTGTTATAGGTTCAGTTCAGTTAATGTTAAAAATAAAGAGAACAATTGAAGTAATAGAAGTCGGGTTTTCAAACATAAAAAAAATTAAAGCTCATATTCGTTCCTCATTTTTGTTTTCATTTACTTCTTAGGGTAAGAAAACTTAACAGTGATTCTGTTAAGGGTAGAATAAGAAAAAACACAAATATAATAGTCAGAGCTGCAATGGAAAGCTTGCATATAATTTAAAATTAAAGATAAAATGAGACCTAATTTGTCAGAATATAATGGGAACTCCTGAGAATGCAGTTAAACATGCTTACTAAATTGTTTTATATAATACATGTCATTAAGAATAAATCCAGAATAAATGTTATCACCACAAATGAGGTTGAACGCACAAATATGGTACATGTAGTAAGATGTGGTTTTGTGGTTTCACATTCATATCCATGGGTTCTTTGCAAGTCTTGTGAAGGGACAGAAGCAATAGATCTATAAAGACAATATAAAGAGCAATAGCCTATAGCACTTATAGGTCACAACATTTGTTATCATAGAGCAGTGTTGGTGAACCTTTTTGGCACCGAGTGCCGAAACAATAGCGCGCGCACATATGCGGGGAAGTGCCAGAAACTGGAAGAGCAGCTCCCCGGTGCACACACAGGGGAACGGTGGAAACCAGAAGAGCAACTCCCTGGCACACACATGAGTGTCAGGAAGCTGAGATTCTGGTTTCCAGTGTGCACAATGCGCACCAGTCACCTGGTCTTCCAGTTTCCGGCGCTCCCACATCCACGAAGACCAGCTGGCCGATGCGCATGTGCACTCCAGAACCCAGAAGAGCAATGGGTGATGGCTGGCATGCCTGGAGAGATGGCTCTCTGTGCGATTTTCAGCATGTGTACCATAGGTTTGCCATCACTGTCATAGAGGATGTCAGGGTCTCTAGCCAAATCAAGAAAGCTTTGTTGGGATGAGAGGATTTTAAAACAAGTTTTGCACAATGGAAGCTCTGATGCTTTTTTGCAGGTGTGCTGATGGTGCACAATGTACAAAAAGGATGGGATTTGTTTGTGCTGTCAATTTGATAAAATCAATGGATTCTGTAGTTGCCTCTACTTGCCAGCCGATACCACCATCCCAGAATTGTGCTAAAATGAGATGGATGAGAACAACTGGAATTTTGGCTCTACCACAAAATAAAATAAGCATATAAACTCCATGACCTGGTATGTGTCAGGTATGAGTTAAGTGACTCCACTTCAGTGTTCATTACAACTCAGGAGAGCAATTTGAGACTTTGATCGCATTAGAACCCTAAACCCCTCCTCTCCCTCCACAATTGCTGAAAATTGTTAGCCTTATTTTCCTTTCCATGTAAAGTTCACAAAAACGGGAGAAAAAGGAGAACAGCAGAACTGGTCAAAGTATGGGCCCAGTGCACAAGTCCGTCAAGATTCTTCTGAATATTGAGTCTATCCTCCAGATTGTTAGCAAGACAGATGCAAAGAAGGAATTAAGATGTTCTACTTTCTCCCTACTGCTTGTCAATTTCTTGCCATCTCCCATTAGTGGACCAATCACTACCTTGACTTTCTTCTTTCTTCTTGCATATTGAATACACACACACACACACACACACATACACACACACACATGTTACAAGTCTTATTTCATTCTTGGCTTTGGTTTTGACTCTATCCTTGCAGATTTGGGCTATTTAATGGTATTCTGTTCTAATTATATGTCACTATTTCCATTTTTTATACTTGTTATTCTTTGTCCCTCCATTTGTCAAGAGGCTTTTTGTGCAATCATGCTGGTCTCATCTGGTGTCTCTTGTTTTTCTTTCTCTGTAATATTGGTTTTTTTGGGACTTTATTATCTCATTTTGCAGAGTTTACTAAGAAAAAATAAGGGGTCGTCCACTAAATCTCCAAGGTCCCTCTCACAGTAACTGTTTTGGAGCCAGGTTTTGCCTAATCTGTATTTGTACCTTTGGTTTTTTTTCAGCCCAGGTGTAAAACTTTGCTATTCTCAACATTAAATTTCATTTTGTTGGATAGAGCCTCATGACAAAGATCCCGAGTTCAGATTCTGTGCTGCCAGACCCCAATCATGATCCTGAGAGCCTGTTCTGCTATTCCTACCTCAAATTCAGCATAAGATAATCAGTTTCACAAGAAAATTAGAATTACACTTTGAGATAGTCTATAATAGAATTGTGCAAGTTTGATTGTACAAGTCAAGCTTCTTTTAAATATTATTTTGTTTCTCATGATTTAAATAGCGTTTCAGTCCACTTTGCCTATGTTATGTATATAAGTTTTGGAGGGAGATTCAAACTACAATGGGTCAATTGTGATTGGTCAGTGCCCTGGCCAGCAGAGTATAAAAGGAGGGCTATTTGCCTGTAACCTTTGCTGAAATCTCATTCTACATTAAAGAGCTGTTATCACTACCTTGCTTCTGCCTCCTCAATCGCCCTCAGCCGTTGCCCGCTACCAGACCTGTTACAAGACCTGACCCCAGAAGCACCCATTCTCCTTATTGACATTTTGGACTCGGGGCGTCTCACTTCAACAGAAGTAGCGAGAGCCTCAACTAAAGACCGTGTGCTGAGAACTGTCATGAGATGGGTCACGAGGGGTTGGCCAGCAAAGACTGAGGGCGGGGAATTCAAAGCATTCTTCACAAAGAAAAACGAACTGTCCATGCAAGGGGGTTGTTTGTTATGGGGCAATCGCGTCATTGTACTCTTATGCTTAAGGAAAAAAGTGTTAAAAATGTTGCATGAAGGGGACCCAGGAATTGTACGAATGAAGGGCCTAGATAGGAGCTATGTGTGGTGGCCCCAGATGGATAACGACATCATCGAGTGGGTGGGGAAGTGCAAACCTTGTCGGGAATCCAGGCCAGATCCCCCCACAGCACCAATCAGGGAATGGGAGCGTCCCCAGGGCCCCTGGTCATGGATACATGTAGATTTTGCAGGGCCATTCCACGGCCAAACCTTCATGGTGATTGTCAATGCCTTTTCAAAGTGGCTCAAGATCATCCTCATGCAATCCATAACTGCCGAAGCAGTCATTAAGGCACTACACAAACTCTTTGCCACCCATGGATTGCCAGATACCCTCGTATCGTATAACGGGCCCCAATTCACCACCACCCAGTTTGAGGGTACCTGGCAGAGTTAGGCATCCGACACCCACTCTCTGCCCCATTTCATCCGGCCAGTAATGGACTGGCTGAAAGTTTTGTGAGAGTGGCCAAGGAGGCCCTGGCCCGGCTGGACGTGGGAGACTGGCAGGCCCGAATGGACAAATTCTCAGCAGTCCAACACATCACCCCTTGTACGGCCATGGGGCACAGTCCAGCCGAACTCCTCATGGGTAGGAAGCTCAGGTGTACCTTGGACTGATTACACACCAAATATTCCCCGGATGGGTTTAAGGGAGCCAACCAGAAATTTTGGGAGTTTCAGATAGGGACACCAGTGTTCACGAGGAACTACTCAGAAGGTCCCCTATGGGTGGCCGGGATGATATCTGACATCAAGGGCCCAAAGTCTTACACAGTAGACATGGGAGACTGAAGGATCTGGTGCAGACACATTGATCAACTCAGAAAGAGGTTGGCCGGACAGCCAGAAATGTATCCAGAAATACCATGCCCTGACTACCAAGGTTTTCCCACAACAGCTAACTCAAGCCCAAAGAGGTCGGAAGACTTAGCTGCAAACTCCGAGATCCAGCGGCGCCCCGGCGAAATGCCACTCCCAGCCGAGGACATCAATGCCCCTGAAGAAATCCAGGAGGTTCCATTGGTGGAGCCGGGAGAAACAAAAGGTCCCTCCGACCAGCTCGACGCCACGCCTCAGACTGAATTGCACAGGTCAACTAGGGCCTGGACATGCCCTGGTCGCCTGTGGGATTTTGTATGTAAATACATTGACTAAGTGCCTTCTGGGAGGGGAAAGGTATTATGTATATAAGTTTTGGCGGGAGATTCAAACTACAATGGGTCAATTGTGATTGCTCAGTGCCCTGGCCAGCAGAGTATAAAAGGTATTTGCCTGTAACCTTTGCTGAAATCTCACTCTACATTAAAGAGCTGTTATCACTACCTTGCTTCTGCCTCCTCAATCACCCAACCCAACAGCCTAGGTAGTGATTTTTGCATATTTCTGTCAAGGTCACCTCTTTACTCTTTACAACAATGGGACACCAGATCATCCACTGAAGATATTAATCAATTTCAGTTTGAACGAGTTCCCACCTAGAAAATATACACTTTAAAATTCTGGTCACCAAATGTTTCAATAGCAGCAGTAGTTTTGAAACAGGCTGCTAACCCTAGCATGATTTATTATTTCCGTATTCTTTTAGTCCTTCTCTGCTTGTCTATAGAGCCAGATGAAGAGGGTGAGGGTGGGAGAGATGGGGAAGAAAATATTGTAGGATGGAAGATAATAACTCTGATTGGTAAACAATGGCAAGGTATAGTGAAGTTTTTCACGAGATTGAGCTGTTTTTCAATCCAGATTGCATTGCTTGGGGTCCAATTATGAGCTGATAGCTGATACTGAATGACAAGAAATATAATATGTACTTATTTGGCAATTTTAGCTGAGGTTATCATCTTCACAATCTGATTTAAACTGTGCCCTGTTTTGTTTTTAAACCAAAAAGATGAATTAGATGCATTCATGGATTTTTTTTTTTTTAAAAATGTTTGTAGTTCTTTGAATGATGTATCTTGTCTAGGTTATAAGTACATCAAAATGGTCTCCAGGATCAGACAAGAGGTCTGTCTAGCCTACCCAGACAAAGAATTCTCTGCAAGCAAAACACAAAGGCATTGTCTGCATAAGAGACAGCATTATTCGACAGGCTTTTCATCTTACACAAATATGCCTGGTAACCTTGTTATTGGCATTTCTCTATGCTGGGATAATGCTAGCAACTCTGCTCAAGAGATTAGCTTGCTCTCATGGGTTCTTTTGGGAAATAGTTGATCCAATATCAGCCCCGACAAGTATGTATCTCCGTGATGTGTGATACCTGTGTTTGCAAACAGGTATTGGTCACATCTTAATAACTGCAAAGTAGCTGAAAAACATTAAATGCCAGACTTGGATGGGTGGGAAAAATCTAAATTCACATAGCCTAAAACCAAAAAAGGTAATCTAAATGAAACTAAGAAAGAGGAGGAGGATAGTATATAGCAGGGGTCAGCAACCTGTGACTCTGGAGCTGCATGTGGCTCTTTCACCCCTCTGCTGCAGCTGTCACTCAAAATATGCATCACAACCACCAATGTGTGACACCCCCAGCACATGATTTATTGAGCTTTTCAACCCCCAGTAGGCTAACCATAGGTAAATCCAAGAAAAGAAAAGTTTCAGAAGAAAGAGCCAGTGTTTTGTGACCACTCAAGAATAGTCAGGCATGGGAAAGGTTTTGTGGCTCCCAGTGTTTTCTTTTCTGTGGGAAATGGGTTCAAATCACTCTTTGAGTGTATAAGGTTGCAGACCCCTGGTATATAGGATATTCTTGTTAGAAAGAACAGGAAAATGCAATAAATAAGTAACCATACTTTCTTCTAAAATAAATTCTGGAGCTTTATTGTGCCCTGTCCTGTGTGAAGGTGGGGATATGGTTTAAAGATTTATATGCCCATTGAAGTTGGCAGGTTTATAGAAACCATGTATCCCCCCGCCCCCAAATGTTGTTATTCTCAAGCTAGGTGATAAGATGAAGAAGAAAAGAAGTTAAGGAGAAAAATTGAGAGCAATTCAGGTGCATAATTCGTTTATTGAAAACAAATTACTCTAGAACATACTGGAATGGCACAGTCCAAGGTAATGACTAACCTCATAAGTCAGAAACTATAGAAGGAGTTATTTTAACTGATTTCAGCATTTAGAATATTTAATGATTGTTTTACAGTCATTGTTTCCTCTTTCCTTTCCCAATGAATTGTCAAAACAAACAAGCAAGCAAGCAAGCAAGCAAATAAATGAAACTGGATAAGGGAATAATATTCTGGTAGTTGCATTCTTAAAAATTTCTAGTAAGTTTCAGAGTTAACTTCGTGGAGAGCACATTACAGTAATCCATTATACAGATAAAGTCTCCTTCAGGTTCAGCTTGACTCATGGTGACGTGAACTCAGGGTGAAGAAATTTTCTTGGCTACAATCTGAAAGTGGGTTTGCCACTGCCTTTTTCCAAAATGCTTTTAAAATTTCCTGGTCTTGATTACAGTCCTGATATTTCTTCTATTATACGCACACAGCATTTAGAAGAAAGTTATAGAAGAAAAGTTTCTATAAATACATCTAAAAACATTAGCAGCATAATAAAATCCATGCAAGCTGCTTTTAAAGCATAACTTCTTGCAAGAAATAATTCAATGGGAGAATTAACCTTGGAGTGAGAATGTTAAGCTTTTAGACCTTGTGGCTGCATATTTAGGCTTATGCCAAATTAGCCTAAGACGTATTTTATATCTTTTGGGGGGCAGGAGGGGGTACACCATGTGTCCATGACAATAATATTCTAATCTGCTGATAAGCATTTTGGCTCATTAATTGAGAGGAGAGAGAGAAAGGGAGGGAGGGAGAGAGAGAGAAAGAGAGTTTGGGGAAACTGTTTTTCATGCTTGAAAACTACAAGTGTTTAAAAGAGTGACAGCTTATATTAAAGGCAGGTGGAAGGCGGAAAGTAATTATGTAAGAAATGGCAATTAACCTTTGTCAGTATGTCTGAAAATTAAAGGAATTGCAGCTGTGAGCAAACCTAGCTTTCTCCTTGAATGTCCTCCTATTGCTGTTCTTCTCCTTTGCCTCCTTCACTGCCTGATTTGAAAGCCTATCTTGCAGCTAGCTACTGGGCAGGCCTAAAGCAAGGCACCAATTAAGAGAGGCCCATTTCCCAGCAATTGAAAACACAAATTGCCACTACTTCACCATCTTGGCAGGTAGGTGGAATGGTGACATCAAGAGGATATGAGAGTTGGGCTACCTGCTACTTCATCTTGCATGCATTTCTCCTCCAAATAAGGGTTGTTATCTCTGCTTTTGCAATGTCATCTTCAGTTTGCCATACTTTCCCAAGTCCCAAATTCTACCATTTTTAAAATCCTATGTCTTCTTGGGATTTGGGGATTCACTAAAAGCCATGGTGGCATAGTGGTTAGAATGCAGTACTGCAGGCTATTTCTGCTGATTGCTGGCTGCCTGCTATTTGGCAGTTCAAATCTCACCAGTCTCAAGGTTGACTCAGCCTTCCATCCTTCCGAGGTGAGTAAAATGAGGACGCAGATTGTTGGGGGTAGTATGCTGACTCTAAACTGCTTAGAGAGGGTTGTAAAACACTGTGAAGTGATATATAAGTAAATACTAAATGCTATTGGCTTTTTTCTTGCAAACATTTTACTACCAACCTACATAAAATGCACTGTGATTTCACACAAGCAAACTTCACTCCCGTATTCCTCCCTTCCCACTCACATGTACTTCTTAAAAACTCCTTTTGCACTGCACCTTTTCCCCCCCTCCTGATATACTCGATCCTCACTTCTTATAACAAACTAGGCATAAACACCCTCTGATACACATACCTATTTGCTTCTTTTCATAAATATTCACTGCACAAGCCATATAATCTCACAACGTGGTTACTAGTATTTGCACATCTTAACCTTTCTCCATCCATTTTCCTAACTTTAATAAGCATTGTACCATGGTATACATATTTATCTACTGCTCAGGTTATTTGCCATTTAGTCTAGCTTGCAATAATTCACTCCATTTTTCCTGTCAAACATAACTACTTTGGTCTTTGATTTATTAATTTTCAGATCCATAGTCTGCATCGTATAATCTAATATTCATTGAAAAGCATTCAGGTCCTATGGTAAAAACACGGCATCATCTGCATACAAAAATACATATATATTCATGTTCCCTACCAACCCAATTTTAATGTCACCTTGGGCATTCCTTCTTCATTTCTTCATAAGTACTTTAAGCAATCAAGGGGACAAGGTCATATGTCAATTTGTGGCTTTGATTTGTGAATCTTTTTCATTGGGATGAACCAACTGATGCTTCATTGAATCAGAGCATTTTGGTGATATGCTTGAAGTCTTTTTTCAGTGTATGGAGATAATTAAGGTCTGGATGAAAGAAGCAGGGTGAAGACTCAAATAAAGTAGAACTGCTGTCTGTTCATTTAATTTCTATCAGCTCCTGTATTGTTGGTGGTGGCTCTGTTCTGGAAAGAGCAGGTCTGTGACTTCAAGGTCCTCCTGAAATCAAGGCTAATGCTTGACTAGCCATGTGATTGAGGCTATAACCAACAGGATCTATACCCAGCTCTATCTGGTCTACAAGTATAGTTCTATCTGAAGATGGTAGATAATAATTCATGATCTTCTCTGGAATGTACTGCACATGGTCTGCCTTTAGGGGCATTAAGTAGTGAACAGCATGCTAATTGGCAGGAAGTTGAAGTAAAAGACCTTCAAGATCCCTTTCAACTCTATTATTCTGTTAGGTCCCAGAAACATATTACACCATCATTCAGACTCTGCACTGATTGTGAATAAGTTTCTGGATACAATTTAAAGTGTTGTTCTTAACTATGTGGTTTGTCAGAAACCGCTTCTTCAACCAAATTGACCTGTCAAATACAAACTATGCACAGGAAACTTTTTTTTTAATCATCTACCACTTCCACAAAGTGGGGAGGGGGCTAAAGCTAGGGGAAAATGCATTTTCCTCACTGTCCCTGTATTGGGGTATACTGTTCTGCAGGAAGCTGAGTTTTCCTGATTGTTCAGGCTTCCTGGAATTTGGTCAAAACAGAGCTCCTCTGGAGGCCTTTTACACTCAGTCAATCAATCAATCAACATCAAAATTGCACATTCTTATTGCTATTTTAATTTCAAGTTAATAATGTTTTTATAGCTTTAGTTTGCTTTGCTTTGCTTTATTTTTTTTTTTTTTTTTTGTAAAACTAAAAATCAAAGAAAGGAAAGAAAAAATAGGCAAACTATAAAAAGATACATTTACTTACTTACTTACTTACTTACTTACTTACTTACTTACTTACTTAGTTACTTACTTACTTACTTACTTACTTACTTACTTACTTACTTACTTACTTACTTATTTATTTATTTATTTATTTATACTGCCCTTCTCCCGAGGGACTCAGGGCAGTGCACAGCCACAGTAAAACAACATATATCACAAAATTTAAAAAACAGTTTAAAACATATTAAATAATTTTAGCAAGTCATATTAAAATTTTGGGAGAAATAGAAGTAGTTGAAGGGACAACTCTCTGCTAACATACATACAAACAGGTGAATTGTACAAGTGTTAAGTTATTTTGAATCTGGATTCTTTTTACATTATTATTATTATTATTATCATTATTATTATTATTATTATTATTATTACTATCCTTTACTCAAAATGAACCTAATTTGAACTTGGAATAAGATTTAGAGACAGAAGGGCATGTCTATCACTAGCTCACATATATAATTTATATCGGGGTGGGTTCTAAAATTTTTTACTACTGGTTCTGTGGGTGTGGCTTTTTTTGTGGGTGTGGCTTGATGGTCATGTGACAATTATTTAGGATTTAGCAGAGGTACTGGTCTACCAGGCTTTTAACTGCTTGCAGAGCTGTTAAAAGCCGATCTACCCATTTATTTTTGCAGGCACTGGTCTACCCATTTATATTTGCAGGCACTGATCTACTCATGTATTTTTGCAGCCACTGGTCTACCAATTTATTTTTGCAGGCACCGATCTACTCATGTATTTTTGCAGGTACTGGTCTACCCATTTATTTTTGCAGGCACCAGTCTACTCATTTGTTTTCTTTTAACACCGATCAGCTGTAGGGTGGCCTTTAAACTGTTTAAACAGTTTTTTTCTCTCTAGCCATCAGCTGGGACTCAGGAGGCAGCAATAGATTGGGGGTGGGGCCAAATAAAAGGTAAGAATAACGCAGGTGGTGGATGGGGGGGCAAGAGGGTGGAGAACCGGTTCAGTGATGTCATATTGTCACCACTACTGGCTCGGCAGAACTGGGTGGAACCAGGAGGAACCCACTACTGATTTATATGGTTATGGTTCAGAATTTGTAAAAACTGAATTTGAAATTGTATTAGGTGCTAATGATAAATAGGTTATTGCCAAGGTTTATGAAATGATATTGAAGCTGAACCTGGAAAAACAGATATGATAAAAACTGCATGATTCAATGGGCAAAATGTTTCTTTGGTATTAATACCTGATAAAGTATCAAGATGTACAAAGATGTTTCAAATGTTTGTTGGAAATATAACTGTAGCGAAAGTACTTTTTAATCATCTGTGGTGGACTTGTGATAAAGCAAAGAATTATTGGGGTCAGATTTATGCTTTAGTTCAGAAGATTCTTAGAACAAATACAGAATGGAAAGCGAAGTTTTTCTTTTAGGGCTATCGGATAAAGATTTTGAAAAAAAAATTGGAACTTTGTTGTTATATATATGTTGCAGTGAGAATTCTACATCTGAAACAATGGAAGGCTGTATAAATTCCCACAATGGAAGAATGAATGGAAAAGGCGATAGGGCTGGCAGACATTTTTGGCAAAATTAACTATTAAGGAAAAGAAGGTATCCAGACTTTGTGCTTGAAACAGAAAAAAATATGAAACTTTCATTTTGAGTTTTGATGATTGATTAGTTTGTTGCCATAAAAATAGCTGGGAGTTACTAATTATATAAAAGTAGAAAGTTGAGAGGGGACGCTGTGACTCAGTGGCTAAGACATGAGCTTGTCAATCAGAAAGGCTGGCAGTTTGCCAGTTCGAATCCCTAGTACCGCATAATGGGGTGAGTTCCCGTTACTTGTCCCAGCTTCTGCCAACCTAGCAGTTCAAAACCACATAAAAATGCAAGAAGAAAAATAGGGACCACTTAAGTGGGAAGGTAACAGTGCTCTGTGTGCCTTTGGCTACATGACCACAGAATTGTCATCAGACAGCTTTGGCTTAGAAACGGAGATAAATACCGCTCCCTAGAGTTGGGAACAACTAGCACATATGTGCGAGGGGAACCTTTACCTTTAGAAAGCTGAGACTGTAACTTTACTTTCTAATTTACTGCACCCAAAAAAGTTGGAAGTCACTGCTTTATTTTTCTGTTTGCTTCACATCCCTTTTCCCTTTCTTTTTCCCTCCATACCTTTCTTATTGTCTTTATCTTCATTGGTATTTTATATTAAGATAATCTTCAGTAAAAATTATATACAGTATACTATATGTATGTATACACCCACACCCACATCCACACATACTGTACATATGCATATGCATATACATATACATATATAAATATTATATTAACAAACAAAGTCTCTCTTATAATTCAGACTGTGTTGAATCGGAACAGATTTTAAATTACTTTGAGTTAAGTCATGCTGACTCAATCAGACAATTACCAGGATCTTGGGGTCAATATGCACTCTTACTCTGAATCTATGGAGCTATATATAATGAAGGTCATGGCCAACTATACTGTACAGGCTTTTATTTTTGCACCTTGGGTTATGAACACAGCAGGATACATCCTAAAATACATTTCTTTATGTTAAATTACTGCCTATTTTTTCCCTTTGTATTCTTTATTTTGGTGTGTCACTATCACTGCTAGTTGGAGATAAAATGTCCACCTTACCCAACTTTTAGATATCTGAAATATGTTCAAACATTTATCTGTACTATTTCTACTAATTTTAAAACTGAATTATGGACAATAATATAAAATTTTTCTTTATCTCTTGTGTGTGTGAGAAAAAGAATTATATTTCAGCTTGCAAATGGTCTTTCCCCATTGCTGCATTGAAGTGCTTTCACCCATCATTACATTGGCAGAAAAAAAAAGTACTGAAATTTGTGGCATTCATTGCTAATTCCCATTCTGACTTTATGGCCTGGGCAGTCATCTAACTTCCCTCCAAAGGAGGACTTCTAACCCTTTTCGTTCAGCTTGAGGCTACCCTTTAATGGTGTCAGAATAAGGGGAGAAAACATGGATGCAGCTAAGATGATTCTCACTTACAGGCTTTTGCAAGATGAGGACAAGATGCAGCCATGGCAGAGAAAAGGTGTTGCCAGGCTTTGGATATGCCCTGGCTTGGGGCAAGTGGGAAAAGGGTGTGGAGTCCAGTCTGAAAAGGTTGGAAATTAGTATTGTATCAATGAAGATATAGATTATGGTGAATCTGGAGCCTCATACTATAGGTTAGATGAGCATGCAGAATTGAGTATTAGGGTCTAGATGTGTAAGGTAAAAGAAGACTTCTAGTTTCATGAAAAGAAGGACTAGGGAAGACATGATAGCAGTGTTCCAATACCTCAGGGGCTGCCACCAAGAAGGGAGAGTCAAGCTATTCTCCAAAGCACCTGAGGGCAGGACAAGAAGCGATGGGTAGAAACTGATCAAGGAGAGAAGCAACTTAGAACTAAGGAGACATTTCCTGACAGTTAGAACAAGTAATCAGTGGAACAACTTGCCTCCAGAAGTTGTGAATGCTCCAACACTGGAAGTTTTTAAGAAGAGATTGAACAACCATTTGTCTGAAGTGGTGTAGGGTTTCATGCTTAAGCATAGGGTTGGACTAGAAGACCTCCAAGATCCCTTCCAACTCTGTTATTCTATTCTATTCTATTCTATTCTATTCTATTCTATTCTATTCTATTCTATTCTATTCTATTCTATTCTATTCTATTCTATTCTATTCTATTCTATTCTATAGACAAAGAAGAGAATAAGGCCAGAATATGCAAATTCAGGCAATATCCATATCTGACAGGAATTTTGTACTTTTGCTCATAATTTTCCACCTCCTTCAAACTGAATTAGCCAGTGACATCAAATCCATTGGAAACGACCCTTCTCCCCCAAAAATGTCCCTATTGTCTCTAACACCTGTTTCTGGCCCCACATTTTATTAATCATGACCAAGGTTAAGGAATATTTAATTTTTCTTCTTCTGCATGGCATTTTGGGAGGAAATGGTTGCAATTCTTTAAATGTCTGAATCAAAGATGGGCTCCGCTCTTCACACTTTTAAAAGCTGCTCTACTTCTCCTATATGATGCCAAGATACTCTACTAGGTTTATATTGTTTTGGCCTCAAATCAAAGAAATGGGATTGTTTTCTATAGTGGAAATGACGCTTATTTGTGAAGGTGGGAAGAAATAAATGACTCAAATGTGGTACACTCTTGAAGACTTTCTGGGCAACTTTAATGCTTTTAAAAGACAAAAAAAAAAAAACAGGTGCAGTTGGCATGGAAACTATCTTGATTACTTGGTGGGTGGGTGGATGATTACATTGGGAAATCTACTCATGGAATCTCCACTGATGTCATTTTGAAGCAATGCAACTTTAAAAAAAAATCTTCGTGATATTTTAGAATTTTTTGGAGAATACAAACACACACAGATACACACACACACACACACACACACACACACACACAACCTATACATACATGCACAGTGTATTACAGACATTTGCAGTTCTGAGTGTTGCATTTCTGAGTATTCACATTTTCTGTTGTGTCATGAGCACTTTAGAAATGCTCATTGAAGTGTTTCATTTTGTAAGGTTTTCTTTAAATTTCAGTATTCTTTGGGAACAGCTGCTGCTAGAAGTGAAGTCAACATATATAATAACAAATGAATCCATGAATCCTCTACCTTGAGAATGAGTCAGAGCAGGTCCTATACATTCAACTGTATCAGAAACTAGCTGCAGGACACCTTCAATCATCACTGGTATCTTTGTTACTGAATGTGAAGTAGTGTTTGTGCTAAAGCTTTTGCTTCCTCTTTTTCTTATAAGACATATGTTTGCTACTTGGAAACTCAATTGCATAAATTTTGGCACTGACTCAATTATAGTGCCAATGGGTGCAGTGTTGGAAGATTTGAAAACCAGATTGGGAACTGATCTTCATAGAGAAAATCTATCTCTGTGGTCTGTAAAAGTCAAAACTGATTTGATGGCACATCATCCATCCATCCATCCATCCATCCATCCATCCATCCATCCATCCAATAATCGAACCCTCCAAACTTTAGGCATGACTCCTCTATGTGGACATTTGTGTGGTAGAATGGACATCAAAGGGAAAAATGACATAATGTGTATAATTTTCAGGGTGTTGTTACTTGGCATCCTTCTCCCATGTCCGTGTAAATTGAATACATCTATGCAAGAGACATTTCACCAGAGAAGATTAAGGGAAATCTGGTACCCCCAAAGAACCCAGATACTTACGCATTGTAAACCACCCTGAGTCTTCGGAGAAGGGCGGCATATAAATCTAAAAATAAAATAAAAATAAATATATTTCTGAAAAGTAGTAAAGCAAGTTCAAAGAATGTATAATGGAGAATAATAGAATAATATATTGAGATTATTAAACAAACAGGAGGTAGAGTAAGTTATACAATATAATAAAAAGGTAGTAGTGCTATTGAAAATAATGTTTGTATATGTGAGAGAATTTGAGCAGAGAGTGATGTGTGTGTGTGTGTGTGCGCGTGTGTGTTTTCTGAGGTTTTTGAAGGTGTTTTTATGTAGGTCTTTGGTTATTCAGGTTTTCTCCCGTGTAAAATTGGAAGTGTCTTGGTGACGTTTCGATGAATTCTCATTCGTCATCTTCAGGCTGGTGTTTTCGGCTTCGTGCTTCTAGGAGCATGAAGCCGAAAACACCAGCCTGAAGATGACGAATGAGACTTCATCAAAACGTCACCAAGACATTTCCAATTTTACGCGGGTGAAAATCCGAATAACCAAAGACACACACACACACACACATGTTTTTCTTTCCTTTTCGTAGGCTTTATGTGTGTTTCTTTTTATCCAGGTTCTACTTACGTAACCAAGATTTTATGCAGCCCTAGTTCAGTGAAATCATAATCCACTAGTTTCTGGGCTTTTTTTCCTTCTAGCTACCAGCAGAGCCTTTGCTCCCAGTCTCCCAATGGAAGCCAAAGGATTCTTTAGAATTAATGATTGAATACATGTAGCAGTAGGATTCAGTGTTAAGTTATTAGATCAATAAGAATTTAAAAATTGCTGATACACAACTGCAGAAGAATAGCAATATTTATATCAATTAATAAGGCTTAATATTACTACTAAAATAGGAATCTATTTGCCAAAAATATAAATAATATTTAAAAAATAATTATTCACACATCTAGAAAAATATAATAGCAGATATTTCAAGACAACAAAAGTTAAAATTGCATTGGTTAGGGAGTCCTGTAGCTATTCCAGTAAATATTCTCTGTGACTGGCTGTAC
Organism: Masticophis lateralis; assembly: GCA_030761175.1. NCBI lineage: Eukaryota > Metazoa > Chordata > Lepidosauria > Squamata > Colubridae > Masticophis > Masticophis lateralis. Next base: position 194,742,765 of record JAUDYJ010000001.1, on the reverse strand, counting down.
TATCTTCAGATAGATAGGACAGTATTAGAAAAACTGAAAAAATAGACTGAATTTGAAAATTCTATAATATAAATTTAGATCATTAGCTTGACTTCCTTGTAAATTGTTGTTGAAATATGACTCAGCCTGGGTTCTGAGGGGATGGGAGGGGAGAGGAGAGGAGATGAAATTGAGATTGAGATTGAGATGGGACGGGATGATCAGGAAGGAATACAATAATCTCTGTTTTACTCCTGTTTAAAAGAAGATGGTGAAAATATTTCCAATCAGAAATCTTGATTAGACAATTGGCAAAAGATTCTCACGCATTATTATTAAGAGCAGGGGCCGATCATAAATATTTATTCATGTAGTTGTCATAATTGAATGGGAAGATGAAGTCAGGGACCCTAGTAGAAGGTAGTAAAAAAAGAGAAAGGAATAAGAAAGAAATAATAAAATCTTCAAGGCTGAATTGACTGAACCCAAAGGAACTCCCACGCATAATGGGAAGGATGGAGAAATGGAACCATTCCATGAAATGGTGAGCATCCAGTGAGATAAGTAAGACTGAAACTACTGAAATGCCATACCAGCCAAATTACAGTCATTTGTTAGTGCCTCTGGAGATTTTGGTACAGAAAGATTCAGACTATGAGGAAGAAGTGCCCCAATTGCTGCAAATGATGCAGACACCTTCTGAATCAGCTTGTCAATATTTCCCTATCTTTAGGCCACTGTCATGGTTGTCCCAGGTCATGGTTGTTCCAAAGGTGCTTTTCCAAGAGCCAGCTGGAAAACTCTTTGACACCCTCTTTCATAGGAGAACATAGGAAAACGAAATGCACCAGGACTAGATTCAGCAGTCCACCTGCATTTAAAAGATAAAGCCACTTTTTTGAAGCCAGAAAAGTCCACATTTTGGACAGAGAGGATGACTGGCTTGAAAAATGGGTCAAAGAGGCCATCTATGTCAAAATTGTACAGCCCTCTCTCAACAGAGGGGGAGGGATATGACATCATCTATCTACAGTCTACAACACGGTCCTTTCAGCAGTTCCAAGAAGGCTCCACATCCATTTGCATCACTCAGGTAATCCTGATGACACGTATAAACCTCCAAGTGGCTGCAATGACTTGTTAAAAGAATGAAAATGACTAGCTTTCTTGCAATAAATCCTTCCATTCCCCACCAACCAGTCAGAGCTGAAGAAGCTCCTTGGATGAGAAGTGAAACATCTTCAAAACAAACAAACAAACAAACCAGAAAGTCCTGTTGCCTCTTGGAAAAGCGCTATTGGAGCCGCCAAACTTTGTTCTTCATCTGTTGGCATAGATGTGCTATCACTTTAACACTTGCTGCATTTCCTGCACCGTTAAATGTTTTAGTGGGTGTACAATCTGAAAGTCAAAGTAAAGAAAATTTAGAAGGCCTCATTGTGAAAGTGAAATTGAAAAACCTGAGCAAAAATTGTATATTAAGAAGATAATGCCAGCCTGCATGCTTAGGGTGCCTGGAGTTCATTCAGTTATTTTTAAATGTATAGCACATTTCTGCTTATATAAATACTTACACATTAAAGTTGAAGGCAAAGAAGTGAAGGTGATAGATAGCTTTGTTTTCTATCAAAGTTCAAGAATAAAGATGGACAATGTGCTGGAGAAATAACGGGAGACTTGTGTGAAGTGACATAGATTCTGTTTGACAAAGCAATTTGGTGATGGAGGCAACATGATTCACTTCACTGAAGTGGAGAGGCCACCTTATTCACCTTGATAAAGCAATTTGGGTGGCCTTGGACCATTTTGAGCCAGTGCAATGGGAAAAGGCTTCTCTCAGTTAGATAAGATCATGAAAGAGAAAGACTTTCAATATATTAAATATCAGAAAGTTAAAGCAAGTATTTTCCAGCGCATTGGGATGCACTGCTACAAAAGTTCACAGAGAAACATTGCGAGAAAGAAACAAACTTCAAATTATATATTTGGAGACTATTACAAAGTGTACCATGAACTACAAGAAGAATCAGCCAATCAGTAATAGGCGCAACAGAAACTGACAGGTCCTTGACTTCATAGTCACCAAGCAGGAACACACAGCAGATGAAGAATTAGGGGAAAAAATGCTTACGATTGGCAAAGCTATTGAAACTAGAAGAAAGAGATGGGGCCAAATAAGGTGGATGGATGGGTTCAAATAAACAGCTGGAATGCCCTTGGAGTTATTACTAAATCAAAGTCAGAGAGCACTGGTCATTCAGCCAAGAGGAATAAACCTGTTTCATTGGCAACTTCTATATTCTTGTCATCAAGCAACTGTATAAGGGTTAACAGGAAGGATTGGGAAGACGAAATTTAGACAACTGAGTCAGACCTCCTGCTTGGGACATGTCTGTTCTGCGTGTCAGTAATGCCAAATTGGAATGGAGTATGTTCTTTCAATTTCAGGATATCTTTCCAAAATGTAGAATCAGTGGAAGCTTTCTAACATTGCTGGTCTTTTCATATAAATAATTAAAGCTGAACAGAGCTAGGATAAGCAAGCAAAGGTATAACTTTTATAGGTCTTCAGGATGATGTTATTTAAACATCAGACCAACAAGACTCATTTAGTCTCCTACAAGCCACTAAGTCTAGACGATGACGATCATGTGCAAGAAAGATAAACTTATAAAAAGCACCTTAATAAACAAGGATGTAAACTGAAGGTTGTTTTTTTTTTTTACATGAGGAAATAAAATACAATCTGATGTTTTGGTCTAACCAGCTGACATCTATGTCTGCACAAAATCATTCTAAGAGTTAATTGCTGAAGTGGCTGTTTTATTTACATGCAACATAAAACTGTCTAGTGAACAATCCAGCTCTTCTGGAAGGTTAAAAAAAATGTGTATTATCCTTTGCACACCAAAAGACCTCAGTTGAAAAGGCTGTAGATATAGCTGATTCATGGCACCTAAATACGAGGAGGAGGAAAAGTTGTTAAAATGATAATTACATATATTGACTGACACTCTACATTTTCATTGGAGTCACATTGGTGCAATATTTGTTGAGGGCCAAAATGCAAACCTAGCAATAACAAGTGAATAAACAGAGATTGGAATTCCAAGGCCATAAACTGCTACTGGAAAAATTAGAAATGGTTTTAGCTTGAACATAGTTGGCTCATTGATACTGACAAAATATATATATATATATATATATTGATGAATATGGCCAAAAGCAAAACAAAATGAAACCCTTAAAAACAACAACAAAACACCTAATAAAGATAAGGCTAAACAACTTCACGGTCAAATAATGTTGTTTTCTTTGATCAGCTGCCAAGTGAGCCAGTAGGACAGGTGCTCTCACTTCTACATAATGTGGTGTTGGCAAGATAAGTAATACTGAATTAGGTTAGGGGGAGTAGAGTGTGTATCTGCTGTCCAAATGATTTCTTAAGGTTGGCTTGATATTCCCCTGCAAAAGCAGCCAGCAGCAGGCGGCATAATGATTAGATTTTTGTGGCATTGTGTGGTCAGCAGATAGAGGAATTGAAATGCTTCCCCCTGATTCACAGGAACCAATTTCATGTCTAACAAATGTAAATGGTCAAAGAAGCTGTGCAAGATAGAGCAATGTGCTATAGATAAAAGGCTTCCGGGTGGGTCAAAACACCTCTGAGGCACCAGCAAGGCAATGGGAATGATGGAAGCCTAGTGGTGGGTTCTCCAGGAGGCTAAGTTGCAAAGAAAGGCACCTGAAGTCAAGCCCCGACAACCTTTTTCCAATTGCTTCTGTCCTCGTCACAAAATTTTTTATGCCCTTGCAGAGAGAATTTGTACGTAAACTAGTATAAAATTACATATTGCTCATTATGTGGGAAGAGCAAAAGCAATTTAATCTGTGGCCTCACCGATAACTAAAGTTGATGGAAAGAATATGCAGGGCTGAATAACCTCAGGGTTCCTCTCCTTCATTATTGTCTAATTTGCAATAATGGGTAGATCAGGCCTTATGTATCAGAAGCCCTCAAGAGAACTTTGCTCTACAGGATGAAATGGGCAGAAAGCAGCATACTGATAGAAGTAAAGTCATCCTAATTTGCTTACTACGAGTACATAGAAGAAGTGTCTGTGTAGGTGGGAAATTAAAATACTACAGATACAGCCTCACCTACGAGAACCAATATATTCACTGTGATTCTACTGCTGCTTGAAGGAATTTTACCTCTTATGCATAATTTAAATCAGATAGTAAATATACACTTAATTAATTCCTGTTTGATTTCTATGATAAAATGTATTAACTTCACATTTTGAAAATGTCACAGCTCTTTCTTCACTAATAAACTACACACATATGTGAGCACACATAATACGTATAGTGATTAAGGGGTCATGTCAAGACTAATGTAAAATTAGTTACAAGTGACGTTATATATTCCAGCCAGTGGTGAAATCCTACTGGTTCGCACCGGTTCGGGCGAACTGGTAGTGATAAAAACTAGTGGTTTGGGCAAACAGGTAATTAAGAAAAACCTACCGGTTCATCTGAACCGGTATTTCCGGTGATCAGCTGTGCCGTGTGATTTAAAATCACTAGAAAGCTTTCTAGTGAATCTAAATTGCGCGGCACAGCTGTTCCCCCCCCCCCCCACTGTTATACTTACCTTCCCAAGCTTTTTTGGGGCATTTGGTGTGTATTGCGCATGCATGTGCAGCGTGCATTTTGTGAGCACTGCGCATGCGTGCATACACAGCATGCATTTGGCATGCACTGTGAAAGCATGCATGCAGCGTGCACTTGGCACACATGAGCAGCCGGCAAACTGATAGTGAACTAGTTCAGATTTCCCCACTGATTCCAGTCCCATAAACCATGATCTAAAACACTTTCTAACCCTCTCCCCGCATCTTTTTATCCCATCAGGGTACATCATATAATCCTCCATTATATTTTTTCTTATTTTGAGAAAAAAATTAATACACGAGGTTTACATATTTAGACTAAAGTTTGAGAATTAATATGTCAAAGACCTATTGAAAGCCATTAATGCAACTGTATATTTAACCAAAAATTATAATGCTGATTTTACTACAATTTAATCTTCACTACTAATATTAGCAATATTAAACAACCCATACATATAAATTTTATCTCTGTAAGAAATTAAAATACTACCATCTATGAATAGGTGATCTACATTATACTATAAGTCAAAGGTTAATTGTTTAATAATTAACCACAATTTCCTCATTTAAACAGTAAAATTAGGCATCTATGAACTTTTAATACAACTGAGAAAATTAATACTAGTATCTGAGGATTCTAATTTGGGTTATAAGTGATCATATAGGACCAAATCAATTACTTCTCTTAAATATCTAAAACTTTCATAGACCTACCCAGACAATCTATTTAAATATTTAATAGATACATAACATGGGATAATACAGTGATATTAAGTTGAGATCATTAGTCTAAAACCATCTGGACCAAAGCTAGAATCAGCCTTCTCTTTTAATATACCTTATGTTAATTGATGTAATTTAAATGATTGAATTTCTGACTGGACAAACATATTTTGGCTACATGCATACTGAAGACCAGATATGATTAAAGGTCTTATGAATAGTACAGTTCTAGAAGACCATTTCTCAAAAAAACAAAAAAACCCACAAACAAACAAAAAAACCCCCAACAACCCCAAAGCTATCCATTTTTTATTTTTTTAAAAAAAAACTCTTGTTAAAATTGAGGCTTATTACCAGTACAAGAAACAAAAAAGTCTGAAGTAAATTCATTTCTCCAAAGTTTTATTGATTTTTTAATATATATGGCTTTTAATTTTTTCTATCAAAGCCAGGAACTCTTATAATGTTTTCCTCATTTAACTCACAGATGTTCTGGAAGGACAGATCAGTAAACTAATCTGTGTTATCAGGTTTTATCCTCTGTGCAAACCTATTTTTTTGCGATAATGGCATCAGAAGTGACTTTCGTTTCTGATGTAATTTGATCATCCTCACAAATATACTCTTTAATCTTCAGTACAATATATCAATACACTTTAACATGCCAGCTAATATTTGGTTGAGAATAAGGTGGACAGCTTATTATCTAGATATTGAAAAGTCTTTGTCATCTGACATCAAAAACATTTAATTCACATTGGTGTTTTCCAAAGTCTAATACTATACAGTAGTTCCTGAGAGTATCATGTTGGATTTTTATCTGATTAAAGTTTAAATTTTAAATGACCTGCTTAGCTCTCATGATGAGCAACAGCTTGGCTCTTGAGATCTCAACCATTTAATGCCTGTTTGAAGGTCTGAGAAGTGACATGCCCCCCATTTCTCTTGGATACCTTCCCGCCACATTGCCACCTGCATCCTTGCTATCAACACCTATTTCTTTGTCTTCCTCATGACTTCTTTCTTACCCCATTTTAACTGTCCACCTTCCTGGCAAATCCACCAACTGTCTCCTATGTCTTGTCTGCTGCTTATCTCCTTCTTGCCACTACTTAAGATTACCCCTTTTTATTCTTATCATTGCCCCAGAACTTGGCTATCTAAAATATGGTCTATTTTCTTAAAATAAAAGTGACATGATTTTGACTACCTTGGGAATGCACAGTCTACACAAAGAATAGAGTGGTGATAGGTCCCCCTATTCCAATTACCACACTGGTTTTGTCCTCCTATAAGGAATGGGGCGTGGCATATGTTTCAGAAGGAGCCCTCCCTAGTTCCGTAAGGTCACAACTAGCCTTGGGAAAGCAATTTGAAGTTACAGTAGTATTTGCCTGATGGAAACTCATCTAGCTATCAGTTTAGTACATGAACATAGCCTGTTTAGAAAAAAGTTTGGGGGGGTGGTCCTCCAGGAATTCACAGCTGGAAAATGTTGGAAGAACTGCAAGGCTGCAGATTAGTATTACATATTTTGGCTTTTGCAGCACCACTGCAATTTACTCTCAGCCCATAAGCATACATAAAAGACAGGTGAAATGCTCCCAGTTCAGACCAGCCAGTAGCAATGGCAGCAGGTGGGTCAGAGAACTGGTAGCAAAAATCCCTTCACCCCCCCCCCCCCAATGCCCAGCAGAGTCGCCTGATCATCAGAGGCTTTTTTTTTTTTAACTTGTAAAAGCATTTTTTCTACAATGTCTTCTGCTGGAAAAAATGCTTTTAAAAGTAAAAATAAAGCGGCTCAGCTGTGATGTCAGGGGCTTTTCAAAGCATTTTTTTCTGCAACCTCTTCTGGGGAAGAGGTGGTTAAAAAATGCTTTGAAAAGGCTCTGACTATCAGGCAACACAGCTGAGATATCAGAGCCTTTTCAAAGCATTTTTTAAACCACCTCTTCCCTGGAAGAGGTTGCAGAAAAAAATGCTTTAAAAGTCTCTCTGATGATGCCAGCTGAGTTGCCTGATCATCAGAGAGACTTTTCAAAGCATTTTTTAAAATGATCAGGCAGCTGATGGCCCTATAAAGAATTCTAGGCTCCTATCATTACTTAAATAGATTTAAAGAAAGATTGTATGACTCATTGGCAAGCTTATCCCTATTACTCTGACTAACAAAAAGAATAACCTAGGAAAAATTAATGGTTCTGACAGCATTATCTTTTGGAGATACCCTGTGGGGACATCCATCACTGCTTTACCAAGACCGAGTGATCAGCAGTACAAATGGGAAGAGTTATGGGGAATGTCTGCACAATCTTGTTTGGAAAGGTCATCCTTGTATGTCATTTTAATATCATTTTTGTTCCCTGATGCAATTTGAATTGCTTACATAAGGGGTCATGGAAGGGTTTTTTGAAGGTATCTTGCTTTTTTTCAGACTGGTATCCTTTTTCCAGCTAGAAATGACCTTCAGTTTAAGAAGTTTGAATGCCAGTCTGTTGAGACAAAGCAGCACAATAAGACCTGTGTGATTGTCCTAGTAATAGAGGGATATTTGATCTTGAACTAGGATATTGTTACATCTCCTTCCACTGCATCGAAGATAAGCTATTGGGTGTCATGAAAAGGAAAGTTTTCTAGTGGGCAAGTACAGATCTTAGTCAAATAGTTACTTTGAGTGAGAGTCTTTGGTCCCATTGTCAGTTACAATAGGATAGGATAAGATAGGATAGGATAGGGTAGGGTTGGGTAGGGTAGGGTAAGGTAGGATAGGATAGGATAGGATAGGATAGGATAGGATAGGATAGGATAGGATAGGATAGGATAGGATTATTGGCCAAGTGTGATTGGACACAGAATGAATTTGTCTCTGGTGCTTAAGCCCTCAGTGTACATACAAAGTACAAACATACAGTAATGGAGGGGATAGAGTTCTAAGATTAAGTCTTAGATTTAGACTTAGATTAAGTCTTACAATTGCTTAACGCATTGTAAGCCGCCCTGAGTCTCCGGAGAAGAGCGGCATATAAATCTAATTTAAAAAAAAAAGTCCAGGGCACATTGATTCCATTCCAGATAGTCTCTTCCACTCTCAATGAAATGAGTTTTAAGTTGCTACATCATATCTTCTAAGCTCCTTTCAGCTCCTTTCTCCTGTGCTGATTGGCAACTATCTAACAGTATCACAGTTGGAGGTTGACATAGGGATCGTGGCAATACTTGTGTCCCTCTTGAATTCCCTTCTTGTGAAAGCATATCCTATATAGGGTTATATATATTCTAGCATATCCTATATAGGGTTATATATATTCTAGCATATCCTATATAGGGTTAAATGTATTCTTATTCTGTTCTCTTCCTGGCTGACTGTGCTGCTGCTTCTAGTCCTGTTTTCAAAGCACTAATGCAATGTTCAGTAAATAGGGAAATTCATTTTATTTCTTAGTGACACTTCTCGTGGCATGTGAAGTGTACTCTTTAAAAGTACAGCCAAATAAAGTGTTTTCCCTAAATGATATTCATGCTATTAATTACAACAATCCCAACCTCTTCAACACTGGAGAGCTATTGTTATCCCATCACACTTTGTGTTTTCAAGAGAAGAGGGAGAGAGAGAAAGCATGGCTTAGCTTGGCTGATGTGAATCTCATCCAGGAGCAACAGTCATTTTCAAAATTGTGTCTTAGCCAGCTAGTGTGTGATGAGATCTGTCTTTTTTCTAATGGTTTGCTGCCTAGCCCATACATTTCCATCAACACTGTTTTTCAGAAAGCCTGTTCACATTGTGGGGAAGTTAAAACCCAGCCCTCTCCCTAGGAAAATGAGATATTTTAAAATATTAAATAGGGTAGAATGCCTCCCCTAAAAGGGGGGCAGAAACTCAGCTTCCCATCTTTGTTAATGGGCCATTAAGGCCTGAACCAGTCCATTCTACATTGTTAGATCTAACTCCTTCAGGCAGAGCTATTTAATTGCCCTTCATTGCATTACCCAGCAAGGCTCAACCAAGCCTGGAACTCAAAAGACAACCTGCAAAGTTATCCCTGCATGGCCCCATGGGAGTCTGACACCCAATCAGAATACAAGCTCAAATTCAAAGCCCAATAGAGGGTATAAATCAGGGATGGGTTCTAAAATTTTTTACTACCGGTTCTGTGGGCATGGCTTATTTTGTGGGCGTGGCTTGATGGTCATGTGACAATTATTTAGGATTTAGCAGAGGTACTGGTCTACCAGGCTTTTAACTGCTTGCAGAGTTGTACCAATCTACCCATTTATTTTTTGCAGGCACTGATCTACTTGTGTATTTTTGCAGGCACTGATCTACTCGTGTATTTTTGCAGGCACCGGTCTACTCATTTGTTTTCTTTTAACACTGATCAGCTGTAGGGCGGCCCTTTAAAGCCCTGCGGCAAGAGTTTAAATAGGTTTTTCCCTCTAACCATCAGCTGGGAATCAGGAGACAACAATAGATTGGGGGTGGGGCCACATAAAAGATAAGAATAATGTGGGGATGGGTGGGTGGGGGGTGGAGGAGCAGGGGGGTGGGGGGCAGAACTGGTGATGTCATATCGTCACCATTACCAGCTCAGGAGAACCGAACCAAACCGGGAGGAACCCACCACTGGTATAAATCTCTCTCTCTCCCATGTGCTTTTTTGCCCAGGACCTCAAAATCATGTGATCCTATCCACCATTAAACCATCTTTTCAAGCAGTCTCCATATTTCCAGTGTCTTTCTCCCCACTTGGAACTGAACCCAGATGGACATTTCTTGCAACAACATCTTTTGGCCACCCCATACCTCTCTCCAGCATCAACCCCCACCAGCTGACTTTATTGCTAACAACAGGTTTGCATTCTGCAGCTTCATTCAATGTAGAAATTTAAATTTTCCTTGAGGTCTTCCAAGATAACATTCTTCCATCTCTTTGTTTTTAAACTATATGAAGTTGTCCAGACAGAAGATCTCAAAAACCATTGATGAAAAGTTTACACAATATATCAGTGCGGAATTATAGCTGTTCATACGGCTCCTTTTTGATGCTGCTTTCTATCTTCTGTATTCTGCTTCAGAATAAACAAAAGAGAGTGCATCGTGCATTTTTATAAACATCACACAGAAGGATGATCAAGTTTCGAATTAAAAGAATGGCACTGAAATATAGAACTGTCATGTTCTCTCTGGTCTGATATTGGGATATCAGGTTATATAGATCTTCAACTCGGGAAATAAACTACATTGCCAACTACACTTCAGTTACATTTACTTTAGTTAAATTACGCTAATAAAGTTTTGTGGTGTTCCACTAAACATTAGTTAAGTTACATTCTAAACTACAAAGAAGTAATGCTTGCATAACAAAACAGCCGAAGTATATAAGCTTACAGAATCTGGCTGCTTAACTTTGAGTCCTACTCTAAGCCAGAAATTTCAACTGCAGGAGATGATAGCAACTCGTTTATGCAAAAGTCAAAAGCAGTCTTTTTCAGCTTTCAGGCCAAATCTCCAAAGAAGTTTCATTGGTTTAGATCAGAAGTGACTTGTACCTTTGGAGTAGTTCAGCCTTTACTGCTGACCCACACCATAGCCCGTATACCGTGTACTGTACTTCTCAAGAAACAACTCATCTTCTTTACGTAGATTAACGTCAATCAATTGCTGTAAAGTAGGGAGCTCATGCTGGGACATAGGTGAAGAGTGAGAAGGTGAGCTTTGTTCATGTGGTGCTTCCTAAGCAGTGGTGAAATCCAAATTTTTTTACTACCAGTTCTGTGGGCATGGCTTGGTGGGCATGGTGTGGCTTGGTGAGCGTGGCAGAGGAAGGATACTGCAAAATCTCCATTCCCACCCCCTTCCAGGGGAAGAATGCTGAAAAATCCCCATTCCCTCCCCACTGCTGGAGGGAGGATATTGCAAAATCTCTATTCCCACCCCACTCTGGGGCCAGCTAAATGTGGTATTTTCCGATTCTCCAGACTACTCAAAATTTCCGCTACCAGTTCTCCAGAACCTGTCAGAACCTGCTGAATTTCACCCCTGTTCCTAAAAGTCAGTTATTGCAGACTCTCAGGGATGGTCCAGAATAAAGATAACCTGCTTACCAGAAGTTGAAGTCATATCCTCAGTCATATCAGACCCTCCATTTGGAGCCCAGTTTGCTACTGAAATAGACTAAAAACAGATAAAATTTGTCAGAATATGAATATTCATAGACTGGAATAGATCAGCCAATGGGGACTGTTTGGATAGATATGGTAACAGGTCAGCCAATGGGGACTGTTTGGAAACTGAAACATAGTATTTGTTTGTATGGGGTCATAAGAGACAGTTTGGAACCTGGGCGTGGCTTAGACTTACTGAACTGGATATAAGAGCTGGTTTGGCCTTTGTAATGGTGCCTCTGTGCAATATATTATCCTCTGTATATCTCTATTTTGTAATGACTTGCTTCTACGAATATTGCTTCTGTGTTCCTGATATTGTATGCTGAATTCTGCTGTATGGTATTGTATATAACGAAGTTTCTTATGTATTTTGAATCCTGCTGAATTTCATTTAATTGTGTCTGATTGTGTGTGCTGCAACAAACTCTGACAAAATTCAATAGGAACTAGGGATTTCTGTTGAACAATGGAAAACGGACTCCTATGCAAACTTTCTATGTGACATAGGTGAAACCTGAGTAAGTTAGTGACCCTTAGGGCTCCAAGTAGCCCATTGCAAGACATTCCCTTTTCATCTGGTTGCAGAGGGCTTTAGAAATAGTCTTGGAGAAGGCACAATGGTTAGAATGCAGTATTGTAGGCTAACTCTGCCAATTGCCAGGAGTTTGATCTTAATCGGTTCAAGATTGACTCAGACTTCCATCCTTCCGAAGTTGGTAAAATGAGGACCCAGATTGTTGGGGACAATATCCTGATGTTGTAAACTGCTCAGAGAGTATTGTAAAGCACTGTGGAGAAGTATATAAGACTAAGTGCTATTGCTATTGCTAACCAGAAGCTATTAGATCAACAGCAGGTACAGAAGAAGCATGACTTAAGCCAATGAGGGGGATGCAAGACTACGCAAAAGAAGTACTTTCTCAGACTTTCAGATTTAACTATGAATCAGACAGGGTCCCCCTTGGATCCTGCGGTTTAGGAGGGAAGACAGGAGCAGATCTGTTTATTCAGTAAGCGGAATTTTAGCATGCCGGTGAAATCAGTTTCCTGATTGGGTTTCCTTCATAGCTGAAACAGGATCTGTTTCTGCATGGTCATTTCTGCTTTGGCTGCCAGGGAGAGAAAACCATTGCCTCGGAGGAATATTGAATTTCTGGAACACTTTCCATGAGAATGCTATTCCTTCTGGTAACTTCTGCCTGCTTTTCTCCTCAACAGCCAAGCACTCAGGCAAAGCAAAAGGCAAAGGGGAAATAGCATCTCCTTTTTCTGTGCTTCTATTTGTCTCTCTCTCTCCCTCTCCCCACTAGGCATGTGGGGGTGGTTTGTTGTTCTGCTATCCTTCACTGCCTATTCCTAGCAGATCACTGCTATACCCAAAGCAAGTATGATTTTTTTTTTAAAAAAAATGTATTTATTTAAAAATACTTTTATAGTCCTCCATATTGTGGATGGTGCACAAATGGGAACCTGAAAGTTTCAATATCATTGACAGCAACAAGGGAACTTCCCAGAAAGTCGACTTCCTTCTTAACTCTGGGAGATTTTTCTTCACCCATGGAAATAAACACCTGCAATATCCTTCATAGGAGGAACTCTGGATATTTTCTCTCCCCTTCAAAGCTATGTGTTTCCAAAATTAGGAAACCCTGAAGATGAAGAGAGAGGGTGATGGGGTGACCTTCTATGCTGTGATACCTCTGCCATGACTGGTGAAACAGAGATATATTGGAAGATGCTGGAAGAATAATTGCAAAGCTTAGAATGCATGCTGTGGTTATCCTCTTTGAGGATAAGAGGCAATATTATGTTTCCTAATTCTAAATTTTAATGTTTAATATTATATCTCTTATGTAGAAAAGGAGTACAAGTACTGAACAAAAGAAATTAAAATTAAAGGCAGACGATAAGAGAAAATCGAATTAAAGGATCCAGTATATTTCTCTGTACTATTGTATCCTTTCAAGACCATTCACTGCTTTATTTCCTGCCTGTTGTCTTTTAAATTTCTCACCTTTCTTTCTGAGGATCTGTAGAGAACCACAAATACAATCTTGGATAAGAGAAGCTAAATGCTAAAACTTGAGTTAAAGCCAGGAAATGAAAAAGGTGTTAAAGTGATCCTACCTCAACTCTCTTTCATATCAAAAGGAGAGGAAGGAAAAGTAGGACCTTTATCAATAAAGTAGAATTCCAATATTTCTAATGCTGTCTCCTGATCTAGTCTACCTCAAGGGACTAAGAGAATTCCCTGAGCTCCAACCCATCACAACTTTTCAGTCCTCATCTCAATCCATTCTTGGGTCCTTTGTGATCCTCCTTCATTCCCTCTACAAGTCATCTCAAGGTATTGCTTTTACATTGGTTACTCACTTGTGTATTCAGTCCACATCCATTAGCACATCATTCATTTGCCTGCCTTAAAATTTCTTCATTCATTTCCCCATCTGTAGCAAGCATTCCAGGAAAATACACCCATACTTCTACTCGCTCAATTCATCATAAACATATAACTTGCAATTGTCCTCTTCGTTTTCCTCTCCAACACATTAAGTATAGAAGAACCTATTAATGCTGTAACTTCAGGCAGGCATCTGCAACACTTAAAATTTTACTTGCATTTTATGAATTAATTTTTTATTTTTTTCCCCTTTCCTTTTCTTTTTTGAATCTGCTATATTTTAAACCTAAAAAAGCCTTTTGTGACAGGCCTAAAATAGAGCAGATAAAAAAAAAAAGAATAAAAGAATAAAAGAAGGGGAAAAAGCCATCAAATGCAGCTAAAATTTAAGAACCATATTTTTCGGTGTATAAGATGCACCTTTTTACCCCCCAAAAGGGGGTGAAAATCTGGGTGTGTCTTATACGCCAAATGTAGCCCCGCCTACCCGCTGGCCCCCACCCTTCAGCCATTTTCAACCAGTTCCAGGCAGCAGGGATCTGGGTCAGGGCACAGCCTGAGGAACAACCCTCCCTTTTTGGGACGGTGGTGGTGGGGAATCTGCCCAGCAGCTTTGGGAAACAAGGTGGTTCCACGATTTGCAGCTGGTCACCTCTCTGTCCATGCTGACTTCACTCCCCAGCAATGTGAGGTGCCGCTGCCACTACTGCCTAATCCTCTCTGCACCCAGGAGCCAAGCCGAGCTGAATGGGAGCCCCTAAAGGGAAACATTCCTCCTTTCCAGCCATCACTGCCAGGATTCCAAAATGCAAACCTCAAGAGTCGCGCTTCAGGTAAACATTGCAGAGCCGTGTGCCCCATCCTCCTCCTTAGCAGACTCTTCTCTTTCCTCCTGGCCAGATCCGCTGCCTGAAATACGGAACACTTTTTTTTCTCTCTGCACACACACCATGTTTGGAATTGGGAAGGGGATCGCAGGTCTGCTGCCCGAACCCACAATCCCCTTCCCGATTTCAAACAGTCAGCTCGGCTTGGTTCCTGGGTGCAGAGAGGGTTAGGCAGCAGCGGCGGCGGCTCCTCACATTGCTAGGGAGTGAAGTCAGCATGGCCAGAGGGGTGACCAGCCACAAATTGTGGCACCCGCCTTGTTCCCCGAAGCTGCAGGGCAGATTCCCCCCCCCAGACCATCCTGAAGAGGTTTGTTCCTCAGGATGTGCTCTATCCCTCCCCCCAGAGCATGCTAGGGGTCTCTTTGGGGGAAAGTGAGTAGTCTCTTCACCTCTTGCTTGCAGGAGGAAGAGGAGAGCAGTGCTACCTTAAATGCTGGTGGCAGAAGTAAAGTATTTTTTCCTTGTTTTCTCCCCCAAAATTAAGGTGCGTCTTATACTCTGGTGCGTCTTATACACCAAAAAATATGGTGCCTTAAATGCCTGCCTGAAGTTACAGCACTAGCAAGTTCTATAAATATTGCTAATCCTAAAACTAGATCTCAGGCAAAAATGTAAAATTTCTAGTACGTACAGACTTCTTTTTAGAAGATAGCACATAAAACAGGACTTTTGATAGCTGATATATTTCATCTGCCAGTCAATGATTTAACCATTCAGCTTCCAAATCTATGCATTTTGACTTCCAAACCTTTTTCTTATTGTTCCTAAGGAGACATAGCATACACTTAGTCCTGATCGTAGGGCAGAGCTACTTTATGTTTAGGTTACCGGATATCTGAATAGGGAAAGGATAATGTTGGAAGGAAAATCCATCTGGTTCAGTTCCAATCCGGGAGAAAGGCACTGGAAATAAAATGGAGGCTGGAGACTGATTGGAAAGAAAGGTTCCATTTATTGATGAAGCAGAACCATCAACCAAATGTGATTCTGGGACAAGTGACCAAATGGTTGAATGAGTGGATGGATCTTTATAGGTTTCTGTGACTTTGAAGTTTGAACTGTTCTGGGGGTTGTGCAATGAAGGGGCTTGCATTCTGTAAGGGTGTTGGGCAATTCCTATTGTGGCTAATGGCTTTCGTCCTGTGTTGGATCCTGGGTGAGGGGGGCTTCCCACAATTACATAGACAGGTAGAAAGTTGACATATGGGGCTAAAGGAAAACACACTTTTTAACTTTTCTTGGCATCCATGACAAAAATTACAAGTAAAACTGCAAAAAAAAAAAGCACTTAAGTCCCCATGTATATGAAATTATTTTTCCCAATACTTTTCTGAAAAGTCTTTAATTTCAAGAACATATGCTAGTAATAGCATAGAAGTCATGACAATGTCTTTTTCTGATTTCACCACAGAAAGGTATGATGAGTCACATGATCTGCAGATTATAGGAATTATAGAGTTGAAGGAGCTGGATTGAAGTCAATTGCTAGAATCAGGAAATATATTAAATAACAGACATAGGCTGCCTATTGAGGGATAAGGAAAAAGAAAAGAAGCCATCAATTTACAAGGTCATAATATATGAATGTTTCAAAGACTACTCTTGTGAAAACAGCCACAAAATTGAAAATATTTGGGAAATAGCAAGAAAATATTTGATTTGAAGACTATGCTTGCCAGAGAACATGAGCTCAAAAGGGAGGATATGTCTTTCTAGTAACCCCCTATTTGTTCATGGGGACTTTATAAAAACTGGCTTCAAGATGTATCAAGGACATGATTTGTAAAGGAAGCTTTAAAAGCTCCCCCCACCCCCCAACCCCGGTAATTCCAGAAAGGTACTGTGAAATTAATTTGTTTTTCTTAAAGTGAGGGCATCATAATGACAGCTAGAACATTTCATGCTTTGACAATGATTTGGAAGAAATACTTTGTCTATTGTATTGAGCAGAAGCACAACACTAATTTATAAAAATGGATTTTTTTCAGGCTATAACGCATGTCTGGAAAAAAATAGCAAGAGCACTAGCAATAGCACTTAGATTTATATACCACTTCCCAGTGCTTTACAGCCCTCTCTAAGAGGTTTACAGAGTCAGCATATTGCCCCCCACCATCTGGGTCCTCATTTTACCCACCTTGGAAGGATGGAAGGTTGAGTCAACCTTGAACCTGGTGAGATTCGATCTGCCAAACTGCTGGCAGCCGGTGACAGCAGAAGTAGCCTGCAGTACTGCACCGAACCACTGCACCACCGCAGGTCTGTTAAAACGCTTAATAAATTTTGTTAAACTCAATGAGTGGATCCCTTAAATCAGCAAGAACTTTTCCTAAGCACCCACGGAAGCTGGAAAAATATCAGGTTGCTTTAGCCATGGTAAAGATGTGCAATGTTCACCTTGTCAGAGCTCCGAAGCTCTTCTGTAACATCATTTCCCGAGTTTGTGCAGCCAGAAGCAAAATTTTAAACCTTGCCCTAAATCAGCATCTTGGCTATTATCCAGTTAAAGAGCAAATCAATATTTTCTTTTCTTCCTGTCCCAGGATTTAAGTTCTTCCAGCAAAGGCAAAGAGGGCATTTTTGGAATGTGGGCCAGTCTGTTTGTCTCCTGGTTCACTCATAGGCAATTCTGAGGGTGGGGGGAATAGTATGGTCTTCTGAGAAGCTGTTAAGCTTCTAAAAGCATTTTAACAGTGGCAGATGAACTTTAACAGGGATTGAGGGCAGTTTAACCTCCAGTTTCAAATGCACAGCAGGAGGTTCCCCAAGAATTTTCCTAAGAAAGTTGTTCTGAACTATTTCTGACTGGACAATCACATTCTCATACTAGCCCCAATCTTCAGTGCAACTACTTTACCCTTCAAGAATTGTTATTAATTGGCCCTTCTTGGGTAAAAAGAGAAATAATACCAGCGCTAGTACACACATCCTGTGCAATTTATAAAGCTGCATTAAGGTGAGCCCTACTTTCCCTCATAAAAATACTAGAATGAGGCGCCCCGATATTGAGAATTTCACTCAACGTGCAGTTCTTTAGTGTGTGTTATTTGGTAAGAGGGACTGATTCAGAAGAGAACTTTGTGCTTTCCTACAAAATTAACCCTGAATAGTTTATTTTGTCGCTTCCGTGTTCTCAAATATCATTTAGCCATTAAAGGACATTTACAGAGACTCCGCAACAATTCAGGCGCTTCTTGGCTATTCAGCGATATAAATATAGATGACTCAGACACATGAGGAGGGTTATTGCTTTTGTGACCTAGTTCTTTTTTTTCCCCTTGCCATCCTCTCCTTTTCTTGCACTGGAAAGATCTAGAAAGTTCTTTTCCTTCCTGGCCAGCTAATTTTAATGAACGTTTTTCCTATGTGATACTTCTTTTATGAATATGGATATATGATTAAAGTAGAGCGAAAGAATATTTTGTAAAAGTTCTAGAACAGGGGTGTCAAACTCGATTTTATTTTCATCTGGGTTGTATTTGACCTTGGGGGAGGGGTGAGGGGGTATGGCCAGGGTGGGCATGGCCAGCTTGATGTCACTCGTGTCGGGGGGTGCCTGTGGTGGCCTGAACGCTCTGCCAGCGAAAACGGGCTCCCGATCTCTGTTTTCAGCTGGGATGGCTTCCTGCAACCCTCTATCAGCAAAAACAGAACTCAGGAGGGCCGCACGCAGTCATCCTGAACTCTGTTTTCATTGGCAGAGGCACCGTGAGCCAGTCCTTCACTGTTTCCAGGGTGGCCCTGTGGGGCAGATCTAAGCACCCCGTGGGCCGGATTCAGCCCATGGGCCTTGAGTTTGATACCCCTGTTCTAGACCAATAGAAAAGAATGTTTGTAGTTCAGGGTTGAACTATGGGGTCCTTGGTGCTCTCAAAGCTTGATCATTTTTTTTTATTTTGCAGATGTTTCTTTACCAAACTAGGTAACATCATCAGCACTAGTAGGGAAAAGGGTTTGCTCTCATTTTATACTCTAGTGCATTGATGCCTAACCTTTTTTTTCTCGGGTGCCGAAAGCACACACATGTGTGCAACAGTGCATGCACGTGTGCCCACACCCATAATGCAATGCCTCCCGTGTGCCCTGCCCCCCTGTACATGCATGCATGCACCCTGTGTTTCCCCACCCCTTGCGCATGCACATGTGACCCTCCCCCCCAGCCCCCCACACATGTGTCTGTCCCCGGCCTGTTTTTGGTCCCAGGAGGCTTCACGGATTCCTGCTAGGCCCAAAATGGGGCTGGGGGGCATACCGATTCCCCCCGCCCCCCCTTGCATGCATTCACACACACTCGGCTCCCTGCATATGTGTGCACAACCCCCCCAGTCCCCCCGCACATGCGTGCATGTCTTTGAAGACCAGTCAGTTGGTCAGCGGGAGGCAGGTGTGCATACTCAGTAGAGCTGACCTAGGGTGACAGCTCCCGTGCTCTCACAGATGGCTCCGCGTAACACCTGTGGCACCCGTGCCAGAGGTTCGCCATCCCTGCTCTAGTGGCTAGAAGGTTTCTAGACTTCATTGTGAAACTGTGGGTAGCCAAAGGGGGAAAAATAAACCCTAAATACTATTTTCCTGCTGTAACTAAGGTTGCATGTGGATAATACCTGAAAACTCATTATGTCTAAAAAAAAAGAGAGGCCCTTTTCCATTTATTGACATTTTGTAATCAGCAAAGTGTTCATCTTGTAAATGCTAAACTGAATAAATATTTGAAATTTGATTGTAAGAATTGTGAGGATCTTCTTATAGTAAGCACAAAGGTATTTTACCTGAATAACAGTCATTTGATTATTTCTTTTTTTGCTCTGTTGCTACTGAACGTATCGGTATATTTATCGAATAAACAGGTAGAAATACACGTACAGGTAGTCTTTGTTTAGCAATCTGCAACTCAGTTATTGAGAGAAGTGGTTGCTAAGTGAAACGATGGCTGTGCTTATGATCTTATTTCAGCTTTCCTTTGCTTTATAGACCTGTATTTTTTAAAGAATCATTTTCATTACTGTCATGTATGTGAAGATTTTCACCACCATTGGAACTATGAATGATCACTAAGTGAGGCAGTCATATTCCCTCAGCTATGAAGTAAAACAGGAAATGACATGTTGTAAATTCCAAATCAAAGAATTAACTCTTCATACATGAAGGTTTTAGCAGATGGTCTTCTTCCACTATACATTCTTAGGAACTTAGCATTGCAACAAGAAGACTTGGGGAGGAAGAATTATTGCCATTTCTTGCCAGGCTTTTGGCCCAGATCAAGAAGTCATTTTTTAAGTCCATAAGTGTTTTCATCTGGACCTATGGAACAAGAGTCTCCAACCTTGGCAATTTTAAGCCTGGAGGACTTCAAGTCCCAGAATCCCCCAGCCAGCAAAGCTTTGCTGGCTGGGGGATTCTGGGAGTTGAAGTCCTCCAGGCTTAAAGTTGCCAAGGTTGGAGACCCCTGCTATGGAAAGCTCATAGTCAAGAGAGATCAGGATGCCCATATAGTTCCTCCCCTCTCTAGTTTTCATTCATTCAGATGGGAAACCTCAGGAAGAGCCCTCCTCTAGGCTTGAGAATAAAAGTTAAACATTGGAATCAAACAGAACAGAACAGTTCAGGAGAGGACAGGACATAGTTCTGACAGTGAAATCATCAATGAGTAAGCAGGATTTGCCTGATTTTACAGACAGTATAGCAAAGCACAGCTATGTTCAAAGAAACTGTATCCTAATGGTCCAATAAGAGCAATTGTACATAAAAGGGATCAGATTTTC
Source organism: Masticophis lateralis (assembly GCA_030761175.1). Lineage (NCBI taxonomy): Eukaryota > Metazoa > Chordata > Lepidosauria > Squamata > Colubridae > Masticophis > Masticophis lateralis. The sequence continues at coordinate 194,722,166 of JAUDYJ010000001.1, read as the reverse complement.
TGGGGGGTATTTTAGCACATAAGGTGTTATAAAATGAGTCTTATAGAGGGTGCAATGCAGCAGGACATGAGTTACAATTTCAGTGGCTCTTTGTCCCCAGGGGCAGAGTCTCAGGTCGCATGAGACTTTTATATGTCATCCCTTCAGAACTGGTGTGGGCAGAGTGTTACAATGACCTCCTGAAATTTAAAGGCTGTTATATGATATAAATATCTTGCTGGTTTGTGAGCGGGAGGGGGGGGGGGCTGTTTGCTCAAGAAAACATTCTTGGGTAAAGCAGATTGGTCCTCTTAAACTTCCTGATCTGATATGTTTTTTAAATGCATAAAGTGGCCATTCATTAGGAACACCTTGGAGAAGCTGAGATGTTGGAGCTTTAATAAAATAATCCTAATCCATGAATAGAACCATTAGTGGCAGAATTAGGAGGAAAACAGTACTGTTTCCTGCAAAGCTACCTTCTGAACACACACAGAGGCAGGAGAAAAGCAAAGAGTTGCAGATATCAGTAAACACTGAGGGTCTGGAGAAGATTTATTTAGGACATTGCAGAAAATAAGATGGCTCAAGGTCTTTATTTTAATACTACAGGAATAGTCGTATTGTGAAATGTGAAAAGAGGCAGTAAGAGGACATCTGCAACAATTTCAATTTTGCAGAGACAACATCAAGGAACTGTTGAGAACAGAATTTTTGAGATCAGTCTCTGCAGATCTTCCAGAAAAAGTTGTACCCCAGATAGTCAAGAGAATCACTTCTGAAAATGCTTTGTGAAACAACACATCTCCTAGTCTCTTCAATTTAATAGTGAAGCAAGGTATCTGAGGTATCCTCTGGCAATATCTGGAGTTGTGAAACCTGGCTTTGGAAGATAAGCAGGACCAATTGCAGCACGTTACAATATATTTGTTAGCCTTTTTAGGGCGGAATCGTACCTATCCATCATAACTTAGATTTCATGATAAATTCATGTCCATTAGCAGAGTAGTTCAACTCAGTGCCTGATCCAGGTTTTGTTGGATGAGTGTCCATTGTTGGAGGCTTTAGGATTTAAATGACTTGAAATGTTCATAACACTTTCCATGGGTGAAAATTCTATGCACACTTACCTGGGAATGTAATGAATTTATGAATAATGCATATGATTGCACCTTAGGTCAATGAAAAAAGGCAATGAACATGGAGTTGAAAAAGCCAAAATTTATCCTATATGCTTTTTCAAACGCCTGTGACAAGTATATTAGAATGTATGTGAATTACTGCAAATGGCAAAGTTATTCCTGATACTTTTCACAAGTCGTACACCAATAGATGATCTCCACAGCTGTATCCTTTTGAACATCAGAGCTTGGCTCAATATTATTATTATTTTTTTGCCAGGCAAGAGACAAAAATACCATTCATAATAATAGTGATCTGGAACACAAAGAGAAAAGATTAAAACCAGGGACTGTGAAAGTTAATGTCTGCAGCACTCTATTCGTTTATCAGAGAAGAGGGAATAAGACTGTTGACACAAAATATAAACAAAAGCCCCTTCCGTAGACAAAGCGAACCAGAAATGCACTGTGATGTTTGTCTTTGACTTAGTTTGCAATCTGCCATCTGGTGGACTTTAGGCATAGTTGCATACAATACTCAGCTGCTCTGTTGAGAGGAACAAAAATAAAATAGGGTATTTTTTTAAAAAATAATTATTTAGATACTTAGATTGCCCCTCCTGGAGTACAGCTAAAGAATGTTGCATCTTGGATTTATGACACTTGGAGGGACTGTTTTAACATAACTATATTGTATAACTACAGTGGTATTTGTGAAACACCGAACATACATTGCTCTTACAAAGCAGTGCTACCATTCCACATGTCTGAAAATGAAGCAAAGAATAAAGCACTGTCAATGCTGATCAAAATATGACATTTTCTGAGCATGCAATATTTCATTTAAATCATAGCCCAATCGCAACTGCATTAAGTATATTTGCTACTGATTTACTTGGGAAGAAAGAGCTCAATAGGCATAGACATACCTATTTTCCCATGAACTGGTATGACACTGTTATGATAATGAGAAAGGAATTAAGAAAGAGATGTTAGCCAAAGATGGTTCTAGTTCTGCCTGGCAGTTTGGCCCACTGGATTTATTTCTTAGAGCAATGAAGCTCCGAAATTGGACTCAAGAGTCTAGTTTTAGTTACTACTGTCTCCTCTTTCATTTTTACACAGTTTATACAGTTAAGGTGAATTTATAGAACCTCCTTATAGAGCCACTTCATTTTGCTGGGGATTGGGGTCAAAGCAGGGTTGAAATGCTCCCAGTTTGGACCGGATCGCCCGATCCAGTAGCAATGGCGGCAGGTGGTTTGGAGAACCAGTAGCAAAAAACACTGCCCTCCCCCCAATGCCCAGCTGAGCCGCAGGATCATGAGAGGCTTTTTTTTTTTTTACTTTTAAAAGCATTTTTTTCTACAACCTCTTCCCATGAAAGTAAAAGTAAAAAAAAAAAGCCTCTGATGATCGCGCGGCTCAGCTGGGATAGTCAGAGGCTTTTCAAAGCATTTTTTTCTGCAACCTCTTGGCTGAAGAGGTGGTAAAAAAAATGCTTTGAAAAGTCTCTGAGGATCCCAGCTGAGTTTCCTGATTGGCAGAGAGATATTTTTTTAAATGCCTCTCTGACATCCCAGCTGAGTTTCCTGATCGGCAGAGGCTTTTCAAAGCATTATAAAAAATGTTCTGAAAAGTTAAAAAAAAAAAAAAAGTTGGCCACGCCCTCCCAGCCACATTACCCCCTCCCACCAAGCCACAGAACCAGTAGTAACAAATTTTACATTTCACCCCTGGGTCAAAGGACCCCTGAACAAGTAGGCACAATTTGATAGGTAGGCAAAATGAATAAAACCACTTTAACTACCTCAGTCTGAAAAGTGCATTGTCCTGGGACAATGCACTTGCATAGAAGTCAGGGATGGATTCCACTTACCTTTACTACCGGTTCACAACAGGAGTGTGAATGTGGTAAATATGAGTCAGAATGGTTATTGATGCCTCTAAACTCTTCAGCCTTTTGCTCTCTGTCTCCCATGAAAGACAGGTCTAATGTTTAATTTCAAATTGTATGAAATTCTTTGAAATGCCTGTTCAGGCAGTGTATGTTATATTCCTTTTTCAGTATCTCCATCAACTTCTTCTGGTCACTCTGCTAGAGTTGTAACACTGGGCCTCCTCTCCCTAATCTGATGAGATTTTTGCATTCTAAAAGATAGTTCCGATCTATAAGGAGCCTCTTTTCCCCAAACATTCCCATGTTCAACATGCAGGCAAGGTCATTCTATGTCTTTTAATTGGCCGATTCCCCCCCCACCCCCCAGCGACTTGCACTTACTAAGACTTTTAGCAACTTTTGGTGGTTAAGGTATTTAAAGACCCTGTAGATCTGGGGTTCATTTTGTACTACTTGATTTCATTGATTTCATTTCCAGATTAGCATTATGTACCTTCAACATGAAAAGTACAATGTATGTTTTGTTCTTTCAGCGAAAAGGTAGCAAATTTGAAAGTTAGTAGTCTTTAATTTTAGCACTTTGGTCAGATATTTTGTCAGACAATGTTACAGTTAAATAAACCCAAAGGGGGAATATCAGAATAGAATAACAGAATTGGAAGAGATTTTGGCGGTCTTCTAGTCCAACTCCCTGTTCAGGCAGGAAACCCTATATCATTTCAGACAGATAGTTGTCCAATCTCTTCTTAAAAACTTCCAGTGTTGGAGCATTCACAACTTCTGGAGGCATTTTTTCCACTGATTAATTGTTCTAACTGTCAGGAACTTTCTTCTTAGTTCTTGTTCATCAACATTTTCACATTAATCCCGTTCTGTTTTGTATCTACTCAATTCCCTTGATGGTTGATATATATATATATATATATATATATATATATATATATATATATATATATGTATGTATGTATGTATGTATGTATGTATGTATGTATGTATGTGTATATATATATATATATATATATATATATATATATATATATATATATATATATATATATATATGTGTGTGTGTGTGTGTGTGTATATAATACTATCTTATCCTTGAGTAACCTACAGTCACCAGCCCTAGAATATTATGTTATGTTAGTTACTTAATGTTATATGTTGTTATTATTGTTATATTATATTATCATTATTTTATTGCAATTTGATCTAAATTTCTAATTTTGTTTATCAATCTTAATGAATATATATAATAAAAAGACACATTCATATGATGTTACTTATTGAAATCAAACAAATTACCTTAGGCATAATTATCACTGTGGATGTGTGGATCTGAAGATTAAGCAGAACATGGGAAAGAATACAACCCACAAATAAATAACAATCTTGATTGTTTAATTGAGGGGGGGGGGGAAGAGATTTTTTAGATACATTCTTCACTTCCTTGTTCTTCCTGAATTCCCTTGTCCATTTGGTCATCATGAAATAATGATTAAAAAAACACATCTCAGCCATTGGTGAAATTCAATTTTTTTTACTACCGGTCCTGTGGGCGTGGCATGGTGGGCGTGGCAGGGGAAGAATACTGCAAAATCTCCATTCCCACCCCACTCTGGGACCAGCGAGAGGGGGTATTTGCCAGTTCTTCAAACTACTCAAAATTTCCACTACCAGTTCTCCAGAACCTGTGAGAACCTACTGGATTTCACCCCTCATCTCAGCCATTTCTGCCTTAAGAAGTATTTCTAGCCAATTCCTGAATCATACTGCTCTTGAAGAAGCAGAAGAAAAAACCCTGATATAACAGTTCTCAGTTTATAACTGGGTCTTTTGCGAATGCAGAAGCATCATTACAGCCACATTTTTAAAATACAAAGGAAAATTATATTTGAAGATATATAATGATGTACAGTGTTTCACTCCCTTTCTCTTGTAAACCTTAACATGTCAGCCAATTATGCTTTTTAAAGGAGCAATGTTAATGTGATGTAACAAATATTAGTGCTTATGATAATTCTGCAAATAAATCATATACCGCAACACCATTTGTCTTCAGCACATCAGTAGATGTCAGAGGCTATCAAAAAGCTAATTTTCTGGTGTTTACTTCTTTGTCACAGCAAAACCGAAGGTGAAGCAAAGGAAATTATCTAGGGTGGAGAAAGCCAATATCCATCTCCTTGAGAGCATTGCCAGCTCCAATGGGGTATTTTGCTGGAGGGTTGTTGGAGGCATTCAGACTTTGCAGATTCTAATAGGAGCTGACCTGATCAATACCAACTGAGATTTTGTGGAGATGGGAATTTATACATCTATCTACAAGTATTGAAACTTTCTTAAATTTCTGAGGCTGTTCTCAATCTCTCTTTCACCCAAACATGGAGAAAAGTATTTTTTTGACAAATACCCCTAAACTATGTTAAATTGAAATGCAAATGCTCATACAGATTTGAAGCAGAATTTAGAAAAGGTAGTATGAAGATGAATTAGACTCCTGATTTTACAAAGGCGTTAGTGAGCTAGGGCAGATCAAACGGTACATCTGTCTTCTGCTTTGTAATCAGACACCTTCAGTGGCAATTAGTCTCCATAATTAAAGTTGGGAGTAAGAACTTCCAACTTTATGTGGTGCTTATATGAGTGAGTGAGTGAGTGAATGAGTGAGTGAGTCAATCAGTCAGTCAGTCAGTCAGTCAGTTAGTTTTTATTGCAATTTTAGGCCAGTACCAAAAATATCTCCATAAGTTGTCTATAACGACCTAAAACAATTAAGCTTAAGCAATCAGTAAATAAAAATTCATAGCCAAAGTTGACTCTATAAAGTAGCCTGACGAGGACTCATAAATAAAACTAAAGAAAGGTAAATGTGCTATTTCAGAATTCATAAATGCTATGATATATATAGTAGGTATGATAATACCTAAAATTATATAAAAGATACCTACATAGCAGGTATCAACAAGCAAGCATAAGCATTTGCTTATTGATCTATGAATGCAGTCATGTTGGATTAAAAATGTCTGACAATGTCCAGAGATAATTTTATGGATAAGTGGGAGCTTCTGTAGCTAATCTAATTCCATAAACTAGAAAAGCTTTAAAGATCAATTTTGAATATTTTTTATTTTGATGCTGTTAAGAGCAATAAAATAGTCCAGCAGTGTCATAACTATGCTATATATATAGTAGATTGATAATACAGATTTGCCCAATGTAACAACTGAAGTAAAAATGAAATTTCTGAATTCATAGTTCCTGAAATTTTATTTAGTCACCAGCTGTGACTATGATAAACTGCCAATAACCCTTTTATGTTGTATTATTAATCCTGTGCTCCATTTCACTTGTTAAGAATGAGCATGAAGTGATAAAATATTATGCAATCATCAAGCATTTTCTGATATTTACTGATAATCCAGTTCTATTATCGGCAGTTTTCCATTAATTCTAAATTTAAAATTGTACTTTTATTTTAAGGATTTGTCATTTCCCCTTTTATCCAGTTAAGAAATGTTGAGCTGAAGAAAGAATACAACTCTGTTTTGAAATTCTTAGATAAATTTAACCAGAGTTATTTTTTGCCATGTCCTCATGTTGCTAAGGAAATTCAGGAACAGAAGTCTTTAGCTAGTCATATCAGAAATATTAGGCTACTGTTTCATATAAAGGACTTCACTGTTCTCAAGGACAGATTAAAAAGGTGATAGGAAATAAGGGAATATACACCCAGCATAGAACTGGAAGCCAGTTTGGTATATTAGTTAAGGCATCAGGCTAGAAACTAGGAGATCATGAATTCTAGTGTCATCTGAGACACAAAACCAGCTAGATGACCTTGGGAAAATTACTGTCCCAACCCCAGGAAGCAGGGAAGGGTAAACTGCTTCCAAAATCTTACCAAGAAAACTCCAGACAGTTCTCAGGAGTCAAGACTTACTCAAAAGCAGCAGAACCGAAGCAAACCAGAGCGAACCAATCCAAAATACCACAGAGTAGATATATTTCTATTTTCTCAACTGGAGACAGAGGCCTTCTTCAAACGCCCTTCATTACAGTCTCATGAACAAGCTACCAGTAGATAGGGGACAGGGGTGTTACGAATCAGGTGAAAAGTCCATAAGAACAATGTTACTGCCACTTCTATGCCACTCTACAAAGATTTTTTTTTATTTGTAGCTAATTTATCACCAATGATTATATCCGTGATGCTTTGAACAATATTTGAGGGCTGACTTAGTTTTTTGTTAGCCATTTGAATAGGCAAGTTCAGGAATTGCTAGAGAAGTTGGAATGTGCTTAATGCAAGAACATTCCAATCTTAAGCAAATATCTAGTGCGATGACTTAGGGCATTCTAATAGAATATGGAAAGCCTGTTAAAGATCCTATTTACTTCATCTTATACTCAACACAAGCAAGGTACAGTTGTTTGGGGTTTCTTTCTCATGCTTTCAACTTTTCCCAAGACTCAGATATCCTATCAGTATCAACAAAAAGGCAGCATAATGTTCTGTATGCTGCTTTATAAGAAAAGGTCAGCCAATATGTTCATTAATCCTAGCAGCCTTGCAGTCATTTTATTCACGCGTAACAAACAAATTACTTGCTTATTACATTTATATGCACCCACAGTCCACAAGCTCTCCTAGTAGCTAACCTAAAGCCTAATTGCAGATATACACCATTAGGTATCACATTTCATTCATAAGCATCTGTCTTCGAGAACATTGCCTGGTAGACACAAGATAAGATTCACACGTAGGAGAAGACAGCCTGGTGTCTGCATAATTGAAGCATCCAATTCCCATCCTAAAGAACCAGTCTTCTGTGATATGGCCTAGTTTACATTTGTATTTACATAGGTATTTCAATGAACAGACCTCAATTTTATATGTATTTTTCCCTTAGGTTTGTTTTAGAAGCCTTTGTTGAGTGCTGTCTTAAACAAGCCTGTGAGTCATGAACAATGTAGCTCTTCTCTTTGTTGGATAAAACATTTGGCACCTCTTCAGTTGTTGTGCACTAAGCCCTAATGTTTGGAAGGAGGTTGCTTCATACACAGAGCTGCACACATTGCTTTTGACTTTGGATGTTTAGGGATGACCTTTTTATTTTGTTTGTAATTTACTATTTGCAGTGTCCGTTGTTTCTTCTCTTTCTTGGGTAAAACACCTGGCACCTCTTCCGTTGTTGTGTGCTGAGCCCTAATGCTTGGTGGGTCGGGGGGGAGGCTGCTTCATATGCAGAGCTGCACACATGGAGATTGTGTCCTATTGCTGAGGTCTGGGATCATGAAGGGCTGCCTGTCATTTAGAGAAAACTAAGGAGCTTCAGGTTGCCCTCAGCCATGAAAATTCACTGGGTAACTTAGGACTAGTTATTCTCTCTTGGAGTCGTTGCTCTGAGGAAAAATAGTAGAAAAGATCTTTATGTACATATCCTTGAGCTTTTAAAGGAAAGAGAGCATGTAGATCTAACAAACAAACAAATCTCACTTGTAAAGACATCTTCCTTGCAGGCATTCTCCTTAATAGCGTATGTGAGAAGGAACTCTGCAGCCTCTAACTCATGTATTTACTTAACGTAGATTTATAACCTCTGAAGCAGCTACTGTATTCCACTCACCTTTAAGGAATTACTTCGCTATAAGCAGCTACCCTGGGATCTGATTTGATAAAAATCAATAGAGAAATGTTTTAACCACCATGAAGAATACCAAACAACCAAATAAGCAAACCCAAATAAGAGTCATCCAGGACTTACTAGTTAACTACGCATGACAATAATGATATAGCAAGAATCAGTTCTCCCCAGAAACACTAAGGACTATTCTGCACTACAGTCTTAAGCTGTTGGACTTCTCTCACAAGTCAGCTAGAAATAAAGAAGGCTTAAGACATCCATTTCTGGATTTAAATCCCTTTTTCTGCTTTCACTATGGTGATGGCATGAACCTCTGTCTGGATTGTACCGACTGCATCCCTGACTGACAGATTGCCCTGCAGGCATAGCAAGTGTCAATTGCTTTTCATGTATGTATGGGCTGGTCTTTGAGGACCCCAGTGCTATCATCAATCTGAATGGGACTGACTGTTGATCCAATCTTGGCAGTTTCCAGCCATCAGAAAGCTTATGGATGAGCCCCTCCTTGGTGACCCCTCCCCATGCTCAGCACCCTTCAATTTGTTCTTTCTATCCACTGGATTATTACACAGGTGTTTTTTGTTTCCTCTCATGTGAGCAATGACTCTTATAAAGAGAGGAGGCAGCTGTTGTTTGTTTGTGTGATAGCAATAGCAATAGGACTTAGACTTATATACTGCTTCACAGTGCTTTGCAGCCCTCTCTAAGCAGTTTACAGAGCCAGCCTATTGCCCCCAACAATCTGGGTCCTCATTTTACTGACCTCGGAAGGATGGAAGGCTGAGTCAACCTTGAGCCTGGTGAGATTCTAACTGCCGAACTCTGGTAGCCGGCAGTCAGCAGAAGTAGCCTGCAGTACTGCGTTCTAACCACTGTGCTACCACACAGTGTTTTCCTCATGAATATTTATATATACATATACATATACATATACATATACATATACATATACATATACATATACATATACATATACATATACATATACATATACATATACATACATACATACATACATATGTAGGTCTTTGGTTATTCGGGTGTTCTCCCGCGTAGAATTCGATTTGTCTTGGCAACGTTTCGACGAAGTCTCATTCGTCATCTTCAGGCTGGTGTTCTCGGCTTCGTGTTGCTCCTGGAAGCACGAAGCCGAGAACACCAGCCTGAAGATGACGAATGAGACTTCGTCGAAACGTCGCCAAGACAAATCGAATTCTACACGGGAGAACACCCGAATAACCAAAGACCTACATATGTATGTATGTATGTATGTATATATGTATGTATGTATATATGTATATGTATATGTATATGTATACACACACACACACATATGCATACATATAAGAGGCTAGAAAGAAAAAGTGGCAGAACTTTTCTCAATTTGACCCCCTTAGAAAGTTAGTTTTCCATTGTGAAACCTATGTAAAAAAAGATCCAGCATTTCACTGTTGTTTCCTTGCACTATTTCCTCCCTCCCTGTTTACTTGTTTCCCCATGGTTTTGCCAATCCTGACTTTCATTTGCATAGCTTTACTGATGCTGGACATTCCAAATTCTCCTACTATATTTCTATCTGTTCTTAAATACATGTGTTTTGACAATTAAAACTGGTCAAACCTCTTCTAGAGGTTTGAGAATGAGGAGAGATGATGCTGATATAATTATATGTTATTATTGTTGTTGTTGTTGATGATGATGGAGCAGTGTATGTGATTGTGGTAGCCCTGACTACCACTTGCATGTATATATATTTCAAGCTGCACTGCCTATCTTCCGCTGCTGAACCTATTGGACAAAGAAAGCTTCAGCACCATCCTTTATGATTTGTATATATTTTTGATTAACCTTGGGCTGAAGTTATTTTATCCAAGAGATGTAATTATAAACAACCATGCATGTCAATAATATTTAATCAATCAATCAATAATAAATAAGTATTACTACATAGTTAATACATATTGATAGCAGTGTTAATCCATTCAACAATAAAAAAACAAATAATTTAACTTAACTTAATAACTTAAGTTAATTCAACATTAAAATCCTAAACAAAAGAAAGAACAATCCCTAAGTCTTTTTTTAAAGCATACAAAATATTGCCATTACTCAAAGGCAGTAAGGATTCCTGGCAGTTAACCTGTTCTCCTTTAAAGCAGCCTTTCTCTAGCATTGACCTGGATCTCGTCTTAAAATTTATTCCCCATCTCTCACCAAGAGAAACAAAGCTTGCCATTCTATTCTTTCCAACAGTGATATTCCCCATCTCTTTCCACTGAACTCACTAAGATGCTCTTGAAACAAGAAACCTTACTAGTTTCTCAAGGGATGTGCTCAACAGCTGGTCACTCCTAGTCATCTTCTGCTTTATCAGTTGGCAATTTCACCCAAAGATGTAAGTATTAAAAACTTCCTTTGGGGATAGTTTAGCTCTCAGATTCTGCAGAGAAAGTTAAAGCAAAAGTTTGCATTTACAAAATGGCAATTCCATTTTTCCGTGGCTAGAATTGTGAATAAAGCTCTGTCTTGTGCATTACAAAGCACACTTGACCTATAGGATTGAAGTCTTTGCTCTGCTTATTTTGTACTTTGGGGATTTGAACACAAATCCTTGAAGAAAATCAGTGTTGCATTCCTTGGCATCTGTTATAAAACAGTGGAGTTTCTTTGTGAGATAATTTTCTTATCGCACACACTATCTTGTTATTTCAGGTTGACCAATTCATCTTTTTCTGTAAAATCATACATTCCTTGGAACTGATATCATCTTTTAAGGGAAGCAAAGAAGGAAATACATTAAATAGATGTGTGTGTGTGTGTGCCAGTAGTGAAATCTAAACCAGTTTTCTACTGGTTCGCTGGCTGCGCATGTGTGCTGTGTGCCAAACTCACAGTGTGCACACACATGCCCAGTGCACATCATGTACCAAATGCGAAGTGCGTGCACAGTGCATGCCAAAAGGAGGCATGGGGTAAGTAGAACAGTGCACGGGGGTTGGGTGGGTGGGGTGATCAGCTGTGGTGGACAATCTTTTTTTTTTACTTTTAAAAGCATTTTTTTTTACAACCTATTTGGCCGAATAAGTTGTAAAAAATGCTTTTTAAAGGTAAAAAATAGGTCTGACGATTGTGCAGCTCAGCTGTGATTATCAGAGCCTTTTTTTAACTTTAAAAAGCAAAAAAGCCAAACCTTCTGCACATGCGCAGAGGGTACAAAACACATTACTTCCTGGTTAAAAGCAGAAAGTAACAACAACCAGGCAGGTGGGCGGAGCCTCACATCACGATCGCTACTGGTTCTCTCAACCACCCGCCACGATCATTACCAGATCAGACAATCTGGTCCGAACGGGGAGCATTTCACCCCTGTTTTATATATATGTATATGTGTATATATATGTATATGTATATGTATATGTATATGTATATGTATATGTGTATGTGTATGTGTATGTGTATGTGTATGTGTATGTATATGTATATGTATATGTACATGTACATGTACATGTACATATACGTATACATATATATATATAATTTATATATGCACACACACACACACACACACACACACACAGAATAGCTCTACATGTGTGTAGCAAGTCTTACATATACATGCTAGTTGCTGTTTGCTCGTGCTTAGGATCTAAACTTTTGTGTATTGATCAAATTACCTTCCTATTCTCAGATTTCATTAGCAAAGCTGTCTTTCTTGCCTTTAAGAGATAATTAGAAAATAGATGTAAGGAGTTTACCTCAATTGAACACTAAAAAAAAAACACGGAAATGGGTTTAGCATTTTCTTAAATGTTTCCTTTTAATTTCCTTGCTTTAACAATGCTCGCCTTAACATGAGTTTTTCAAGTCAGTTAGAAATGATGGTAAGAGCCTGAGTAGCGTAGGGGAGTAATGCCTCCTACAAAGGCAGCATTTAAGATCCAGCTGCCTGCAATTACTTGCGAGTTCAATCCCAGCCAGGCTCAAGGTCGACTCAGCCTTCCATCCTTTATAAGGTAGGTAAATTGAGGACCCAGTTTGTTGGGGGCAATAAGCTGACTTTGTATAAATATAAATATACAAAAGTATGAAGGCTATTGCTTAACGCATTGTAAGCCGCCCTGAGTCTCTGGAGAAGGGTGGCATATAAATCAAATTAAAAAAAAATATGTATCATGCATTACATCCACAAAGTGACATCGACAGGTTGTACCTGCCAAGAAAAACAGGGGACAGAGGACTATTGCAAATCCATCAAACTGTAGAAGAAGAAAAACGAAGTTTGAATGAGTATGTGAACCAAAGTACAGAAAAATTGCTGCAGGCTGTGAAAATGGAGAACATTATAAAAACAACAGAAACAAAGGCAGAATATAAGGAAAAACAGCTTGGTGACAGATTAAATAGATGGAAAACCAAAGCTTTGCAGGGACAGCAGTTGAAAAACATTGAAGGAAAATGTGATGACAACTTTACATGGGCATGGATTAAGATGGGAACCATCAAGAAAGAAACAGGAGGTTTAATACTGGCTGCTCAAGAACAAGCACTACAAACTAATGCCATGAAAGCAAAGATACAAAAATCCACTGACAATCCAAACTGCCGACTTTGCAACAACAAAGTCAAAACTGTTTGACATTTAATATGTGAATGCAGCAAAATTGCACAAACTGATTACAAAGCTAGAAACGACCGAGTTGCTAAATTAATCCACTGGTCATTATGTAAAAAATACGACTTACCTGTATCCAAAAGGTCATGAGAACATAAAGTGGAAAAAATTATAGAAAATGAGAAGGTGAAGATCTTGTGGGACTTTTGAATACAGACAGATTGTCACTTGGAACACAACACGCCAGATATCACAGTTGTCAATAACCGAAACATACAATTTATTGACATTGCGGTACCAGGAGATGCCAGAGTCAAAGAAAAAGAACTGGAAAAAATCATGAAATATCACGACCTGGCCATCGAAACTACACGGCTATGGATGAAACATGTAACCGTGATGCCCATTGTCATCAGGGCATTTGGTACCATGTCCAAGAATTTTATAAGATACATCAACAAATTGCAGCTTCCTGCAATAACACCAGCAGAACTGCAAAAAAACTGTGCTACTTGGAACATCATACATCTTAAGAAAGTACTTGGTTGATACCAAGGACATTGGCAGCAACCCATATCAACCATTAGCACCAGTCAATGGTATTTGTGATGCATTTTTTAATGTTCAGTTGACTGAGTTTCATGTTTAATGAATAAAATAAATAGTAGTAGTAGTAGTAGTCACCCCTAAACATCCAAAGTCAAAAGTACCTATGAAGAACATGGTCTTCAAAATCCTAGAATAATCATAGTCAAACATACTTACACTACCTTTCAAAGCATAGGGACTATCTTTAAAAAGGCCTGTCATCTGATCTGCATCTCATATACTGCTTAAGGGAGCAGGCCCTTCAGCAGGCCCTCTTTCCATATTTGGATTGAACGAGTATGGTGACATTTGGCAAGGTGGTTCCTTATGGATGCTGCCACTATCCCACGTAAGGATATATAGGTAATCACCAGTACAAGGACAAGCCTAATCAAATATCTAAGTTTATGGCATAAATTTTATAACCTAGTCTGGAATTCAACTATTAAACCATAATAAAATAATTCATGTCTTAGTATGTGAATCCAACACTGACCATATTCTTTTTCTCAATGTATTAGTCTACACATCACTCTAAGTCTTGACTGACCTAATCATTAACATACCCATAACCATATGGTTATAAGGGAACTAGAGTAGATACCATTTAACAAATTAGGTTTTATAGCACCCCAGATTACATAATTGCATGTCTGAATCAGTCATATACAAAGCAGACCATGTGACCTCAGGACACTGTGATCATCATAAATGCCCACTTGACCCTGCAATAGTCATAAGAGTGGGGACCAGTTGTAAAGTTACTTTTTCAATACCGTTTGAGTGGTTGCTAAAGAGGGCACACATTAAACTAGGACTACCTATATTAGAAATAGATACATACAATTAAGGTGTAGGACAATGTATTAGTCACCGAAAGAGAAAGCTACACAATCTAGAATTGTTATAAATCATGATACTTTCTAGCATAGAAAGTATCTAGCATATGGCCATTTGAGGCAGAGCTTTTAAAGAAATAAAAACAGCATACATTATTAGTTTAGACTTTTTTCCTCCTTCCTAGCATCTTGGGAGATATTGGGAATTACTGTCCCAAACATCTGGATGGTACCATATTGGGCTAGGCTGCTATAGTTGTACAGTATATAACATTAGCATTGTCTATTTTTTTTTATTTTCAATGTGGAACATGGGGAAAATAATTTGAAAATAATTCCCCATGTTTCCCAAGTTTCCACATCAAGGAGGAAGGAAGCAAGGAAGGAAGGAAGGAAGGAATGAAGGAAGAAATAATGTGAGGTTTTCGCAAGATGCCCTAATTAATTCATGAGCCATGAGCCAAACTTCAAAAGAAATGCAGTCATTTATTAGAAGCACCATTTCAGCAATATTCGGATGCAGTTAGAACTAATCCCACATAGGTTTATGTTCTTCTATGACCCTGTCTCTCCCCTCTTCCCTGTCCACATCATAAATCACATTCTCCAATTAACCACTTTGGCTGGCTGTGAAACCCAACACCCTCCTACTGATTGCGGTAAGAAAGCATCTATGGAATGCAGCTTCAGTTATGGAAATCAGTCAGCTCTATTAGATTTCCCTCCCTCCTGTTCATGGCAACATGAAAGCTTTGCAAGTTGACAGATGTTTCTGAATTTCATTCAGGCATCAAATAGTCACTAATCAAAGTTGCAACTTATTTACAGATTTACAAAAAGATAATGAAGATGGTAACAGACACCAGGCTAGAAACCAAGAGTCTGTGAGCAATAGTTCTGCCATTAGGCCTCTCACTCAGTCCACAATGTCAGGCTTGGGCAACAAGCTGGTTGGTCAATTCCTGTCACAACCAAATGGGTCAGCACTCAGTTGATTTAAAAAAAATGATTCTGAATTTGTAGGATGCTAGGAAGAAAAAAAAATTGAAGATGCTACCTCAGTTGCTGAAAGAAAATACATCTGTAATTGAATGAGCAATGATACATAATAAAGTAAGTGAGATGTGTTTCTGTATATACATATGTATGCACAGATACATATATAAACACACCCCAGCTGGTATAATAATTTCTTTAATGTGACAATGCTATTATTATTTTGAAATGCAATTGGCAAGTGGCAGATTCATTACTTGGGTAACCTTATGCATATTTCAGATTTAAGTTAGGATTATAACCAGGATGCCTAAAATTTAAAACACTCTATAAATATTAATACTTCCCTTGGAAAGAAAACTGCTATACTGTTCATATTTAAATCATTAGATGTATTTGCCTAAATTCCATGGAACTTCCAAAATACAGAGTAAAATATGTTTTGGCAGCATTCTAGTACATAATCATAAGCAACTGAAAAAGATAAATTAGTTTTGTTTCGTATAACACATGGTGACTCATGTCAGCACAATGCTGAATTGTTAAATGCCTAGACTACGGCTCCATGTTTTTTTTAATATAACCAAAAGAAATAAAATCTAAAAGCATTTGTTCCATACTCAGAGAAAGGAAAGTATTTTTTCAGATCATAGCTTGTCTTCAACCTATCATTCTTCATATGCTATGAGACTACAACTCCCAGAATTCCTAGGCAGCAGGACCCTTGGAATGATAGGTGGAATAGAAGTGCTAGTTAGGGAAAACTCTGGCAAATAACATTACATGTTGCCCACACTGCGAGTTAAATACTGCATTGCTGAAAAGATCCATTTATGCCAAGAGGACCTATAAAAGTGCCAGCCAGGAAAGATTTAAGATTGACCACATTTGTTATTAAATTGTTTTATATTTTGATGTGGTATAGAGTCAAATAGAGTAATGTGATATAGAGTGTGATGTCTATACTTAAAACCTAGGCTTACACAAGCAATGGTTTTCCCTGTGACATTCAATGGTGATAAAAGTTAGACTTGGAAGCAAGTTAGAAATAGTATCAATGCTTTTGGACTTGGTGTTGTGGAAGACTCTTGAAAATACCATGGACAGCGAGGAAAACAAATGTTGCGCCGGTTGGAGGGATTGGGGGTGGGGGGCACGGTTCTGCGGTGGTTCTCCTCCTACCTCTCTGACCGGTCGCAATCCGTGTTGACAGGGGGGCAGCGGTCGACCCCGAGGCGCCTGGTATGTGGGGTGCCACAAGGGTCGGTCCTCTCGCCCCTTCTGTTCAACATTTATGTAAAGCCGCTGGGTGAGCTCATCCGTGGTTTTGGGGTGGAGTTCCATCAGTACGCTGATGATACTCAGCTGTACATTTCCACCCCAGACCACCCCAACGATGCCGTGGAAGTGATGTCCCAGTGCCTTGACGCCGTGCGGGTCTGGATGGGGAGAAACAGGCTTCGACTCAACCCCTCCAAGACCGAGTGGCTGTGGCTGCCGGCGTCCCGATATAGCCAGCTGACACCATCACTGGTTATTGGGGGCGAATCATTGGCCCCCACAGAAAGGGTTCACAACCTGGGCGTCCTCCTGGACTCACGGCTGTCTTTAGAGGATCACACGACAGCCGTGGCCAGGGGGGCTTTCTATCAGGTTCGCCTGATACACCAGTTGCGGCCCTTTCTAGATCGGGACGCCCTACGCACAGTCACTCAGGCTCTGGTCACTTCCCGCCTGGACTACTGCAATGCTCTCTACATGGGGCTCCCCTTGGGGTGCACCCGGAGGCTCCAACTGGTACAGAATGCGGCTGCGCGGGGGATTATGGGAGCGACGGGGCGCTCCCACATGACACCTCTCCTGCGTGAGCTGCATTGGTTGCCGGTGGACTTCTGGGTGCATTTCAAGGTGTTGGTAATCACCTTTAAAGCGCTCCATGGCTTAGGGCCAGGGTACTTACGGGACCGCCTTCTGCCACCAATTGCCTCCCACCGGCCGGTTCGCTCCCACAGAGAGGGCCTCCTCAGGGTGCCGTCAGCCAGACAATGCCGGCTGGCGACCCCCAGGGGGAGAGCCTTCTCTGTGGCAGCACCTACCCTCTGGAATGATCTGCCTCCAGAGTTAAGAACAATTTCTGACCTCCCAACTTTCCGGCGGGCTTTAAAAACTTATCTTTTTCGGCTTGCCGGCTTAGCCTGACTCCTGTAAATATTTTATTACTTTTAGAGTTTTTATTATCTTTTAAATGAATTTGTTTTAATTTACGGCTATTTATATTTGTTCTTTTATGAAATTTTAATTTTTGTGTATTTGTTTTTTTAAATTGGCTGTGCACCGCCCTGAGTCCATAAGGAGAAGGGCGGTATATAAATAAATAAATAAATAAATAAATAAATAAATAAATAAATAAATAAATAAATAAATAAATAAATAAATAAATAAATAAATGGATCATACAATAAATTGATTTAAATCTCTGGCATAAGGGGCAAATGACTAGGCTGGAATTATTACATTTTGCACATGTGATGACCTAGCTCCCTTGAGAAAGCCATAAGCTGGGTGTTTCTGGGTAAGAAGTGGCAACTAAAGAGAGCTCCACTAAAAACTCTTAATAATTCCTCTACAGACAAAAGGAGGACTTAAAATCCCCTCAAGTGCTCCAGACAATTTTTCCTCATGAGGACACCAGAACACAGTGCTTTCCAACTCCATTTAATGCTCTTGGAGACAAGGCAAAATCATCTTATCTCAAACTGCAGTCTGAACATTTATGAATATTGGACTCACATACTTCTTTTTTCTAATCACTTTTGGAAATTGCTGCTAGCTGCTTTTCAGCTATTAGGAACTTTAAAATTAGGCAGGTTTTGTAGCACTGGGTGAATCTCCTTCAATCCTTAGTGAAAGAACTTTTAAACATAAGGTTTTTTTAAACAAATATTTTGGAATGAACACCAAAAGGGTGACTAGAATATTGATTTTGGAAAGTTACAGATGGATTAAGGATCCAGATTGATTTTGGAATTAATCATAACAATCTTTCCTGTGAGAAAATGCTTTTGTTTTAAATTTTCCTTAACAAAAAGATGATTGGATGTAACTTTGAATGTTGGGCACTAGTGGGAACAAGAAGGAACTAAAGATTACAAATAAAGAAGAACATTTAAATATGACACAGAACGAAGCAAAATATTTTAACATTAAACATATTGAAGGCTATTCTTGAACAACAGATTCAGAAATTAATTTGTGTCTACCTCTGTGTTTAAAAGGTGTTATGTAAGAAAAACAAGATTTACCTGACAAAAAACTTATCTGAAAGTGGATTTAAAAATGGCAGAGTGCAAAAATGATGTGGAAAAAAACTTGCTAGATTGGATATAAAAAGAAACCAGCTGATGCCTTAATAATCAAATCAAATAAAGTGATCTTGATAACTTTGCTATATTGGATTTACAAAAGAGACTTGTTAGACTTTGAAGAGTTTTGTGAGAAGGGACAAAGAAGTCATGTATCAAGTTCTAGGACATTATTTGAAGGGATTAAAAATCAAGATTGTTAAAAGTAAAAGAAAGTAATATAAAAAATATAAATTTGGTTTGTTTAATCAAAATTATTTATATGGTTACTAAGATGAATTCTATCTTGACAGCATCCAATCAATTTAGTCTGGCTCAGCTGACTAAAAGCATTGTGATTAACACCAGCTGTCTGAAATTACTGTAAATTCAAATCTCACCAGGCTCAAGGTTGACTCAGCCTTCCATCCTTTCTAAGGTAGGTAAATTGAGGACCCAGTTTGTGGGGGCAATAAATTGACTTTGTATAAAATATACAAAAGTATGACGGTTTTTGCTTAACACATTGTAAGTCGCCCTGAGTCTTCGGAGAAGGGCGGCATATAAATCAAATTTTTTAAAAAATCAATGAAGTCACAATCATTTCGCAGAAAGCAGTAGGTGATCTTCCCTCTTGCCTATTAACTGGGGTGATTTGGTAGAGGCAGAGTTTGACTAAAGGCCCTTGGCTTGTCTAATTGGTTTTCTGGTGACTTGACTATATAATGATAAGCTAGCCACTTTAATTTGGTTAAAGACTTCAGGATTGTCTACTTTGAATTACTGGGTATTGATGCATGTTGCTTTTCTCCCATGTTGAAATGATAAAATTGTGACAGTGATAATGATACAAGCAATAAGACAATAGTTTTACGCTAAAGAAGCAAACCTATACATATGTTCAGGCAATTCTTTGATGTAAATTAAATTCTCAGCCCCATTAATTAATAATGATTTTGTAGTTAATGGTTAGGGAAAATCAAAAAAGTCAGTGCAACCAAGGTTGATGTCATAACGTGTTCCACCCATATGGCAATTGCTGGGATTGCAAAGTGTCCCCAGACTGCAATCTCAGGGTAAAATAAAATTTAGGTCTGCCCTCTGCTCATATTCAAAGTCAACTAGAGTTGCTGTTTGGTTTCTAACAAGAGCAGGACATACAGTAGGTATATATGCTTTCAGAGCTGTAAAATTTTTTGGCTACTTCCTTCCAGTCTTGCCTCTAATAAAGAGAACTGGTTTGTAGCTAACAGTATAACAATAATTGCTGCATTCAGCTATAGCTTTCTTGGGGAGTACACTTGCACAATTCACGTGCTCATTTGTCTGCATCAAATATCTTGTGAATATTTACCTGGAAGTAAATCCCACTAAGCATATTGAGACCTATTTCCAAGAAATTACATACAAACCACAATGTTAATGCACTGTTGAAAACTATGGAGTCTGATTTGGTCCATGCTAAGTTTAGAACTAAATCAAAGTCTATCTCACTGCAGAGATATCATGACATTAGCTGATAGTTGACCTATCCTTTGCCTCTCCACTATTTATATATATATCAACATTCTGAACTCACAGGGATAATTGTTTTCTAACACACCACTCAACAGCAATTTTGTTAAAATGAAAAAAATATTACCTCCTGCCGGAGGCCAATATTGAAAGGTACCTATGGTGCCAATCTTATTATTGTTTTGATGATAGGCCAAGAGATTTTTATTTCCCCCCCTTTTCAAAATGCATAGGCTTCTATTTTAGCATGCTTGTCGTCATGTATATTGTATTTAAAATATTTATAGCCCGCCTACAGTCTAGAAATCTCATTGAGTTGTGGGTTGCAATCTATAAAAGATTGAACAATAATATCATGTAAAATAATATTTAATAATATTTTTTTTTAAAAAAACCCATAGCCATAAATACAATAATCCTGACAATGAGCCACATTTCCTTGGTTTTGGAAGGAGGCATGCAGAAACTGAAGCAAAGCAATCTGGTCCCTTTGTCAGGATGGTTTCCTCTTGGAAAATGGACATTTCCTATGTTTTTTTCCCGCCAATTGAATCTTATCTCCTTTCTCATGCTAAGGTGGTGGTAGGACACAGGAACTGGAGGGGAAGAGGAGGATTTTGATCTAGTGGCCATCCATGCTTACTGCTAAATTTTTGAAGGCTTTTGGATGTGAAGAACACAAATCCAATAAAGTACCAGTGATGGGGGTTGGCAGAAAAATGGGAAAAGGGACACTAATATTTAATGTCCCTCTCTAAATTCAGAGTTCTCCATCTGAGGGGTCATCTCATCAATTATACAATCTCCCAGAGATGGGTTCTAATAGGTTCTGACCGGTTCTCGAGAACCGGTAGCAGAAATTTTGAGTAGATCAGAGAACCGGTAAATACCACGTCTGACTGGCCCCACCCCCATATATTCTCTGCCTCCCAAGTCCCAGCTGATTGGAAGGAAATGGGGATTCCTTTCCTTTCATGCCCACCAAACCATGCTCATCAAGGCATGCCACGCCTACCAAGCCACTTCCACAGAACCAGTAGTAAAAAAAAATTGAAACCCACCACTGTCCCAGATGTATCAAGAGCATAAGTACAAGACAGAGAAATTGAAAGATGTTGAATGTTATCAATGAATGTTGATACATCTCTCAGGGTAACTGGCAAAAATTAAGCACACAAGTTATTGAAATGCAGTTACAACAATATGATTTGTGCCTGGCTAAATCCATCTTTTAGTGTTCTATTCATTATATGTAGCATTATGCCCACTAGTACCACAATATACAGTACCTTCAGATCTTTCTTTGGAAATTTTGATTGGCAAAGATATCCCAATATCGGGGTTCTACTGGGATCATGTGAGTAATTCTGGCATGTCAGAGATGTGCTTGGATCCACTAGATCTCACTGTGTGCCCCTGCCAAAAAAGAGTCTAATTCAGAAGTTTTTAAATTGAAGGTATTTGCCCCAATAGTGTAATTTGGGCATGTCCTAAGGGATATGAAATAATTTGTAATTGATATTTGTGAGTCCAGGATCCAGTTGGGACTGCCATTTCTTGTGTAAGAAAGCAGAGTCTATTTTATTGTTCGGGAGTATGTTAATGACATTATTTGAGACTGGGAAAAGGAATAATTGGGTCAAGCTGTTTAAGAATCACTGGTTTAATCTAAAAAACTCTTAAGTAATAGCACTTAATGGGATACGGTGGCTCAGTGGCTAAGATGCTGAGCTTGTTGATCAAATGGTTGGCAGTTAGCGGTTCAAATCCCTAGTGCCGTGTAATGGGGTGAGCTCCCATTACTTGTCCCAGCTTCTGCCAACTTAGCAGTTCGAAAGTATGTAAAAAATGCATGTAGAAAAATAGGGAACACCTTTGGTGGGAAGGTAACAGCATTCCATGCATCTTTGGCATTTAACCATGCTGATCACATGACCACGGAGATGTCTTCGGACAGTGCTGGCTCTTCGTCTTTGAAATGGAGATGAGATGGGAATGACTAGCACATATGTGAGAAGTGAATCTTTACCTTTACCTTAATAGCATTTAGCAATAGCACTTAGACTTATATATCACTTCACAGTGCTTTTACAACTCTCTCTAAGCACTTTACAGAGCCAGCATATTGCCCCAAACAATCTGGGTCCTCATTTTACCCACCTTGGAAGGATGGAATGCTGAGTCAACCTTGAGCCGATGAGATTCGAACTGCCAAATTGCAGGCAGCTGGCAGTCAGCAGAAGTAGCATGCAGTACTGCATTCTAACCACTGTGCCACCACAGTTCTATTAATAAATGTAATAATGTAATAAATATATATATCGGTCCAATCTGGGTTAGTTTCCTTAGGAATGAGAGAGGTGGGAGGCAACACAGTTTCTTAATTCTTTTTAATCCCTCTTGAGATTTATTGCTTCATATGATCCTGCTTCATTGCTTCATATGGGTCTGACCAGCACAATATAGGAATTACCAGTCATTTAGGCCCTAACAGCCTCCCCCACTTTGTCCAGCATGTTTATTTAATAATTAATTAAGCTTTTGCAAGAAGTAGAAGAAAAAACACCTAGAGTGCCTTTGTTAGGGCTCTCCAGAATCTCTGAGCTTTCAAATAATTTGGACAGAAAGCAAATTATGGAATGCCCACAAAGAGAGAGAGAGAGAGAGAGAGAGAGAGAGAGAGAGAGAGAGAGAGATAATGGCATGTTGAACCTGCCTTGCTAATTTACAAAGAGCAGATGATCTTCTGTTTTGCCTTCACAAAATTCCTTGCATAGATTGCTATTGTGTATTGGCTACATAAAAGAAACATGTGGAGCGTAGGCTTGCAGTAAACATGTGAATGAATGTTTGTCGATCGTTATGCAATGGCAGTATAATTATAACAATATTGCGCATCTGCTAAATGTATATGCAGCTTCTGCTGTCAGGGATCATTATACAGAACATTTCCAGAAAGCTTTAAATACCAGGCCTGATAATATTATGATCAGGATGCTGTGGTTTTTTTTTCCCTATTGCTTTTATTTATGGGAGCAGCCAGGCATTGTACAGAATGTATTTGGAAATGAAGTTATCCTTATTCCATTGAACAAATGATAGGATTTTATAGAGGGGGGTGGGAGGGAGGAAGAATTTACTTTGAAGGCTTTCTTGGTTTTACAGGAGGCTTTTATTATCTACTGTAGTACCCTCCCAGATATTCTGGGCCTAGTGTATTTCAATGTTTACTTTGACTGTATTTCCAGGAATCATAGTTACAACCAATCTGAAACGCTGCACAAAGTACTACCCTGGAAAACTCCTGAACAAAGAACAAATGCAGTATTGGAGGTTACAGAGGTTTCCAGATTGCTTACAACTGGGATGAGGAAGGGGAGGATCTTCTCACTGAACTTCAGTAGAATTCCCAACAACCATTAAGGTTGATTATGCTAGGTTGCCAGAAGATAAAGGCGCAGGAACATCTGGTGCAGTGGTGGGTTTCAAATTTTTTTACTATTGGTTTGGTGGGTGTGGCTTGGTGGGCATGGCTTGGTGGGTGTGGCAGGGGAAGGACACTGTAAAATCTACATTCCCTCCCCAATCCAGGGGAAGGTTACTGCAAAATCCCATTTCCTCCTGATCAGCTGGAACTTGGGAGGAAGAGAATAGATGGGGGCAGGACCAGTCAGAGGTGATATTTACTGGTTCTCCAAACTACTCAAAATTTCCGCTACCAGTTCTCCAGAACTGGTCAGAACCTGTTGAATACCACCTCTGATCTTCAAGTAGGGCAACTATCCTTGGTTTGTCTCCTTTCTGTGTGTGGATCCACTTTATTTCTTTTATTGTTAGCAGACTAATTGTCAAATATTGTGCCTGTTGCAACTACAAAACAAGGCTAATTTTATGTACAGTGTGATGCCTGGTGATTGGCAAGGCCCAACAGAGACTTCATTTCCTTAGAGTCCTGCGAAAAAATCAGGTGGAACAACAGCTGATGACCTCTTTCGATTGGTCCATGATAGAAAGTGCATTACAGTATGATATGCTGGTTTAACTGCTGTGGACAGGAAGGCACTACAGAGAGTGATCAATTCGGCACAAGAAACCATTGGTTGCCCTCTAACACTGGATGACATCGCCAGGTCTCTCTGCTTTAGCAGACTAAGATAGATATTCAGAGATGATTCACACCCTGGTCAGGGTCTCTTTGTATTTCTATCATTGGGCAGAAGACATCGAAGCATAGCCAGCTGAACAAATAGATTTAAAATTAGTTTCTATCCTTGGGCTGTCAAACTCTTAAACACAACCACAATCACTCCATGCACACACAAAAATGTATGACTAGTTTTTCTTTTTCTTTCCCCCCTAATTATTTGCATAGGGATTATTCTTTATACTATTTATGTTGTTTGTATTTTTTGCCATGGATTGCACCAATGAAGCTAAAACCAATTTTGTTGTATACATGATGTACAATGACAATAAAGGCTATACTATACTATGAGACTTCCTTGCTATGGGCTCTACAAAAGAGTTAACTTATTTGTGAATGAATGAATGAATGAATGAAAAAATGAATGAATGAATGAATGAATGAATGAATTTATTGATCAGTGGCCGTACATCTGATTTCCTTGATAGTCCTTTGGAACCTAAATCTTGATTGAGTCCAATTCTGCATTGGTATCAAATAATTATGCTCCAATCCTGGCATTGGGGAGATTTATGTTTATACAGTATATATTTAGAGACTGTTTTCTGAAATATTGTAGCTTGTCTCCGGTTGAAATGTTTGACTCCTAAAGCATCTTGTAGTTATAAAAAACTATAGTTATCACAAACATATGTAAATTCCTATATAAAATTAAACAATGATTTTATGTGAGATTCAGACTTCTTTTTGGTTGAGTGACTTCAGAGTAACTTTATTTTTATTCATTAGATTTGTATTCCGCCTTTTAAGATAGCAGACATAGCTGACATAGGTGTCTTTCCATATTCCTCCATAAAAATGAACATTATTGGATTGAGAGAAAGTGAGTGATCACAAGTTACTCAGTAAACCTCTGTAGTTGAGGGTAGATCTGAATATAGTTTCTTTGATGGCAATCGAACAACCAATATACAACATTGTTATTTTGGCTCCCTAGCATATTGTTGCTTTTTTAAACACAATATTGTCTCTTCTCATCTTCTGAGGCATGGGTGTCAAACTTGATCGTGTCATGTGACATATCGTGATTTATGACATTTTTTGGCTTTACGGAGCTGGGGTGGGTCTGTCTGACACCCCTCTTCTGAGTGATACATTTTGGTCAGAGGAGAGACTAACTGTACAAAACATAAAGGGTGCATTTCACACATAACTGAGAAACTAGCACATTTCGGGCATCAAAATGTCAAGATATGACTGAGAGATGACCACAAGGTACTAGAGCACTACCATGTTCAGATAAACTGATGACATATTCCTTGTAGTCCTTCCCTTTTGACATGGGGAAGAGATAAATGAGAAGGCAGAGCCCCAGTATATCTGTTCCTCTTTCTTTTCCAAAGCTTGACAGCAGCAGCAGCAAAACTAGCTGTAGAAATAAATTGTAACAGATCAAGGCTCTCCACTAATATCTCCAGACGAACCAGTCACTTTCAAGGAAACAACTACCACAAATTCAGTATATTCGCAAAGGGGCTTCAAAATGGGAAAGGATAATTTAGTGGGTTTTTTTAAAACCAACTTCTTAAGGAAGGTATATGTGCAACAATATAAAGTTTTACCATACATGGTACAAACAGAGTAAACCTAATGAAATGTCATGATTTGTGGTATGAATCTATAAATACTGTAATCTTTTAAACCTTGTCATCTGTCTTGTAGGACAGATCCTGCAATAACCTAATACATTTTTCTCTTCATTAAAAAGCTTCCTCTATTCCTTTTGTGCAGAATTATTATTCCAGAACACAGTGTAGGCTATCCCATGACTTAGAAAGACTGGCTTATAAGCAGTTTAGCGGCTTATTTAGTGTTCAGTTAAGCATTACAGGAAATAATGATGTGAAGAGGCTTGATCTTCTATCTTTAACTAAATCCACCACAGAAGCAATCTCATTGGTTCAAAGTCAGATTGGAAACAAGATGAAGGCATAATACTGTTAGACATATATTTAATCTGGCTATTCTGTTTAAACCAAAGCCACTACTGGCTGTTTACATACCATAGTAAATCAAAATGTTCACAAATGAAGAAATATATGTGTCCCAAGATAATGTTCAGGGATCAATCTCAATTGGTCCCTGGGATCAGAGGTTTAGTATTCGGAGCTTTCGGACTTGTGCTGGAGACCGTCGTCAGAGAACTTCTCTCTATCAGAACCATACATTCTGGTAGAGGGAAGTTTCTTGAAGATGGGCTGTAGCATAAGTTTGAAAGCTCATAAGACCTCTGGTCCCAGTGACTGATCCAGATTGGATCCTCAGAATGATCAGTCAATCAGACCATGGTACTATCTTACTCTGTCAAACAGAGTCTTGAACAAAATTCATAGGCTTACTATGTCATGCTCATCCAGAGTGGTAAGCTTGCAGTAAGTTCCAAATTCCAGCTTCCAAAATCCAGTTGACCACCATCCCAATTTTGCATATGATATAGTAAGTTGTGTACCATGAGGTGAAACTAGCATCACACATGTTTAACTAATTTAGGGCTACCAGATCTGGACTGCAAAAATCCAGATGACTAGTAGTTGGCAGCAAAGCAGTTATCTAGATTTTTGCAGCCCAGATCTGAGAGTCTTAATTTGATTTTCAGTCCCATTTTCCCATTGCAGGGTTTTCATATCATCAGCCAACCACTTCTGAAGTGTTATAATTGTTGTTTTTCTGAAACAATGAAGATTAGATGATTCTCCAAAATTCTATAAGCTCCTTATGGGGCAAAAGTAACTCTGTCATGAAAATGGCAACTCTGACTACTAATTCTAAGGGTTTATCCTAATATTGCTTTTTACGGCTTATTTGTTCATAGAGGTTGTTACATCCCCAATGTTAAAATTTGTAGTGCAACCCAGAATGTTACTTATTTTAATGCAATACTTTCTGAGGTATGTACTAGATGGAGCAGAAGTATTTCCATAATGCCTGGAGAAAAGGAGACCCTTTTACTTATTAATATTCAAATTTTCTTTAAGTATTTCACAGCCGTATCAGTTTGCCCCACTGATGAGTCAGCAAAAAGATGCAACAATTAGCTTTAATGCACTGCAAAATATTTTCCTTCTTGTGTGTGGAAGACTGTGCTTTATTCATTCTAAATAGCTCTTTTACCCAGAAACCAGTCTATTGGTTCTTCCTCTTTTCTAATCAAATATTCAATATTCAGGACATTAGAGATGCAACTTATTTTGCAGTATGACAGTTGTATACAAAACATATTATCTGTCTTGAAAGTGTTCCTTAATTGTCTGTTTAAACATTAAATATTAATATGCAGAGATAATGACCTCATATAGAGAATTGCTTACTCATACAGTATATGCATAAACGTATAGTATATATGCTTGCTTTCACCCTTACATGCACAATGTATGTATATACCCCTGCAACCTAGGGAATAATTTTCCTTTCATGAATTCAAGGCTCTAAGTGAATTTCAACAAGGATGTAATGAGAGTTTTATATTTCATTTTGCCAAGATATTTGTATGTACTTGGGCTATGCTATGTCTTGTTAATTTCAGCTCATCTTTAAAGGAGAATGCTTATGGCATTCCCTAATTCCACTCTGTAGGGCTAGTCCTATTTATGTTTAGAAGGCAGAAAATGTGCCGCGTATATTGAGTGTCATCATGAAACTATCTGTTTGGGATCATCCCTCTCCATTGAAATTCATCCATCCCTTCCTGGCTCTATCCTGTTGAGGACAATCATGCAAGGGAAAAACCAGTACACTGGAAAAACCAGTACACTGGGGCAATTATGAGGGTTGCTTTCTCCCTCTAGATCAATGGTGAAATCCATTTTTTTAACTACTGGTTCTGTGGGCGTGGCTTGGTGTGTGTGGTGTGGCTTGGTGGGCATGGCTTGGTGGGCATGCAGGGGGAAGATACTGCAAAATCTCAATTCCCACCCCACTCCAGGGGAAGGATACTGCAAAATCCCCATTACCACACCATTCTGGGGCCAGCCAGAGGTGGTATTTGCCAGTTCTCCGAACTACTCAAAATTTCCACTACCAGTTCTTCAAACTACTCAAAATTTCTGCTACCAGTTCTCCAGAACCTGTCAGAACCTGCTGGATTTCACCCTGCTCTAGATCCATCATCAGAAAAGACATGTAATCTTCCCGCTTCACATGTTGAGAACGTGAAAGTTAAGAGTGGGCAAGTTTGAGGGATGCTTTCTTATTTTCTTTATAGGATTCTTTTTATCATTCTGTTTTTTAATTTAAAAAAATCAAAGCACTTTACAATTATGATAAATAAACATAATAAAATGTATCATAAAAACAATTGCAAATGTTTAAAGAATGATTAAACCAACCATTTCAAATGAGTAAACAATGATTAAGGCAGCTGCTAAAATAGAGAGAAGGCCAGGATGAACCAATACATGTTTCCAAAAGAGGATCTTCCACATTTCTCCCACACAGAGTCAACTGAGGAGGAACAGTGATCACAAGCACGATGAGAGGGTTAACCTTTCTAAGACAGCTGCTCTCTGATTGATTGATTGATTGGTTGGTTGGTTGGTTCGATTTATATGCCACCCTTCTCCGGAGACTCAGGGCAACTTACAATGCGTTAATCAATAGCCTTCATACTTTTGTATATACCTGCTTAGTAGGGCTTTCGCCCCGCCCCTCAAGCAGTGTTCTTTTTTATACAAAGTCATCTTATTGCCCCCACAATCCAGGTCCTCATTTCACCTATCTCGAAAGGATGGAAGGCTGAGTCAACCTTGAGCCTGGTGAGATTCAAACTTGCGTAAATTGCAGGCAGCTGGTGTTACTTAATAGCACTTTAATCTGCTGCGCCACCAAGGCTCTCTGGCTTTTCATAATATTGAATTGCCAGGGGAAGAGAAAAGAGAAAGGAGATGAATGGAGCAACTTCATAGGTGGCAAATAGCCCTTCATCTGAAGGTTCCCTGTCCTTCTCACTATACTGAATCAAGCTATTTCAAGTGCTTTATAAGCAAAGGCCAGGGTTAGGTTATTGCCAATGGAGGTGAAGTTAGCCATATGTCTCCCCTTGTATTACAGTTTAAGGATATCGGTGTACAGTGTGTTTACAAGTTGGTGCACATCTATCCCTAGTCTTATGGCCTGGCATAAATCAACTGCCGGTTGAGAATGTCCTTCCACCTTAGAGTGCAGGGATGATTCTGAACTTCAGGGAACTTTGTTTCCAATAGAAAAAAAAAATCTGAAGTTTAATGTACTCAGAGAGGTAAAATCAAAGCAGCTCAGCAGCTGATGCCTGTTGCTCTCCCATCTTTCATTTTCATGCCTGGATTAATATTTTTTTGTACAGTGCTCATGACAATAGTGGGGATAACAACAGAAACTGAACCTAGCCATGAAAATGGCATGTGTTGTAATGCTCAGGAAACTGACACCTTGTCACCATAGCAGCATGCATGTCACATTGTTTTTATAACCCTCACCTCCCAATATTCATACTTTCAGATGGCTCCCGCACCCCTCCCCATTTGGAGAGCCATCTGCAAAAAAAGGGAAATGAATTAAGGCCTAGACTAATTTAATTCTGAATGCAACTTTCTGCTGTATTCATGGTGAGAAACTTGAATGCTTAAATTAGCTGCCTCTTGCAACCTAGCTGTCTATTGGAAATACAAGCACATAAAAGGGAAATGTATCATTGATTGAAGATTTGTTATTTCATAGGCTTGGTTTGGCTTTTTTTTTTGCTTCCTTACTCTCTAAGTAATATTGTCAATGAACATATCTCAGAGGAAATATACTATAGGTATTTATTTATAATAATATATGGCAGTATTCCCCAAACAGGGTGTCTTCCATATTGTGAACTTTAACACCCAGCATTCTGAGCAATAGCCATCTTGGCTGGAAAATTCTGGGACCTATGCTCTATACTGTAGATCTGGAGCATGCCCAGGTTGGGGAAAGCTCGAATATGGAATACTGGTACAAGAGAGATTTTCTAGGTCTCTAAGACAGGGGTGCTATTCAGCAGGTTCTGACAGTTCTGGAGAACTGGTAGCAGAAATTTTGAGTAGTTTGGAGGACCGGCAAATACCACCTCTGGCTGGCCCCAGAGTGAGGTGAGAATGGAGATTTTGCAATAAGAAAGCGCCTGGATAGCTTTGCAGACTAAGCACCCTAATTAACATCCAGCTGTCTGCAATTACTCCATGTTCGAATCTCGCCAGGCTCAAGGTTGACTCAGCCTTCCATCCTTTCTAAGGTAGGTAAATTGAGGACCCAGTTTGTGGGGGCAATACACTGACTTTGTATAAATATACAAACATATGAAGGCTATTGCTTAACACATTGTAAGCCGCCCTGAGTCTTCGGAGAAGGGCGGCATATAAATAAATAAATAAAAATCCTTCTCCCAGGAGTGGGGAGAAAATGGAGATTTTGCAGTATCCTTCCCCTGCCACGCCCACCAAGCCGCACCACGTCCACCAAACCATGCCACAGAACTGTAGTAAAAAAAATTGAATTCCACCACTGCTCTAAGACCACAGTTGTATCCAAAGTATGCTGTTGGCTAGAGTGAGTTAGAAATGACTGATCTACCACCTACCTCTAATGTTGGATGGAAACACTGTTGATTTGAGAGACGAATTGTGGGAAGGCTCCTGTTGTATCCTGATGGCCAAATGATTCTTGCAGTAACTAGTAGAAATTTGAACATGAGCAGTTTCACAGGCTCATGTCCTCATTAGAGGAATCAGTTCTGCAGCTGTTGTATCCATATCATTCTCCAAAAACAGCCTTGAGGAGGGATTAAAATTTCAGCACAAATAAATGTTCATTTCCAAGGTTCCAAAATTATATTCAGCACTGAGGTTATACATAATCCAATATATTTTCTTTTCTAGAAGAGAGAATGTCCAGAAAATGTCCCTTTTCTGGACATTCCCTCATGCTGATGAGTGGCGCATGTCATATAGTATGTTCACCAGTTAAACCTTGACCATGAATTAATGATTATATTAGCCAACCAGAATATTTTTTACACTTTGATTCAGTAACACATCCAAGGAATATTTGTTAACAAGGAGCCATCAATTTGATGCCTAGTCGTTCTTTTATTATTGTCCTATAATGTCCTAGGGATATCCTTAAACACCGTGAAACTGTCATTTCATTCTTCCTCAGGATTAATATCTTCTTTACTACTCTAGAAGATAGACCATTTTCACTTTGAGCCAAACAAAATAAAACGATCTACCTACCTAATATTGTCACCATCATAAATTCAGAAAACATACTGATTGGCAGTACCCTTTGCTTTCTTTATATTTAACATTATACTAGATTTGTCACTTTCCATGTTTATTCTGATAATGACCCAAGTCATCTTTACTTTTGGCTAATAACATGCTGCTGTCTGCATATCTCACATTGTCACTGTTTGGGCTCCTATTTTGATTCCAGCTGCCATCTCTTCCAGTCCAGCTATTCTGACAATATATTTGGTAATCATGCATGCAGCAAACTTCAACAATGCCAAAATGGTGTCATCAAATATTGTCATTATGTATTTGCCTCCTGCTGTAAGAAGACAAGTTTTGGCATCTGTGCGAGGAAGTCATCACTTGTCTTCGTCAGGCCCCTGTTGCTTCTCCCTGCAGGCAGCCATGATATTCAGAATGTTATTTGCGCTGATATGGTGACAAAATGCATCTTTGACTCTTTCTTGTATTCTAAATCTTTCAAATTCTTCAAACTCAGTTCTTATAACACTTCTTGTTCATTGTAAGGTTCCTCAGAGGAATATTCAGGGATTAGCTATCTCACCTTTTGTTCCTCTACCTTTTCTGAAAACTGCCAATTCCCTCAGCATTTCTTTTTTCCATCCATGACTATCCTTCCCAAGAAGACCTTAAATAAAACATTGCTTACCTGAAGAATTAGTATAATAGTTTGGTAATTTGCACATTCTCTTCCATTTTCTTCTCTAGTATAGGCATATACACCTATTCCCCCCCCCCCCCAATCTGTGAGCCACACAGTCTTGTTTGATATTTGTTAAGTAGAGATGTTAGCACTTTAAGTGCCTCTTCTCCTGCAGCTTCAAACAATTTAGCCTGTATTTCATCTGCACCTGGTGCCTTCTTATTTGTCAGATGGTCTATTGCCTGCTGTGCCTCAATTTCTGCTGGAAAAGATTCATGAATGTATTCACTCTAAGCAAATGTTTCTGTAATGCTATAATTCTGTTTATACGGGATTTCAGCAGGTTTTTTGCCATTTTCATTTGCCTTTATTAGATCTCTTGTATGATTATTCTTGAGTACTCCTACTTTAGCTATAAATTTCCCAATGACTTTTTTTTTGTTATTCTTCTTAATCTTTCTTTTATGTTATTTTCCTTTATGTGTTTATTTTCTTGACTTGAGATATTTTCTTTTCTTATCCTTTCTTGTTAGAGGCTGGAAGTCGGCATTCTGTCATTGTATTTCTTTTTTGTTACCTAAGAATTTAATTTTCAACTTTCTTTTGGCTACCGTGATAGCTTGTTCTGAAAACCACTTGTTTGAAATTTCAGGAATATGAATTTCTGCTATTTGGTGTCCACAATATATCTTACCTATTCTCGTAGTTCCTCAAGTTGCTTAATGGCCATTAATATTCATGAACATTGAATATTCATGAATGAAAAATTGAAAAGTTGAGAGCTGCTCAGAATTCAACATAAGATGGACAGCTATACGTTTTAAATGAATAAATAAAGGAAATATTTTGTGTACATTTTTATATCTGATTGTATGTCCTCCATGTCAAATCTGACATATCTACATTCAATTCACATTTTTGATATAAATAATTCATTGTCTTTACATTTATGTTGATCAAAGTAGGGGATGGCAACAAAATAATTCCCTTCAGAAAATTCACTTAAACTATCCTCTGCACTGTTGGAAATCCAAATCTGCCTGTAATCCTAGATTCTTTCATTTCTCCAAGTGTTTTTTTTTTTAATTCAAAAGGTCAGTTAATATATTGTGTCTCTTCCTGTTTCATTTAGTGTTTGTGTGTGTGTGTATACACACAGAGTACATAATCAGTTTCCCATAAAAAGCATGATGGCTATACCTTCCTTTTCAAATGCTCTAAATCCCCAAAGACCGCTCTTTCATGAATTCCTCATGAGATGCACCTATCTGGAGCATTTATGGGCAATCTCAAGTCTTCTCCTTATCCAGAGAGTTATTACAAAGAGCTGGTCCATTCACCAGATCTCCATCGTCAATTTGCCATATTTTCCCCAAAGTCCATTGAATCTTTCTACATGTCTGTTAAAGTGAAGTGTTCACTTACCTTTTCTCCTGTGGGAATCACCTAACCCTGGGAGAGTTTAGTAGAAAAAGACATGCAAAGAAACCAATTGGTATCTTTATAATTAAAAGGGATATAGTGATAACAAATCAAGTCAGTGACCTGGACAATTTTCCTATACTGTATTGACAAAAGAGGTTTGTTACAGATTTGAAGAATCTTATGAAAATGTAGAAAGGAAAATGAAAAGAAATCAAGTTCTATGACATTATTTGAAGGGATTAAAGATCAAAGTTGTTAAAAATAAAAGGAAGGAATATTAAATTGGTTTATTTGTTCAAGGTTTTCTTTTTATCTTTTTTCTTTTCTGAAGCTATTACAGTAATTGTAGTCTTTAATAAAAGATACTATTAAAAAACATATATTCACATCCCAGTTTAAGGAAAAGAATAGCATTAAAGTTTTGTACGGCTGCATTTGTAATTGAAAGAGTATTTAGTCTTAAACACACTATGCAATGCAGAAATGACACTGGAATTGATCAAGTTCTTGTATTTGGATGTTCACGCCCAGCTTTTCAGGCAGATGAACAGACAGAATGACAATCATTGTAATGAAAATATAAATTCATTCTCTTTCTGGACAGCAATATCTTTAATAATCCATTTCAGATCCCCCCCTGCCTCTTTTATTAAAATGATGGTGCAAAATGGATGATCAATCTTTATCACTGCTTCTTTAATCTAGCATTATTCAGGAGAATATGGGATCAGTCATATATAATCTTAGAAGATGGTTAGGTACCTGGGAGACTGGAAGTTATATATTGAGTTTATTTATAATGTTTGCTGTGGGAAAAATCTATATTGCAGTATAACAGATATTCATTATATCTACTTTTACATCTGGTAGGATCCATAATGCATACACAGCACATTGTATTCATGTTCTTCCTATTTATGTGGCAGCATTATAGCTTTTATATTAGAAAATCAGAGATCCAAGTTTCATTGTATTTTATCTTCCAACTATCTTATTAATGCATGTTAGCCTAGGTAATTTACTGCAGGGCTCAGATTAGCTGTATTGTGCCTGCATTATTGGAATGACCAAATGTGGATGTTGCCTACTACAAATAGGAAAGTTACTAAACACGTAACAGTTCTTCTGTTGTCATTTATCCTCAGTTCAGTTGATGTAAAAAGCCTGGTTATTAACTTGATCTGATGTTTCTTTATGTTCTAAGCAGCTCAGAGTTACACGATGGTGAGATCAGTGGCATATAAATTTAATGAACGATACTAGATGACTATTGTAACAAATTATTCATTTCAAATGGCAAAGGAAGTAACCAGGAGATTTTCAGAGTCCAATTCCAAATCAAAATAAGCTGTTTGGGGTCTTTTTTAACTTAAAATATTTGGAATGTCATTATACTCTCTGGATAGTACGATGTTTCAGTCTGTTTTTTGTTCTTCAAAATTAATGGTGGCAAATGAAGGAGCACAATGGCTCACAATGTTTAGATGCTGGGCTGATGATCAGCAGGCTCATGTTCAAAACCCAGTTCTTGCCACGGGACAGGATGAGCTCACACCCTCCAGTTCCTGCTGATCCAGTAGTTTGAAAGCGGATCAATGGCTACCACTTTGGTGGGCAACTTAATGGGGACAGAAAAGGAGCCCCCAACTGGATGTCCTCCAGGCAACAGTGGTGTCACCAGCTGATTCTTTCATCACAGAAGTGCTTCAGTGCTTCCAACATGAAGTATAGAATAATAGTGGAAAATGAAGCAGTTTGATTCCCAGCCCCTCCCCCACCCACAATCCAAATAGAAATACAAATATCATAAACTCAGTGCTTTTCTTAGCAATTTGAATATTTTTTTTGGCATAGGGCAATTGTATGTTGGATTAGAATCATGGATACTCAGGTTGGAGTCCATCCTCAGCCATGGAAGCTCATTGGATGACTGGGCCAATCATTCTCTCTTAACCTTACTTCACAGGATTGTTATTGTGGAGAAGAAAAAGCAGAAGGAGCGCTGTCAGGGGTGACGTTCAAATTTTTTTCCTACTGGTTCTGTGGGCATGGCTTGGTGGTGGTGGGGTCATGTGACTGACTGGGCATGGCCAACTTGACATCACTCATGGCAAGGTGGGCAGCACCACCCCACCAAGCCACACCCATCAAACCACACCCACAGAACCGACAGAAAAGTTCGGCCAAGTCTTCTAGCGTACAACCTGACTGCTTCTAATTGCCCTCTCATGTTTGCATTGTGTGTGTGAGCCCGAGAAGGAGGAGAGAAGCAGCCACGTTGAATGCTGCTGCAGAGAGAAGCCGAACTTTTCTCCCTCCATTCACAGCAGAGCAGATCAGAAGCCGCCGGAGTCTGTCCCTTTATGGTCCCCCCTCCCTCCCTCCCAGGGATCGAAGTACCTTAAAGGGACAGGCAGGCTGCCACAGCTCCCTTCAGCAGGCTCCCTTCCCTTCACTGTGAAGGGAGGAAGAAAAGTTCAGTCAGGTCTTCTTCTCCTTCTCGGGCATACACACAGAGTGGAAGGGGCGAGCGGCGAGTGGGTGGGGGTGGGAGGGGCCAAACAGGGGTGGTTTTTACTGATTCAGAAAATGACTTCAAATTTCCACTACCGGTACGCACGATCGGGTCCAAACTGGTTGAATTCCACCCCTGAGCACCATATATTGCCTTGAAGATCTTGAAGGAGATGTGGAATATAAGATAGTTTATTTATTTAATTTTATTTAGTTGTTAAATAAACTCTTCCCTAGGATAGCCAGGTGGAGACGTGAGTCACCTGACTGCTACTCTCCTTTCTCTTCTTCCCATCTTGTTATTTTATGAAGAAATAGAAATAATGTCTGCATTTTTTGCAGACACATTACCTGCCTTTCTATACAGCACTCCAAAATGCTGAATCACTTGGAAATTTTCTCTGCTTACTGGAGTCTCCATCATTTCATTCTGATAAACAGATCGTTTCCCCTCCATATACTAGGGTCAACTGAATCTGGTGAAGAAGGGGAAGGCAATCAACGACATCTGCAACCCTACAATGTCCTGAGACTGCACTGCTGGAATTTGGCAGCAAAATCAGTAGAGATTGACAGTGCCATATTTCACTTTGCTTTTTGTTCTTCAAACTTAATGATGGGAATTGGACTGGGATGTCTCCCAATCCCATCTCTACTCAATAGCACTAGAAATAAAAATGGCATTTCATTTCTGCTTTTCTTGCCAAGTTTGATAACATTCTTCAGTAGTGGAGCTATTTAATGTAGTGGGTCAAAAATTGAATAAAAATTAGATTTCAGATTTATTTTTGCATGTGGGCAGTTTATTTCTTGGGATACAATCAATCGACTTGCCATTGGCTTCATGCTCTTATTCCTGACCATAAAGTTACAAAAAAAATGAAGGGTAGAATTTCAATCTCATCCCTTACATCACAGTTAGATGCATTCTGCAGAATACAAGAATGTCAGGAACTTGGCCTCTGACTCTTAAATATCCTACCCTTCCCCTAAGACTAATTTACTTTAACTCTGAATCTTAACTGCCAAAAAGGCATTCACTGAAATTACATGCAGTAACTTTGGTCTGATCAATTTGTCCAGCAGAAAAAAAAGTAATTTATATATATTTGGGAGTATCAGTACCAATGGCTATTTGCCCACTTCTGTATCATTGGCAGGATATTCTGAATGCCAACAGCTTGAGTCTGACAATGGGAAAGGGTATTTTAGTTCACCATTGCCCAACCTTGGCAACTTTGAGAAGCATGGAATTCTTAGCAACCACCATGATGACTAAGGAATTCTGGGAGATAAAGTCCACTTATATTAAAGTTGCCTAGGTTGAGAAACACTGCTCTAATCCATTCTTGGGGCTTCTCAATTGCACCTGATGGCCAGTGGTACCTGAAAATGCTCAATTTGAGGAGCCTATGGCTTCTTCTAAAAGAGATCTTTCTCTAATGCAGTGGTGGGTTTCTACTGGTTTGCCCTGGTTCCTGTGAACCAGTAGTGGTGGTGATGGGAGGCTCAGCCCACCTGCTCAGACATCATCACAGACACTCTGTGCATGTGCAGAAGTGCTGTGCATGAGCACTCCTGGTTCTGAACTGGTAGTGAAGGTAAGAAGAACCCACTATTGCTCTAATGTTTAAGGGTACATGTATAGTGAAGCAGGGAAAAGCCAAGAAATATGTCAACAATGAATAGCAGTCAATGAATAGCAGTCAACAGCAGTCAATAGCATAGGAAGAAGAACACCATTGTTAGAAGAGGATTTTGAGAGTGTGCAGTGTTTCCAAAAAACCCCCACATCCTTGCACAATTAATTTCTACAATTTTCGCTTTAAAGAATGATCATGTAACAAAATGAACCACTCCATCTTTACAAAAATAAAAACTATGATTCTATGACTTGAATGTTTACAGAGGACAAATTCATATAAAAAAGATTATATTTACAAGAACAAAATTAATTAAATGTGAACAGTTATAGTTAGGAAAGCCTAGAGTTTGAAAAATTAAAGGAAATTTTACTGAAAAGCCAGTTACTAAAAAGGGAGAATTAGATTAGGATTTAAAGGATGGCCCTCAAAAAATTGTTAGCAGTGTGACACATTCATGTTCAATTGTTAGCAGTGTGACACATTCAAGAAGTGTTGGGAGAGAAGAAGATTTTTCTTTTTTAAAAAATACTGTGGTGTTTGAGAAGTTAATTGTGCTAGTTTATATGTTCAAATTTATACAAAATATACAACTAAAAGGAATTTTTTTTTAAAAAAAATCTGAAAATACGTATATAGCTACTTTTTTCAGTGTTCAAATCCACCAAGTACGTCACCCACATATCTCTTTCCAACAGGTCAATGGGTAGAATCATCAACATTCTTAAGGAGCAGAATTTTAGAGGTACATGAAAAACGAGTGGAAGGAGCCACAAAATGGAGTATCCTGAAAAAGGATATGGCTTGGCAGAAACAGGAGCATTCTTCCTGACCGTGCTTTACAGGTAGTCCTTGACTTATGATCACAACTAGAACTGGAATCTTGATAGTTGATTGAAGCTGTCATTAGGCAAGACATCATGTGACCCGGCCCTCTCAATTGCAGTTGTGAAATGTTCTCAAGAATTCTTAAACAGAGTCGCAGATAAGGAGCATAAGATGCCTCAAGGGGATGAAGAAACCCTGAGAGGCTTGGCATAGGCTGTGCATGAGATGGGGGCTGCTGCAGTACAAAGCCATTGTGGCTTGGAAGGCCTTGGCCTGCTCCCTGGTCCACCAGTGCATGCAAAGCACTCTACTTACCTTTGCTGTTTTCCTCCAGCTACTGACAGACACACCCAGTCTATGCATGCTGCAGTCTTATAACTGAGACTGTCTCATGCCTTTCTCCAAGCCTTTGGAAACCTCCTTCCCCAAATTGTGCAATTTGGCAGCCCGGGGAGTCTCCTTGGCATGTGCTGAGTGTGTGACTGATATGAGAAGAGAGATAAGTGGGTGAGGAGAATTGTAGCATTCCTATGGTCTTAAGTGTGGGTGAATTGCAAAATACCTGAATCTTCATCTTGTGACCACTGGGGCTCTGCAATTTTGCTTCTAGGTCATAAATCCCTTATGACTGTCTAGTTGGCTTCTCCGGTCCAGGCATGCCTAGCTCCTCCTGACATGATCTGTTATTTCATATGGCAAATACAAAAGATACCTTAGGATCTTTGCCTCATTTCTGATATTTTTGTACCACAGTAGAGATGGCAAGGGTGATATTTAAGATATTTAGAGTTAAATCTATCTGTGCGAGGGGATTAGCTCTTATTAAAATGATGAATCCACACAGTGTGATTCCTTTGTTTCCCTTTGGGGGACCTTGCAAATTTCTGCTTAGCAATGGCTAATTGCATTTATCTTTTACCTACCTTGACAAATCCCGCAGTGAATATTTTATCACATTGTTTCTATAAGGCAAACTGGATTGACATGGGCTAAAGTGATAAATTGAGTCTCTCTCCCTCTCTCTCTCTCTCATACACACACACACACACACACAGGGGGGGGAGGGAGGGAGGGAGAGAGAGAGAGAGAGAGAGAGAGAGAGAGGGAGAGATCTGACTCTGAATGAATTCTCTCTGTGTGAAAATTCTATTTTGGATCTAGGATTATTCTGATGTGTTCTTTTTTGATGCTCAGATGTTGGTGAATCTGCAACCCAGCTGTCTGGAAATATTTCAGCGCCCTGTATAGTGTGTATTTTCTTCAAGCAATTCCTGTAAAGGAGGATGGCGTTGGGAGACAAAATATTTTATCAAAGTATTTCACATCTTGTCTCTTTTTCAATCTCGTATATGTGGAGTCACTTTTAACTTTCCATGGCAACTTTGTAATCTGCACCCATAAACACCATCAGATTCCCCATGTGCTCTAAAAACTCAATAGTTTATTTTGATATATCTTAATCCAGGATCAGTACGTCGAGATGTCACTAAACAATCTAGATCAGCATCTTCTCCAATAGCAAAGGAAATAACTCCAACAGAGCTTATAATGTATAAAACACCGTAGCCACGGTAAGTCTTGCTATCTTCCATACCCATTCGTGTTTACTACAAATATTTTACTGCCTGTTTTCCCAGACACTTTTCTGCAATTGCCCTTCAAAAGGTGTGAAACATTGTTCCTGGTGCTGTCTCTATATTTCAGATCTGTAGGATGCCTTTCTGATGCTGTATATGAATGGAAGGTGAGGGAGATAGTAAATATCTTAGTAACACTTTTTTAAAAAAAACCCCAGTGCTGTTACTATTACTAATTGCAGATTGTTGTTCAGTCATTCTATCACTTCCAACTGCTTGCAACCTAATGGACATAATATCACCCAGTTGCCTGCCAGTAACTGCTTCTTTGAGTTGTTGCAAGCTCATTCCTCAGTGAAAACGTCTAACCAACTTGCATTTGATTGTCTTTGTAAGCATCAGAGTCTTCCCCAATGGTTCTTATCTTTTATTACATGTCCCAAATGTCTTGGCTTTAGCTTTGTTATTGGCATATCCAGTGAGGAGTTTGGTTTTATTTCAGTAATAGTGAATGATTTGTTTTTCTTGTGTTCCATGCTATTCTCAACAATCTTCTTCAGTAACACAACTCAAAGTCATCCATTTTTCATTGTTCATCCTTTCTGATGGTCCAGCTTCCACAGCTATATGTTACAATTGGGAAAACCATAGTGTTGAGAAATATAAATCTATTGTCAGTGTAGTGTCTCTGCAGTTCAATATTTTGTCTAAATTTGTCACAACCTTTTCCCTCAAATAGCAGACGTACCATTATTTCATCGATACAGTCATTTACACATTTGAGCCCAGAAAGATAAAATCTGTTTCTACTTCATCTTCTCCATCTAGTTCAGTGATAGTGAACTTACAACATGTGGGTGACCCTCCACAACATTTTGAGCGATATGCCAATGTTCAGCAATATGCTATGCTGGTCCTAAATGGGGGATGAGAAATTTTGTTGTTTCTCTTTTGTATGTGTATGTGTGTGAGAAAGAGAGAGGGGGGGGAGAGGGGGGGAGAGAGTGGGGAGGGCATTTTCTGAATTTTTGACATGCTGAGCCCAAAAGGTTCACTATCACTAAACTAGTTGCATTGGATTGGCATTGTCTGTTAATGTATTTTAGGGTTTTTAAAATATTCATGAGCAGGTTGTATTTTGTACTCTCTTTTATTTTCAGCAAGATAGTCCTTAAGTCTTTCAGACATCCAGGCAATGAAGTAATACTGTCAGCATTTCTGAATTTGTTTACATTATATGAGTCAATTTTAATTTTGATTTCTATTTCCTCTAGTCCAGCATTTTTCATGATATATTTTGCATATTACATAAATAAATAAGGTGGCAGTATTCAGCCTTGAAACACTGCCAGTTCTGGTCCATTTATTTGCTCTACATTTCATCTGAATTTGCTTCTTGATCATTGCCTAACTTCTTCAAAAGGCAGGTATGGTAGTCTGGTATACTTTAAAAAGCTATCCATAATTTGTTGTAAACTACACGGTCAAGAACCTTACATCATCAATAAAGCAAATTCTATTGTATTTTTGAAATTTATTCCCTTTCCCAATTATCCATTGGAATAAACAAAATGTATGCCTCTGTCTCTTCTGGATTCTTTTCATACACCTAGCAATCCTTGTTCCATCTATTGTTGAAATGTGGGTTGCAAAATCTTGAGCATTATTCTTCTAGCAGCGCAACTGTTGTTTAGAATTGCCCTTTTTGGTATTAGAATATACCTTGACTGTGTTTTTCACAAGTGCCAACAAGGTGCAAACACTACTTTAGCTACAGCCATTTGTGAGCTTTTAACAATTATTGTGACTGCATGACTGCAATTTTGTTGCTTGTATCCTTGCGATTTATATTGATATTGACTGTTTCCTAGTATGATTTGATTGCTTACTGTACCATATGACTGTCACTGGGTGTTGTGACTTGTGATTCTTGATGAATGTATCTTTTATTTTTATGTATACATTTTTATGTATATATTTGGTATATCTTTAGCCAGGTTCTTCCTACGTAAACCAAGATTTTTATGCAGCCCTAGTTCAGTGAATTCACAATCCACTAGTTTCTAGGCTTTTAGTTTCTATTATATATATATATATATATATATATATATATATATATATATATATATATATATATATATATATATATATTTTGAGATCACTGTTGTCCATTTCCTCCATTTAAGCATGATTCAGTTTCTTTATATGGTCTTTCTCTAGTACAATTTGTCTTTTCTGATATTGATTGTGCACATCTTTGCATTTTTAAAAAAATCTCTTGATTTTTGTAATGTTCTTAAAGAAAATTCATGCCTTTTCCATTCAACTGTTGTCCTCAGTTTCTTTGCACTGAAATTCAACTATTCAGGTTCAACTAGAATGGCTAATGCTGGATCCTCAATAGAAGTACACACACTTCAGCACATGTTTTGAAAATCCCTAAAGTTTTTTCAGCCATTTCCCATCTTTTTTTTTTTTTTAGCTTGAGATTTCAGAGAATATGATTGTGGGTTTGCAGTAAAAGTCAGTATAAAATGCGGCTCTTACTTTCTCCAAAGCTTGCATGTTCTGCTGTGAAGGAAGACTGTCTTCTTCGATACAAGGCCCTTTAGCAACTGAGTCTGCTATCCCATAACTCTTCACTGACTCGAAACCTCAGTGAACCCAAACTACTGACTTCTGAAGGAAGTGGCTTGAATTATTCTGTAAGACTACAACAGAGGCTGCCTTCCTATATCACCGGGAAAGACCTGTCTGCTTCTATCTTTTTAAGCCTTTTGATTCTAGCAGAGATCACCCACCTACCCAGGAAGAATTGCCTGGGGGAGGACTCAGAACACTGTTTCTATATATGTATAATAATCTCCAGCATCAGGATTGCTACGTAGGAGGAAAGTGTTAAAAAAAATAAATACATTCAAGTTATTAATCTGCAGTCTTGAAAAGAAAAGCAACCCGCTTTGGTACCTTACGGGAGGAGGCCAATAGCACAACAGTTAATTAAAACTCAGGCAAATGGAAGCTTTTTATAGCTACCTCCTTCCATAAATCACCTGCTTCCTCTATTTGGGAGGCTGCCAGTTTCAAATCCAAGAAATTGTTGGCATTGTGGAAATCAGAAAAGGCATATTTTATAACTCTCAGAACTACCTGGAACTTTACTGGCAATACCATTTTAATTACTATGCCAATGCAGTTGAATGGCTGGGGGTGGGAGTGGAGAAGCATTATTGTAGCATATAACAATTTCAAAACATTACAGTGGCAATTCTTGAATTTTGAGTCTATACCAGAACACTTCTATGACTCATTCTATTGTTTAGAAAAGAGCAAAGTAATCTTTTTACTTGTCTATTTTGAGGGGAAAAAAATGGAAGATTGTATCTTTACGTAGGGAAATTGCTGCTTGATTTGTTGATTGATTCATTTCTATATATATATTTTTAAACTTGTACATCACCAATTCTTTCCAGATTCATTGTGGCTTACAGAAATAACTGTAAAGACAGCCATAGTACAACAAACAATACGAAACTATAACATCATAAGGTAAGATTTATAAACAATAAAACACAGTAAACAATGTAACACTAAAAAGTCCACAATAACCAACAATAGTGAATCCATGGAAACAGCCTAATAGTATACATTATATTAAGAAATATGCCCCAACTATAAACAGCACCATGATAAAATTACACAACCACAACAGCAATCTTCCAATTATCTACAAGACAGCCCTGTCCTATCAGAGGATCCATTTTCACTGCTTTCCAGCAGGCCATTGCGGTGACCTGACATCCAAAGGGAGGCTGGGCCATTGGGTCAGGGTCATGATGAAGAACATCATTTCCCGGTTTTTCCATCTCTTTATGTCACAGAAATGGCTGAGCTGAAACCTCTATAGATTATATTCACTAGTCATCTCCTATCCCGGGTAGACTCACCACTCATTAAGCTGGAGAAAGAGATGAAGAAAAAAAATGGAGGAAAGCAAATAGGGCTACCAAAATAATGTAATGATCTGGACACTAATCATAGATTTAGTTTTGAATATTTACAGAGCAGTCCAGTTTTATTTTGTTGTTAAAGAAGTAGCAAGCAGATTAGTCATAGCTGTTTTTTCCTGCTCAAATACTGTTGGGAAGCACCCATCCTTACAATGAGGAAGGATTAAGCATGGAGACAGCCTGAAGTCATTGTGCAGCCTCAAAAGGC
This sequence comes from Masticophis lateralis, assembly GCA_030761175.1. Lineage (NCBI taxonomy): Eukaryota > Metazoa > Chordata > Lepidosauria > Squamata > Colubridae > Masticophis > Masticophis lateralis. The sequence goes on along the minus strand of JAUDYJ010000001.1, from coordinate 194,677,322 downwards.
TAGGACCAACCTTCTCTCCCAAGTTCATTTTAGCCTTATCTAATTGTTCCCAAGAGCAAACTGCCAGACTGGGGACATTCCTGTATTATAAGCAGAACATAATGAAGTAGTTAGCTTGAATTCTATATGTATGGGTCTGGTTGTTCGTGCCTGACAAGTACTACCGGTACAGTCTCCAAGTTTCTACAGTTCCTTATACCACATGAATGGATCAAGTAAGAGAGGACAGGCTTAAAAACAACAACAAAACCCATAAAACCAGGCCCTATTTTTTGTTTTGTTTTAAATAGTGGTTAGAGAATGGTTGGGATGTAATGTAAGATGGGAATCATCATTACTCAATTATCATGCAATGTGTGCCCAAAACACTCAACCCTGGAGAAGGACTTTGGCCAGCATTGAGGATTCAGCATTATAATCCAAAGTGATTTGTCTCTGAATCATATCTATAGCTCTGATATCCTCACTGAAGTAATTGTAGGTCCATTTATACAGGTCATCTGAGGAACCTGTTCAATTTTAGCAGTGAAATATTGTCTTGCTAGGGATTGCATTGAAATAGGTTCTGTACAACAGAAATATTTTAGGTTTTCAGGTATTTTATGTTTCATGGTCAAATACAAAGCAATAATAGAATGGAAAACTTGTATATTTGTATGCAGCACATTATATGGAGGGATATAGTATTATAAAACAGAGGATGGATGGATGGATACGTAGGTAGGTAGATAGATGATAGATGGATATACAGTGTTAGTATTGTGTTTTCTAGTTGAAAAACCCTAATAAAATTTATGAACATCATAATGATGATTAATGGGAGGCACTTACTCCTTCATACTTTTTACCATTTCTATTCTCTATACAGGTGAGTGCATGTCACAAATCTTTCCTTCCATTTTCCTCTCTATTGACACCAGAGCTTCAACTTCAGGGAAGTTTGGATTAGAATCCTTTAACAAAGGAGGAAGGGCAACAAAATTGACTTTCCTTGTGTTATAAAGTGCCAAGCTATGCATGACTTCATAGCTCTGGCACACTCTTAATGTTTTTGCACAACCAGTACATGGGTAGTAAAGCCTACTTCTTTAATAGACCAGAACAGATGAGATGTATGACAAAAAAGTGCAGTGTGGAATGCTCTTTTTCTCCCTCCTGATTGACTCTGTTTCTTGCTGACACAGCTGGTGCAGTTATTTAATTATCAGAAGAGCCAAATACTATATTTATATCTCTTCTGTGTTGCTGCTTTTTTAGTGCTGTTCAATGATATTCTCTAATTATCAAACTATGTGAACAGCTTTCCAAGGTCTCAAGGACCTTCTGATTAACAAGATGGCACTTTCCTCCTTGCCTCAGCAAAATTCATTTTGATTCTCTTTCAGCAAAATGTCATAATGTCACACTTACAGGAAGAATTCCCAGAAATCATCTGTTTTGGCCAACATCCTCAAAAAGGCTGCTTCATGGTTAAAATGGGAGTGAAACTGAGTGAATAAAAGCATTGATTTATTCTGTTGAAGGGCAACCCCCCCCCACATGTCAGTTACTTTTGTTCTTATAGTTATCAATGTGAGCTTGATGACTATAATGACAAGCAATGATTTTGCATGTGTGAAGGTGGTAATTATTAACCATATTTAATTAATTGGTCACATTTTATCCCTAGGGAACCGATCAGTTTCCTGTAATCCAGAGACACTGTAGTTTAGACATCTTTTTTTCCTTCTGCAAAATATTATATGGATAAGAGAGATATGACAGATGATTCTGCATTATTAGTGTCACTGGTAGGACATGGGTCAGTAATATCCTTGTTACATATTATATGGTTAGGGAATGACACTTACCTTCATTTTGATTATATTCACTGATTCACTACTATACAGAAAACCATAAATTAGTTCTTTGTTAAACTCTTTGACCTGTATAGGAAGAACTCAAAACCATAAAATAGCCTTTAGGAACCAACTTCTATAGTTTCTGACAGTTGACCATGGCCATGCCAGCTGGAGAAGATAAGGCCCAAAGGCTGGGAAAGGTTGGAATTTAGTCATGCTTGTGTGTTACTTCGGCTGCTTAATTTGTCAAAGCCAGTTACTGCACATCTGAAAAAGTAAAGAAGGGCCAGTTCAAGGTAATAAATAGGTCAATTCATGTGGTTTATAGGGCTTGGTTTTTCATTGTTATTTATTTATTTATATCCCATGTTTATTATTTTTCTAAATAATAGCACTCAAAGCACTGAGCCTATCTAATATTCTTTCTTCCTCCCATTATCACCACAGCAACAACCCTGTGAGGTGGGTTGGGCTGGGTGAGAGTGATTGGCCCAAAGTTTTCATGCCTAAGGCAGAACTAGAACTCACCAGTTCCTGGTTTCTAATCTGGTGCCTTAACCGTTAGACCAAAGTGACTCCTTTTTATATCTAGAATACTAGTAAAGTGAAAGATAATTTATTCTAATTCTGGTTGCTTGTTTTCTTCATTATTAAACCAAGTGGCTTGTGTTTTAAAAAAGGATTGCATTTTACTCCTTTGACAAGTGATAAAGTGAAAAAGATGACCTAACAATTTAAATTAGCAGTAAAACCAATTTTTAAAAATGCTAATTTTTGCACTTCGTAACTATCTATTGATTCTTATTCAGGTCATTTTGATTCTCTTAATATATTCTCTATTAGTTATTATTGTTTCTCTGCTGGCTTCTGAAACCATAATACTTTCAATCCAATAGCAGCAGAGTTTCTATTTACACAGTTAAATCTTAATTATTTAGCATAGTATTAATATCCCCTCTCAGCCCACTAACCCCAGAAGCTGATATTATCACAGATGGAACTGAAATGATGAATCTGTATGAATAGCTACAGGACAATTTTACAATTAAAAGTTTGAAAAATGAGGGAAGGATACACTCTTTCCATAGCATCTATTTTTCAAGGTGTCAATTTATTTTATTTTCAGTAACAAAAGCAAATAGGAATTGTAGAAATGTAGAGCTGAACATTCCCACAAATTCAGCAATAGGATGAAAGCATAAATCTCTTTTCTGAGCCAAAATACATCCCTCCATTCTTAGATACCCATTCTACTATTTTCTTTTAGGAAAATCAAATTTATGTAAAATGTAGAAAAGGCAAAATAAATAGTCAGCCAAAGATTTTTTTTTTAATTTGACTTATATGCCACCCTTCTCCAGAGACTCAGGGTGGCTTACAATGTGTTAAGCAATTAAGGACATGAGTTGGGAAAGGGAAATGATGCTTACTTCCATTACTTTTACTATATACCATTCTTTCATTCATTGCGTTTTAAAACTTCTCATGTCCCTCTTTTTGAGAATTCACATGAGCTGCATCCCACCTATGTTTCGCCAAAAATAAGACTTGATCTTATATTAATATTAATGCGCTCCAAAAGACTCATTAGGGCTAATTTCTGATTAGGCTTATTTTGGGGGTAGGTCTTATATTAAGAGCTTCCTGAAAAATCATGCTAGGGCATATTTTTCCAATTGGGTCTTAATTTGGGGAAAACACAGTACTAAGTATCTCTTTCCCTTCCATCCAGCCCATTCACACTTACGTTTTGTGACTTAATCCATATTCCTTGACCAAACCACCGCAAAGTACTTTCATAATGATCATTCACTTGTGTATTCAAACCACTTCATGAAACCTTATTCATCTTTGACTTGAACTTTACTTGTTTTCTCACACACCTGTTTTAAGTACAGGTAGTCCTTGACTTACAGCAATTCATTTAGTGAACTGCTGTAGTTACAACCGCACTGAAAAATGTGATTTATGACTGTTTTTCACAGTTATGATCTTTGCAGCATCCCCATGGACATATGATGAACATTCAGAGGCTTGGCAACTGGTTCATATTTATGACCATTGCTGTGTCTCAAGATCGAGTGATCACCTTTGTGACCTTCTCATCAGCAAAGTCAATGGGGAAGCCAGATTCATTTAAAGACTGGATTACTAACTTATCAACTGCAATCATTCACTTAACAACTGTGGCAAGAAAGGTCATAAAATGGGGCCAAATTCACTTAATGAATATTTCACTTAACAACAGAAATTTTGGGCTCAGTTATGGTTATAAGTCAAGGAGTACCTGTACCTCATTTACACTGCATTCAGCTTACCTTTCTATCCCTTTTGATGTATCCAGTTTTCATTTGCGTATAAAAAAGCAGGCAGAAGAATACTCTTACACTGCCATTTTAGCTTCATCCAATAAATATTCATTTTTCATAATTGCTTTGATAATACCTACTATCTTTCTATTTGCACATATCAATATTGCCCCACTCATGTTTCCATCTTTAGAATAGGTATTATTAGACTACACAAATTTATCTATAGGCCTAGTTTTTCATCACTTGTGTATAACTTGCAATCATTCAGTCCTTTCCCCAATCAAACTCAAATCCTTTGGTCTTTGAAGCATTAGGTTTGAGGTGCCCATTTAATGTTGCATCATAAACTCTCTGCAAATAATCTCTTGTTTCCACCCAAAAAGACTGAATCATTCTGCACACAGAAGGACATGCTGAGCAGTGGTGGGTTTCGCTTACCTTTGCTACCTGTTTGCTTGCATGCGCGTACCACTTCTGCGCATGCGGAGATCGTGTCTGGACAGGTGGGTGGAGCCTCCTGCCGCCGCTACTACCAGTTCACCCAAACCGGGGTGAACCGGTAGCAACCCACCACTGGTGCTCAGTCATGTTCTTGACCACTGCTTCTCTATCACCCTTGCAAGCATTCCTTATTCATTTGTTGATAAATACATTAAACAACAAAGGAACTTCACACTTTCTTGTCTTAGTCCTTGCTCAATACTGAACTCTTGGCTAATCATTCCATTTATTCCAATACATGCTTTATTTTCATCATACACCACTCTTGTCTCATTTAGCAGCAGTCTTTAACTTCATATTTGCACAAAACAATTTCCTTATTTAAGCCTCTTCACTATATTGCGCTGATTTTGTAATTTAGGGACCACTTTCTTCTGGGTCCTCCTATCACTATTGCCATTCTTGGGAAACTTGTTGGTTTTCCTATGCTGAAGTAATTGGTTGAAGCTGTTGCCAAAACGGATGCCCAAGGAGATAGTGAACACATTTTCTCTCATAGGTTGGGTAAATGTATTTTATTTGGTATTATTTGGGTCAGAGGATTTGGGGTGGCAGGTCACATCCGACCTGCAGGCCACAGGTGGCTGACTCCTGCTTTAATTGAACAAATAAAAATAAATAATGCTTAATGATCCTCAGTTTCTCTATATATCCTGAACTCAAAGATCATAAAGCAAATAATTTCACCACTTTTATTTTTAATTATGTTCATGTTGCTGGAGGCCTTGCTTACTTACTTCCTAATCAATATTTTCTTTACCAATAAATTAATATTTTATTTTTTTATCAAAATTGTTCTGCATTTTCACTGCATTTTTTGACCTTAACCCTTCTTTGTTCCCTTAGAAAAATATACATGCAAAGAACGTAGTCAGTTTATAAACACTGTACATTTTTCTCACCTTCATTTATTTTCTTAACACTTAATTATTTTCCTGTACCCATTTGTCTTTATTTACAACCTGCTCCACTTCATAACTCCAGTTATCCTTTTTCATCCTTATAATAACTTTTTCCCACTCTGTTTCAAGCATATTCCACATCTTCTCCCCTTATATCCATTTTCCCCTCATTCCGGTGGGAGATTAATATTTTTTCTTAGACTTTCTCTTCCCTACTTTGATTCTATTTTTCTCCCTGGTTGTTTTCATTTTTTCTCCAAATACTACACTTGATATTACAAGAAAAAAAAATCTTTCACATACATCACCTTTCATCATCTTAGATAACTTCACTCATTCTACTAAACCAGGGGTCAGCAACCTGCGGCTCTGGAGCTGCATGGGGAGAGAGGGAGGGTGGGGAGAGAAAGATCTGTCAAAAGGATTTTGTGGTTCCCAGTGTTTTTTAACAACTAGGTCTCTGCCCTAATGACCGGCTGAGTAGGCATGGCTAGGGGGCAGTGGTCGGTTGCTCTCAGTTCACACCGGTTCATAAGAACCGGTAGTAAAAATTTGTAGTAGTTTGGTAATAACATTGGCTGGCCATGCCCTGAACTGGTCTCCAGCCCAGTCGCCGTTCGCTTACCACACCCACCTCATCAGAGGCTTTTTTTTTATTTTTACTTTTAAAAGTACTTTTTCTACAACCGCTTCTGCCAAAAAAATGCTTTTAAAAATAAAAAAAAAAGGCCTCTGATGATTGTGCGGCTCAGCTGGGATCGTCAGAGGCTTTTCAAAGCATTTTTTCTACAACCTTAAGAGGTTGCAGAAAAAATGCTTTTAAAAGTAAAAAAAAAAGTTGGCCACGCCCACACAGTCACATTACCCCCATAAGCCATGCCCACAAAATAAGCCACACCCACAAAACCAGTAGTAAAAAAAATTAGAACCCACTCCTGCTGGGGGGGGTCATGTGACTGGTGGAAGTGAGTGACATTGAGTTGGCCACACCCACCCAGGTTTTGTGGCTCCCGGTGTTTTCTTTTTTGTGGGAAATGGGTCCAAATGCTGTTTGAGTATTTAAGGTTGCAGACCCCTGTGCTAAACTTTCATCATAAGCACTCAAATCAGTTATGCTTTTAGGATTATATTAATTTGCCTGTCATGTATACATATGAACAGATTTATGCTTAAACCATGTCTTTGAAAACAGCAGTCCTTTTTCTAAACATATAAGTTTTTCTCACCAAGGCTTTACCGTTGTCATTCATCCTTGTATCTCTGAAAAGCCCAAGTTTATTTGGTCAGGTTCATGAAAATTCCTTCCTCACTTTGGGTGTATTTACCTATGACTATGGTTCAAAAGGACTTTGGGCACAAAACTATATTATACTAATCCAGTTCTAAGAAGGTCAATGAATTTAGGATTGTAACAGATGCCTTTTATCTAGGAATGCCTTTAAGACTATTTTGATTGTTTTAACATGGAACATATTGCCTTGAATTGTGAGATAGGCAGCATATAAATTTAATATAGTATATTTGCATTGCTTCACACGTTACAGTTAAGCTGCAGAGTCATGTTTTTCTTACTCTGGAACAACTAGGCAGAGAAGGAAAGCAGAGAGATTTCTTCCAGGGATCAGACTTCCAATCGCCAAGCAAAGTCAGACCCCCAGAATAGCAAAACGAGGACAATGAGAGTTCCTGTTTTGGCTCAAATTCTACTGAAGATTCTGGAATTTGAACACTTAATGAAGAATTTAAATTCTATGGATTTCTTTTTAAATAAAACTTGATGTACATAAGGTAAATAAAAATCCATCCCACATTTTTGTGTGAAGCTATGACTATGGTTCAGAAGGACTTCACGCACAAAACTGTATTATACCAATTCACTTCTAAGAAGATAAGTGGTCAATGAATTTAAGATTGTAATAGATGCCTTTTTAAAGAAAATAGTTTAACATGGAACATATGGCTTTGAGTGGTGAGATGGGCAGCATATAAATTTAATAAATAATATATATGTATATCAGTCATATTAAATATGGAAAAAATACTCCCCATCTACAACCAAATGTAGTATCAAGCTAATTCTCTTTATCACGTCAATTCTCTGAGTAAAGCAACAAGGACTCAATTTTCTAACCCTTCATTTTCAAGAAATGTTGTCCAGCTCAAAGTGAATTCTTTATATAATATGTCAGTTTTACATTCCCAAATGACTGCATTTCTCAAATTAATCTGAGAATTAATCTAAAGAAAAATCGCATTATAAAAACAGGTTTTTGAATTTGTGGTATCAAGAGAATGAGAACGGCCAAACCTATTGGAAATGTTAGTGGTTTATAGTGCCACAAATTTTAAACCCACTGTTTTATTGGCATTATCATGAGACTCTTTCCCTTTTATTTTTCTTGAAACAGCTTTTTAAAAACAATGTATTGGTATTTTCTAGTTTGACCATTCACATTTTGAAGGGCTAAAGTTATGAATTATTGTTGGAACTGATTAGAAAGCAAAGTCCAATAACCTTTATTGCAGTCTCATCTTGTTTCCTTCCATCTATACACACACACACACACACACACACACACATCTATATATACATAAATACATACAGAGCCTGGTGGCGCAGCAGACTAGAGCACTGTAATTAACATTCAGCTGCCTGCAATTACTGCAAGTTCAAATCTCACCAGGCTCAAGGTTGACTCAGCCTTCCATCCTTTCTAAGGTAGGTAAAATGAGGACCCAGATTGTGGGGGCAATAAGCTGACTTTGTATAAATATACAAAAAGTATGAAGGCTATTGCTTAACGCATTGTAAGCCGCCCTGAATCTCCAGAGAAGGGCGGCATATAAATCAAATTTTTTAAAAAATACATATATATATACATACATATATACATACACACACTTATGAAGTTCAATATATACAGTATGTGTGTACACACACACGCACACACACACACAGAGTATATATTGAACTTCATAAGTTCAAACAACATTTATTTAAAACTCTTACAACCTTCCATGTTCTTAGTTTCACAGACACAGAACATTTTTCTTCCTTCTTTCCCTACCGTTCCCTTCCCCTCCTTTCTTAATTATTCATAAATTGACATAATTATGCACAAGGTGGAGAATATACTGCTTCCTTTTCCTGTTTTCCCCACAACAACCACCCTGTGAGGTGGGTTGGGTTGGGAGAAACTGATTGGCCCTAAGTCTTCCAGCTGCCTTTCGTGTCTAAGACAGGACTAGAACTCACAGTCTCCTGATTTTGTAGGCCAGCACTTTCAACACTATACCCAACTGGCTTTTTACCATTTATTCGGCTTATATTCTAAATTGCAATTTTGCAAATTTCATGATTGTCCCCAGATTGACCCATAGATATTAAGCACCACTGCTCATCTTGATTTTAGATAGTTAAACCTTTTTTTATTTAAAAAAAAAACATTTTAAAAATGTTTTTTTTAAATAAGACACATAAGACATTATCCTAACCTTGGTATACAGCGGGATCCTGTTAGCCTTAGTCTCATTTGTGCCATATACTGTATTAGCTGGAACTTGTAAGGACAATACCTGTCACAATTTGGCCATTTGGATCTAAGAGCAGCCAACATTTGCTTTTACACCAAACACTCTCACACTCTGCTATGCAACCTGAAGCTCTCATCTAAAGATGTGCTTGTTGTTGCTTGTATCCCCATAACTCAGAGGTTGTGTACTGCTGGGTACTGACATTCTCAGGATACAGGAGTCAATACCAACTTTAAATAGAATTTAAAATAAATCCAATATTATTATAGATTGAATGAAATATTAGATAATGAAGGTAAAGGTTCCTGCCTATTTACTTCCAAAGTAAATAAATTTAACAACGACAACAAAAATTTAGATATTATCGAGAACAAACACCAAACAAGGAGTAGACATAAATGTATAGTATAAGACAGCAAGCACTGAGTGAAGACAACAGCCAATCACAACAGCCAATCACAAAATAGTAATAGAGAATGTCAGCAACTCAGCATAATGCAATACCTATTTCTCTAGCGTTATTAGAGAAGGAGTAAAGATGGGTAATTATCCAGAACTTAAAAAGGAAGAAATCAGAGATGGTATTCAGCCAGTTTGTACCGGTTCAGGTGAACTGGTAGCGGTGACTGCAGATGGGCCCGCCCACCCAACCCGAAGTGATGCCGTCCTATTTAGTCACATTTTTGAGGCTGGACGCATGCTTGGAAGGCGAGGAAAGAGCATGCACAGAAGGCCGGGTGCATGAGTGGAAGGTAAGAATATGTAAAACCCACTGCTGGAGGAAAGATTATCAACTGACTTCTACTTGGAGGTTAGCCATTGCCTAGATATTCATCACCTTGAACACCGTCCTGATTATAAGTTGTGATATTTCTTGGCAAGTTGTGCTTCAGATCAGTTCTGGGAAAATAAGTAACATGGCTGGCACAACCTCAGTGCATATTCATTATCTCAAACTGCATTACCTGAAAGTCATTTCCTCCATAAAGAGCAGCTGTGAAAGCCGATACTTTATGATTAGTTGATATTGTTCAGACCTTATTTTACCACTGGCTTTAATAACCTCAGGTGATGGGCTTACAAAAATGATCATTTGATCAATTTGGGGGGAGTTGCAATATGTTTATGAGCTTTCCAACTTTCTAGAGTAAGGACTAGAAAAAGGTGAACAGAAAAGGGAGGGAGGAAGCAGCCCATGAGATCAGCCAATCTAACTTGATGAATTGTGAGAACATACATGGGTAGGGAAAGAGCAAGAAATGAAAATACAAATAGAGAATACATACCAGTAGATATTGCAAAGGGACAGTTTGATAATTAATGTGTGGTTATACCCAGGGGTGGGTTCTACTTACCTTTACTACCGGTTTGCAACGGGACCGTGCATTCTTCTGTGCATGCGCAGAAGTGCTTTGATGATGTCAGGGTCGGTGGCGGAGCCTCCCGCCGGTTTTACTACCAGTTCTATAGAACAGGTGCAAACTGCGGGCAACTCACCACTGATTAGACCCCTGCAGTATTTTACATGTGATTGTGTATATGAAGGTCAATTGCTACTGAGAATATTTTTGAATCAAAGATGGAGAAAGGCAGTGTTAGTTAAATTAATGATCTAGGCATTATTATTTTTTTCTATTCCTGATAAGTGAAAACATAGGTTCATTTTAAGTTTATTTAAGAACATTGGTTTTCAACATCCAGCCAAAACAATTCACACATGCCTGTTCATGCCATCACCCACATAACAGTTTACTAATGTGAAAAAGGTTGCATTAAAAATAAATAAAAACTGCTAAAAATGCATAGTTTTATGCAGAGCCAAACAGAATCTGATTTGCCATCCCAGTGAAAGGGAAGTTGTTCTGTTTATAAAACGGATGCAACAACTGGATGAAAATGAAAATGTGAGCCAGCTTTCAGAACCAGAAACAGACAAAAGATATTTGGAATTCTACAAGTATAGAGAATTTAACAGCAATCTGCAAAGTTTTGCATAGTAGAATCATATTCATCTTTCTCTTTTTCATTAAAGTAGTGCTCCATATATTTAAAAAAAACAAGTTAAAGGTATCATGACAAATTAAATATTGGAGTTTTGCAAAATGTTGAAGGAGTGTTTTGATTCAACAAAGCTAAAAATGAATTATAGCAATTAAGCAAATTTCTGAATCTTGAAGCAACCAGCTGAATTGGGTGATCCTAAAGTATTTCATAACTCTGACGATCTGATGGCTTTTTTTTTCTTTTTGGCAATTTCTGGGGTGATGCCATCTGAAATGCAATGTTGCATTTTCTCTCCCATATATGAAGAATGCTGACTGCAGAGGTGAATGATGTGAATGATGTGAATGTTACACTGACAGGAGTAATTGGCCAATGATTTTTATCCCCTCTTTAGACTGTCTGCCTCTCTGAACTTCTCAAGGGTGGTAAGGATGCCATTGATGTGGGCTTCATTTACCTTCTCTGCTTTCACTCCTTTCTCTAATAATAGTTTCTTAACTGTGGATAGCCATAACTTTAAGAGTTGTGATGGAGGGGCTTTGACTCAACCCTGGCATGAACTTTTTGACTGTCCAGGACCATTGACCCTTTAATTTTGATTTTGGACAGGGTGACTATTACCTGGATTGAGCTGGTGTGCAATTTGGGGGTTCTCCTGGACTCACAGCTTCTGCTCAAGAAGCAGGTGACAGCAATGACTGGGGTGGGTGGGGTGGAAATGACTTGCACAGATTCACCAAGTGGGCCAGTTGTGCTCTTTCCTGGACTGGGAGGCCTTGCTCACAGTCACTCATATCTTGGTCACCTCCTTTCTGGATTACTTCAATGTGGTCTACATGGGGCTGCCCATGAAGACCACCTGGAAACTTCAACTGGTTCAGAATGCAGCAGCATGCACAGTAATGGGGCACCCTAAGGTTTGTCCCTGTAACACTTCTGCTGTCATTGAAGCTTTGGATTCTGAATCTTATGATGATGGGGAACCAGCTCCTGAGATGTCTTTGGAAGATGAGAAGTTGACGCCAGTTGAACAGCCAATTGAGTAGGCAAAGGAGGTAGGGATGGCCAGTAAGGAGAGGAAAAGGTGGCCACCATTACACAATGAAGAAGTTGACCTGCCACTCCCTCCCTGTGCAAGGGCTTAGAGCAGAGCATAGGGAAGAGCAGCATAGGTCAGCAAGGCTTCTCGTGAGGAGGCAGCCTCACCTTCCCAAATGAGACACACCAGGCTGTTCTTTCTTAAGAGGAGCTTGGAGTTAGGACTGATGTCAGAAATAGCCATCAGTTTCTCTGACTCTTTGTGCCTTGCCCTACTTGCCTGGCCTCATTTCACCTTGTCTTTGCCTTGTCTCACTTCATCTCACCTTGTCTGTTTGCCTCATGCTTTTGGAAACTGAGTGGTCAATGACCTCATGCCTTGGACTCCAGAACTGTTTGGCTTCTAATGCATTTGACTCTTGGACTTGGAATTCTTTATGCAAAATGCTAGACTGTGGGAGTTTGCTACTTTACGTGCATTGGCATATGGCTTTTTGTTACCTGTTACATGTAAAAGTTTGCAGCTGCCTTTTGGATGTGCATAAGTGCTTGGCCTGAAACAGGACAGACACACCAGCTTCCAGTTTCTTCCATTGCCATTTTATTGCCTATATGCGGGACTTCTTTCTCTAAGGACATCTACCTGTTCTACCAGGTCAGATAGGCTGGATACACTCCTTTTTTTTTAATTTTCAAAAAAACCTTTATTAAAATTTAAAATATTAAAATACTAATACAAATACATCTGTAACAAAAATATGTCCATGATAGTTGTACAATTCAATGTCATTCCAACAGTACACAAATCTTAACTCTATTCATATATTCTCAGATATTCCTTCTTGATCAAATATATGTAAACATAATTTATGTCTTATTTTGATGTGTATATTTCCTATTTTTATTTTCTATCCATTGATACCAGCCTGAACTGTTTCTTCTGGGGACCATTAAGGGAAAATATCCAAAAAGATTAAATATTTGATCATTCATATTATTAGAGCAGCGAGAATTGTACTCACACAAGCCTGGAAAATGTCCACTACACCGAAAGATTGTGTAATAATCCATCCAGAGTTGATTAAAAGATGGGTGGCTATATAAATGTTTTAAATAAATGAATAAACAAACAAGCAAGCTTGATTCTCTCTTTTGCTAATGGACAATTAAACTTCTGGACTGGTCAGTTCCCAATTTAACTGAGAGTTCAGTTGAGGGCTCAGTGTTGGTAATATACTGTGATGATACGATGTGTGAAACACATTTATTTCTCTACTCACTGTGTACTGCATCCAGCTACTCTGCCAAAGGTTACTTATTTCCTCTCTCTATCTGCATTTTGTATAGGGACTACTATTGAATCGTTTTTGAATGGTTCCCTCCTCCCTCCAGAACACCTGGCCTCCCAAGATATAGAGTGCCCTTAACTTCTTGGCATTTAATATCTTATTCTGCAAGGCTTTGGGCACTGATGTTGAAAGAGCTTTAGTTAATTAGTATTTGGGAGGGAGGGTGGGTAGGTTGTTCATTGTTGTTTTTTTCTTGTTGTAGTTGTAAATCCAGGAAGCAGGCAGTATATAGAATAATGTATACATGTATAAATGTCCTGCCAGAAGAGATCAGAATTTGCCAATGTACTGTTTATCCTGGCATCCTATTGATACAGGGAGGGAGGGGTTCTTTACAGGAGGGATAAAACTTGCCATACAACTTTCTCAACTCTCCTAGCATTTGGGAGGTCTTCTGATATGAGACAGCAAAGCCCATCTTCCCACAAAAGTTATCTATTGTTATTGCCTTACCAAGCTGGCACCCCAAAATAGAAAAGTCTGATAGTTTTTGAATTATGTTTGAAAATTGTTATTTTAAAATATTGGATGGACAATTCCTTCATTAATTTTGAACAACACAACTCTTCTTGGGACAGTTTAAAGGCTGCCATGCTGTGTTTTCCATGCTATCTCTACTTTAAAAGAGTTGTGAGTGGGGGGCATTTAAAAATGCATTGCACTGAAGCTTTTGAGGGTATTTAACCGAAACTTGCCAGAATTAATGTCCTCTAAAGAGCCTACTATTCTGCTGTTCTCATCAGGGCTGTCAAAAAACGGAAACTGCTGCAGGCGTTTTGACATTTCCTCATTATAGCTGATGGACTGTTTTTTTTAACTGACTCTTGAAGCTTGAAGCAGCTTGGATCAAACTGGTTTGCCTTTAAATCTCAAATCATAAACTTGAATCAATGTATGTATTCTTTCAATTTCAGAATTTGTATTCAAACTGAAGAAAAGGTCTTTAAGTAGTAAAAGATTTTCATTAGCTTTGGTCCAGCAACATGAAACAAATCCATTTTATAGTTGTATAATATGACTTTTCTTGCAAAATTCCCCTTACATTAACACACACACACTCCCTGCACCCTGTTGGAATAATGCTATGAAGAAGAAGAGAAGAAGAGGAAGAGGAGGAAGAAGAGGAGGAGGAAGAAGAAGATGAAGAAGGAAGAAAGAAAGAAAGAAAGAAAGAAAGAAAGAAAGAAAAGGAAAAGAAAAGAAAAGAAAAGAGAAAAGAAAAGAAAAGAAAAGAAACAAAAAGAAAAGAAAAGAAAAGAAAAGAAAAGAAAAGGTCTATTATTCTAGGCCTCTTCCTGGCTGCTTTTGCCCAAGTGCTTGAACATCATCTGCCAAACTGTAAGTAGAATTTACAGAAAGTATATATATACAACATACACACACACACACATACACTCTTGAGGTCAAAGGAATTCTCAGACAGGTTATAATGCACAAACATATTCCATCAAATAATCAATTAAGAAATCATCATTATCCTTAATGGGGCACTACCTTCATGCGGTTTGTGGACCTCCAAGTAGGATGAGAGCTATGCCAGAGGTTCACCTATATTGGGCAGGTCTCATCAAATGAGCCAGAAAGAGTGTCTCTCTCATAAACAATATGGTAGGACATAACTTACAGAAATCCATACCAGTTTGGTCTTCACCCGAATCCACAAGAACCATGCTAGATGTTGGAGTTTATGGACATCTGGTGCAGTGGTGGGTTGCTCCCGGTTCAGTCCGGTTGTATAAATCCAGTAGTAAAACTGGCGGGAGGCTCCGCCCACCTGCCACAATATCATCATGGGTGATCTGCGCATGCTGATCAGGATTGCTGATTCAGCAACCATGGCCAGCAGCTGCAAGACTACTGGGATAAAAGTCGCTTATCTGCCACAAATATACAAAGTTTGAAAACAAAGAAATAATGATCCCTTATTAAGCAAGGAAAGATAAAATCAATAGTAATAGATGCCTTGGGTTCAATCCCAAAACAACAGTCACATTTAAACATCATCCACATTGACAAAAACACCATCACTCAATTTCAAAAGGCAGCTTTACTTGGAACAGCTTACATCCTGCAATATACCTTTAGCACCATCAAACAACATTTGCCTGTCCCTTGAGAAGGTGGATACAAATGCCAAATCCAATATAAACATCTGTCTCACAGTGCAACCAACCACAATAATAATCAGAAACAATAGTGAAAAGCCTGCCCAAATACTACTAAAATGTACATTAAAACCAAACTTATATTTAAATTATGACAGGATGAGAATGTAGAGAAACACAACACCACTATGATCATCATCAATATGTTGCAACGGTCAACATATAATTCAGTGGTGGGCTTCAACATTTTTTACTACCAGTTATGTGGGTGTGGCTTGGTGGGCGTGGCATGGTGGGCATGGCAGGGGAAGGTTACTGCAAAATCCCCATTTCCTCCCGATCAGCTGGGACTTGGGAGGCAGAGAATAGATGGGGGCGGCGCCAGTCAGAGGTGATATTTACCGATTCTCCAAATTTCTGCTACCGGTTCTCCAGAACTGGACAGAACCTGCTGAATACCACCTCTAATATAATTGGAATTGATCCTATGTATGGATCCAAAATCTGAGTATTTTTCTTTCTTTCCTTACTACTTCCCTGTTCACTGGGCTGTAACCTGGCAGATACAAGAAGATAAAGAAATCATCCTTGCTGCATGCCTTCATCTGCCCAACTCTAACTGTCCCAAATGTAGAAGCCTTGGAGGCAGCTATAGAAAGGTGTGCCATTTGTGTATTGAAGCATTTTCTTTAATCTCTCAGCAGGATACATACTAAATCAAATTCCCAGACTCTTACCAGTCAAAGGCTGAGAATCAGGAAGAAAATACCCTGACATTACATGACATGACCTGGAAGGATTTACAATACATAAAATATTTTGACTCAGAAACTTTTTATTCTAGAAAAGGCCTTTCTGGGCAATTGTGGAACAAAACTCTTGAATGGGATTGTTTTGAGTATTTTGGCTTAGAGTTCTGTTGGGTGTTTCCCTCCTTCTCCTTCTCCTTCTCCTTCTCCTTCTCCTTCTCCTTCTCCTCCTCCTCCTCCTTCTCTTTCTCCTTCTCCTCCTCCTCCTCCTCCTCCATCATCATCCCAGAGAACATTTCATTAGGGGCTCCTAAAAGCAGTGCTTTGAGGGAGCAAACATTCATGGGCTGTCACTTCCCAGCAGCCCTGTGGCAGATCACCCCCTTTTTACTTTTCCTAACCATGTTTGACCTACAGTCACCCTGACATGTGTCTCTGTTTGCATCTTCCATTTCCTCATTCCCTCCCTCCTCCCCCAAACTGCTTCACTTCAGACAGCATGAAAGGCGATTTAAAAAAAATCATTTTAAAGATGATTTATAGAAAAATAGCAGCTGCTATTACAGGAATTGCCCCCAAAGTCCTGCTGCTGCATTGCACGAAGCTCTGTTCTCTGCTCTAGTCAGCACTGCTGTCAGTCAACAAGAGAAAGTGCCATGTGTGGCAGAGGGCCAGGTCCGCACAGCCATTTAGCCAGAAAACTGACATCAGCAAGAGCTGCTCACTGAGGAATAGTCTGTTCTTTTCAGCCAGCTCTATCCAGGGAGTAGGAATAAAATTGATCTCTCAGTCAAGCTTCTGCTATTTTAAAGAACATGGAGAGAAAGACAGCATTAGCCCAGAGCTCCTACTGAGGACTGCAGCACATTTTCTGCAAGTTCTTCTTCACTTTCCGAACTGGTACATTTGGTCATTGTTGTTCAAGAATGTCTGTCCCCCATGGGAAGAAGCTAGCCGCCTGACTCAGTAAAATATTGCATTGTTCAGTGCTGTGACTAAGATGTGCGACTGAGATTTAAAGAACAATGTCCATCTCACTACCTTTAGGACAAGGAAGACATCATTCTTCAGCCAAAGAGAAAAAAAGGATGAACCCATTATGGGAATTAATTATGGGTGTAGAAGAAGGTTTCATCTTGAATGCCTACTCAAGAAACTTTGGAGATTCACTGTCAACCAGTGAGGCAAAAGGTGGGATAGATCAGAAGTCCTCAAACTTCAGTTTGTGGACTCACAGCATGCCATGCCATGGCAGAAACCTGGGCGTGCAAACAAGCAAAGCCCCATCTGCGGGATGCAGGCAGCACATGAAACCCACAACCCCTCCGGTCTGCGGAAAAACCTGTTTCCATGGAACTGGTCTCTGGTGCCCAAAAGGGTGGGTGCCACTGGGCTAGATAGATGCACAACTTTGGGCAAGAGACATTGTTGCCTGAAGCATGTACCAAATGATCTTCTTCCTGTACTGTTCAAAATCTTGTTGAATTATTTCATCTCCCTCATGATGGTACCATATTGATAAATTGCTCCCTCTTGCTGCATGACATGCATTGCTCTGAAGCTATACTAAAAATACCCAATGATCCACATAGAATAAAACAGAAACATGCATAATATTATCCATATAATTCAGCATGTGAAGTAATCCTAGAGATGCTAATGGGGTAGTATTCATTGGGGCATATTACTAAGAAATCTTGCTGGATCAAACTAAAGGGCAGTCTAGTCTAGCACAACAGACTAGAGATCAGGCATATCAAACACGTGGCCTTCACAGGCCATGCCCACCCAGCCCTGCAAGGGCAAAAACAATCACGATACATCATGATACAACCCGCGATGCAATTGGGTTTGACACCCCTGAACTAGATCATTAAAGGAAGCCAACAAGCAGACTATGGTTGCAAAATACTCAATATGTGAAATTGCAGGCCCCCAAAAATGTCTCAGATATTCAAGGCAGGCCAGATTAAGAACCCAAAATCATGAATGTTAATACTAGATTTATGATAGGATTATAGCAACTCTCTCAATACTCAATGTGCTTTCCTTTATCTTTGTGACAATTAGGGAGCATCTTGTTTGACACGCTTACTTGGATTACAATTGTATCTCAGATTTAAATTTCTTTTACCTCACTATTGTCTTGGTAACAATTCTTCCTCCTATTCCCAATTTCTCCCCATTGCAGAACACTACTGCAGACTAGTTTAATGAAAAGGGGAGACATGATAGCAGTGTTCCAATATCTCAGGGGCTGCCACAAAGAAGAGGGAGTCAAGCTATTCTCCAAAGCACCTGAGGGTAGGACAAGAAGCAATGGGTGGAAACTAATCAAGGAGAAAAGCAACCTAGAACTAAGGAGAAATTTCCTGACAGTTAGAACAATTAATCAGTGGAACAACTTGCCTCCAGAAGTTGTGAATGCTCCAACACTGGAAGTTTTTAAGAAGATGTTGGATAACCATTCGTTTGAAATGGTGTAGGGTTTCCTGCCTAAGCAGGAGATTGGACTAGAAGACCTCCAAGGTCCCTTCCAACTTTGTTATTCTATATATTGTGACTTCATTGCTGCTGATGCTGAGCAAATCAGGAGCCAGCTGAATTTATAGGTTTTGCTGTTAAGTCAGTATCTAGGTTTCATGTTAATTCATGTTAATTTCATGTTAATTCAGCCCTAAATTTTCAGGTGTGCTTCTCTAAAGCTGCTGCCTTCCTGATAGGCCTGGGATTGAAATTTCCCTGAATCCTCAACCACAGATGAAGCAACCCCTAAGCAAAGACAATCCCAGTCCACTTATGGACTGTCTTAGTTCAAATCTTTTCTTTGAAAAAACTCATTTTTTTCATATTTTAAAAAATGCTTGCCATTGAGCAGGGATGAAAGCAATTGAACCTTTTACATCTCAAAGCATAGGTTTATTTGCCTTTCGCATGGAAAATGTGGTTTTTCTCCTGTGCACATGTGTATCGCTAATTGCTTTTTTCCTCTTTAATGAGAACTAGCCATATGTTTCTTGGTAGAGGTAGAAATGCCATCTGCTGCATCTTGGGACAGGTAGTTTTAATTAAATTCCATTTCTGATCATGGCTGGGGTAGAGAGATATTGTTCATGTTTAGTTTTCAAAGAGAAAACTTCCACATCCATTTCTATTTTCAAGCAAGTATCTGTTGACAATGCATATGTATATATTCAGTTATTTAAGTAGTTTATTAAATTGTAACAACAATTTTGCCTGGAAATGATTTTATTTACAGCCAAAAGACTCAAAAACAAGTTAGAAGCATAATCTAAACTTGGCATTAGATAAAACAGTTTAACAAGTAAAATATTTAATAAATATTACACAATAGACTTAAAATCCCAATTCATTGATTTGTTACTAAAAGCCTTGCTTTTATAACCACAGTTAAAAATCTAGCTGTTACCACTTTAAACTTTTTTGGATTTTATCCTCAAGTAAAATTTATTTTCTCTCAAATCTCTTCCAAAAGAGAGTAGGGAGGTTCTTTGCCATAGGATTATTTAGTTTATCTATTATGCCATTTGGCAGTAATGGACCCAGGTATATTTTTCTGGGCATTTATCCTCTCTGTCATATGTGACTTTCTTGCTTTCATATGTTTTTATATTAGAACATCTAACAGTGACAGCTTTTCAAGTAAGTTTTAGTAGGCTTGCAAAATACTGGCAGGATTTATAGTCCAATCCCTTATGAAGAAATTTACCTGCTCAGGAAAGAAAAAAGAAGAGGAAATCAAAGGAATGAAGGAAGTAACCTCACTAGTTTGCCATCAGGTAAATAGTTGATTGTCAGCTCAGAACCCCCCCCCCCCTTTTTTTTTTGAGTAGGTAATATCCTTCTTGCCTGCCAGTTTGCTAGATGGCCTGTCACCTATTCTAAAAATTCTCCTCAGAGTTACCTGTCTAAATGCAATCAAATAAAGGCTTTTCATTTGTAAACAGAAATGCCTTTAGCTATTTATCCACAAACAAACGTTAGGGCTTACTTGGATGTTAGGAGTATCTGGCAGAGTTTCTAAAATGTAATAAAATGAGTCTTAAAAGTGAAATGGGATTATATGAATACAAGCCTTTTTCTGGTATCCTGGGTTCTTTAGACTTTTACCACCCTGTCCTTAGATTGTGAAATTCATTGAATGCTGATCAATTTTTTTGTTATTGTTGTTTCTCATAGTTTTTCACTGTTTTAATGCTCAATAGTTATAATTTTAGTTATACTGAGCTACATAACACATATCTAAAGTAAAAGAATAACTTCATTGGAAATCAGCTTGACAAGTTATAGTTTTATAGCCTTGATCAATACATTTTTCTTAAGACATTTAACAATCATGATTTTTCTCTGCATTCTATATTTGAATCAATGAATTTGAAAAACTTTTCAATCTAATATTTTATCCAACTTAATAGTTGATACATATCTAAAAGTCTATCAATGTCTGCTAAACTGTCCATTGTAGCTAAATAAATTAATGAAAGATGTCTCTTTGTATTTTCCATTCAAGAATGAGTACCTGTTACATCAAAAGTAGTACTGAAATAATAACTAATTGTAACTTTTTGTTCACAGACATTTTACAGTTCTTTATCAAAAGGATAAGAACTTATGTAAGGCAAAAGGATAAGAGGATATCCTTATCAAAAGGATAAGAACTTATGCAAGGCACACTGCACATTATTTAATCAATAAATAGTGGTTTGAACTACAGTACAATTCCTATTAGAACCAACCAAGAGTGATGACCTAAGGTCCTATGTAAGGAAAGTGACACTGAAGTCAATAGTATTCTTCCACGCTTGCAAAATTTTGCACAATCTCTTAGGCACATGCAGCATCTCTATTTTAGTGCAATATAAATTCTTGGACCAATTATTTCATGAGTATCTTCTGTCAGATGTTGGGTTCCTCACATCTTTAAATGATGCAATGGACTCTACGACCCTGGTATAATATTTCTATTCAGTTGGGTTTCATTTGCTCTTTGTTCCAATGTGATGTTGTGTATTGCAGTTCATGCTTTTGCTTTATCTCAGAGTTTGATCATCTAGAGATTACAACATTCAGAAAGTGATGTGCCTATATCCTTAACCCTAATCCTAACCCTAACCATAAATCTAACATTTCATATTCCTGAGAGTGGCAGCATATCAATGTTTTCTTCATCAGAGCAAAATGTGAACCAATGGTAATACAACAGTTCTCAAACTACCGATAAATCACCATAGGAAGCAATCTGAGGTCTCCTTTGAAAAAAAGACAATTGAATGTCATGCAGTGGGGTCAGCTCACAGAACAGAGCTTTCATGTGTTGTCCTCCTCTATCCAATTTTTTGTAAAGAAGTTCTTGACTCTCCAAAATATTCTGTGAGACCTCAGAGATCTAGGGAAAGGGGCAATCTTTTTCCTAACACTTCTATTGATAGCAAACATTTTGCGTACTGAGGAAAATTAATTAGCTTCTACCTTATGCTTCTTGGACCTGCATGATGGCAACATACTGTTCTGCATCATTTATTCTTATGTAGTCATACTTACATGACTGGAGAAACATTGGCTTTGCATTTCTCTTTTTAATTTTTTGCATGAGAGATAGTGCCCTTTGGTGTGTCTAGGTATTTTATCTTGCAAAAATGACAACAAGCACTGACACACACTGTTAACTGAAGAAGTTGTGTGTGTGTGTGTGTGTGTGTGTGTTTGTGTGTATTGATTACTTTTCCTACCTCATGTCTGAATAAGAAAGAGCTATTGTTATTCCCACAAAAGTCTGTTTTTAAGACTGATAGGCATAATATTTCAATATATAAAGAGCAATCCTTTCAGGAAACTTTTTCAAGGTTGAAAAATACTCTTTCAAGTACTTGTAAAATAACTACTCACAGCAAGCTTGATTTTGGTGGCTATTCAGCTTGAGAGTTGGTAAAGAGAAGAAAGGTTTATTAAGATAGTTTAGTGGGTAACATGTTTTGTTAAAATGCTTGCTTATATATATCTCCAATATGATCACAAATAGACAACATAGAGCAGAATAATATATAACAGCACAAAATACAAAATAATATTGAATACGCAGAAATAGACATCTATTAAAAGGGCCAAAGAAACACCTTTGGAATATGAGAAATTACATTTAAAATTCAAGTGCTTAAATTCTGTAGACCAACATGGGCATCTAGAAACTGGAGATTATTAATAATATAATTAGTAGAACAAGTAAGGTCCTGTATTCTCCGTATTTAAACCCTAACAGAAAATAGAGAATTTAACAACAATATTACTCCAGAACCAAGTATCTAATCTTGGTTTTATTAGGATCCAAACCAAGGAGCTACGGTGGTGCAGTGGTGGAATGCAGTATTGCATTCCATCCCACAACCAGGAGTTCAGTCCTGACCAACTCAAGGTTAACTCAGACTTCCACCCTTCCAAGGCTGGTAAAATGAAGACCCAGATTGTTAGGGGCAATATGCTGACTCTAAACCGCTTAGAGACTGCTGTAAAACATTATGGGGTGATACATAAGTCTAAGTGCTATTGCTATTGCTTGACATAAAAGAGAAAGATCCTTCACAGAACAGCTATAGGATACCATGTTGGGTCCTAATAATAATTTAATATGCCCTAAAGAAATGTTTTAGGGAGGTACACAACAAGTTCAAGTAGCGTTCTTAAAATTCAATAATCTGTATATGAAAAAGCCCAATACCTAAATAATAAAAGATAGCTATATTTCTCCTCTATTATACTCCATGTCATTGGAAGGCTGTTTCAAAATGAAAGTTTTTAGAAGCTTTCTAAAGGCCAGGAAGAAAGAGGAAGCATTTTAGGGATTTTTTTTCCCTGATTTATCCATTTCCTCCTCCCTCCCCGCCTCAAACCTGAGCAGCAGCTCTTTTGATGGCTTGTGTTAGGCTTGAAAGAACAGGCCCACACATGAATATATATAAATATATTACATATCTGTAAATTTAGTTCTGTACCCATTTATTAGGAAGGCAATCCTGACTTTTCAAAGAGATATAAAAATTATAGGCTGGTTAGTCTCACATATGTTCTGATCAGTGGTGAAATCCTGCTGGTTCTGTCCAGCTCGCATGAGCCATTAGCACTGGGGTGCATGGTTCGTTGAACTGGTAGTGGTGGCAGTCCGGACATCATTACTTCCTCATTGTAACTCCCTGCGCATACGCAGAGCTTGCTGCTTATGCGCAGAGGGTCAATAATAGGACGGGACAATAGCACGCACACTTCCGAACAGGTAGAGAAGGTAAGTATATTTCACCCCTGGTTCTGATTAATTTATTAGAACACATTTCTAAAGCATACAGCATTAAATATATTGAAATGCAAGACTGGCTGAAGAAGAGACAGGGTGGCTTCTGTAAAAATAACTTCTGTCTTATTAACCTTTCATTGTTTTTGCACGGATCAAACAGCATTAGCGTTTAGAGGGCAGAGGAAGCCAACAGACACAATAGTTGCCATCCTATGATTCAGACAGGAAAGCAGAGTATGAGCAAAATTAGTCAGAAATGCCTAAAGTAGAGGAAAATCACAGCAACATATTTAGAAGCAAAGGATTGTCAAGGGAATAGGGGGGGAAATAGATGGCACAAGGAAAGGAAAGGTGAAAGGGTTCGCCTCCCCCAATCAGGGGATGCCAAACAAAAAGCCAATGCAGTCCTCAAGCACATCATATGTGATTTATTTTCTCCTTTCAATAACTACTAACCCCAGATGCTTTTCCAGCATATGTGTGCATGCATGCATCTCAGAACCTTTTATTAACCTGCTGGAGGAGAAAGCTGTTCCATAATATCTTTGTTAATCCTCTTGTAATTGAGGTACAGGTTTTCTAACTGTTTCCATGGATAAGAATGATATAATTTGTTCTTTTCAGCTCCTCTCCTCTTCCATCCCATTTTCCCCATCTATTTCTGTCTGATCCACTATTTCACATTTGTGATCATCTGCTGTGAACACATTTCAAGTGTTTATATCAGAGAAACTGGATATAGTTGGAACAACGTCTTGATGGCAAAAAATAAGTTCATATACATTTGTAAAAAATGTATATGATACTATATACTATATACCCTTGTAACTTGATAACATACCAATAATTTTTCTTAGTTCATCCATGTATCTTGCTCCTCTCTGTTTCCCTGTAAAAGTGTTTCTGGTTTCCAGGAACTTAGTTGTGAAAGTCATTGGCGAATCACCAAATGTAGATACAGTGGTACCTTTATGCCAAGTCATGGGAATATACAGCTTATCATCTCCTGGAACATAATCTAAACACTAAAGATGCATATTTGATTTAGATGAACCCCACATAATGAACTGATCAGTATGATTCATACATCTGAAGCTAAGAAGGTCTTCTCACCACCATTTGGTGACAATGTTGTAAAGCTCAACGATTTGGGGAAATCATTTATAACAGAGTGAAACAAATCCTGAAAGTTGAATTCTCACTATAATCAGCAAACTTTACTTACTTACTAAACTTTACCGAACTATATATTCCCTCAAGATGTACCAAATTAGCTTTTTACATGCTAACTGCTGCAAGCATCATGCAGATCTTTTATTGAGAAGGATGTTTTGCCCCACGTTGAAATCAAGTTAGGAGAACATGCTTCAATTTCTTGAACAGGGGTCCCCAACCCCTGATCCCTACCCCACTACCAGGCTGTGGCCTATTCAGAATTGGGCCGCGTGAGTGGCAGACTGGCGGGCACTCTCACGTTTACACACCAGCCACCCACTTGTGGAAGATGAGTTGCATGCATACACACTGGCCTGCCACTTGTGCACGGGCTGCGTGTGCATGACTGCACATGCCAGCCTACCTCTTGTGTGGCCCAGTTTTCCTCTCCGCAAGGGTTGGGGACCGCTGGTCTAGAATAACTTTGTATTTCAAAAGTAAATCTGATTTAGAATTGAATTCAGACTGAAAACCATACATAGATCTGTACCACATGCAGTATTTGGGTCTCTTTCTACATAAAGTCTATATTTTAATTTTATAAGACTTCTAAATTAGAATGGACTTTTAGTATAGACAGAATTGATTGCAGTTCACAATTTCATGTTGTGATTTAAACTGTGCTGACTCTGGTTCCTGTTATTTATGTTTGGTTAGAGCTTAGTGGTTTTAAAGCTTTTAAACAATGTAATATATTCAGTTATTCACAATCAATTAATTATATACTGGAAAACTATGATCTCTAAGGCATCTGTAAACCTATTGTTTGCTCATTTCTATCATACTGTTTATCTATTTCCTTATTTTTGTCATTAACTGAGACCCTAGAAGGATAGGGATTTGAAAAATATTTGTGGTTTATTTTTCTTTCTTTCTTCCTAAGCTCTTCACATGAGAAAACTCTTCTCCAGACATGGAAAAGAAAGAGATGGAAATGAATTCTTTTGTTTGACATTTTTAGATTCTAATC
The DNA here is from genome assembly GCA_030761175.1 of Masticophis lateralis. Taxonomy (NCBI): domain Eukaryota; kingdom Metazoa; phylum Chordata; class Lepidosauria; order Squamata; family Colubridae; genus Masticophis; species Masticophis lateralis. Next base: position 194,651,499 of record JAUDYJ010000001.1, on the reverse strand, counting down.
ATAGTGAATGGTTTTCCAATGCTGTGCAATTCTCCTATGGAGGAATGTTGATGTAATTAATCAAAGTACTATTTTGGTATCCAATGAGCTTTGCTAATTCATTTTCCTAGGAGCAGAAAACCTCCTTAGAATTGGGGAAGCTATGAACTTTGGAGGATGTAAATTTACATAATTGCTTGGACAGGCTGGATGATCATATCCTTCTGCTTCTGTCATTATTTGCTCTGTATCTATCATATTCAATCCTACTGCTGTCCTGTCACATTTTGCTGGCGTTAATTAAACATAGCAGGTCTTAAACTGACTCTGCTTCATTATAAATTACTGACTTCTATAGCTCTCTTTCTATCATTTGGCAGGAATTTTGCCTATGAACTATAACAAAAGATAGCCAAGAAAATGCACTTTTATGAATTAGTATTTAATGATTAGAGATGTGGGGATCATGTCTAAATGGGCAACCTCAGCTTGCAGAGGTACACCATTTTGATGTAATAAAGAGGCACAAAAGCTATAGCCTGACAAAGAATTGAGTGGGGATTTTGCATTTTGCTCAGCAATTCCAGCTTGTATAGTTGTTGAGCAAAGCAAAGCAAAGCAAAGCAAAGCAAAGCAAAGCAAAGCAAAGCAAAGCAAAGCAAAGCAAAGCAAAGCAAAGCAAAGCAAAGCAAAGCAAAGCAAAGCAAAGCAAAGCAAAGCAAAGCAAAGCAAAGCAAAGCAAAGCAATTTAAATTTAGAAGCTGGTGCAATGGGGTTGTGCAAAGAGCCAGAACACACAGTTATAGCTGATTGGTTGAATAATACTAGCTTCTGCATGAAGCAATCTGTGCTGTGATTGGTTGCTGTGGGTGTGGAGCGGGAGTTTCCCTTTTTTCCCGCCTTTTTCTTTTGTGTCCTCCGTGTGTTCTGTGATTTACCTGATGATGCTCCTGTTTACCTGACTATCTAGTTTGCTGTATATATAGTTGTAAAATATATTTATTTATATAAAACTATAAGTTTGTGTCATCATTTCTGACTTCATTTGGACACCGGCTACACAATTCCCTGACAAAAGCAAAACAAAGCAAAGCAAAAGCAAAACCACAAGCACTTGCATACTGAATAGAAACTGCTTTGCTGTGTGGAATCACTCTGAAGGGACACTTTGCTCAGATATCCAATGAATATCTGCAATAGCTCTCCTGGCCATACCTACACTTGCAACCAATTTGTGAATAGTTCAGGCCCATTTTGTGAAAATAAACACATAATCTTAAAATTCCCTATGTGCCCATTGGTTTCTAAAATGCCCTGCTTTTGTTTCAATTTGCTATGAGCTGGAGCGATTTATAGAAGTCTTGTAAGTTATACCTTATGATAGCCATTTATGACTTTGAAAACTGTATATTAAAAATCAATGCTGCATATTTGTATTTTATAATATCATTAAGATGTGTTTGCTAATGAACAGGAAGCAAAAGAAATGTTGAATAGTTGCTATAAAAATAGATTTTCTTGGTTTTAGGCATTGTTGTGAGCTGCAAGAGGCATTGAAGTTGGCAGTATATATGTTTAATAAATTGTTGTTGGTGTGGTGGAATTGTATTCCGTATTATCTACAGTAAGAGAATTGAAAGGAACACAGAAGGCATATAGACCGATTCACAGCTCATTGAGCCTTTTAAAGTTCCAATTTGTAGAGTTCATTTTATGTGGTTTTATTCCTAAATGTTAGATATCCAGTTTAGCCAAGTATGGCATTTTAGCTGACAGACACGGGAAATGGTTCACAAATTAATGTTTTGTAGATAAAATGTCAGTCTGTATATTCTTCTAGATTATCACAGTCATTAAAATTATATTCACTATTCCATAAGGGAATATGTGCTCTGTTGAAAAAGTTCTTGGTGTTCTTCTTTTTCCCTCTTGGTATCAATTATAATTAAAAATGTACTTGTTACATTTTATATAACTACTCATTATTGTTATAATGTGTGTTGTTCTTACATTTTAAAACTGTGTAGGTGGCCAGCAATTTATAAAAGCTGAATTACAAAATGAAACAATTATTACTATTTCTCCATAGTAATAATCAATTATGGAGAGGAAATGGGTAAATTAGTGCAGGATAGGGAAAATAACACTGTATTATCCAAATATTTCACATATATTAAAAGCAGCTGTTTTATTTCATCTCTGCATTTTCATGAAATTTAGCCGCTGTTGAGAATCTGTGCTGTTATTCACATGCTTTCTTACCCTGTTTAGACAGATGCATTATATAATTGGGATTACATGCTGTATTTATTAAAGTTGACTAATGTGTTTTAAAATCTTATATTTCTTTCTCTTTTTTTGGAACACACTGCATTTTATATATTGTTGCAGACGGACAAATTTAGGAAGCAAGTATCAACAATAGAATCAATTAAAAAGGGATGGGGTTGGCAGTACTTCAATGGATGTGCTGAAGAAGAAACTAACAACATCTGTTGAGACTTAATTTGGGATTTAATTTGCATAATTTGTGCATTCGCTGAGCATGGGCTGGACTGAATGGCTTAAGTGTCCTGTTCCAATTTAGATTTTTACAATCTCATTATTTCCTTCCTTCCTTCCTTCCTTCCTTCCTTCCTTCCTTCCTTCCTTCCTTCCTTCCTTCCTTCCTTCCTTCCTCTTGCATAAGATATTCTACAAGGTTGATATTCCTAGTGGTGATCTCTGCTGCTACACTTTATCGCTAATATTCTAGCAAGCATAGGATTTTTCAACCTGCTGCTACTTTCCCTTTGCTATACTTGCCCTTAAGAATGAAGGGAAATATACATGTCCCAGGATAATGTTGCAGGATCCAATTTAGGTCCAGAGGTTTAGTTTTCCGAGCTCAGGGAACTTCTCTCTCACCAGAATGTACCTCTTTCCTGAGCATGTGCTCCAGCATGAGTCCAAAAGCTCGGAAGACTATACCTTTGATTCTGGTGACCCACCCAGGTTGGACCCACCCTTACTTCTCAACTTTTCATAAGAATTGCTGCCTTTGGCATTGACAGAAGAAATCACTAGCTCCACCTTCTTTGGCTCAAGGAAACAACTGCTTCTTCTTCTTCAGAGGCAAAGAACCAGAGGTGGTATTCAGCCGTTTCATACCAGTTCGGGCGAACTGGTAGCGGAGATCGCAAGTGGGCTGACTTACCTGCCCTGGCTCAATGTTGTCCTATTTAAGCACATATTTGAGACCGGGTGCATGCCCGGAAGGTGTGGGAATGAGTAAAGCACATGCGTGGAAGGCTGGGCAAATGTGCGGAAGGCACACACGCAAAGTGAGCGTGCGCGTGTGCAGTGAACCAGTGGTAAGAAGATTGGAAACCCACCGCTGCAAAGAACTATACTGTGGGGGCAGTGGTTTTGAAGTGGCATGCTTTCTTGCAATCTCAAAGATAAGAGGGAAGCACTTCACTGGGAGTGTGGGAAAAAGTTCTTGGTATGGTCATTTTTTTAAAAAAAATACATACATACATTTACAGACTGGGATTCTGCCTTTCACAGAGTGTAATACTTTGCATGAATTAATTTCCCCCTTTCCTCATATGAAAAATTCCAACTGTGACCACGTAGGGAAATCTCTGGGGTGTGCAGGAAGACTTTCAGGGCTGCATGCAACTTTGGGGTTCAGACCTGTGCCTTTCTGTGCCTGACAAACAACCTGACTGGATAGCATATAGCACAGATCTTTACATCTTGCAATATTGATTCCACAAAGCCTGAAGAATTGCAATAGAAATCCTAGCTTCTTCTGAAGACAAGGTTGTGTGGCCCATGTGATTGTGTACATTCCTGTTCCAATAACAGGTAGTATCAAGCATGTGAAAAACGTGGTATTCTAAATTCTTGGACAACCCCTGCAGTTTAGTACATGAAGCCATTGTATTATTCAAATGACATCTGCTACTCAGCAAGTCATCACAAAATTGTCATGCTGTAGCCTGCATGGCAGAGACAAGGGATGCTGAATGAGAACTAGTGTTGTTATCAATGGCATCTGCTTCTCTTATTTATCATGGTGATTCACTCTTTTCACACCTTCTGTTTTTCACAGTGTTAGATAGTGCTGCAACTTCAACTCCTCTTCTTTCTTTGCCCACCTTGAAGCTGCTATCTTCAAACATCTGACCCAGGTTCTGCCTTCCATGTTTTATTTTCCCATATTAAAAGCAGAAATAAATAGGACAGGGGAATATTTTTGGCCCACTAAAAGCTGCTTCTTCCCATTATTGCTCAATCTATTGGCGGAGGGAAAGAATCATGTGAAATGTTTATAATTCTTTGGTAAGACCACACTTGGAATATTGCTTCCAGTTTAGTTGCCACAATATAAAAAAGATATTGAGACTCTAGAAAGAATGCAGAGAAGAACAACAAAGATGGTTAGGAGACTGGAGGCTAAAACATATGAAGAACAGTTGCAGGAATTGAGTATAATGAAGTTTAATTAAAAGAAGGTGACATGATAGCAGTGTTCCAATATCTAAGGGGCTGCCATAGAGAAGAGAGAGTCAAGTTATTTTCCAAAGCACCAGAAGGCAGATTATGAAACAATGGATGGAAGCTAATCAAGGAGAGAAGTAACCTAGAACTAAGAAGAAATTTCCTGACAGTTAGAACCATTAATCAGTGGAACAACTTACCTCCAGAAGTTGTGGGTGCTCCAAAACTGGAGGTTTTTAAGAAGAGATTGGATAACCATTTGTCTGAAATAGTATAGGATTTCCTGTCAGAGCAGGAGGTTGCACTAGAAATCCTCCAAACTCCCTTCCAACCGTCATTCTGTTCTGTTATTCTGTTATATATTTTTTTTTATTGAAAAAGTTTTACAATACAATTTTAACCCCACAATTACCCCCCTCCCCCCAACCCTCCCCCCCCGACTTCCATTACATACAAATCATAAGTATATCAATCATTATTAGACATTAGATATAGGTGAGATCCACAATATGTATCATAACTGTAACAAAAATAAGATTAATCCAAAATTCTATAAGAAAACTTAAAATTAAACAAGTAAAGTTTATAAAATTTATAAATGCCCCCTTAAAGCTACACAAACATAAAAGTTTTTTCCCCCTTCTTTTTGTTAAAGACAGCAGTATAACCAAAGTATATAAATTTATATCAAGTTAATATCTAGGAAACAATATAATATATATATTTAACATAGTAATAACAATAAGAATGATCCTTTATTTCTTCAAGCTCTATCAAAAAGCTAACCAAAAATTCTTGATTTAATACTTATTCTAGACATAATCAACCCATTTTTATAAATGTCCTCAATCAAATACTAACTGATACGTCTTAATTTGATATTTATTCTGCACATAATCCACCCATTTCTTCCAGTCCCGAACAAAAACTTCATGGGTCCTATCTTTTAAATATGCAGAAATCTTTGCCATTTCCGCAAAATTAGCCATCTTCAAAGTCCATTCTTCTATGGTAGGTACACTATCTTTTTTCCAATATTGTCCAATCAGTAACCTAGCTGCGGTAATCATGTATAAAATCAATCTTGTTTCATTCGGTGAACAATCCTTAACTATACCCAACGTTATTCTGTTATATTGACCAAGGCTTCTGGGAAATGTAGTTCAACAGTATCTATTTCCCCCTCGTCTCTCAACCTTGATTTAGCATTTAAATTATTTTAGGTGATTGGATAGATCAGAATTTATATCTTATCCCTTACAAAAATTGGCTACTCCTCAGAGGTGGAATTCAGCCGGTTTGTACCAGTTTGTCCTATTTAGGCACGTTTTTGAGGCCGGGTTCATGCGCGGAAGGCCAGGCGTATGCGCAGAAGGCACACACGTGCGGCGAACCAGTGGTAAGAATATTGGAAACCCATCACTGCTACTCCTGCCTTTACAAAACATACTTGAGACAAATGTTTCAAAAGTAATATCCCAGTTTTAGTGAGAAAGGGCCAAATAAGGTCAGAACAGGTGAAATATAGTAATTCTGAAGTTTTGTGAGAATTTCTACCAGGAAAAAAAAATTTCTACACAGCCCATTGAATGTTTCTTAACGTAATGTTGTTATTTCTAAAATGCACTCTGGGGGATACAAATGAGTGTGGTGAAGTTGTGAAATGGTGAACTGCTTCAAGGAACTCCACCTGCTCTCTTCACACCTCGCAGTTGTCTCGAGTACATTTTGAAATCAGTGCTCTAAGGAAATAAAGAAACACAGCATACTTCCTACTTCCCTGGACTGAGCTACTGTTAAAATGTCCTAAATGTTGCCAGATTTCAGAAATGTCATTGCTATTTTATGGCACTTTCTTGGCTCAGGGCTGTGATGTAGCAATCATATAAATGCTATTAATCTGCCAATTGTCAGAAAGAGGTGTGCTGCAAACAAATCCTCTCCCACCCAGCTTTTAATGTTGCCTTGTTTTTTTTTGTTTGTTTTTTTGCTAATAGTACAATGATATTCCTAAAATTGAAGGGACGCAGTGGCTCAGTGGCTAAGATGCTGAGCTTGTTGATCAAAAGGTTGGCAGTTCAGTGGTTCGAATCTCTAGCACTGCATAACGGAGTGAGGCCCCGTTATTTGTCCCAGCTTCTGCCAACCTAGCAGTTCGAAAGCACGTAAAAAATGCAAGTAGAAAAATAGGGACCACTTTGGTGAGATGTTAACAGCGCTCCATGCACCTTCAGCATTTAGTCATGCTGGCCACATGACCACGGAGACATCTTCAGACAGCACTGACTCTTTGGCTTTGAAACCGCCCCTAGAGTTGGGAACAACTAACACGTATGTGCGAGGGGAACCTTTACCTTATTCCTAAAATTATATTCTTCTTCTATTAGTCAATTCAAATAATTCTTCCTTTAGCCATGTTCTTCCATCTTCGTGGATGGACTAAATCAGGGGTGAAATCTAAATTTGTTTGCTATCGGTTCTGTGGGTGTGGCTTGGTGGGCGTGGCTTGGTGGTCATGTGACTGGGTGGGTGTGGCCACTTTGACGTCACTCACTATAGGAGCCAGGAGCTCCATATTCTGACACAGAAACACATTCTGTCTTTCACAGAATGTCACAGAAGCCAGGAGCTGCACAAAAGCACATTCTGCCTTTCTGAAGCCCCCAACAGTTTGAGTTTCCCTCTGGCTTGGCTGCCCAGGTAAACCTCAGAGCCTTCTCTTTCCCTGCTCTTCATCCTGGAGGGCCGCGCATCCCCCTGCCAATCCTCCGTACAAACCACCCACCCCATTTCTGCAAAGGCAGAGCCTCCCCCTTGCGATCCAAAGAGGGGAGGGGGATGCTGCTGAAAAAGGATGCTCCTTCCACCTGGGCCTCCTCCTGCAGCCAAACGCGCCCAGCCATCTTTGCCCTTTTTTCAAATGGGCTGTGTATGGGGCACAGAGAGAGAGCAAGACAGCTCTCCAACCTCTGTTTTTGTGTCTGTGTGTGAGGGAGGGAGGGAGGGAGGGATCTGAAGCTGAGGCACCCAAACTTCTGGCAGCGGTGGGGGCAGCTTCTGAACAGCCCTGAGTCAGCCAGATTCACCTGACCTACTCCCTGAGTCTCACTGTTCTCCTTGCCTCCATCCCCACCCCACTCAAGCAGCAGCTTCCCTGCTCAGCCCCAACAAGCTATGCATCCATGGTGCCTGCACCAGCATCCTGAGAGAAGCAGAGAAGATCATTGCTTGCAAGCAGACAAGCAGAGGTAGCAAGTGTACACCGTGCTGTGGGAAAAATGAGAGGTCCTGTTGTCCTGCAGAGCCTGCCATTGCTTGAGTGGGATGGGGGTGGGGGCGAGGAGAATGGCAAGATTCAGGGAGTAGGTCAGGTGGAGCTGGCTACTCAGGGCTGCTCAGAAGCTGCCCCCACCACTGCCAGAAGTTTGAGTGCCTTGGCTTCAGATCACTCCCTCCCTCCCTCACACAAACACACACAAACAGAGGTTGGAGAGTACTCTTGCTCTCTCTCTCTCCAAGCGCCCCATGCACAGCCTATTTGAGGAAAAGGCACGGACAGCTGGGCACGTTTGGCTGCAGGAGGAGGTGCGGTGGTGCTTTGGGAGGGCAGGTGGATGTCTGCAGCTGACAACTATAATGAATATGTCCACCTGCCCTCCCGAAGCACCACTGCGGCGAACAAAACCACCCCATTGCTATGGATGCATAGCTTGTTGGGGCTGAGCAGAGAATCCTCTGCTTGAGTAGGGGGGGGGGCGAGTAAGCTGCTAGCTCTTTCCCCGCAGCCTTGCCATGCTTGCCAGTCTTCCACGTGGGCTTCCACTTGCCTGTCTTCGCAAGCTGGTCACAGGGACTCCAGGAAGGCAGCATGGAAGGCAGGCAAGCATGGCAGGACTGCGGGCTGTGGACTGGTTTGGGGGCATGTTCAGCCAGCCATTGTCTTCCGGTTTGGCGAACTAGCCTCAATCTCCACTACCTATTCACCCGAACCAATCCGAACCAGGAGCATTTCACCCCTGGACTAAATTTGCTTTGGGGATGATTGACTCTTGCAATGTAATGATGTGTTAATTGCTTAATCCTGGCAGTATAGCTATCTCACAGCTCAGAATACAACCAACCCTCAAATGACCACCCATGGCATCTGTACTAATAAAGGCATCCAGTGACACTTCTAAATCTATTAAGGATCAAAATTGTTTTCTTCTTCTTTCAAGATGTGTAATAATTGGAAGAGAGCAGCTGGGCTAAAATAGGAGATCCAATTTAGTGTAGTGGTTAAGGCAGGGCTGTCAAACTTCTGGGCCATGGGCCGGATGTGTCACACACTGACCACGCCCACTCCCGGTTTAGCAAAGGGGGAAAAATCCTAATATGTCATGTGATACCACCGTGATGACCCCTGGGTTAAGGCATCAGACTAGAAACTAGGAGACTGTGAGTTCTAATTTCATGTTGGGCATGAAACCAGCTGAGTGACCTTGAGTCAGTCAATTCTTTCTCAGTCCTAGGAAAAAGGCAATAGGAAACCACTTCCAAAAAGCCTTGTCATGAAAACTGCAAGGATTTGTCGTTAGGAGTCGATACTGATTTGAAGGCACAATCAGACAAAGCCATGTTAAATAGTATAGACTTTTTCATTCCTATCTTCTTTTTTATCATAAATAGATGCATGCAAGGGCAATAGAAAAGAAGGATTTTCTGTGGTCATACTACATATTGAGTAATAATAAATAATAAATATAAATTTTTATTAAGTGAAATTAAACATTTAATAATGTGCATAGTGCATTTCGGTTTACGGCAAGCTCTACTGTATCCCGGTTTCATGAAAATGAGGGTTCCAGCCTTGCTATGATAGCACAGAAGCAGATATTACTGCTCCCATAGTCTTTGGTAATGTATACAAATATGGGAGAGTTATATGTGAAACCAGAGTCTTTCCCATGCAAATTTTAGTTACAAGGAATACAAGAAAAGATGTAGGTTCTTGTCACAAGTGAATTGATCTCAAAAGAGTCAAAGCCAACATTTGCAGCAGGTGTGAAGCCCTACCACCTTTCTACATGCGTCTGCTTCATTTCTACAGTAGCACAGCCAGGGTGAAATGCTACCAGTTCGCTCCAGTTCGGGCAGATAAAAACTACCGGTTCGGTGGAACTGGTAGTTAAAAAAAGTTACCAGTTCATTCGAACCAGTATTTCCGACGATCAGCTGTGCCGTGTGGTTTAGCTTCGCTAGAAAGCAGAAAATCCTGCTTTCTAGTGGAGCTAAATCACGTAGCACAGCTGTTACCCCCCTTGCTGTTCTACTTAAGTAGTGAAGTCTTCTTTTTCCATGTGAAATACGCGTTTGGGGTACACTGCACATGCACACGCAGCAGGCTTATGGTGCATGTTATGCATGTATGCTATGGCATGTGCTGCGCATGTGTGTGCGCAGCATGCTTTTGGTGCTCACAGTGCATGCATACATGCAGCACACGTTTGGCGTGCACCATGCATGCGCGGGCAGCGAACTGGTGGTGATCCAAGGAAGATTTCACCACTGAGCAAAGCCTTATGACAGGAGGCTCCTAAATATGCTGTAAGTGGAACGCATAGAATTCCTAGCTATACTGGAAATCTCAGAACTATCAATTCCTGAGCATCTAAAAGATGTCAGTTTTTGCCTGAGTAGCTAGACTGAGAAAATATCAGAAGGTGTTCCACTATCCGCAATCTATCTGATATTCCTTCCACATTCTCTGCTAAGTTATTCTTACAAGATTATATAACGCATACTTCCAGATAAGGTCAAGACACATAGCAGCAGCTGCCAATGTTCATTAGCTGCTTTTTCATGTTTAATCTGCTTTATATAATACTTATAATCAATGTACAAGAGATCTCTGGAAGCAAAAGATTTTTCAAACCTGGGTCCCTTGTGATTTGTCTGAAGTAGACCTGACTGATTTCTTTGAAGCTGAACCCAAACAATGTGCTAGGTTGGCAAAACACTGACAGATTGTGTTGGAACTAAAAATTGAATATATTTAAATGTTTAAATACGGTATATTTTTATTTCATTTTCAGTAACAATGATAAATAGTGACTTTTAGCAGCTTGCTGACTTAATAAATTTAATCAATGTAACATGTCTGGGCTGCAAAAACTGCAATACAGGGAGTCCATGAGCCCAAAAATTATGTTGCTAAGTGAAATGTTTAAATGAGTTTGCCCCATTTAACGACTTTTCTTGCCACAGTTGTTAAATGAACCATTGCATTTGTTAAGTTAGTAACATAGTTGTTAATTGAATCTGGATTCTCCATTGACTTTGCTTGTCAGGTCGCAAAAGCTGATCACATGACCTTGGGATATAGCAACAGTCATAAGTATGGACCACTTGTCAAGTATCTGAATCTTGATCATGTGACCAGGGCGATGCTGTAACGGTCGTAAGTGTGAGAAACAACCATTTTTTTCCACTGGTATTATAACTAAATGAACTATTGTAAATTGAGGACTGCCTATACAGAAAACCCTAACTCTTCACATCCATCTAGTGGCCATCTGGATTCTTGCATTCAAATTTGTGCTTTCTATCAAATAGGCATTCCTCTGGCATGTTTACAAGGGCAGCCAACATCACAATGTCAGTCACCAATAAGGCATTTCCTGTGTTCTTTTAGAGATCCTATTATTTCTCCAATATTAATCAAAAACAAAAAATAAAAATGACTAAAATAATTAAAATTGAGACTAAAACTGAATCAAAAACTAAATTTTAAACTAATTGTGAAACTAAGCCAAAAATTAAACCTGATCATATTCACAAGACTGAACTGAGTTGCCATTTAGTCTTGCAATTTACTCAAGTTATAAGTAAAAGTTATTGCTTTTACTTTAAGAGCCAAATACAACAGCTAACGAAATGGCAGGAAACCATTCTGGACTAAATGTAGAGGTGAGATGCTTTTGTTTGTTTGATGCCCACCTTCCCTCCTGCTGCCCATGTTTTTTAGGTTTTGGTATGATAAAAGTGCATTTTGTATTAATAATAGTAAGTAGTAGTACTGGTGGAATATGTGGGATGGCATTTAGTGGAAGCTTTTATTTTTCAATTCTTATTTATTACAGTGCTATTATGGCAGCCTTTTTTCAAAAGCATTTACAGAGCATATTTATGATGGTTAAGATTTGTATTTTCTTCTAATTATGTCAGTTGCTCTGGGAATACTTAATAAGGATGGTATAGAAATGTCTGCTATAAATAATTGCGGTATTTGCATATATACGAATAAATGCATCCAAATATTTGTGTTGTTGAGATTAACAGGATCTAATCCATTGTATGTTAATACTTATAGCAGCAGCCCTCAATCTTTGGGGCACCAGGGACAGGTATGTGGAGAGAGGTTTTTCCACAGGCCAGAGTGGGCATCGTTTCATGTGCTGCTTGCATCCCTCAAATGGGGATTTGCTTGTTTGTGTCATCTGGTTGTTGGCATGCCATGACCCGGTGTTGATCCACAGCCCCCGGGTTGGGGACTCTCCTCCTGTATAGGATTCCAGTCTCAAACTAAAATCCTATACTTCATGGATGGGGAACCAACACAATTGTCCAGTTTAGGAACACTTCGAACCTTGTTTCTTCCACAGCAATTAGGGGGTTTTCCTTTCAAGACTGCTAATTGCTAACAGAAGAAACTTTTTGTATAAAAATGAAACACAAAATTTAAAAAAATGGTTGCTTTCCCAAATAGAGCTGAAATGGAAACAGATCTTTGAAAAAAAATCTTATTTGATCAAGAGAGGAGATAAACAAAGGATAGACTGGTTAATTTAAGGGCTTTGTATTTTGAAGGTCAGCTTAACAAATGTTTAACCCTCCCTCTTTTTTAAACTTTTTTTTTTAAAGTTCCAATTGTCCTTCCTGCCTAAAGAGCTGTGAGGCTGGAAGAACAGGTCAGGACCTGTTCTTCCTCACAGAACACGACCTCACAGAAAACTGGCAGGACCAATTTTAACCTCAAATCTTCAGAAAGTGTCATGTCAGGCCACTTCATCCATGCACATTAATGCTCCTGCATTGGTAGTATACAATGTCTGGAGGTAGGATAAGAAAGAAAACAGCACTTTTAGAGTAGAGCACCTACAACTATCTTCAGGCTGCTTAGGTGAGGATGGATAATGAGATGCCAATAGAAGTACGCAGGCATACCTTGTAGAAATTGTTACTGAGAGATCTTCAACAGTGGTGGGATTCAATTTTTTTTACTACTGGTTCTGTGGGCATGGCTTGGTGGGCATGGTGTGGCTTGGTGGGTGTGGCTTGGTGGGCATGGCAGGGGAGGGATACTGCAAAATCCCCATTTCCTCCTGATCAATTGGGATTTGAGAGACAGAGAATAGAAGTGGGTGGGCCAGTCAGAGGTGATATTTACTGGCTCTCTGAACTACTCAAAATTTCCACTACCGGTTCTCCAGAACTGGTCAGAACCTGCTGAATACCACTTCTGATCTTCAAGTAGGGCAACTATCCTTGGTTTGTCTCCTTTCTGTGTATGGATTCACTTTATTTCTTTTATTGTTAGCAGACTAATTGTCAAATGTTGTGCCTGTTGCAACTACAAAACAAGGGTAATTTTATGTACAGCGTGATGCAATGGTCAAGACGAGATATAACCAAGGAACAAATATAGTCACTGACACTTTGCTATCTGGTTCACCAGATGGAATTGTGGAAACATACTTCTTGCCATAGCAACTGAGAACCTGCAGTTCAAATCATTCCTTGCTGCTCATAGCAGGAGTAGATATGTTTTGGGAAAGCTTGATTTGTTTACTTTGTCAGCAATTCTATAAAGATGTTTGTTATGTATATGCACATTCATGCTTGGAAGACTGGAAAAGACTTCAGTCATGATACTCTATGCCAGGGGTCTGCAACCTTAAAATGCTCAAAGAGCCATTTGGACTCATTTCCCACAGAAAACAAAACACTGGGAGCCACAAAACCCTTTCCGTGCTTGACTATTTCTTGAGTGGCCACAAAACTAGCATATGTAGTTGAATTAAATGTTCTGTTTTCTTCTGAAACTTTTATTTTCTTGGATTTATCCATGGTTGGCCTATCGGGATTGAAAAACTCAATAAATCATGTGCTGGGGGTGTGTCACACATTGGCTGTTGTGATGCATATTTTGAGTGACAGGGAGCCGCAGCAGAGGGGTAAAAGAGCCACATGCATCTCCAGAGCCACGGGTTGCTGATTCCTGCTCTATGCAGATAGTTCAGAGAGATGCTTCATGAAGCACTCCTCCTAATGGTTTCCAGACCAGCCCTTCCTAACTATCCACAGCATAATTACAACAGTTACAAAGGAAGTCCATCAACCTACCCCAGGAGACATTCCTACCAATTGAATACTTTTTTAAAAAAATGCTTTATCTGCATTCTCAATGACAAAATAGGCTCCTTTGGAGTAATCCAGGCAAAGTTTGTGGTAGCCTTAAAAAGTAATCTGATCCTCACTTCTCATGGGAGCAGGCTTGTTTAACCCTTATTCAGGTGAGTGGCTCAACAGAACTTCTATTTTCACTTCCTCCTGCTGCCCAAGAAGTCCTGACTCCTACTTATTAACTGCCAGAACAACACAGCTATAATAAAACCATATATTGAGTGACAGTTGGGAAATTTGTATGACCCTCTTAACCCATACAACTGGGTGAATTAACTGCTGCTCTAGAGAAAATCCTGTCCAAACATTCAGAATTGTTATTGAATTCCTAGATTTTTGGAGAGATACAAAACTTGGATTGAAATGTTTGACTTCTTCACCAGCTGTCTTGGTAATAAGCGTTCTTCCTGTTTAAGCTATTGCTGACATTTCTCTCAAGTGCTAAACTACTCTTGTTAAGATATTATCTACCTGAGATGATAGTAATAGCTATATTATTTTTGACCTTGTTTGGCAGGAAACTTCCAGTCTCACACCGTGTACCTGACTGCTATTTCATGGGAAAGTGCCTAAAAAGACTAAATTTTTTAAAAAGTTATTTTAGAAAAAGAAATATTCTGTGCTTTAAACAATAATAGTAGATAGATAATGTTGATGAGGTTTATAATATTAATAATACCATGGGATAATAAAATATGAGACAATTTTTTTGGGGGGGAGGAGAAAACCACAAAGAATCAACATCTGAAAATCAAAATTGAAAGATTATGGCATAAATTGGCCTTGGTGGTCACACTAGATGTCATATATATATCCCTTGAATGGCACATAGAGAATCTGTGCATTGATAAAATTTCCATCTTTCCAATTACAAGAGGCAATATTGCTGGGATCTGCATATATACTAGGAGCCGTGGTGGCACAGTGATTAGACTGCAATATTACAGACTGACTTTGCCCATAGCTGATCCTGACTGACTCAAGGTTGACTCAGTCTTCCATCCTTCCAAGCTCAATAAAGTGAGGACACAGATTGTTGAAGGCAATATGCTGACATTGTAAACCACCTAGAGAGTGCTGTAAAGACTAAGTACTCTTGCTCTTATGCTGACATAGTGTGACAATCTCGGTTCTTGATGCATACAAATTTAATACTAGTAATAAAAGTTTCAGTGACTTATATTTATTTCAATGGTTGGCTTATTGTTTCTGGGATACCCCAGTTCATAATAAACAATCACCTCATTACTTACAACGCCTTATTAACATTTCCTAATGTCTGCCCCAGTTTCAACAGTAATCATTGTGTATGTTCATCATGTTTTGCTCTTCTCTGCATTTTCCCTATAATTGCCTTGGATTTAACACTGCTGTTTTATTTCCCAGCTGATTTGTTCCAAGACATCTTACATAAAGCATCTTTTCAATGGTAAGGCTCTCCTTGAATGACCACATGAACCTGCCCAAGCCTGAATATTGTTAGGTGATGCCCAGTGCTAGTCCAATCGTACATTGGATGGACTGAAAGGCAAGGTCTTTGGATGGTTGTGCCAAGGAAGGACACACTTGGCTAGGTTAGCAACTATTGTTGTTCCTGCCCATAGAAAATATGCCGTTAATTAGACAGGTTTTTCATTCTGAGCAGTTTTTGGTAAAAAAAATAAATAAAGTAAAAAATAAACTAGGCTTAATTTTCATGGTTTATTGGAGTGGAGGTGTTTTAATCTGCTCAATTGTGTTTTGTTTTGTTTTAGTTCTGCACTGACTGTATTTGTTATACAGATGAAGGGGGTTTCTATTGAATTGTCTTCCTTACTGAATTTAAAAAAAAAAATATCAGATGGGATCAAATGAGTATATAGGAAATTATATGGTAGTTCTTTTCTTCCTAATGTTTTAAACCCCAACATGCTTTCAGCTGCTGCTTGGCCTCTTCGGAGAACAGAAGCTTCTTTCTTAATACTTCCTGGAATGGCCTTGTCACCATATAATGTTGGATCTTCTTTTTGTTCTCAGAACAGTTTGTTCCCAATGATGGATGAGCATGAGCAACACTTTGTTTCAGCTAGTGTTGTTCCACCATGAGTCAGTTTGGACCACAAGAGTAGAATTCTTTTTAATCCCTTCCATTAAGGGATTATTTTTAATGATGTAATGGGATATGAGCTTTACAAATAAATGCAACTATAAATAAACTTTGGAGTTATGATTAGCAATTCGGTGGAGGAAAGAAAGAAGAGCAAAACTTTTTAAAAAGTGGTATGAATTTCATGCTTGGTCAATTTTTAAAAAAATCTTACAAGTGTTAAAAGTTATTTAAGTTTTGACATGGGCAGGCATATCCCATTACATTTTCAACAATAAAAATTATTTGCCTATATGAGTTTGCGGATAATCAACTGGCAATTTGAGGATGGCATTCAGTGGCTTGATCACAGTTTCATTGGATTATGCAAGGACTTTTACCTGCAGTTTTATTTTGGAAATGGAAATAATTTTCCAAAGATGCCTGCGTGAGGTATAGCAAAGCAAACATGATTTCTATGTTTCTTTGTTTCTTTAATCTCTCAATTCTTCATCTAAGCAAAATCTAGGCAAATGAGTCAGGAACATGATAAGGTATGGAAGAGAGCCAGAAGAAAGTAAATATGCAGTGGGTGGCGCAGTACTGAGCCATGGTGGCACAGTGGTGAGAATGCAGTATTGCAGGCTAATTCTGCCAACTGCCAGAAGTTTGATCTTGACTGGCTCAAGGTTGACTCAGCCTTCCATCCTTCTAAGATCAGTAAAATGAGGACCCAGATTGTTGGGGACAACATGCTGACTCTGTAAACCACTTAGAGAGGGCTGTAAAGCACTGTGAAGTGGTATATAAGTCTAAGTACTATTGCTATGGGGACACGGTGGCTCAGTGGCTAAGATGCTGAGCTTGTCGATCGAAAGGTCAGCAGTTCAGCAGTTTGAATCCCTAGTGTCGCATAACAGGGTGAGTTCCTGTTACTTGTCCCAGCTTCTGCCAACTTACCAGTTCGAAAGCACATAGAAAGTGCAAGTAGAAAAATAGGGACCACCTTTGGTGGGAAGATAACAGCGTTCTGTGCATCTTTGGCATTTAGTCATGCCAGCCACATGACCATGGAGACGTCTTTGGACAGCACTGGCTCTTCAGCTTTGAAACGGAGATGAGCACCACCCCCTAGAGTCAGGAACAACTAGTACATATGTGTGAGGGGAACCTTTACCTTTACCTTTTACTGTTGCTATACCCCTTGCTGAAGTGAATCCTTTCAATTTTGTGACACATCAGTTAATGCCTTCATTGATCCATCTTTCATGGTGCTTCTTGAATCCAGTTATTTCATTATATGAATGTCACATTCATATAAAGGGGGATAAATGCTCCATGCCATTCACATAACCCCATTTTCCCTGATTTTAGGTAAACAGAGCATCAGTACATGGCTAAATATCATGCAACAGTATGTATATAAAGAGGAGGAAAGTATGTCTTCTAGCATTGTCCATTAAAAAAAAAAACCACTGAAGTTGACTAAACTAGGTTTTCTAAGAGGTATGAAATTGATAAAGTTCCAGGAGGAAAGAATACACACTGCTGGTCTTGCTTCCCCAAGAAGCAAAACTTTGAGTTCTTTTCTGTGTTTTTTTAGTTTAATATTTTTTGTAACAAAACAATCTTTAATGTTTCTAATGAAAACATTAGAAATACAAAAAGAAAAAATCTTATATTTTTTTATTTATCAGTCACTTGGTTTACCAATCAATCCACCACTATAATATAAACAATGCAAGATAATATTACAAGATACCATAAAATCTCTACCATAATAATGCATGTTGCTGCACTCTTTGATTGGTAGATAATACTACCTTTTCCAAAACGTATTGATCGCATACTTTCAAAAACCATTCCTTGACATCTGGAATAATGCCATTTCTACAGTTTTTTCAATTAATAATTAATTATTATCATTCCTTTTCCCACTTGCATGCTCAATATAGCCACAATTTCTGATAAATAGTCAAATTCCATAACTTTGATATATAATTGTACAATGTTCAGAATCACTCTGTGAATGAGATGGATGGTCTCTAAATTTGATCAATATAAACAAATAAACAAACAAACAAATAAATAAATACATCAGGATTACATTTAAGATCTTTAACATTTATTTCCCCCCCATAAGTTGACTAATATATGTTTATACTAATATATGTTTGTATGCCCATGTCATATGTGACAATGAGCCCTCATTTTTTTTTACATTTCTAGATACTGTCCATATGTCTGTGTGTATAACTATGTTTACATTTATTTCTGAATTGTAGCAGAATAACAGTAGAGCCAAATTGGAAGGGACTTTGGAGGTCTTCTAGTCCAACCCTCTGCTCAAGCAAGAGATCCTATATTATTTCAGATATGCTGCAAATATACCAGCAAAGATATACCAGAAAATGGACGTGTATAAACAAATAAGTTATCACTTTTCTGTAAATTCATATGTATAAACCTGGACAGAAATATGCCATCAGAAATTTAAAGCTGTACGTGTTTAAAACTACTTTCCTTAAAAAACCCACACACACCAATGGAATTATGGAGTACTTCATGATCAAACCCCAAAATTAACCTCTGCCACTTTGTACAATTAAATATTTTGCTAGTTACAAACATCATCAAACTCATTTTCTTTTACCAAGTAGGTAACAAAATAATAATAATAAAAAATACCTATCCAGGTACCCAAGACTTTAAAAGGAATAAATGTTCCTCCACTTCCTTCCTGACCTTTAAAGGACCGCAAATTTTAAGCTATTAAACAATGAACGTTGTAGAGCACTGCTGAAGGCATCTGGTACTCACTCAAAACACAGCCGTTGCCGTCGAAACATTGTAGGTTTCCTCCATTCCATGCTCCACAGAAGAAAGGTTAAATGTAACTTTTATACGAAACATACATCAAACTGTGACAAATAGGACAGTTTATTAAATGCAGATGTACAGGGAAAAGTGTGTGAAAGGTTTAAGACATTTACCCAGATGGCTTGGGAGAAAGGGATGGGGGGATTTCACTGTGCAATTCCTCCACGGATCACATAGCTGCAACTCCATTGTCAAAAACAGAGCATCTTCAAGCATAGAGGAATGAGATTGCAAACTGCTTTTTCTTGTCATTTTTTTTTAATGTCCCCAAAGCAATTTGAGTGGAACCACATTTATTATGTCACTTGACATCTCCATGATTCCAGTATCTGCCATCTGTTTTCAGGTGCTTTTCTATACAACCGAAGTAAAATAGAAAGCGTATGAAAAGCAGGAATTATTTTGGACTCATTGATTTCACTGGGAGAGATACGTTTTCCCCATTGTGAAATCAATGAACTTTGAAACCACTTATCTTTGACTAAATTGCAGTCAGAGATTGCAACCTTCTAGATTTTGTTATAATTCATGCTTCTAAAGGTTTCCTCTCGGAATATATCTAAACTAAATAGCATTTATTCCCATCAATTTCAGTGGGAGGGAATGAAATGGGTGAATACAATGAGACTTTATTTTCCTTACATAGTTAGGAACCAGATATTCTCTGTGAACGCTAACTTTTCTTAGTTATACTGCTTCATTACCAAAGGCGTTTTGTCCTCTTGCGTATAAGCTTAAAATCTGCTCTGATCCTGGATAAATTTTTAGGACAAGGGTTTACTTTATTAAAATCTTAACACAGTGTTCTGGGGGTGAGATTACTCCATTGCTGCTAATAATCAGAATGGCTGCAAAGGATTAGTGTTAGTCTTCAGGTTGGAAACCTATTAAATTGCACAAAATTGGAGACAGGAAATCACTAAGCCTATTTCTCAGCTTTAGGCTGAAACAGGAAGGTGGCATGTCATCGCCAAGGGTTGTACATATTTACATGTTAGACCTCATATGGGAATCTTTCAGTGCCCTGTGTCTCTCTCCCCCACCCCACCAGAACAAGACAGAAAATCTGACTGGATGAGTTAATTTTAATGTAAGACTACATTAACAAACTCTTGCAAGTTTGAAGGTACAAACTCCCTGCTGCTACTTTTAATTATCTGAACAATCCTCTGTGTGTGTGTGTGTGTGTGTGTGTGTGTGTGTGTGTGTGTGTGAGAGAGAGAGAGAGAGAGAGAGAGAGAGAGAGAGAGAGAGGAATCTCTCTTAATTTTTTTCTTTTGACCATTAATCCATTGGGGGCTTTCCCCTCTTTTGTCTGATTGTTTCCTAGGCAACAACTCATCTCAAGGTCATCCAGTCCATTCCATTTTACTTCTACTCATATGCAAACATAATACAAACTTTTATCAAATAATAATAGTTTTTGTTATGATTTCAGGAATTATTCTCTGACCTTTACTGAAGCTCCTCTGCCATTTGAGCAACCATGGATGACCAGCATTAACCAGCCTTATTTTAGGATTATGCAGACAAAAGAACACAATAAACACTTTTGCCTCAGTATATTTTGGTCAATATGATTCAAGCTATCCTGTCCCCGATTTGCTTCTCCTTTTGCTATTGTTTAAATGAGTCTGTGGAACTGTATTTTTAATATATTATTTTCAATTTTTTTTCTACTAATGTTATGTTACCAACTTGTGCTATTGGACTGCTACCAAGAATTAGAAATAGATAACATTAACCAGGAAACTATCAATAATATTTATTTATTTTTTTCATAAGCATCTGAAATTTGGATGTAAGATTTTTTTTTTTCCAGAAAGAAAAAAGTGGTGGGTTGCTACCAGTTCACCCTGGATTGAGTGACCCGGTAGCGGCGGTGGTGGGAGGCTCTGCCCACTACCGTTTACTCAGCATGCACTCACGAGCAAACTGGTTTTGAAACCCACCCCTGGTTTACACCCTTTGTGGAATAACTGTTGCAATGTTTTGCTTCGTGCCCTGATTATTTTAAGATATGTGTTCCATGTAGTCAACAAAATAAATACCAAGTGCACTTTAGTAAAAGTCAAAGCTCCCATTTGAGAAAATTGTGAATGAAAACCAATTGTGAATGAAATCTGCTAGGAAATAAGCAGATTTCCTAGCACTTTTTTTTTTAATTTTCTATTTTCTTTTTCAGAACAAAAGTAGCGATTTGCAAAAGATTTGATGGATTAGAATAAAACATCAAATTGCACTGCTGATGCAGACTGGATTTAGACTGATCTGAACACCCCTATGCTGAGATCTCACGCAGCGCATAGAATAGCTTCCCATTTCACACATTTACTTCAGCCATCAAAACAGCAGAGGTATATTTTGAACAGTTGAGAGCATGTTGTGGAACAATTTGTGTTTTTCTAAGATATCTTTACCTGAGATATGTCAGGGACATAGACAGGCAATTGCAGGATAAATACCTACAGAATACCAAAGACAGTCTAGGGCTTCCAACAAGGGATAACACTAGGCAAAGTAGGAGATTGAGGAAGGAGGTGGGTCTTGATATCAGTGCTTCCAGGTTATCAATGATGGAGCATGTTCTTATTTTCATCTCTAAAATGTTAGGTGGGATGATATCGTACTGTGATAAGTGCAGCACCTTGCTGAGAAGACTGGTGATACCCTGTTGTACACTTCAGTTGTTTCCAATGTGCTCCTTTTTGTGTTTATTCACTGCTTAAACCATCTAACACTGGCAGCATTACATCTGTTTTAGCCAGGCTGCACATTTTATTAATGCTCAAGAACATTTCATGGGGGAAATTTGTATCATTCTGGGGGTGAAGCCGATTTGAGCCATTCACATCTGATCCAATGAAACTGTGTGATTCATCTGGGATTTTGTATGTTTTTGAGGTTTACGTGGCTTCATACATAACTGAATATGTGTGCAATGCATTACAAGAAAGAAAGAAAGAAAGAAAGAAAGAAAGAAAGAAAGAAAGAAAGAAAGAAAGAAAGAAAGAAAGAGAAAAAAAACCCCTTAAAATTATAGATGCCTATGGACAAAAAAAGCAACCCCCTTCTGCTAATATGTCTTGCCAGAATCCATTCAAAGAAAAGATGGCCGTGCAAAATGCAAATATGGCTAGTGTTAATTCTTTAATTTAAAGAATATCTTTATTTGTTCCTGAACTTCTAGCATGCAATTGGTGTATCTTTGTCAGCCCCTCCATCCTGCTGTCCTCTGCCCCCTAAGCTTTGCAGATTGAACTCATAGTGCTTGATGAGCAAACACAGTTGATTTACAGTTTAATTTCCAACCATTTGTGTAGGGAATTTTCCGCTGAGATTGTCTGTGCTGAAAATGGGCTTTCAGCTACATGCCTCACAGTGGTCATTTTGCTCCACATGAACACTGCACCATTTCAGCCTCATTCTACCCAAACTCTCCAAGGTTACAAGGACTCAGACAAGCTGTACAAGCCACAAAGCAATATGTTCACAGAGCTCGGGGGAAAAAAAAAACCTTATGACCTCAGCATCTGTAGTGATATTGGCCACCTTATTTCGAGACTATTTTAATTATTGGGATATGATGTGCTTTAAATGAGAAACAGTTGAGCTGGATCATACGTGCTGTATGAGAGCCAAGTTCTCAATTATCTCTGCTTTCAATTATCTCTGTTTTAAATGATCTTGATCTGAAGATTTGCTGGGCTAACACTGAAGCATTTAGCATGGAATCTGATTGCTAATTCACCAAAAAGTTTTGAACATTTCCCGTGTTTCCCCACCCCTTGCACATGAATGTGTGACACCACTCCCCCACCCCCCACGGTCCCCCCCTCCACACATGCGCGTGTGTCCCCGGCTGTTTTTGATCCCAGGAGGCTTCACAGAGTTCTGCTAGGCCCAAAATGGGGCTGGGGTGCACACTGCATCCCCCCACCATGCATGAGTTCACACACCCCGGCTCCCTGCATATGTGTGCATGACCCCCCCCGGTCCTTCCCACACATGCCTGCGTGTTTCTGAAAACCAGTCAGTTGGTCGGTGGGAGGCATGCGTGCATACTCAGTGAAGCTGACCTAGGGTGACAGCTCTCATGCCCGCACAGATGGCTCCACATGGCACCTTTGGCACCCATGCCATAGGTTTGCTATCATGGGCATAGAACATAGAATAGTGGGAGGCTGGCTGAAATCATTCCACAAAGGGGCACTCTATATTTTACTCATGGCAGAAATAAAACACACATTCTCTCTCAAATTATGAAGTAAAGATGCCTAGGATCTCACATGTCCCACTGCACATCTCTTCCTCCTTTGCCTACTGATACATTCAGGGGTCTCACTGAATCTGAGGGATGAGGCTGTGGAATTTCCCTTTGGAGAAACAGGAAGAGCCTATTTCCCCTTTGACCCTCTTCCAGATGCTTCAGAAGGGAATAGAGGAGGGAATCTCCTTGTATTCTACTTTCTATCTCTTTTCTATTGCTTTTCGGCACATAAAAGGGTTCAGTCTGGAATAACCAAAGGCCACTCATTCCCTTTGGGACCATCTGTGCTGACAATCCACAGTGTTGTTTCTAGTCACTCTAGAAAGTTCTATTCCTTCTGATATATAGGTGTAGATACTGTTTACCTCATGCCTGTGGTTCATCTCTCTCTTTCTCCCTGCTGTTTGCCTATCTTTTATCCTATTTGCCAGTAAATTATTTTTGACATTTACTGGTGTTTTAATAAACAAACATCAAATTATATTTTCCTAGCCAAACTGAGTTACCTGTGTGCTTACTGTCTCCTGGATGTAGTGACCGAGTGGGAGGGTGCAGGCTAAGCTGAAAATTACCTACAGCAGTGGTGTCAAACTCATGGTCTGCAGGGCGGATGTATCATGCGCTGGCCACACCCATTCCCTTAGGGGTGAAATTCAGCAGGTTCTGACAGGTTCTGGAGAACCAGTAGCAGAAATTTTGAGTAGTTTGGAGAACCGGCAAATGCCACCTCTGGCTGGCCCCAGAGTGGGGTGGGAATGTAGATTTTGCAATATCCTTCCCCCAGGAGTGGGGTGGGAATGGAGAGTTTGCAGTATCCTTCCCTGCCACACCCACCAAGCCATGCCTACAGAACTGGTAGGGAAAAAATTTGAATTTCACCCCTGCCACCCCCAGCTTAGCAAAGGGGGGAAAAGTCAGTATATGTCATGTGATGATGATTTGACGACACAAGTTTGACACCCCTGACGTACAGCAATTTTCCAACAAGAAGATTCTACTAAGCTCCCTGGGATACCCATGCATCGGATTGCTGACAAAAGGACTAAAAAAAAAATGTTGGCACCAATGTAGTGCGGGCTTTGCTAAAAGTCTTTGTCTTTGGCATGTCTGATGCCAGAAGGTACACATGGCAACATCTCGTCCTTATTATAAGAACCCCAGAGGACTCTTTACTGGCCCCCTCTGTTCTCTACCAAAGAAGAAACAATTTGGTGAACAGAGATAATGTAGTTTTGGGTGATAACTGAATGATCGTTTTCACAACTGAATGCTTACTAAATTAACTCACTCTCTAGTTTGCTCTATACAATAAACCATAACTAATCTTATTTATTTATTTGGTGTATTTATATGGGCATAAGGCACTATGGGCAGCAAAATGGACCAAAACTAACATTAAAAATCAGACTTCATCAAAATCAAGGGGGAAATGAAATTTTGACTTTGGTGTTTGAGGACTACATCTGATTTGACTAGAGAAATATTGTGGATTTTTTACCATTTATTATGGGTTTGATTAAAAATAAAAGAATAAAATATAATGAACATTGAATACTGAAGAAGCTTCTTGGATGAGAAGCAAAATATCTTCAAGGAAGAGACAAAGTCCAGTTGCCTTTTGGAAAAGCACTTTTGGGATAACCATAACCTGGAGGACTGAGAATCTCCATAGACATAATGAATATTGGGTTCTTAAAGAACGTCTTAGTATTTTAGGGTATTTTAAATATTGATATGATTCATTTAAACTTTGATAGAAATTGTTGAAGTATTATCCCTATACTGGAAAGAGTCAGAGGTCATTTTTGTTACATATTTGTGAGATGCCACTTTTTAATCTGTCCTGCTTTTCCCTTCCCGTTTTTCCTTTTATACTAGCTTGCATTTTAAAGTTTATTTTTGAAATTTAATGAAGATATTTAAATGATGATGTTATCCATTCAGTCATGTGAGGGGGCATGGCCAGCACCACAACGATATGACAAACTTCAGAGCTCCGAAGAAGAGTCGACATTCCAGCCAATTTGGGGATCCAAAGAGAACTAACCATCTTGTAGAGACAAGGGCATGGGCTGGTGTGAACAGGGAAGTCACAAATTCCCTGCAGTGCTGGTGAAGAGCCTCCGACTCAGCGATTGAAAAGAGTGCACAAAGAGAGGAAAAAAAAAGAAAGAAGAAAGCGAGGTAGATCATCTGGGTGAGATTGAATCTATTGTCTTGAAAACAAGACTCCTATTTTTACTATACTCTCCTGCCCAAGCAGGAGACCCTACACCATTCCTGACAGATGGCAGTCCAGTCTCTTCTTGAAAGCTTCCAGGGATGAAGCTCCCACAACTTCTGAAGGCAAGCTGTTCCATTGGCTGATTGTTCCCACTGTCAGAAAATTTCTCCTTATTTCCAGGTTGAATCTGTTAGATTGGATCGATTTGGGGCCCAATAATATACGAAGACTCATTGATTCAGTTATCATAAACAGTCCTTTATTGATTCATGTCTGTTTCATTACAGGTATCATCAGGAACAATGGCGGCAACAACAGGAGGAGACCTTAAATACCTAGGAGGCGGAGTTACAGGTATTGGGAGGGGGAGATAGGAGGGATTAGTTTTGCCTATGCTGATTAACCCTTGACTTGCCAACATATATTGAGGAGTATGTCCAGGGAGAACATTTACTTGTAACAAATCCCCCTCTAAATGCTTATCCCTGGGACTGACAGACTCAGTCTGATGGGGATCCGCGGGTAGAACACAGAGTTTAGAGGTGAGGTATGAATGCTGCTTAAGTGGAAGTGGTTTTGTGAGTATGTCTGCTGTTTGGTGTTCGGTGTCACAGTGCATAATGGTAACAAAACCAGATTTGTGAAGTTGTCTTACATGCTTGTTTTTGATATCAATATGTCTTGACCTATGACCCACAGCGTCTGATGTGGAAATTTCTATTGCTGCTTTGTTATCTTCGTAAATTTGAATGGGATGCATGGGTTCGGCCCAGATGTTAGTTAACAGCTCATCAAACCATATAAGATTGTTTATAGCCCTGGATAAGCAGATATACTCTGCCTCAGTGGTGGAGGTAGCCACTAGGTTTTGCTTACCGGTATACCAATATACTGGGCAGTTATTTAAGAAGAAAACGTATCCAGAGGTACTTTTCCTACTTCTGATGTCACCTGCCCAATCAGCGTCAGCGTAGCAGGAAAGGAGAGGTTTCTTATTGGTACTGGGTTCTAATCTGAGGCAGGTGTTGATGCTATACTTTAGATACCTGAGTATTCTTTTTATTGCTTCCCAATGGAATGCTGTGGGGTTGGCTACGTGCCTTGAAAGTAGGTTTACAGGCAGGGCAATGTCTGGTCGTGTCCAGTTAGCAATGTACAACAGGGAACCTATTGTGGATCTGTATAGGGTGTTTTCTTGAAATTGGGGTGAATCATTGTACATATTTTTCAAAAAATCAGCTAACATAGGAGTTTCACATGGTTTGACACCTGTCATATTACATTTAATGAGAAGTTCATTGATTTTTTCTCTTTGGCTTAGGAGGAAACCCTTGGGTGATCTGGTGACATGTACCCCAAGATACTTATTGATGCCCCCCAATGATTTGAGAGAGAAATGCTTGCTCAGTTCACTTGTGAAAACATCACAGTCCTTTTTGTTCTTACTTATAAACAATATATCATCCACATATATGAGAACATACTCCATGCCCCCATTGTTTTTCCGGGTGAAGAGACAGATATCGGCTAAGGTAGCCTTGAACTCCATAGACTCTAATACTTTGACCAGACAATCATACCATTGTTTACCCGACTGTTTAAGCCCATATAGGCTCTTGTTTAGTAACCAGGTGTCGCCCTTGGTGGTGTCTTTACTAGGTGGGGCTCTCACGTAAATTTCTTTATCTAATTTGGTGTGTAGGTAGGCTGTTTGGATGTCATATTGTTGTACTTCTAGACCTAGGGTGGCTGCGATGACCAGTGCGCTTTTGACACTCTTGGGTCTTACTGTAGGTGAATATGTCTCCGTGTAATCATCAGGGAACCTTTGGGCGAATCCCTGTGCTACGAGCCTGGCCTTATATAGATTCTGGGCCCCCTCTAAAGTCTTTACTTTAAAGACCCACTTTGTCCCAATGACAGTCTTGCCCTCTGGTGCTTTAGATGGCGTGTATACGTTTAACTCCCTAAGGCTGTTCATTTCCCTTTCCATTGTGGCCTCCCATTTTTGTCTTTCTTCCAGTGGTAGTTTGGTTATTTCGCTATAAGTCTCAGGAGTAATGGGCTCTGTCTGCAAGTGCATGAGGTAATCTTTGAATTTTTTTGGTTTTTGGTTCCTATTGGTTCTGACTGGCCTACCTGGCAGGGTCTCCGTGTCGTGCATGTACCTTGCTTCTTTGTTGGTGAGTGAATCTACTTTCTGCTTGGGTTGGAGTGATTTTTGTGTGTGGCTGTTGTATGGGTGATCAATATTGTCTGGTTTTTGTTGACTGTTCTCTACTTGGTAATGTAATTCATTGAGGTGTATTTTTGACCAGTTAGCCTGTTCGTGGAACGTGGCAGATCTGGAGATAATGAATTTGTTATTATTGTCTATGAATCTAAATCCCTTTGTGCCTGTCTCATAGCCCATGAATCTGAGTCGTTTTGATATTTTGTCCCCCTTTCTACGTAGTTGCCTGGGTATATGCACATCTGCTGTAACCCCAAAGATGTGGAGATGGGATATCCTTGGTTTTCTATTGTACATCACCTCATAGGGTATCATGTTTAGCACACTGGACCAGAGTCTGTTGATTGTATAATTAGAATAAACCAGGGCTTTGGCCCAGAAGTGTTGGCCTAGCCCAGCGTCTTCGAGGACGCACCTCATCATTGTTTGTAATGCAGAATTTTTGCGTTCTGCGACGCCATTTTGAAAAGGTGAGAATGGCAATGACTTAAAGTGCAGGACGCCCTTTGACCTCAGCGACCGTGAGAAGTCATTAGACAAGAACTCTGATCCCCTGTCAGTCATGATTTTTTTGATTTTCGTGTTATGTTGTGTTTCCACACGTTTATAGAATTCTTTAAATTTTTGGTAGGTCTCACTTTTGTATTTCAGGGTGTACACAAAGCCATAACGGCTATAGTCATCTACTATAGTTAAGAAGAACCTCTTGCCATACTTTATGGAAGGCCTAAGTGGGCCTACAAGGTCCATGTGTATCATTTCGAATATGTGATCCGTTGAGCGTGAGGCCTTTCTGGATTTGGGGGCTACCTTTAGTTTAGAGCGCTTACATATAGAGTAGTCCAAGTAGGTTTCACAATTTTTTATTCTTGAACCTTCTGTACAATCAGTGACTTTCTGAACAACAGGGAAGCTAGCGTGTCCTAATCTGCGGTGCAGCAAGTGTGCGCACTCATCGTGGAGTGGCTTCCCTAGACTAACTTTCCCTTTGTTTAGTGTGCCTTCCTTGTGGGGTTGGATGTCCTCCTTCTCTTGTTCTTTGTTGCCCTCAGTGTCTTCCTTAGTGTTGGTTCTATCTATGTAAAAGAAGGGTAGTCCCCCTCTGATTGTGATTTTTCCTATAGTTGTACTTCCTTTGGTCATGGTGATTCCCCCTTCCTTAATGCTAATTTCTATTCCTGCCTCCTTGCTCAAGGAGGCAGGAATAGAAGGTGAGTATATTGTGGGGTATTTCCGGTACCAGCAGTACCCCTTCTAGTTTTCCTAAGTTGGGGAGGGTCACACTGCCTTTTCCTGTCACTCTTACGTCATTTTGATTTGCCACTTTGATGAGGTAATCTTCCTCTGTGAAGGAGGAGAGAAGTTCCCTTTCACATGTGGTGTGATTGGTGGCTCCTGAGTCAATGAGCCACCAGGTCCCCTTTTCGTTTGTTTTACTACTTTGTGTGGTTCCTGGTGTGGCCCCTCCTACTCTGCAAAGAGACCCGTCCCTGCTATCCTTTGAGTTGTCCCTGTTTTCTTTCCTCTCCCAGGGCCTGGGGGAATCTCTTCGCCTCATTCTGCTGTCATGGTGGCGCCTATCTGTGTGTTTGTCACGTGGTTCATGTTTGTACCTATCCCTGTACCCCTTAGTGCAATCCCGTTTGTAGTGACCTTTTCGCCCGCAATTATAGCATTCGGGGGAGTCGCGTGGGGTGTCAGTGAAGGCCACCTTTCGTGCTTGCCTGTGCTCCCTGTGAGTCACCTGGTGTTCCTTTCTGCGATTGTCTTCTGCTATTAGCAGATTAGATAGGCTGTCTATTTTCATGTGGCCTAGGCTAAGTATGTTGAGTTGTGTAAGAAATGTTCGCCAGGAAGGGTCAAGCGAGTTAAGGATGATACTTTTCATGGTCTGCTCTGATACAATTTCTCCCCTTAGTTGCAATTCTGCCCTAGCTGCATTTAACTCCATCAAATGTTCCCCCGTTGACACCCCTGGTTTGATTCTAGCTGAGTAGAAGTCCTTGGAAATTTTTGTGGTGGTGGCTACACTGTCACTGTAAAAGTATCCAAATATTTTTTGAACAACATCATGTACAGTCAAGTCATTCTCAATGCTATAATAGATGGTGGGTGATATGCTAGAGATAAGGAGGCAAAATGCCTTGTGGTGCATGCAGTCCAGTTCAAATGTCCATGGTCTATCAGGTGGGTCAGTTATAAAAAACATCATATTTTCTTTTAAAAATAAGACTTGGAGTTGCTGATACCACTCCATTAAATTTGAACCTTCCATTTTTAATATATGGAACCCATTTGGTAAGTTTCCTGTGTTATTTTGTGTGTTACTCACAGGTGGGTGTTGCTGTCCATGGTGCTTGACATGCTGGAAATAGCAGAGCGGCTCAGGAATGCTAGTAGGTAATTTAAAAGTCCCTCCTTGCATTTTTTTTTCTTTCTTGATCCACAGGAGCTTCTGCGCATGCGCGGCGTTCATTTCAGCTGGGACTTCGTTGAGGAAGGTTCTCCTCGTCTCCGCTCTGGCTTGGCTGTCTCCCCAGGATGGGTAGGCCTCTGCTCTGGCTCCGGATGTCCAGCGGTGGTCTGAGAAGGCTGTCCTCTCCGCTGGACGGCTCCTGGTTTCTCTCTGCGGCGGCGGCGGTGAGTATTCTCTCCATTCCGTCCTTTCCGGTAGGCGCGGCTTGGGAGTGGGGTGGCGTACCGCAACCGGGGGGCGCTGCGGCATCGGTGGGTCCTCAGCGGCGTCCGCGTCCCTCGGTGAGTAGTTGGGGGGTCTCTTCTTTTCCCCTTTGGGCTTTTTAGCGTTTTTTGAAAGCCCCTTTAAAATTTTCATTTTTGGCCCGAAAGCGGCGGTGAGTGTTTTTATTGCTTCTTCCACCGCCTGATCACTAGGGGTGTCCTCGGGGGGTGATTCCTCACTTCTGAGGATTCACTATTATTTTGTAGTTTTAGGGGTTCGGGCATCTCATTGGTTGGTGGATTTGCATATTTAGATTTAGTTTTTTGGAGGTCGGCCATCTTTTTTGGCCACGTGTTCAAAGATGGCCACCAGTTCAGATTTTGCGCGGGAATTCCCCCCTCTGCCTTTGAAAAGTAACTGTTCTGGGGGGTTTTTCTTACCGGGCTTGTGTCCGGTTGTCTTGTTTTTCGTCTTTGGGTCTCTCTGGTCTCGTCCCGGCTTTGGATGAGGTAGCTGATGCCGGCTAGGAGATCTTCGTCTGTTGCAGGGGTTTCTAGCAGGCTTATCATTTCTCTCCTGAGTCTGCTGGTGTCTTTTTGCTGGATTTTTTCTTCGTTTAGGTCTTTTTGCCCCTGTTCATCATCCGATGAATAGTCTTCGGGGCTGTTTTCTTTTTCTTCTTCCGAAGTTATTGGCGTTGCCATGTCTTCAATTAGGTTTTGCTGTTTTTCCCGCCTTTTGGTCTCTGACCTCGTTTGTGGTCTTTTTGGCATGTCTTCTGATTATTGGGTTGCCCAACCATCGACTGCTACCATTTTGTTAGATTGGATCGATTTGGGGCCCAATAATATACGAAGACTCATTGATTCAGTTATCATAAACAATCCTTTATTGATTCATGTTTGTTTCATTACAGGTATCATCAGGAACAATGGCGGCAACAACAGGAGGAGACCTTAAATACCTAGGAGGCGGAGTTACAGGTATTGGGAGGGGGAGATAGGAGGGATTAGGTTTGCCTATGCTGATTAACCCTTGACTTGCCAACATATATTGAGGAGTATGTCCAGGGAGAACATTTACTTGTAACAGAATCTCTCCTTGTTCAGTCTCCATTCATTATTCCTTGTCTGGTCTTCAGGTGCTTTGCAAAATAGCTTGACCACCTCCTCTCTGTGGCAGCCCCTCAAATATTGGAACACTGTTATCATGTCTCCCCTGGTCTTTCTCTTCACTAGACTAGCCTTGCCTCCTGCAACCTCCTGTAACCGTTCATCATATGTTTTAGCCTCCAATCCCCTAATCATCTCGATTGCTCTTCTCTGCACTCTTTCTAGAGTCTCAACATCTTTTTTATAGTGTGGTATCCAAAACTGGATGCAGTATTCTAGGTTGATGCCCTTTGATCCACATTTTTAAGTATTTTCCCATTTCAGGTAAGTTCTGTTCATTCTGTCTATTGTCACCCAGAATGGGAGCTGGTGAACCCCAGATGGAAGGTGTTGTGAATCCAGAGACCTCATGAGCTACATTTGGCTCATGGTCCAACTTGTGATGTGATTGATCATCTTAAAATAACTGACTATCAATATTTTGGAAGTGACTGCCCTGCATGAAAAATGAATAATGATAAGGAAGACCTCCAATAAACTTCAGTGCTCACAATCCTCTCATCTTGCCAGATTTATTTTGCTACTTTATTATGCATGCATTACTATTATTTATAACTTGCCCTTTGGGCTGCAAATCTTGTCAATGCAGCTAGCATGTAACATTCACAAGTGTGAATATAATAGTAATAAATATTTAAAAAAAAAAACAGCTGGAGCCCTCTTGCTTCAAGGATTGTTCCAGTAATTGGTTATAATGGCCCAGTGTAAATAGATGGAGAAGAGTCATTGCCTTATAACTCCCCCCTCTCTTTTTATCCTTCACAAATACAAGGAAAATATTAAAATCAGAATTGCCATGAAATGCATTGTTCAAGCATTTAATATTGCCGGCAGGTTGTGAGAATGCAAGGTTCCCATTGTTTCCTTACCATATTATTACAGCCATAGCCTCACTCAGTGGATGAACTATGGAACCATACATAGACATTCTCAACCCAATCCTATGAGTTTGCCCAACAGTTCATCTGCAAAGATCCCAGCTTGATCTGCCATCTGCTTCATGAATTTATTTCATGACATTATAATTCTGCAGTACTTTAACCCAACTTTTATCCACCTTCTACAAGTTTGAGGAGAAGGTTTCTGCTAGGCCTGTGTGCAGTGTCTAGGTTTGCTTCAGTGAAGTATTTCATAGCAAGGAAGCAAAGTGAATTTCTTCACGGAGATGAGACAGCAACCTAATTCCTCCCAGGTGCTTTGCATTGCCTTAGAAAGTGACTCCTTACTAGAAAAAACTTTTCTCACAATCAACACAATATGCAGAAGCCTCTTTCAGCTTCTAAAAATGTTGACAAAGGACTTAAGCAAGGTAAAATTAAGAAATATGACTGCTTCACTTCTTAAAAGTGTGTGTGTGTGTGTGTGTGTAGCTTCATACAGCTTCAAAGGGATGCTTTGCATGAACTTTCATCAAAGCAAAGCAGCCTTTGAAGTTTTATGCAGTCTTAGTATCTGCTCCTTCTACTACAATGTATCACACGGTGAGAGTGAACATGAAGTTGGGCACTCACAGTTTGATTTACGCAACCTTGTTGTCAGCAAAGACTTAAATGGATTGAGGATGTAGTCAGAGTTTGCAGCCATCTAAGGCAACAAAAATAAAGCAAGATTCTCTATCATTTAGCACAGGACATGTGGAAGAACAAATGAATGCCCTCAAGTGGTTAAAAAAAAGTCCATTACAGTTTAACATCATGTCAGAATAAGGAGACGTGGTTCAAGACATTGTCATGCAAATGATGGGTTTATGTGCTTACATCATGACATCTCATACAAGTATATAGGTTGCATCATTTGCATAAATCATGAATTATTACTCCTTATTTGGCCCCTACCTCCAACACCCAAGGCCTAAGATGCACAATATGTGTAAAGTTGCCAGGAGAATGACATATCTGATTACTATGATGCCAACATCCATGTTTGAAGAATGAAAAAGGGGGGTTCCTTGTTTACTGATATATGTCTGCATTCTCTCTATGTGCAAACAGAAGATCTTGACTGGCACAAAGCCCCTCTAATTTTATGAGCTCTATTTTTTTAAAAAATAGAAAAAATGTGTGGCACCTGGTAACCCCTTTTCTTTTTCAATTATGCTTGTCAATAACTCTATAGATGGTTGGTTCACTATTACATGGACAGTAAGCAGGTTACTTTTTTTGACTGATGACTCTCCAAACATTCCATCAGTTACTTCTATTTGAATTATTTCTCACTTTCATATAAGAATAATGTCTATGAACTGCCTGCATTCTGATCTGATCTTTTTAATGACACTATCAGAGTCTTTGAACGTAAATAGTATTAATGCATAAATACTTCAGGTAGAACACATTTTTAAAAACAATTATGTTGAACAGTAATAAACCCTTGTTTTAAAGTTTTGGTAATGGAAAGTTTAGATGGGAAGCTCTTGAAGCGAGTTGCTTATCTAGATTTATTTATGAGGTGTTTTTTTTTTTAATAGACCTACCATCACTATTCAGATAAAATTTAAAGATGAAACTGGCAAAGCAAGTCCAACGACTGAACTTTTCCGGTCTAATTTATGATTTGTTCTTGAATTGAGAGCTAATTTTGTTCCAGGTCTTTGGGCAAAGATCTCACATTTGTTTTGGGCTTGCTCTGATTAATTTATCTTATGTCTGCTTGTTTTTGTTACTTTAAAGACATTCCAACAGCAAAATGGAATACTTTTAACTATTGAGCTCACAACACACATTTCTGTTAAGGATGATCAATCTCTATATAATTTATTGTTCCTGGGTTATATTTCCCACAAAGATGGACCTCTATACACCTCTTTATATAATGGAAAAGGGTACAAGGCCAGCATGACTGGTCTCACCATCATCTATAGGTGGTGAGCTTTTGCAGTATGCTGTTGCATAGCTGCCAAAGAAAGCAGCAGAACTGAATAATGACTGTGATCTCCAATATCATTAGTGGCTGTCTCATGCTGCCATTATTAGTGGCTTCATCTTAAAATGATGCATCCATTGGGCAAAGGGAAATCATTATTAAGATGGTAACATGGGCTAGACCAACTGCAGAGAGGTAGTTTTCCAAATAACTCCAGCACTGAAGTTACCAGTCAGTCAGCTCTCTTGTAACTAATAATATTCCAACACTAAATGGCCATCATAAGATTTTACCCTGTTGATGTTTAATCATTGTTATTCTATAATTTTAAATTTCTTAACCCTAATTTAATTTTTAATGTTAAGTTTTATACATTTTTGTTTATCCGTTATATTAAATTGTACACCGCCCAGATACCTTCTTTGAGGCAGATGGACGGTTTAGAAATATGAAATATAAACAAATATATAACTGTGTCCAGAATATTAGGCCACCATTCCAGAATGAATTGACTCTAACAGACTTGCTTCTGTAACATGCTGAAAGATTTGAGAATGTGACTCTGTCAGAGGACTCAATCATCATCTGGGCCATCTTGATAATAATTTCAATGATATTTCACCTGCCCTAGGCTATGCCTGTGGCAGTGACTAGCTTGAGGTTTCAATGTATTGATGCACCTATCTTTAGAGCACTCCCTATCTTTATGCATAGGGCTATTTAACATGTCATGATAAAAATACTGATTTCTGAACCCAGCATAAGAAGTGCATGGCCCTTCTTCATACTGAGGTGGGTAGTTTAGAATAGAGGGCTTGGTTATGTTAGTTTGTGATCGAGCCTCATTGATTTCAGGGGGTTTCCTCTGAGTGATTAAAATTGTTACAATACATTGCATGCACAGCTGGCTTGTTTTAGGGTGCACATCTCAAAAATATCAAATGACTAAAACACATACTTGCAAATGTATGTATCCTATAGGCATACTTAGAAGGAGAAAGATTTGGGGTTTCTCCCTGCCTCCTAATCAACCTGCCTGTCAGCAGCAGCTTCCAGCTGCATGCAGAATGGAAGAGGGAGTAAAGATCCAAGCAGTAATTTTGCATTTCCTGACCCCATGCTTCTATACTATGTCTGCTTTTTGTTCCTACTGAGGGGGAAAAAATCTGTCTTCTTCTGATCAGTCTGTACATGTGGCCAGCAGTTCCTATCAGCAAACCAATTTGCCTCTTGTTGCTGCTTCTGTGTGACATGCTCCATTCTTTCTAGCCAAAGATAAGGATTTTGGACAATTTCATTTAAGGTATTCTGTTAATGTGCATTTCCTAAGCATAACCCGTCCCCCTCGAAAACAACAACAACAACACCACAATGTATTTAGAGAGGAAAGGCATACACAATTGCATACTGTGGGAGAAAATGAACAGAAAACATAGGTATTTGGGAGAAAATAGGAGACAATTTAAATGCAAAATATCTTGCATTTTTACAAAATTCACATAAAATGAGAGAGAACAATTCAATACTCGCCAATCGGGAACACATCCAGCAATAGACTGATGTGACCATTACACTATAATGGAATAGCAATGCACAAACAATTATTTATCTATCTGCAGTGCCAGCTTCTTTAAACTCATTATCTGTTCTGTTCTGTCAGTCAAGCCCTGTAGTGGCGTTTTACTCACAGTTCAGGATATAGTGAATAAGATGCCTTCTTCCATGCTAAGCCTGGAACTTGGCCCATTTCAGAACACATTCCTCAGTCTGCAATGGACAGCTTATCAGACCATGCTCAACATATAGTATAGCAAGTTGCATTATGGGTATGCTGGCAAAGGACTCCCAGGATGGTTGCACCATGTGCTGTCCAGACAGAATAAATAAACAACAACCTAGCCACCTCTCCAAATATCTAGGATTTCTTGGAGTATGTGTCGCCTTCTGCCACTGATAGCCTCCCACCAACCAACCCACTCCCACAGAGAGGGACTCCTCAGGGTGCCGTCAGTTAAACAATATAGACTGGCGACTCCCAGGGGGAGAGCCTTCTCTGTGGGGTCACCCGCTCTCTGGAATGAACTGCCCCAGGGGATACATATGATTCCCGACCTGCTCACCTTTCACTGTGCCCTTAAGACTCTGCTATTCAAACAGGCTGGACTGGCTTAATAAGAATTTGGATGGGGTGCTTTAAATTTGTGGGTTTTTAACTGGGGTGGCCAAAATATTTAATCTGTTTTAAATTGCTTTTAAATTTTGTATTTCCTATTGTTTTATTGTGGCTGTACACCGCCCTGAGTCCTTTGGGAGAAGGGCAGTATAAAAATGTAATTAATAAATAAATAAATAAATAAATAAATAAATAAATAAATAAATAAATAAATAAATAAATAAATAAATAAATAAATAACTGTGTGAAGAGCTGTTTTACTTATTGATTTACTAACAAACTGGAGCTATTTTGCTCTTCAAAAATGGAAAGAAAGGAAAATATAGTAGGTACAGCAGTAATTAATGAAAAACACAACAGTATTTCACCTACTGCATCCTTTCCACTTTCTTTGTAGGACAGCGGCCCTCAACCTTTTGGGCACCAGGGATCGGTTCTGTGGAGAAAGGTTTTTCTGCAGACCCGATGGGGTGTGGTTTTGTGTGTCGCCTGCATTCTTCAAATAGGGCTTCCCTTGTTTGCACAGCCTGGTTGCTAGCATGCTGTGAACCGGTGTCAGTCCACAGATCAGGGGTTAGGGATCCTTGTTGTAGGAGAAAACATTTACACTGAACAATTCAAGTGAAAGCGAAGAAGCTACTTAATATTTTAATCACAGTCAGTGGGACGGTTTAAAAAAGGACAACTTACTGTTTTGCACTTGCTTCCTTTCCTGCATAGGACCCTTAGGTGAGCAGTATCAAAAGATTTTAGCCACAGGAAAAGACATTATTGGATATTATGAAACACTGTCTGGTATCTTAGTTTTGATACCACTTCTTGCTAATTACAGAAAACCAATGCCCCCAGAGTGCTAAAAGGCTCTAGTGTGGAAGCAAACAATGACTGATGACTTAATAAATGCATGTAGTAATGTAGTAGAATGTAATATAGTTAATGAAACAACTAGATCATTTGCTTTATCTATAAATTAATATTGGCTATTGTAGTGAAACCTGCTTCAGACAGCAATATATGTTGTTTCATTAGAGCCAAACCAATGATAAACTTACAAATCTGCAGGATCTAATTGCTTTAAATATAGCAAAGCCAAGCCTGTTAGCATTTTAATTGCTATTTGCCACTTTAAAAGCTGTTATTATTCAACTACATTATCTGAGAATGTGCACAATACTATGTGCAGTTGCATGAGTTTTACTATAGAAGCGGCAGAAAAGCTGCAGTGTCTGGAGCATGATCCCTTTCAGAAAAGCCAACAATAGGGTGCTTTGTTATAGGTGAAGTTTGATTTCATGGCACCAGGTAGGAGAAAGAGCTCCCATGGCTCAACTAGAGCAAACATACCACAATTGCATTGATTCATGCTCTCTTTCTCCTCAACAGAAAGGGATTCTTAGTTAAGAAGATATGGATGAAATCAAGGGAATGATATGGGTTGAGACAAGGGAATGTGGAGCGGAGAAGACAATATCTTTGCTTTCCTGCAATCTCTTGGATGAGATGCGTTATTGAGTTTGGATTGTAGAATTTGAAAGGACCATCTGATTGGTACTTATCAGCAAGTTTAGGATGTGTGGACTTCAACTTCCAGAATTTGCTTGCTGGGGAATTCCAGGAGTTGAAGTCCATGTATATTAAATTTGCCAAGGTTGAGAAACACCGATAAAGATAATGCTTGTGGAACATTTAGGCTGAGACAAAGGATCTCCTAATGTCTATTCTTTCTTAAATGCAAACAAAAATCTACTTGAGGCCAGGATACAGTTGAAAGACTGAATCATAAGTTGATCTTATCCTAGGGGTCATATGTAACACATCTATTGCAATTATCAATAGACAAAGCAAAAAATCATCATAATCATCATGCATTTTGTGATAATGGTGAATATCTGTAGCTCAGTGTAGAACGAGGGTGAGGATTTGTTCTCTGAGGTTGTGGGTTGGTTTCTGGCTAGGTTACCCAGGCTAGGTAACATCTTTAGCAGAATTTAAGAGATACCACTATTGGTGTTCTGCTTCATGTGGTCAGTAGGTCTTATGATGGGGAGGTTACATCAGGTGAGGATCCTTCCTAATTCCTGGTGGAGTTATTGCAGAGAAAGATGTCAAGTAGCAGAAGAGAAATGGCTGTTTGATGTCTTTCTCCACAACGGCTATCTGAAAAACTTTGTATTCCAACACACAGCACCCAAAACCACAACAAACACCACAGCCAACCACCATGCAAAACCTAACCCTTGCATAGTACCATACACAAAGGATCAGAAATGACAGCCAGAATTCTCTGACCTCTAGTAATAGCAATAGCTCACAAACCCACAGCTATGTAATTTACAAAATCAACTGTAACAATTGCAACCAATTCTACATGGGACAAACATCACATCAATTGAAAACCAGAATCCATGAACACCAGCTGGCAGTCAAATGCCACAATCCCAAATCCCTAATTTCTACCGACATTGACATAGAACAGCACTAACTTGATTGGAGCAATACAAGAATTATCGGCCATGCTACCACCCACCATGTTCGTGAGTTTATCAAAGCTTGGCATTCCACAAGCAATTCCATTAACAGACACATCGACCTACAACCAACCTATGAACCCCTCAGAATTCAAATCAACCACACAGCAAACCAGTGATGGCACTGACCCTCAACTAACCCACATAACCCACTCAATTAGCACTTCACCTCCCAATGTCCTCACCTGACATGACCTTTCCAACACAAGATCTGTCACAAGACCGTCACCTGACATGACCCACACCTGACCCATCACAAGACCCCTCACAAGATCCTGACTATGACATGACCTTCACCTGACATGCAGTTCTCATCACAAGACCTACTGACCACACGAAGCCCTTATAAGCAGAAGAACACTGACACTGACATTCCCTAAATTCTGCTAAAGATGTTACCTAGCCTGGTTACAAAACATTTGGAAACCAACCCACAAAAATTTGTTTGGTGGAACAAATCTCCACCATCATCGTGTATTTTAAAGCACATCTTATCCCAGATTATACTCATGGGAGTGAACAACAAAATTTGAGATGATTTTCATTGGGAAAAATAATTAACTGTCACCAGATAATGTTTGTGAAACAGGAGGATGGCTGTAAGTGAAGACATCAGGGTTATGCATATTATTACGTGTGTTTTGTATCTTACTATAATGAATTATGGAATCAACAGGGCATGGTTGCTGTACTATAATCATAGTATGAGCCCAATTTATTATAATTTCATATTTAGATTTTGGGAGAGAGAAGAGAATCAATGTAATCTTCCTGAAATATTGGAAATTAAATGCAACTATCAATCACTCAGTGGATCAGTTTTGTTATGTGAAATGAAGTATTATAGAATTACTCTTCATAACCTATGTATTGTGTTACAAGCTGTGTATAAATGCCAGGCAATTTCCTTTATGTTAGGTTCATAGTTTTCATGGAGGTCTTATTTATTATTATATGCATCCCAAGTATGTGTAGGTAAATAAATAGCTAAAATTGTAATATGGTTTAATTATCATACTAAAAGCCTTATGTGAAAGTCTTCACTGATTAAAGTCATGATGTTAAAGGTTAATATTTATGGATACTCTGGTGATTACCATGGTGTATGGAATTTTGTGACTTAGAATGTAAGAAAAATAAATTGTTAGTTAGCATCAGTAAGCAAGTGAAATGAATAAAAAATAGATATGTGTTGTGATGTGAAAATAACAAAAATGGCAAATATGTAGTAGAATTGAATGAAAGTACTCTCATTTTGTGGGGTAGAATTGATAAAATCATGGAGGTGAAGCTTTCAGTTTAATTCTAAATGAAAGCATACATGTCAAATGGTGTAAATTGATATTCACTGAGAAATGAATGGGTGTGATAAAAATTATCGCAATTTTGTATCGATTTTGAGAAAGCATATGATAAAGTAATTCAAGCTGAATTATTAAATGTACTATGTAAGTGCGGAGTTGAAGTTTGGTTTCAACTCCACCCTTTCAACTTAAGAGGAGGTCTAAGAAGCAAGAAGAGAATACATGAAAATAAATGCAATGCTTAGTGAGTGATTAGACTTTCAGAGGACAGTAATAAGGGATGCATGATACCCACAAAACTACTATGTTTAATAGGAATAGACAAAAAGTAGATACTATGAGTTCCCACACCTTCTTAGAATATCCAGCAGAAATGAAAAAAATGGCTAGAGAAATTTTAAAATGTGGATTTGTTGATAGAAAGATACTAAGAAGTATGTGGTCTGTTATAGGGAATAAGCATTTGTGAAATGCATAACAAAGGGTTATATTTTCCTTCTTTGCAACAGAGAATGAAGAATTGCACAAGGTGGAAAAAATACAAAAGTTACTTGGCTCTATTGAGAAGTGTGAGTGACAGAATAAAACCCTGTTGGCTACTGATAAAGCTTTAAAAACTTAGCTATGTACCCAGACCTGGGTTCAGAATGTGTTAAGTGTCCCATTTCTTGGCTTTAGTATTAATTGTTTAATCATCATGGCTGCTATTTGTACTTATTTGTTTTGTGGATGTCTTTATTGTTTTAATGTTTTTTTTAATTGCTTTATAATTTTGTAATTGTAAGCTACCCACAGTCACTTAGTTGAGTTGGGCAACTATAAAAAGTGAATTAAGTAAGTAAATAAATATCTGAATGCCAAATAATTGTGATTTGAATACAAATCTGGGTGATTTGTAGAGAGAGCGGCTTAAATTGTACAGGTGACACCAAATACAACAACTTTGATAGGAAGTTACAAAATACACTGAATTATTTTGTAATTTGAAAAATGTTTTGATTTTTGATTTTAGCTTACTACTAAAATGTCCACTGTATTGATTATTAAATTATTTATGAATACTAAAAGAAAATAAGAGAAAAGAGAACTTCTTGGGAAATGTAGACAAGTATTTAGTCTTCTCCAACTGATTTGCCATGTTTCTAGACATTTAAAAACGACATTGTAAATGTTTGCATTTGCCTTGCTGTGTGACATGTTATACGTATAGAAGCCATTTTTTTCTTGAATTTGGTTAAGCTTTTCCTGTGGATGCTTTGCTGTTAGTTTAGCTATTCTCTAATATGGAACATGCTCTCCATATTTCAAGTTCCTAATCAGATATTGTTGGTATTGTATCTCTCTTATCAAGGATGGGCAAAGTTTGTTGCAGTCATGAGCATCTGTGACAATGGCTGTGGTTGAGCTGGTGTAGGTCAGAAGGAGAGAGAAAAATGGAGAGAGGGAATTCATTTTTTTTACCTTGAACTACAAGTGTACTGTCATGAAGGCTGATGAGGTAATTGGTCTGTTTTATTTCATATTTCTTCCCATTGATGTGTTGGGTTGTTTCTGTAGAGGTTTGCATCCATTTTATTATGCAATGTTTTATTTGTTCTGTCTGCACCTCTTATCTAAATAGACATGTCCCTAAATAAGGTATCTATCTATCTATCTATCTATCTATCTATCTATCTATCTATCTATCTATCTATCTATCTATCTATCTATCTATCTATCTATCTATCCACACACACACCTTGACAGATAGTGTTGGTTTTGCATAAGTGGTTACAATTCTGTCTTTTTTTTTTTAATTCTCTGTTGTTCTTAAGATCAGATTTTATCATTCACATTCTGAGACTTAGCAAAAAATATTCTTTGCTCTCACCCCAAAAAAGCACAGTAAAGGGAAAGCTCTGGCTATAAAACACATTTAATGACTCACCCTCATGGTTGAGAGGGAGATCTCTTTCCTCAGGCAATGCAAACCTTTGAAGGAGTATTTGGCCTCAATCAAGCTTCAAATGAAGCGGTGTCTTGAAATCCCTTTGCAAAGCAAAAAAGGTCCCTTCTCTTCATACTGAAGTGAAGTAACTTGGTCTTGAACTAAAAAGACAATGTTATCACCATCATAACTGCTTTCCAGCCTGCCCTAGATTGCAGAGCATTAGCTGCACCAGAGAAGAAGTATAACCACCTTGTTATACTGAAGTAGGGTAAAGCAGAGGCAGACCACGTCAATGGGGAGCAAAAGCAGAATGTCATTATGGGACTTCACAACCAACACCTGACCCATTTTATAGCCACATTTTTAGCTAGAAAATGTGCTCATTCCAGGTGTAATTTATTCAAGTTCCTTCCTGCTTCATGAGATGAAATCCACAGCACTAGGGGAAAAACTGAATAAATGGCACACGTCTTCATGAAGAACCAGGGGTGATTGTTAGAGGCAAAGGGTGTAAAGAAATATACAAGTAGTCCTTGACCTAGAACTGTTCATTAACAAAGTTATGATGGCAAAAATGTCCATCAGGGATGCTGGATTAATGACCATGTGATTCACTTAATGACTGCCATAAAGTTGGGTATGTGACTCAATTTGTAATCAAAACAATGTATGATGAAAATTCCAGGCCCAAATGAGATTGTAAATTGAGGACTACTTATACACATCTTTTCTATAAGACAGGGATGGGCAACTATCGCCCCTTTATGACCTGTGGACTTCAATTCCCAGAACTGCTGAACCACTTGAAGTCCACAGGTCATAAAGGGGCCATAGTTGCCCGTTCCTGCTATAAGACAACATATAGTTCACAAGCCAATCAAGTGGATATGATAGTTGTGTATTTCTTCTTGCACTCTAAGGATAAGTGGCAATATTAAAGAGATAAATGAATAGTTAAAATAAGGATACTAAGCTCTCTTCACATTCAACCCAAAAGCTCTTGGGTTGAATGTTTGGAATTAATTGTTTGGAACAATTAATACTATTCTGTGTAAAATTCTGATTTGAAGACAAACAAACCAGTCACTGAATCTGGAATTATCCCTTTTTTCCATTCTCACTGAAGTTCTGACAAGCTTCAAAAGAAGCATTTTAAAAAGTTGGGCCCTGTTGCTAACTTTCTCATCCAGCATGCTGAACTCTAAAAGGAGAAGCTCCATGGAGCATCTGAATTTGGAACAGGGTGACTTATCGCTATTCTCCCTTGAACAAGTTAAAAATGACCCTGTCGTTCTGCTTTTACCATAAGTACTGCCAGATAAGCATTCTTTGATGCAAACTGGACATCTTTGTCATTACGACTAATCCAATCCTGATACTACCCTGAAATATATGTGATAGTGCAAGAGATCCATATTTTCTTTTTGTCGGTAGAGGTAAAAGTAGCCTGGGGGTAAAAGTAGCCTGGGGGCAGGAGGAATTGATCCCAACCATTTCCAATTCTTTCAGAATAGAGGAGAAATATACATCCCTTTTCAATCATCATCTGATCAAATTCTACTACATACCCATATCCAAACCCATACCCATACCTGATCATCAGACTCATTTTTCT
The DNA here is from genome assembly GCA_030761175.1 of Masticophis lateralis. NCBI lineage: Eukaryota > Metazoa > Chordata > Lepidosauria > Squamata > Colubridae > Masticophis > Masticophis lateralis. Next base: position 194,607,652 of record JAUDYJ010000001.1, on the reverse strand, counting down.
GTTTTCTTGAAATATATAACAGATGGGTCTAGTCAAAATCAATGAGTGTAAAACATGAAATTCAAGCAGAATGGCAAGGAGAAATGCTTCCACAGTAGGATTATCTTGATTATTTGTGCTATTTTATATCAGTCAAAAACTATCTAAAATGACAAGCTTGGCTCTGGGTTTTAAGATATAATTATTACCAGAATTTAAAGTTGATAAAATCTGGTCCAATATGGGTTTTGCTTTTTGCTAATGCAAGTAATTCAAAAATATAATACAGAAATCAGGCACAACATATGGCTTGCTTGGTGGAATAAATATAAGAATAGAATTCTGCCATTTTTACCTAATGAAGAAGTAATCTGTAAAGCCATTGCCCACATTTATTTTAAAGTGACATGGATGTGCCCTTGCTGTTCTCTGGATACGCTCCATTACCTTGCCAGAAATGTCATTTAGAAAGTATAATTCTCAGTAATGAAAAATAATGCACAAAATGACATTTCTGGAGATACATGTCACTAAGTACGCTAAGTTTTAATACTTTTGAATCATTTCTCTGGATTTAGGAAAGCCTAAAGACATGAGTCTCAACCATGGGGTTGTGGCACCCTCAGGATGCCATAGAGATAATCACACACACACACATATATATATACATATCAGTGGTGGGTTGCCCCTGGTTCAGACCGGTTCTATAGAACTCATAGTAAAATCGGCAGGAAGCTCAGCCCACTGACCCTGACATCATCAGAAGTGATCTGTGCATGTGCAGAAGCTTCTGTGCATACATGCACACACATACACACACACACACACAAAATTACCATTGCAATAGGAATGTGGCTTTGTTTGTGGATAACAATTCATTATGTGTAAATGATGCAAGGATAATGGACTTTAAAGGCTTAATGTGTTTTTAAGAGTTCTGAGGTGAATTAACTGAGAAGTTAAAATGTAAGAAAGTTTGAAAATGTATACCTCATTCATGAGGTCAAGTTGTCTAGGGCAGGGATGTTATCAGTGAGGAAAATGAGAGTATGTTTTTTGGCCAATGAGGAGTAGCAATGTTTGCTATTGAATCCTAGAGAAGACATTTAGAACTGTGACCTACCTTAAAAATTATGATGGAGAATTTGTCCGTAAAAAAGAAAACATGTAGAAAACAATGCTAAAGATGAAGATCAAAAATATTATTTTTAATAAAGTTTCATAATAATCAAGGCTTGAAAAATGAAGAAAAGAATGTTTTTATTGGAACAGAAATTTAGCATTGGGATTCGCTTGGTCTGGTGATGAACTTCATCCTACTCCAGAACATGGCATTTGTGATGATAAATTAGCCTGTGAAGCAATGGCATCCAGCAAGCTGAAGAGTTTGAAAAAAACTCCCTGACAAATCTTGGTCATGCTTTGAGAGTTTTTTTAAATTCTAGAAAAGAACAGCGCTTGAATTCTGCTAAAGCAGAGTGTCAGATAAAACTCAAGAAGCCAGTTATTTTGTACCAAAACTGATAGCTAAAACTTTGAAATCTCATACAATTGCAGAAGCACTGATTTTTCTTGCCCGCGGTGCTATAATAAAGACAATATTTGGGAGTGAAGCAGAACAAGACGTAAATAAAGTTACTCTCTCACACAATGCTATAGCAGACAGATTCATGATATGCCCACTGACATGAAGAAAATATTTGTACTTTAGTAAAAAAGAAAAAGTGAAATGTAAGCAATTCGAGCTGAAAAGAGAAGTGATACTAGAACAAAAAATAGCTGTTGATATTAATTCATGAGGCTGATTGTTATGAAATAGAACTGTTTTTATGCAGTAAAGGACAAGGGAGAATAACAATAGACCAAGATTATCTTGGAAAATTCCTTGGAATCTGTGGTCTCCTCTTTGACATACAGTAAAGTCTGTACAAACCTAAGTTTACTAAATTAAATCAGGTTTTTTTTTCAAACAAAGGCTATTAATTAATTTTCTTAACAGCTTACAAGAATCCAAAGAATAAATAATCATAATCTTACTATGATTGGCAGAAAGCCCAGAAGCAATTTGCAGAGAACTAAGACACGAAGGAGAGTGAACTAAATTGTTCCCTGCAAATTGCTTCAGTCGTTGTCCTTCCTTAAATAGGCTAAGGGAGTGGCCAATTAGCTCCAAGCTTTGCTCTCGAGGATACCTCCTCCTGAGGAGCCACTCCTGCCTTTTGGCAGCTCTGCACGCCCGTGCATCAAGAAGAGGCTCCTCCTCTTCTTCCTCTTCACTTATGGGAGCTTCACAATTGAAAAATTGAAATGTATCAGAAATGCAAACATATATAATAATTAAGCAACACTGATTTGCTATGAGTTTCATTCAAACTGTAAATCTAACTTATGGTCATTACTGGTTCCATTTTATCCTTTAATTCAATACAAGTCAGCAGTCTGCACTCAGGAAATAATTCTAATGGAAAATGCAGAATGCTACAGAATATTATAGGTGTTTATTAAGTTATCAGTGAAACAAGTTGGAGACACATTGTTACAGAGATTTCAGCTGGTTTTGTATTGTGAATTGGTCACTGATAGTAATTCCAGATATTGTTCAATAGAGGAAAAAGTGCATAGCAGAGAGATTTATTTAGGCCTATTTAGATATCAGATATAATGATGTATTAAAAGGAGGGTTTTCCCTATTTATTAAAAAAATGAAATCTTTGTTAAATTATGATTTCTAAAACTCAGTTCATGGACTTGAAAGCAGACTCTGATACTATTCTAGTCGAGTAATCCTGAATGATTCATAGTAGGTTTTTTTTTTTTTTTTTTTTTTTTTTGTAAATCATTCCCTGAAATGTCAAAAATGCTGCTAAAAAGAAATACATATTCTACTTTAGAAAAGGACTTTGGAAGAAAAGGATTAAGAGGATAATTTTTATTATATTCTGTTGCTGCCACACGAGTTCATTAAATTCCATTTTTGTTTCATTTGCCTTCTGGTTTGTCTGAGAGACTTTCCTAAAATTAATTTTACTATTTACTACTAAGTTCTACTATCTTTCCAGCTGTAATGCATTTCGCTGTCTTTCTGCACACATTAAATTACAGTGCAAAAAGGAACTGTGATCACATTAGATATTATTTATTTATCAAATTTAGATTCTACCCTTCTTACTCTCAAAATGATTCTCTTAATATATTGATCACAATCTGATGGAGAGTTAAATAGATAAAAATCCATTTATTTAGATTCACTCCAAATGAACTTAATTGTGTAGTGCATTGTAGCCATTCAGTTCAGATTTATTGCAGTGATTTACTGCCACAATATTCAGCAAATATAGACAGGTTTTTTTTTCATGATGTGAGGCAGATACAATAAAGATTACAATGAAATAATCGTTTACTATATATGGTTTCTTTTAAAGCAGTTAGTGTTTGAAAATGTCTATTTCATATTTGTAATTTTTTTCATCTCTATGTCTGAGAATTCTACAGGACTGAGAAAATTTGCCCTTTTTAAAAATTACCATATCGCCTATTTGGAAAATTGCTTTGCTTTCAAATTCTTTTGTTTCTTAGAGTTGTGGCCTCCTTTCCATCTGAGGAGTATTCATGGCAACTTAAAACAATGGAAATTCAATATAAAAATGCAATTTGTAGTGACATAGTTGTTTTGTGTTTGTTCTACATTGGTGTAGGTCCATTTGCTAAGTTCTTTAGACTGAAGGCATCAATTTTTGTGGTTGTTCGTTGTTCAGTCACTAAGTCGTGTCTGACTCTTCATGACCCCATGGACCACAGCACACCATAAGTCTGTTCTACACTGTCTCCCAGATTTCACTCAAATCCATGTTCATTGCATCTATGACGCTAACTAGCCATCTCATCCTCTGCCATCCCCTTCTTCTTTTGCCTTCAGTCTTTCTCAACATCAGGGTCTTTTCTAAGGAGTTATTTATCAGCCAGCTTATTGCATAACCTGACACTCATTAAGCTGAAAGGGACAGGCCCAAGGTCACCCAGCTGGTTTTCATGTCTTAGGACAGGGGTGTCAAACTTGCAGGCTGGATGTGTCACATGCTGGCTCTGCCCCTGCCAGTTTTAGCGAAGGAGGGAAAGTTCCAATACATCACCTGATGCCGCTGTGATGCTAGTTTGACACCCCTGTTTTAGGACCAGAACCTAAGATTTCCCATTCCTAGTCCAGCAATTTAGCATAATATGCTAGCTCTCTCTACACAATGTAATACAGTTAATTACATTAACATGATAAACATTCTACAATGTAATTTTATTATACTTCTTAATAAAGACATATATTATCCATCCATCCATCCATCCATCCATCCATCCATCCATCCATCCATCCCACCATCTTCTTTATTTATTTATTAAATTTATATGGCACCCATCTTGTAGTTCAAAATGACCCTGAGCAGGACATTCAGTTTGCATGTGAAAATTTTGAAATGAAATCCTGAGAAATCCCAAGGAAGAATTTTCTTCCCATCTGCCTGAGTCATTTTCTCTCTTTTTACTCATTAGATGAAGTAGGGTAAATTTATCCATCTATACTACTACCCTGAAGTCTCTAGACAAATAGTAAGATACAAATTTTACAGGGCTATGCTCTGGATTTGGATTAAAGTTGAAATCTGAAATGTTTTGAGGTTATGTAGACTAAACTGTCAGCCTTTAGGACAGAATAAATGGTTCTAGGTTTCCCATCACGTGTGTGTGTGTGTGTGTGTGTGTGTGTGTGTGTGTGTGAACAAAAACACTTCCTAAAGCTTTAGCAGTGCTACTGTAGCAGCTGTACCTAAAAGCTGAGGGTCCCACCGACCACTTTTGATGCTTGTGCCTAATACTATATTGGGAAGATGAACAAGGAGGATTCAATTTAATTGTTGATAGGCCTACCTGCAAAACAGAGTCCTTACCTGCAATCAGGTCACTGTTAGTCTAGCTAATCAGAAACTGCAGCATGACATGTCCCATTAGGTTTAGATAAATGATTGTGTTCTAGCTTGAAAACACCAAGTCTGCTATTACCTGAAAATATGTCTAGTAGGTCAGGCTAATATTTTGAGAGATGAAATTGAATTCTCCCTTTCAGCTTATCCACTAGCATTGTTCAATTGTTCTATACTGCTTGCAGAATACATGCTATCTTGCATGCAAAGCATTTGTCATTCTGTATACGTAGCTCTTATGGAGGAGCTGTGTTCAGAGGATTGAGAAAGAGAGAAAGTATTACAAATGGCCCTAGCTACATTGCTTCAGCTAGACTCAAAGTATTTGCTCATCTAAAAGAAACAAAGAAAAAAGAAAAGAAGAAGAAGAAACTTTTGAAGGGGATAGGGTTTTTAAAACTTCATAAGAAGACTCTTTGAAGTGAGAATAGAGTTCTATTTTCCTGAATTACATTGAATGGACTATCCCAAATTCCAAAATTGACCTGGAGGGAGTAGGCAATTTCTACTCTTTATGTCTGTCCCTTGAAGTAGATTGGATTGTCTTTCTGTAATAATTCCTGAACTGCATACGTATGAGTCATAAATCAGAACGAACAATTAACAAAAGTTTCTAATTTAAAAATTCTACATGCATTTAGCAATTGAAACAAAAGCAACTATTAAATGCTTATGTCATTGGAGAAACCTAAACCATCTATGATACAGGGAATTCTAATCCATAAATGGTTTCCAAGTCGAATTTAATTTTGAATCAGACTTGTTATTGAAAGATGAAATTGTTTTTTGACATTGATGTATAGTCCCACATTTTAATTTGCTATTCTTCTAAAGGGGGAATTATATATGATTTCCAATGAAGGACATAAAATGCCTTGGCAGTTATTACCATATACAAAGTCAACTTTGTATACTTTGTACTGTATTTCCCCAAAAATACGACCTACCGCAAAAATAAGCTGCAGAACAGAGGGGCCCTTGGCTGCAAGGTTGCTTGGCTCTGTGGGAAAGACTGGGGCTAGCAAGAGTGCGCTGGAAACATCTCCAGGCATCCAGAGAGACAGAACTCTCAGCTCTTGCTGGATCAGCTGGTCCACGGTCCATGTTAAGGGGCCCAGCAGCCTCCTGCACCTCAAAAAAAAAAAAAAAAAAAAATCCTCCCCGAAAATAAGCCTAAATGCTTGTTTTCAAGCCTAAAAAATAATAAGACCCTATCTTATTTTTGGGAAAACATGGTAGAAATAAAGAGGTTGTTGATATTTAACAGAAAAAACAGGTGGTAGGAATGAATTTTTCCTTTAAAATTATTTAATTCTATAATATATCATCTTCTAAAAGTGCTGAATTTTACAATGTCACCACCAGATATGAAGAAATGATCTGGCCTTATTGCATTTCCAATTTTTCTTAAAGAAAATGTCTTATCTATTTGGGCAATCAACACTGAAATAATTTACAAAGTATAATATATTTCTCTAAATAAAATATATTTTATTTCTCTAAATAAATGTTCACAATAAATGTACTATATATCTTGCACTGATATTTCCAACATTGTAATTGTTTGTCCTGTTTAAATTATGCATCCATTTAAGTATATTTAATTTCTGAGTTGTATTTCATAAAACCTTGTAAATAATGCCCATGTTCTGAATTCTGTAGTATAAAATTTTCAAACTTGGTCAAGTTTCTAAGGATTCAGTCTCATTTTTAAAAAATCTTTTTCAACTATACAATCTATACAATACAAAGTGATTTTGACCATTCTGAAAAAAAGGACCAAGTATTTCATTTTTGTTTTATTCAGAATTAGCTTTTTGTTGTGTATACATCATATCTCTCTACTGCTCAACTTTTTGTACATTCAATTTCATATAAATAAATATTTAATATTGAAGGAAAGGTTGATGTCTGTGCTGATTCTTTTTTATGTGTTTACTTTTAATGCACGACTTATGATTGAATAATTTCTTACTGGTTGTTTATTTCTGTTTCTATAATACCAAAGATATTTATGCAAACTATTTGAGAGTCCTTCACTTTTATTGGAAGTAACTCAGCGGTAATGTGACAATGTAGTCTATAATCCAAGTTAGATAGCTGGTTTTCAAATTGCAATTTGAAATTTAATAATGCCTATCCACATCATTTTTTAGGTCTTATAAAATGTTAAGCTGGATCCTCTGACTTTTATTTATCCATATAAAGTTAGTTAGTTGTCTCTGCCACTTGTTTAATATTTCATTTTCTATTTTTATTGGAATAATTTAAAATGGGAAATTGAGCCTTGATAAAATATTCATTTTTACTGCTGTTATCTTTCCTAATCGTGACAGCTTTAACTTTCTTCATTGTAAAATATCCACCAATGTGTACTTCCAAATCTTTGAATAATTATTCTTAAATAAGTCTTTATTCCTTTTTTATTAAGTATATTCCCTAATGAGCACTAGTAAATCCTTTTAATTGCTGGAGAGATTGCTGTTCTTCTTCAGGTAAATTCCATGTAACCATCTGGCTCTTATTCTTATTGGTCTGATATTCTGATACTGAACGACTTAAATCTTTAGCCAGGTCATACAATTCTTGGGGATGGATGAATTGTATTCAATTAATCATAGCTATTGGGCAGAACAATATAATGGAGAAGAGTTTTAACTCATTTATTTTTCATTTTTCATTTATTCATGTCAGAAGCATCACAATTAAAATAAGGCATACTGTATAATATAAATTTAAAATATAAAATACAAGATTAAAATATGTGCCAATTAAACAGATCTTGGCCAGAAACTAGCAACATTAATTGCATTCGCTTGTGCTGCCATGAAATCCTCAAGTGTACACTGATTGGGACAAAAAGGGCAGGTATACATATGTGTTGTCTGCATGTCACCACAATTGCAAAGAGCAGAAACTACCAAATAGCCCAATTTGTTCAGAGTGTCTCTGGAACTTGTTGTATCTGTGTGTAGTCTATTCAATGATTTCCATACTTCCCAGCTTTCATCTAGATAGTGATACTTTGAGCCTCTCTCTGTACTCTGCTGCTTCTCTGCGAACGGCAGGCAGGACAATGCCAGCAATAGAGGCATCCTGTATTTAAGGCATCCTGTATTAATTCAGAGTAACATCTACTTTCCCAGCATGTGCTGATTTATACAGACTGAGCAGGTGTATTCACCTGCCGAGTAGCAAAGAGCTAGAGTTGTTGCCTTAAGGGCTTTTGGTTTGGCACCCCAGGTAGAACTCATTAATTTCCTGAGGCTATTATTTTGTCCACTGACTTTTAGTTTAGAGTTGGTACAATTCTGCCTATATGTTATTTCAATTTCAATTTAATTCAATTTATATACCACCCCCCCCCTCTCCGAAGACTCAGGGTGGGTCCTATCTAGAGTGACTCTTAAATATTTAGGGCCCTTTCCATATAATATGCAGTTTCCTAATAGCCTGCTTATTGCAAAGATGGAAGAACCATACCTGAGTTTTCGCTGGATTTGGTCTTAAATGGTTATCATGATAGCATCAATCCAGATCTACCAGGGCTTCAGTTAAATATTGTTCAACCTTGCAGGACCGCCTACTACCACCAATAGCCTCCCACCGGCCGGTGCGTCCTCATAGAGAGGGGCTCCTTCAGGTGCCGTCAGCCAAACAGTGTTGGCTGGCGGCCCCCAGGGGGAGAGCTTTCTCTGTGGGGGCACCTACTATCTGGAACGAGCTCCCACCAGAGATACGGAGGATCCTGGATCTGCACACCTTCCCCCGCGCTCTTAAGACCTTTTTATTTCACCAGGTGGGCCTGGCCTAACCTCTCTTCTTTTAGCGTTAAATTTTAATCTGTTTTAAATTGTGTGGGGTGTTTTAATTCTGTCTGGGCCAAATTTATTTAATTTGATTTTATTTGGGTTTTTAAATTTTGTATATATGTATTTTTATTGTTGGCTGTTCACCGCCCTGAGTCCTTCGGGAGTAGGGCGGTATATAAATCTAATAAATCTAATCTAAATCTAACCTCCTCAGATGTTTTTCCCTTTACAGCCGTTGCTCAATCATCAGCATACATACAGTTGTTAGAACCTTCAGGGAGCAGCTGATCATTAGTGTAAATATTAAAAAGAATTGGATTCAATACATTACCTTGTGGTAAGCTGTTCCTTTGGTTCTTCCATCTACTTTGCCTTCCCTAAAATTCCACAAAAAAGTATGGTTTTGAAGCAGATTCCTGAGGATATTTGTAAGTTTAAAATCTTTAGTCATATCATAAACTTTCTGCTTCAGTCTTCTAAGATTGATGGTATAATATGCAGCCATTAGAGCTATTAATATAGTTCCTGTTACATTGTTCAATTTACATCTTCTGTCTGTACATCAAAGATTCTGTCTTCGATGGATATAGGCTGTTTATGTCCCAAAGATGCTTTTTCAAGAGGCAACTGAACTCTCTGGTTTTTCTTTAAAAACATTTCGCTTCTCACCCAAGAAAGTTCTTCAGATCTGACTGGATAGTGGGGAATGGAAAGATTTAAAGCCGAAGAAGCTTTTTGGATGAGAAGCAAAATGTCTTCAAAGAAAAACCAGAAAGTTTTCTTTGTGGTTGCCTCTTGAAAAAACATCCTTGGGACAACCATGACCTGCATGACTGAGAAGCTCCATAGACACATAGCCCGTTTATGTAATCTGGTTTGAGGTATAAGTAGAAAAAGCTTTTTAAAAGGCAAATTTAGGTGAAAGGAACAAAGAAATAAATATAAAGGGTCATGACAAAAATTTGAATGCTGATAGTTGCTGTCACCATTAAGAAGCAGACATAAATGTTGTAACAGGGCATCCCTTTGGAGTGAGGGATAATTTATTTTACAACATTTCTTAGAAGTCTTACTCTCTCAAGGTCTCTGTTTTTTCATTCATCTTGCTTAGTTACTTCATTGAGTGAAGAGGCAAAATCCATCAAAAAGTCCCTCTCTTCAGGAGCATTTCTGACCCAGTCTCAGCTTGTTCTAGAAATAGTGCCCTTCTTGATGTTTCTTGCTTCAGCTCCTATAGTTGTTTAACTTCTCCTCATCCAGAGATTCATTAGTACTCAGTGTGCCAAGAACAAAACGTTGTATTTTTGGGAAGTATTAAATATTAATATTAATAAAAATTATAAGCTGAACCCATTCCGATGTTACTCCCTTACAAAGACAAATTCTGAATTCCACCTCACTGGTGTTGTAAGGCATAGCAACATAACAGCTGCAGCAAAAACGACATCCACACTCTTCATTGTTAAAATAACAATGGGGGGGGGGTGGCAGGGAGTATTAGTTTTATTAATCAGGAGGTCTACCCTCAACTCAGAATGACCGTTGTAATGAAAGTGCTGTTGACCATGGAAATCAAACCCTTATTTTATAATTTGCTGTACAAAATGTGACTCAGCTTCTCATCCTGACCATTTATGTAATTAACTTAATCAGCTAGTAAGAGTTCATTCTTCATGCTCATCAAATTTCCAGCTCATTCTTTATTATTGTAATATCCTACAATATTACAGTTATGTTGTAACAGCAACTCCCCAAATTCCTGGCCAGGCAGTCTGCTTTTAACATTCTACTCATTGAAGAGAAAACCTACTCATTGCTTTGAACTGAAGATAAATTTGCTCTCTAGTCTCACACTGTACTTTATCACACCAAAGATTTTATATTTGCTTACAAAAACTAGTTTTCCGTGATAAATGAATGGGTGTGATTCTAATTAAGTATTTATTGCCTATTTCTCTTTTGTCATGTCTGTGTTCCCAAATCAAGCAAAACTACATTTTAAAGACAAAGTAGTAAGTTATATTATGATTATATATCAGGGAAATGAATGTTTGATGGATTGTACTAATGGGAGCTAAAAATAAAACCCCATCTGTTCACCTTTCAAACTGCATCAAAGCACTGTATATTGGTTGCAGCATAACTTAATGAAAGGCAAACAGAAATATGTTTATTTTCATCCTGCTGCAACAACTGAAAGGGGAACTTGTTAATAATAATGTTTCAATAATAGAAGAACTGTGAGCTTATGGCAGCTTTAGAAAACAGATACACTGTATTCATTGAAACAATAACAAAATGTAAATGGAAGCTGATCTACCCAACTGAGGTGGAATAAGAAATGCTGTTATGTCAGGGATGTAAATTAGTCTTTAAAAATTGTATTAAAGGTACACATGTTCCATGGAATTGCATTCTCAAGAGATAAGTTCAAAGCATCAATAAGAATCCTCTTGTTCCTGTTTGATATCCATTTGGATGAATCATTTATTTATGGTATTACTATTGGCCACCCAATGTATTAGTTCTCTCAGAGGCTTAGAAGGATTATATAATTTCAATGCAGTATAAAAATGCTCAAATTAAGCTGTGTTTTGTTCAAATTATTCATAATACAGTACTGAACCTAGCTGACATCTGTATAACTGAAAGACACGAACTGTTCTAAAAAGAGGCCTAATTTTTGTAAGCTCATGTCCTGATAGATTAATGGTATATTTTAATAAATGCTGTCCTTTTTTCGGGGCACCTTGAAATATATTAAAATCACATTTTAAATATTCTGAATAATAATTAAGTAATAAAATAAATGCAAAACAAATAGTAAAAGCACTGATTGATCAATGTCTGTCTGTCTGTCTGTCTGTCTGTCTGTCTGTCTGTCTGTCTGTCTGTCTGTCTATCTATCTATCTATCTATCTATCTATCTATCTATCTATCTATCTATCTATCTATCATCTCTGTGCTTTATTTTATTTACATTTGGTATAGGCACCCACTCCAGTAGTCTCTGGATATGTACATTTAAAGTTTATTTATTAATTACATTTATACACCATGCATCTTGCCATAGAAAGTGACTCTGAAGTTAGGATGAACATATTAAAAGCCATTAGTGAATAAAAAAATATATTTACCTGACACTGAAAAGGCAATGAAATAACATTACATACTTCTTACTGGGATAAGTTTTATAAAATTAGAGGACCGCACTGCCACAGACCTACGTTTAGCATCATATCCAAGTATGAGAAGGCGAGTGGAGAAGAAGCTATGAAGTTAAGGCACAGGTATCTGTGCAGGTATACATACAGGGAAAGACATACTTTCCGTTTCTATAATCATAGTCATGAGAGGTTTTATAAGTTAATTAAAATGATTAAAAATGAACTAGGAGCCACTGGCATAACATTTTCATAATGTCCAGTTCTAGGTCAATATTCTTGCTGCAGCATTTTGCTGTAACCAATCTTTCTGAACCATCTTCAAGGCTACCCCTCTCTAGCAGAGGTGTAGCTAATCCAACTATTGTTAAACCATTAATAATTCTTCTCCTTCTTCTTCTCCTCCTCCTCCTCCTCCTTTGCTACAAAAGATCTTTATGCCTCTAATGACAGAGGAAGATCAACAAGCACCTCCAACCAGTGGTGGGTTACTCTTGGTTCGTACCGGTTCACAAGAACTGGTAGTAAAAATTTGTAGTAGTTCAGAGAACCAGTAATAACATTGACTGACCACGCCCCTGAACCAGTCCCCAGCCCAGTTGCCGCTCGCTTACACTGCTTACCTTATCAGAGGCTCTTTTTTAAAACTTTTAAAAGCATTTTTTCTACAATCTCTTCAGAGGAAAAAATGCTTTTAAAAGTTTTTTTTAAAAAAAGCCTCTGATGATCCCGTGGCTCAGTTGAGATTGTCACAGGCTTTTCAAAGTATTTTTTCTACAATCTCTTCAGCCAAAGAGTTGGTAAAAAAAATGCTTTGAAAAGCCTCTGACGATCTCAGCTGAGTTGCCCGATTGGCAGAGGCTTTTCAAAGCATTGTTTTCTGCAACCTCTTAAGGTTGCAGAAAAAATGCTTTTAAAAGTTAAAAACAAAAGTTGGTCACACCTACCCAGTCACATTACCCCCACCAAGCCATGCCCACAAAATAAGCCACGCCCACAGAACCGGTAGTAAAAAAATTTAGAACCCATCCCTGCCTCCAACCTATGATTTCTTTTCTTTCTTTCTTTCTTTTTTTTTTTCTGGAGATGTGAAAGCTCTCAACGAATAGATTGAAACCACAAGTAAACCATTCACTCATGGCATCTCTGTTCTGTCATGACTTAACTTTTCTCACTTTGCCCACCTTCAATCCACAAATACAGCAAGGCAGCGATTCATCATTTTAACTGCCTTATCTGGATCTGATGATAAGAAGATACAATGCTATGTGTTATTGGTACTTTATCTAATTTGCCAGATCCCATTCAGTGATTTTGTATAACGGTTCAACGCTATAGCAACAAGATACAACACTGTGGCACTTTGCAGTATATATCTCACAAGATTGAAAAGAAATCCTCTAGAATCACTTTTTGGAGATTCTAGTTTAAGCAGAAACACCACGAAAGGATTTCATCAATCCTTAACACAGCCAATCTCTCCTTACCAAGGTTGATGGATTTGAAAACCACTTTAATGCAACAAGTCTGCCACAAAATCACATTCCCATCAAACTCAAAATGTACTCAAGTAAAAATTGGGCTTAATTCCTATACTGGAACTGATCCAAAAAGTATATTATCCAAGAAGGTTTGGATTTGGTCAGCCAAATCCAGTTATTTGAATACCTCATTCAGAAAGCATTGGCCTATAATTGGTCTGGGTAAATTTTTTGGCTTTTGCAATTTCCCTTCCCAACAACTGAGAAACTAGCTAAAATTTCCCCTATAGTATTGAATCCTTACATTAAATACCAGTGTTTAGCTAGCAGTAAAAATCGGAAAGAATAGTATTGAGTCATCTATAGTTAATGCCATAGTCTATTTCATTGTGGGGTCAAGTTTCAATAAATCAGGCTTTCAGGAAGTGATCATGCAGATGGCAATTATAGGGTCGGGAAGGCTATAGTTCATATCTGGATGAAAGATAACTGTGTTGTCATCAGTTACTAATTCAGCACTGCAATACTTGATCTAACAGCTATCTGATATCTAAGCATATTATATTTGCCCACAAATTAATGTTAATCATGACAATTTGCAGCTACTCCTCTCCAATCTCCCTCATCCTAATCTTTAACTGATGCTTTAGGAATTCACCTCCTAGAATTCTCTGCTGCTCCAGCCAATGGGAATGACTTTCTTATAAACTTATAGGATTTTACTTTGTTGTACCTGTTGTGAATAATTGTCTTTGGGAAGAAAATAAGTAATATAGCTGATTTTTCAGCCTGATTTGTTTTGCTTTGCTTCCGTTTTTAAAAACCCATGGCATGCTAAGGAGAGAAAGGGAGAAGGGATATGACAGCCGACTTGTCAACAAGATCTCACCAGGGCCAACTAGGCACGGGACAACTCACCATGGGACAATTCTACATGGGATAACTCAACATGATAAATGCTATCCGCCACTGTTTCTTCAACATTATTTCTATTGACAAACATGGAAATAATGTAGAGGAAACAGTGGAGGATAACATTTATCATGTTGAGTTATCCCATGTAGAATTGGTCAAGGCGAGTTGTCCCATGATGAGTTGACTGCGGTGAGATGACTACGACAGATTGTTCGAGGTAAGATAAATAAGGTTGTTTGATGGTAAGATGGTTGCAGAAAGGTGGCCATGGTGAATTATCCCAGATCATATGAAAATGGGATTCTCATCTCCCACCCCACTCTAAATTTGTCCTTGAGGAAACAAGGATCTCAGCAGGTAAATGATCAGCAATATTTCCCTACCACTGTCTCCATCACCATCACTATCTCAAGTCTTCTAAGGAACTTCATGCCATATATTCTGAACATCCATGGTATACCTCAGCTCAGGAAAACATTAATCTCCTTTCTGTCTCCACACACTCTTTGTGCACAAAAGACTGATATATATTGATTTTAGAACCTGAAGAGACCATTTGTTTCAGCTTTGCAGCTACAATTTGACCTCTGATGAATCTTTGTCTCTGCTGCCCTCCTACTTCACATACCCCAAGTGACTATGTCTCAGGCTATGACAATTATAACTATCTTTTTAAAGCTCTATCTTTGAGTTCTTTAATGACTTTTGATATTAAAGGTTTGACATACTGTCAAAGAACATCAAAGTAGAGGTTCAAATTTTGACAACATTTTCATGCTGCCATAGGTATCAAGGGAGAAAAGTTTCAACTTTTGAAAATCAGTCCACATGGGGCATACCAAATGTGCTTGTTTTACATTTGTGTTGTGTTGTTTCAGCTTGTTAAACTTCATGCAGTCCTTCTCCACAAGCTGATCTCTTCTCTAGAATGTTTCCCAGTCATCAGAAGGAAAATAATGCTTCAAATTTGACCCGGAAAAATGCACATAATCACTAGATGTTAGCAGAAAGATGCAGAAAACTCTAAATCTCTGCTGCACCCCTAGTGTTTTATGGATTTTTGCAGTCCATGTTTGATTGCTTCAGTTTCTATCCAATGTTTGAAGTATGAATTAACCTATTGGACATATTTCTTCTACAAGGGATTTTATTTTTAAGTAAATTGAAATTACAAACAGAAAGAAAGATATAATTGTCTGATACCATGTAGAGCTGGGGGGCAGGCTCTCAGAAATACTAGCGTGCACCTGGATTAGGGAGGTTCAGGCTCATCTCAATTCAAATATAGAGCTCTCACATTATCTCTAAGACATCATTCTCTCCTACTCTAACCTATTTGCCGGGATCATTGTAGGGATAGTTTTAGGAAAAATCCTTTGTATCCTGCTTTGTGTTTTAGAGAATGGACTTGATTAATAAACAAGAGTTGGATTAAATCAAGAGTAAAAAAAAAAAACTTGGTGCTCTCCCTATTTTAGTCTATAATTTTCACCATTCCTTGTCATTAACAATGAAAGGTTATGGGACGTGAAACTGAGAACTACCTTTTTCACAGCTAAATGGATAGTTGGTTTGCTTTAGCAAGGTTTTTGATTTGTTTTAAATAAGATAATTGAAGAAGAAACACATCGATTATAATTTTGATGATGCTTACTTGGTTACTTAGACTGGAACTTACAAAAGAATAAAATGAGAGCATGCTAGGTTTTCATTGTGTGCTTGTAAGAAACTTTATCCTCCTAGAAACATTGTGCTTAAAAAGCAATGGTTAAGATCAGTGGCTGATGATGCATTCTCATTCCATGGCTTATTTCCTCTAAGCCAACTGTATTTTTAATTGGAAATGAAATGCTTCTTGTTCCAGAAGACTGTATATGAATCAAGTTTCTGATAGATTATTTCTCTAGTACATATTTTGTTAAGGACAATATTTTCCCATTATTCTTATCCCTTAGAAATTGACCTTAAATTTACATGTTACTACAACCCATCGTGGCATATGTCAGGGTGTCCCTTTAGAACAGAAAACTCATCCTTCCATGCTTTTCATACTTTCAGCAGCCATGTCCATAGCTGAAGTCAAAGGAAGTTGTTGGTGTTAAATATCACTCAGGATTAGTCTTTAATGCTAAAATAACTTAGCTTCTGCTCTGGCTGTGCTTCCCAGAAAACTCTAATCTCATTTGTGCAGCATATTATAATTTTAGTCCTTGATGCCTCAGCAAGAGCTTTAGGCTGATAAGCATTTCTTCCGGGTATAGAAGAAAAACATATAAATGGTAGTTGTGATCTGAAATGTTTTGTATGAGGCAGTTCTTCTTGCTGATTGCTTAAGGGGCCGTAACTACTGATTTAACCATGCATTGATGAATTCACACAAACCACATTTGGCTAGATTCACATTTTATGTCAAACCATAAACATTGGTTTACAAACTACAAGAGTTGCTCTAAGTCAAAATATAAAAAAGTCATGTTAGCTTGATGTGATGAATCAATCCAGCCATCTCATTTCACCTGAGTTGGCAAAGGGGACAGGAGAAGCACAATGGTGAAAAGTAAGTAAGTAAGCTAAGTAAGTAAATAAATGTTTAAATAACTATAATAAAATTGGCAAATATATCTCTAGTGGATTGTCCCAAAGGTTCTGTCCAAAAGGCAACTGGATTTGCTTGATATTTTTTCCTTGAAAACATTTTGCTTCTCATTCAAGAAGCTAAAGAAGTTGTTTTTTGGACCTTTGGAACAACTATGATCTGGATGATTAAGAATCTATATACATTCAGGTGGTTTGACATATGTGAAATGGAAAAAAACAACTACAACTCCAAAAATCAACCACCACTGATTCAGACCAAATATCCCTCTTGTTTTTCATAAAGGCCAGCTAGAATTTTCAAGAAGCTCATAAAAGCAGTGTCATCACTACTGTAATACCTTTGAGCCTGAAAAGTCTACTTAGCCTTAATACTTAGTAGACTACTAAAATATACATTCCAGATTTTAACTTGTCCTTCATGGTTTTCCATGCTTACTATTTGTGAAGAATAGGCTTGGGCAATCTATTACACTTCATGTGATGCTGACATCACATCATCTTCTACAATGATCTTCAGCAGTGTGATTGGTGGCCAGGTGTGATAAGACTTATAGACTTTTGTGCATCTGGAAGTTGATTGTTTTTGCTTTAGAGATTAGCTGTTTTTGGATAAAAGGACACAGAATATTATAGCCCCATGACAAAACGGGGCACCCTGACATATAATCTCCTAAACAAACAAAGCTGTGCCTGGAAATGATTATTTGAACCTGAGAAAGATCTGGGAATGAATTTAATTAACAACTTCAAACAGAAAGTTTTTCCCACAAGAAGACAGGAAGGAAAACAGACTAATGAATTGGTGCAAAGATATAGATGGGTTGGAATTTTGAAGAGGAAGAAGTTGACTACTGAACAAAAATGGTTTTAGATAATATTAGCTGTTGAGGTTTTAATAGTTTCAGAAGTGATCAAGATCACCTATGAGTTCAGGAATGAAGGAAAAATCATGGGAGAAGATTGAATTTTGCAGGATTCTCCTTACCTAATCAGAGGGAGAAGTGGATGGGAAGAAAGCAGAATAAATATCGGAAGCAAGCAATGACAGGCTGCCAGCTAAACACAAATGAATCTGTTGATTAATGTTAAGGTGGGGAAGACTTAGAGATAGCTACATATATACCCAGAGGCTTAAATTAAACACTGCATTATTTGAATAATAATTAGAACATTAAAGGGAAAAAAGTTAACCTGAGAGTGTTAAAACAAGCAATAAACCAATTGACTGTTTTTCTCCTGCATATCAAACTCAAAAGCTATAAAAGGGAGTAAGGAAAGAAATATCTGTTTATGTATTAACTCAAGTTAAAAAACTGCTAACATGATTACCCTTGCAGGGCTGAAAGAGAAACCAGTGTTTTCTATATTATAAAGCAGAGGGGGAAAATGCTCACAGAATTTTTATCTGCTGACATTTCTCTGGTTAATCCAAAAAACATAGAATGATTATAGATATCTCTTTATTACGGGAGCATGACAACTCATGTGATTAAGATGCTGGGTTGGAGGCTAGCAAGCCCACATTCAAGACCTGAGTACTGCTGCGGGGTGGGAGGAGTTCCATCCTTTGCTCTAACTCCTGCAGGGCACAAGAAAGGAGCCCCCAGCAGGGCATCCCCTGGGCAATGGTGAAGTCACCAGCTAATCCTTTCAACCCTGGAAGCACCATGATGCTTCTGACATGGGTGTGATGCAATCTCTTTATTTTCAGCTTTGCAGTTTGAATAATCATTATTTGTAATTTCTGATGGCGTTATTTAAAAATACATTTAATTACATAGTTAAGTAATATAACTAATGAGTCAGTGGTTTGGCAGTGTTGCTAAAAACACTCAAATTTCAGAAGGTAAAAAACTGGTACTTCAGGAAATGTTAATTCTCTCACTGCAGTCATTGACATATGAACATGATCTGAACAATGTTTAGCTTTTCTAAATAGTGTTTTTAGCTAGAGTTTTAATACTGGTTCTGTCCATGTCCATACATCTATGCAGTCACTTAACAAAACAATATGTACTCCCTTTTCTGATAAGAAACTAGAACTAGGAGTCATTTTAGATTTTCATTAGACAGTTCTCCAAAGAAAGCTGGGCTACAGATGGAAAGTTAAAAATATCAGCTGGCATATTGATAGATGCCACATCACAAAGAATTCAGGGAAGAACTTCAGGGACAGAAGCAATGACTGCAACTAAGATGGATTAATCATTAGCTGTGGTTGCTAATGATAGTTGCCTGCTTCAATAAATAATTAAGTGGGCTGGCAAACTAGAATTGGGTTGGGTAGAGTTCGCACTGCTGAAGACAATTAGTTGAAACTATTCAAAGAAGTCTGCTGAAGAATAGAAAACTAAGATTGCTAATACACAATAAGTAACCAACACAGAAAGCACAGTTTGGGTGCCAGAAGATAATGGAAGACAAAAAGATCAAAGGTTTATTTGCCAGAGCAAAACCAGCAGACAATGAGTTCTACTCAGAATTGAGAAGACGGAAAACTGCCAAAAATCTCTGGAAGTCCTCCCTTAACTCTAGAATTGGGACTAAGAAAAGGTTAAGAAAACTGTAATACATGATCATGTTCAACTTGTATCATAATCAGTAAACACATACACATATATACAGTATACTATACACATACATAGAGGTACACATATACATTGTCAATTGTCTGACTGCATTGAACAGCAAAAGAAACTCCTAGGACATTTTTTCTCCAAGAGTATAACGTTATTGAAAAGCCATATGGGTAAAGAAATAGAAAAGCCAGTTGTGACGTTTTCATGTGCAAACAGTATAGGATTTTTTTTTCTTCCCCTGCTCTGGACCTCCTATTGTTCATTGTCCACCAATCAGTCACAATTGCTTTATTTTGGAAATGGCCTATCTGCCTCAGACATTCCCAGGCAATGAATTTGGTTTTGTGCAGTGGTGGGTTCCTCCCAGTTTTACTACCAGTTCACTGATCGCGCGCTTCGTATGTGCGCTTTTTGCTTCACGGGCATGCGGTTTGCAAAAACCCTCCACTTCTGCGTTTCTACTGGGGAGAGCACAGCTGTTTCATGCTGCAATCCACTCTGCTGCGCTAATCAGCTGAGAAGATAAAGGTAAAAAAGGAGCCCAGGTGGGCAGGGGGGCAATATGAACTTTGGGGGCAACTGGTTTGCTATCAGGTGATCGTCGCCGCTACCGGTTCACCCAATCCAGGGCGAATCGATAGCAACCCACCACTGGGTTCGGGTCTGTCTTGTGCTTCCAGGTGACACGCTTGCATTCCAAAATTCCCCCCAGACATTCCAATGCCTTTTTTTAAAAATTTGATTTATATGCCGCCCTTCTCCAGAGACTCAGGGCGGCTTACAGTACATTAAGCAATAGCCTTCATACTTTTGTATATATTTATACAAAGTCAGCTTATTGTCCCCACAAACTGGGTCCTCAATTTACCCACCTTAGAAAGGATGGAAGGCTGAGTCGACCTTGAGCTTGGCTAGGATTGAACTCACAGAATTACAGGCAGCTGGATATTAATTGCTGCCTTTAGTAGGAGGCATTAGCCCCCTATGCTACTTTTCTCTCCTCTCGCCTCCCATTATTGTTGTCTGGTTGCGAGCAGGGCTACGTGGCGAGTCATACACTGCAGCTGAAATTTGGCTAGGAAAAATGGTTAAAGTGGTAGATGCAGCAGGGACTCTTATTAATAAAGCAGAAGAAGGGGAATGGAGAGGGCAAAATGCTTGACAGTGAAATGTAGCTGGCTGTAAACTGCTTGTGCCAAGCATAGCTGTGAACAAAACTACTTCTGCTGTCTTGAAACACTGTAAAATGAAATGAAACAAAACAAAGTGAATCTTGAAATGTTTCTTGTAATGTCTTTTTCAATCCAGGTGCTTGAGCAAGGACACATATATGGTGAGACCTATGCCATCCTTTATATCTACATTCAGAAGTGTCACTGGATTCAAATCTTATAAAATAATATGCTAACTAACATTGCACCCCAGTCTTTAAACCTTGAGTTAATGTTTCCCTGTTGATGTTTACAATTCTGTGATTGGGAATTATATTTAAAAATGAGACAAAGTTGGACACCTCAGAATATATTAAACAAACATTTAATGCTTTTCATATCTAACAATGAAGAAATGCTCTTTCTGTTAATAATCTTCTTTTTAATTGTTCTTATTAAAGCTTGTGGGAAAAATCCTTTATCAATGCTGCTCTGATTTTATAGGATTGTGGGAGCTCTTTTCAGTTTTCTTCTATATTGTCAACATTAGTTAGTGCTGCAGCAATAAAATCTTTACAAACAGCTTACATGCAGAGCATGGCAAGCCTTGAAGATAAAATTAAGCCTTGAAAAAGCTGCAGGAACCATCCGAACCAAACATTTTTAAATGGCATTCTGAAATCTCCGTTGGGGATTCTTATCCCATGGTTGGCATATTGAGCACAGAAAGCTATTTTAATGCAGGGTCAAATGTGGTAAGTTAGTAGAAATTACTTTGGTTCCTTTTGATTCTTGTTTTTACTTGTCCTTGGCAGCTTTGCCTCAAAAGATGGCTGCCATTTGTTGCTTTTTCCAAGTATCTCACCTGGTTAAAGAATTGAATCCTGTGCATCGTATGCTACTGGAAATGATTCAGCATGGCAGTATTTCATGCATAGTAAACATTATGAAATATTATAGCACACCATATGTTCTTGTGTGATAATAGAAATGTGCACTGTTGATGTGTTTATCTTGTAATATTACTTTATTACATTACTAAGATTCATGAGTCACTTTTAAAAACTGTACTAAACTGATTTTCCACATTTGTTTCCTGCCTTCTTTTCAGAGACTCAAATTGATTATCCTGAAATATAGATTATACTGACATGCAATCTTTTTCAAGCCCATTCGGTGAATGCTGTGGTGTTATTGCCCCTGTCCACAACAAGCCTTTCAGCTGTTTTGCCATATTAGCTCCCCTTGGGCAGCTTTTTCCTATAATATTTCTGACTGTTTTTCAAAATGAAAGTCCAATTCTTTTCTACAGTCTGTATAGACAAGATTAAGACAGGTGAGACAAGTTGTAAGATAAGGAAGCTTGACATTATCAAATTTATTCATATCGTCCAAAATATATTCAATATAATCCCGCAGCCTTTTGATTAGTAGGGAAGAAATTATCAGCACTGTCACAGATTTCTGAAATTATGACATCAAGTAAGTACAAATATTCTTTCTAATACATATCTGATATGGTCTGATTTTGCCCTTGATCTGAATAGCTGATGCTCATTTTAGTAAAAAGAAAAAGCAGGATAAAAGAAATAATTTTAAGTCTAATCAAACAATTTATGAAACATTTTCAGATTCACAGATTCACCAACTTTATAAATTTGATTATAATAAAAATATAAAACATATGTACTATTTTACTAATTTGTGTTGACTTTTGGGTTTCTCTAGCCTTTGTGCAGATAGATGTGACTTTATGAACAATTCTAAAATTATTTGCCCTCCAGTTCCTCTAATCTGAAAGATCCTGAAGGACAACTGTTGAAAAGGGCAATTTATAATTTAAAATAGCATTAAAAGCTAAGCAAATAAATAATATCCCTGCCTCAAAGGAACTAAAGGAATAGTTACAATAATGAAAACATGTGATTGATAAATTAAAATCCAAGCAATAAAATCATTGGTCCCTAAAGACCATACTAAAAATAAGTGGGTTTTTAATATGTTTTATAAAGACAGAATGGTAGCCAAATGCAGCTGCTTAACAAGTGTCTTTCAAACTCTGGGAATGATACAGGAAAAGGCCATGTTCCATCTGCCTAGTACATCTGCCTCAAAAATCAGCACAGTTTCTGGGTTTCTCCTGCAGATTTCAACATCTGTTGAAAAACATTCCCTTAGATCAGGGATGAGGAACTATGGCCCTTTTATGACATATGGACTTCAACTCCAGAATTCCTGAGCCAGAATGGATGGCTCAGGAATTCTGGGAGTTGAAATCCATAAGTCATATAAGGGCCATGGTTCCCCATCTGTCTTATTGGTCAGGGCTTAAAAAGGTAAATTTGCCTCCTCTAATAACCAAGGGAGACACAGTCCAAGCTTTCTGGAAAGCACCAGGCTTCTTGCCCCTATCCAGGATTTTTTAACTTTCTTTTTTCTTTTTACGAAATATTTGGTATTTGTTTCCTAGTTAATAGGATCCTAGGAGTCCTAAGCTTTTTAATATCCTATAAGTGATGGGAAATTTATGGTTTTTATTATGAAAGCAGAAGGTGGGCCAAATTTACCACCTGAGAGATATTCTTGTTCCCTATGAGATTTCCACCAATTAAATAGTCTTTATAACCTATATTTTCCATTGCGACGAAAGTGCATCTGAACCTGAATTCCATTTTACTATTTTTGTTTGTTTGTTTAACTTACATTTATTTTATTTATTTATTTATTTATTTCAATTTATATACCGCCCTTCTCCCCGGGAGGGGGACTCAGGGCGGTGAACAACCAGATTTAAAACACATATAATACAAACATTAAAAGAATGATAAAATTAAATTAAATTCATTGGTGTTCCAAATAAAATTCTAACCCCATTAAAATACCCAATTTAAAAACCCCAGGAATCAATAAGAAAAATTTTGTTAAAACCCCATTAAAACAATCAAGCAAGGCCGGCTTGTTGAAATAAATAGGTCTTAAGGGCCTTTCGGAAAGTGCGGAGGTCCGGGATCAAACGAACTTCTGGAGGCAGCTCATTCCATAGGGTGGGTGCCCCCACAGAGAAGGCTCTCCCCCTGGGGGCCACCAGCCGACATTGCTTGGCTGATGGCACCCTGAGAAGGCCCTCTCTGTGTGAGCGTACTGGCCGGTGGGAGGTTATCGGTAGCAGCAGGCGGTCCCGCAGGTACCCCGGTCCCATGCCATGGAGCGCTTTAAAGGTCAAAACTAACACCTTGAAGCGCACCCGAAAGACCACCGGAAGCCAGTGCAGCTCGCGCAGGAGAGGTGTCACATGGGAGCGCCCTGTCGCTCCCATAATCACCCGCGCGGCCGCATTCTGGACCAGTTGGAGCCTCCGGGTGCACCCCAAGGGGAGCCCCATGTAGAGAGCATTACAGTAGTCCAGGCGAGACGTGACGAGTGCATGAGTGACTGTGCACATGGAGTCCCGATCCAGAAAGGGGCGCAACTGGCGCACCAGGCGAACCTGATAAAAAGCCCCCCTGGCCACGGCCGCCACATGCCCTTCCAAGGACAGCCGTGAATCCAGAAGGACACCCAAGTTGCGCGCCCCCTCTGTGGGGGCCAATAACTCACCCCCAATAGCCAGCGATGGCACTAGCTGGCTATACCAGGACGCCGGCATCCACATGCCACCTATCTCACCTAGAGGCTTACAATCAATAAAAAAATAAAAACATTAACATATTAAGGAATAAATATTAACCCTAAAATTTTTTTAAAATGTAAATCCTACTAAGTAGGGGATATATAACAATGGATTTCTTGAACTCTGTATAATAACCTATATAAACATTCCCTGTGAAAAAATCTTTCAATCCATAGAACTTTCCCCTTTCATGCCACAATAGACACAAATAATTCAGAGCTATTTCTAGAGGTAAAGTTTTGGATGCAGTGTGTGGGAAACATTCTCACTTTGTTCCCAAATGCAAAACTGCAATGGTAGCCCAACCAGTTGCTTTCTCACTGTTGAGTTGTTTGTGAGGTCGTATGAGATCACAACTGTATTAATAAAATTTGCAAACATGATGAGTGGCTTCAATATCAAACTCAAGTATTGATAGACCCAGATTTTTCCCCAAAGTTTTATCAGAACAAAGGTCTTCTTAATATTCTACATTTATCCTACAATTCATCTGTTTTAAGATAGGGGTTTAACAACCAGAATTTTACAGACATCCACCAAGATTTGGATACCAAAAATAAGTACTGAAAACAAAAATGTAATATAAACCTGGTGAGCTGCAAAACTAGAATGCCAGTCTCTTGTCACCTTTGTTTACCATGAATGCTTCCATGGCCTACAAGAGTAGAACACAGGGTGGGTGATGACATTTCAGAGCTTTATCTAGAAGTAAGATTCCTGCTGCCCTCCCTCTTCCCCACAAAGAAGGCAAAGAACCAATAGTATAGAAGAAGACATTCTGAGCAAATAAAGATAGACTTGGATCTCTGCTATTGTTAATCTTAATTTTAAATGACTAGGAGACAACCTGTGGCTCGCTGGGTCATCCTTTCAAAGCTATTCTCTTACCAGGATCTTCAGCACCTTCAAGAAGCAGGAGGTCCCTGATGTGATGCCTTCACTTGAAAATCTGGGCCTACACTCAGAGATAGCCCATGTTGAGTATATACCATATACCACAGTGAAATGACAACACAGGAAATGATTTATGACATTTTGTATTATGTCATAATCTATTATCTATCTGTGGATAGATACTAGGTGTGTATCCCCTTATATCCCAGAGAAATTGTGTAGCTTTGAATTTGAAGGATTGTGAGACAAGAGAGAGAGAGAGAGAGAGAGAGAGAGAGAGAGAGAGAGAGAGAGAGAGAGAGAGAGAGAGAGAGAGAGAGAGAGGGACCCTGAGATGTCTCAAGTATTTCAGACAAAGTCTGTTGAATAAAGAAGGAAAAAATGGGAGTGAAAGATTCAGGAAAGGCTTCAAATCTTACAGTGAAAACTGAGAATACAGAATGCCCAGAAGAGCCCTGGTGGTGCTGTGGTTAGAATGCAGTATTGCAGGCAAACTCTGCCCACAGCCAGGAGTTTGATCCTAATTGGTTCAAGGTTGACTCAGCCTTCCATCCTTCTGAGGTCAGTAAAATGAAGATCCAGATTGTTGGAGGCAATATTCTGACTCTGTAAACTGCTTAGAGAGGGATGTAAAACACTATGAAATAATATATGTTCTTAAACTGCTTAATGATTTGGGGAGGAAGATGGGGGGGTGGGGTGGAGAGGGAAGGAGAGAAAGAGAGAATGGAAGGAATGCTTAACTGGCTTCCTATCCCTTTAATGAGGAACCAAGATGGCGAATAGAGGGAGGAAAGATAGTGAATTGAGAGGCAGTTCAGTGATCTATTTGATTTCTCTAAGTTTATCAGAGATGGCATGGGATGGTTCATGTCATAGAAACTGGTTATGTCCATACATGTTGAGGAAAAGACCAAGATGCTTAACACCACATGCTAAGTTTGGTTAGGGGACCGTTGAGGAAGGGGGTTGATTAGGCTGCATATCAGATGTTGACATCATCTGATTTGGATGTTCATTCAAGAATTGCTTTTTTGCGTTTGAGGCTTAGTAGCTCAGATATGCCATTCTATCTCCCCATCCATACTCTTATGATTAGAATTGTGTCTTGTATGTACAGGCAGATCTTGGCTTATGATCACAATTGAAACCAGAACTTCCGTTGCTAAGCAAGGCAACTGTTAAGTAAATTGCATCCAATTTTACAGCCTTACATAATTCTACAATTCCTTTACCTACAACAAATGCCAGTTTTGAAAGTATACTATAATATATGAATATTGTGATTAGCTGTGGCAGGCTGAAGGATGGAAAGGTTCCTCCTCTCAAATAGTGTGTCTCAACCACAATAACATTTTCAACTCTTGGGTTGGGGATTCTTGCTAAGGAACATGCTGTCTGTGGAATTCTGGGAGTCAAAATCCACATATCTTAAAGATGGTAAGGTTGACCAACACTGCTCAATACAACCTTATTCTCCTCAATCGGTTCCTTTGGCTCTTGATTGAGGCCCTTTAAGCCTATCTCCAAAACGTAGAGGGACCAGGAAGAGGAAATAGTCAGGACAAAGCTTATCACTGTGTTCATATAATTATGCCATGATTATTCCCCACAGTTCACAATTTTCTGCTTCTGTGTCAATAAAATGTACAATTTTCAAACAGGGATGAAAATGAGAATTGGAATAGGGAGAAGGTTGTTCCTTCTCTCACAATATTTGAACTTGGGGGCCTCATTATTACCAATTTGGGAAGATCTGTGCCCGAACTAATTTTTTACAAACTTGAGCAATGGAATTGGTTGCCATAAATGAGATTATGGCCACCATTTTGAAAGGTGATTGGACAATTTAATGGAGCATTGCTTTATCAATAGCCATTAATCTTGATGGCTGTTCATTACCAATGACATCACAGACAGCATTGTCCCAATTCCAGCTTAAATCTATCCAACTACCAATATATAAATAGATATATTTTCTAGAATAGTATAAATGTTAATTGTGTTTACCTTTCAATCCAATTCATTTTGGCTCTGATAATAACTCAGTCCAGCAAGAATTGCAAGAGGAAGCATAAAGACCTCTCCATTCTTCTGTCTCTGTTAATGCTTTCAATTTTAGACAGGTTTTTGCTATACTTTCCAGGCTTGGAAAGTATATAGAGCTGATTTTGAAACAATAACCTCTTACAATAATAGAATCATAGGGCTGGAAGGGACCTTGAAGGTCTTCTATTCCATCCCCCACCTAAGGCAGGAAACCTTATTGCATCTGACACAAATGGA
The DNA here is from genome assembly GCA_030761175.1 of Masticophis lateralis. NCBI lineage: Eukaryota > Metazoa > Chordata > Lepidosauria > Squamata > Colubridae > Masticophis > Masticophis lateralis. Next base: position 194,580,153 of record JAUDYJ010000001.1, on the reverse strand, counting down.
TTTCCAATCTTTTCTTGAAGGCTTCCAGTGATGAGCACCTAAAACTCCAGGAAGCAAGCTATTCCATTGAGTAATTGTTCTTACTGTCTGAAGATTCCGCCTTAATTCCAGGTTGAAACTCTCTTTAATGAGTTTCCATCCATTGCTTCTTGTCCTGCTCTCTGATGCTTTGGAGAATAGGTTATCCCCCTCTTCCCTGTGACAGCCCCTTAAATATTGGAGACTGCTATCATGTCACCTCTAGTTCTTCTCTTCATTAAACTAGACATACCTAGTTCTCGCGACTATTCATCATGTGTTTTAGATTCCAGTCCCTTAATCATTGTGTTTGTTTTTCTCTGTATTCTTTCTAGAGCAAGGGTGTCAAGCTCAAGGCCCATGGGCCAGATCCAGCCCATCAGATGCTTAGATCTGGCCCATGGGGCTGACCTGGAAACAGCGAAGAACTGGCCTGTGGTGCCTCTGCCAGCAAAAATGGCACTCAGGAGGGCTGCGGGTGGTCGTCCCAAGCTCTGTTTTCACTGGCAGAAGGTTGCAGGAGGCCGTCACAGCCGGAAACAGAGCTCGGGAGCCAGTTTTGGCTGGCAGAGCACTCGGACCACCACAGTCACCCCTGGCATGACTGACGTTGAGCTGACCATGCCCACCCTGGCCACGCTCACCCAGCCCCCCGAGGTCAAATGCAACCCTGATGTGGCCCTCAATGAGTTTGCCACCCCTGTTATAGAGTCTAAACATCTTTTTTGTATCTAGGTGACCAGTATTCCACATCTGGCCCCACTAGTGCAGCACAGGTAAATTTTGAGGTATGACAGGACATTTAATGAACATTCGAAATTATGACAGCCCCCCCCCCCAAGCTATATTTCATACCATTTCAAAGTTATAATGGCTGCAGTGAGATTGCAGTCATTCACTCTTATGACCCACCACAGGTGGCTACAGCACCCTCCCACCTCTCTGCCCCATCCCACCCTTCCAAAACACTGCAGTGCTTGGGCCTCCTCCCCACATGTCCATCATATCCCACACTTACCTCTTGAAGCTCTCCCAATTTCATGTTATGGAAGGAGGGCAGGCTATGGGTCCCTGGGCCATGTGGTAATGATCCAAAATACAGCTGCCATATTGTCCCATCCATTTGTGTGTGGGGACAAAATGCCAGTTGCCAGACAAACTATTTTGTTTTGTTGCCTTAGGTCACTACAGTGCTGCAGAAGCTTCTGAATGCTGCAGAAAACTTACATAGTACTGTGGAGACATCTCTAAGGTAGCAAAATGAAATAGTTGGTCCCCAGGCCATGCCATGGCAACCCGAATGCAGTCGCCATTTTATAGACAGGACAAAATGGTGGCTACTTTTAGAATCATACCATATGGCTGCACAAAGAAAGAAGTCCTTTCAGCTTTGTAGTTATTCAAAAGGAAAGTGAGGAGAAAGGTGTTTTCCTGGTGGGGTGAAAACTAAGCCTAAGGCGTGGGAGGAACTGGTGAAAGTGAGAAAAGACCTGATAGGACCCAAGTTTGGGAAGTGGAGCAAGGGGCTTCTCCGAGGTTGTAAATGCCTTGGGATTGAGAGCCACACAGGATAGACATTGTAATACTTACAATATGGTTTTTGTAGTATTGTTGCACACACTAACTAGCATGAGTTTTCTTGTATTTTAGATTTGCTTTTTCAAATGTATTGCTAATAATTTACTATAAGCCTTAGCCTTCAAGAAAAGGCTTCCTTTTAAGAACCAGGACTGGTAGGACATTCAATATGTTGTAGATAACAGTTTCATTTTCAGCTATTCTCAAGCAAATATTCAAGCCCAATTTTGGGAAGCACTAAGAATATATCTTACCCATACCTATTCTGATATTTTTCCTTTGCAAATTGTTGTTTTACTTTTATTCAGAATACAATAATACTCTTTTCTATGGCTAGGCATGCATATTATTGCATGCTTTAATTCTTGTGATGTAACTGAACAGATGGCTATTTCTAAACCAGTCAGTTTTTATATTGAAGTTCTTTGTTCTACTAAGTATAAAAGTAAATATAAGCCATTTTTACAGGTTCTGCTTTTTCACAGGGACCCATTTTATCAGAATACTCTAATAAATTACTTTTAAATTATCTGTCTCAATTGTTTATTGGAAAAAGTAAGTCAAGGCAGAACCTAGAGCCAGATTTGGCCATCAGGACGGACAGGGCAGGCAGGGCAGTATTAGGCCTCCAATGGCCACTTCCACCCATAATGCCCTCCCTGCTCCTCTTAATGACTCACGCAATAGTTTTATATTTCATTGAGGACAATAGGGATGGGAGGGTTGTTAAGTGACATGTTTCACCTAGTGACTGTCACAACATGTGACTGAAATGGGCAGGTTCCATTACAGTCATATCTGAAGGAGTACCTCTATAGAGAGCTGCTATTGTGGTTTTTAATGCAATCCTTCTTGGCCATTAGAAAATTGCACTGTTGGGGGAAAACAAGCTTTCCCCTAAAAATTAAAAAAATAAATAAATAAAATTAAAAATTGGAAAGTTCCCCAGAGGCTTTCTGAGCCTCTGGGGAACTTTCCTTGTGCAAAGTTTAATTTAATACTGAGAGAAACCCTGGTGCCATAAGATATATTGGCATTTCAATTTTCTTGTTGGCTTATCCTCATATATCTGGGTGGCACATAGTTGAGGATTCATTTCTTCAAACATATTCTTCACTTCTTATAGAATACATAATTCAATCAAAATTCCCAAGAAATAACATATCATATATGTGTGTGTGTGTGTGTGTGTGTGTGTGTGTGTGTGTGTATTGCAAAGAAGGCTGATGGAGAGTTTTTTTTTTTAGAGGCAGACCAATCATCTGCATACAAGTATTGGAAAGCATTTGGGGTGTGAAAATTATATTTCACATGAAATATGTGTGTCAATGTTTGGGACTTTCCAGCCTTCTGTTCAGACAATCTGCTGAGTGCTGTAACTTTTCTTTCTTCTTTTTACTTCAGGATGGGGAGGAAATGACAAAAGCCGATTGTCACTTCTGTTTCTACTCTGTTTTTCCTAAAACCTGAATAAATTGATACTTTTTTTAAAAAACTTTCTCTTATGTCTCTTCTGTCACGACTATTTTTTATAGAGTTCTTGTTTGTTCTTGCTCTGTGTAGCTTTTACTGAAAAATGATAACGGAAAACTATTTGGCATGCCACACATGCAGTTATGAAAGTAAATGAATTTATAATAGAGAGAAAATGAGTTATTTTGCTCAAATCTCTTTTGTTCATTCTGGACAAACACTGCATTAGCAGTGGACAACCTTAGGATAAATCCTACCAAAAAGATAGAGAAGAAAATTACTTTCAAATGTATTGTATAAACCTATTTTAATGGTTGAGCTTTAGTTTCTGCCTAGGCTGAGAGTTCAGAATGTGAGAGCAAGATAAAAATCCATGCATATTAGAAATATTGAATTATTATTATGTTAGGGAAATAATTATCATTCTGCTTGGTTGTATCATGAACCTGATCTAATTGAGTTAGGTGAATTGATGGAGTCCAGGCACCAACATTTTTTAATCAAACCTAATTAACATGAAGTGAAGTACACAATTGTATATATTTTTTGATCCTTTCTTAGGAGCCTGGAGATGACTGACAAAGATAATCCAATATGAGCAACCATATTTGGAAAGAAATATCCACTCCCTTACTGAGGAAGCCTTCCCTTGCTTAAATCTTTATCACCACAGATAAAAAGATCCTATTTCAACAAGAAGAATTGGCTACCAGAAGATCACAAGTTTGGATGCAAATATTATTTCCATAGATACAAGTCAGGATATCCTGGGAAGGATATCCTGGGAAAATAGACAGAAGGAAACAAGAAGACATGCTTTATATAAAATAATTTAGATGTGCCTCTTTAATATTCAGCATCTATACTAAGACTATTTCATAAAACAATTGAGTACTACAATCCTACAAGTTCATTGCAGCACTTTATGTTGGATCATTACAATGTTTTCATATAATCCTTTGGCAGAGAAGAAAATAGGAGGGGGCAATATTGCCTTTCCTTTTTATCTTTCCAAATGTAAAATAAAAATAAAGTGAAATAAAAATCCATCTAAGACCTGCAATGAGAAGTAATTCATTTAGGTCAATTCTGTGTTTAATGTACAACTTTGACTGTGACAATCAAAAGGGATCATGTAGCTAAGGGGATGATATCCTGAAAACCACAAAATTGTCTCTTAAGTTTCTGTGGGTTTTGAAGATATTTGTTAAAAAGTCACAAACAATCCTGCTGAGCATTGTAACTGCAGTCTGTCAAAGTTATGCCTACCTGCAGATATTTCTTGTCAACATGAAGAAGGTGATGCTTAAAGGGATAGGATTAAAACAGATGTATCCCATTACTATCCATCACCTCTCTGTTTTAAAAGGTCTTTTGTATCTGCAGTTGTTTTGTGTATGCCATTTTTAATAAAGTAATTATTGCCATTCCCATGTCCTGCATTTCACCTCTCTCCGACTTTAAGATTTATTGTTCTCCTGGTTGGGTGGTTTGTGTGCTTCAGAATAACCAGACAGAGAGATGTAATTTAGGATAAAATTTAATTTGTCTGATAACAGTTCAAAATAGCTTGTGGTTTAAAAAGGTGTGAATCTTTAAGGTGTCCCAAGGCACTTCATACTTCCTACAACGTACTTCTATAGCTGCCATCTGGAGTTTAATAATGTATAAGCTTTCCTTGAATAAACATTTTCCTTAATTAATGTTCCCATATTTTTGTTTGTAGGATTAACTCTACATTAAGCTGTAGATTTAGATAATAAGTAGGAGCACAGTGGCTCGCATGGTTAGGATGCTGACTTGACAAGCAGCAAGCTCATGTTCGGGATCTGAATGCTGCCATGGGGTGGGGTGAGCTCCCCTCCTTCGCTCCAACTCCTGACGTACATGAAAGAAGCCCAACTGGGCATCACTGGGGTAATGATGTCACCAACTAATCCTTTCAACCTGGGAGTACCTCATTGCCTCTGATATGAGTGCGATGAGAACTAATAATTTAGACAGTATCTATCTATATCTATATCTATATCTATATCTATATCTATATCTATATCTATATCTATATCTATATCTATATCTATCTATATCTATTTTCTGAGGTTTTCGCGGGTTTTCGCTTCGTGCCGAGAGCACCAGCCTGAAGATGATGAATGAGACTTCGTCGAAACGTCGCCAAGACACTTCCAATTTTACACGGGAGAAGACCCGAATAACCAAAGACCTACATCTCTATCTCTATCTCTATCTCTATCTCTATCTCTATCTCTATCTCTATCTCTATCTCTATCTCTATCTCTATCTCTATCTATCTATCTATCTATCTATCTATCTATCTATCTATCTATCTATCTATCTTTTCTGTACCTATTTATGTGAACTAATCTGTACTCTTATGTGAACTCATCTATACTTTTGTGTACTAAAAATGATGAACCCTAATTTTCATACTGCTGAATAATACACAAATCAAACTACAGTTACCTTTTGGCATTTCCAGTTTTCCATACTTAAATATGTTGGACATTTAGTAGAAGTGTATACCGAAGTGTAAACATTTGAAAGGGATGCAGAAATAGGATTCTGTTGAAAGAAAATGAGAACAAAATGGGGAGAGAGTTTGAAATTAACTGGTCCAGCAATCGCTGTTTTCAAATTTGCCATAAATATATAGCTGCTTTATATGCAGCGCAGAATGATCCATTCATGCCAGAATTGAATGCTTTGAGTGGTTCCACTTACTAAGCAAGACCAATTAGTGTTCTTAGGAGATTACTTTAATAATGATATATATCTAATTTAGGAATAAGCACTTTGGATTTTTTTTAAAAATACTCTAAATATTGCCTCCTCTTACCTGTGCTGTTTGCTATGGGATTCTGATCCCACATTCAGTCCTAGCAAAGAGCGTTGCTAGGACTGTTGGGCTCAGAACCAGGGCTCAGTGGGATTTGTTCGGTATTTGGAAAGAGTTCCAAGCAATCCCAAGGCTGTAAAGTACATGCAAATATGAAAGGACATCTCAGAACTTGAAACCTTACTTGCAGCCCATCATAGTTGTATCCCTGACTTTTGCATGCAAACCACACATCTCTTTTTCTTCAGAAGGAACTGCCTGGCATTCTGGCAACTGTAATTCTAACTATTGATACAAATCCCTACCCCATAGACACCCATTTCGTTACTGTAGAAAGTTAGCACCCACCCCTCTCCTAGAAGAATGAAATATTTTAAGAAATATTAAAAAGGCAGAATATTTCCCCTAAAAGAGGAATAGAAATCTTAAGAGAGGAACTCTGCCCCAGCTCCCTGCCCCCAACCAGGGCCGGATTTGCCTGTAGGCTAACTAGGCTTCAGCCTAGGGCTTCAAGATCAAGAGGGGCCTACATTCAAATTGTTAGCAAAATTAAAATTACACTATTCTAAAAACAGTGAACACTAAAACACTGAACCGAAAAAAATGGGAGGTGAAAGGGCCTCATAAATGGAATAGCCTAGGGCCTCTTTTCATCTAAATCTGGCCCTGCCCCCAGCAGATATTTTGGTTATCTACAAGACAAAAGACTTTCACCCTCAGGACATAATAGGATTAGCCCTCTACCCATCTAGCAACAGAATTGATCACATGGCACCTGGGGAGATTGCATTACACCAGGTAACAAAGTTACCCCTGCATGGCCCCATGGGAGTCTGACAACCAATCAAAATACATTTCTTTCACAGGAACAGGAAGCAAGTTCAAAGCCCAAGAAAGAGTATAAATCTCTCTCTCTCTCTCTCTCTCTCTCTCTCTCTCTCTCTCTCTCTCTCTCTCTCTCTCTCTCTCTCTCTCTCTCTCTCTCTCTCTCTCTCTCTCCCGCCCCCCATGTGCTTGATTGCCCAGGACCTCAAACCATGTAGTTCTACTCACCATTAAACCATCTTTCCAAATAGCTTCCATGTTTCCAGCGTCTTTCTTCCCACTTGGAACTGAACCCAGATGGACATTTCTTCCAGCATTACCATATTGTGTTTTTATTTCTTTTTTCTGATTTCTAAGCCTTCACAATTTCCCTCTAGAAACAGCCCGGGTGTTATCTGATCCTACCTCATATTACAGATTGCATTTGGTCTGTTCACAATGAAATGCTAATAATAGGTTCCATGTAGCACCCCTTATTTCTCAGAGATGTTACACCAAGACTTTTTTTAAAATCCAATTTGCAAATAATTTTGGCTGCCATTTTTTGAAATATTCCTTTAAGATATTTGGAATACAAACTGATATAGCACTTGGGCTTTATTATAGGTATTAAAAGATTGTATTGCCCACAGGCATCTTGTGTGAACCCAATTATAAAGTCTAAGAATATTCTGCATGGGGATCTGTAAATGATGAAAAACTGGCCATGCAGAATTGTTTCTGAAAGTGCATATACAAACATACAAGAAAACAGTGCCAGAAAAGTGTGACACTCTTAGAATATGCAATGCATTACTTGAAGGGAAAAGTGTGTGTGTGTGTGTGTGAATCAATGGAATATGCAAGGCAAAGAAATGTATAAAATATTGGATACCCACTAGTGTGTGTGGGAAAAGATTAATGAGATTACAACAGCAATTCTGTTAATTCAATTTGGTTTCATGAATTGGGCCTAACCCATTTCCATAGCATATTATCCCCACCCCCACCATTATATTTAAGTGATATCCATATGATGTGAGTTTACAGCATCTAACACATATCTAGGAAACAAAACAAAGGTATTGGATTATATAAATGACAAAATAGCAACAATAATATTGTGGTGTATGAGGTGTCTAAGCCAGTTTTAGTTGCAGGCTGTCAAATATGTACCCCAGTTTGTCTACATGTTGACTTGGGAATGATTAGAATGACACTTTAGGTTGTAGGATTTTATTTCTATTGATACCATTGACATCTTCCTTTTAGAAATTTGGAAATAAAATGTGGCAGAATCCAAGGAGCATTGATCATTAAATAGTATTTTATGCCTATGTCAGCAGGTTTTCTGGACTGCATTTAGTCATCTGACTAAGCAATATGTTAATATTAAAGCCAATCTATTGAAATGTTAAACAAAGGAACCACAGTGAAAATCAGAATGAGCTGGCAAATAAAGGATATATTTGCATATTTTTTTTTTTTAAAAAAAACACTCTTATCTTTGCTGCAATTTCTTTTTCTGCAAGCAATACATTTCTATTGCGTGGTTTGTAAGGGGAATTCATAAACCACTTATTCTTGGAAAGTTGTGCAAAAGACTCCCACCCTCCTACAGAGACTTCATTTCTTCTCTGGAATAGCTCATCTGGTTTATTTGTCTTTAAGAAAAGTCCAAACATTAGACCAGAATAAAGAAATGGATAGGTCATTGGCTAAGATGATGTTATCTCATGGAATCAGGGGTAAAACTCAGCTGGTTAGGGTTAAAAGATGCTAATATTTCTAAGGAGAGTTTTGAGGTGTGTATGTTATCTTCCATCAGCATTTAAGGATTTTTGAGTGAGCAGAAGACAATCTAAATATTGTGTTTCTTTTTTAAAAGAAGAGAAAAATCTTCTGAGCAGATATGACCAGGGGTGATATCCAGAAGGTTCTGACAGGTTCTGGAGAACTGGTAGCGAAAATTTTGAGTAGTTCTGAGAACCGGTAGCAGAAATTTTAAGTAGTTTGGAGAATTGGCAAATGCCACCTCTGGCTGGCCCCAGAGTGGGGTGAGAATGGAGATTTTGCAATATCTTTCCTCTGCCACGCCCACCATGCCACACCCACCAAGCCACGCCCACAGAACTGGTAGTAAAAAAATTTGGATTTCATCACTGCATGGAATGTTAATAACAAGTACAATGTATGGAATAGAATCATGAACACCAAAAGCCTGATCTATAAATGCAGCTGAATTAATACAGAGATGAAGTCAATTGTGAGAATACATTTTGTAAAAAATATACACCTAGGTAAAAAAAGAAGTTTGAATGAAAAAAGCTCACTGAAAATTCTCTCCCCTGTTTGTAAGAATATTTTAGTTTTCACTTCACTAAGCAAAATATGGTATCCTATTCTTATCTGTAAGCAGTCACAGAAGACTTGAGATGTTCCTTCCTGGTTTTCATTATATGCAGAAGGCTCTTGCATGCTGACCCAGGAGTTGTCATTGGCACATGCTTTTTGAAGCCTGTCTATATAAGAAGGTGTATGTATGTATGTATCTATGTATCTATCTATCTATCTATCTATCTATCTATCTATCTATCTATCTATCTATCTATCTATCTTCAACACTGCATCAGATCAACTTACTACCTCACTTATTTAACAGGCCATTCTGGAGCCCTCTGAAGGCTTCTTTCTCAGCAAAATGTATCTTACAGGGTAAGCTGTTGGGAAATCAAACTGGACAAGTGAGAATTACTGTATATAACTATATCAAACAAAGAAGCAATACTAACTAAAACAGTGGGAAGAGAGATATGATTGAAGGTAGAGTAGTTGCACAGAAATACTGGATACGCAGAGAAAAAAAACAGAAGCCAGACAGGGAAAAAGTCATATGAGATAGGACAGGGGTCTGTAGCCTTAAACACTCCAAGAGCCATTTGGACCCGTTTCCCACAGAAAAGAAAACACCGGGAGGCACAAAACCCTTCCTGTGCCTGACTATTTCTTGAACAGCCACAAAACTAGCATATATAGTTGAATTAAACATTCTGTTTTCTTCTGAAACTTTTCTTTTCTTGGATTTATCCATGGTTGGCCTATCAGGGGTTGAAAAGCTCAATAAATCGCGTGCTGGTGGGTGTTGCACATTGGTAGTTGTGACACATATTTTGAGTGACAGGGAACCGCAGCAGAGGAGTGAAAGAGCCACATGCAGCTCCAGAGCCGTGGGTTGCTGACCCCGGAGATAGGAAAATTAATGATAATATTGTACAGGGCAGCCTTCTTAAAAAACATACAGAAAAGAGACGATGTCTTCATGTTAATGTATATTTTCTGTTTTCCTGCCAATGGTGGTTGAAAAACTGGGCACAAAAAAGATCAAGCAGAGTTTTTAAAAGGAGGAAAGTGGTCCAAAGTCACTGGGAACAGGTTGGAACAGCCAAATAGAGAATTAAAGAGGGAATAAAAGAAACTACAAAGCATCTAGAAATGAAGCATAGTGAGGGCGATATATATTTGTGCTTTTGGGTTGTTGCCTCCTGTTGTCTCCCTGGAGCAGTCCTTCAGTTTCCTTAGCAAGGTTTTTTGGAAGTAGCTTGCCCTTGCCTTTTTCTTCTTAAGTCTACAAGACAGGAACTGGTCCAAGCTCATCCAGTTGTCTTTACCTAAGGCAAGGCTAGAATCACCTGGTTTCTAGACTGATCCCTTAATCATTGCACCAAGCTACATAAGTAAATAAGATAAAATAAAATAGTGGGAATACTCTGACACAGTTTAGAAATATGAGGAGGGATTACTTTGTAGGCTGTCAGCAACGAAGCACATTCTGGGAAATCACGAGATGAAAGAAATTCAAAGCTTAGCTCCACTGGTCCTTGCATACCTATTTACCGTAGGTACAAGCTGCAGGTCTCAGGTAAGCAGAGGTCTTTGAACTGATGAAAGGACTCCATAGAAGGAGCTGCAGGTGGGCAGGTGAGTTTCAATGCTTTGCACTTTAGAAGAATTAGTATATGGAGGACTGGAAATCTCTTCCCTTACTCTCAGAGGCTGTGTGGCATTCCAGTAACAGATGTGGCCTGGTTTTGGCAGCAATGACTCAGCCTTCCATCCTTTCTAAGGTGGGTAAATTGAGGACCCAGTTTGTGGGGGCAATAAACTGACTTTGTATAAATATACAGAAGTATGAAGGCTAGTGCTTAACACACTGTAACGCATTGTAAGCCGCCCTGAGTCTCCAGAGAAGGGCGGCATATAAACCAAATTTTTAAAAATGGAAAGATTCTGTCACTGCTGGTTCATATTTTATTAAATGGTTGCTGATGATTCCCTGGGAACTTCACCAATACCAGTTAAAGTCCCTTAGTCATTTCTCTCACTCCCTACCCAGATACATGTAGCTGCAAAGCAGAGTGTTTCTAAGTTCACTGGGAAAAAAACAACAACACAATGCCAAAATGCTCTGTGCGGGTTTCTCACACTGCCATTCAGTTACTCTCGAAGGGGACATGAAATGACATTAAGAGTTAGTGTAACGACAAGGCTCATCAATCCAGTTTTCTGTTTAACGTATGCAACTGTGTATCAATCTGAGCCTTACATAAGCTGAACAAGGATGGGAGGACAGGGAATAAAATTTGTGTGGTGATGTTCGTCCAATTGATAGTGCTTTCTTCAGGGAAAGTAAAAAGAAGTGAAGGGGAAGGATGAGAAAGGAAGTACTGTTGAAAAGGAAGTACTGTTGAAGAGAAAGGAGAATACATGAATATGAAATAGTTCTTCAAGGGGATTGGACAGACATTTTACTAAATGCTCTTTGCAGATATGGCCCAATTTTTCAATAGTTGAAGATCTTCTCCACCCCCATTTTTTTTTTTTAGAAAATTTGTCACAACATTTTGTAAAGCTCTTCCTTGAATTACTCTTAGACATAATTGTTCAGATTAAAAAAGTATTGGTCCAAAACCAGATGCATCGTCCTAGCGATCCAGTGTAGTGATTACTGTGCAGTAACCATTATACTGGATGAGGACTGGAAAGGGGTCAATTAGCCAATTACCATCTTTCTGTGTTACTTCAAAGGGTGGGTTGGGAACAAGTGCTATGTTATGGCTTAAGTTTGGAAGGAAAAAGGTGGCATGCACTATGAATACAGTAACCAGTGATAGATAGATAGATAGATGATAGATAGATAGATAGATAGATAGATAGATAGATAGATAGATAGATAGATAGATAGATAGATGATAGATAGATAGATAGATAGATAGATAGATAGATAGATAGATAGATAGATAGATAGATAGATAGATAGATTTATATGCCACCCTTCTCCGGAGACTCAAGGCGGCTTACAATGCATTAAGCAATATTTTGATTACAAAATGGAGAAAGTTATTTCACGTATGTGCTTTGTGGGTACTTGGTTATCCAATTTCTCTCATTGTCTAGAGATAGTCACTATTTTAGTAAAATTATCTGCATACTTCAGCAGCATCTGAGCAAGAGGAAACACATTCAGTAACAATGATTCCTACAGTAAGTATGTGCATTATTTCAGCCTGAAGTTGCAATTTGATGTGCATGTAGACTGGATTACATCCCAGTTTGATGGAATCCAGACTGAATTTAAAACTTATAATGAATTAATGGGTCAAATTAACTGTAATGTAGGTCCTATGGATTTAAGTGAACATAATTTCATTATGAATCCAACTTATTAAAATCAATTGTTTATGAATCCTTAGGTATGGAATTTGGCAATCAAATGGTTTAAATACAAAATTAGGCCCTTGAAGGTTAAGGAAAAGTAGTACTAAAATACATTTGTTAAAGCATATCAGTATGATGAAATCATTCTGATAAATGTCCTTCTTTTTCATTATGATGCAAGAATGTAAGATAATGTTTTTTTCCCTTCTGTTAATTTGGTGGAAGAAGTTAATAAAATATATTTATGAAGCCATTAAATTATTTCATATCTCATGTCATAAGACACAGATGAGTCTATCTGTCTGTCTGTCTGTCTATCTATCTATCTATCTATCTATCTATCTATCTATCTATCTATCTATCTATCATCTATCTATCTATCTATCTGAGTTGTGGGAGTGCACTGAGGGAGCTCAACCAATCTCATTGTACATATGTTGTGCACTGACAATAAAGATTTGAAATAAATATAAAGGTAAAGGTTCCCCCGGCACATATTTGCTAGTCGTTCCTGACTCTAGGGGGTGGTGCTCATCTCCATTTCAAAGCCGAAGAGTCAGCTCTGTCCAAAGATGTCTCCGTGGTCATGTGGCCTGCATAACTAAACACCAAAAGCTCACAGAATGCTGTTACCTTCCCACCAAAGGTGGTCCCTATTTTTCTACTTGCATTTTTTACATGCTTTCGAACTGCTTGGTTGGCAGAAGCTGGGACAAGGAATGGGAGCTCACCCCATTATGCGGCACTAGGGATTTGAACCGCTTTACTGCCAACTTTTCAATTGACAAGCTCAGCATTTTAGCCACTGTGCCACTGCATACCTACCTACCTACCTATCTACCTACCTACCTACCTATCCTATATTTATAATTTTAACAGCTCATTCAAGCCCGGTTTAGCTACCAGATCTATCTCTATGACTATCTAAATTTAGACAGTTTAGTTCTGCTCCTTGTGCGTCTTCCTACATTCCGGCCTTCTGCAACATGGTACCTTACAAAAGTTTTGGAACTGCAATTCAAAGAATTCCTACCCAATATAGTCTTTTAGAAGTAAGCACATATTAGGTATGGTGGGTCTAGGCCATCATAAATGATGCCTTGGAAGGTCTAAAATAGCGAGTCATTGAGGAAGAACTTCCCTGGCCTATGCAAGAAGAACAAATTTGTTTGCATCTGCAATAAGGAGGTAAATAGAAAGAGGGTGCTAGGTTTAGAAGAACATAACTTTAAGGATGAGAAATAATGCCAATCCTTTCCCAAGGAATGTATTTCTCTACCTGAAGTTTTAAATTCCGGAACTAGATTGTTGAAGTGCAGATTGTCATGGATAAAGTGGATGATAATAAAATGGGAATTGGGGGTGGACAGGCTACAACAACTCTATTAATGGTGAAATCCAATTTTTTTTACTATCGGTTCTGTGGGCGTGGCTTGGTGGGTGTGGCAGGGAAAGGATACTGCAAAATCTCCATTTCCACCCCACTCTGGGACCAGCCAGAGATGGTATTTGCCAGTTCGTCGAACTGCTCAAAATTTCTGCTACTGGTTTTCCAGAACCTGTCAGAACCTGCTGGATTTCACCCCTGAAATCTGTTCATTATTCCCAGATATTTGGAACAGGACTTTGGCATTTCTGAACTATGGCATCAATAACTAAAGGATAACTAGATGCCTCAGTTTTGCTGACTAAACACATACAGTACTCCATATGAGGAAAATGCTGTGGTTTCCAGAGACCATACTGTAGGTTCTGAGCATTTAAAAATGATGCAGGGCCCTAAGAAACTTTTGTTATATCATTTTCAATTAACACTGTCTGATTTCTTGGCGAGTATTGCTTTTGTTTCAGCACAGGTCTGAGTTTTGTCATATTTCAGTTCCAGTAGAAACTTTTCTTGGCCAGGCCATCAAATTTCCACTTGTTTGTTGGTTTCTTCAAATTCCTAGACTGGAGTCTAGAACCCACTTTAAAGTGCTATTGTTCATTGGTGGCAACACCATCAAACTCCTTTTCTCATCAGAATTTATTACCCTGGCTTACGTACAGTAGCTTTTGCAAAACGGGATATAAATATATTTTTTACATTTTCTCCAACATGTAAACCTTAGGAATCATTCGGTAAACATTTCTTGCTATATCTCAGAGGCAATGCTTATGTTTCTGTAGTAGCAACATCCCTGCACATTAAATTAAGCCACTCCAATGCATTGCTCAATTGTAAGCACAGCCTTATCTATGGCAGTCTTAGAAGAAAAAGGACTCTATTTCATTTCTATAAGTAAGTGAAGTAACAACCAATTACATATGTAACATTACTCAACTCGTGCTCTTGGGGATAAAGAGGAATTTTTCTGAAATCAATATAGGTAAGGGAAGAGTATCCAGTCAGCATATTCAGCAGGTTTTTTTTGTTTTTTAGATCATAGCAAACTCCCCTTCGTGAACAGAACTGTAGACTTTGCTTCAATGCGTTTCAGGCTCATTTCCTTCGTAAATAACTCTCAGAGTAGAACCTGATAGCCTTTTATAGTATTCCAATTTATCTAGTGCACATTTGAAGAGTTTCATGACATTTGATAATGGGAACTTGGCTTCACCGGAGATTCAGTTGTATCAGCTAAAGAAATCTGGCGGGGTAGGGAAAAATGTCACAAGCTTGGAAAGTCAGTGGCTGGCCTTTTTTTAAAAAGCCCCCAAATTTGGCGGGGGTGATGGTGTAAATGTCAAGGTACCCCTTTCTCCAATAACACATAAGAATGAACTGGCAAAACAACATCAAGGAATTGGTTATATCAGGGACTCTGCTTCTTCTAGGATCTGGTGCCCTACACAATGACACAAAATTAGCATGCTTCAGGTCCCAACAATTAAACAGTAGTACCTGATGAGACCCAAGAAGCAGGTCTTCTCTGTCACAGTGCTGACCTTCTAGAACAGTATTTCACTAGTGATTCAAATGGTTCCTATTCTAATCTGGTCTAAGTGAGTGTTGAAGATCTGACTCTTTCCCCAGCCCCTGGGTTGGGAAGTGAAACTTGGGGAATATTTGGAGTTGGAATATAGAGAAATATTGCTCTCTTTCTCTGGACATTTATTTTTTGTTGGTTATGATATTTTAATATTATATGCTCCCCATCATTATGGAATTGGGTGGCTTTAGAAATTTGACAAACACATAACAGGAGTGATTTAAGTTGTGGTCAGTCAAATTAGGACTGAAACTGCAGCCCTGTAAAGCAGAATCCAGTCTCCATTGGCCAATACAATAGTAAACTCTTCTCCAAGAATTCCCAGTTTTCACCAATCTTGCTTAGGAAAATTAGACAAGGCACAATTATCTGATTCTAAATTGGGAAAAGAGAACCAGTTTGGTGTAGTGGCTAAGGCACCGGGTTGAAAACTGGGGACCATGAGTTCTACAACAATAGCAATAGCTCATAGACTTATATACCGCTTCACAGTACTTTTACAACCCTCTCTAAGCGGTTTACAGAGTCAGCATATTGCCCCCCAACAATCTGGGTCCTCATTTTACCCACCTCCGAAGAATGGAAGGCTGAGTCAACCTTGAGCTGGTGAGATTCGATCTGCTGAACTGCAGCTAGCAGTCAGCTGGAGTAGCCTGCAGTACTGCATTCTGACCACTGGGTCACCTCAGCTCGAGTCCTGCTTTAGGCACCAAGACAGCTGGGTGATTTTGGGTCAGTTCCTCTCTCTTAGCTATAAGAAGGAGGCAATGGCAAATCACTTCTGGGGGAAAAAAATCCTTGTCAAGAAAACTCAGGGCCTAGGCCAAGCAATTCCTAGGAGTCAAGAACCCTCCTCCCCCACCCAAGGATAAAATTGGTACTTGGATGAAAAATCAGTAGGAAATCCCAGGATGGGATCATGTTGATTTTCAGTTCTATATTGTCAGACAATCACATTGACATATCCATGAGAGGTCAATAGGCATTGGCTTAAAATTGAGAAAAGTTGGGATAGCAACAAATGCTAACCATTAATTTGTTTGTGTATATTAACATCTTTGAATTGTTCATTTTTGTCAGATATCAATTTTTACGTCATGTAACCCTGGGGTTAGATTTCAAAACCACCCTTGTCTACTGCTTGCAGCTAATCTACAGCACAGATATTGATGAAGAAGGTTTAAAAAGATTACATTTTCTTTTCAGGAGAGGGGGAACTCCCTTAACAACTACTCTCTATGGTAGGTGTGGCAAGAAATAATAATTGATCCCAAGTCACACACTTTAGGCAAACCACTCTATCAGTCTCAGTTATTATGTGTGATAATCAAGAATCAATAGTCAGGGGCTCAGCATTTTTCTGTTGAAATATGTAGAAATGCTTCTTCTTCTTCCTCCTCCTCCTCCTCCTCCTTCTCCTCCTCCTCCTCCTCCTCCTCCTCCTCCTCCTCCTCCTCCTCCTCCTCCTCCTCCTCCTCCCTGGCATCATCTTGTTTTGTGTGTTTCTGTTCATCAGAAGTAGAATTAGCCTCACTCCGGACTAAGCCTCAGTGGAAAGAAGCATTGGCATATTGGTGCAGTGATGGGAATTGCTGGGATAGAGGAGTTTGGTGGAGGAAGGGGGAGAGAGAAAAATTGAAGAAAGGGACACCTGTGAGAGAATAGAACAAGAATGCAGAATCCTTTGAAAGTGTCTCGTGACACCAAGAACCCCTTTGAAACTTACTGAATTTTATTTTTTAAATGCAAGAATAGGGTCAAATTATTGAGTACATGGGCTGTAAACATATTAGTCTAATAATTTAACCTGAATTTTATTTTTTCCCCCTGGTTCCAGTCATTTCTTCATCCTAGTCCTGTTACTACCTTGTTTGAGAATAATAAGCCTGTGATCCCAACACACTGCTCATAAACCAGTCAAGTACAGCATGGGCTTGAAAAGGGCAGTGCATATCCCCAATCTATGAGAGGTAATTTTTTAATATTTAACCCTGCAGGGATCCTGTTCTTTTAACATGTAAGGTAATTTTCATTTTCATTTGGAATACAGTAGTTCAAGCACAGGTTTGCCAAGGGCCAAAGTGTATATGATGAGAAAGATTTGATAATATCTTTTGCCAGGGTTTTAATGTGCAATAATGGAGGCTTTCTTTTTTCCTTTAATTTTTTTCTCCTATGCAGGCAGTCGTGGTCATATAAACACAATTGGGACTGGAATTACTGTCACTAAGTAATTGTTATATGGATCGATTTGGGGCCCAATAATATACGAAGACTCATTTGTTTAAGTATCAAAATAGTTCTTTATTGGTTCTTGTCTGTTTCATTACAGATGACATCAGGAATAATGGCGGCAACAACATGAGGAGATCTTAAATACCCAGGAGGCGGAGTTACAGGTGATGGGAGGGGGAGATAGGGGGGGTTAGGCTTGCCTGAATTGATTAACCCCTGACTTGCCAACATATATTGTGAGATATGCCCAGGGAGAACATTTACTTGTAACAAATCCCCCTCTAAATGTTTATCCCTGGGACTGACAGACTCTGTCTGATGGGGGTCCACTGGTAGGACACAGAGTTTAGAGGTGAGGTATGAATGCTGTTTAGACGGAAGTGGTTTTGTAAGTATGTCTGCTGTTTGGTGTTCGGTGTCACAGTGTGTAATGGTAACAAAACCGGATTTGTGAAGTTGTCTTACATGCTTGTTTTTGATATCAATATGTCTTGATCTATGACCTACAGCGTCAGATGTGGAGATTTCTATTGCTGCTTTGTTATCTTCGTAAATTTGGATGGGATGCATGGGTTCGGTCCAGATATTCGTTAGCAGCTCATCAAACCATACAAGATTGTTTATAGCTTTGGATAAGCAGATATACTCTGCTTCAGTAGTGGAGGTAGCCACCAGGTTTTGTTTACTGGTATACCAATATACTGGACAGTTATTTAAGAAGAAAACGTATCCAGAAGTACTCTTTCTACTTCTGATGTCACCTGCCCAGTCAGCGTCAGCGTAGCATGAAAGGAGAGGTTTTCTATTGGTACTGGGTTCTAATCTGAGGCAGGTGTTGATACTATATTTTAGGTACCTGAGTATTCTTTTTATCGCTTCCCAATGGAACGCAGTGGGGTTGGCTACGTGCCTTGAAAGTAGGTTTACAGGCAGGGCAATGTCTGGTCGTGTCCAATTAGCAATGTACAACAGGGAACCTATTGTTGATCTGTATAAGGTGTTTTCTTGAAATTGGGGTGAATCATTATACATATTTTTTAAAAAATCAGATAACATAGGAGTTTCACATGGTTTGGCACCTGTCATGTTACATTTAACGAGTAGTTCATTGATTTTTTCTCTTTGGCTCAGGAGAAAACTCTTGGTTGACCTGGTGACATGTACTCCAAGATACTTATTGATGCCCCCCAGAGATTTGAGAGAGAAGTGTTTGCTCAGTTCATTTGCAAAAATATCACAATCACTTTTGTTCTTACTTATAAACAACATATCGTCCACATATATGAGAATATACTCCATGCCCCCATTGTTCTTCCGGGTGAAGAGACAGTTATCAGCTAAGGTAGCCTTGAACCCCATAGACTCTAATACTTTGAGCAGACAATCATACCATTGTTTACCCGACTGTTTAAGCCCGTAAAGGCTCTTGTTTAGTAACCAGGTGTCACCCTTGGTGGTGTCTTTGCTAGGTGGGGCTCTTACATAAATTTCTTTATCTAATTTGGCGTGTAGGTAGGCTGTTTGGATGTCATATTGTTGTACTTCTAGACCTAGGGTGGCTGCGATTACTAGTGCGCTTTTGACGCTCTCGGGCCTTACTGTGGGTGAGTATGTCTCCGTGTAATCGTCGGGGAATTTTTGGGCGAATCCCTGTGCTACGAGCCTGGCCTTATATAGGTTCTGGCCTCCCTCTAAGGTCTTTACTTTAAAGACCCACTTTGTCCCTATGACAGTTTTGCCCTCTGGTGCCTTAGATGGTGTGTATACATTTAACTCCCTAAGACTGTTCATTTCCCTTTCCATTGCGGCCTCCCATTTTTGTCTTTCCTCCAGTGGTAGTTTGGTTATTTCGCTATAGGTCTCAGGAGTGATGGGCTCAGTCTGCAAGTGCATGACGTAATCTTCGAATCTTTTTGGTTTTTGGTTCCTATTGGTTCTGACTGGCCTACCTGGTGGGGTCTCCGTGTTGTGCATATATCTTGCTTCTTTGTTGGTGAGTGAGTCTACTTTCTGTTTGGGTTGGAGTGGTGTTTTCATGTGGTTGCTGTGTGGGTGATCAGTGTTGTCTGGTTTTTGTTGGCTGTTATCTACTTGGTGATGTAATTCATTGAGGTGTATTTTTGACCAGTTAGCTTGTTCATGAAATGTGGCAGACCTGGAGATGACGAATTGGTTGTTACTGTCTATGAATCTAAATCCCTTTGTGCCTGTCTCATAGCCCATGAACCTGAGTCGTTTTGATATTTTGTCCCCTTTTCTACGTAATTGCCTGGGTATATGCACATCTGCTGTAACCCCAAATATGTGGAGATGGGATATCCTTGGTTTTCTATTATACATCACCTCATAGGGTGTCATGTTTAGTACGCTAGACCAGAGTCTGTTGATGGTATAATTAGAATAAGCCAGGGCTTCGGCCCAGAAGTGTTGGCCTAGCCCAGCGTCTTCGAGGACGCACCTCATCATTGTTTGTAATGCGGAATTTTTGCGTTCTGCGACGCCATTTTGGAAAGGTGAGAATGGCGATGACTTAAAGTGCAGGACGCCCTTTGACCTCAACCAACCTGAGAAGTCATTTGACAAGAATTCTGATCCCCTATCTGTCATGATTTTTTTGATTTTCGTGTTATGTTGTGTTTCCACACGTTTATAGAACTCTTTAAATTTTTGGTAGGTCTCACTTTTGTGTTTCAGGGTGTACACAAAACCATAACGGCTATAGTCATCTACTATAGTTAAGAAGAATCTCTTACCATATTTTATGGAAGGCCTGAGTGGGCCTACGAGGTCCATGTGTATCATTTCGAATATGTGATTCGTTGAACGTGAGGCCTTTCTGGGTTTGGGGGCTACCTTTAGTTTAGAGCGTTTACATATAGAGCAGTCCAAGTAGGTTTCACAATTTTTTACTCTCGAACCTTCTGTACAGTCAGTGACCTTTTGAACAACAGGGAAGCTAGCGTGTCCTAATCTGCGGTGCAGCAAGTGTGCGCACTCATCATGGAGTGGCTTCCCTATACTAATTCTCTCTTTGTTTAGTGTACCTTCCTTGTGGGGTTGGATGTCTTCCTTTCCTTGTTCTTTGTTACCCTCGGTGTCCTCTTTAGTGTTGGTTCTATCTACGTAAAAGAAGGGTAGTCCCCCTCTAATTGTGATTTTTCCTATGGTTGTACCTCCTTTAGTCATGGTGATTCCCCCTTCCTTAATGCTAATTTCTATCCCTGCCTCCTTGCTGAGTTTCAAGGAGGCGAGTATAGTATGAGGTATTTCTGGTACTAACAGTACCCCCTCTATTTTTCCTAGGTTGGGGAGGATCACATTGCCTTTTCCTGTCACTCTTACGTCATTTTGATTTGCCACTTTGATGAGATAATCTTCCTCAGTAAAGGAGGAGAGAAGTTCCTTTTCACATGTGGTGTGATTAGTGGCTCCTGAGTCAATGAGCCACCATGACCCCTTTTCGTTTGTTTTACTACTTTGAGTGGTTCTTGGTGTGGCCCCTCCTATTCTGCAAAGAGATCCGTCCCTACTATCCTTTGAGTTGTCTCTGTTTTCTTTCCTCTTTTCCTCTTTTCTTTTCTTGGGGGAATCTCTTCATCTCATCCTGCTGTCATGATGGCGCCTATCTGTGTGTTTGTCACGTGACTCATGTTTGTGCCTATCCCTGTATCCCTTCGTGCAATCTCGTTTGTAGTGGCCTTTTCGCCCGCAATTATAGCATTCGGGGGAGTCGCGTGGGGTGTCAGTGAAGGCCACCTTTCGTGCTTGCCTGTGCTCCCTGTGAGTCACCTGGTGTTCCTTTCTGCGATTGTCTTCTGCTATTAGCAGATTAGATAGGCTGTTTATTGTCATGTGACTTAGGCTAAGTGTGTTAAGTTGTGTAAGAAATGTTCGCCAGGAAGGGTCAAGGGAGTTAAGGATGATGCTTTTCATGGTCTGCTCTGATACAATTTCTCCCCTCAGTTGTAATTCTGCCCTAGCCGCATTTAACTCCATCAAATGTTCCCCCATTGACACCCCTGGTTTGATTTTGGCTGAATAAAAGTCCTTGGAAATTTTTGTGGTGGTAGCTACACTGTCACTGTAAAAGTATCCAAATATTAATTGGACAACATCATGTACAGTCAAATTACTCTCAATGCTATAATAAATGGTGGGTGACATGCTAGAGATAAGGAGGCAAAATGCCTTGTGGTGCATGCAGTCCAGTTCAAATGTCCATGGTACATCAGGTGGGTCAGTTATAAAAAACATCATGTTTTCTTTTAAGAATAAAACTTGGAGTTGCTGATACCACTCCATTAAATTTGAACCTTCCATTTTTAATATGGGAAACCCATTTGGTAAGTTTCCTGTGTTATTTTGCATGTTACTCACAGGTGGGTGTTGCTGTCCATGGTGCTTGACATGCTGGAAATAGCAGAGCGGCTCAGGGACGCTTGAAGGTAATTTAAAAGTCCCTCCTTGCATTTTTTTTTCTTTCTTGATCCACAGGAGCTTCTGCGCATGCGCGGCATTCATTTCGGCTAGGACTTCGTCGAGGAAGGTTCTCTTCGTCTCCGCTCCGGCTTGGCTGTCTGCCCAGGATGGGTAGGCTTCTGCTCTGGCTCCGGATGTCCAGCGGTGGTCTGGGAAGGCTGTCCTCTCCGCTGGACGGCTCCTGGTTTCCCTCTGCGGCGGTGGCGGTGAGTATTCCCTCCATTCTGTCTTTTCCGGTAGGCGCGGCTTGGGAGTGGGGTGGCGTACCGCAACCGGGGGGCGCTGCGGCGTTGGTGGGTCTTCAGCGGCGTCCGCGTCCCTCGGTGAGTAGTTGGGGGGGTCTTTTCTTTTCCCCTTTGGGCCTTTTGGCGCCCCTTGAAAGCCCCTTTAAAATTTTCATTTTTGGCCCGAAAGCGGCGGTGAGTGTCTTTATTGCTTCCTCCACCGCCTGATCACTAGGGGTGTCCTCAGGGGGTGATTCCTCACTTTCTTCTGAGGATTCATCATTATTTTGTAGTTTTAGGGGTTCGGGCATCTCATTGGCTGGTGGATTTGCATATTTAGATTTGGTCTTTTGGAGGTCGGCCATCTTTTTTGGCCACGTGTCCAAAGATGGCCGCCAGTTCAGATTTTGCGCGGGAATTCCCCCCTCTGCCTTTGAAAAGTAACTGTTCTGGGGGGTTTTTCTTACCGGGCTTGTGTCCGGTTGTCTCGTTTTTTGTCTTCGGGTCTCTCTGGCCTCGTCCCAGCTTTGGATGAGATAGCTGATGCCGGCTAGGAGGTCTTCGTCTGTTGCAGGGGTTTCTAGCAGGCTCATCATTTCTTTCCTGAGTCTGCTGGTGTCTTTTAGCTGGATTTTTTTTTCGTTTAGATCTCTTTGCCCCTGTTCATCATTCGATGAATATTCTTCGGGGCTGTTTTCTTTTTCTTCTTCTGAGGTTACTGGCGTTGCCATCTCTTCAGTTAGGTTTTGCTGTTTTTCCCGCCTTTTGGTCTCTGACCTCGTTTGTGGTCTTTTTGGCATGTCTTTTGATTATTGGGTTGCCCAACCATCGACTGCTACCGATTTGTTATATGGATCGATTTGGGGCCCAATAATATATGAAGACTCATTTGTTTAAGTATCAAAATAGTTCTTTATTGGTTCTTGTCTGTTTCATTACAGATGACATCAGGAATAATGGCGGCAACAACATGAGGAGATCTTAAATACCCAGGAGGCGGAGTTACAGGTGATGGGAGGGGGAGATAGGAGGGGTTAGGCTTGCCTGAATTGATTAACCCCTGACTTGCCAACATATATTGTGAGATATGCCCAGGGAGAACATTTACTTGTAACAGTAATGTGGTTGTAAAGTGGGAAGGCATGTAACCGCATCACTGTGAGGGCAATCCTGGCAGACCCACTTGCTGTTATAACTCCAGATGTGTGTGTCATTAAGCAGGAAGTGGAAGTTGGATCAGATTGGGGATACTACACAGGGGTGAGGAAGGCTGTGTATTAATGTGGGGGGGGGGAGGGTACTGCAGTGTGGTGTGAGTTCATGGAGCCTGGGAAAGGAAAGAGTAGGGTATGGGTTCTAATTTTTTTTACTACTGGTTCTGTGGGCGTGGCTTATTTTGTGGGTGTGGATTGATGGTCATGTGACAATTCTTTAGGATTTAGCAGGCTTTTAACTGCTTGCAGAGATGTACCGGTCTACTCATTTATTTTTGCAGGCACCGGTCTACTCATTTGTTTTTGGAGGCACTGGTCTACCACCACGCTGCCTTTTAACACTGATCAGCTGTAGGGAGGCCCTTTGAAGCCCCGCGGCAAGAGTTTAAACAGTTTTTTTTCCTTCTAGCCTATCAGCTGGGACTCAGGAGGCAGCAATAGATTGGGGGTGGGGCCAAATAAAAGGTAAGAATAAGGCAGGGGGCACGGGAGGGCAGAAGTGGTTCGGTGACATCATATCGTCACCGCTACCAGCTCGGCCGAACCGGGAGGAACCCACCACTGGTGTACATGAATGTGTGCAAGCACAGGGAGGTCGGGGCTTCTTGGTCTGATGTGTCTCTGAGGCTGCATGAAGCCTTTGAGTTGTAGTGCACTGTGAAGCCCAGTCCAGCAGCCTGGCACAAAGCAGTTTCTTGCTGCCATGGGTAGCTGCACTGCCCCAGCCTAGAGCCTGGCCACACTCATCCTTGTAACCCTGCATTCTGAGACCTCTATTGCCTTATGCTCTGCTTCCCCCCCCCACCCCCAGCTACCTTCTGCAGAAAGCTTCTGCAGCACTGTGCAAACCTTGTTAAGGCAACAAAAGAAAGGAATTTATTCGCAGGCTACATGGCAGTGACCCAAATATATACAGTATGTTAAACCAAGAACAAGAATTACCATAACAACTCTATTAGTCTATTGGGATATTGGAAAGATGTTTGTGGAATCCAGTTGTATATATATATATATTTATATTTTAATTCAAAATAGATAGTATATTTATACTTCTTCATAGGTGCTTTTAAATAAATAGCGTATTTTAGGAAAATAATTGGAAGAAGAAACATACTGTACATCCCTTTTATCCTAAAAACTAGGAATAGAGTGTATGTGCAAATAGGAAGATGGGATTTCACCATTTTTCAGATGCCCTGTGGGATCTAAGTACTGTGCCACTTTAGCTTGAAACAAAACCAGTATTAACGAAAGCACTAACATGTTTATTTTTCAGGCTAAGGATGGAGTGGGGTGAAGTCTTGAACTTACAGTAAGACTACTTAATATTCAAGAGGTTTGGCCTTCTTCAGATGATAGGAGATCACATATCCAAAAACAGGGTGGAACAACAACTGATGATCTCCTTTTACCGGTCCACAATAGAAAGAGTCACCACTTATTACATCACGGTATGGCATGCCGGTCTGACAGCTGCAGATAGAAAAACATTACAGAGGGTGGTGAGCACAGCACAAAAAATCATGGGCTGTCCCCTGATACCACTAGATGAGATCGCTAGAGCTCATTGCCTTAGAAGAGTGAGGAAAATTCTCAGGGATGACTCTCACCCTGGTCATCACTTCTTTACCCTCCTAACAACAGGAAGGAGATATAGAAGTATAGCCAGCCGCACTAATAGGCTAAAGAACAGTTTTTATCTATGGGCTGTCAGACTCCTGAATGAGAAATGGCATCATAACTACGTAGTGTGATGAACTGCAGGGCCGGCACAATGTGTAATGTGTTCACACTGGTGCAATAGGACTGGTTGTTTTGTTAATATGATTTATTGGGTTAGGGATATTTTGTCTTCACGGTGAGTTGTATTGTGTTGGGGGGGTGCACTGAGGGAGCTCAACCAATCTCATTGTGCATATGTTGTGCACTGACAATAAAAATTTGATTTGATTTGAATTGAATTGAAATCATTGCCTTCATTCAGCACTTTCTGATTTAGAAAGTGCCTCATCAATTGAGTTTGTGCAAGAAGCTAAGCTAGGCTAAGATGGAGCTGGGTAGTTGCTAGAAGCTCAGCCATCTTGTTAGTATTTGGGGTGAACCAGCTCAATGTATTAAGCCATCCTTTGGTTTATCTGGACACAGGATAGTTATATGAACACAACTACTGTTCATTTATTTTTTAAATCCAGATTGAAGATTTTGGCATACTGTGTGGAGCCAAGCAACTAGCCTGAGCAGAGATTGTTCCACCTAAAAGGTTTCATCCTGTTTAGCTCTGTGTACCAGATCTGGGGTTGATTTTGCAGTGGCAGAACAGCAATAGGTCAACCTCCAATAGCAGCATTTTCAATCAGGAAGATTGGTGCAACTTAGTCCAATGAATTCTGTTAAGAAACTGGGTAAGATTGGGGGAGGCCGGCAAAAGAGCTCTCAGTGTCTGAGGTAAAATTTTCGGTGCTTTCAGTTACCTCCCACCCACTCTGCAAATTTTGAGGCTCCATTTAATGCCTAGAATGCTTTGGTGGCTGCAGCAGCTCTAGCTGTGGATGAAATGGCGCATTTTCTTCAAAAGCCAAAGAGCGTGAGTACCAACCAGGAGAGAAAATAGGGGCACATGGATAATGAAAAGAGTAGGGAAGAAAGAAGATGCAGGTGAATGAATTCTTCTGTTTTTATACACCAATTAGGAAAGGAGAGGACACAGTAATGCTTGGGGCTTCCTGCTGCCAGCAAGAAAGGCATTTAGCTGGCAAGCTTAGGAGTCCCACCGTTTGCTTGAACGCGGAGTGCATTAGTACATTGTGTCAAGAAGCCATGATTTCTTGCACTCCAGGATTAAAAACTAAAGGTAATGTTTTCACTTCATAAGTCTCTATTTAGATTTTTATAGAGCTCCCTAGGCTTAAAATTTGGCTTCCATTGGAAAATGCTTCTTACTTTCCAGGTCTCTCCATTTTAAAAAACCCTTCTCACTTGGTCTATCATTTAGTGGGGCAGGTTCACTTATGGAACAAAATGGGAATGTATAATTGTAGCCATCTTTTAAAAGTCAAAATTAATACAGCTTCCTAGTTCCATTAAAAATGTCAGTGTGGGTGTGTACGTGCCTTTGTGCAGGGGTTGTAATCTAAAATATGTGTACACACCCACACATCCTTTTAAGTCAGAAAGCTGGTATGTTCTAAATTAAACAATACAACACAAAATCTGTCCAAAGAAACAGGCATTTTGACTATGGGAATTTATGACTGTGAAATAAGGAGCACCAAATCACCAGTTTAAAAAAAAACAATAATGAGGGAAAAGCTTAGCGGGCATTTTCTGTATGACTGCTAATTAAAATGATATAAGCAAATATGTTTAGGATTGCACATCATGGTTACAATTTTGTGCAAATTGTTCCTGTATTCAGTCGGACACCCCAAAGAGGGATAGGTGGACAATTTTCTGACTGACATTTTTGCACATTTTCATTCATAAGCCTGTCCTTTCCTGTTTCTCACTAAAGTGGAATAATTTATTTATCTTTATAATTTGCATTAAAATATACATGCATATTTATAAACATATTTTACTGGAAATTATTCATGATAAAGCATATTTCATGCCTTCTTATTAACTACACAGGAAATTTGGAATAATATAGAACTGATTTCATTTAAAAAATATGGAACAGTAAATGCAAAACTGAAGATCCTCAAATCAGTAATCTTTGCACTGAAGTAAATGAAGATAGAATTAGATTGTGCTGTTAGTATACATGTTATTCTATAACATTAAAAGAGGATGTTTGGTGCAGTGGTTAAATGCAGTAGCCTAGAAGCTGGGAGCCTGACAGTTGTAGTCTTCCTTAGTCATGAAACTCAGCTGTGTGATATTGGGCTAGTCATGCTCTCTCAGCCCAGCTCACGTCAAATAGTAGTTGTTTTGGGAAAAACAGGGAAAAACATTAAGTATATATGCTACTAATGATCCAGAGTTTAGTCATTTGTACTTTTCAGCCTTTTTAATACTTTGTATGATTTTCCTTACCACTTTTAAGAAAAACATGCACAATAACCAGTGGTGGGATTCAAAATTTTTTACTACTAGTTCTGTGGGCATGGCTTGGTGGGTGTGGCATGGCTTGTGGCATGGCAGGGGAAGGATACTGTAAGATCTCCATCATAACTCCAGGGGAAGGTTACTACAAAATCCCCATCAACTGGGACTCGGAAAGCAGAGTTCAGTCAGAGGTGGTATTTACTGGGTCTCTGAACTACTCAAAATTTCCACTACCAGTTCTCCAGAACTGATCAGAACCTGCTGAATACCACCTCTGACAATAATAGACATGGATTTATAAACTATCTACCCCATTAAACTCATAACTCTACCCTGTCTTGATTGGCTGTACAATCAAGTGATGAAAAATAATAGACTTGGCTAATTTAAACTTGCTTTGGATGGTTTGGTACACAATGCTAATGAGACAAAAGTGGAAACAAAATCAATTCATCAAAACAATTAAAGACAAGTAGCTAATATTTCTTAAAATGTGCTTGATATTCTGACAATATATTTCAAATCTCTTGAGTGTTGGGGAACAAATACTCCTGTTTCCTGCAAATTTTCTCATATGTGTTGATTTAGGAAGAAGCCCATGGAATCCCAAAGAAGATATTTATACACCTACCTGTTCACAAATCGAATGAGGGACAGGATGTGCTTTTAATCAAGCAAGTTTACTGATTGGCATAGGTAATATTGTCTATCATTTGAACATGCCTGATTTGAATCTTGCAGGATCCTAAATCTAACTGTAATTAGAATTATTACAGATTTACAAGAAATCAAGCTATTTTGCATTTTTGTTCTCCAGGGGAAGATTTTTTAAAAAAGCACTTCTCGATAACCTAGCAGTTTAGAAATATAGAAACACAATAGCATTAATGTCTATATTTAGATGTTTTTCCAGTTTAATGATTTTATAAGTAGAGAAGGAGACATTATTATAAAAACATGGGAGACAAAGGGGAAGCTCTGATGCTAATGATTATATGGATGGTAAAGGCATTTCTATGGATGCAATGCTGTATCTATATGAATGTAATCACTCCAGAAATAGGCAATTGGCTGCTGCCAATAACATGTAGTAAACCAGTAAGATTTATTACATTGTGACCCTTTTTTTTTTGTACAGCGAGGGATGCAGTGGCTCAGTGGCTAAGATGCTGAGCTGTCAATTGAAAGGTCAACAGTTCAGCGGTTCAAATCCCTAGTGCCATGTAATGGGGTGAGCTCCCATTACTTGTCCCAGCTTCTCCCAACCCAGCAGTTTGAAAGCACATAAAAAATGCAAGAAGAAAAATAGGGATCATCTTTGGTGGGAAGGTAGCAGCGCTCCATGCAACTTTGGTGTTTAGTCATGCCAGCCACATGATCATGGAGATGTCTTCGGATAGTGCTGGCTCTTCGGCTTTGAAACAGAGATGAGCACCGCCCCCTAGAGTTGGGAACGACTAGCACATATGTGTGAGGGGAACCTTTATCTTTACCTTTAAACCAGTAATTCTCTGTTTCTATACCATCTCACTCCTGGAAATCACAGTCTGAGAGATATGATGGGCTAGCCATGGATAAATGGAAATGAAATCTTAACAAATCAATCTTTGTGAATGATAACTAACCCAGGGACAAAGGGTCATCAGTCTGTTGTCAATAGATGTTAAGATCAGGTTTGCAGTTCTTATTCATGAGCTGCTCAGACAGCAGCAACAAGGCTGCTTTTTAAGTCGATGAAATAGTGCTGACTAATACCACGTGTAGATATAAATTATAATTCCTTTATAAGGTCAGCTGCATTGGCTCCTACTTGGTTTCTAAGCAGAAGTCAAAACGATTGGGATCAAATTAGTAAAGGCCCATTTCTTCTCTTTTGAACCAGCCATCTTACAAAACCTTGGTAGGAAAGGCCATCCAGTGTCTTTAACCCACTTCTCTGATCAGCTGGAAATTAGTGGCAGGTTGTCCATTTCTAAAGAGATTCGTACATGGAAAGTTGCCTTACTATTTCCACCCTCCTGGAGATCTTGCTCAAGGTCAACTGAGAAAAGAGAGAAGGAAGGAGATTAATATGTGTGTGATTCCTGAGTAAGTGTGAATGCATGCACATGAGGCTTGTTGCCCCTAGGAGCTCCAGATAGTTTACATGGATAGCAAACATACAGATGAATATTTGAATTACACAGCACCTTTTGTGAGTGCAAGAACAGCCAGCCTTCAAAGACAAACTCAAGTTGCCTTCTTTGAATACTTGCATAATATTCTTCAAATATCCAGGCCTACTTGGAGGCTCTAAGTTTACTTTCTCTTGCCAAGTCCTCAGTAAAGCTGTGACTTTATTTTCTTACCTCTTTCAAATTCTGAACTCCGTGCCTGGCATTTTCACTTTAAAAATGGGGTAGGTGTGTGTGTGCACGCATAAAATGCACTTAATTTTTGCAGGGTCGTCAGTTTTCCCTAGAATAATTCCACAGTTAACTATCTCTGGGACCAAGGAGATGACCATACTGGTGAAGACAGATTTATGCCACTGTGTACCCATTGTGCAGTAAAATCTAGTGTTCTATCTGTAATTACTCTAAGAAAATCATGTCCCATTGATTCGTTCCCCATAATAATAACCTTAATCCTCAAGCTTTTAAAAATGCAACTTTTAAAAAGTCTTTACCTTTTCTTTTCAATTTGCTTCCCAAGCCACAATAATAACATATCTGCAGCAAAATAAGAAAGACAAAGAAGCAGTAGGGTTTCTTTTATGGAATGCTTTTAATGCCACTTTTGCTACAGATGTCACAACATGATGCCCTCTTGCTCACAGCTGGGTGAAGTGAGATGGTGATTTTGATGGAAACTACATAAAGAAAGCATTGCTCCCAAAAATGACGAATGGTTCATTAACAACAGATGAACTGGCAATATTCTTCTCTTCTCTTCTCTTCTCTTCTCTTCTCTTCTCTTCTCTTCTCTTCTCTTCTCTTCTCTTCTCTTCTCTTCTCTTCTCTTCTCTTCTCTTCTCTTCTCTTCCCTTCCCTTCCCTTCCCTTCCCTTCCCTTCCCTTCCCTTCCCTTCCCTTCCCTTCCCTTCCCTTCCCCTCTCCCCTCCTCTCCCTTTTAGACAATTTTATGCAATGCCCCTATCCTTAAAAGACAAAATTACCTTCTGGAACTTTCCTAGCCAATCCGGCACTCATCTAATGTTTCAGACAGCAATTCCCATTCACTCCAACCAGTATGTCCATAAACACACAAATTGCAATCCTAAACATTTGGAGGGGATCATGAAGGAAAAGGAATCATATGCCTTCACACAAAGTTAGCTTCCTCACAAAAGGAAGTGAAAATATAGATGCGAAGATTTCATAGTTATTATCAAAGCCCTTATATGGGGCATCTCAGAGAAAGGGAAGCAAATTGCATTTGTGTTCAAAATTATTATGGCCCTACTATGGTTCTAATACACAGTATGAAGCCCTTTTAATTAAGGTAGAATTTTATTTCTGAAATCTTGATCCAGTCTCTCATTTGCTGCTGGAGCTTTCTTTAAAAATTGCAATGCAAACTCACAAAGAAAAGATTTTATAAATTTTTTCAACAGTACTAATCTACATGGTTACTTAGAAGGAAGTCACATTGCTTTTAGTACACTTAATTTCTAAGTTATCATAAATAGCATAGGAGAATCATGCGAATCTTGAAAGTACAGCAAATAAAAATTTGCCCTGATGGTAAATAAGATTTGTTTGATATTATGGTTTCATGTTTTCTATTTATCTCTAGATGGGACCCCTGACATTTATTCCTCACTTGGTTAAATTTCTTTTTGAGAAATTTTACAAGAAAATGAGAATAAATATTAGCTTCTGGAACCAGTAACATAAACGTTGAGGGAGGAAAATCAGGTGGGTTTTTTTTTTTTTTTGCCAGTTTTCTGATATCTACAAAGTTGAAGAGCCGTTATACAATGCATAGGCTACCTGTAGAATAAAGGTGTCTTCTTGAAATTAGATAATTGTTAGTGCAGAGGCTATGATACTTGATGGTATAGCAAGTGAAATGAATAAAATAGAATTCAAATGGCAATTCTGCTCACAAAAGAAGCTCAGAATACAGTTTAAAGAATTGCAGTAGTTTAGAGTCTGGAAATATATTTTCAATCCATCTGTTAGCTTCCTTACAATCAATATTAAAATATAGCACATGACCTAGGTTTTAAAATATTGCAAGGTTTTATTTACAAATGGTGTCATTTTCGAGACAGAAAAAGAAAGAAAGAAAAGGTGAACAATATAAATTGGAATTTGAAAAATGTCTTAATATTTGCATCTTATGATTGATGAACTTATCATTAAGGACAGTTATATAAATAATAATTTTAATAATAATTTATTAAATGTATATGTTACCCAACTCCCTGTCAGGCCTGGAAGCCATATTTTTTGTTGGGCCTTCAGGACTGCCACATTTACTACTGTGGGAAACAGGGAAGGGGGATTGTATGGAGCCAGGGTGATATATAGTCATAATAATGTTCCTTTCTCAGAAAGTCAAGATCATCTTGCCCTGCACCTGGACATCTGGAACTGGGAGCATTTCCAGTTGGGATGGTGCTTGGATTGGATCATGTGATGGACATGTGGGTGTTGGGCAGGGACTTGATCTTTCTTTT
The DNA here is from genome assembly GCA_030761175.1 of Masticophis lateralis. Classification (NCBI taxonomy): domain Eukaryota; kingdom Metazoa; phylum Chordata; class Lepidosauria; order Squamata; family Colubridae; genus Masticophis; species Masticophis lateralis. The sequence goes on along the minus strand of JAUDYJ010000001.1, from coordinate 194,547,875 downwards.
GGGTTTGCACATATCAGAACAGGGTACTCAATTTTATTTTATTTTATTTTATTTATTGAAAAACAGCAATATGTCCATGTTTCCTAGTTAATAAATTGACAGATCTCTCTTTCTATCTATGACTTTTCAAAGATACCAATTTACACAATATAATAGCAGAGTTAGCTCTGGTTTCTAATTCAGAAAGAGATTGAAAAGATACATCAATTTTAAAAAATGATCAAATCTAGTTTCCTCTTTAATTCCTTTTTATGGTCCAAAATGTTTTAGAAAACTTACTTATAAGAATTATGGACAAATTAGAATGTAACTAATGAACAATTAAATCAGGGGTCTCCAAACTTGGCAACTTTAAGACTTGTGGACTTCAATTACCAGAATTCCTCAGCCAGCTTTGCTTCTGGGAGTTGAAGTCCACAAGTCTTAAAGTTGCCAAGTTTGGAGACCCCTGAATTAAATGAATGTGTAAAGGGACCTGGGAAGAGATCTCTTCTTCATCCTTGGACTTGCATATTAAATATCCCCTTCCCTTAATGACTGTCCAGTAGACATTCATGAGTAGTTATTCATTGTACAGGGGTCCCTATAGACACAGGTTCCTTCTTTTACAGAGGAGCTTTTCTGCTTGTGGAATTAAGGTTCCATTTTCATCAGAGTCTGACAGACATTCACCAGCTGAGAGGAGAAATGATGATTAGTTGTAGCACAGGGAAAATCAAATGTTGTTCAACCTTATGGCTCTTTTCCCATGTTCCCTGAAAATGGGAGAAGTCATTTGTATAGCAATAGCAATAGCACTTAGACTTACATACCGATCTATAGTGTTTTGCAGCACTCTCTGAGCAGTTTAAAACATCAAGCATATTGCCCCCAACAATCTGGCTCCTCATTTTACCAACTTCAGAAGGATGGAAGGCTGAGTTAACCTTGAGCCAGAGTTAGCCTGCAATACTGCATTCTAACCATTGCATCTCCACAACTCCTAATTTACATGTAACCTAATTTACATGTGTGCATATGTAGAAAATCTCAGGCGGTAGCAGCATCTGACTATAGTTATCTAGGCTCAGACCCCAAGCAGGATCTGAGTTGTCTGGTTTGTTTTTGGATAGGAAACATAGCAATAGCAATAGCATTTATACCAATTCACAGTGCTTTACAGCCCTCTCTAAGCAGTTTACAGAGTCAGCCTATTGCCCCCAACAATCTGGGTCCTCATTTTACTTACTTAGGAAGGATGGAAGGCTGAGTCAATCATGAGCCGGTGAGAATCGAACTGCTGAACTTCTGACAGCGGGCAGTCAGCAGAAGTAGCCTGGAGTACTGCATTCTAGCCACTGCGCCACCACAGTTCTTGCTAGGACTCCTGTGTTTATAAAGTACCCTGAGAGTTGAAAAAACAACATTAGAAGAAAACAATGACTCTTATATATTGCTCTTGAGAAAACTAGAGGGACGTGACTGCAAAGTAACCAGAGACTCTACCCTTGCTTTTAAATGTGTAAAACACATATAAAAGAAATGAATGTGTGGCTGCTCAACTAATCTTGTTAACTACAACATTATTTTGGGTAGAACAAGACATACAGAAGGTCTCAATCAAAGCAAACTACTAGCCTGATCTTTCTGACCATCACCATTGCATTCCTACTTTGAGATTGTAACTAAAGAGCCTTTTAGCAACCCAGAAAAAATGGGATAGGGAGTAGGGAGAAGCAATTCTGTTTTCCCTATCCTGTGCACTTTGCAGAAACAATAACATACTATTATTTAACTGAAATTGTATGCCTATCTTAGCTTTCAGGATCAGTAATGCTTTAAGGCTGAAACTCAGACATGATAAAAAAAATATCTAACCTGAGGCATTTTCTCTCTGTAATCTGTTTTGTCATACTGTCTGCACAAGGTTTTGCTTAGTTTGTAAATGAAATTATTGAATTTATCGATCAAGTATAGAACTAGTCACACTATTGTTCAATTTACAGAGTTGTACACGATGCCTTGCCCTGGGATTACAACTTCCTACATCCCAATATCTAGAAACATCCATATTGTGTCCATGCAGTACAAAGTTTACTGTAAAATCATACATGTAGGAGAAAATACTAGCCTCGTTATACATGTTATCTTAGAAAACATTAAGATTTGCCATTGCCTTAGTAACCAAAATCTGGTATTATTTCCAATCCATTTTAGATCTTGTATCTAAGTGAAACAAAGCTTATTGTGCATAAGATTAGGTGATATGCATCTTTTGTTATCTGTATTTCTTTTTTCCTGCTATTATTTTACTCCTCACTGTCTAAGAAACCATATTTTCTTTATGTTGTGTTGTAAATTAGAAAGTCAGCTTCCTCCACTTTATTTTTGGTCAAAGGCTGTGTTACTGAAACAAAAGCTTCCTGACGTACTAATTGTGTCTAGTGATTTTAGATGTTATGCCCAAATGCTTTGAAGTAAAGTATTCTGTTTTAGAGCAGTAGATCCCAACCTTTTGGGCACTAGGAACCGGTTCTGTGGAGAGAGGTTTTCCCACGGACCAGAGGAGGCGTGGTTTCATGCGCTACCTGCATCCTGCAGATGGGCCTTCGCTTGTTTGCAAGTTCCAGTTTCTGGCATGTTGCGGACCGCTGCAGGTCCATGGACTGGGAGTTGGGGACCTCTGCTTTAGAGCATTTGTTTATTTATTTATTTATTTTTACATTTACAAGGTAAATTATCTTGAGTAATGAAAAGATGCTATTGAATGAATGCGTTCTATTGATGGGATACCCTTATTACAATGCAAAAGGCATCTTGAAGGCAAACAGATGTGTTATTTATTAAGCTTCCACAATAAAATGCAGTGATATTTAGAATGTCATATGGCTTATTAATGTGGCTTCCGCTGTGGCGATTCCTATCTCTTTGGAAGTCCATGTCTCATATTCATTGCTTAGTAACCCTTTTAGCATTTTAAAATCCCCATGAAATGAAAGGTTCTGCAAGAGCTTATTCGATTGCTCATTTACTTTTATCTGAGGAATTCAGGATAGGGAGAAAGCTAGTTGGAACAACTAGAAACTATACCATACATGAAAAGAACATACCCCAAATACTCATAAAGATCTAAGGTAGCAATGTAGACTCCACTGCTTGAATTTCCGATGACCACATGGGTCGCATTTGAGTTACTGCTTTGCTTCAATTACCAATGAAAGCTACCTTTAAAGCAGAATATATATATATATATATATATATATATATATATATATATATATATATATATATATATATATATATATATATATATATATATATATTTGTCAGTCGCAGTTCTCTAATGATTCTCAGCAGAATTGTTGTTGTAGCAAAAGATACGTATATTTCCATCTGTTTGTCATTCATAAAGTTTCTTTTGGTGGTTTTTTTTTCCCCAAATGGTGCAACATTCACCTTTTTGATTGTTGCAAGTCAGGATTTTGGCCTCACAATGAATATGTTCTCTGCATACATTAGAGTGGGTAGCATTTGGCCAATTTAGGAGATGATCTAGTTTAATGAGACTTTATGGAGGGTAATGCATATTACTTTACTTAATTCAAACCTGTAAGCATCTCTTCTTCATTAAGTTGAGTGGTGAATGTCATCCTAGGGTTTTGTCCTGAGGTTTTTCCCTCAAGGTTCTGGGTAGATTATCGATTAAAACAGACTATTGTTTCATGATTAATACATTTTAATAATCTTACACTCTCAATAGATCCTTGAGCTCAGCAGCTGTTTGGGATATCTATGAACAATTATATAGAGATTGTGAATAATCTTAAGAAGGAAGCACTTGGGTTTTTTTTTTTTTGTTTTTTTTTGTTTTCAAGGGAGATTTTTATGATTTACATGTTTCTGTCCCATTTGAAATATTCAAATATTAGCAACCTTTACCTGATGTTAAATTGCAGTTATCAAAGCCCAATCTTAATTTTTTTTAAAAAAATCCCCTAAATGCAAAAACGATAATATTTTGAGTGTATTGAGATACATACAACTAAAACATGTGCATAGAAATACAGTATGGGTGGTTCATGACTTATGAACAAATTCAGCCCAAAATTTCAGTTGTTAAGTGAGATATTTGTTAAGTGACTTTTGCCCTATTTTACGACTTTTCTTGTTGCAGCTGTTAAGTGAATCACTGCAGTTGATAAATTAGTAACCTGGCTGTTAAGTGAATCTGGCTTCCCTAATGACTTTGCTTGTCAGACAGTCAAATGACCCCGGGATACAGTTGCCAAGCATCTGAATTCTGATCACATGATCATGGGGATGCTGCAAAGCAGTGGTGAAATGTAAAATTTGTTATTACTGGTTCTGTGGGTGTGTCTTGATGGGGGGGATGTAATGTGACTGGGTGGGCGAGGCAAACTTTTTTTTTTTAACTTTTAAAAGCATTTTTTCTACAGCCTCTTCGGCTGAAGAGGCTGCAGAAAAAAACACTTTTAAAAGCCTCTGATGATCAGGCAACTCAGCTGGGATGGTCAGAGGCTTTTAAAAGCATTTTTTTCTACAGCCTCTTCAGCCGAAGAGGTTGCAGAAAAAAAAATGCTTTTAAAAGCCTCTGATCAACCCAGCTCAGCCGCGCGATCATCAGAGGCTTTTTTTTTTAGTTTTAAAAGCATTTTTTTTTTTTGCCAGAGGTTGTAGAAAAAATGCTTTTAAAAGTAAAAAAAAAAAAAAAGCCTCTGATGATCATGTGGCTCAACTAGGCATGGGGGCGAGTGCAGGGATTTTTGCTACTGGTGCTCCGAACCACCCGCTGCCATTGCTACTGGATCGAGTGATCTGGTCCAAACCGGGAGCATTTCACCCCTGATGCAAAGATCATAACTATGAAAAATGGTTCCGAAGTCATTTTTTCCAGTGCCATTGTATTGGAAAAAATATTATACTGGAAGCACAGTTAATATTTGCAGCTGGTATGAAGTTGATCATTATTATCTGTGTTGTTGTTGTTGTTGTTGTTATTATGTGATTAGCATTTTCTTTAAAGTAATTCATTTGCAGAAGAATATTATAACTCCCTTCTATGGATACTACCATCTTAACAATACAGTCTAGTATAACGATGGGGTGTTTGGCCTTTTTTTTTTTTTGGTTTTGCCCACCTTGAAACTTCTCTGATTATGGTATGAGAATAATCAATGCACAGGAAAAGACTTCCAGCCCCTCACCTTCTGTTAACTTAAAACCTGGGCTAACAGAAATGTTCCTATCTAATCAACAGTAAAATTAGTTTTCATAAGCGGTGCTGAATTCAGGTGTAACAAGCTGTATGCTAGAGATTAGGTGGCCATTTCCTCCCTTTTCTGTGAAAAGCAGACACAACGTTTTGATTTTACCTTTGCTTGGCGGAGCATGGCTGCAATCTACAGTGAAGCAGTGTTAACATTTTGATTGTTTGATTAATGGCTCACAGAGCATAAAAGGTCTACTCAGCCATATATTTAGTTGGAGGTTCTTGGGCTAGGCAAGCAAAAGCCCCTGGATTATTTATCTCGCAAAGTAAGTGTGTTAATAAATTACAAGTGGGTCTTGCAACAAAAAGTGCAATGTGAAGTGTTCCTTTTCAGGATCAGTCATTCAGCCAATCCATCTGGTCTTCTGCTCCCTGCCCCAATACTGTTCAGGTTCTATTTTTACACATCTGCCAATGCTTATGCATACTTTTCTGTTCCACTAAATCTATTAAATCACATTTTAATCACATTTTTGCATGGGTTGGAAAGTTTTGATTCCACAAAGAGTCATATTCAATTTTGGGAGCAATATTAATGTTGTATCAGCTCTAAAATAAACATTTGATATTACAGACAGACCAAAGATGTTATGGCAGCAAGAAGGCAAACTCTAGGGTTGAAATGATCACGAGTAAGAATTTTCAGTTCAAAAAAAGGTGCTAATATAAGTCTCCGTTTAAGCTACACCACTAAAAAAAGAAAAGAAAAAAGTATGTTTAGAATATTTTGGATGTTTCTCTTAATTAATGTGTCCCTTTGATTTATGTACTATGGTGGTGACTGTCTATGGGCATCACAATGTTTCATTTTTTCTCTTTCATCACTCCTGATATTACTCTACTGAACATTAAATACATCTTTGAACATTCCTTCTAAGTTCCTGTTTAACAAATTTGATATTTGAGTTTTCAAATGATCAAACCAACACGTTATTGCAAATTGACTCAACCAGTAGACCAAACAGTATTTCTCTAAAGTATAATAGGATTTATTAGACTATAGAACATAGAATAATAGTGTTCGAAGGGATCTTGAAAGCCTTCTAGTCCAATCTCCTGCTCAAGCAGAAGTCCCTATAGTATTCTGGACAAATGGCTGTCCAGTCTCTTGTTGAAAACCTTCAGTAATGGAGCACCCATAACTTCCAGAGGTAAGCTGTTCTACTGATTAATTGTTCTCAACATCAGGAAATTTCTCCTTAGTTCTAGATTGGATTTCTCTTTAATGATCTTCCACCCATTACTTCTTATCCTGCTCACTGGTGCTTTGGAGGATATCCTGCTCCTTATCCTGCTCACTGGTGCTCTTCTCTCTGACAGCTTCTCAAGTACTGGAAGACTGCTATCATATCACCTCAGTCCTTCTCTTAGGTAGACTACAGGGGTGGGTTCTACTTAACTTTACTACAGTTCGCAATGGGGCCGCATGCGTGCTTGCTTCACTCACATTTGCATGCACTCTTCTGCGCAAGCACAGAAGCTTCTGCACATGCTCAGAAGCATTTTAATGACATTGGGGTCAGTGAGTGGAGCCTCCTGCCAGTTTCACTACTGGTTCTATAGAACCGGTGCGAACTGGGGGCAACCCACCACTGGTAGACTAGACATACCCAGTTTCCTCAATTGTTCATTTTATGGTTTAGCCTGCAGACCAGGGGTGGGTTCTACTTACCTTTACTACCAGTTTGCAGCAGGATCATGCGTGCACGCTCTTCAGCGCATACGCAGATCACCAATGATGACATCATGCTGGGTGGGTGGAGCCTCCCACCGGTTTTACTACCAGTTCTATAGAACCGGACAGAACCAGGAGCAACCCACCACTGCTGAAGACCCCTTATTTTTTCTCTTTGTGGCTATTCTCTTTCTCTGATGTTTTTGTATCATGGTGAGCAGAACTGGATGCAGTTTTCCAAGTGTGGTTTCACCAGTGCAGTATAAAGTGGTATTATCACTTGATCTTGTAATTATCCCTCTGTTGATGCAACCTAGCACTGCATTAGCTTTTTTTTTTTTTTTTTTCAGCTATAACAGCTCCCTTTTCACATCCTTCAAGGTGGTGTGACTAGTTGTGCCTCAATGTTTATTATCTGGAGCCAAGATAGTAGCCATTGATACTGTAAGGGGGAATTCTTCTGAGAAGTCCATGCCTTCTTTTCTCCATTCTTCCTGCACTTTTCTTGGTCCTCTTCCATTGGTCTGACATCTCAAATTGTCTCTATTTAGCATCCCTGTTATTCTGTGAAGCTAACAGAAAACTTTAATATTGCAATAGATGAAAATATGAATTGAACTAGTAGAATAATTTTGAATCTACTCAGAAAGAATGAAAAATAGCAATAAACTGGATTAACAAATGATAGTAGCTTAATGAATGAGCGGATATTTGTGTTTCCGATTACTGTCATAAATAGCTGTAAATGGTGACTGCTATGGTTAATTTCCTACTCCAAACTTACAAATGCATTGCACCATATTAAATTCAAAGATTAATCAAAGAATATTTTGCATCCTAATTAGTTCTATATACTGAAATAAAGGATGTTATAATATCATGTAGTTACTTGTGATGATTAATTGCACCATTGATAGCATAATGTATTGGTCCTGACAAAAAGCTTAATTACTAAAAATAAAAACAATCAACCAAATATAATCTTTAGCAGAATTTAATTATTTAGAGGGAAACCCAATCCATCCCATAATTTCATTTTAGAACATCTTCTGGATTTTAAAAAAATGGAACATAGGTTACAGCATGTGAGACTCACTCACCCACACTTTTTTTTTGTTGGCAGATGACTTTTACTATTATAATTTCACAACATAGCTTTGGATTGTACAGAAATGGCAAGCATACAATGCAAATTACAGATGAGTCACAACTAAAACAAAACAAATTAGTTTCAATAGGAAGATGAGTTCTGATTTCTTGCACTTTAAAGAGTGCACACAGTATGCTTTAATTCAGTAGGAGACAGGGCAACAAAACACACCCACAACACTAATTAACACATAGATAATGAGTTGAGAATAGGTCTGGAAAGAATTTATGCTTCCTCTATTTAAATGTCTCACGTGTTAAGAACTATGCTCTAAGAAATGGTGTAAATGCTAATGGACTATTCATTTATTTAATTGCTTGTTTATTTGAGGATTTATACACTGCCTTCCAGCAAAGCTGTGAAACTGGATTATGTATGATAAAATTATCATATGAGGACATAAGATAAAATGTAACAAAAAAACCCAAAAACATTACAGTAAAACACTTAGCTAATAACTGTGGTGTTAGCTATATCTTATACCACCATCCCTATTGTTGCTTTGTTACATTTGTTTTTGCAAACAAAAACCAGGAAAAAAAATCAATCCCTTAATTTAAAATATATATATATATGGGCTGAAATAACAGTGGGACATCATAACTTCTTAATTCGGTAAAGGGAAGGAGACTCACTCAGTTTAAAAAGCAGGAGGAAATGGTGATGAGGCAGCATGGCATCTTCCCTTTACAGAGACGGAAGAGTCAAGTTATTGGGAGGCAGAGTATGTAGAGAGATGCTCATGGATATCTGCTCTCTTTGAAGCTCTAGTATTAATACTGCAAAATATTGCAAAATTATCCATTTTCCTTCTGTATTGTGCAACTTGCTGAATCAGGACACAATGCCTTCAATTTTACTCGGTTCAACTGCAGAAGTCTGCCAGACACATTGCATGGCTCAACGAGATAAGGAACTTTCTTATTTACTGGAATGAAGTTATAGAAATAGCAGATTATAGCCACAGCAATGTAAAACCATTGCTGTTGCTTCTTACCCTTCCCATATTTCTTTGTTCTGGATTTCATCACTTTGAAGCTGAGCTGTTGTTGGCTGTTGTCCTAACTGACATCTGTGCTTTGGGAACATCTCCACATGTTTATCATATACACACTATAGCTGAGAGGGAAGATAATTAGGTCACAAGCAGAATAGTCTTCATCACTGGAAGAAGGAACATATGCCCCAGTTATCCAGTGATCTGTAGAGTTATGTGCTTATCATATGAGTAGTTGATGTAGATTAACTCTGGATGTTGCACTGAAAGATAAATATCATTTATTGAGATGTTTCTGCATAATATACTATAAAAATTAATACATGAACATATGCTATGTATGTTTTTGCCCCTTCCTTCCTTCCTTCCTTCCTTCCTTCCTTCCTTCCTTCCTTCCTTCCTTCCTTCCTTCCTATATTATTTTGGGGAAGGATTCTTGTTTTTTGTTTTCAGAAAGAAATATATGGGCTGATATAGAGTAACTGGCCCAAACTCATCCAACCAGTTTGCAATAATTATAAGAAAAAAAACAAAATGTAACAGTAATCAAAATTAAAATGTGAAAAAGATGCAGTTTTGCCATTTACTTGGAAAATTTGATCAAACACACCTCCCTGGGTTAAGTGTTCCAGATCCCAAAAATATAATATATATATAATATTATATACAGAGTAATATGAATACTATACTATACTATACTATACTATACTATACTATACTATACTGTACTGTACTGTACCATACCGTACCATACTATACTATACTATACTAAAATATACTATACCAAACTATACTATACTATACTATACTATACTATACCATACCATACCATACCATATCATGCCAAGCCACGCCATGCCACGCCATGCCATGCCACACCACACCACACCACGCCACACCACACCACACTACATTACACTATACTAATATACTATACTATAATAATATACTATACTGTACTGTACTGTACTGTACTGTACTGTACTGTACTATACTATACTATACTATACTATAAAATAAAAAATTTCCCATGTCTATAAAAGATATTAAATGAAAACAAAATTCTTCTTTTTTTCATTTCTTATATTTTATTAACTTGTAAGATATGTGTCAGTGTTATTTGTAGGAAATAAAGTGAGGTCATGACACTGCATTGATTGACTGAAATTTTACATATCGGAAGCACACAGAATATTGTTATTCTGGTATAAAAATTTAATGCCTTGATCCAGCAAAACAGAGGATGTAGCCACAGCCCTCTATGCAATTTATGTTGCACTAGTGTGTGCCGTCCTTCTTCACAGCATTCTTACATTCATCTAGTCCAAATGATCTAATCTTTGATAAATGTGGGAACGTAGATGATCATTCAGAACTATTAAAGCTTCAGGCATGTGTTAGATTGGTAGGGCTAAAAGTCCCAGAAATCTCAGCTAAATTGGTCAAATTGTGAGATATTCTAGGAATTGGAGTCCCAACATGTCTAGTGAGTATCAACTTGTTCCAGAGTTTTAAAAGCTCCCTCCACTTTCATTATCCTTTTAGTGGAGAACTTTCAATCCTTATTCAGTAATATTTTATAACATGAACATAGATTGTAGACATATTTCAGATGGTGAAATGAAGCATGCCTTATTCTAAAGAGCCTGTGATTATTCCCCAAACCTCCCAAGGCTTATCGGCATTTTGTTCTAGGTCAAAATTAGGTACACCTCTATCAGTTGCAAATCTATATTACTATAATGGTGTTGAAATTATAATTCACTTGCATATAAACAGAAGGGCAGTGCCAGCAGGACCTCTCTTTGCAAATGAGAATTCAGGCTCATAAATTATCACTGGTCTGCATAGTAAAAAGACCATTTATATGGAAATGGGCACACAACTATTCTTGTGCCAGCTCTTGAGCAATTCATGAACTGCTTTTCATATTACTAGAAGTGCTTCATGAATCAAGTGGGAAACAAAAGGAAAACATTGGTACTTTCCAGCATCTTTTGATAAATACCTAATGCAAACGTGGAATTAGGGAAGAAATTAAGAGGTATATGGTGGAAAGAAGTACATAGAATAACAATATTAGCCAGACTGAGGTCCCAATCCAGGGACTTGATGGCTGTATGTTCAGTGCTTTTTAACTGAAGGGGCTGCTAGTATAGTTCAGTATATTCCAGGACTATCTGTAATAAGCCTGCATGATTTGGGATGGACAACTAGGCAACTCTGATATATTACAAAAATCTGGCTAGGTGAAGATGGTATTAGTGGCCTTTCTGAAACTTACCCAGAAATATTTCTTGTCCTGTATTACCTTTGAAGGTAGGACCATGGTGTCAGTAAAGTATTGGAAGATTAATTTGTGACCAGGGTCACTATTCCTGCAAGGGCAAGTTGCCTATGTGTTAAATTAGACTGTAGAGACAGACTGAGGGTCTTGTTGATGTACTGATCAACCTGCTGCCCAGAATCATATTTCCTGGGCTTCTGGACTGGCGATAGAGATAGTCTGTCTATTGGGGTTAGGGATTTAACTTCCGTGTGATGAATGCTAGATTCTGTCTGGCCTAGGAACGCATAGGTGCTGTTGGAAACATGGGCTTCTCTCATGTTTGGGCCTGCTGGGCAGACATATATTAAATCTTGTCTTTGTTTTCAAGCAATGGCAACTTAGATGAGGAGGGTATGACCATCATCCCTTTGCCATTGTCAGATCACTCTCTGATCCAGGTGTGATTCATATCCACCCATGACCTCTGTGTGGCTGGACTTAAAGTATTTGAATGGTATGTCCCAAGTGCCTTATGAACCCAGATAGTTTTCAACAGTTGCTTGGGGAGCTTCCTGACAATCTTACAGGTGAATCCACAGATCCAAGGTCACTGATGGCAAGGTGAAAACGATTTGTGCCCTTAATGAAATTGTTCAAGTGGCAACTCTTTCTCTGTTCTGACCCTGGCTCCTTGGTTTACTGAGGGCTCCCAGGAAATGAAGCAGCAGAATTGAACCTAGGGGGCATCTTCTGGCTAGTTATTTGAGAGTTCTTTTGATTTATGATTTGCAGTGAAATGAAAGGGATGTTCTGTAGGATGACTTCTGTGACCTATAGACTAGATCTTTGCCCCACCTGCTTTCTTTGTATGCCGGAGGAGCTCGGGATAGTTTCCTGGATTTGGGAGGTTGTCATTGAATGAAGGAATATTGACAGCTCCCACTTTGACAGCTTTTTGGAAGCAGCTCAAAACACAACTCTCCCAGAGAGTATTTGGGCTGTGATACCATCTGGCTGAGATTCGTGGATTGGTTTTTTGTTTACATTTTGCATTCTGTGTTTTGTTTGTTTTAATTGGGATATGATCTTTTCATTGTGCATTTTAATTGTGTATTTTCATTTCTGTGAACCATCAGAAGTCCTTTGTGATTGTGGCAGTGTCTAAATGCAGCAAATAAATCAATAAATCAATAATAACGCCACCACAGGATAAGGGTTCCTACCTTTCTTATAGATTGAAGATCTGTTGGAACGTCCACACTAATGCAGAATCATTGATTAGTAAATCTATATATATATATATATATAAATGGATGTGTGTGTCTGTGTGTTCTAGCATAACTCTGGAAGTCCTCGAGCAATTTCAATCAAACTTGGTACACAGATGACTTACTCTCTGGAAAGAAATACTGTGGTGATAAGACACTCCTCACACCCCTCGGAGCATGTATTCTGTTAAGATACAGCCTGTTGTGCCTTAAAATGGCTTCTACTAGACTGCCTTAAAATGGAGTCTACTGTACAACACAGTGAAGTTGCCATGGTAATGGTTTCACAGTACTCCACAAGGCGGCTCCCTCTGGTAAGGGGGAAAATCCAACATTAGAAATTATGTTTGGTTCAGACATTTTCATCAAGGCTTTGATGATCAATAAAACATTACTGCAACTCGGTCTGCCTGCACAACTATGAAAATGACACAACGTGCTTCATGCAGATTACATACGAGAAAAGAACCACAACATTGAACAGCTTAGTGCATATATCATGGACAAGAAGCCACTTCTAAATCAAGATCAGAAAAAAGCATACCAAATGATCATGGATCAGCTAGCAAAACAACAAGGTGGTATCATTTTACTTGATGCTTCTGGGGGCACAGGGAAAACATTTTTAACTAATTTAATTCTCACTGAAATCAGGGCTCAGGGTGAAGTTGCTCTTCCTGTCTAATACAGAATTGGGATAAATAAATACCCGGGCAATGCTGGGTTATCAGCTAGTAGTGAATAATTTTATTTTTGGACGGTTGATCTGTGAGTCATGTTATCACTTCAAACGTATTCTTGCTAATGGTTTTGTATGGAAATGTATAATCAATGAATCTGAGTATTTTCTTTTTTTGTGTGGAATGTTCATACTAGCCAACAAGGATGACTCAGAGTTTACTTCCCCAAACTTGGACTTTCTGATGTGTTGACTCACTACTCATTTATTTCTCAGAAAAATGAAGGCTGGAAATGGTGGGAACTGATCTCCAACATATCTGGTTGATAGCAGGACAGGGAAGCTTTTTCTAGATCAATGAAATACACAGAAATATTTGACAGTCCAAATACTATATTTTCAATTCTCTTAATTTCTGTCAGGATGGGTAGATAAGCAGTCATGCATCATAGCAATTACATCTGGAGGTCCACAACCTTAGTCTTAGATTGATTTCCTCAACTGTTTGGCTTCTTGCTGTCAGCTGGAGAAGCTCAATCAGTACATGCCCTAGTGAAGGGTGATACCTTTCTAATAGAAATGACACACATGTGATGGTGAAAGGCAACACCACTTCTTTAAACCATGATAATTATTCTGAATTATTTTATCAGACCTGGCCTGATACTATTATAGAGACTCGTTTTGGCTAGGTTTGCCCCTAACATTAAGCCCTACATAGTTTGTTAGGCATTGCCTTAGCACTAAGCCACTATTGCTTGGCTAAATAACCAGGGTTAACAGAATAACAGAGTTGGAAGAGACCTTGAAGTTCAATCCCATGCACAAGCAGGAGACCCCATGCCATTCCAGACAAGTAGATTTCCGGTCTCTTCTTAAGAGCTTCCAGTGATTGAGTACTCACAACTTCTGAAGGCAAGCTATTCCACCGGTCAATTGTTCTCACCGTTAGGAAATTGTTAAATCAAACTATGTTAAAATCAAACTGTAGATTTATGGGAAACATAAACATAGATCTATGGTTTATGTTATCTCCAACATTACCTCCCTGAATTGTTGGTATCATTACCTCCCTGAGTTGTTGATATCATTAATTAATACACCTATTAGCTAAAGTAATTAATGATTTAATAATTCCATTTGTACAATCCTGCTTATAAAAAATGGGAGATTATTGTACTTCTAGTAATTATTGTATAGTACTTCTAGAGATTATTGTACTTCTAGATTTACGCACTTTCCGCCGCACCCTCAAAACATTTTTATTCCAGCAGGCTGGTCTGGCCTGACTTTCCCTTTTAAATTGGTTTTTAAGTTTTATACAAATTGGGTGTTTTAAATTCGTCTTGAGCCTAAATTATTTAATGTATTTTAAATAGTTTTTAAACTTTTCTATAATGTATTTTACCTTGAGGCTGTTCTTCAGGAACAGCCCTGAGTCCTTCAGGAGTAGGGCGGTAGATAAATCTAATAAAATAAATAATAAATAGTAAGAAGAATATACTGCCATATCTTAATAGGGGATGCACCTAACCAAGGGACAGTTCCAATTTTAGATTCAGTGTTTGAAAAAACAACCCCAACTTAACGTTTGATCTGATATGAGTACAAACTGACAAACATATTTATTCATTGGATTGCAAATGAAACAAACAAAATGTTAAAAAGTTATGATATTTATGTAGTTACTTAGCAAGCACATCTAAATTATATTAAAGTAACCAAAATATCTTTACAAACCCCAAAGCAGTGGTGGGTTGCTCCCGGTTCGGTCTGGTTCTATAGAACTGGTAGTAAAACCAGGGGAAGGCTCCGCCCACCCGCCGCAACACTACTGTGGGTGATCTGCACGTGCGCTCCCATTGTGAACTGGTAATAAAGGTAAGTGGAACCCACCTTTGCCCCAAAGCATGTCACAACTTTTGAGCACCCCTAACGATTGGAAATTGAAAATTGAAAATTTTGACATGCTCTATGAGTGCTGCAATGCAATCAGATCCAGTTGGATCATCATACATAACTGATGCAAAGAAAATTTCATGACAGAAAACCTATCCTCGGTTGTGTATGCAGATTTGATATCCAAAACCAGCTGGATGGCTTTGGGTCAGTGGTGGGTTGCTCCCAGTTTGGTCTGGTTCTATAGAACCAATAGTAAAACCAGTGGGAGGCTCCTCCCACCCACCACGATGTCTTCATGGGTGATCTGCACATGTGCAGAAGCTTCTGCGCATGCACAGAAGTGTGAGCACGGACGCTCCCATTGTGAACCAGTAGTAAAGGTAAGTGGAACCCACCCCTACTTTGGGTCAGTGACTGTCTCTCAGGCCAACACATCTTTATGGGTTATTGTGGGGAAAACAGGAGAAAGAAGGATATTGGTATGCTTCCTTGAGTTGTACATATTAAAAAAAAAAGGCAGGATAACAAATTTTTAACAGACAAACAGTAAGCACAGCCTCTCAGACCACTCTCACACAATAAAAAGGCAAATTTGCTTCATGCCAAAGAAGTGAAAGGCAGAAAAGAAACAGAAAGAAAAAGATTTGGGTGTTTATAACTTATTTATCTGATTATTTATAGACCTCCCTTTTCAACAAAGGAATCAGCATGCCTTACAATTGAACAAAGCCTATTCAAACAGCACTCAAGAACTTAGCTCTAACTAACTCAAGTAGTTTTCTCTCCATCAATGTCAATATCACCTGCAGAACATTCGGTTTTTAAAGACTACTCGAAGGCCAGGGGTTTGTGGGTTCTCCTTATCTCAGTTGGCAGGTCCCAACTGGTCCAGAACGTAGCTGCATGGGTGATTATGGGAGCAGCATTGCGCTCCCACATAACACCTCTTCTGCGTGAGCTGCACTGGCTCCCGGTGGTCTTCCAGGTGCGCTTCAAGGTGCTGGTTCTCACCTTTAAAGAACTCCATGGCTTAGAGCCAGGGTATTTGTGAGACCACCTGCTGCTACTGATAACCTCCCACCGGCCAATACGCTCTCACAGAGAGGGCCTCCTCAGGGTGCCGTCGGTCAAGCAATGTCAGCTGGCGACCCCCAGGGGGAGAGCCTTCACTGTGGGGGCACCCACCCTGTGGAATGAGCTACCTCCTGGAATATGACTGATCCCAGACTTCCGTACTTTCTGTAAGGCCCTGAAGACTTATTTATTCCAGCAAGCCAGCCTAGCCTGAATGGTTTTTCTAATTGGAATTTTTAAATTTTATAGACTTGGAGTTTTAAATTGGGAGGCTGATGATTTAATTTATTTTAGTTTTCTTAACTTTTGTATTATGTGTATTTTTAATTTTGGCTGTTCACCGCCCTGAGTTCCTTTTGGGAGAAGGGTGGTATATAAATCAAACAAACAAACAAACAAATAAATAAATAATTTCCAAAATGGCACAACTGCTCCTGAGAAGACGTCATCAGGCCACAACTTGCCCCATCCCTCAGTGGGATCTTAGGGTGGGTTCAGAAAGAAAGTTCTCTAGGTTCCTGGGCACCAAGCCAAGGAAGGCTTAAAAGGTGTTACCGGAAATTTTTTTTATGGAAGTGGGAAGAATTAAACTGAAAGAACAGAGGAACTTTGGGCCCACAAGATGCAGCATTAAATAGATGCTACTATCCTACAGGCCAAACAAACAGACTAAGAATTAAGGATAAAAAATAAAAGGCTATAGATTTAGGGAAAGGATTACATACATGTGAATTTTTTAAAAAAGGGGAAAAAAAGGGGGAGCAGCAGAATACCTTTGAGAAGCAGAATACCTTTAAGAAAGAAGAACTCAAGCTGCAGTTCTTATTTCAACAACTCTGATTAAACAAGTCCTAGCAAAAGAGTCGTGCATAAACAGTACAACAGCTACTGACAGATTCCATGCCTGTCGTCCAAATAAGGAAAGGCAGGTTTTGTAGAATTGATAAAATCTAGGGGACATATGCTCCTGTCAATATAAGATAATCCATTATGCTCTTCAGCCATTCATTCATTCAAACACATTGCATACTGTACATGGTTTGTCCCAGGAAAACTCAAGAATAAAAGTGCAATTCCCCCAACCAAAAACAAAACAAAACAAAACAAAACAAAACAAAACAAAACAAAACAAAACAAAACAAAACAAAACAAAACAAAACAAAACAAAACAAAACAAAACAAAACAAAACAAAACAAAACACACTTGGAAGGCTGCTGAATGAGACTTGAAGACCTCTGGTTCAAATCAGTATTTGACTCATCTTGGAGATTTGATTCAAAGATTTCTCCCAAAGGAGTGGCGCGACACGATCTCCTTTGAATCAAATCACATGTTTAAAACTTCGCACGGCCCTCTTTATTAGCACTGCCGACCATTAAAAAAGCAGTTAAATCTCTTTCAACAATATACGTGTCTTTTTCAAACTTAGTAATTTGTAATTAGTTTTCTAATTAGGGACGTGTTGAACACTTAGAAAGTGGGGAGTCATTTGCCTTGCAGCTTTGCCAATGAAAGCTATGGCTGCCCTCAGCAATCCGCACGCCATATATTCAAAATGCCACAATGTTTATGTGACAATTAAGAATATTTAGTATCTTGTATAAAGCTGTGTTCTGGAATGAAAATGTGCATTCATATCTAACATGGTAAATGCCATCTGGGTTGTTACATGGTGGCGGACATTTTTTTCCATAGTACACCAATGTATAAAAGAACAAGAACGCACAGGTTTTTTTTAAAGGCATCGCACAGCTCAGTTCTGAACTGTAATAATATTGTGGGCTAAGAGGGGAGGGGATTTTATTGCTTCTGCTTCAGCAAGATTTGAAGGGCTGTGAGAAAAGTTTATGGGATTTGCAGTCCGTGAGCATATTTATTGGAGGGAAAATATGTGTGCATTGCAAGCAGGGGCAGGTAGACATTTGCCTTCTTTAATATGCATATACCAATTGGGAGGGAACAAAAATATGGTTTTCCTGTTTAACTACTATCAGTGCACGTCTGCCTATTTTTAGAGCAGTGTTTTATCAACTTAGCAACTGTAAGATGCGTGGATTTAACTCCCACAATTCCCCAATCAGCCATGCTGGCTGAGGAATTCTGGGAGTTGAAGTCCACCCATCTTAAAGTCGCTGAGGTTGAGAAGCATTGTTCTATAGACATTCTAGATCAGCTGCAGAGGCAGAAGGTAGTTGACCTCAGATTAACTTTTGAATGGGAAATAACCAGGTTTGTAGGCAAAACTGTAGGAAATTGAAGAAGCTTCCCAGAAGATCACACTGGCATAAGTGTTGCCAAGAAAATGACAGAAACATCTACAAGTAGTTACCAAGCACTGAGCTTGACTTTTAAGGCAGTCCAGTTTAAATAAGGGAAAGGTGAATAAAATAATATGACACTCTTAATGTCCAATGTTTGTACATGTGTGACATGTCAGGCAGGCATTTTCTATATTTTTCACACTCTGAACTCCAAAAACCTAAAAAAGAATCAAGCACATACACACAAAGATATCTACCTGAACATAGGACCTTTCATTATTTTATGGCAGAAGAAGATGCCATTCCCAAACTGCTTAGAAGTTCTGGAGATCCTTGAGGTGATTATTTTATTTTATTTTATTTTATTTTATTTTATTTTATTTTATTTTATTTTATTATTTTATTTTATTTTATTTTATTTTATTTTATTTTATTTTATTTTATTTTATTTTATTTTATTTTATTATTTTATTTTATTTTATTATTTTATTTTATTTTATTTTATTTTATTTTATTTTATTTTATTTTATTTTATTTTATTTTATTTTATTTTATTTTATTTTATTTTATTTTATTTTATCCCATCTTTATTAATTTTACGAATAACTCAAGATGGTAAACATATCCAACAGCCATCCTCCTCCTATTTCCCCACAAGAACAAACCTATGAAGTGAATTGGGCTAAGAGAGAGTGACTGGTCCAAAGTCAGTCAGCTGGCTTTCATGGCCAAGGTGGGACTTGAACTCATGGTCTCTTGATTTCTTACCCAGTGTCTTAACCACTAGATCAAACTGGTTCTACTCAGAAAGGCTCCACTCAGCAAACAGTCTTCTTCCTAGCTGTACTTTGTAAGAACAGTTTTACATATACTTTCACATAATTAAATATCTCTTTACCAGTTTATTGCCCAGAATATAAATTGGGTTTATAGTTCTCATAAACCCCAACTAGCATGCAAAATTGTCTCCATTGAGTTGGCTTTCAGGAGTCTTTAATGTCAAGTAATCTGTGGCTTGGAGAAGGTTGCTAGTAGGTTACTACTTTTCTCCAACTGGAACAGTTTTTCTATTTGTTTGTGTTTCATGATTTTAGCACATCCTATGAGCTAATGGAACATGGGACAACAGTGGAGAGAAAAAGAATAATAGTAGAGCTTTGTTTCTTTTGTGCCTAAGTTAATTCCCCATCCTTTCTTGCTTCTATGAGAAAAAAAGCTGTTCAACTTGGAATGCACAGGAAGTTGTAAATGAAACATCTTTCTAAATTGACAGTACATTTATTTAGACACATCTCATGTTAACTCATTTCACATCATTATGTTGCTCCCCAGGCTATGCATTAAATGGGGGGAAAGGGTGCAGGGAGTGGAAGGAATGCATATATCTGATGAGATTTACTTCTTTTACATCTTCACACTAATACCACTTTATTTATTTTAGCTGCCTCCTCCATGCAAGTCACAGAAATGCTTCCTTTTCTTGCCAGTTTATACAATAAATCTCATTCTGAAAACATTATAAAGTCTAATACACATTCATTAGAAATCCAAGGCCAATCTTCTACACTCTTGTGGGAGGTTTCTTTGAAGGCTCTGCAAACATCTTTCTACTGGAAATTCTTCAAGCCAAAGCTTCTTCTGTGTGCTACCCTCACCTAAATTTTTACCACCTCTCTGTGTCACCTCAAAAATGTGACATACCCATGAAATCATATTTTGTGGCTGCAGCGCAGCTTCTTTCAAGAAAATAAAATTATATATAAGCTATTATGAGGCCATTGTTCCTAGGAAGCCTTGTGGATTTCAGAATATGATTCAAATTGATATGCATAACTCTGCCATCCCTTCCTCCCAAATATTTCTTACAATTCTCCATACCCTCAGTAAGGCTGGGATTTGGACTTGGCCAACTGTTCACATATTTTAGAAGTACATTTCTGAAGCTCTTAACTGGGAGCCATAATGGAATGGGTAGCTTATAAAATCATGTCAGGTTCATTGATTGTTGAATCATAAATATGGTAGCACATAAATTGATATGGGAAAGAAGAATAAATTGGAGGGAGAGAAGAAGTTTTGCCTTGGGAGAAATTTACAATCAGATGCAACTGGTAGGAGTCAGCACTGATAAGGACAGCAAAGATAAGGAAAAGGAAAGAAAAGGTAGGTAAAATAATTTATATTAACCTCATTCAGTAAGACTATCCATTCTTATCATTGCAAATTATTCTTGCTTTCACTATATTCATATACTGCTTTATTAGCTCTCTCTTTTCGAGAATCTCATGAGCTCCATCTAACTATGACTTTCACTGTCTTCCCCTTCTTTTGACCCCTTCACTCTTCCTTCATAAATTAGTTTTGCAGTTTGATCCTCATTCCCTCTCTATATTTGTCCCAATTTATGTCTTTGTCATTCATTATTTAACCAATCAATCAATCAATCCACATTTACTCAGCATTCATCCTTTCTTGTTCCTATCATTCTTATCTTAGAATACACATGTTTCTTAAGACCCCATTCTCACCACATTCAATTGTGTTTCTCCTAATGTACACAGCTTTCACTTCCATGTAACAAAGCAGGCAGAAGCATGTTCTTATACACAGCCATTTTAAAGTATTTTAACAAACACTGATTCCTTGCAATGGCACACTATTTACCAGCATTTGCACACTATTTACCAGCATTTGCACATCTTAAAATGTCTCCATCAATTTTCCTGTATTTAGTAAACATACCACCCAGGTGATAAATTCATCAACTAGCTCTAAATCCCGCCCCCCCCCCCCAATTTTGCTATAACTTACAATTGTCCCTTCTGCTTTTTGTGTCAAGCATAAATACTTTGGTATTTGAATAATTAATCCAAACTCCTCTATTATTTTCACATATCCGTAATTTTGGCAATCCGTAATTTTGGTAATTCTGGTAATAATATGGGTTCTCATTTAACAACATGGTATCATGTATATATAAAAATACATGTGCATTCACATCCCCATCTTTACATGTTTATCTATAAAGATATTAAAATGACTGTGAATATGTAATTTCATATGACCTCAGAAGCATTTAAGGGCACAATCTGAAATGGGACTGTGATCATAAAAGTAAAATATATGGAATTTTAAAAATAAAGGTTCATATAAAGGGGATCAAGCAAAAAATTGCCTATTCTTTTGTTCCAGTCATTATGTCAGGCAACCCCACTCAGAAGGCAAATGTTTAAAGCTGGAGAAAATTTGACAGTCCAACAAATCTCCCTTTTTTCTAATCTCCTGTCAAATTATGCATATGGGAATCAGCTCAACTGTGTAAAATAAGCTTGGCTGGGCAGGGAAGTTATTAATGAATTGTTTTGAGATGGGATAACATTTGGTGAAAGCCTAATGCAGTTAACCTATTCTAGGAACCTGAGTCTTCAGTAAAAAAATAAATTGTCATGAGCAAGAATGAGCTGAGCCTTATTGCTACTCAGGAGCTTCACATTACCATGATACTCAGAACATTGATAGTTATGATAATGTTGATAACAAGCATTGGGGAAATCAGAAAATAATGGAGTTGTGCATATTTTAAAGTTCAAATAGTAGCAGAGGAAGTTGCTGTTCTGTGAATACGTGCCAATTTGATGTTCCTTTTAGTAAAGATGTTTGGAAGAAGAGGAGAAAAGTTGTCATTTTATTTGTTCACAGCAATTGCATTTAAAATGAATTAAAACAAGGACTATAAATAATATCCTGGAAGTAAAAAAGATATATTCTTGAGATCTTCCACTTGGCTAAGGGATCTTTTATATTTGTAACAAGAGTGATGCTACCCTTGTGCCATCTATCACAGGGATGGACACCCTAACTAACAAAATTAAATTCAATGTAGAGAAAAGTAAAGTCTTACACTTAGGTAAGAAAAACCAAAAGTACACATATAGATTGGGTGAAACCAGGCTTAATAGCAGTAACTGTGAGAGGGATCTTGGAGTCTTAGTGGACAACCAGCGTGCAGCAGCAGCCAAAATGCAATCCTAAACTGCATTAACAGAGGGATACAATCAAGACCAAGTGAGGTACTAAGCCTTAGTAAGACCACACCTAGAATACTATCCAGTTTTGGTCACCACACTATAAAAAAGATGTTGAGACTCTAGAAAAAATGCAAAGAAGAGCAACCAGGATGATTAGGGGACTGGAGACTAAATTATATGAAGAACGGTTACAAGAACTGGGCATGGCTAGTTTAGTGAAGAGAAGGACCAGGGAAGACATGATAGCAGTGTTCCAATATTTGAGGGGCTGCCACAGAGAGGAAGGGGTCAAGTTATTTTCCAAGGCACTTGAAGGCCAGACAAGGAATAATGAATGGAAACTGACCAAGGAGAGATTCAACCTAGAAATAAGGAGAATTTTTTTGACAGTAAAAACAAACAACCAATGAAGCAGCTTGCCTTCGGAAGTTGTGGGAGCTTCATCACTGGAAGCTTTCAAGAAGAGACTGGACTGCCATTTGTCAGAAATGGTGTAGGGTCTCTTGCTTGGGCAGGGGGTTGGACTAGATGACCTACAAGGTCCCTTCCAACTCTTGTTAGTCTAATCAAATGTGGCATAGTTCTTTCCCAAAGCTATTTTGGAATAACAGTGCTATCGCACTCAAAAGCAATATATTGGCAAGCTCTCCCCATGAAAAACTCCTAGTAAAGACAGGCCCTATTAACAATTTGTTGAGGGCAAGTCCTTGCAATGTAGCCTCCATTTCATTGCCAGATTGCCTCACTGATTGAGAAAGTTCATTTTTCCTTTGGAAAATGCAGTATAACTTGGCAATTTTAAGATATGTGGACTTCAATTCCTCAGTCAACCACGCTGGCTGGAAAATTCTGAAAGTCCATAAGTCTTAAAGTTGCCAAGTTTAGAGACCTCTATTCTATGCAAACGTTATGAATTATGTGGAGAAAGAGACTGAGGAAGATTGTAGTCATTATAACTGCAGTAGACTCATGAGAGGATCCTTTTTTCCTAACCCACCATGGGGTTCTGTACTTCTACAACAACTAAGAAGACCAAGCAAATGAAAATGAGACTTTGGAAGTACTGAAAGACCAGGTTAGGGCAGATTGTTATGGAAAATATATGTATGGTTCAGGGGTGGGTTCTACTTACCTTTACTACCGGTTAGCATCAGCTTGCTTTGCTGGCATGCCCACACGCTCTTCTGCGCATGCACAGAAGCTTCTGTGCATGCGCAGTTCACCTATGGTGATGTCCAGGTCTGTGGCCGGAGCCTCCTGCCAGTTTTACTACCGGTTCCTGTGAACCAATCCAAACTGGGGGTAACCCACCACTGGTATGGTTGCTATGAATTGATAACCAACACGATGGCACATAATCAATTATCATTTCTGCTTTGACTAAAGGAGAGAACAGAGCCTTTATGTCAACTAACACTGTATTTATTTTTAGGCTTCTTAAAGTTGTTGTTCCTGTCAGTAATCTCTGCTTCTTGGGTTTTTTTCTGCCCAATAAGTGTTCACATTTACTAAAGAGGATATAAAGTAGAAAGGGTTTTTTGTTCTCTAGCAGATGTGGAGCCTTCTATCCGTTATACTCTTTTTTAAAAATTTGATTTATATGCCGCCCTTCTCTGGAGACTCAGGGCGGCTTACAATGCGTTAAGCAATAGCCTTCATACTTTTGTATATTTATACAAAGTCAGCTTATTGCCCCCACAAACTGGGTCCTCAATTTACCTACCTTAGAAAGGATGGAAGGCTGAGTCAACCTTGAGCCTGGGGAGATTCGAACTTACAGTAATTGCAGGCAGCTGGTGTTCATCACAATGCTTTAGTCTGCTGAGCCACCAGGCCCCTCCATACTCTTCCTTTACCACTGGGCTCTCCTTGCTCCATATGAGAGTTACAGTTTTGCTGCCCATGTTTTGGAGTTGTGTGAAGAAGAATGCTGTTGGGGGCAGGTTTTAGTTGTTTTTGAAGGTGTGTCCTTTCCTCTGTCTCAAGATCACAATGAGTGTATATTGCTGAGGATGTGGTGGAAAGCCCAAAGAGAATTCATGTGGAAATACTAGGACTCATAAGGAACTGTTTGTTACTACTGGTTCTGTGGGTGTGGTTTGGTAGTGGTGGGTAATGTGACTGGGTGGGCATGGCCAACTTTTTTTTTAACTTTTAAAAGCATGTTTTCTACAACCTCTTCAGCCAAAGAGGTTGTAGAAAAAATGCTTTTAAAAGGCTCTGACGATCCCAGCTGAGCCGCGCGATCATCAGAGGCTTTTTTTTTTATTTTTAAAAGCTGTTTTTTGGCTGAAGGAAAAAATGCTTTTAAAAGTTAAAAAAAAAAAGCTTCTGATAATCGCGCAGCTCAGCTGGGCATGGGAGGGAGAGGGCAGGGATTTTTGCTACCGGTTCTCTGAACCACCCGCCACCATCGCTACTGGATCGGCCAATGGGTTTAAATTGCTAATTTGCTAATTAGCAAATTGTTAAATTGCTAATAGGTTTTAAATTACATAGACTAGAAAACTAAACATACTCAGCTTGCTATTTGCTTTTGGGAATTTGAGCTTTTTGGACACATGGTCCTGTCATATCTGGCTACCGACCAAGCAGAGTAACACTACATTTTAAAAAATGTTTGTAGAGATGGTCATTGTTCTAGCAAGTTCCTATTTCCAAGATGCATTTGTTGTGCCAAAGAGACCTAAGGAGCAATAGAAGACAATTAAAAGCTTGAACAAACCTGGATGAGTTTTGTTTTCTTGGTGACAGTGACAGTGGGGCTGTTTAAGAGTGACTGAGGATAAATTACTGAGCTTCAGTCAGTTGCAGTCCTCATAATTTACTCTAAGAGTCAGAGCCAGACAAAGTTATTACCATTATCTGCTCTGCAGTACAAGATTAATAAGCCCCATTCTTCTTGTGGAAGGACCAACTTCTTTGGTTTTTAATTCTTTCACTTGCTAATAGCCATAGTTGGATTTATTTAGTCATTTTTATAAGCTTAGTTATAGTGCATACCAATTTTAGCCCAACAATGTGTATGGTGGGAGAGAGAGAAAGGGTTAACCAGTTTCTGGTAAGCACGACAACAATCAGAAAATGGGTGAAGGATACCATGGCTACAATCCAGTACATATATCCATTGTGCTCTTGGGAACACGTCAGCGTGTTTGGCTAGCAATTGAGAACTCTTTCAGAGCAGTAGGATTTATTTCACAGAAATAAACAGATAACTGCACCACAGGTTTCTAATGCACCTAAAACAAATGGCTTCAAAATAAATGACCTTTTTAAATCAGTAATTGGAGTCAGAATATAGGTTTTGGATTTTATTGTGGGGAAATATGAAGGTGAAGTGAGCTGAGGATGTGACTCATTGGACTCAACTTCCTCTGTTTCCTCAGGAGCTTGTTTCCCAGCTGAAGAAAGAGAGATAATTATCCATAATTGGTTGTTTCGGAGGACACATCTTAGCTTTATTAAGAGGTTAACTGAGTGGGTCTTCCTTCTGACCAAAACTCCATGTACTTCTAGCTCTGATACTAATACGAATCTTTTTTTTTTTTTTTTGTTGATGACTGAGACTAACATTGCAGATGCTGATACGAATGTACAGCCTTAGAGGTTTTAAAGGAGGTCTCATAAATATATTTCATTCCTTAACTAAGCCCCTTCATTACTCTTCATTTCCTTGTCTATTTAAAAATGCACCGCAGGTCCAATTTGCATGTACCCCATTAACATCTCCTATTACTGTAGCTAGGCCTATTTCGTTAGGCTTTTCATTTGGGATATGAGACCGAAATTAGTCATTGTGAGTTTGTTAGGAATAGTGGTTTCACTTGTTTTCCTGAATCTCTTAATTGCTTTTTGGATCTTGGAATAGCTGGCTGCCTTAATAGTTTTTGTTATTATCATTCATGGTACCTTTCTGGGACACCATGTTTCAAAACTGCTCAGAGCCACTTAGATGGTAAGATGGATGATATATAATTTAGATTAATGAATAAAATGAGCAAAAGACAGCAATGTTATGTATTATGTAAATGATCTTTAGTACTGGCCTATAAGATCCCAATAGAGTCTTATGGAAAAGATCAATTGGCACTTTGGAGCAAGGTCCAACTAATGTACTAATGACCCTTGTCCTACTGCTCCTTATCATTAAACTTTCAGGTAGCAATTGGTTTTCTTGAAGTTTGCCGAATTTCAATAATAGGCTAAATGAGCAAATTGAAATTAAATGCAGACAAAGTAAAAAAAAAAAAATTGGGGTTCAGCCATTTCTAAATGTTTCTACCTGAAAGAGCAAGTTTGCAATTTGGGATTTATTCCTTGATTCCTGAACTCCAGGTCTTGGGATCGAAACAGCATTGATTATTCTGATATACTGTACAGTATAGCATCACAGGAGCCATTGCAGCAGAGAGAAGAGTGAAGAAACAAAATGGAGAACTGTGAGCATGCTAAACAGGTAGTTCCTAGTTTAAGTATGAGTTCCATTCTCAAGATGCTCTTAAGTTGAGTTTGTATATAAACTGGAAGAGTAATATTGTATAATAAAATATAAGTAGTAATGAACTTGAAGCATTGGGTATTTAACTTGAACCTTTGAGTATTTAACTCAAATTTTGTACAATGGGCTCTTTTCTTACTTATGGGTTGTCTTTACTCTGGGACTTGTATCTGGAACTGTTATGTAATAAACAGTTGTGGGTTCCAATTTATTTTG
This sequence comes from Masticophis lateralis, assembly GCA_030761175.1. Lineage (NCBI taxonomy): Eukaryota > Metazoa > Chordata > Lepidosauria > Squamata > Colubridae > Masticophis > Masticophis lateralis. The sequence goes on along the minus strand of JAUDYJ010000001.1, from coordinate 194,520,585 downwards.
GAGTCTCGTTAAGAAAAAAAGATATAGCACTGTCCTTCCTTAGGATTTTTATGGAGGAAAGTATCTTTTAGTACTTTTGGACCTCTAAAGAAGTGAGAGTCAAAGGCACTGGACTATTATGGTTTCACTCCAGTATGAATGGATGGATCCAGTCAATGTTAACTGGGAGAATTGAGACTTGGGTACTTTAGTATGGGTACCACAGGGTTCAGTCCTTTCCTCTGTGTTATTTAAAATCTATATAAAGATTCAGGGAGAGAGAGGTCATCCATCAGTCTGAGGTGAGATATCAGCAATATGCTTATGATACCTAATTTTACATCACCATTTTGGCCAAGAAAGAGATGGTGTAAACACCTTGAACCAATATCTGAATGCAGGAAAAACAAATTTAGATCAGGCCCCCTTAAGATGCAATTATTAAATGTTTATAGACTTCAGTGTTATTCGTTAATATGGTACTGGCAGGGATGAAATCCAGCAGGTTCTGAAAGGTTCTGGAGAACTGGTAGCAGAAATTTTGAGCAGTTCAGAGAACTGGCAAATGCCACCTCTGGCTGGCCACAGAGTGGGGTGGGAATGGAGATTTTGCAGTATCCTTCCCCTGCCATGCCCACCAAGCCACACCATGCCCACCAAGCCATGCCCACAGAACCGGTAGTAAAAAAAAATGGATTTCACCACTGGACTCAACACACAACCCTGTGATGTACCAGTGTTAAAAATAAGAGTTGAGGAGATACAATTATCTAATCTGACCCTCTGAGAGCGGCCAGAGAGGAAATCCATAATCCAAAGGCAGATTGAATAAGAAAACCCAAGATCCATAAATTTAGACACTAAATTTCATCAAGTTTTGTGTCCTAGAGTGAGTAGTACACATTGATTTGTCATTCTGCCCCCACCTGCCCACAGTTACTGTTTGTGAATATAATTACACAAACTGTGTCATTGGTTTGGCTATTTTTAACTAGTAAGTTATTAGGAACTGGTTACTGATTTGTATACAAACACCGTGCAGAGATGACCAGATTTATCTGTCTATAAATATTGCTAAATAAATCAAATAAATAAGACTCAGTTTTAATTTTTATGAACTGAACAATTTAACTTGGTAATAGAACTTGTTCCACATCATGCATCACATACAGCTATACTTCACATTCAAACACACACAAATAGAGCTCTTTATATCTTGAAACTAAAGACAATAAGTGGTGGGAATGTACCTATAGCATTCCCTAGCTGGTTCTCTAGCTAAGAAACACTTCAAAATTGTGGAAATATTTCAGCCTTTGTTAATCTTCTTACACCACTGATCTAAAGTCTCTTTATATATAACTATCATAAATATAACTATCAGGCCCGTGTGAAGAAGCCATATTCTTCCTCAAAACATCACCTCATTCCGAAGCCTCACAGCAAATCATGCAACTGCTCTGAAGAGCTTATTTGGTTGGCCAGTTTGACCCTGTGAAAAGAGCAAGCATTAATTTTAGTATTCAGATTGGATTGACACAGTCAATCTGACCCAGCATTTCAAAAAGGAACATTACTTCAAATTGTTTCTTAATCAAAACTCCACACAGCCATTTTCTTTCTTCCAATCTTCTCCCCCAAATAACTCTTTGATTGGGTGATAGTAAGAATGTTATATTAGGTATCTACCAAAAGCAACTTTATCTTTCTCCCACTGAAATGGCAACAGTAAGACAACACCAAATTTGGAATTTATGCCTGTGTAGAAAATGTTCCCCTGGGTACAAGGAAAATAGGTGAACAAATATATTTCCCCTCTTCCATAAATAGGGTCCCCAGCCTTTGAAAGGATACTTGGTTAAAATAAAGTGAAGTTAAGGAGAGAACTGAAAAGTCCTCTTGTGTTTCTGGACTACTAAAGATAGCACTCTGGGTCTTGCATTTGCCTCTGATTTCTTTCTTTGTGGGTGCACGATGGCTCAGTGGATAAAGATACTGAGCTTGCCAAGTGGAAAGCTGACTGTCTGGGTTTGAGACCCAAGTGCCATACAATGGGATGAGCTCCCATTCCTTGCCCCAGCTCCTGCCCACATAGCAGTTTGAAAACATACAAATGCAATAGATAAATACTATATTTTTTGGAGTATAAGGTGCACTCCCCCCCATTTCAGTGCATCTTATACAGTGAATGTTGTAGTGGGGGAAGGGGGCTTGGTGTGGCACCGATCAGCTGTTCTAGAATGGGCTGCAGTGGCGGTGGCAAACAGGCCACAGCGGCAGTGAACGGGGTGCGGCAAACATTCTGCTGTGAACTGGCTGTGCTGAACTGTCCACAGTGGCAGTGAACAGTCCATGCCAAATGGGGCACAGTGGTGGAGAACAGTGTGCAGCAGTGGTGGTGAATAGGAGGTGGCAAACAGGCTACAGCGGTGCTGAACAGGTAATGGCAGCAGCAAATGGGCCATGCCAAATGGGCTGTGGCGGTGGTGAATCAGGCGCAGCAGTGGCAAATGAGTAGTGGTGAATGGGCTGTGGTGGTACCGAACAAGCCATGGTGAATGGGCCACAGTAGCACCAAATTGGCCACATTGAATGGGCCACGCCGGCAGCAAATGGGGCAAGTGGTGAATGGGCTAGGTGAACAAGGCGTGGTGGCGGTGAATGGGTGGTGGTGAATGGGACGCAGTGAACAGGCCATGGCAAATGGACCAGATGAATACCTGATGAATGCTGGGAGGCAAAGGCAGATTTTTTCCCCTTGTTTTCCTCTCCAAAAATGGTAGGTGCATCTTATAGTCCAGGGCATTTTATACTCCAAAAAATACAGTAGGTACCCTTTCGGTTGGAAGGTAATAGCATTCTGTGCTCCTTTGGCATATAGTCAGGCTGGCCACAAGACCATGGAAATTGTCTTTGGATAACACTGGTCAAGATACAGAGAAGTTGTACCCTAGAATTGGACATGACTGGAAAGGGAAACCTTTACCTTTTACCTCTTTCATTGCACTGAGTATCTCTATGTTCCAAAGCAAAGTTCCAGAGCTTGAGGAAATGTACTGTTTTGGTTCTCTCTTTTGGTATTGATATTCTAGCCCTCTTTAGAGCTTCCTGGTAGATTGTTGACATCCTCTAATAGCTGCATGTTTAAAAAGAAAACAGAGCTTATGTTTCTCTATGAGTTTTATTTGCCAGCTCATAGTTCCTTAAATCCAAACATCACCTTGTAAATATGTTCTTGGCACCCACTCGTTTGTGCAGGTCTCTGTTACACAGGCTCCATTTGCCATTGAAACAGGTCCCATTAGAAAAGATGCAGTTGTGACTGCTCCATTAGAAAGCCCACCTTGTTCCCATTATGAATTGGAATTCAGTGATATTCCTCTAAAGCTATGCCAATTTTCCTCAGCCTATTTGGAAGCCTATGTAGGACAGATAGAGTTTTCAGAAGTAATTTAAAAGTAAAGAAATCTGTCCACTGCATGTTCCTTTCACCCATAACACCGAGAACTGCAAAGATTGGCAGGAAAAAACCCTGTAAAATTAACTTTCTGAAGCTGCAATTTAATTACTGGGCCTATGAAAAGCAGTGAAGCTTTGCCTCAATGAGGCACTTTGAAGCAGAGGTAATACGCGGTGAACTGTTGGGCAAAGGGCTCAGAACAAGGCAAATCTCCAGGTTGCTGGTCTTTTCAGTTAGTGTTCTCTTTCCTACCGTTTGCTCTCACTTTAATTTTAGTCCTCAGAATTGAAGGTTACTTAATTATTTTTTTATGCCCACATACACTTGCCTGAACGTTGAGAAGCTTCTGGTTTCTCTTCAGATTGCATAAATTGTTAGATCGGCGCAGGAAAGAAGAAGTGACCAGCAGAGTTCAAGTAACAACGTTTATTAACGAGAACTGAACTAGCGCTGCGCTGCCGGAGCTCTCCTTATATTTGCTCCGGCAGACGCACCGCCCACTGACAGGGATTCAAAATCTCCCGCCGAAGGATCTTCAGCCAATCCCAGGCGGATGTCCTTATAAGGACATAACACTCCTCCCCCCTAGTTCTTAGTCAGTCAATCAAGGTAGAAAGTCACTCAGGTACACAGGACGTCTACGTGCTCGCGTAGACCTGCGCAGTTCATACCCTGGTTGGGCGCTCTCCCGGACGGAGGGTGCTTTCTCGGCTCGGGGCTTCCTCCCTGGTGCCGGGCTGGATCTGGCCGTCGAGGATGCGGGTGATGTTCCCGAACCTCCGGCCGGGTCGAGGACCTCCGCCTGCGGGCGATGCTGGTCTGCTTCATTCCCGCTTGGATCTTGGTGTCGCCGGCACGGATCCCTGCTCTCGACCGGTCCGGAACTCCTGAGCCACGGTAGGTCCCTGGGTCTCCCTCGGGTTCCCTCTGGGTTGGAGTTGCGCTGGTCCAGTCTAGGGTGCGAGTCCGGCGGTGGTGGCTGGGTTAGCCCCCCGGGTTCTCTGGTTGAGTCCGATTCACTCCCGGGGCGGCAGGTGCTACGGGTTGGGAACGGGTCGGCTGTGTCGGGGTGGTGTAGGTCTTCCTTGCAGGGGTGGTGTAGGCCTTCCTTGCAGGGGTGGTGTAGGCCCTCTCTGCAAGGCTGGCGTAGTGGTGATGGTCGCCGCTTCCCGTTGTTGGGGTGTTCACCCTGGTTTGGCTGGTGTAGGCCTACCCTGCAGGGGTGGTGGAGGCCTTCCTCGCAGGGTTGGTCTTCTGTGCGGTCGGGCTGTTGTTGCGGTGTCCTCTGGTGTGTTGGATGGAGGTCTCCTTCCCTGGAGTGTCGGTCGCCTACTTCGCAGGGTTGGTGTTGGCTTCCCCTGCTAGGTTGTCCCCGGTCTACTTGACTCCTGTTGTCAGGGTGTAGGTCTCGGTTCTCGGGATGCTGGCTGCTGGCTGCTATCCACCCCGCGGTGTTTTGGGGTTCCCTGTGGGCCTTGTCCCCGGTCTACTCGCCTTGCTGAATCTTTAGCTTGGTTAGGTGTTGGAGTGCCCGCTCCTCCTGTGTGTTGCCGGTCTCCCCTGTCTGGGTGGTTTAGGCCTACCTCGTCTGGGTGGTTTAGGCCTACCTCGTCGGGGTGGTTTAGGCCTACCTCGTCGGGGTGGTTTAGGCCTACCTTGTCGGGGTGGTTTAGGCCTACCTCGTGGGGGTGGTTTAGGCCTATCTCATCTGGGTGGTTTAGGCCTACCTTGTCGGGGTGGTTTAGGCCTACCTCGTCGGGGTGGTTTAGGCCTACCTCGTCGGGGTGGTTTAGGCCTACCTCATCTGGGTGGTCTCCGCCCGCTTCCCTCCACCTTTTGCGGAGTTGGTCGAGGTGACGTCTCACGATCTGTCCATTTTCCAGCTCAACTCGGTAGGATTTGGGACCGGTTGTGCTGTGTACTGTAGCTTTAAGCCATTTTGGCGAGCCGTGGAAATTGAGTGTGAAGACGGCGTCGCCGATGGCAAACTGGCGGAGTTGGCGGCTGGCAGTGGCGGGCACCTCGGAATTGTATTGAGGGTGCAGTCTGTCCAGGGGTGACCGGAGTCTTCTGCCCATTAGAAGTTCGGCAGGGCACTTTCTTGTGGCAGAGTGAGGCGTGATGTGCTGGGTGAGCAGGAAGGTGTCAATGCGTTCCTGCCAATCTCCCGGGCCCATCTTGGCGAGTGACTCCTTGGTGAGCCTCACCATCCGTTCAGCCTGTCCATTTCCGGCTGGTCTGTAAGGGGCAGAGAGGGCATGGTGGATGCCCAAGCCTGCCAGGAAAGCTTCCATGGGCACGGACGTAAGTTGGGGCCCGTTGTCGGAAACCAAAACGTCCGGAAGCCCATGAGTCGCGAAGAGACGCTGGAGTGTGCAGATTGTGGCTTCTGTTGTGGTGGATGCCATGGGGATGACCTCCAGCCATTTCGAGTAGGCATCGACCACGATGAGGAGGTGGCGCCCTTGGATAGGGCCCGCAAAGTCTATATGGATGCGGGACCAGGGAGAGCTAGGAGTCTCCCAAGGCGTCGGGTCAGACTGTGGCGGCGCTGCTCTGACTTCTTGGCACGGGCTACACCTGGCGACCCAGTGTTCAATGTCTCTGTCCAGTGTCGGCCACCAGACGTAGCTCCGTGCCAGGGCTTTCATCCGGACAATGCCCGGGTGTCCTTTATGTAGCGCTTCAAGAGTCTTTTGTTGGAGCGAGCTGGGAATCAGCACCCAATCTCCCCATAGTAAACAGCCGCTCATGGTGGACAGCTCCCCTTGCTTGCGGCTGAACGGGCTGAAGTCGTCGCTGTCAATTCGCGCTGGCCATCCCCTCAGGACCCAGGAGTGGACTTGCCGGAGGATGGGGTCGTTCCTCGTGTGCGTAGCCACGTCGGCAGATGTTACAGGACAGCTGCTGTCGTTGTCAATGTGCAGCAGCTTGAGCGTGGGAGCCGGGTCTTCCACGGTGTCAGCAGATGGGCATCTGCTTAGCGCGTCGGCGTTCGCGATGGACTTCCCCGGCTGGTGGACAAGTCTATATGAGTAGCCGGCAAGGAAGATAGCCCAACGAGTCATTCGGGGTGACATGAAGGCCGGGGTCTGCTTGTCACCTGCGAGGAGGCCCAGGAGCGGCTTGTGATCGGTGACAATGGTGAAACGCCGTCCATAGAGGTATTCGTGGAAACGCTTCACCCCTGCGACAATTGCCAATGCCTCTTTGTCCAGTTGGCTGTAGTTATGTTCAGCGCTGGACATAGTCTTTGAGAAATAGGCGATGGGGGCTTCACAGCCGGTAGGCAGTTCGTGGCTGAGGACAGCGCCGACTCCGTAGGGGGAAGCGTCACAGGTGAGCCTGATGGGCAGCGTCTCATTGTATTGAATGAGCACGCTGTCAGATGCCAACAGTTGTTTAACGGCTCTAAATGCAGACTCCTCCTCGCGGCCCCACCTCCAGGAAGCCGCCTTTGCCAGTAAGCGATGCAGCGGCTCAGCAATTGTGGCTTTCTGTTGGAGGAAAATTGCATAGAAGTTAAGCAATCCAAGGAAAGCCTGAAGCTCCGCTTTATTTTTGGGGCTGGGAGCTTCATGGATAGCTTTAACTTTTGATTTGGTGGGGTGGATGCCAGAACTATCTATGAGATAGCCCAGGAACTCGACTTCCTGTACCCCAATGATGCACTTGTCTCTTCGGACCCTCAAGCCCTTCTCCCTGAACCGCTGGAGAACAAGCCTCAGCCGGTCAAGGAGTTGTGCCTTTGAGTCCCCGGAGATCAGTACATCATCGAAGTAAGGCACTACCCCTGGAACGCCTTGGAGAAGGCGTTCCATCATGGATTGGAAAATGCCTGGGGCTGCACTGACTCCAAACTGGAGACGGTTGCACTTAAATGCGCCTCTATGGGTGACAGTTGTCTGAGCCTCCGCCGTTTGCTGATCAACTGGCAGTTGCTGGTAAGCCTGGGCCAGGTCCAGTTTTGTGAAAATTTTGCCCTTGCCGAGTGAGTGAAGCAAATGTTGTACTACTGGCACAGGGTATGCGCTCTGCGGCAACGCCTTGTTGATGGTCACTTTGTAGTCGGCGCAGATGCGCACAGATCCATCCTGCTTCATGGGAGTCACAATGGGAGTCTCCCATGAAGCATGATCGATGGGTTCCAGGATGCCTTGGGCAATCAGCTTATCTAGCTGAGCATCTACTTTAGCCCGCAAGGCAAATGGAACCCGGCGGGGCTTGAGCCGAATTGGGGTTACCCCCTTGTCCAGATTAAAGGAGATGGGTTTCCCTGTAAAGGTCCCTAACTTACCATCGAAGACTTCTTGGAACTCTCCGATGAGTGAGTCGAGTTCGCCTGAACTAATCTGGTGGATGCCTCCAATAGAAAGCCCCAACGGCTGGAACCACTCCACGCGTAGCAGGGTCGGGCAGCTATGCTCCACAACGGTGATTGGGAGCTGGCCTCGGAACTGTTTGAAGGCGATCTGGAGGCTGGTTCTTCCAATGACGCCGATGGGATTACCGCCGAAGTCCACCAGCTTGGAGTGAAGGGGTTCAAGTTGGCGCTTGGTAAGTGCCGGCTTCAGTCTCTTTACTTGGTGCCAGTCAATGATGGAATAGACGGAGCCAGAGTCTACTTCCATCGTGCATGGCAAGCCTTCAGCCAACAGTGTCACATGGAATTTGGTGGCACTGTTGTTACTGGTGAGGGCGATCGTTGTTTGATTTACCGCGCCACCCTGGGAAACGTTGCAATCGTCGCGGCTGTGCTGGAGTGAGGACCGTTTGGATGACCTCTGGGAGTCGCGGCGATTTTCAGGATTCCGGGGCCTGATCGACTCAGGAACCGGATCAGAGGCTCGGCATGCCTCAGCAATGTGCCTCTTCTTCAGGCAACGTCTGCAAGTTGCGTCACGCCAGCGGCAGGATTGGCGGGGATGGTGTCCCTTGCAACTGCCGCACTGAGCGTTGCGGTGGCCATCTTTTTGAATTTCCAGCCTAGATGGGCGGGAAACTTTCAAAACGGTCAACTCCCCCTCTGAGTCGGTCGGTGTGGCAGAGTCTTCAGACGATTCTGAGGACGACTTGCGGATCTTATGGATCCCTCGGGACTGGAGCATTTCAGCGGTGGCTTTCTCGGATGTTTCAGCAGCCGTAGCCTCCTCAAGAACGTCTTTCAGGGACAGTCTTTTCCTGCTCAGGAACTTCTTTTGGAGGCTTGCATCTCTCATCCCGAAGACGATCCCGTCGCGTAAGGCATTGTCAACGTTTTCAAACTCGCAGTTAGCTGCGATTTGACGCAATGCCGCCACAAAGTCTTTGATTGATTCGCCTTCCTTCTGATTGCGTTGGCGGAAGGTGAATCGATTCGAGATGGGGGTGCCCGTTGGTGCATAGTGGTCTTGCAGAGCAGTCTGCAGATCCCCCCAGGACATGACTTCAATGTCCCTGGGCGCGACGAGGTTGACGGCGAGCTCCAAGACGTCGGTGCCGCAGTGAGCTAGGAAGAGAACCCTCTTCCTCTCGTCGTCTAAGTTGTTGTAGCCATTTCCCCGGAGGAATTGGCGGAAACGGATCATATAGGAGCTCCATTTCTCCCGGCTGGGGTTGAATGGAGCCAGCGAGGCGAACGGCGCTTGCGGCGTTGCCATCTCTCAGTCCGCGTCGAGTGATTTCAGCTCGTTATGGCGATCGTGCCATGCAGTGGTTCTTCTCTAGTCCTTCGTCGCCAGTGTCAGATCGGCGCAGGAAAGAAGAAGTGACCAGCAGAGTTCAAGTAACAACGTTTATTAACGAGAACTGAACTAGCGCTGCGCTGCCGGAGCTCTCCTTATATTTGCTCCGGCAGACGCACCGCCCACTGACAGGGATTCAAAATCTCCCGCCGAAGGATCTTCAGCCAATCCCAGGCGGATGTCCTTATAAGGACATAACATAAATCTTTTAGCTTTTTACTAGAGAAGCTTCTTTCAGAAGCTTTTTTGTCCACTCCCTTCTTCCTCCTGAGGTGATATGCCATTTTGGACGATGCTCACTTGATCAACTGTTTGAATGGTAAGGAATGTAAATTGGTCTCCATCCAGTCTATTTTCAGTTCACATGTTCTCAGACTCTACATTTGTGTTTATTTTCGCATGCAGCTTTCTCTCTCTCTCACACACATACATATACACATTCTTTCTCATTCTCTCTCTCATTTTCTCTCTGTCTCATTCTCTATCTCATTCTTTCTCTCTCTCTCACTCTCTCTCTCTCACTCTCTCTCATTCTCTCGCTCATTCTTTCTCACTCATTCTGTCTCTCCCATTCTCTCTCATTCTCTCTCTCTCTCATTCTCTCTCTCATTCTTTCTCACTCTTGTTCTGTCTCTCCCATTCTCTGTCTCATTCACTCTCTCTCATTCTCTCTCTCATTCTTTCTCACTCTCATTCTGTCTTTCCCATTCTCTCTCTCTCTCTCTCTCTCTCTCTCTCACACACACACACACACACACGCTGTACATAGGTGCAGTGAGCTTAGAAGTTGCATTTTGCCTGGATGAAGTTTCATGAAGTTTCCCTTTGTGCATATGGACTACTCAGAGGGCTGAAAAAGTTATTTTTGACTGGTCCTCGCACTTTTGACCAGTCCTCAAACTTACAACTGTCCTCACATTTTATGTTTTTGCCCTATCTTGTCACCATAGTGAAGAGAAGCAGTTATGAAATGAGTGACACCGTTGTTAAGAATGCTACAATGGGCATAATTGATGACCAGTCATAAGTGTGAGGACCGGTCAAAAGTGAGAGGACCTGTCAGAAATGATTTTTTTCAGTCCTCTGAGTAGTCCCTATACACATAGCCATGGCCACCCGATCACATGACCTCCAAGCCATGCCCACAAAATAAGCCACGCCCACAGAACCGGTAGTAAAAAAAACCCACCCTTGCATGGCATCCATTTGTTCTTCACTGTTGTGTTTTATTTGCTCATTCAGTCCTGTTCTATCCTATTTCTGGACCAATCTGTGTTTTCAAAGCCTCCTGAACTAACTTTGTTTCCCCAGAAATACTCATCTTTTGCCTATTTTTTTAAAAAAACTTTTAAATCAAAATCTGGAGATGTGCAAATGCAAATATCTGTTTCAAACTGTGTATTAGTGTGGGAAATGCAAATCAGTTTGACTCACTGAACAATACACATTGCACAAAATCCTTGGGCATTCATATCCATGTTCAGGAAGTTGATAATTGATATGGGGCTTTCTGCTTCGTAGCGTGACTTCTTTACTTGTTTCTTCTTTTGCCACTGCACTTTAGTGCTAAAGGGCTGCACTAAAAGCCTTTCTGCCAAGGCATTTTTAAAAAATATGATTACTCTTCAGAAGTGAATTAAGCTCTTTAATATACTTTAATTATGCCCTGAAGGAAGACCAGCAAGTGACAGAGTTTACGGGAAGCCCAGATACATTCTTCTAGCTGTTTTGCCCAGCAACCGAAACTTGAAATGCTTAATAGCCATAATAGCTTTTTCCTCATAGAGGACCATCACAATGTCTTCCAACACCATAATCTATAGTTAACTCTCTGCCAAGTGAGAAGTGTTTCCTTTTACTACTCTGAATCAGAATCTACTACTCAGACTCATTGTATAATCCCAGGTTCTACTTTTATGAGAGGAAAAAACAAAACAAGCAGGCTCCTTATCTTCTTTCTCCATGCCACGTTTCCACAAAACATTTTTTTTATTTTTTATTTATTTATTTTGTCAAGCATATATAAGATCACAGGTAAAAGTATAAACGTAATTTGAATATATGAAAAGAGTAAGAGTAAAAAGGAATATTAGGACAGGGACGGTAGGCATGCTAGTGCACTTATGCACGCCCCTTACAGACCTCTTAGGAATGGGGTGAGATCAACAGTAGACAGTTTAAGGTTAAAATTTTGGGGGTTTGGGGAAGAAACCACAGAGTCAGGTAGTGCATTCCAGGCATTGACCACTCTGTTACTGAAATCATATTTTCTGCAATCGAGTTTGGAACAGTTTACCTTGAGTTTGTATCTATTATTTGCTCGTGTATTGTTGTGGTTGAAGCTGAAGTAGTCATTGACAGGTAAGACATTGTGGCAGATAATTGTATGTACTATGCTTAGGTCAGACTGAGGTCGGCGTAGTTCTAAATTATCTAAGACCAACATTTGGAGTCTGCTGGCATAAGGTATTTTATTGCGGTTAGAGGAATGGAGGACTCTTCTCGTAAAATATCACTGGACTCTCTCGGTTGTATTTATGTTTGATATGCAGTGCAGGTTCCAGACATTGTTTCAGGCCACTGATGATCGTAGTTCTTCTTTCCTGCATCTTTTCCAGTTTTGCCTTTCAAATATTTTGGCAGTATTGCAGTCATTTCAAAGGTGGTTCCAGTATGATTTTCTAGAAGCATTGGCAATTTTATTTATTTTTAAAATTTCCTTCTTGAGGAGTCTAAAAAGAGGTTGGGAGTGGATGTTTGCAGCAACCATATCCACATACATATGCAACGGTCAAGTTAGAGAACTGAACCTTTTAGTAATTTTGCTCCATGTTCTTGCTTATTAAGTCCATCTACATTCTGATTGTGATTTCAAAGGTAGAAAAAGTCTTGCAGCTTTCAAATCATAAAAATTCCCTTACCCCAAGCAAGAAACTAATTAGTGGCTCTGTGGGAGAACAATGAATAGTACTTTTTGAACACAAGAAAATATATTAGCCTCAAGGATTTCATTTTGGGGTAAATTTACTTAAACTTTAGTTAACATTAAGTGTGTTTTAATAGCTTTATTCACAAAAATGCCTCAAATTGGTATTAAACTGGATTTGAAGAAATATCCTTACCTTGCGCACAAGGGTGAAGACTTCTCTAGAAGTACACACAACAGCTAATGTGTGCAGGTTTTTGACATATTATTACCAAACTAGACATGCTCAGTAATATTTTTAACCTGATAATGAATAATGTATGCACTGAATATGTAAATAGAAGATTTGGAGCTAGCCACTGAAACTCTTCAATACGGTACTACCCAGTAGAAGAACTGATTGCAGCTAACTCATTGCCTTTGTGGGAAGTGAACAAAACCCACCATATTTGTAATGCTTTAGTTGTGTGCAAGAAGGCACATGTGGACCCTCTTGGAATATAAGGTGAGAAGCAAGAAATTATAAATGTTAAACAGGGAGGGAAGGAAGGAAGGAAAGGAGAGGGAGGGAGAGGGGGAGGGAGGGAGGGAGGGAGGGAGAGGGGGAGGAGGAGGGCTGGAAGAAAGAAGTAAGTCTATAAATGCTTTATAGAAATAAGACTATTCCTGCATTCCATTTTTTGTTTGTTTAATTACATTCCACTTCCAGTCTGGTTGGTGTTTTGAACTGTGGCTTAAAAGACTGGTCTCCCAGGAAACCATACCCACGTGTGACTGAAAGTCTAACAAATTAAAGCACAGTTGGAAAAGGAAACATGACTGTAAAAATGCCATAGTGGGGTTCCATATATAATATCTATTTTTCTTTCACTAGCTTCAGATCAAATTGGCTCTGTTGACAAGTCAATAGATGATTTTTCAAGCTGCTGGAATTGCAAACTCGACATGGGAGTTGAAAGTCAAGCTGTGTTTCTTTTTTCTTCTCTCTTACTTCATTTTTGAATGCTGCTATGAAAACTATTAAAATGAATAATCTATGAAATTCTAGATGATGTTTCCTGTCAGAAGTAAGCCCGGGGCCCTGAAGGTCTGGAATTCCAGGCCTTGAAGCAATCTTAAAGTCAGGCGCTTGGAACTTAACTCACTCAAGCTATTTTGCCAAAGAAATATATTGAAATGTATCCTGGTGGAATCTATACTGGAAATCATTAGGCATATAAAGATGATGAATGAATGAATGAATGAATGAATGAATGAATGAATGAATGAATGAACTTTTTTCAGTGCTTACATGGATACAGGATGCCTAGCTTCTCACATGAGCCATTTTTTTGCTTGTTTTTCTTTTGTTGCCTATCCTTGTCTGCAACATAGTTTTAGTAACTGTTTACTCCATCCTTTCAGTTATAAGGAGTAGAGCTCAGTTTGTAAAAGCAAACTGATCTAATCTGATGGGGCATTGGTGGAGTCCATTGGACCAAAGGAAAGCCAGAGTGGAATCTGGCATGCTTGAATCCAAGCCTGCTAGACAGGAGTTCAAATGGAAGTCTGAAAAATGGCAGGGTCCAATCAGAACATGTGGTTTAAGAGCTAATTTAAATTTAGAATTAATTTAATTTGAGCTGCTTCAAATCTCAGACTGACAAAATGAAACCTGCAGATAAAGCTTTTATCATTGGCTTCAATGATAAAATAGCTCAGCTCCTCCAGGGATGGAGACCCTCATCTCTGGCAAATGTACAGAGATACAGAGGTTGTGCCAAGAATTCATCATGCCAGCAATATTCAGTTGGTTAATGAGCAGATGAAACAATAGCTTGCTATCTATTCTATAATTATTGAATATATCCCACTCTGCAGAATTTAACAGTAAGCTTTGACTCCAGAGATGATCAGACTGGTCAGCCTTGAATCTTATTCCGAGATCAGACAGCTACACTGAACTCTCACTTGGGTAGGTAGGAGTCGCAGGACCATCATAGAAAGGTAGCATTCCCCTCTATAACAGACAGCAAAGTTAAGACTTGTGGGTGGCCATTAAGTGTTGAGAAAAATTCCCAGTCCCCACAGCAATATTAGTCTTGCTACCCAAAGTAGCTCTGACAGTCAGAGATTTTAATGGGTAACACAAAAGAATCAATGCTCAGCTAATATATCAGTGTTAGAAGCCTGTCACCTTCAATGGAAGTAAAGTTGCAACTGCATGTTATCCCGAATAATGTAAGAGGCACCACAAATAATGAAACAGTTGGAAAGGCTACAAAGTGTTTAGAAGCCACCTGGTTCAATTCTCTGCTTCAAAGCAAATCCTCACTTTGATTTGTGTATTGTTTCAATATGGCGATTTCATTGAAGTTTCCTCAAACCAAAGCATCCTTGGGACCTCTCTAAGCCTGATTGTTTTACTGATTTTGTTAGAGTATGTTTTTTTTTCTCCCTTAACTGAAATTATGGAAAATATGAAATGACAAGAACTGTGAGATTTCCATAGTTGCATTTATTAGAAAGAGCTGCAGCAGGATTATTCTCTCTAGTTCATTTAAATTTTTCTGCAGCATTACTCCGGCAATAAACAGCTTGTTTGTTAGCATCTACATAAAGTGAGTAGGAGTTTAATGGTTCCCACAGTTTGTAGAATTACAAATAAACTTTAGAAAGAAAGAAAAACCCTAAAACTGTAACTCCCTCCCTCCAGCAGCTCAATGAGGACTAAACATATTCAATGGTTTCAGGGTACTGAGGGCAATGGGAAACCAGGTAGAAGGATGAATAGAATTAGGAATTCTGGGATGGAGAAAGGCTGACTGAATGGGACATTGAACAGTGATATTTTGCTGCAGATCCCACCTGTTGAAGTATAAAGGGGTTTTCTATACATACATATGCTAGAACTGAATGTTATCAGCATATTTATAATACCTGACTCCAAAGGATTGCAAATTTACTTTAATTTCCAATTTATGATTGAAGTACGATTTGCATCTGAAAAGTACATTTTCTTCAAGTAATCACAGGGGTCTAATAATTGAGTTGGAGAGGACAGAAAGAGGCTGGGAGGTAAGCTGCTTACCTATTTACGCTCAGCTTTGTTTTTCTGTGTGGCATTTAAATGCATCACTGTTCAATGTAGCCAAATGCTACAGATACATTTATTGAAATTTGGAAGTATACTTCACTCTTCAAAGAGATTGCCCAATGATTGGGATTCAAAGGCAAAATGTGCCTAGGTGCATCTCAGTGGTGGGATTCAAAAAAAAATTACTACCAGTTCTGTGGGCATGGCTTGGTGGGCTTGGCAGGGGAAGGTTACTGCAAAATCTCTATTTCCTCCAGATCAGCTGGGACTTTGGAGGCAGAGAATAGATGGGGGTGGGGCCAGTCACAGGTGGTATTTACCAGTTCTCTCAACTACTCAAAATTTCTGCTACCGGTTCTCCAGAACTGGTCAGAACCTGCTGAATACCACCTCTGGTGTATCTAGACATTCTCAAGAGCATAACTCCCTACCTCAGCCTTTTTGTTTGTTTGTTTGTTTTTTGTAGCACAGATGTTGAAGAAAGGGTTTTAGCTATTTTAACAAGCTGTAGAAAGGGTGCTAAAGGAGCACTTCTACGTGGACAAAAACACCCTTTTGCTTTTGAATCTGAATGGCTGCACAGCAATAGAAAGCCTATGTTAATTACTGATCTCAGATTTCCTCAGCATTAAGCATGCTTCATATGATACATGTTAATAGTTCAGAATTGTAGTTCAGGTTCTGGTGTATTTCAGGAGTGTGATTCAAGTTCCCCAGACCTCATCTAGTTCAACTGTTGGATGAGATGGATAATTAAGTATTATCTGCCCTCAGATGCCTATCTTTCTGCCTGATGTACTAATTTATTCTGACTCCTGCCTAGAACACAGCCAACATACAGCAACCCTAAATAGTTCCAGAGTACTGCCTATAACATCAGGGACTATTTAGTGGCCTAAATCTGAATCCCCTTTGCCAGAATAAGCAACAGTGTCTCCCAAATGCAGGGGAACTGCCTTATTATATTTTGCAGCAAGTGAAGCAGAATTTCACCATATGTCTAAAAGTTAATCTGGAATTTGAAATTACCTAATTGCATTGCTATTTGATGGTTGGATCACCAGAGATTGAATTATTTAACTCACTGAGTTGTTTAATCATATCTCATGGTAGATGAGCAATTCTTTCATGGCAAACTAGGGCTCTCAACCTGAAGCTGGGAGACAACATTTACAGCCATAAATCTGCAGGTAGCATCTAAAGGGTAAAGGCCAATGACATAAAGACTTTTGGGGATTATTTTCTCTCATTTCCTATATTCATTCTTTTCTTTCTTTGTTTATCCTCTCTAATGAGGAACTACAAAACTTTGGGCTCGGAGGCTGCAGAGTTTAGAATAGCATAGTATTTTGAAAAGATTGTATCAGAGCAAAAGAGAGTTGATTTGTGAAAGGTACTTGATGAAATATCTAAATGTCCTTGAACAAAGAGGTAAAGAAACCAAAATAAAAGGCTATTATTTTCAGAGGGATTCCAGAAGGATTTTCCTAGTATTAGGTAAAGGTAAAGGTTTGCCTCGCACATATGTGCTAGTCGTTCCCAACTCTGGGGGCAGTGCTCATCTCTGTTACAAAGCCAAAGCGCCAGCGCTGTTCGAAGACATCTCCATGGTCATGTGGCTGGCATGAGTAAATGCCAAAGGCGCACGGAACGCTGTTACCTTCCCACCAAAGGTAGTCCCTATTTTTCTACTTGCATTTTTCTATGTGCTTTTGAACTGCTAGGTTGACAGAAGCTGGGACAAGTAATGGGAACTCACCCCGTTACGTGCACTAGGGATTCCAACCACTGAGCTGCCAACCTTTCTGATTGACAAGCTCAGCGTCTTAGCCAATGAGCCACCATCCCTTTTCCTAGCATTACTAATTGATAAATAATCTACATTTGCTCCATCTTTTCTGTAGTGGAGCGATACCATAATGGAAGAATGATGGTGGATTGCAAACCTTTGATGTGTCCATTACTATGATAGGATAATTGCACTGTGAAACCTCTTTGAAAAAGATGAGGAATGACACATGCTCGAAAGAGTGGACTGAGATATGTGTCAGTGGGAGATTGGGATTCATGATGGTCATATCCAAAGAAAGATTTTAAGTCAGAACATTTATTTGGCTTAGGTCCAGCAGGCTGCAATTGGTTCTGAAGAAAGTACTATGTTTCTAGAAGCTGGAGATGAGCTGTAAGGAACCTGTCTGGCAAATCGGATGAATATCCTGTTCTATCAGTCTTGACTTTAAGGACACAGTGGTTACTACCTACACTGCTTGTGCTTGAAAAGCTTGCATTATTGTACAGTAGGTTATAATGCACTATAAATGCACCGTTTTTGCACAGCACAATAATAATGGGACCAAGAATGGCCAGCTACCTAGAAATTAACAGCATTTCTTATTATTTAGGAAATATCCATTGATTTATAATTGACATCATAAAGTATTTCTTATAGTTAAATATACACAGTCACATATGTGATTTGTATGTATGAACCAAAATATTTTCACCAAGAGTCCAGCACAAAATTTCATTTAGGTATTTCATATTTGACATCAATATTTTGCTGAATTAAAACTGCCTATGATTTCATGACATTTCTCTCATTGTTGAGTTGACATTTCAATATTAAAAAAAGCTGCTGGCATAGAATTGTTGATTTGCTGAAAAAATGTTCAGTTTAATCATTTTTGTTTAAACAATCTTTTTTCCTCTCTATGAACTGAGAAACCTGGATTGACCGTAGGTTATTCAGAAATAAACTTGTTATTATTGATAAAAATGAAGTTAATTCCCTTTTTCTGGATGCTAAAGTAGAAAATGTGCACAATGGCAACAAATCTGAATATATTACTAAGGGGACAGTGAAACTTACTTAGAAGTAAACATTGAATTGCAAATTATTTTTACCTAAAGAATTACTAAGGGTTTGTAAAAAGAGTTTGAGACAGAAGTTTCCATGTCATCAATGAGGCCAATTACACTGGCCTCATTTCTTAAATTAACCTAATCCACAACAGTGTTATGATATTACAATGAAGTAATAATATTCTGATTTCTTTGGAGGAAAGATGAGATGCAAAACAGATTTTCACATTTAGATTTATTTATTTCATTAAATATTTTGCATGATTTATATCTCACTTTTCTGTCCAGGGAAGTCAACAGATATGTATTGAAACAGTTAAAACACTTATTCTTATGAGAAACAATTTAAAGCACTATTCAAACTACGTGGAAAAAAAGTATGGACAAAGAGAAAAGTCTTTTTTAAAAGCAGAAATGATGCAGGCCATTTACCACCGTCAAAGATATATGTTGCATGATTTGACATCAGTGTAGGAAAAGGCTCAATAAATGAGTCTCAGAAAATGAGACCATCCTTTAAAGTTTTTGTCATTGAACTTTATGTCTCAGGTGATTCATACGCTGTGAAAATGTTTGTTTGGGTGGTAAAACCTGAAGTTACTTTAAAAAAATTGAAAAATTAAAATCAATATCTTCACTTGTGCTAAGAAAACAATATGACCAATTGTCATCTTAGAGACAGTCCTAAAATGCTCCTAATATCATGTTCTAATTAGTCACCTAACTGCCACAATTAAAACTAAAATTTGTACCAATTAAAACTAAAAGACCTTTATGGACAGACCCACATAATCAAGTCAAGAAGTAAACAGGGACTTCTGGATTTCAGATTAGCTAAACTTCAATAGAAATAACAGATTTCTGAATTCCATCAATTCACCCACTCTTATCATTTTTTTTGCATCTGCAAAAGGTTGCTTCAGTTTTCTCAAAAGGCATGTGCCATCAATATCCATGGCAATTCTGCACATGTACAGTAAATGATGAAGGCATCAGCAAGCCATGCATGCCTTGCTATGAACTGGGTGACACCACACAACCCAAAGGATTTTCCTTTGAGAGGTATCTTTGTAGGAATGAAAGTGCAGATATATATCCCAATTAAAAACAGAACTCAGTAAAAATCTGCAATGATAGGCTTCTCCTGTGTATCTCCCAACACATTCATTGAGATTTTGGAGTATCTTATTGTTTGCAGTATCATAAAATCAAATTGTCTAGCATACAATTTGATTTTATAATATATCCACGACGCAGAAGATTCTTGTTCACAAAACTGATCACAATTACATAGGTACCCAGTGTTTGTTGAAGGTATTCAAAAGTTGTTAGCTTTACCCTTGGTGACTATATGAAAAAAAAAATGCCTGCCTATTGACTTGTCTCTAGGGATAATTCATAGACCTTTTCAGTGATCTCTTAAATCCTGTTTTCTTTCTTTTGTTTTTTACTTCTCTCAACTCAAACGTATTTTTTTTTCCTTTAGTCTATCATCTGCTCATATCTTATGACCCAAATATGTTGTGTCTCTGCTTGGTAATCACTACCTTAAGGCAGCAATTGTTTTGTCTTGTGCAAGATGGATTTACTGTGTTTTATTGCAGTCCACGGTAGTCTAAGAAACTGTCTCTAGCAATTCATAATTTCAAGGTGTCAGTCTTCTTTTTCTACTTTTGCTCAACATCCAGCTATCACAACCATATATTATCCCTTGAAGAACCATTGCTTCAACTATTTTGATGTTTGTTTGAAAAAAAGTCTTTCTCCTCCCGAACTTGTCTAAATTTGTCATTTCCACCCTCTTATTTATCTACTTTTTACTTCCCTGGCACAATGTCTATCTGTATTTATCCCTGAGCCTAAGAAAATAAAACTAGCTACAATTTTCACTTTGACATTAATCCAGATTTTTCATTTTCCATTTTTTACTTTCATAATAAGCTTTTCTAAATCTTTTTTTTTTTTTACTTAGTAAAAAGACGGGGCATGTTCTAATCTCAAATTATTAATAGCTCATCTTCCAATTTTGATTCCAGTTGTCATCTCTTTCAATTCTGAAAATCTTATGCCAGACAGGCCCATATGGGATAATATGTCTCTTTGTCTCACACTCTTCACCTATTCATTCTGTTTCTTCAAACTCAGTTGTTACAATAGCTTCTTATTCATTCTAAAGATTCTGAAAAGAATAATCCCATGTTCTGGCATACCTGTTTGCCTTCATATATTACACATTCTGGAATTATCTACACAAGGACCTTACTTTTGTAGATGAAAGAAAGGTCTTTCTTGTTCTTTCTATTAAGTCTGAGGAGACTTATAGTTTACTGCCCATCAGTTATACAGATAAAAACAAACTCCCTGATAATCCCACTATGCACTCTGTGCCTTCTGTTAACAAATCTTATACAAGATGTAATTGGCTATGGTAAAGGCAGGTCTTAGGTCTTCCTCTTGTCATGGGGTCATCCATCAAGGGGTAGGGTAGGCATGCCATCCTCCTGAAATCCAAGTACCACAATGAAACCATATGTACAAAAGAAAGTAGCAGCACAACCCAAAATTGCTTACTATGTCTAATTGTCATCTGGAGTCTTGAGTTTATATCTAAGTATAATGGTTCATGAACTCTTATATGGACTGTGAAACCTCCAACCTCACACATTCATTCAAGCATACATAACATTTAGACAGCACCAGGGGTGAAATCCAGCAGGTTCTGAAAGGTTCTGGAGAACCGGTAGCAGAAATTTTGAGCAGTTCGGAGAACTGGCAAATACCACCTCTGGCTGGCCCCAGAGTGGGGTGGGAATGGGGATTTTGCAGTATCCCCTGACATGCCCACCAAGCCATGCCACGCCCACCAAGCCCCACCTACAGAACCGCTAGTAAAAATATTTGGATTTCACCACTGGACAGCACTAAGACTTCTCCTTTATAAACCTTGATGTAGGTTTAGATGGTGACAAAACACCTAAATTCTTTTTATTAATATTTACTCCCATGATTTTTTTTCAAGATTACGCTTATTTTTTAAATTTTTTAATTTTAATTGGATTTATATGCCGCCCTTCTCCGGAGACTCAGGGTGGCTTACGATGCGTTAAGCAATAGCCTTCATACTTTTGTATATTTTTTATACAAAGTCAGCTTATTGCCCCCACAAACTGGGTCCTCAATTTACCTACCTTAGAAAGGATGGAAGGCTGAGTCAACCTTGAGCCTCGAACTTGCAATAATTGCAGACAGTTGAATGTTAATAACAGGCTACTTAGCCTGTTGAGCTATCTGAGGCTCTTATTACATACATTTTACAAGAAACAGGAAAATAATCATACAGTTTACAAATATAAAAATAATATACTTACCTGCAGATACCAAGAGTCAGATGGCCAATTATTAAACTCCCAATCTTGGCTGAAAAGATAGAAAAAGGGATAAATCTAAAAAGAAAAAGAAAACTTGGACAGCTAGTTGAGATGTGCAATGAACGAGATAGTGTATTTCCTCTGCCTGGTAGATGGCACACAAAGCACTCTTAAACCTCAGAACTTTCATTCCCATCAAAACTCCTAGGTAAAGTTAGCTCTGGTCCATCCTTGCCTTCACAATTCCATTGCCCCTCTTTTTGTTATTGTTGTTGTTGCTATGCATTCTTTTGTTCCTCTCCTTTACTAAATCCTTCCTGTTCATCTAATATTTGTGTATCTGTGGTTCCATTGTTCTTTGCAGAAGCTTAAGCAAAACTTTGCTTCTGTGAGAAGTTAGTACAATGGCTTCTTTCCTTCCTTCTTTGGCATGGATATATTCACCATTTTTTCCAGCCTCTAGATCACGGGTGTCAAACTGGCGGCCTGTGAGCCAAATTCATCACACACAGGCCATGCCCACCCCAGCTCTGCAAAGGGGGGAGAAATGTCACAAACTGTCACGTGATGGCAATGTGATGTGGTGAGTTTGACACCTGCACTTTAGATCATCCATAGTTTTGCTCTATGTTTGTTGAAGAATGTAGACTTTAAGTGCTGCTTGGACAGCTAGCTGATTCCTTGTTATTTCTTACTTTCTAGTGGAGATAGTTCCTTAATCTACTCTACAGCTACAAATGTTTCTGACATTTTAGAATCCTATTTAACTAAAGGTTTCAAAATAGTCTTGGCATCTTTCTTTCATATTATTTGCCTTCTTTATATATTTTCCATAATAGTTGTATCTGATCTGTAAGCTCTCTTATGATCTTTTGGATCTCCTTAACAGTATCTTATTTTATCTCTCATAATCCCTTTCTAATATTGACATTCTTGGCTGAGATATTTTTTCTTGTCCTAGCTTGCCTGATGGTAAAACTGTACTCTCAATTCATGTATTGTATATCCATCCCGTTGCCAAAGTTCTCCTTGTTTGGTTATCAAGATAGCTTGTTCTGAAAACCACTAGTTTCTTTTCTTCTTTGCAATTTGGGGGGCAGGAGTTCAATTTTGGTTTGGTTTTTCCAGTCTCTTATCTCTTTCTGAAGATCTTCCTCCTCTGCTTTGGAAAAGACAGGTGTCCTGAATTTGTTCCTTGTATTGACCTAATATTCTGACCAGATTAATTCTTCTAGATTACATCTTGCTAGCACACATATTTTATTTAATGTTCTAAATTACGAATTAAGTGCATTTTTCTAGGATTATAATTGCACTGATGCAATTCTGATGATGACCATACAGTGATGTCCAAGTGTAAATAATACATTCAAATTGCCTGAAGCAGTTATTGGTGTCAAACAAAGAATTCTCTTTGCAAAACCCTGTTAATCTACTTCTGTGTTACTGTATTTATTGACTCAAAATCTTCCTGTAGTTCCAGTTTCCCCATGTTTCCAGTCTCAGTATTACAATTACTCATGAATTATACCATATTCTTTTTAGATATTACACTTAATGCCTCTTTTTATAACTTATCATGGAATTGTTCAGTGTCTTTCTCTGCTGTATCTGTAATAAATCCATAAAGTAATATAACATGGAGATTCACTGAACATTGACTAATTCTAACAGATATACAATTTTTTCTTGGGTTATATTTGAGCACATAGTCAGCAGTGGCCTTTTTGAGTATAATTACTATTCTTTCCTTTCATATTGTCTTTCATGCCTTGAATAATCATCATGTAACAATCTGATATAAAGCACTCCATTCTGATGTATCTCATTTATTCCTAAATACCTGAGATTTTCACTTCATTTTAACTTCAGTAACTGAAGTTTTCCTTAGTTTGTGCTTCTCGCATTCCATGTTCCGGTTGTATATGATCTTATAAAATGAAAAATTACCACAATTGATCCTACTAGGAGCTCATGCCTGACTCTTGGCATTTTTATTGAGCTCCCCCAACATGTCAAGACAGCTGCAAATTTCATTAAATTAACACACACACACACACACAGATATGAAATATAAAGTACAATAGTTTTCTCAGAAGGAAAGAGGATGGCAAGTTGCAAAATATTATCAGTTTGGGGCACATCTTTATTCTTCCATAATTGTGAAACAGATAGGCAATTCCTATGTTATTAATAAAAGAAGAAATAAAATGTTGCCCTAATAAACTTAAAAAGAATTTAAGTCTACTACTAAAATATTCAATTGCCAAGATTTCGGCAATCTAATTTCTTTTGGATTTCAACAAATCTAGTTAAAGAATGTTCTATTTATTCTAGGATGTAACCATAGTCAGAAGCTTGATATTGGCCATGATAATCTTATAAAAGAAGACATACTGGCCAACTTTTTCAGCTGTTGAGCTCAGTGGTGAAATCCAATTTTTTTTACTACCGGTTCTGTGGGGGTGGCTTGGTGGGCATGGTGTGGCTTGGTGGACTTGGCTTGGTGGGCGTGGCAGGGGAAGGATATTACATTCCCACCCCACCCTGGGGCCAGCTAGGGGTGGTATTTGCTAGTTCTCCAAACTGCTCAAAATTTCCACTACTGGTTCCCCAGAACCTGTCAGAACCTGCTGGATTTCACCCCTGGTTGAGCTGATAATTAACTCATGGCAGTCATTATCCTAACCCCAGCACTTAACCCTAATTCTTAATCAGAACTCTGAACTCTGAATCAAAGAAACACAAATCAATGCAATTCATTTTGGGATGCTGTATAATGGCTCCAAGAAGCATTAGGAGAATTGGGCTATAAATTCATATAATTTGTAATCAGCTTTCAAACTCAATTTCTTAGTATAGGTCTTAAATGAGGACAACCCACAAAGAAGAAGCATCCCTTTTGCCTTTCAGCTCCATTCCAGGAGCCCTCAAGCAGTCACATTCACGACAAACCATTTTATACCAAATTTATATTTCACTGATAAAAAAATAAAGGGAGACTAGTATAGATCTATTTAACTCTCATCAGCTAGCCATACCCTTACTTGGATTCAAAGATGGGCTGCCTGCATGTTAGGCAGTTGTTTTAACCTCTGAGCCACAAGTTCTCCTCCCTTCACCAGTTTGAGCCAGGGGAGAGATTAAGTGTTTTTCTATCGAGACACCTGGTCTGCCCCAGTATGTGGGAGGGGAGCATACTCCCTTTCACCTTTCAGCGCCAATCCAGCAGCTCTCAAGCAGTCGCATTCATGACAAACCATTTTATATCAAATTTATATTCCGCTGATAAAGAAATAAAAGGCTAAATAGCTTGAAATAAATCTATACTAGTCTCCCTTTATTTCTTTATTAGCAAAATATAAATTTGATATATACAGTGTGTGTGTGTGTGTGTGTGTGTGTGTGTGTGTGTGTACACATGCACGCGCACATTCACACATGCACACATACACATTCTTCTCATTATTAACAGGGAAAAAAAATTGCTTTAAACGGCTTTAATTATTCTGATTTTATCCAGTGAAGGCAATATTTTGTATGCAAAATGTTAACTTTCTACAGTATATAGCAGTGATGGCTAACCTTTTTGCCATGATGTGCCAAAAGCATTGGGGTGCAGTGGGGTCGTGGGCATGTGTGCCCACACCCATAATTCAATGCATCCTGCCCCCTGTGCATGTGCACGTGGCTCCCCCCATGCGACCTCCATTTTTGGCACACAATGGCACGGTGGGCATGGTAGGCCCATTTTTTTCCTCTCCACAGGCTCCAGAGGCTTTCTAGGAGCCTGCGGAGAGCAAAAACAGCCTTTCCCAACCCCTCAGAGGCCCTCCAGAGGCCAGAAATAGCCCGTTTCCCAACTTCTGGTGGGCCCAGAAGGCCCAAAAATCAGCTGGCCAGGAGCGCTGATTTCATGAAAATCAGCTCGCTGGAGCTGAGCTAGGGCAATGCTCGCGTGCCCACAGATATGGCTCTGTGTGCCACCTGTGGCACACGTGCCATAGTTTCATCATCACAGGTATATAGTATGTATTTTCTGTTTATAAATAAACCCAGGAATTTCAAATCAGATTTCACTCTTATGTGTACATTCAGTGTAGATAAGCACATTAATATCAATTAATTCATAACAGTGTTAGGAAAAAAACATAAATGAAAGCATGGACTTAATATTCCAATACTTTTTTTTAGTTGACCAGCAAGTTAATAAAACATATTTCAGAGTTTTTTTATATATATATAAAGGTGATAGTTAATTGGTCAGTAAAAAAAAAAAGTTGTCTTTATTGTTCCAAAAGATGATAGAAATATAGTGACAGTGGGAGACAAAAACTTCAGAACACCAATTAAAATGGAAAAATAAAATGCATATTGTATATTTCTGTCTAATCATGTTTTATTTATTTACTTATTTGGTTGATTGATTCATTTCTATAGCCGCCCATCTCAGCAAATGACTCTGGGTAGCTCATAGTTCAAAAACATATATTACAATTAAAAACTTAAAAACACTTTAAAACAATAAAAAACATTAAAACACTAAAAAACATTAAACCATCTAATTAGTTCCCTTGTTGGCTCACTTGAAAACAAAATATCATGCTTTGTTACAAATTTTAGCACAATGTTTTAACTATATTTAAATAGTTTTATTTTAGTTATAAAAGAAAATGAATATTCCCCTTTGGTGAAAATAATTTCTGAAGAAGGGCTAATGGAATAGCATCCAGTCTTGGTAAATCATTCTGTTCCAGTGCAATAAATATAATTATAGTATACTTTTTAAGAAATTGTTCCTTGAAACATAAGGCAAGGACCTTTGGGAATTTGGATTTTGCACTGCAGGAAGTATAACTTGATTACATCATGATAGTTTGCCATAAAACAGATTTAACAAGTAACTTAAAAATATTGCAAAGTGGGGCTTAAGACCTTAATCAGATCTACTCATGCAGTATAATGGGATTGCCTTCTAGCACATAGGGATCTGTTTTATGCATTAAGTCACAAAAGAGGAGCTGCACATGAAGAATGACATCATCATATACATTCTGCAATTCCATATCAGCATCCCAGAGTCTGAGGCAGGTATGTTAAGCCTCAACATTTATGTGATGATATCATCACACATACAGGATATCGTTCCCCCTTGACCATGGCCATGCTTAAGCGTGATCAGAACATTTGGTTAACCGGGCAATAGTTTCCCAACATGTTGGGAATATCTTTCATATGATCTGCTATCTGCTCCTTTCAGATTAGATATGAAGTATTTGCATAGTCAAAACATGTGGACGTTTGAGCTCTGGATTTTTCCTCTATATTCAGCATCTCAAAACATCAAAGTTTTTAGCTGAGGAGGAATTCAATTCCTCGGCCAGACTTTTACAATTCAGATGTCTTTGGTAGATCTATCCATGCAATCCAGGGGTGGGTTCTACTTACCTTTACTACCGGTTTGCAACGGGGCCGCACACGCATTCTGATGATGTTGGGATTGGTAGGCAGAGCCTCCCTCTGGTTTTACTACCAGTTCTATAGAACTGGTCCAAACCACTGATTGCAACCACTGATGCAATCAGATTTGTTGGAGACATGGAACCAAGAGAGTGTCATCATCCTTGCCCCTTAAGCTGAAGGCCCCAAGATAGATAGCTTTCTTACTTAAATATATTTATTTAATTGAGGAGGAGTAACAGAGAAAGATACTATAGCTAGCTCTTGCTGTTACTAAACTAGTGGGGAAGTTAAAATAGGTTGTTGCTTTAGGTCTTGTGAGCAAGCACTGTTATCAACAGTGGGACTTTGGAGACAGGATCAATCACAATCAGATGGGAATTGGGGAGCAAATAAATACATCATTTTGAACTTTGAATTCCTAAATAAAACAACTTCAGCGAGTATTAAATTCCAGAGCCGAATAAAACTCAGGTCTCTGGCGGAATGATGCTTTGTACCATATGACTTGGCTCAGAAACGAGTGCTTAATGCAGACACTGACATCTGCAAACACAACCATGGTCAATAATTTATATAACGAAAACCACAGCAGTCACCCATCAGAGAATTCAGCTTTCCCCTAAGCTTGGATACAAGCCATTTCATTAAGCAGAGGCTTATTTAAAACTTGTAGCAGTTTTGCAGAAAGCCTGATAAGTTTACCATTTCAGAGAGAGAATAAAAGACGGGATTTCTGGCTATCAAGCAGTAGTAATCGTGTGCAGTGTTTAATACATTTATGAATTGTGTTAGGCTATAAAATATTTTCCCTAGCTAAATCTTTCTCTCTTCTTCTTTTCTTTCAGTTCATTATTTTAACATACTTTCCTTCAGAAAAGAAACTAAGAAGACAATATAGATCATTACTAAATGATATAATTGGGCTTAGAGCCAAAGGGCCAATTACACAAATAAAAAAACACAAAACTGCCCCTTGGAATTCTGCCAGTTCCTTCTACTCTCCGTAAGCTACAACATTCCCCTAAAGTTGCCTCTGAGCATGTGCCTCAAGGGGCTAAAAGAACCAAAAGTCAGAACTTTGATCTTGCACAAACAGAAATATTTGCAATAAAAAGCGCCTTTAAAATTCAGCTGATGGGTTTCTATGTCCCTGTACTGCTCCAGTGAACATAGTTTGGGAGCTCATTAAGGTACTTTAGCAAATATTTGGAGAAACATTACTTCAGCAGCAATCTTCACTCTCTTTCTATCTTTATTTTTTTTTCCTGCTAATTTCCCAGCAATGGGGAATAACCTTTGTGCAATTTTTCCCAACATTCCCAGCAAATACAAAATTATTGCTCTCTCCATATTGTTCCAATATGGGGAACAAACCAGGGGTGAAATGCGGCAGGTTCTGGCAGATTCTGGAGAATTGGTAACAGAAATTTTGAGCAGTTCGGAGAACCGGTAGTGGAAATTTTGAGTAGTTTGGAGAACCGGCAAATACCACTTCTGGCTGGCCGGCCCCAGAGGGATGAGAATGGAGATTTTGCAACATCCTTCCCCCAGGAGTGGGGAGGGAATGGGGATTTTGCACTATCCTTCCCCTGCCACGCTCACCAAGCCAGGGCCACCAAGCCACGCCCACAGAACCAGGAGTAAAAAAAATTGGATTTCACCACTGGAATGAACAAGCATATTGGAACTTCTTCACCTAGGGAAGGACAGTGAATTTTTCCCTTTTTCCAGCAATATATCAGGGTATCGACTCTTCATCACTTCTCCCTAACTGTTGAATAAATACACCCTGAAGACCACTTTTTTTTCCTGCCATGTCTGTATTGATGCTTTCATCTCATTCCCAAGCCGTTTGATCATTGGATGGGATCTGCCTACCTTCTTTTGGCCACTCTTGCTGCTGCAGTAAGTCTCCCCAGTCACTGGGGAGCAGTTTAGTGGCTGCATTGGGCTTGGACCACAGGAGAGACTGGATAACCTCCTTCCACAGAATAATGCTTCACTTGCACTTTCTATAGCACTTGTCAGGACCTATGTAGGCTCCTCATAAATGTGGGGTCAACAAGTTTTTTGAAACAGTACTGGTCTTGGGTTACATGGGGTCAACTGAAACTGGGTTCTGCCAGTTCTGTGTTGCTTGTTCTCTCATTAGTTCTGTCATTAGAGGTTTTCCACTGCTTGTAGATAGCAATAGCAATAGCACTTAGACTTATATACCACTTTACAGCGCTTTGCAGCCCTCTCTAAGCAGTTTACAGAGTCAGCACATTGCTCCCAACAATTTGGGTTCTCATTTTACCGACCTCGGAAGGATGGAAGGCTGAGTCAACTTTGAGCCTGGTGAAATTTGAACTGCCAAATCACAGGCAGACAGCAGTCAGCAGAAGGAGACTGCAGTACTTGCACTCTAACCACTGTGCCACCATGGCTCATAAGACAGATAAGGCACTCTAAGGCTCTATTTTTCCTCACTGATATGAATTTTGAGAACTTTGGCTAGTATTAAGCAGCTGCAGATTCTGTGGCTATTTGCACAATACACATATCTTTGGATGTTATTGGTGTGGTGCCATAATTTTGATTACTCTATTCTGTTTTCCATATTTTTCAAACTGAGAGCCAGTTTGGTGAAGCGGTTAAAGCATTAAGCTAGAAACCAGGAAACTGTGAGTTCTAGTTTCACCTTAGGTATGTAGCCAACTGGGTGACCAGCCTGGCTGTCTTAGCCCTAGAAAGCAGACAAGGGCAAATCACTTCTGAAATCTGCTGAAAAAACCTGCCGTGTCTTGTCCAGGCATTCACCTGGCGTACACACACAGGCATCTTCAATGCACTGAGAGCCTTGATGATAATGATCATTGTCAATATTCTCCATGGCCATTCACCCCCATCTTCTGGTGTTGCCCACAAGGTTAGAGATGGACTCCTTGATTATTCACTGTCAGCACTGACATTATTTTATTATACTAGTCAAGGACAGAGCATACTCATTATCTGCTGTTTCCTCCCACTACCTCCTCTGTGTCTTCTATCAGTGGGACTTTCCTGGAACAATTTTTTTTTTAAAAAATCCCACTTCTGTGTCCAGAAAGCAAATTATTGGAATATATACATATAGTATCTGTCCTTTGGAGATGTATATGTGTGTGTATACATGCATGGGTATACTGAATGTGAGTTTATTCAGGGATGGGTCTGGCCCTGTAAATCACACTCTCCTTCCACAAGATTTTTCTAGCATGGTCTATAGGTATTTTATTTTGCATCTTTTTTATTGTTGCAAACTCTCTAAGATACTGTTTATTCATTGTGATTTTCTCATATATGTAACACAGTATATATGTAAAAAATGTAAAATGCTTAATGAAAATAAGAGGCAGGAGGTGAATCTCTCAGCGTTTCTGGTTTATATATTGCAGCAACAAAAGTGACCCAACTATATGAGAACTGCCATATTGAGAAAAGATCTTCATTCTTTGATTTTAATTTCTTCCATTAATTCCTTTGACTTTTCTTTCACACAAATATTGTCCTTACTTAATCTGATAGCTTCAATCTGTTTGCCAGCTGAAATATCAAATTTGCAGCGGTGCAAGAATAGAGGATTAATTTTAATCAAGCCAGACATTTATATATTTGTAACTGGAAAAATAAGTTACAGAACTAAAGAGGGATTTCATGGGAAATAATAATGTTGAGGAGTAAAAGATGGTTTTGAAGAAAGCATTCATCAGTTATTATGTAAATAGCAGTTCATACCTGAAAGCAAGAAGTTGAGTGAGAAAGACACTCAAGATTATCCTGCCTTGATCTTCTTTGGTAAAAGAGGGGAGTAAGAGAGTTTTTGGCAGCTTTCAAGATTCTGCTTACTGTGTTATACCCTGCAATGATACAGTTCCAGGAATTATTGTGAGGTCTGATTCCTGGCCTGACCTACCTCAAAGGCTGACATCAAACTTGAAAGTCTCACAACTCTTGAATCAGAGAGCTATTGAACTTTTCTTTGATTGTGAAGATGGCACCAGTTCCTCGGGGCACTTCACTGTATGTAGAACAGCTTGCTCAAGCATTGTTAAAACATCAACAACAAGTGGACCTACAAATAATAAATTACCATGATCCAATTAATGCATCATTTGGAGCAAGGCTTATCTCAGCCACAAACAACTGAAAAGTCTATAGCCTCCTGATCTTCCTTTGCTCTCATGGGATATTAATAGAGATGTTTGGAGGATCCCAGAATAAAATTCTAAGTATACAAGTCAGGGCAATTTTTAAAGGCGAGTTGACCATGAGAATTTCTTGACTGCCCCAAAGATTGCTCCAAGATGACATTTGTTCTGAGTGCTGTAGAAGGACAGACCAAATGACCTGAATCCTTCATTGACTATAGTGATCCATTTCTGGATGATTAGAAGAAATTTCATGTAATGATTTCAAGCTGCATTTGACAATGTAGGCAAGAGAACAATAGCAAATTTAAAGGTTTACAACCTCAACCACAGAGTTTGTGAGTACATATTTGATTTGTCAGTAGTATGGGATAGCTGACTTTGCTTTGATTTACCAGTTCTGAGAAGGTCTTGGTGATAAATGGAGAAAGGAGTTAGTGAGACAAGGCACAGCAGAGAATTTGGAAGAACTGTTCAAACATTGTGTATTAATAGAGTGATGACTGGAGCAGTTGAGACACAAAGGGAATAGTAGAAGGAAGAAGTTTTACAGTCTACTTTCAGGCCTAACCCTCTCTGTGTTCTCCTCCATGTCAACCCTTAGAGGTCTGCCACCACTATTACTAGAGAGAGAACCAGAGGATGAAGAAAATTTTGTGCTTTCTGTCAAAATATGTCTCTAATACAGGCAACATTATAACTAGAAGAGAGAGGAACATTTCTTTTGTGTCAGACTCTATGCAGCAAGATATACCTAGTGATGTTAAGTGGGAGGTGGAAAAAATGAGTCTGTAGTTGGTTTCCAAAATACCTTGTTAGTGTTTCCTTTGCATGTGGAAGTGGCAACTGACAGAGAGGGGAAGTGGTATAGAAAAGATGGTCTTGAAAAGGCTTTCTTATTGAATCCAGAAAAGAAGGAGTGAGTGAGAAAGAATCTCAAGATTTCCCTGCCTTGATTTTCTTTGGTATAAGATAGGGGGAAAAGAATCTCTGTCAGGCTTTCAAGATTCTGTAAATATATCCAGCAGCTGTAAGATGGAGTTCAGTAGTTCTTTTGAACTCTGTTTCTTGACTTGACATATCTCAAGGAGTTGGTAGATAATTTTGACCCCGCTCACTTGTGCATGGAAGACTTCTCAGTCATCGAAAGAGTTAAGTGTACTCAAACTGAGAGCATGACTCAGTTTAAAATAAAACAGCTTTTCAATAATCATAAAGGTTTTTTTAATGTTACCACCGATAAAATGTCATTGTAATCTTGGGACTTATCTGTACATTCTTGGAGGAAAGCATTTATAATGCCAAGGCTCCAGAAATTATCATCAGGGGATTCCTGTTTAAATCTGAGAGAATCAAGGAACTGAGGCTTTTAAAAAGTGTTTGTAAAACAGTTTTAATTTTCTCCCAGAATGAATTGTACGTATTTGTTCACATAGAAGAAAAAAGAAATATGCTCTCAAGGATAGTGCTAGGAGTTCTACCATCTCAGAACAATTTCCAAGATTGAAATTTGCTTTCTTATAATGTTCAACTGTACTATTGAATAACCAGGCAAACATTATATACATAATTTCAGCATATATTCACATAGCCTATCTTCTAGTGCCATATTAACCAATATTATATAGTCACACAATATATATTCTTATATATTATTTTGTGTAGTGTGTATATGTGTATTTGTTAGTGTTTATACGTATATGTATATGTATACAGTATTCATTCATTTCAAAATATTATAGATCAATAGTGAATGAGCCAAAGTGAGCCAGAATCATGTCAGTTGAATAGCTCACCTTATACCAGGTTCCCTCAACTAGGATTTGGCAGTAAATCACAACTTACCTGAATAAATAATTCAGCTCCTAGGTTAGGATTTTTTAAAAGTCTGCTATATACAAGTCAGTTGGGTAAGAATTCTTTGTCTGACATTTTTGTTAAGTGCTAAGAATATAAAGTAGCAGAAGCACAAATGGGAAAAAAAATACCCTATTTAGTGGTTCATTGCACATATTTAGTTATATGTCCTCTCTTCCAGTATTGGTCAAACATGCTATGAAACTAGTAGTGCACTGTTAAGCTGAATAAATTGGATTATTGGAAGAGATGGCTTGTAATTCCTGCACAAATTATCCAGACAAATGTTGTATTGTGTCACTTCACAAAACTTTACAATGATCTTGGCTGATCTGTCATAAGATTGTTGCTGGACCCAGTAACCATTATTGGATGGGAGGTCTCTTTATAGAGCTTGGTTGTCATTCAGGTTACAATAGGAGTGATTAATTTAGTGATTGGCTTATTCCTCACAAATTCTTCTGCCATCGGCTATGTGCAGGAGGAGAGGGGAAGATGACCAAATACAGGGGTCGGCAACTTTAAAAACTCAAAGAGCTATTTGGACCCATTTCCCACAGAAAAGAAAGCACTGGGAGCCACAAAAGTCCTAACCAGAAAGCCCCCATTCAATTCTGGAGCTGACCAGAAGTCTGGTTTCCCCACCATAGAGTCTACTCATAGCACAGTGTCCTTTTTCCTTTACCTGTCCTAACTGAAAGCCCTATCAATTGTGGAGCTGACCGGAAAACCCGCCCCTTGCCATAGAGTCTCCTCCTGTGTGCCATGCTTCCCTCCCCTCCCCCACCAGATCCTCTCAAAATTGTGGCACCGACCGGTGGCAGGGAGCTGCAACAGAGGGATGAAAGAGCAATATGTGGCTCCAGAGCCACGGGTTGCTGACCCCTGACCAAATATATGGAAAGCCCTTAATTGCCCCAGTTTTTAGAATGGGATTATCAGGACATAAATGCAGCAATTATTGAATGGATGGCTGAGTTACATCTTCCAGAAAATCAGTGTGTGTGGGCATCACCTGCTGACAACAGGAGTGATACAGTTATTCCCTAGCACCAAAAAACCCAGAGTGTCCAGTAAGTCAGAAAATCAGTAGGGCCTGCTGAGATTTCAAAGCTAGACTATATTGACAATTAAAATTTGCCTGCTTCCTATAGAAAGCCTTTTAGCATATTCAAATACAAGGAGACCTTATGTTGGCAGGAAATAGAAGTATTTGCATGTGTTATAAATCTTAGCACTTTCCACATTCCTTGTTGTACATTTTGGCCATGCAAAGGGCAATGAGATGGCAAAGCACATAGTATGCTTTTTCCTCCTTTTTATTCCCAGCAACTGAGAACATTCAAAATCCTAACATGATTCCTCTATGTTAAAAGAATGACGCCAGGACAATTCAGGCATTAAGTTTCAATGTGTGCATATGAAAATGGAAAAAAGGTGTACCGTTAAAATAGTGTGTAGAAAAAATACTTTCAGAGAATACGTTTGGAGCTCGTAATATGAGTTTGCCTTTACAAAAACTATTAAAATAACCCCATGTTCCATTTTTCAAGGAAAAAGTGGCATTTTAGTTAGGCATTTGCTGCACAAATTAACAGGTTTTATTTGGTATTCCAGATGCAATTCAAACCAGTTGCTAAATAGTAAACTCCTAATACACATCTTATCAAAATCACTTCCTCACACAACTCAATAACTTCTCTGACATGACTGGAAAATATCATGAATGTTCATTCTAATTATTTCAAGTGTTTGTGAATTGCAGCATGTTTTTTTTTTTTTCCTGAAAAGAAAAATGATATGCCATCTCCGTGATTCCATATCACTGATTTCAGAATGGATGAGATAGTAATTCAATTTAGCTTGGATGTTGGAGGTTTAGTCATCCATTCAACTGATTGGTTAATATTACCAACTAACTTTGCATGTGATGGATGATGCAAGTTTATAGTGCAAACTGGGAAATACTTATTTACAGCTCTGCTAATATTGCATTTAGAGTTTGCAGAATTTGGTGATTGGCTGATTAAAACATCCTGTTTGTTTGTTTGTTTAATTTATATTGCTGCGTATTCATCCATGGCGACTCAGGGCGGCTTACAGAATATAAAACCACATTTCAAACAATAAAACTAATAAAAAGAATCAAATAAATTAATATAGTATAATACAGGGGTCAGCAACCAGAGGCTCTGGAGCCACATGTGGCTCTTTCACCCCTGTCACTGGCTGCTGCCACAATTTTGAGAGGACCATCCTGTTGGTGGGGGGAAAGCGTGGTGCATCAGAGGAGACTCTATGGCAAGGGGCAGGTTTTCTGGTTGGCTCCACAATTGATAGGGCTTTCAGTCAGGACAGATAGAGGAAAAAAGAAGCCATGCTATGAGGAGACTCTGTGATGGGGAAATCAGACTTCCGTTCAGCTCCAGAATTGAATGAGGGGATTCCAGTTAGGACCAGGTGTGAAATGCTTCCAGTTTGGACCGGCTCAGGCGAGTAGGTAGCGATGGCGGCAGACAGTTCAGAGAACCGGTAGCAAAAATCCCTGCCCTTGCCCCCCATGCCCGGGTGAGTTGCGTGATCATCAGAGCCTTTTTTTTTCTTTTAAATGGCTCTGACGAGCCAAGCTCTGATGATCCAAGCTCTGACAATCCCGGCTGAGTTGCCTGCTAATCAGGCAACTCAGCTTGGATCGCCAGAGCCTTTTGAAAGCATTTTTTTACATGGTTTTACATGTAAAAAATGGTTTTAAAAGTAAAAAAAAAAAATTGGCCATGCCCACCCAGTCACACTGCCCCCACCACCACCAAGCCATGCCCACAGAACCGGTAATAACAAATTTTAGATTTCACCCCTGGTTAGGACCTTTGTGGCTCTCGGTGCTTTCTTTTCTGTGGGAAACGGGTCCAAATGGCTCTTTGAGTGTTTAAAGTTGCCGACCCTTGCCCTACCCAAAGACTTTTGAGAGAAATATCAGCAAATTCCAAGATGTACAAAAGGAAGAAAAAATGACCAGGAGAAAAAAAATGCCAAAGTAGAAAGGGAAAACTACAAAAGATTGACCATATTATTTTGACTGGGACTAGAAAAAAAAACCCTAGGGAATGAAGATGAGAACCCGGATTGTGGTGGCAATAAGCTGACTTTGTATAAAAAAGAACACCACTTGGGGGGGGGGTGCAAAAGCCCTACTAAGCAGGTATATACAAAAGTATGAAGGCTATTGCTTAACGCATTGTAAGCTGCCCTGAGTCTCCGGAGAAGGGCGGCATATAAATCAAACTAATAAAAATAAATAAATAAATAAATAAATAAATAATAAATAAATTTTACAGAGAATGATGTAATTGGCTAGTCAGAACTTGCAACAGGAAAACCGTCTTCTGGTACTTTCTTACCAATCACACTTTTTCCACCTTACCTTTATTACCCATAAACCATCAGTGTTTCAAATGAAGGAGAACAAAGCCAAGAGAAGAAGGGGAGTTATCCATGTGTCTAAAGGATTCTTCTCAAGCATTCTTTCATGCCATGTTTCCACCCTCTGACCTGCATGCTTCAACCTGGCATGTTTCATCCCAGTGGAGTTTCTGCCACCCGCCTGTCAGTTCAGGGAGAAATCTAATTTGCCCAATGGCTGAGCCATCCATCTATTGCTGAAGCAGGCTCACAAAAGGAGAGCATGGTGTTCACTGACTCACTGCCCTTCTGTAGCCACCCTGGTGCCTTTGGTGCTCTTGCTGGGAATTTCAAGCAATCATAAAAGCAAAACGAGTCTGTGCTTCATTGGAAGAAAGAAAAAGTTAAATTTCAAACTGGATTGACCTTAACAAGAGAGGTTTACCAGTGAATTAGAGAAAATTCCTCACTACCCTGAATCCATCTGCCCTCAGCAATCTATTGAAAGATGTGCTGTATAATAGGAGTTGTAGCCTGGAAAAAGGAACAGATGTAGCCTGCTTCCTCTGGATTAAGAACGTTGGATGAAACAGTGGGTTTAATTGCATTTCCACAATCTATTAATCTCCAGTAGAGATTAAGGGAATGTCATTCTTGGCCAAATGTCTTTATTGATATGATGTCAAAAATGGAAAAAAAAATGTTTCATTAATTTATAAAAAAGAATTATTTTGCCAGTAAATACATTTAAAATGTTTAGATTACAGTTCATTTCCTTCAATATGCCTCCAATGTTACTTATATGATTTCCATCTTTGTGTGGATTGTACACACACACACACACATGCACACACATACACACTCATATATGCACATAGGTTGGACCAGGGGTGGGCTTCAAAAATTTTACCAAGGGGTTCTCTGCCTGGTTGCTGGGTGGGTATGGCCTAGTCAGCCTCCTGCACTAGGGTGAGGGGGAGTGTTTTTATCCTCCCCAGGCTCCGAAGGCTTTCCTCAAGCCTCTAGGACAGCGAAAACTGCCTCCCCAGGCTCCGGAGGCCCTCTGGAGGCTGGAAACGGGCCAAATGTCTGGTAGGCCCATTTTTTGCCTTCCCCGAGCCTCCGCGGATGCCCTGCACTTACCTGCATCCAAAACAGGCCGTGTGGGGACTCCTGGAAGGGGCGGGGCAGGATGGGTGGGTGGGGCCAGCCAGGAGTGGGATTTGGGGGTTCTCCAAACTGCACAGAATCTTAGCTAGAGGTTCTCCCAAACCCCTGTGAACCCCCAGCAGCCCACCCCTGGGTTGGATGGAGGAAAAGGGACTGAACATCTTTTACTACCAAAGTGGTTGAATAAGATAGTGAAAACCAGTGAATGATCCCCATCCTACACTGGGTAGCTCCTGATGGACCTTACCCCTTTTTATGAAAAGAAGTGCTGCAGAAAAGAAGCCTGGATCTAACCCTACCTCAATTATATATTCCAACTGGGCACAGTCCAGGTTGCTTTGTCTGTGAAAATCACCACATTTTCATATTTTAAGATGACACATGGGAGACCTGTTAAAAAAGTTATGTGTTAAATATCTTTTTGCACTTTTACTTTACTCCTGCCAGCCAGAATAGGGTAGGAAATAAAGGCAAAAATTCAATGGGGTTGTATCTATAAAGTATTGTTCTGTGATATCTAATAATATTACTATTGTTGCCATTGTTATATAGTCTTTTCTTAAGTACAGTATACTGTATTTAACAAATGCTGGTAACTTAGTGTCAATTCAAATGTTATCCCAAACTTAAGAATTGTCCAAATGCTGCCATAATATTTATATTGTTCCAACCAAAACTATTTTTTGTGAATAAATATTGTAAAAACAAGTTTTGTCAGCTGTTATGACAATTCCATTGCTATGGTTTCTAATGCTCCACTATTTTAATTGTTTTATAATGTTTTCCAGTTCCTTTTGAGTCTATATAATTTGATATTAATACATCTATATTGCTTTTATTCAGTTACTATGATCACCAGAAAGTTGTGTTCTGGGTTTGAATTCAGAAATCCCATAAAATATTTATGTGATTATTCTGAAGCACCTTTTCAACATCATTATGATATCAATATTTTGATACATCAAATCCACACTATTGTTTAAGTTCCAATATATATTTTTTGCCATGTGATCAAGTCTTATTTTATAATCTGCATGGTTTTGCCATAGTAGCTGATTAGGTAGTCAACAATTTAGTCTTTTCATTTGCATAATCTATACTTCCCGTTTTCCTGATTTTGTGAATTTTCATTTTTATGGTATTTGTTGCTAGTGCATGTTCTTGTGCTGCAAATATTAAACCTTCTAATTTCTTCCTGATGGATCTAATCTGTAACAATTGCCAAGTTTTGTTAGCCTTCATTTTGCCTTCAATTTCTTTCATATACTGACCATGAAAATAATTAAATTTCCAATTTTTCATTGGTCATGGAAACTGTTCAGTTTTGTAAGCCATCTTTCATTCTGTCACATTCAAAATGTTTTACTTGCAAGCATTTACTAACATCCTCTCTTTTATCACTTTTATATAATCCAGGTGGTCAGGAAGGCCCAACAGAGACTCCATTTCCTTAGAGTCTTGTGTAAAAATAGGGAACGACAACTGATGGCCTCCTTTTACCGGTCCACAATAGAAAGTGTCCTCACTTATTGCATCATGGTATGGCATGCTGGTCTGACAGCCGTGGATAGAAAAACATTACAGAGGGTGGTGAGAACAGCACAAAACATTGTGGGCTTCTCCTGATACCACTAGATGAGATCTCTAGGGCTTGTTGCCTTAGAAGAGTGAGGAAAATTCTCAGGGACAACTCTCACCCTGGTCACCACTTCTTTACTCTCCTACCATCGGGAAGGAGATATAGAAGAAAAGCCAGCCGCACAAACAGGCTGAAGAACAGTTTTTATCCATGGGCTGTCAGACTCCTGAATGAGAAATAACATCATAACTATGTAGTATGATGGACCGCAGGGCCGGCGCAATGTGTAATGTGTTCACACTGGTGCAATAGGACTGGGTGTTTTGTTAATATAATTTATTGGGTTAGGGATTTTCTGTCTTCACTGTGAGTTGTATTGTGTTGGGGGGAATGCACTGAGGGAGCTCAACCAATCTCATTGTATATATGTTGTGCATTGACAATAAAGATTTGAATTTGAATTTGAATCATTTGGACCTCTGATTTCATTTTCCATTGTTTACTTTGCTTGCACTAAACCATGATGCCAATTTGTCTTACTAAGTACAAAGGAACAATGTTGGTTTTTGGAGTCTTGCAGTTTAAAACATCTAGTTCACAACAATGCCTGCTATGAATGTATTGCACAGTCACCCTGCATTAATGGCTTTGATTGTATTGTCACCATTCAGTTTCAATTTTTTAAAAGAAATCTGATTTGTTTTTAATAATCAGCCCTGGTTTTCTTTTTATTGTAGCTGATAATGTCTTATTCAAAAATTATCATCTATGGAATCCCTACTGTATTGAAAGGCAATGGTGATACTCTAAAATGTTTCCATCAAAAAAGTTGTCTATTTTTGACTTTTCTAACTTCTGCATTTGTCATCAATCTCATTTTCCAGTTTCTTCATTGAATGATTTAAAAAAAATTTACAATTACAATTTTCTCTTTAATTACGAGAATGTCTAAATATTTTAAATCTAACATTGTGGTAGTGAAATCTCTTATTTATATTCTCAATTCAAATCATGTAAATGCTTGTTTTATGCATTTTAGATATTTTTAATAGTGTTTTTTAAATCAAAAGTTGGTCTTTGTATTTCTAGAATTTTGAAAATCCCTTTTTGCTCTATAGAGTCAATTTGAAATAAGATGTTTTTTTTTTATGTTACTGTCAGTAATTCTTACTAACAATTGAAAGTTGTAAATAGACAAGTGATTGGGCAAAAATTATTTGGTGCTATTTCTTTTGCTTTATTTTCAACTGCATGACCAGAAATATTCATCTTGTGGTGAGTTACTCATCAATTAATCCTTTCTGCAGCATTGGATTAAAAAGATTTGCAAGCTGAGAATGTGAAATGGAAAGATATTTCAGCCTAAATCCATGAAGCTTATTTTTCCCTGGTGTATTCCCATTCTCGATTTTCTAGTTTGTTCTTTTACAATTTCTGTTGCTTCTACAATTCCATTCATTCAGCTTTTGCTTGTTTATCTATAGCACATATCCATATGGCCATTTCGTTGTGTTTTATTTGGTTATATTGAATGGTATTTGAAAATTCCACTATTTCTTTCTTGTTTAGAAGATTCCGTTTGTTGTCTGTTTTTTTATTAAGATACATTTATATTACAACAATGGTATAATAATAGCTACTGAAATGCAAAGACATATTTGGCTGGATTGTGTGTAACATAAATTGATGAGTTAGACTGAACGTCGGCAGGACTCAGCATTTGACCCAAACATTTCACTGTTTTTCTCTAAAAGGATTGAAATAGGCAACTAATTTGGACATGGTAGAGTGCTGAAAATCAGAGACTGGGATGTGTGTTTGCCAATGGTGTTCAATCCTATCAAATGTATTTTGTGTAAGAGTAAAAATAGTTCTGATATGTAATATTTAAATCATGGAATAAGACTGTGTTCATATTGGAAAGGTGTTTTATTTATTTATTTTTATTTATTCATATTCCTCCTTTATTATTTTTACAAATAACACAAGGAGGCGAACATATCCAACACTCTTCCCTCTTCCTATTTTCACCACAATAACAACCTTGTGAGGTGAGTTGGGCTGAGATGGAGTGACTGGCCAAAGATCACCCAGTTGGCTTTCATGGCTAAGGTGGTACTAGAACTCACAGTCTCCTGCTTTCTAGCCTAGTGCCTTAACCACTAGACCAAACTGGCTCTCCTTTGATTTGCTTTGATGATGACTATGGCTTCATTGCTTGCTCTGACTATTTGACCAGCAGCCCTCTTCTGGCATTTCAAGTTAGCTTTTTGAAGTACACACAAGAGTTTCTGTGCATTAGCAAGAAAGGTGGAGAACACTGCTAAACATAGTAGAGAGCCCGACTGCTAATAAAAGATATTTTACTATAAGAGTACTATAATCCTCTGCTTGAAATAAAATTCCCTATACCATCAGGCTTGAAATTTTAGGCCTCGATAGCCATAAACTATGCCGTCTACGTTCTGACCTAAGCTTAGTTCATAAGATTATTTACCAAAACGTCCTACCTGTAAATGAGTACTTTAATTTCAACCGCAATAACACAAAGGCTATCAATAGATTCAAACTCAATGTAATTCGCTTTAATCTTGATTGTAGAAAATATGACTTCTGCAATAGAATAGTTAATGTCTGGAACACTCTACCTGATCCTGTTGTTAGTCTCTCTAATCTTCATACCTTTTACCTTAAACTGTCTACCGTGGACCTTTCATGTTTATTAAGAGGTCCCTAAGGGGGCGTGCATAAGTGCACCAGCATGCCTACCATCCCTGTCCTACTGTTCCCATTTATATGTACTCATTTTATGTGTTTATGGCTATGTTTTGCTTATTTATTTTCTTTTATTTGTGCCAAATTTTTTTCATGTGTCCATGTCTATGTCTATACTGTAACTTGTTTCCTTGTACTTGTTGATACATACATACATACATACATACATACATACATACATACATACATACATAAATACTTTTAAATTGAATTGATTCCTGTGGGAATATAGAACCCAGCTTTAGTCACCCACCATTGAAAATGCATGGCTTTGGCTATAGTTGGGACGGCAGGTCTCTGGCCTGCACAGTGGAGCATTTAATTATAAGGTTCAACTTTTGGCCTTGATGTTCATGCAAATTCAGCAACCTTCGTTGTTGACTGTGATGAGTTTGTTGACCTTCAGAATGGGAAGTATGCTAAATCTATCAGATTTGTTGACTGTAAAAAAAGTAATTAAAGGGCAATTTAGAGAAAGCCGGCACAGGGGGATCATGCTGCTACTTATTCTTTTTACAAAGGGGTTGTGGTTGCTGATGTACCGATTTGATGAAGCAACCAATTGTTGGCAGCCTATTGTTCAACTTGGTATAAATAATGTTTCTTTATTATCATGCGTGTGTCTCCAAGACTAGCAACGTGTGCAGATTTTTCATGAATCAATATTTAATACTAATTTGCTTAATCTACCAACCCCAGCACAGCCTTGTAATAAAGTGGTTGAGCATGTGATTTCAGGGCACTTTGATGACCCTGCCTGCAAGTAACTTTTACAGCTGAGGTCAGCATTTAAAATGTATACAATTCACTGCCATACAGTATTGATTTTTAATAAATATTTGAATAATGCAGATGCTTTTGTACAAGGGGAAAAGAGAAAATGAGGGCTCATATAATAAATGATGCTTCCTCCCTCCCGTTCAAAGGGAAAGAGAGAGTGATGCTTTGACCCGGATCTTCTTACTTGAAAATATTTTCTTCCCCCCCCCCCTCTCAGAAGAAAAGGAGAGCACTGAAGAAAAACATCTAGGGCTTGGAATTTTATCTAATTGGTCAGCTTCAAAATCTGTCATCAGGCCCCCTAAGGAAATATGCGGCATCATTTGGAATCTTATGGTAAGCATCCTGCATGGTCATCAATATCAAAAAATTGATGACTGTAACAAATTAGGTTGTAGCTGTTCCAAAAAAAGTAGTGACAGTTTATCAAGATGCTGTATGAA
The DNA here is from genome assembly GCA_030761175.1 of Masticophis lateralis. NCBI lineage: Eukaryota > Metazoa > Chordata > Lepidosauria > Squamata > Colubridae > Masticophis > Masticophis lateralis. The sequence goes on along the minus strand of JAUDYJ010000001.1, from coordinate 194,477,553 downwards.
ATGCCAAATTAACATGCATGAGCAGCATATTAATTAAGCCTATGAAAGAAAAAAAGTATTGGACAGGAGCTGGAGCTGTTCTTGCTGCAGAAACTTGGTCATTTTCGCATTTAAAAGGCTAAGCTACAATGATCAGTGGTCATAGAAAATGCACTTTTAGGGCTCAAAGGATTTCCAGATTAATTAAAAGAGGACAGTTGTCAAAATAAATGCATATTATATAACATAATACTTTCAAGTTCTAGCTCAGCTATATGCTATCACTGCAGAGAGGGGGGGAGAAAGAGAGATGGAGGAAGGGAGAGGGAGAGAGAGAGAGGGAGGGAGGGAGAGGGAGAGAGAGAGAGGGAGGGAGGGAGAGGGAGGGAGAGAGCGGGAGAGAGAGAGAGGGAGGGAGGGAGAGGGAGGGAGGGAGAGAGAGGGAGGGAGCAAGAGAGGGAGAGGGAGGGAGAGAGGGAGAGAGAGAAAGGGAGAGAGGGAGAGGGAGGGAGAGGGAGGGAGAGAGGGAGGGAGAGAGAGAGTGGGAGAGAGGGAGAGGGAGGGAGAGAGGGAGAGAGAGAAAGGGAGAGGGAGGGAGAGAGAGGGAGGGAGAGGGAGAGGGAGAGGGAGAGGGAGAGAGAGAGAGAGAGAGAGAGAGAGAGAGAGAGACAGAGACAGAGAGACAGAGACAGAGAGAGGGAGGGATGGTGGGGAGAGAGAGAGAGACTTGGTTAACATTTCAGTTCTTAATAAATGTGCCACTGCTCATTCTTTCCTGCAGCAGGCTAATAACCCAATAATAAACACAGCCGTGGCATTTTTGCATATGACATTACCGCTTGCAAACCCAGATCCTATGCACTTATTTGCTAGCACAGGAATCTCCTGTGTGGGCTATAAATTTGGAGGTAGAGCCAATAAAAAAGATGTCCCTGGTGGCATGTAAATGAAAGCCCCCAAACAGAAAATGATATAAAGATGCTAGTAATACAATGAGAAGGAAATAACAGGGCATTCAGAATAGGATTTACAGCAATGATAGCCCTCAACATCTTCCAGAAGTAAATATAGTTGCTTCATCCTAAGAAAACCACCATGCAAAACTTATTCCTGGTTTTAAATCAGTGAAAATCAAGCCAGAGCAATGATGGGATTGGGACAATTGAGTCAGGGAGATGCCAAAGCCTAGATGCATCCATTATTGTATCAGGTTCCTTTTTCTAGCAGAGTTTCACAGAAGAGTTTTCCAGCTGTACTAGAGATGTCAGAGATTGAAGTGGGAGGGGCCTATGCATGCAAATCACTTGTCTATCACAGAACTATATGCCTTCCCCATTTGGTATTTGACATCCTCAATGTCTGGAAGGAACAGGAACAGATAGGACTTTCCAGAGTGTTGAAACTCCTTTGTAACCCCGGTCCAACATGGACTTGTACCTTATGAATTGTTCCTCTGAATTTGTTCTTCAGGCCAAGCCTGGTCTACTGTGCCAGAAAGTCATGTGGGATCTCCAGGGAAGGATATGTTCAAAGGGCTGAGAAGTAAAATACAATTTCTCACTGTTGCTGTTGTTGTTGTTTTTGGAAATGGGGATTGAGGATCCAATAGCACTTAGACTTGTTTACTGCTTCATAGTGCTTTTACATCCCTTTCTAAGTGGTTTACAGAGTCAGCCTATTGCCCCCAACAATCTGGGTCCTCATTTTACCCACCTTGGAAGGATGGAAGGATGAGTCAACTTTGACCTGGTGAGATTTGAACTGTTGAACTGCAGCTAGCAGTTAGCTGAAGAAGCCTGCAGTACTACACTCTAACCACTGCACCATCCCGGCTCTTAAATGCTGAAACTTTGTAAAAATATATTATTATCTTGTCTTCTTGCTGATGCTTGTTCTGCTCCAATTATTGTTATTTTTGTTCTACAGGCAAACCTGATTTGGATGGTGGCGTTTCTTTTTTCATCATTCCTCAAATGAACTTTTCAGAAGACGATCCCTAAATTCCCTGGTGCATCAGTTCATAGTGCATCAAAAATCATAGTTCAGCTTCTGGCTTTTCTTGGAAATTCTGGAGAGCCATGGCAACCATATTTTGCTCAAAAGAAAATGTTTTCCTTGAGATGAGATGGCTTTTTTGTGCCTTTGAAGTACCAACTATTTCAAGGGGAGGTTCACTCATGTAAAATATGCATAACATTGCAGCTTTGGTCAAAATGAAATTTCAATTGGTTTATGATGAAGAATATTTGCTTTCTTTGTTTGCAATTTGCCTCTGGGCGTGGAGCAATAATATCTTCCCCAAGGGATTCGAATTACACTTTCAAACTCAAATATGTCTTGCTCCTTCACTTAAACATTGCTCATCAAAAGCAGAGAGTCTGTATCCTGTGATCTTGCCAAGCAATTATATGTCATTGTACCTTATACTTTTCATCTTAAAGCCTTACCCTTATTATTTCCCCTGTTGCTCTGGAAAGCAATAAAAATACATAATAGCCTATTTTACTGACCTTTACAATCCATTGGTCCCAACTGCTCCCTGAAGCAGTAATAAAGGTCAAGAGGTTTTCAGAGAAAAATGAATTCCCTTTGCTCATTGCACACTATATAAACTCTGGAATTGTGCTTGGCATCAATTTTTAACATTTGGAAAAAGGTAAGTATGAGTATCCCATCAGTGAAAATCTTACTGCTTCTTAATTTGGGTTAGTTAGTTGCTTTTCAAGAGCTATTAAAATGATTGGTGTGGCCCGCTGTCCATGTCATTAGAGGAACATACTCGGTTGATCAAAATTCCCACACATTATTTTGATGGACAATACATTGCAAGCCTGAGATTAGAAGAAGTTATGAAGTTACCTTAAGGGTAACTCTTTTGGGACTCCATTCTATTATAGTGCTGGATAACGGTATTCACTGATTCTATTGTGAATCTTATATTTTTAACAACAACAAAAAATTGTATTTTTAATAAATTTGGGGAAATGAATGAATAGAGTGATTATTCTAGAAACTGGAACAAATGTGAGACTACTGGATTTGAGTAATCATTTGAGAGGTTTAGGGTTTAGTATTTTAGCTGATGTTTAAATTGTTTTTAGGGACATGGTAGCTCAGTGGCTAAGATGCCGAGCTTGTCGATCGAAAGTTTGGCAGTTCAGCAATTCGAATCCCTAGTGCCGGTTAATTGGGTGAGCTCCCGTTACTTGTCCAGCTTTTGCCAACCTAGCAGTTCTAAAGCACGTAAAAAATGCAAGTAGAAAAATAGGGACCACCTTTGGTGGGAAAGTAACAGCATTCCATGTGCCTTTGGCATTTAGTCATGCCAGCCACATGACCATGGAGACATCTTCAGAGAGCACTGGCTCTTCAGCTTTGAGCACCGTCCCCTAGAGTTGGGAATGACTAGCACATACTGTATGTGCAAGGGGAACCTTTACCTTTACCTTAAATTGTTTATTTTGATATAAATTGTTATAATCCTGTGCTGTATCACTCCCCCTGGGTTGCCAGGCTCAGCTACTCCCCTTCCATAGCTTCTGTCTATACAATCCCAATGCCTGAGTAAAAATCCTGGTCTTAATGGCCTTCTGAATAGCTAGAAAGGGTATGGGCTTGTCAAATAACTTCTGGGAAGGTGTTCCACAAGATAGTGGCAGCAATGCAAAAGGCATATTTCTGAGGTCCCATAGATTTCAAGGAGGGGATCTGGAGCACGCCCACCTAATGTGACACATGGGATGGATAGATATTCTTAGGAATGGTCCTGCAAATAGCCAGTACCTATGCCATATTATAAGAATGGTATGGGGAAAAATGTTACACTGGCTATTCAAATGAAACCAGCTGATGTCTGAATAGGGATATACAAACAACAAACTGGAGAAGTGACTTGGATAATTTTCTTATTTGGGATTTAGCAAAGGGACTTATTAAAGTTTTAAGGATGAGAAAAGACAGAGAAAATGAATAGAAATGAAGTTCTGGGATATTATTTAAAGGGATTAAAGATGAAGTTTGTTAAAATCAAAAGAAAGGAATATAAACTTGGTTTATTTCAGTCAAGGTTAAGATATATGCTATTTTATGGTAACGCTTAATGAACTTTTGCTGACTGTGAAGGATGATGTTTTAGAATTTGTTTCTAGGTGATGATGTGAGAAGAAGATATATTTCGTTGTATTTTCAGAAAAGGTGATTAGTTACTGAAATTGTTTATAGTTGTGATAATGGGGAAGTCATGTTTATGGATTTTTTTTCTTTACTATATTCTTATTTTTTCCTTCTCTATTTTAATTTTTATTTTATTTTCTGCACTTTGATTCTTTTTTTACTTTTTAAAAATTTGTATGAGTTTTTTTTTTTTTAAATTAACTGCAAACTTTAACCAAATTATTACTGAAAATGGGTGGAATAAATGTAAATATTTCTTAAAAGCTGTGATAAAGGATTTCCATTCTAGATCTTTTGCAAAATAAAACAAACTGCTTTAATTAATGTCTCACATTTGTGGTTTAAAATAGCACTCATGATATCAGCTATATTCTCATATTTTCCTCTTGGGGTTATCACATATAAGATTTAATTTTCAAAATAATTTTTATAGGTCAATTCTATCACCGGTTTTGGAGAAATAATTGTTTTAGTTCCAGACATTTTCCAAGGAACTCCTAATGGCAATAGTTATAGCTATGTATCTCACAGATAAACTGTACATTCATGATTAGCAACTGGAAAATCAGCCAAAGGAGAAAGAACTGTAGTTCACCCATAGAGCATATACCCAATATTCAGAAGGTTGTAAATTCAATCCCTTTCATCCCCAATTGTAAAAGATCCTTCTGCGATCCTTAGAAACATGCAGAGTTGGGCTTCTGGGGGTTCGCAGGAGTTCAGGAGAACCTCTAGCTAAGATTCTGTGCAGTTTGGAGAACCCCCAAATCCCACTCCTGGCTGGCCCCACCCACCTCTCCCTGCCCCTCCCAGGAGTCCTCACCATTTTGGATGCAGGTAAGTGCAGGGCATGCACGGAGGCTTGGGGAGGGTGAAAAATGGGCCTACTGGAAGTTTGGGAAGGCCAGAAATGGGCTCATTTCCAGAGGGCCTTCAGAGCTTGTGGAGACTGTTTTTGTTCTCCTGGACACTCAAGGAAAACCTTTGGAGCCCAGGGAGAACAAAAACATCCCCCTGCCATGGTGCAGGAGGCCGACTAGGCCACGCCCATCATGGCCACGCCCACCCAGCAACCAGGCAGACAACCCCTTGCTAAAAATTTTGGATCCCACCCGTGGAAACATGTATTTCCTAACCACATTGAAAATGTGTATAGAAATGAACTTTCTTGGAGACTTATTTCTGAATATAACAAGAAAATCAGTCACACTAAGCATGGTCAGGGGAAAAAACAGAGAACCACCATTAGATTAATTCACATAGTTTTCAAAAGAAAATGGTAGGTTGATTCAAACAAACTGAAGTTTTGCTTTGCTTGCTGTACCACAAACGTTTTATTAAGGATCATGACACATAATGACCAAGCTAAGTGATTTTGTAAATCACTTTTTCTGAATGTTTATGTTAGAAAGGAGTGAGTGGGTTTATCGATTCCATACTCTAGACTATGCATTAAATAAGCCGTTCTGAGATGTTGGGACTGATATCTTCCTTTTTCTCAATCTAAGAGAGGAATGAGAAATTAAGATACTTTTGGCAGCAAAATACTGTTGAAATCACTGCAGCAAAAATTCAGACGTACAGAAATAAAAATAAATTTAAACTCAAATATATAAAAATAAAAATGGTAAGTTTTGAGAGAGGTAGATGAAGATACCTCCAGGTTCCTAGTCCTTTATCATGGACTATTATCATTGTAAGTGTATCTCATGAATATGTTGTATTTAAAATAAGATAAAATTGCAGACTGTACAATGGCTTTTCTCTTCTACCTTTTGTAATCATTGGCAAAGGACCTCAAACTTATACAGATAAAGTTTTATGGATTCAGGGTGAGCTTTAAGGGCTGGGAGAATGCCTACTAGCACAGCATGCTTCTTTTTACCCTGTCTGCACTGCTCGATGTCTTGACTGAAGTGGCACTTGAACTCCCCAGACTTCTGGTTGTTGGAGATTTTAATCTGCCTTTGATCGGCAAGTCATTTGAGACAGTCTGGGAGTTCATGGCCTCCATGAAGCCATGGACCTGACTCAGGTTATTCAGAGCCCAACTCATAGGGGAGGACACACACTCGACCTGGTTTTTCTCTCTGGGCAGTGGATAAATGGTCATGGTAGGGGGGAACTTTCCATCACTCCCCTGTCATGGACTGACCATTCCCTCCTTAGACTCAACTTTCAATCTGCCAACCCTTGCCGCTGGGAGACGGGACCCATAAAATGGTTCCACCCCAGGTGCCTGATGGACCCAGAAAGGTTCTTGAAGCAGCTTGGGACATTCCCCACCTCTCAATCCTGCAATTCAGCTGAGGCTCTGGTGGCATCCTGGGAATGGTCGGCTACCGATGCCTTAGACAGAATTTCACCTTTGCAGCCTCTAACCCAACACAGATCCCGGGTCTCTCCTTGGTTTTCCATGGAGCTCCGGGAAATGAAATGTTGGAAAAGACACCTAGAGGAGCGATGGAGGTCCTCCCGATCTGACTGTGACCGAACACAGTTAAGAACCCATATTAGGTCTTATCTAGTGGCAATGGAAGTGACGAAACGAGATTACTTCACTGCCTTCATTGCATCTGCAGAAAATCGCCCAGCGGCCCTGTTTCGTGTGACCCACTCCCTCCTCTATCAGGGAGCGAGGGAAGACTCTTTACAGGGCAGAACTGAAGATTTTGTACAGTTTCTACATGATAAAATCACTCAGATCCGGATCGGATTGGACTCTGACTGGGCAGAATCCAATCGGGGGACTAGGGTAGGTCTTGAGAATAATATCTGGATTGAGTTTGACCCTGTTTCTGTCAAGGAAGTGGACAGGATTATGGGCAAACTTAGTTCCTCCACTTGCTTATTGGACCCTTGTCCCTTCTGGTTGGTTTCAGCTGCCAGGGAGGTGACTAGAGATTGCATCCAGGCAATTGTCAATGCTTTGTTGAGAGAGGGGAACTTCCCTGCCTCTATTAAGGAGGTAGTGGTTTGACCTTTCCTCAAGAAGCCTTCCCTGGATCCAGACTCACTTAAGAACTATCATCCCGTCTCCAACCTTCGCTTCATCACGAAGGTTGTTGAGACTGTAGCGGCGCAACAGCTCCCACAGTTCCTGGAGGAAATGGAATACCTTGACCCATACCAATCGGGCTTCTGATGTGGACACAGCACGGAAACTGTATTGGTCGCTCTGATGAATGATCTCTGGCGGGCTCGGGATGGTGGTTGTTCCTCCATCCTGGTCCTACTTGACCTCTCAGCGGCTTTTGATACCATTGACCATGGTATCCTACTGCAGTGACTTGAGGGGTTGGAGGTGGGAGGCACTGTCTTACAGTGGTTCTCCTCCTACCTCTCGGGTCACTTACAGTTTGTATAGGCGGGAGGGCAGAGGTCCACCTCAAGGCCCCTAAATTGTGGGGTGCCTCAGGGGTCGGTTCTCTCCCCACTACTCTTTAACATCTATATGAAGCCACTGGGTGAGATCATTCGTGGCTTTGGGGTGAGATATCATCAATATGCTGATGATACCCAATTATACATCTCCACCCCAGATCACCCCAGAGATGCCCTTTCCATGATGTCCCATTGCCTGGAGGCGGTATGGGCCCAGATAGGTAGAAACAGACTCAAACTCAATCCATCCAAGACTGAGTGGCTGTGGATGCTGGCATCTCGGATTTCAGAAGCCCTATCACTTTTGATGGATGGAGAAAAACTTGCTCCCGTTGATAGGGCTCACAACTTGGTGTCCTCCTGGATGCTCGGCTGTCCCTAGAAGACCATCTAATGGCTGTGATCAGGGGGGCCTTCGCACAGGTTCACCTACTGTGCCAGTTGCTCCCTTTCCTGGACCGAGATGACCTTCACACAGTCACTCATGCCCTGGTTACTTCCTGCTTGGATTACTGCAATTCCCTCTACATGGGTCTGCCCCTGAGATGCACCTGGAGACTCCAGCTGATCCAGAATGCAGCCGCATGGGTTGTTACGGGAGCCCCTCATTACTCCCATATAACACCCCTCCTGCATGAGCTGCACTGGTTACCAGTGGTTCTCCGGGTCCGCTTCAAGGTGCTGATTCTCACCTATAAGGCCCTCCATGATTTAGGCCCAGGATATTTACAGGACCTTCTCCTGCCTGCTTTCCACCGTCCTGTTCGCTCATATAGGGCCGCTCTCCTCAGGTTTCTGACGATGAGCCAATGTCATCTAGCGATGCCCAGGGGTAGGGCATTCTCTGTGGGTGCCCCATCCTCTGGAATGAATTACCTACTGAGCTCCGGATGGCTCCTGATCTCCTCTCCTTCCATCGGGACCTGAAGACTTGGCTGTTCAAGCAAATAGGCTGACTCTGATTCTGGGTTTTATTATTTATCATTAATTGGTTGTTTGATTTAAAGTGCGATTTTATTGTACATGTTTCTTAACTTGTGTTCGCCACCCTGAGACCTTCGGAAGAAGGGCGGCATATAAATACATGTAATAAATAAATAAATAAATAAAGTCCTGCCTTAGGTAGAAAGCAAACCTGGGGCCAGTCTCTCTCTCTCTCTCTCTCTCTCTCCCTCTCTCTCTCTCTCTCCCTCCCTCCCCCCCTCTCCCTCTCTACCTTCTGGAAGCGGGGGATGTGAAAATGGGTGCGGGGATGCCCCTGGAGGCTTCCATATGCCCCATTTTTGGCCTGCAGAGTGCTACTGGAGGTTGGGGGGGGCTTTTTGGCCTCCTGGGGTGTTCGTGTACCTCATTTTTCACCTCCACCTCCAGAAGCACTCTGCAGGTCAAAAATGGGCTAAAATGACTTCCTGGTGCATCCACATACCTAATTTTTGGCCTCCCTCTGCTTCCACTCTGCAGGCTAAAATGTTGACCTTACCTTCCAGTTCCATCCTGTGGGGCTTGTGAAGATAAGTCCTGTGCTCAGCCGAAGGGTGGGTGCCGGTGGGTGGGTGGGGCAATGTGGGTGGGGCAGCCTTGTGGTCCTGCACGGGGTGGATTAATGGTTTTGGTGGGCCGTATGCAGCCCATGGGCCCTAGTTTGAGGACCCCTGTTCTAATCCCTTCTTAATCTCTTGGGTGCCACAAGATTTAGTCTTTTTACTGAAATAAACTAATGGCTTTTCTGGTTCTTTATGGATGTGGAATAAAGCAGTTGTGCAGTAGTTTGGTTTATTAAGAAGGAAAAGAATAGGTCCTTCATAGCCACCAACATGAAACATACCTCTTATCTCAAACAATCATGAAATGGTTTGCGGCCCCATTTTACAGGCTTCCTGATCTCTCACAAGGTGCCATATGTGATTCAGAAATTTCCACTGCAAAAGTATTTTATAAAGGTATTCAGAAGTGAAATATGCAGAGGGAGCATTGAAGCCCTTTGTGTGTACACCATCAAGAACCAGTTCCGCATTTTCTTAGTTGTGGTTTTCTTTGGCCTGGAGCAAAAAGTAGAAACTTTTGGTATGTCATGAAGTCAGTGAATAGGTGTGTGTGTGTGTGTGTGTGTGTGTGTAAATCCTTCACATGGAAAGGAAGGACCTAAAAGAATAGAAGCAGGCAAAGTAGATATATAGGATCAGATTAAATGACTAAAGATTGTAAACAGTTTATATAAGTTTGCTATTAAAATTAACAAAGTAATATTGGTCAACTGAAAGACAGGCTAGTTTATAAGGAACACTGTCCTCCTGACCTAAGTTGATGAATGACAGCTCAATAACTGACACAATTTACAAAGCTTGTGGAGTAATTTACTGACTTGACATTTCTTGAAGCTGGTCTCAAAAGAGTAAAGCAAGAAATAACTTACTCTGACTGCCATCAAGAACTGCTCAGTCCCCTCCCTATTTTCTCTAATGGAACTATGGCATAAATGCTTTTCACAGGATTTTAGTTCACCAGTCTAAGGAATCAATTCACATTACTCTCTCTCATTGTATGAAAATGTAATATTCAGTTGTTTTATTATGTGAATTATACAAATTAAACATTCAACTAAGTATGTATTTCATATGAATATAAAAAGACATTTAAGAACACCGTACAAGTTACTTCAACACTATTTTGCTTTTATGGCATTCAAAGTTTTAAAAAATTCCAGCATTAAATCCTCCTCCTCCTCCTCTTCCTCCTCCTGATCAGAGGCTTAAAAACTTCAAGTTGAACATGATATTTCCAGACATCTGGAACCATTGTAAACCTGATATTTTTAAAGAGTAGGGCACTTTCTCACAATGTCAAAAGAAGATTGTTTTAAAATAATGTCATGTAGTGGATTACCCCAGCATCTAGTGTTTTGCAGCTTTAAATAAGGGCTATTCCACAGTAAAGAGAAACTTCTCATTTCTAGAATGGGAGATTAGTAGAGTATTTAAGTGGCTGTCAAACTGCCAATAACTAATACTGATAAATATTTCAGAGTGTCCTTCCTCATATGCTTCCCACACTCCGTCCCCCAAACAAAACCAGTTCTTTTCAGAACATTTTGACAGCTTAGCTCAATGAATGTCATTCAGAAATCATTTTATTTCCACATGAGGGGATGTGCCTGAAAATACACCCTGTGTGAGTGTGTGTGTATAAATATATATACATACATGCACACATACACACACACACAATGTATATAATTTCATGCAGTAGAAATTGGAGGACCTCTTATAAATTGAAGTTATCTTTGATCACATTTCCTTTTGCTTATCAAACCTTCCCAAGTGGGAATACTTGGAATCACTGAAGTTTTTCTATTGCATGTCTAAAGTTTAGCCTTGCAGGATTTTGTTTATAAAAATAATTCAAAATAACAGAGCAAACTGCCTCATTGACCATGATTATTTTTTCCCTTTTAAGAGCACAACTTATAAAATATGAATTGTCCATGAAGTTAGAAATATATATATATATAAAATTTAAGAACAGTGTCTTGTCAATAATTATTACTTGTGGTAGGCAGTATTCGACAGTTATCTAGTATTTAATTAACAGTGCATCTCAAATCAGAAGTAAGCCCAGTTAAGTCCAACAGGATTTATGCCATTTTGAAATGGTGTAGAAATGGCAAGTCACACAGTATGGATTGCATGTGGACCCCTCCCCAAATTGTGCTCCCTTAATTCAGCAGCAAAATGTCAATTTCTGTCAGATTTGATTTACATTATTTGATGGGGATTAATTAGCAGCAAAATAGTACTGCTAAACCTCTGGTAGATTTAATGGAGCTGTTTCTCCTTGATCCGCACAACTCAGCCAAATTTTAACCATCATTAGTGAAAATCAGAGTGGGCTTTTGTAATTTCTTCAAAATTCCTCCTCTTCCTCTTTATATCAACTGCAGCCCAGGGCTCAAAAACTATTTACTTCTGGGGTAAATACAGGTGTAATATTTTCCCCTAGTTTTGAAGGCTCCATGGTTGTTCAAAAACTTCATCCAACATAGAGAATAGATACCAATTATTGCAGATTGCTACTGAGGCATTACTTAAGCTTTTTGATTCGTTTTTTCCATTATATTTATTTTATATTCTGCCTAATTCTGTCAAAGAGGTATGGTAACTCAGTGACATAACAGATTTTGGAGAAGTTCTATACTCTGGTGATTTGAGTTCTACCACATGTTGTGACCAGAGGGAGCTCCGTGAAACAATTTTAACACTCTCTTTTTACCAAATGCTTCATGTTCAGGAGAAAAACACTAGAATGTTTATTTATAATAGTGATAAATGACCAGAGCTTTATGTTGGAAAAAGAGATCATGGCAGACCATGGGATTTTGGGTGGAAGTAGATGGGAGAGGCTGTAATGCTTGATATGATTAAATTAGTAATGAGATTTCTACTCTTCACTTTGGAATCTGCCCATGCTTGCCAAATGCCAGTTGTTCTGAATTCCCCAAATCGTAAACCATTGCAATGCATCTAAATGCTTTAATCTTCCAGTATTTCTAAGTCAGCAAATTACAATAATTCAAACTATAAAATTATTGATTAGGGAAATGTATTGGGTATGACAAAGTAACCTTAGGAAGAAACCATAAAAAGAAGAGAAAACTATGATTAAAATAACCAACATTATCATTTATTCAAGGTTATAGATAGACTTAACCTACAACAGAGGCTCTAGCTAGACTAATATAAATCCCTATTAATAAGTTATAACTTTAAATCAACCTGTCTATGTTTGCTATAGTTACTGGCATATAGCTACTGATGGAACTCTGGTGTTGTCACTGATGGAATAAAGTTATATATTCAAAAAATATTTTGAATATTTTGAATTTAAAGCTCCTCCCATTTACCAAAATCAGGCTAATTACTAGACATCTGTATCCTTCATCCCACAAGAATTATTGTATGAAAATAAAGTATGCTTTCTTTTACTGAGTTGGTATTTGCTTTTATCTGTGATACTATCTCCTTTTTTTAAAAAAAACTTCTGTTCAGTTTGTAGCTCAGATTGAGGTTCTCCCAAACAGCAGTTTTTAATTCACTGTAGGTGTGAATGCACCTGAAATATCCACTTTTGCACAAGCTGTTCTTAGTCAAATCTCTTTTCTTGACATCCAGATGGCCAGTTCAGTGGTTCTCAAGCAGCTATTTAGGTATTTATTACTAACAAACTACAAAAAGTAGCATTAATACAAGTAATCCCAAGTAAAGCAAGACATCCTTCCTACAATACGATATAGCCATTCTCTGATTCACAGCCCACTACCTGTTGGATTCTAAAGGTATATCTTATGGAACACCTGAGCTCTGATTGGCAAGATGATCAGAGAGATTGGCTGGCCTGTGAGAGCCTGATAAATGTTTTCCCAGTGCTAATGCAGATGGAAACCAGCAATCTTGAGTAGGATCAGTGGGTAGCAAAAAGAAGCCTTGTTGGTTTCTTTCCTTTCCTCTTAACAAGGTTAATGTTGCTATTTCCCCACTATCATGAGCAATGTAAAACTCTGATCTATAGCAGAATTATTCCAGTGTTGGTATTCCTTCCCTCCAGTGTTGTATGTGTATGTGTGACAGAGCACCATCACATATTCTTAATCCCCAACCATTTGACCCAGCAACCAAGGGTTGGTACAAAAATATTGCAGCACCTATCCCTCCTATAATATATAAAATGGGCATAGCATTTTGCTATGCCCATTTTATGACTATATGACCACTTATGACTATAACCATGTTGCTTGTACCTTTTCAATTTATATTATTTTGTTTCCTAGTACAATTTGATTGCTTATTAGTAACCTATGACTATCACTAAGTGTGGTATCTTATGATTCTTCATGAATGTATTTTATTTTTCTTTATGTACACTGAGAGCATATGCACCAAAGACAAATTCCTTGTGTGTCCAATCACACTTGACCAATAAAGAATTCTGTTCTGTTCTGTTCTGTTCTGTTCTGTTCTGCTCTGCTCTGCTCTGCTCTGCTCTGCTCTGCTCTGCTCTATTCTATTTTATTCTATTCTAAAATGGAAAGTAAGCTTTTCCCACATACAGTATCTGCTTCACATCATTGAATTTTGTGTAAGGAGAAGATTCAACAACATTCAAAGTATAAAATGGTCATAACTGTCACTACTCCATATATTCTTAACTAAAAGGGGAAAAGTTGATGGCTGGGGGCAGAATTTTGTATTTAGGCTAGGTGATCTATCAGAAGGAAGTGAATGGACTTTCACTTATGCTTTGAGAATTGTCCTGACTCTAGTCTTCATGGAAGGTCTGTGTGTCTCCTAAAAGTAATCCAGGGATCATCATTATATAATAAAGCATTTGAACAGTCCATCTCTTTCTTCTTTCTTCTCTAGATGTATTCTGAACTTACTTACACTTTAATTACTATTAATGTTAAAATTGACCTTTTAAAAGTTGAGTAATCATTGACCTTGGGTAGTCCAAAAACTCAATATGAAATAAACTTTGTTTCTGGAGGGAAGAGGGAAATGGGTTGAGGCTCCCCCCACCCTTTTGTTGTTGTTGTTGTTGTTGTTGTTGTTGTTGTTGAGGAAAACATTATTTTGGGTGCAGGAGGCTCCGGGGACTTGGTCCAGTCAGCTACCACTTCCAAGCTGGGCATTTCTGCCTGCTGTTTGTGCTTAGTTTAACTGCAGCAACATGAGTTGCTGGTCATTGCCACAACAAGGATTGAGTGGTAGCTCCTTTCAGTTCTGCTCAGTCTGGATCAGAGTGGTGCATTTTGATCCTTGCTACTGTGGTTAAGCTGAGGCAGTGAGCTTGTGTAGGACTCCTATTGACTACAGAGTTTTTGGGTGACTAAATTTAGTCTTACGATTCTTGAATCTTAACTTTGTGTGTGCTCAACTTTTAACCAAGCGCATGGGCTTCATGAATAGTGCATTCATGTATATGCATATCTTAAAGAGAACCCAGGTCCCCACTCCTTTCTGCTCAGAGAATACCAATGGTATCACAGCGTGGGATTTTAAAGATGTAAAGGTTCAGAAAAGAAAGGGAGGGGGAGGGGACAAATTCCCTCTCTCCTCTCTTTTCTCAATATTTTGCTTTCATTTTACTCTCAAAGACCCAGAAAAAATACAAGTTGAGATATAACCAGCTTTCTTTCAAATAATCATGAAAATGTTTAGGGCAGAATATTCATATATGGAAACCCTTTGTCTCCCTGGAAGTACGGGTAAAATATGAAATAGGGAGTTATTTTTATCAGATAGTCATCATGCCTATATTGAGTGCAAGCAGTATTCATAAAAGTTAGATATATTTTGGTCTCCAAGAGGCTCTGCCATTTTTAAAAGAGCAGGAAGATTCCATGTTTTCTTGACTTGCATAAATTTGAGGAGGTTTGTAGCCTTGTCCTCATCCTGCTACCAATTATATCACAGGATTGGAAATGCTCTAGAGTGGGCAATAGTCCTTTTATGCCTTAAGTGAATAGATTATAAATAAAGAAATAGTCACCTTACTTGCACAGGACTTTTTAATATTTTAAACTTCAAATGTCTTATGAGTCTGTTGTTCATATCCCCAAGAGAATACATACCTAAAAGGCAATAGGAAATCAAAGCATTGTTTTTTAAACAGTATAAGAACTACATTTTATTTTACTACATTTATATAAATTGGGACATTTATAATTGAATTATTACTATCATACCGATAACAAAATGCATGGGATAATCTGATATTCTGTGACAAAATTTCATAGTTAATATATTAGACTTCATGGCTGAGGCTATTGACAATATATTTTAAAAATGAATGGAAAATTTAGCATTTCTAAATAGGAGAAGTGAAAAAAACACCCACAATTCAGCATGGACCAAGTCTATAGTCCCAAAATCTTATTTGTTCAGTCAATGGTCTTTAACCAATATGGCTGATTCAGCAAGATGGATCAGTTGTAAACAAAGGTGACTTCTGGAATGGCAGTAGCATTGATTCTACTCATAAACTACTTAATCATGTGTAGGTATCACTAAAATCAATGGCCTTTACTTACAAGAGCTTTGGATTGCAGCCATTGGCAACAAGGACATTGAAGGGCTCTCAAGAGTGTAAAAGGTTGGACTAAAAAGAGTTGGATAAGTTGTGTTTCAGGATAGTCATTATTCAAGCATAGGTACCTGAATGATATGTGTCCAAGTACAAAAGACAGATCAACCTTTTCCCATCTCCTAATTTTGACTGCAAAATTTTCAAAATGAGGGAATCATACTACCACCATCATCCCATGTTACTGAAGTGGGGTGAAAGCAGTTACATCCACCGCTCCTGCAATAGCAATGTATAATCAGAAAGTTCAATTAATTCCACTGCATGATAAAAGTGGACATCACTTGGAGGTGCTTGGCTACTCAATGAGCATTTCTGATGTAGTGGAGAACAGGGAAAAGTCTCATGATTCAAAATCCCATACTTATAGAAATATCATATTGCCTTTTGGTTCATGAAGATAGTCTTGGAAGCCTTGGTTCTCATCTTGGCATACACAATCTTTTGTTTATTGGGAGGGGAAGGCTACACATAGACTGCACTCAGATATCTGCATGTGGCAAGTCAACAATTAAAATATAAGAATAAGTTAATTTAAAGTGATATCTAAAACTCTCATTGTGTTTATGTGCTAGTCTCTCTGTACCCTCAAATTAGCTCAACACTGCAACAATTTTTGAATCAAGGTACCTAAAATCTGCTACCTTAAATAATGCATAAACAATCCAGAACTCATTAATCTTATGGAATTGAAATTTCCATGATATTTGGACCAGTTTTAATTGCAAAGTTGTGGCCACTGCAGTCTCCCTACAATCATATGATCATGATTTCTGACACTTCCTGCCAGCTTTCCACAAGCAAAGTCAATGGGGAAGCCAGCAGGAAGTTGGAAGTCACTGCCCCTCCTCCGGCTATTTCGCCCATCAATACTCATTTTGTTTATTTGTTTCGGTATTGACTTACTTTTGAAATTTGTTTGTCCCTGCAATTATTCTTCTATTTATAATATATACTCTTCTTAGATGATCATTGGGACCATCCAATACTGGTCCCAGTATTGGGGTAAAAATAAAATATGGTCAGACTAACATTTAATGTTTGTTTTGATCTACATCACACTACATAATATCTTTTTTTTCCTCAAAGGATGTCCCAATGCGTTGCAGGGTGGTTTAGTAAATATGTGGGAAATAACTCCCTCATTTTCTCCTATTAAATGTGATAAAGGTAGTTCTTGTTTAGCAACCACAATTGGGACTGATAACATAGTCATTAAATGAAGCAGTCGCTAAGTGAAACTGCAACCATGCTTACAATCTAATTTAAAATTGTTCATTTGCTCTGCAGACCTGCAAAAGTTGTAAAGGCGAGGAATGATTATAAAGTTACTTTTTCATCACCACCGTTACTGAGATTGGTAGCTAAACAAGGCAATTGCTGAATGAGAGATAACTGTACTTTCATATGGGTACTGGAACAATATGTCCGTCTTGTTTTATTTCATTATTGAATCAATATTCTAATGTTAGCTCCTTCTGCCTGCCATTTTGGTGGTCTAGAGTTTAGAACTACTCTGAGATTACCTGAGGAGAAACAGAAAGAAATATGTTGCATTCCCCTATTTTCAAGGTATCATTTTATTCCAGCTCCTGTATTTTTAGTTGAATGTCTATTATAAAATAACATGCAGTTTTTCAAGGAAATGGCCAAAGCTTTAATTAAACTAATTTTGCCAGTTTACAAATCAAGCCAAGATCTTTTATGGTTGTGGCAGCAGATACGGAGACGTTTGCTGGGTACAAGAGCAGCATCTGGCACGAAAGAAGCAAAACAAAAGCCAATCGTTTGGCCTAAATCACTGCTCAATATTAGGAGAAATGGTCCTGCTAGAACTTCTGGCAGCTCTAATCTTTACTGCTTTAAACTTTACTGAGTTTACTGCTTCTTTGGGAAGGCTTTTGGGGAGAGTGGAAGGAGCTAGTAGCCACAGCAACTACAGCAGCCATAGTTCCAGCACATTATTGCCTGTTTTTTTGTTCTGAGAAGTGATCTTCCATGTCAGGGTTACTTTCTCATCACAATAAGATATTTTGTTTTGCCTAAGAAGCATTGGCATTGATGTATGCCCCTACTTTAAGGATCAAGATCTGCAAAAGATTGTTATTAGATTTTTATCCTGCCTTTCTAGTAGGTATGCATGTGTGTGAGTTTGTGTGTGTAGTCAACTCAAATTGTTAGGCTGCTCTCTTGCCATTGTTTCAAATGAGTATCTAATTAACAATTTGATTGCCAAATATGATATATTTTTCTCATCTAATCCAGGTGGAATGCACCTCTCCAGGCCAAACTGATCATATAGTTTTGCTTTGTTTTCTTGTTTGATCACTATTCTCTGCCTTAATATACCTATAGATTAGTGTTATATTGTCAATAATATTGTGCATGTGACCTCAAATGTTGCTGTTCAGGCCCCCAACACTGTTTTCTTTCTTTTTCTTTTCCAGAAAAATTATTCCATCTTCCCTATCTTTCATAAAAGTACCACAGCTAAACTGCTAAGAGTAATTGCCTTTCTTTCATAATAGTTTGCTTCCATTGTATCCCTGAATTCATCTATTGATTCACTATCATTTATTTTTCCTTTATATGTATTCTGGATTTTTAAAAAATGAAGAAAGTAATGAAGATGATGCTATGTTAAATACAGTTCCCTCCATCTGTGCAATAAAGGATTGAATGTCAATGTTATTTCTGACAAGAGTATTTAGTGGTTTATCACTGCCATTTTATATTATGCTTTATTATTTTATTTTTCACTTTTCTGACCTGCCCTTCTCCCTCAAAGATGGGCTTTTTTTGAATTTGTATTATGTTATTTTTTCCCCCTAACACCTTATAGCCTTGGTGTATCCTGGACATCTCCATATAAGTACTAGCCAGGTTCAACCTGATTTAGTTGAGATGTTGAGACTCTAGAAAAAGTGCAGAGGAGAGCAACCAGGATGATTAGGGGACTGAAGACTAAAACATATAAAGAACGGTTACATGAACTGGGCATGGCTAGTCTAGTGAAGAGAAGAGAAGGACCAGGGGAGACATGATAGCAGTGTTCCAATATTTGAGGGGCTGCCATAGGGAGGAGGAGGTCAAGCTGTTTTCCAAAGCACCTGAAGGCCAGACAAGGAATAATGGATGGAAACTGAGGAAGGAGACATTCAACCTAGAAATGAGGAGGAACTTTCTGACAGTGAGAACAATCAACCAATGGAACAGCTTCAACCTAGAAATGAGGAGGAACTTTCTGGCAGTGAGAACAATCAACCAATGGAACGGCTTGCCTTCGGAAGTTGTGGGAGCTTCATCACTTGAGACTTTCAAGAAAAGATTGGACTGCCGTTTGTCAGAAATGGAATAGGGTATCCTGCTTGAGTGGGGGTGGGGGGTTGGACTAGATGACCAATAAGGTCTCTTCTGTTAATCTGTTAATCTAGTTTTGGAGATGTCAAAATTAGTAGTGGAGTTCATCTGTTATATGGATAGAAAGATTATGCAGAAAAAAATAATTTTCATTATTGTATTTTCAGCAAATCTGTGATGATCCTCCACTTTAAAAGATAAATTAGTGGTGTGTGTGTGTGGGGGGGAGGGGTCATTTCCTTTCAAATGACCACCTCTTTCTTTAGAGTCAACTCTCCATGACAAAGGCTATCAGGGCATAGCTAGATTATGATGGTAGTTACAAAATCAGGTGACTCTTGTAGGAGATGTCCAGTCTGAGCCTGAGGGAGGGGTCAAACACATCATAAATCACAAGACCCTGCAGGCCCACAAGAGATCTAAGTCCAGCACACCTTGAATGCCTCTCTTATCTCCCACTCATTTACCTTAATGTCGAGTTGGTCAGATTTTTGTAGAGAGCTTAAGCTTGCAATAAATCTTTATACTCATTTGAACTGCCTGAATCTCCTGATTTTCCCAATGCTTGACAACTCTCAGGACAAATACTGGCAAAAGCGATATGCTATTTGAATCTTTTGTTGGCCTCAGTTTATATGAAGGAATGCTCTTGCCCTCTGGTTCAGTCATTTTTCCCAGAATTGCTAAAATAAATAGGGAGAAATTTGAACATAGGTGCATGTTTTTAGAATACTTGTTCAGCTCAACCTAATGCAAGGCTATCTTGTGTCTATACACAAAGTGTTTATTTGTTAGAATTCAATTATTTCTTTTATTTTCCCAAATAATTTAATTGGAAATAGAGAAACTGTAGTATTTCTGTTTATTGCCCATTACTAAGGATATCTTATTACAGTGGCAGAAGCATCATTTTACTTGTACAATTCATTTCTTTATTTTGTTGTTTACTTTCTTCTTGTTCTAGAAGAGTGTTATCCACATACAGAAACTTTTCTCTCACAAAGATGTTTATGCTCCTGATTCAGTATAATTTTGCTATCCAGTTTGTTGGAATTATTTTAGCTTTGAAAAGAGCAAAGCTCCTAGTCCTCAAAAACCTACCAAACTACAGACTAACTACACCCCTCATCATACAACTTCAGTTACTATAGCGCCCTGAATAAAAACATCTTGGTAGAAAAGGAAATAATTTATATTAGCAGGTGTGTATCTGATGTGTTACAGATGTTTTTTGCATGTAATAGGATGCATGTCAAACTGTAAAACAGCAAACTCTTGCAAAGGTTAAACTGAAACACCTACAACTTTTAACAGAATGTTTCCAGTATAGTATGTGTAGAAAAAAACAGCATTATCTCTGAATTGTTAGTTAATGAGCTTAATTTATACAGTTGCAGACTTGATGTTTCAGCAGAATTGTGGGAAATTTCCTGGAGAATTCTAAGTTAAGGAAGGTTGTTTTTAAATATTGAAGACCACATGCATCTTAAAGCTGCCATGTTTGAAAAACACTGTCCTCAAGGATCTCTATTTACAAATCACAATACCGTACTCTTAGAACTAAGCATGATTCTTGGCAGCTTACATGAACATATATTTGAAATTGTCATTGATGTTTTTTAGGATTTTTAAAAGCATTCCTGGTCTAATCTATATTCCTGGATTTCCCAGATAGTTCCAATCCATGTACCATCTAAGACTGGCTCTCCTTAGCATGCCAGATCAGGCAAAATGTTGCCCTCTGTCATTCAACATGTAACAGAGACAAATTAAATACTAACCCTGAAGTGATAACAGTGTGACGGTCTGTCTCTTCCACTTAGTCACATGTTATTTCATTCTTGGTTTTACTACTGTGTTTGCATATCTTTCATAGTACAGAAAATCCTAATTCCATGATGTGTCAGTCAGATTTTTGAGCAATTCTTACCAGTAATAGCCACCATTGCCAAATGAATTCATGAAAAAAAAATATTATAAATGAATTGGCCTTAATCAACTAAAGCCATGGCAAACATCATACAATATCAGAAGTGAGGAAAACAATTTTCCAAAATATGCCTAGGCACTTCTTTCCAAGTCATCAAGCTCAGAGCTTAACCATGGACCCACATGAAATCCAATTTTCTTCATTTCCCCTCAGATTAATGCAAGAGCAGCCACTCATCCTTTTGCAATTTCATTTTAGATACTTTGTAGGTTTGTCCTGCTTAGAGAGAAAACATGATAAATAAAAACTATATATACATAACCACAAGTTGTTCACACACAGATTTGTAACATTTGAGTTGAATCAAATGTTCAACTCAAACCCTAAGTGTACTACTAGCCAGCAAGCCCTAAGTGTACTAGGACCTGTCTGAAAATCTAGACAGCAAAACTATATTTCCTTAAATCAACTGTTTGGTATATCTATTTAGGATGCCTACAGATGAAAATATTTAAATGGCACCTACCTGATCATTTTCCCAGAAGCAAAGTTTGCTTCTTTATTTGGCTCATGATGATGGATTATATTCGACAGTCATTGATGTAACCCATTACAGAGGAATACTAATTTTATTTCATTTTAACTACCCTTCAGCAATCCATCTTCTAATTCAAATTTCAACTTGTTTTATTAGCATATTCATTTTGTCACATTCAGTATTAACTCTTTGCTTTCTTTCTTTTTTAAAAAATCCCACATTGTGTTATATTTATTTTATTTCTTTACCATTTTATACTTCATTATAAAGCTGTAGTTTTAAATTATGATCACATAAAATTTTGATGTGTGAAATATAAAATGTAGTCTAGCATTTATGTAACTTAAAAATGGTGCATCTTACTCCAGCATGCAACTGACCACATAGGGCATGGTGAGGTTTCAGATAAAGGTGTAAATAAAGTTATTAAACCTATAGCATGATTTGGTGTTAAAACAAATATAGTGAGAATGCCCATGCTTTGATGGAAAATGTGATGTGTTTACAATTTATCTATCACTATAAGCATATATGAGAGTCAGTTTGGTTCCTTGGTAAAAGCTGGCGAGAAACCAGGAGACTGTGAGTTCTAGTTCTGCCTTAGGCACAACTTCAGCCAGTCCTTCTCTCTCAGAAGGACGCAATGGCAAGCCATTTAAAAAAAATAGCAAAAAGACTGCAGGGACTTGTTCACATAGTTGCCGAAAGTCAACAGTGAATCAAAGACTAAAAAAAAAAAAAGATACGTACTCTCACAAAATGCTTACATTGTGAATAAAAAAATAATAATTTCCTTGTATCATTGATTTAATGCTTAATATACAAACTAAAATCTAGAATTTTCAGAGAACTGATTTAGAAATATGTTTTTTTTAAACATAATCATCAGGAATTTCAATGCAGGAATAAATAGTCAAAATATTCCAGTATTGTGAATATTGTCTTTTGATACAGCTTATCAAGCTATCCAAAATATTTTACACTAAGCAATGACTCTAAAATGGGCAGTTTCATTCATGTTATACTTCATAATCATGTAGACTGATGAAAAGATTTGTGCCTTTATTTTTTAAAAAGAGCCATTTTTACTTCACATATTTTCTTACCAACATTGTCAATATTGTTGGCGATCTGCATGCAAATAGTTCATCTCTCTCTCTTGTCTATTTGCTGTTTCCTGTTATTGTTCCTGAGCATGTCTCTGTGTGTCTGCTGTTGAAGTTCATAGTGCTTTTGTTTTGGTTTACACATTGCACGGCTAATGGTGAGAGCCTGTTCCATTTCTTGATCCCAGTGAATCAAGAAAAGGTTTGTAATTAGCTCCTCAGAAAGATCTGAGAAGGTTGGATCTTCCTTAATGTTTGGCTTCACGCTGAGTCATTATCTGGGGTGGCATTGGATGGAGTAAGAACGCGGCCAACTGTGGCTTATTGTTAGCCTTCTCAGGTAAACCAGAAAAGGAAACATAAGTCAATGGACTAATTCTACTTTACTGTAAAGCTTCATTAACAGAATCTTGCAAGTCTGAAAGTATAAGCTTCCCAGCACCATTTTTAACTGCTTGATCCAGTAAGGCATGTCCTTCCCTACATTTCTTTATCTGACCTTTAAGCCACTGGGGGCTCCTGCCTCTCTCTTGTCTGATGGTTTCCTAGGCAGCATCTCTTTCCCTCATTCTCCAAGGTCATCCACACATTCCATTACACTTATATAGTAAACCAAGATTAAATTGCACTAATTTAGTCAGATGCATGAAGCAAGTCTGCATGAGATCTTCGGTACTGATAGACTGACATTAGGGTTGTCTCAGTGTGAATAAAGCGACTGGTGTATTTAGTTCTGCATAAATTATCTTCCCATTTGGTATACAGTTCTATATCTTTTGGAAGTTTGGGTAACAATAGATCCATCATATGGGTAAAATTGTCGCCCGGTTCCCATTTTTCTCAGGGTCATCCTAAATTTTGAGATGGGGAAATGCAAAAAGAAAAAAAAAAGCCATTTAAAGCCTCTGGAAAGAGTTCCAATTCACTGACTCATGGCTGAAGTTAAAAAGTATTCAAATTACCACTATTCATTGACTGTGAAAGAATAGCCCCAATACCATTAAGTATTTTTAGCTGCCAAAATTAAAATCCAGTGATGCATTTCAGAAAAAGGACAGTCTTTCATTCTCCTGTCATATTATTTTTTAAAGAGCTGTAGGAAGGTTGGGGATTTTAAAAAGGAGCCGTGATTTTTAAAACAGTTGCATGTTTAAGGCCATCAAGTTCATTGTATTTTGCTTATGCTTGTCTCAGCTAAATTTACCTCCTGAAATCAACCTGTTTTAAGTCACTGAAGTCTGTTAACCATGGCTGTGACCACAATCCTACAGTCAGTCAGGCTAGGCAATGCTACTTAATTACAGTACATACAGAACTATAAATGATACCTATCATTAATTTCTGAACATTTTGTAATCATGTTTTGCCAGCTGACTGATTCATTGCTCACATTTCATGTTAGGAACTGATCACTTCCAAAATTTAGCTCCATTTCAAAGCCAAAGAGCCAGCACTGTCCGAAGACATATCTGTGGTCATGTGGCCAGCATGACTAAATGCCAAAGGCTCATGGAACACTGTTACCTTCCCACCAAATGTGTTCCCTATTTTTCTACTTGCATTTTTAAATGCTTTTGAATTACTGGGTTGGCAGAAGCTGGGACAAGTAATGGGAGCTCACCCTGTTATGCGGCACTAGGGATTCAAACCGCTGAACTGCCGACCTTTCGATCGACAAGCTCAGCGTCTTAGCTACTGAGCCACCACATCATATATACATATACATATACATATACATATACATATACATATACATATACATATACATATACATATACATATACATATACATATATATAGAGAGAGAGAGCGCCATAGGAGACAATATTCCTGTAAAATAATGATAGGGAACCTATGCCTTTCCATATATCATTGAATTACTAGGCCTAGCATAGCCCATGATTGGCTGAGGCTGCTTGGAATTGAAATTCAGCCACATCTGGAGGGTTATAGATTTCCCAAAGCTGTCATAAAATGTATCATTTATTAACTTCAATTAATCTAATGGAACCACTCTAAGAATTAGTGTGAGAGTGGCATAAATAATGGCATGTTTAATTATTGTGCAATTAGTGTCTGATCATCTGCAATGCACAGTTGCAGGGATAGCCAACCTTTAAGCATAAAATGTTCTCCCCTCTGCGCTATTAATAATTTTGGAAGAATGAGCACATGGTGCCCTTCAGAGCTTTTGAACTCCAACCCTTATTAACCCCAGTAAGTTTGACAATTGGCAAGTGCCTATAAAAATTGTACTCAAAAATATCTGGAGAACAATTGTTAATGCCTGGCTATGCACTATGCAGACCTTGTCTTCCATATAATTGGAGGCACCAAACCAATGCCTTGCACTATATCTAGAATGTAAGTTCAGAGTAAAGCACACTTGAAACATACATCCGCAGGTTGCATTCTGAACATACAGACATGCATAAAACCTCATGGAACTGGTCTCCCCACCCTCCACCCTCAGTTGAAAGTGATTGGCTGCCCAACACAATGAGTGAGAGGTTAACATTATTGTATGCTAAATTTGGTTTTGGACTTTAAATGATTTGATCCCCAAAGAAGCCATGAGCAAAATAATGCAGAGAGAAATCTTAATATAAGATATATATTTTAGTAAATAAATACTGTATATATTCATGAAAGGAACTTAGTGAAAAATACTAAGCTTTAATACAGTTAAAAAGACAAATACGCATTGTCAGTCATTAGCCACATTGCAAACAAGATACTGTTATATTGATTTGACCTGCTATCTGTACAAATATTTTCCCTCCTAGATATGGTTACTGTTAGGATATGATTTGGGCCTAACAGTTGTCCAGGCAATATATGTGTTCTGTGACTTTAAGTTTTAATGCTGCATCATGCTGTAATGCTGAGTCATGCTATAATTACTTATAGTTTAACAATGTATTTAAGCACGGTACTGTAAAAGGTTCAGTAGATGATAAGCTGCCATTGCGTGCATGTGTGAGTGGATCTGCTACCATCCGGGGTTTGTGAACCAACTACTGTTTGTTTGGTAAGAGTTTGTTTAGAGTTAACCGGTAAAGACTTGGATTGTTTAGAAGACTACGAGATTGTTTATTTCCCATTATAAAGAACATTTTTGATAACACCAGTTTGTATGTATCTCTATCTCAGTGCTCTCAAAAACGTTTTCTCTGTGCACTTCACTCTGCTAGTTGTTACACAACAACAATATCCTTAACATTGGTTATGGGCCCAGAGCCAGCCAACCAGAACTAACTAGGATTTTTTCAGAGTTAAACTGAGAGCTTGTTTGAGTTTGTGAGTAGTACAAACTGTGTTTGTTATAAACAATCTGAGTGAAGATGGCACTAGAACAAGCAGCAAATTTTTCCATGATAACCCGGCTGGATGGAATGAACTATGTATCCTGGTCTACAAAATGTGGTCTACTTTTGCGTAGAGAAGGACTGTGGGACATAGTTAATAATCCACCGGATGTAACAGCATGGGATCCTGCTGATGAAGAAGATGCCAAGAAAGTAGCCAAGTTTAACAGAGACAATGAACGAGCTCTTTGTATTATTGGACTGACACTGGGTGACCAGCAGTTTGTCCATATTCGTGGTGAAGAGTCTGCTGCTAGGTGTTGGACCAAGTTGAAGAGACTATATGTTCGTGACTCTGTGGGTGCTCATATATATCTCACACAAAGATTATTTAGACAACATCTTCTTAAAGGGGGAGATATGATGGCTCATTTGGAATCCATGACCAGAATTTTCCAGGAGCTGCATGAAAAGGAACTTGTTTTCTCTGAACTACAACAAGTACATAATTCTTTCTTCTTTGGACGATTGTTATGACAATTTTGTTTCTTCGTTAGAGGTTTTGTCCAGAGATGAACTGACATTGGCTGGCATAACCGGTAGGTTGTTGGAAGAATCCAAAAGAAGACAAGAAAGGGATCAATTGAGAGTGCAACAACCAAAAGAAGATAAAATGTACTCAACTGCTTATTTTGTAAAACGTTGGTTTTGCTTGTGGGGCTAAAGGGCATATAGCTAAATATTGTAAAAATAAGAAAATGCCTGTTAGGGACAATTATAGACCCAAGAAGGGTTGTAATTTAGCTATATCTAGTTCAACTACTGATGTTAACCAGGATTGTTGGGTTGTTGATAGTGGTGCTTCTCAATCTATTACTAGAAATAGAAAATGTTTTGTTAAAATGGAGAAGAGTAACCAACATGTTAAACTAGCAAATGGCTGGAAGGTTAAGGTAGCTGGAGAGGGTGTTGCTCGTTGGTCATTTAGTAATGAACCATTGCCTATGTTATATATTCCTGGTTTAAAATTCAATTTATTATCTGTTAAATCTTTGGTACAATTTGGGTTTACAGTAACATTTAAAAATGATAAGTGTTTTATAGAGAACGATGGCAAGGTTGTTACTGCAAGTTTAGAAAATGATTTATTCATTTTAAGGGAGAACCCAGTATTGGTGGCTAAGTCTAAGTCTGTTTATGAAAATGTTAAACCACATGATGAATGTATTCACCTGTTACATCGGAGACTTGAACACTTAAATTTCTAGAGCACGAAGGATGGGATAAACTAGAGCGTGCAGATTTCAGACATGATAATACTGTTAGTATAGAACATCATATTCCTGATGAGATTCCTGAGGATATAGATACTGTAGAATCCTCTATTAAGGTTGAGGAACAGGAAGTAGGTTTAGGGGAGGATGAAACTGAAACATCTGAAAGGCATCCACCAGATCGATATAAGGCAACTGTAGTTTTCCAAGATGCTGTCAAACATAAAGCATGTTGTGAAAGCTATGGATTAAGGATCTAAACTGTATATATTGTATCTAAACTGTATATATTGGCCTGTCCAAAGGGGAGCATGTTAGGATATGATTTGGGCCTAACAGTTGTCCAGGCAATATATGTGTTCTGTGACTTTAAGTTTTAATGCTGCATCATGCTGTAATGCTGAGTCATGCTATAATTACTTATAGTTTAACAATGTATTTAAGCAGGGTACTGTAAAAGGTTCAGTAGATGATAAGCTGCTATTGCGTGCATGTGTGGGTGGATCTGCTACCATCCGGGGTTTGTGAACCAACTACTGTTTGTTTGGTAAGAGTTTGTTTAGAGTTAACCGGTAAAGACTTGGATTGTTTAGAAGACTACGAGATTGTTTATTTCCCATTATAAAGAACATTTTTGATAACACCAGTTTGTATGTATCTCTATCTCAGTGCTCTCAAAAACGTTTTCTCTGTGCACTTCACTCTGCTAGTTGTTACACAACAACAATATCCTTAACAGTAGTAAATAAATAAATTTACTTTAAATGATTTGATCCCCAAAGAAGCCATGAGCAAAATAATGCAGAGAGAAATCTTAATATAAGATATATATTTTAGTAAATAAATACTGTGTATATTCATGAAAGGAACTTAGTGAAAAATACTAAGCTTTAATACAGTTAAAAAGACAAATACGCACTGTCAGTCATTAGCCACATTGCAAACAAGATACTGTTATATTGATTTGACCTGCTATCTGTACAAATATTTTCCCTCCTAGATATGGTTACTTTAAATAACAGAAACAATTGACTGTCTTTTAGAAAAAACATCAGAAGGAAATAAGAAGGTAATTAACGAATTCACCTACTGTTTTGATTGTGTACAGTGAAGAAAAGCATGGCTGTCTTAACTTTATACTAAGAACAGCTGGCTGGGTTTGATAGACTCAACAAGTAGCATCCATTCCTATTAAAGCCAAATCCAGAAAAAAAGTATTCTGTCCATTTGCAAAGACAATTTTTAAATTTGACACAATTGTTTTCAAAGGAACAACAGGAAATTGGAGCAGCTGGGGATCCGGTTCATAAACTTCCAATACTATTTCTCTAAAAACATGCTGCTATACACTGTTCCTTTGACCAAACCATAGATTAATTCTCAAAAGCCTTTGTTATCTTTAGAGAAACAGATTAAATTAGCCTTCACAACTTGACACACATCAAATGAAACCTGCCAGACAGGGATGGTCATCTGCCAGGTGCTTGAATAATGCTGTTTAAGGCAGCCAGCCCAAATAGAAGATTTACTCAATAGGTGGGCATCAAATAAGTTGGAAGAACAGTTTGTTGGACAGTAGCCTTCATCAAAGTGGTACTGAATAGAGGCTTTGAGACAATGTTGAAGAAGTTACCCAAGTTACAACGTATATGAAGATGCTTTCTAAACTATGGAAGAGCAGGCACCTCTGCTGCATTCTCTCTCCCCCCCACTTGAACCTTGTCCCCAGTGTCAGCATGGCAGAGTTGGCAATAAAACCGCAACCTTGACACAGGTGTGGGAGAAGAATTGAGGAGATTTATGCTTTGGAGCTCAGCAGAATGAATGGTTCATTCATTCATGGTCCAAAAGAGATGAAAAGAAGTATAAAGGCCCAGCAAGACAAGGAGCCATGTAAAAAAAGTCCAGGAACTCTACATGAAACAGAATAAGAAGAAATCTCAGAGAGGGAGTGGGCTTAAATAACAACAGGATTAGGAAAGAAATGTTGATGCATACCAGTTGTGGTATAGAGCATAGAATGTAGGTAATTGTAATTGAGTAATAGGAAATAGAGTAATAGGTAATAGGGTAATAAGAAATAGAGTAATAGGAATAAGAATAGAGGATTCAAAATAAATAGGAGTAGTAATAGAGTAATGGGAAATAATATAAAACTTGTCATAATAATAGTAATTCAATTACTATTATTATGATAGTAATATTTCCATAGTAGTATTATGATAGTTACTATTGCCATAGTAACAATAATTGTCATAATGAAAGTATAGAAATAGCAATAGAGCAGAATACAAGTAGCATTCACATATCACTTTTATATGTTTGTTTGGTTTTTTTTTTTTTTTTACAAAAGAAAACATTTCCCCAACCCTTATAGGGATCTATAAGCAAGCCACATCTCAGAGTCTAATGTTTTTGTGTTTCTCTTGAGCCTGGGTCAATCCAATTGGACATAGTTTTTTTTTTAAAAAAAAGCACCTGTGACATAAGCCAAATATTTCCAATGAGAAGAGGCCATTGTTTCTTTTAACAAAACAGGTAAGTAAACTAGTAGGCCTGGGAAGTGGTATCTTTGCATATTTGGTCCTTTGTTTGCACCTCAGCAGTAGTAGCTGATGCAGTTCTTGTTCCTAGTAGCATTGAAATAGAAGATACTGCCTCTTCTCTTCTTCTGTGTGAATAACAGCACACACCCTCTCTGCCTAAATGTCGTGGGAACCCCACTTTGTGATCTTAACTCAATCCTCCATTTGTAATGGTGGGTCAAGCAGAGGGACAGTACTCACAGTGATTAGGGCTCCTGGTTGTCTGAAAATGAAAAATATTGTTTCTCATGGTATAGGATGGAGTTCTCTCGAAAGTGAACGTAATTTTATTTAAATAAAAAAAATAATCAAAATCATCAGGAATTTCTTTTCAATCACTGAACATTCATTTAAAGGCAGATTGAAACAAACTGCAATGTTGTAACGTATTTTCCCAAGGAGAGAAAAGGTTCTTGTGGTCATTGTTGAAAATACCCTACTTTAACAGTAATAGCTCTTGAAGTGAAATAATGTGTGTGAAGTTCAAGACTGTTCTTAGATTTAGTGCAAGTCTATAGGAATGTTGGGTAATTGTTAACCCATTCCTAAACCTGTAGTGGTTACAACCCAAATGGAACCCATAGGAATATATGTCTTCCATCCTAGTGATTCTATTCTTTGTCACACTTTCCTTTCCAACTTTAATGACAGCATAATGTACAACACAGTACAATAATCTAATCATCAGTTGTGGATCTGTGCATCTGCAACTTGAGATGCCACAGCACAGTAGGAAGCAGCAAATTAATCATTATCAGCTAGATAGGCAATTGGAACAGTTTCTTAGACTCTCATCTATTATAGTAATACCCATTTGCTTTGAAAAATGTGGGTAGAGTGTTGTTGGTTTTTTTTAATGTCTGCCTTACAGTACAGGGAGGAAATAAATGTCTTGGCCCCAGGCTCTACAAGCATTATTGAGCAGAACGAGATTCAGATCTTCGGGCCTAGTGTTTTCAGTATTGGAAAGAGAATTAAGATCAAAGGCTATATTCAGAATCTAAAACTCAGGAAAAAGGTCTTTTAAATTTTATGATCAACCAAGAATAGATATGTGTTAGTTATAAAAGTTTTGTGGAAATAGATAGAGAAATTCCTCCCCAGACAATTGTCTGATTTAATGATTTTGTTGTTGAAATGTCTGAGTTTATAGCATGAGGTAATTATGTTAGAGTCTGCAGGGAAAGTAGATTTATAGTAATGTAGAAAAGTGAACATTAACTTGATTATCATAGCAGATCAAAAGATTATCTTTACTGTTTTAGGAAAAAGCTGTAAGGTTATTTGTTCAGGGCTTGCTACAGCAAGGGTAAAGAGAGACATAAAGAAAAGAAAAACCCTACTTCAATTTCTTCTTTTGAAAGATAACTTCTCCCAATAAATTAATATAGTTCTAAATCTGACTATGATTTTTATAAGTAACTGAGATAGCTATGATTTGTACTGATAAGAAGTAATATGTCCCAGAACTATAACATGTCTTCCCAAAGTAAACTGCAAGTCATATTCATCTACTTCAGCACCAGATCTGAGGCACACCTTTCATATGCTTCTACTTCTCTTTTCTTTTTTTTAAATTTTTTTTATTAATTTTTCAATAAATACAAAACCAAAAACGTGCATACAAAAATACAAGCAAAAAAAAAAAAGGAATACAAAAGATACAAAAAAGAAAGAGAGAAAGAAAGAAAATGAAAGAGAAAAAAACCCCACATTTTTTATGTGAAACTGTGTCCATTTACAAAACGTATCCCTATAAAATACTTATGGTCTATATATTTTACTCCATCAAATTTTGTTATGTCTGAGCCTGTTTCATCTTTCTCTTTTTAATCCATTCGTACCATTTCTCCCATGATACATAGTACTCAGAGTCTGTCATTTCTTTCAGTTCCAATGTTAGTTTGTCCATTTCAGTGCAGTCATAAATTTTTTCGATTATTTGATCTTCAGAGAGCATCTTCACATTTTTCCAACATTGCACAAAAGCCAGTCTCGCCGTTGTCGTTATATGTAAAATCATATGTCTTGTCTTCTTATCATAGGTTTTTCTCATTATTCCCAGTAGGTATAGTTCTGGTGCAAATTCTAATTGAACACCTGTTATTTCTTGCAATCAATTTTTTATTTTTTTCCAGTATTTTTTTGATTCTGGAAACAGCCAGCTTCTACTTTTCAATGTGACTGATCCAACTTTAAACATGCAGTTCTGCCAACATCTATTTTCCTCTTTTATGCCATAATGATAATTAGAACTGGCCAAACTTCAGTGGAAGCTCACTCTAACTTTCACCATTTCTGATTCTTCAATTTGATGAGCCTTCACTAAATTCCTCTTATCAAAGCTTTTTCCTTCCATTTCAAAATCTTGGAATGTTTTGTCTAATTAGGAGATTTTACAAAGATGTTTCTTAAGCACATTCCAGAGAGCAACTTTTTTTGCTGCCACAGATTCATGATGGTAGAAAATCAGGAAATCCAGCAAGCATTCAACCCTCACCTATTTTCAACATTGTATCAGGAAGTCAAATGGACTAAGCAGCTTTTCTGTGAAGAGCCGCATGCTGCTATGAATCTAATGCACATTTTAAATCAAAATAAGAGAACTTCTCCCTGACCAGAACTTATAATCAGTAAGAAAGTTCAACTCTATCACTAACATCATTTGACATTTTTATGCTTATAAATTAAAAATCTATTTGAATGGAAATCAGACAAATATTAAAGATTTGTCTGATATCTATTAAAGATAGATTTTCTTTTTATCTGATTTTTCTATATCTCTAAATGCACGATCCTTTGTTGATTAGACCAGCATTCTGTCAGGCTGAGCTTGAAAGATTCTTTACTGAAAATCTTTATATATTTTTTTCTCTGCATGAGAATTTTGGTTGAATACTGTAGATGCAGCAGGATGAGGTGGAATTGTTTTACACCCCCAGAAGTCAAAGGATCTCCTCTTCTTTTTCTATCTTATTCTTCAACTTTGTGCCAGATTGTTGTGTTTAAAAGCATGCTACTTTTCATATTGCAGGAATCTTTGTATTCTTTTTTCTGCATGTGGCTAGCAAGGAATGTTTAGTGAAAACACTAATAAAATGGCAGCAGCTGTCCTCTTCTTGACTCTCTGAGCATTTGTGTTCGCAGCTTTTGAGTTGCCTTACAGCAAACATTTGTTTAGATTGCCGCTGACTGCCTAGGCCACCAGTGCAATCTGGATCATTTCTTTCTTAGATGTCTTTTAATTTGCGCTTTTCAATATACATACATATCGGAGTAAATGTTATGAAGACATTCACTCTATTCACCTGGATCAGTCAGAATATTGAACAAGTGACATGTTTTAAATATTTGAGCTTATTTTCCCACAACTTCACAAAGCATAGTAAACACCGAAATCATGTTATATGATTTACATGAAAAAGAGGGCTGTGAAGATATTTACAGACCCCTCGCATCCTGGACATAAACTGTTTCAACCCCTACCCTCAAAATGACGCTATAGAGCACTGCACACCAGAACAACTAGACATAAGAACATTTTTTTCCCTGAACACCATCATTCTGCTAAACGCTGTCAAACTATTTACTAAGTCTGCATTACTATTAATCTTCTCATCATTCCTATCACCCATCTCCTCCCACTTATGACTGTATGACTGTAACCTTGTCGCTGATATACTTATAATTTATATTGACTGTTTTCTAATAGGATTTGATTGCTTATTTCTTTGCTATGACTACTATTAAGTGTTGTACCTCATGATTCTTGACAAATGTATCTTGTTTTTTATGTACACTAAGAGTGTATGCACCAAGACAAATTTCTTGTGTGTCCAATCACACTTGGCCAATAAAGAATTCTATTCTATTCTATTCTATTCTATTCTATTCTATTCTATTCTATTCTATTCTATTCTATTCTATTCTATTCTATTCTATTCTATTCTATTCTATTCTATTCTATTATTTAAAATGCTCAAAAAATAGTGACTGCAGTTCATTAGCACTCAAGTCTCTTTTTTCATAAATCAGCAAAATACATACACCACATAACTGTTTCCAAATTCTAGAAAGCATTAACTTTAGCATGCAGCAACAATCTCCTCAGAGCAGTTTTGGAACTGAGATTTTGCCTCTATGGACAAAGTGCTGTTGAAACTACAGCTCACGAACTGTTGTACTGTATTCTAGAAGTGGGTCCTTGAATCCTTATAAATACTCCTTTACCTAGTAAAACACCTGGGAAATTCTACTCCTTTTTAATGTACAATTGCCATATCAATATGATTCCAATATGATTTTGGAAGGGACCTTGGAGTCCTAGTGGATAATCACTTAAACATGAGCCAGCAGGATGCGGCAGTAGCCAAAAAAGCTAATACAATCCTTGGTTGTATAAACAAAGGCATGGAATCAAAATCAAATGAAGTATTAGTACCATTTTATAAAGTAAGGCTATACCTGGAATACTGCATTTAGTTTTGGTCACCACATTACAAGAAAAGATGTTGAGACTCTGGAAAAAGTGCAAATAAGAGCAAATAAGATGATTAAAGTCCTGGAAACTAAAACATATGAAGAACATTTGCAGGATTTGGGTTTGGCTAGTTTAGAGAAAAGAAGGACCAGGGGTGACATGATAGTAGTATTCCTGTTCTGCCCCAGCTACAGACCCCAAAGAACGCAGCACACACAAACTCTATACAAAGCTTATTTTACTCAAATAACTTAGTCTTTATCATTCAAAGGCTGTTAATGAATTGTCTTAACAGTCTACCAGAATTCTAAGATAAGGTAATCACACTTATTAGAGTTGGCAGAAAGCCCAGAAGCAATTTTACAGACACGAAGGAGAGTAAACTAAAGTTGTTTTCTACAGCTTGTTGCAAGTGGCATTCCTTCTTAAATAGGCTAAGGGAGTGCCCTTAGCTCTAAGCCTTACTCTCAAGGAGACCTTCTCCTGAGGAGCCACTCCTGCCTTTTGGCAGCTCTGCATGCCTATGCATTGAGAAGAGGCACCTCCTCTTCGTCCTCTTCACTTAAAGGAGCTTCTGGAGGTTCTGAAGGCCCTGGCTGAATCCCTGCCCCTGGCACCACATCTTCTCCAGCCTCCTCACTGTCCGACTGGAGCGCCAGCTGCACAGGCTGCTGACATAGCACCACACCAGCCTCCTCGTTGTCAGAATCAGCTATAATCTGCACAGGCCACTGATGGGCCTCAACAATTCCAGAATTTGACAGGTTGCTACAAAGAGGAGGGGAGTCAACTTATTTTCCAAAGCACCAGAGGGCAGGACAAGAAACAATGGATAGAAATTAATCAAGGAGAGAAGCAGCCTGGAATTAAGGAGAAACTTCCTAACAGTGAGAACAATTAACCAGTGTAACAGCTTGCCAACAGAAGTAGATTCTCACTGGAGGTTTTTAAGAAAAGACTGGACAGTCACTTGTCTGAAATGGTATAGCAATAGAAATAGCACTAAGGCTAATATTCTGCTTCACAGTGCTTTATAGCCCTATCTAAACAGTTTACAGAGTCAGCATATTGTCCCAAACAATCTGGCTCCTCATTTTACTGACCTTGGAAGAATGGAAGGCTGAGTCATCCTTGAGCCTGTTGAGATTCAAAATGCCAAATTGCAGGCGGCTGGAAGTTTGGAGGAAGAGTATGCTCTTACTATCAGCAATGCCATTATCAAAGAATGGAGCAAATTTCATTATTTGACCTCTTCTTCTGAATAAACCATAATAAGAACTATTTGTCCTTCTCTTCAATGCAAAAGACCCAGGACAGACCCCCTGAAGTCAAAGATGTTTGTGTACTGATCTTCTGGAGAATGTAGCTTTTGCCAAATACATTGTTTAGTATTTTCCCAAATACTCATATATTTACCATTACAAGTTATCTAGGGTAGCTGAAAATAAATGTTCGTGAAAAAAAAGGTGAAGATCATTTGGAGATCAATACAGATTTGAAATTGGGTCTCATGAATCCTAGCTTAATGCTCAATATTCTTTTATTTTAATTTAATTTGATTCATTGAACAACATGGCTTTGAACAAAGCACTTTATCAAAGTGATCTGTGGGATAAGAATGGCTCTTCTCCTTTAGTCCAAATGGTAAGAGGGTCTTTGCCAGGCACAAGTAACTGGGAACAGGAGTTGGTTCAAAGCACTAAAAGTTGATTACATGCTACTTGTACATAAGAATCTGGTCTACTAACGGTCAAGCTAAATTGGCAGGAATGGAGATAGGGATAGATAGGGACTAATGGAATTCTCTTGGCTCTCTTGTGGCCATTTAATTCCACCCTTGGGTTCAACCTGCTCATCTGTTACAATTTTATGCACATACATAATCTTCAGAAATGACTCAATTTTTCAGACTGAAGCACTACTAAAACTGAATAGATTATGTCCCAAATCCAAACAATGCTTCAGTTCCAATTACAGTAAATTTGCATGCCTCTATTGGCTTTAAATTATTTTTAAAGGCATTGTATATATATAAAAAATTACCTCAGCAGGAAGATCACAAATATCTATGACCATAAATCTGAGAATCAAGAATAATTACTTTGCTAAAATAGTTTCCATTATTCACAAACCTTTTTTTTAAAGGTTTTAATTAGGAAGCATTGATAAGAGTCAACAAAAATGCTGAACTATTATATGATGCAAAACAAGTGAAAAACAACTGTTGGTCAATAGAGATATCAGAATGAATGAGACACCTCAACTGTTTACTTAAAACGATTCAGATTAAAAATTAAAAGAAGGTTGTTGGCCTCCCCCCACCCATTAGTAGGCACTTCTTTATTTTAATTAGCAAGGTGAAACCAAGACATGTTAATTTTCTTCTTAGATCAATGAGTTACTATCAATGCTGGGGATATTATCTCACCTGCCACACATCAGACCAAATCCTTGCAATTTCTTCTTTGTTGCTGCTCTGAGAGAAGATATTGATTATCCAAAGAGGCCCACAATAATGAATTTTTATTTTTTATCAGAAATAAATACATACATACATACTTACATACATACATACATACATACATACATACATACATACATACATATGGTTAAGCTATGTATATTCCCAAAACCATTTGGAAGAACATCTTTAGAACTCATAGAGCACAGCACCTCTCTGTTGTTCACTAAAGCAATCAGTCTGCAGAACCTGAAAAAAGAAAAGTTGTGGCTGCTGCTTTAAGAACTTTTAATGATTTAAAACAGCTGCATCTTCTTTTCTGGCTCATGCAAAAGCCTGAAAAAGACTCCTCTGCTTTAATAAAAAGGATCAAAGGGTTGTCCTCATGCTGACATGAGACACAAACCATCTATTTCAGCTCAGTTTTGAATTGTGCAGTTAATGTAGAGTTTGGTTTCTTGCTCAAAACACCATTACTGTTGGATGAAGCACCTTTTCCTGATTACATTAACCCACCCACCCCCAATTTAGATCAGACAGAGAAGGCTGCTGCGGGTACTATTCATTAGGAATGTACATTTACTATGTCACAGGTGATGAGACGTCTCTATCACAGTGCTCACTTTATAGAAAATTCTTCTCCTTGAAATTAGGTTTGCTCCATTCCTCTTGATCAGGGGTGTCAAACCCAAAGCCCACAGGCCAGATCCAGCCCATGGGGTGCTTACATCTGGCCCACAGGGCTGCCCCCAGAACAGCGAAGGACTGGCCCATGGTGCCTCTGCCTGCGAAAACGGAAGCAACCACTGTCTGCCACCCTCTGCCTGTGAAAACAGAGCTTGGGAGGGCCATGCTCAGGCCACCACGGTCGCCCTGGACACAAGTGACATCGAGCTGGCCATGCCATCCACCCTGGCCACATGACCCCAGCTGCCCCCTCCCAAGGTCAAACACAACCCTGACGCATCCCTCAATGAAATTGAGTTTGACACCCCTACTCTTGATGTTCCAGAAGTCCCTAAAAAACCTGACTATGTCACGAGGCCTAGGCATTTCAGGGAACTGGAGACATGTCTAGATGAGGTAGATATATTCACTCTTTCTTTACTTAGAGTTGGTATATTTTGTTTCTAATAATTTAACTTCTAATATTGGTTCTTATATTTTTATAAGGATTGTTTCATAGATGTGTTGTTTTATCTGATTGTTGTGTGCTGCCCAGAATTGTTCTTTGTGAGATGGGCAGCCATACAAAGTTCATTAATAGCTGAGTAATAAATAAATAAATTTAGTATGGAAGTGCAACCCCGTCAAAACCAAGGAGGTCTCAAAGCACCACATATTTTACTGGCAGAGGAAAATACAGGCTTCAGACTTTTCTTTCTAAATTAATGTGATCTTGGCTTTTGTAAATTTGTTTGGATCCTGCCATATTTCATAATACCAGGAGCTGATAAAACAAGCTACAATGTATTTAGATTTTTTAAAAATCTTTCTCATTATCCCTGCAGTTTTGACTCAATCATTTTGGTATGCCTTTGCTGACCTTCTGTTATGCTTTATTAAAAAAAGAGAGGGCTATGTATATCATGCATCATTTATCATGTTTAATAAGGAAGTTTTTCTCCAATTAATTTTACTTTCAGATAACTTGCTTCCCTACCATATGAACTAAATCTCATAAGTAAAAAATTATTTTGAGTTCAAAAGTCAAGAACTGAATGCATAGCCTCAGCTCCACACAACCCATCATTTGAGTCATCAGAATGCAATGGCTGTTTTTCTTTTATGTGACTCATCCACTGATATAATCTCAGAGATATGGAGGTGCAGTACTCCCAACCCTTTACCTCCAGAACTATCACTCATCTCTAAAATTAACTTCCAGATGCCTTATTATTTCAAAGAATCTTCTACAGTACCATATTTAGACTTCTGAGATCAATAGTGCAACTACAAGTGAGATCATCTCGAAAAGTAAGGATAATATAAGAACTCTGGTCCAGATAAGAATTCTGGTCCCAACTGCAGCTCTGGAACTTCCCTATTATTTCCCAATGTCCAAACATTATAGTTGCAGTTTACAAGAAAATACAGAAATGTGGTGTGGTGATTATTCACATACTAGACTGAATGCATTTATTTTGTTTTGTAGAAAACAAACTCTCTCGGATTTTTACTGGTATAAATTTACACTTTTATTGCGTAAATTTATTATTTGCACAATGAGTTGGAAATTAAATTAAACCATAGAGTATTTTTCCTCCCCTCTGCTTTACTTGTGTTAATCCAGATCATGGTGTTAATCCAGCTCAAACCTGATTCAAGAATCAGGCTTAACAAACCAAGGCTTTGTGCAATATGCGAACTCAGAAAAAGAGTTACTTCTATGTAAAATAAAAAACAAAAGTTTGAATTCCTCAGTTTAAAAGAACACTTAAAAGAATGCTTTGATAATGCAATTAACTGCACAAAAGGATTCATACCATCATTATTATGTTTAGGCTTTTCACTATAAATGAGGCAAAACTCACATCATTTTTTTAATAAAGGTGTCTGTTTGTCTGTCTGTCTGTCTGTCTGTCTATCATCTATCATCATCTATCATCTATATCTATCTATCTATCTATCTATCTATCTATCTATCTATCTATCTATCTATCCATCCATCCATCCATCCATCCATCCACCCACCCACCCACCCACCCACCCACCCATCCATCTATCTCTTGTGTATGACAAACAGAGCATGCATTTACCTTCAGGTTTCTTGACTGCCTGGATCAGTCCTTGCAGTTTTCTTGGCAAGATTTTGAGAAGTGGTTTGCCCTGCCTACTTCCCAGGACTGAGAGAGAATAACTGACCAAAGGTCTCCCAGGTGCCTTCATGCCCAAGAAGGGGCTAGAACTCACAATCTCCCAGTTTCCCAGCCTGATACATTAATTGCTACACCAAATTGGCTCTATGTATGCATGCCTCCAATTAGTGGCTTTTAATATTGATGTCACAAAGACACTCAAAACCCAGATTTTGAAAACAAAATAATAAGAGAGCCTTTTAACATTCCAATCTTACGCCCAATTTCCATTTTATAATATTGTTCACAATGAGACCAATTTTGAGTAAAAACACTC
The DNA here is from genome assembly GCA_030761175.1 of Masticophis lateralis. Lineage (NCBI taxonomy): Eukaryota > Metazoa > Chordata > Lepidosauria > Squamata > Colubridae > Masticophis > Masticophis lateralis. The sequence continues at coordinate 194,437,704 of JAUDYJ010000001.1, read as the reverse complement.
AGAATTACAGTGAAAAGCTCTTATGTAGACTTGTACTTAACATTGCAGAGGCAGAAAAATATATACAAAGATATTGTTAAAACTTCTGGTAAAAGGTAAGTGTGCTCATTAGCCATTCTTTTATATGAAAGAGTTTTAACTTTGTTGTGCTCCTTCCATGTATGTGGTAAATCTTTTTTTTTTTTTACATAGGAGTTAGAGTCAAAAACAATACAGTTTTAGATTAGAGATCTAAATAAAAGTACTCTTGTTTTATTTGAAATATCTATGGTCAAGAGTGGTGCTTGGTATTCTATGTTTAGCTGGGAATAATCTTTGGAAGGCAATTCTGTCTCAGGGCATAAAGTCAGGACACAAACAGAACTGTTGTGGTTTTTTTAAAAATGCTTTCCCAGCTTAGTAGAGCATTTTCTTCCTGCTCCTCTGGAAATTATTTTTATCTCCCTCAGGTGAAGAGATAACTGGGTCTTTGCCAGACTTTTCCCATATATCATAAAATATCCCACTTCCAGGCTCGGATAAAACATGGGAAACTGGCAAAGATGAGCAATATTTTAGCAGTGCCAAGCTGTTGCAGGTAGAGTAGGGGAACTGCTGGCTGAAAAGGTTTATAGTTGATTTGCTGTGACCTCCTCCTGGAACAGGAAAAAAAAATCTTTATTCTCTCAGTTGATTTGCAGCACATGTTGTTTCAGTGCCAATAAAATATAGTTGGCCCAGCTGCTATGAATCACTTCCCCATCCCCCAATAGGTTTCCCCCCTCCCCCAACGATAAAATATATTGAAAACACCTAGCACGTATTTTTAAAAGTGGGTTAGGTTCTAAAAGCAGTGCAGTTTCCTCTCTCTGACATAATTTTATTTATATATATATATATATATATATATATATATATATATATATATATATATATATATATATATATATATATATATATATATATATATCCCCTTTTGTTTTTCAAATGTTGTTTTCAATATGATAGAATGTGGGCCACTTTTACAGGTTGCCGATTTAAACGAAAAACAACTTTTGCAAACAGAGGTGCATCTTGCATTATTCTTGCTACTTTTCTCTTATTTTAAATATTACTAAAAGAGGGGGAAAAGGAATGGAGGAAGGAAAGGCCATGTTTAGAAAGTACCATACTTTTCTACTTTAAATTGAAGAAACTCATGAATAATATGTCTTTCCCATCCTACTAGAGGCCTGTCTTGACCAATTGAAACAGAGAACATCTTTCCTTGAATAATTACACAGAAAGGAGAATTCTGGCAGGTGCAATTTATCATGCCACTGTAAGGAATGCTATACCTTGCTCAAAGATGCTCAAAGACATTTTGCAACTCTAAGTTAAAATGGCACATCTCTCCCCAATTCCATATACAGAATAGGATAAGGCTGACAACTGAAGCTTATCTCAACAATGGTGAGATGACAGCCTCCTCCACCAGACCTTGAGGTAGGAAACCATTGTGAGATGATATACACCTTGCCAACTCTTCTCATCTACTTGGCCATACAATGTCAACAATGTCAAGCATTTCAGTTTAATCTCTTTTGGTCTGTAAACCCCAGTAATGGACACTATGGATTAATTCATGAGATAATGTCCATAATGTCTGTTACCACAAAACCATCTCATATAATCAAGATTAGTCTATTCTAGGCACTTTGCAGAATTCTTAATATCTGTCTTAAGGCCTTCCTGATCCCACACCCCCAGTGGTGGGATTGAAATAATTGAAATTATTGAAATTATTAAATTAACAACCGGTTCTTTGCCCTAATGACCGGCTGGGTGGGTGTGGCCAGGGGTGTTCTGGCAGCACTTGGCCTCCTGCACCCCCCTGGGAACAAAAATGGGCTGTGGTAGGGCAATGATCCACCCCAACACATTGGATATAAGCAAAATGTCCAGATATTCAGAAATTTTAGATAAACAGGGGAAGATTAAAAACAATCAGATACAAAAGGAACAGGGAATTTCTATTGATTGGTGGCCATATTTACAACTGCAATCTAGGTATAAGAAAGATGTGGAAGAATACAGAATTGATACAGAACCAAAACAACTAGACAAATTGTTGATAGGCCCTGAAGGAAAATTAATATCCAAAATATCCAATTATCTATTAGAATTTGATAGAGTAGAGGAGGTGGTGAAAGAACTGATGATTGCATGGGCTAAAAACATAGGGCATAATATAGATTTAGAGGATTGGGAACGAATTTGGAACAAAAATTACAATATAACAAAATCCGCTGCTTATAAGGAAAATCAATACAAAATGCTTCACCTAGCCCTAGCAAGGCTGGCTAAATTTAAGCCCAAAATGTTGGAAATGTAACCAATGTCAAAGTACCTTCTTTCATGCTTGGTGGCTATGCCCTGAAGTGAAAAAGTACTGGACTAAGATACAAGGATGACTACAAGAGTTAATAAAATGTCAAATTGAACTAAACCTGGAAACATTTCTCCTGGGAATACTTAAAACAAAATTTGATAGAAAGATAAGATATTTGATTCTACACATATTAACAGCGGCAAGAATTGCATTTGCACAATACTGGAAGGAACACAATACACCACCAAAGAGATTGATCATTCAGAAGATATACTGTATGAATGTGCTGAAATGGATAAACTTACCCTAGAATTAAAAGAAAAAGATGATTCAGAATTCTATGCAGTTTGGGAAAAATGGTACATTTGGATAGATAATAGAAATAAAAATTGGAAATATACATAAGGCTACTGAGGATTAGATATTGAATGTATATAATGTATATATTGTATGGAATGTTGATCCGAAGTATACAAAAATGACACAGTCTGATGATTATGTACTAGAGTTGTGTAAAGGAAAATTGTAATAAAAAATATTTTTTAAAAAAATAAATTAACAACCAGTTCTCTGCCCTAATGACCAGCTGGGTGGGTATGGCCAAGGGGTGTTCTGGCAGCACTTGGCCTCCTGCAATCCCCCAGGAGCAAATATGGGCTGCAGGTGGGCCACGCTGTACCCCCCCCATGACACATTTTGGGCCTAGTAGTCCTCCCTGCAGCCTTCTGGGAGCAAAAATGGGCTGCAGTGGGCCGCACTGCCCCCTCCACACCCCATTTTGGGCCTAGGAGGCCTCCCTCCAATTACCTGGGAGCCAAAAGGGGGCATGTGGGGACTCCTGGAAGGAATGGGAAGGGGAGGGCCCAGTCAGAAATTTAACTACCGGTTCGCCCAAACTGGCCTGAACCAGCTGAATCCGACCGCTGCCCCCCCTCCAATATTTAGCACTGGGTGACCAGCTTTTTAATTGTGCATAGTACTCTTGAGTGATGCTAGGTCACTGATATGGTGAGAGATTAAAAGTTGGCCCCAGGGCATTAAGAAGATTTTAAGTGGTGGCAGTCTTCAGTAAAGCCATGGGATCAGTCAATTCTATTATTGAAGGAAGGTATGGCCACTATACTTCTAATTCAGAGCATTCGTCATTCCAGGCACAGAGAGATAGCAAAGAGACAAAGAATTCTACTTCCACTGGCAGATTAAGGTATCAAAGCAGGGGAAGCTTGGAGCTAAAAATAAATCTTATATTTAAAGCAATTTTAAAAGACTTTTTCATTGTCTCAGGTCTGGCATCAGTATTGCAAGAAAGTGGAGAAACAGGTCACAGGTTTTAACATGGCAATCCGATCTAAGATGAATATTAGTCTGGAACGTTATAATGGAAAGTGCTAGGAAATCTCTTTTGATTTATAATAATACTGAATTATATTACCCCAACTGCAATCTGTTATAATAATGCAAGTTTCCATCATATCTTTTATGGGTTCTCAAAGTTGTTAATCCAGTTAGGTCCTGCCTTCTCTATTCCTATGTGTAGGAAATTAACCACTGTTGATACACCATTCCAATAGTTCTCTCATAGCTGCATAACCTTCCCTGATATTCTCATTATGCAGAGACTCTCTGGCTCATTTCAAGGAAGGGATCTGATGCTTTAAAATTACCCTACAAGAATCTAGTCTAACCCTAAATTACGATAGCAAAGTCTCTTTCCCAGTTTTACCCAGTGATTCAGGAGAACTGAATTTTTACCTTTGCAGCATCTAGCCCAGGGAACACATTTAGTTCCTTTTAAAATGGGATAAAATTGGCCAGGAAGTTAAACTATAGTGAGGCATGCATCAAATCTCAAGGAAAACAATGCTGGTGTTTTCAAATGATGTTCTTTAAAATCTGCAAATAATCAATAAAATGTAGTAAATTTTTCATAACTTTCTATTTTCACCTGAAGTGGAATGGACAAAACTCTTGACAAATTTCAAGCAGACAGAATGAGAAGGTTCAATGACAAGAGAACTTGTAATCATAAGCAGTAATGATATCCTTGTCTGAATATAGCGGAATTTATTGTTGGGGAGTGGAGGCAGTGAGACTAACTCTCTGATCTTTTTCAGTGTCTATCAATCAGCTGGCTAGCCAAAACATCACAAAGAATCATCCTGGACCTGTTAAGGAGACAGGAAAATAATGGCATGCAGCAAAAAATAAAACTTCAGCTGCCTTCCAAGAGTTGTCCACACCTGCCAAGATACTGTGAATGGCAGTTTGATCATAAGGCTCCCTCTGAGTTGATGTAAGTCTTCCTGGGTAAACGAGACTGGAAATACAACTTCTACTTGATTGTAAGGCTACATTAACAGAATTGTGCAAGTCTGAAAGCACCAACTTCCTGCCACCACTTTTAACCATTTCAACAATTATGGTGGGTCCTTCATAAATTTCTTCCTCTGACTGTTAATCCATCTGGGGCTCTTGCCTCTCTTGTCTGATTGTTGCCTAGATAGCATCTCCTTCTCCTCCCCTCGTCCTCCCCCAAGGTCATCCACCCATTCCATTAGAGTTGAGAAGAGACCTCTACATTTCAGAACATCGTACTAATCCTTTCTCCTGTTTCCCTTCATAGCAACAAGTTTAGTGATGAACTTTTAGGCATGGTTGCCCATGGTCTAAATCAGAGGTCTCCAAACTTTTCACCTCATCAACTCCTTCATGAAGTTTCAGACTGTTATTGACCCCCAAACATTTCTTATATGAAAATAATGTGATAAACACTACTTTAACTACTAATGCCTTGAATAATAATAGATAATAATGACTTTATAAAATAAAGTAAAATATGAAAAAAATAAGATTTAACATACCTTTTTCTTACTGAACGTTGATATCATTAATGGGAAGGATGTGTCTGATGTATATCAGCAAGGGCACTGAAGGGCTGGAGATTGATGAATTGTAGTCATTAAGTCACCATGATCTTCGAGGATCAGATTGTTTCTATTGATCCCTAGACATTTACTGACCCCCCCTTTCAACCCCTAGACATTCATTAGTCCCTTGGATAATCCCATTGACCCTCGATGGTCAATATTTTTTGAAATTATTTCTATTAGAGATTTTATGAGATTTTAACATAAGCAAAAGATAAACATGAAAAATATAAAGAAAAATTAAGAAAAAGATAAATAAAAGTGTTGGAAGTGAGACACAAATATGTATGTATGTATGTATGTATGTATGTATGTATGTATATTTATATATAATTTCCAATATTCTTTACAAAAATTACAAACAAATTTATTATCTCTCCTCCCTCTACAACAGAGTTTCCAACATTTCCGGTTTTGTGGACTGACAGGGGGGAGGGGATGGTTCATGCTTGTGGCTGGCAAGCATGTGCATGTGCTCACCCGCTGCTCATGCAAGTGAGGATGTGCATGAGTACGCTCACCAGTTGCAAACCCCTCACTGCCCACAGGTTGGGGACCCCTGGTCTATAAGATTACATTACATGGTTGTTTCTTGTCTTACTCGATCCTTTTTAATCAGCAAATTCAATCACCCATACATTTTTTCCATTGTCAGAAAAAAAGAAGTCCATAAGAAGTTTCTAATCTTTTATGAAAACAGTTACTGTATTTTTTTTTTAATCCTTGATCAAACAGGTCAATTTTGCCATTTCTGCAAATTTCAAAATCTTCACAATCCAGTTCTCCATTGTGGATATTTCAGTATTGTATGATTTTGTCTATATAATAGTTTTGCTGCACCTTGGGTATCGATATTAACTATGCTGGGGACTCCTCCTATAAACTGACAAATGAGTGCCAGAGTTTAATTTTGAAGCTAAGCAACATCTGTCTGAATCAAAATTTCAGCATTGATTGATTGATTGATTGATTGATTCATTCATTTTCATTTTTCATTTATATTCCAGGTCTTCCATAGTCCTTTCTTGTTTTATTTTCCCACTTTCCCTCTAATTTTCATTTTCGATTTCTTTCTTTTGTCCATTCATTTTCTCATTCAGTCCATATCTCTTGTCTCATTGGTTTCTTGCTACTCAGACTCCATTTCTTCCAGTTCTGTCTTTCTTCTTGCCTCTCTTCATTGATGTCCTGGTACATCTGTTCCTGCTACTAGACGGAGTAATATTATGTTTTATTGCTAGAGTGTGTAAGCACATGCCTAAGTAAATTAACTGATATTCATTTTTTATGCATCTTCATTTAATAGATTTATGGACATAGGAAATATAAAAACAGAATCTCATTTTATCAATGTTGCATTGTGCTTCAACCTCCCCAAATTTTATATTCTCCATACATTAAATCAGAAGTTTACCAGATTTTGTCTGAAAAACTTCACAAAACCACTATGATTTCTCTGGATTTTAACAATCCAGATTTGCTCACCCTTATCATAGCTAGTCAGTATGGCTAAGGCTTACTGTAAGTGGTAGAACAATATACTAGTGAGCAATGCAATTTTCCCAGACTGAGAGTGAATTGTTTAATTTACTTTTCTTCCACAGGCAATAAAATATATTGAAATGGCTCTGAGCCCAGCTTTCTAACAGTGTATAGAATGAATGAAGATAGGAGTTGTTTAAATGGTTAAATGAGCCTTTTCAAAGTATTTGCCCTGAGTGATTCCAGTCATTTTGAAATAAATAGTTTATGTAAAGAATAGTCTATAGTCACTGGGTTATATGTTAAGCGATTGTTAGGTTTTGGCCTAAAACATTGCATAAATCCAGTCACCATGGTTTAGTTTATAGTTTATATGTTATGCAATCCCAGACAATTGAGGTTTGCTTTACTAATGGAATAAAATATATTTACTGACACCTCTCGGACTCTTTCTTGCATGTCTCCTAACTGCCTATAACACATGAGAAAGTTCAATGACACCTCCTCCATCTGAAGTTTAGAAAGTTGATTGCCAAGATCCCTTAATATTCTAAAAAGCTCACTCTGTTGAATCCAGAAAGCAGAGGAGAAGTGGACTTTCCTTTCCTGGAGATTAATGCTCTGTTCAGTGGATATATATTTGCGTTCTTTTGTAGAGATTGCCAGAGTTTGTTGCAGCACACACAATCAGACAATTCAGCAGGATTCAAAACTTCTTTATATACATAATAACTAGTAGTGGGTTACAAAACCCACCGCTACTGGTTCTCTCGTGTGTATGTACTCGCGCCCACGTGCAATGCTTCTGTGCATGTGCAGAAGCATCTAGTGTGGGTGGGCGGAGCCTCCCACTGCCACCACTACCTGTTCACCAATCAGGATAGAACCAGTAGCAACCCACCACTGATAATAACACATAAGGCATACAATATCCTTGTAGGTTTTTCCACATTGTAGAGAAGAGAGATTGTAAGTAGGTACAAACACAGGCCAAACTCAGCAGAGATACAGAGGCTAATATTGTACAGAGGTACCATTACAGGGGCCAAACCAGCTCTTATATATAGTTCAGAAAGTCTAATCCATGCCCAGACTCCAAACTGTCTCTTATGGCCCCATACAAACAAATACTATGTTTCAGTTTCCAAACAGTCCCCATTGGCTGACCTGTTACCATGTCTATCCAAACAGTCCCCATTGGCTGATCTGTTGCCTATTCCAGTCTATGAATATTCATACTCTGACAGAGATACTAAGTAAAGCTGGTGAATCAAGAGCCCTATATCCAGGGGTGAAATCCAGCAGGTTCTGGAGAACCGGTAGAGGAAATTTTGAGTAGTTTGGAGAACAGACAAATGCCACCTCTGGCTGGCCCCAAGGTGGGGTGGGAATGGAGATTTTGTATTATCCTTCCCCCAGGAGTTGGGAGGGAATGGGGATTTTGCAGTATCCTTCCCTTGCCACACCCACGAAGCAACACCATGCCCACCAAGCCATGCCCACAGAACCAGGAGTAAAAAAAATGGATTTCACCACTGCCTAAGTATTTCCAGGAATCAAGTAAGCAGAAACCAAATGATATTACATGTTCCTGTGGGGGATTTTTCTTTAGGTCACCACCGACCAATTTGGTTTACTAAAAGGTATAACGGCATTCGGGGAACATATCCCAGAACTACCAAAACAGTTTAAATTTGGTTGCATTGCTAGTTCATGTCTTTTCACTGAACTACTTCATCTTTTGCCCTTGCAGGGCTGTCGAAATTTTGAGAAGCAAAATAAACTTCTCTACTGGAATATTCCGAGAGAATCATTATGTTAACAGAATGGAATATAAAAAGGGGGAAAGTTGTAAAGCTTCATCTGCATTAGAACTGATTCTGCCAACCATGACTGTTTTGTTATGTGGGGAAAAAAATGGTTTGCATTTTTATCAGCTCGTTTTTATGCTATATTACCCCAATAGTATTTTTTTTATCACAAACACGCCTTGTGGGGGAAAAAATGCTAATTTGTAAACAAATTGGTAATCCTGTAATTGCAGCAATGACTGGAAAACCAGAGTGAAGCATGTGTTGGTAGCGACCCATTGGGATGATGTTTCATCAACTGTTTTTCTCCATTATGTCCAAACCATTTAATACAAAAGAATACATACAATGTTTAATTCACTGGAGAAAATTCTATGGGGCTGCTGCATAATACACTGAGTGACAACAATGCAGATCCTATGTAATGAATGCTGGATCATGTTAGAAATAAAAATTACCCCTATTTTAGTCTCCTCTGATGCACAATCCTTTGTTATTATAAAGTTCTGACTTTTTCTTTTGTTGAAAAAATAAATTCTAAGCTACGAAAAGCAAATAGTGTCAACTGCATTGAGATACCCCCCCCCCTTTAAAAAGAAGAGTTTATATGGAGAAATTCAAAGAAGAAAGTTAACATATTTCATCCTGGATTTACCTACTCAGAAGTAAGCATCACTGAATTCAGAACAATGTGCTTGGAGTGCAGCTGCAATGTCTATGGTTCTGTATTGTGGTGCCAGGCTTAATGAGTAAGACTAGGCCCAGGGAAACTGAGGTCCAAGTCCACCTTCCCCAGGGAAATTTTTAGGGAAGCTTTAAGTCTATCACTGTCTCTCAGCTCCACCAAGGTTATTGTTGTAAGATATAATGGAAGGAAGTCCTTGTGGAAGCTAGTTTAAATTCTTGGAGAAAAGATAGGATCTAAGTAAAACAAGTCATGGAATGGAATGGAAGCCATCAAAGGTAACTGGAATTAAAAACTGCCACCTCATAAAGCTGAACTGCCATGATAGAAAGCTCTTTCTCATGTCATATTAATGTACATTCTTTTAGTTGGCAGGAAAAAAATAGATCAACCTAAATTCCTCTGCCCTGACTGCCAAACCTGCCATCCTGCCTCAGTTTTGAGGCTGTGATAAGGCTGCTGTCTGTCATTGTCTTTACAGATTTAGTACAGGTAGGTTAAGGAAAGTGGTTGGCAATTTCCCTTAAATTTATTTCTCCTCCCATTGAGTATAGTACCACCCATTTGAGACAAAGCAACAAATTCTCAGTATGTGGTACGGTAAGGTGGGGTCAGGTTAGCAGGTGCTTAGAATGGTAAGAATTAGCACCTGTTTTCATTTATTTACTCCATTAACAGGTTGCTGGTATGGAAGTGCTCCATGCCCTATTACCTATCACTCTGGCTGTTTCTGAACACGAGTCTAGCATTCTTTGAACCGAGCTATATTCAAAACAAGCTCAGGTGACAATGGAAGTGGAAGTGTTGCAAGCTGTCATGGGAGTAGTGTTTCTGACCTCTTTCTTGGGATAAGAAGTGCAGCAGGGGATGAAAGTTAAAGGAAACACTATAAAGGAATGGCAGTATAGGCAGAGGGTGACCATGGCCAGCAGCACTGACAGATATGTGGATTATGCAAAGTGGTGCTACCACTCGCTAAATAAAATCAATAAACAAGGCAGCCATGTGAAGTTTCTCACTGTAATATCCGTGAAGCACTCAATGGTCTACTGGATAATACACAGTTGGCAAAACACAGCTTTGTTTCCTAGTTTAAACTCGGCTTCTGTGCAGCCTTTCATGACAGTGCTGGTCCTTTTTTAAGCAATAAGATTCACACTCTTTCAAAGGAGTGCTAAATCCATGTACAGCACATGAGCAGTCTGAAGTTTTCTGAAATATCAGTCACGCATTCTGTGACTGCAGAAACCAGGATTTGGTCTCTTCTGCAGTCTAAGGAAAAGTGACACTGAGAGGATAGTGCCCAGTGTCTAGAGGGCAGGGTTGTGCCCAAAGCAGATTAGTACATCAATTGAAGGGAGGGAGAATCCCAAACTTTGTCTGAGGAAGATTTATACATTGAATTATAGCATAAACCTCTGGTGGATTAAGTTTAAAACTGGAAGCTCTAAAGCTCTAAAGACAAAAATTTATTTATCCACCATGTGAGGAGGAGATGAGATGATGGCACAGTCCTAAAGGCACGTTATTTAAAACAATTAGTAGGACATCTACTTGAGTTTAAAATATAAAGATCCATAAAGCATACATGAACTGGGCATGTTTTATTCTAAAGAAAAGAAAAGACAGAAGTATGCTTTTGATCTGGGTGAAGGCCTTGTGTCAGTTTCTAGTCAAAACCTGTCTTCCTCCTATTTGATCTCTGAATCTTTGAGTTGGACAAAGAACAGCTTGAAAGGTAAATTTTCAGCAGAAATAAAGCCTCCCATTGACTCAGGAGTAGGGTGTTCTGGAATACTATCCCATCACTGCTTAGAATCAAAGTGTCCAGATGAAGCATTCTTATAATGAGCATTGTTTGTAGTTTGCTTTTCACCAAAATTGGACAAGTATATGTCGCATGAAGTATAGGTCACAGGGAGTTGCAACCTCAGCTCAGACAATCCACAAACAAGGAAGACTTGAGAGAGAGAGAGAGAGAGAGAGAGAGAGAGAGAGAGAGAGAGAGAGAGAGAGAGAGAGAGAGAGAGAGAGAGAGTAAATGAGAATGCTGAGAAGAAAAGCAGATCAGAGCATCTATTATTTAATGTGAAATATGTTTATTCTATTTTTCTATAAAATACTGCTTAGTGTATGGAAATGTTTGCAATCTGATTAGAAATGTCCATGTAGCAAAACATATAGGTACAAATAGACCCAAGCTTCCTTCTTTCCTTTGAATACAAGCACTACTGATTATATTAAAATAATAACCCTTCAGCCAGTGGTGAAATCCAAATTTTTTTATTACCGGTTCTGTGGGCATGGCTTGGTGAGCATGGTGTAGCTTGGTGGGCATGGCTTGGTGGGCATGGCAAGGGAAGGATACTGCAAAATCCCCATTCCCACCCCACTCTGGGGCCAGCCAGAAGTGGCATTTGCCGGTTCTCCGAACTGCTCAAAATTTCCGCTACCGGTTCTCCAGCACCTGTCAGAACCTGCTGGATTTCACCTCTGCCTTGAGCCTTTAAACACAATGAGTATGATAGCTACTGTGGTTTTACACTGTGTTCTAATATAATAGAAATTCAATTCACAAAATTTGCCAGTGTTCTATTTTTATGGGCTTTTTTTAAAAAAATGTATGATTTACCAAGAATGTTCTCACTCTAAAAATGAATGATTTGAGCAATAGTTAGCAGTTTGCAATGGCAGGAGTTGAGTCGAGTGAGATTTTTAACACATTCCAAGGGACTTGATTTCCCTTCCATCTGATCGTATTAATTTAATTCAGGAAGGGGGGAAAAATACAGGGGAAATTATGTAGATTTTTAAAAAACCTCCCACATACCTTATGGGACTCAGACAAAGTGTTGGACTAAGACTATGACTGTATGTTCAGTTCCAGGAATGGTCTCCTAGAACACATTTTCACAGAGGGACAGGGAGTTAAATTGAAATGTAATGTTCTTCTAACTGAAAATTCTATTCCAAACATAAATCATGCCTATGGAAATGCAATATTATTAAACTTACCTTAAACTATGATGGTTAAATGGGGGCTATGAATACCCTAGCTTTTTGGGGGGAGGGGGACGACGACAGGGATAGTATTTTCATAATGACCACAACAGAAAGCAATGAAATCTAAGATACTAAAAAATATGCTTCCATTGGAAAGCAGCTCCTAATTTTTGTGATCCCACAATGTTGAGAAGATTCAATTCATTTCTGTTTCCTAATTTTAAGGAATTCTTGCTTCCTCCTTCTTCTTCCTGATCTTTGGTGATATTAGAGAGTCTTTTTAGGGGAATTCTAGCTTGATCATTTCAAAACTTACTCTCTGCAAGCCTACACGAACAACCAGAAAGGATATTAATAAGACTCTTGTCAGTTTTGCAAGGGACTATCTCAGGGGAAAACGTCAGTTACTTCGAGGTTTTTTTTCATTCATTTCCTTTTGTATAAAGGAGTTTAGGATGAGGGGATTTTGATTGCTGCCAGACCTGTGCCAACCTGAGTAGCAGAGCAATGGATGACATCTTTTGCTCTTCTTCTGAATTAGTAGAAAGGAAGTATCTGTCACTCATTTTCAAACTGCTTTGAGTCCTTTTTAAAAATAGTCCTTGCTTTCTTCTCAAACACAAATACATTTCTGATCATTCCTCTGCTAACAACCAGTATATGATTATAGTCAGCGGTGGGATGCAACCAGTTTAATAACTGGTTCGGTGAGCGCTTGCGCGCAGCATTCAAATTACAGCAATTTGAAGCTCAGCTGCTTACCTTCTAAGGCAGCCCCAGTAGAACAGCAGAGGCACGGAATCAGCTGAGCCAGAAAGAAAGTAATATAGGACAGAACAGGACAGGATAGGTGGGGGGCGGAGCCAGCTGATAGTTGGAACTACCAGTTCACCTGAGCCAGTCCATACCGGCTGAATCCCACCCCTGATTATAGTAGGTATTCAAAGAATACCAGTGTGGAAAAGAATCATGTATTTTCACTTTGAATTGTTTTAACTCTAAATTCATAAATGGTAAGTGAATGAGAACCACAACAGCTTTGGGGATCTATGCAACAGACTAGAGCAGAAAAACAGGAGACAGGATGTGGGAAATCCTGTGCTCTCACTCTATGTTTTTTTTTAAAGCACACAATTAGAAATGCTCTCTTGTGATACTTTTAGAAATCTATTTGCAGCACATATAAATATACTGCCAGAAATGGAGAGGAAAAACAGATGCAGGCTTCCTTCAGATAATGGTTATGAAAAAAAAAAGTAGCACAAAATAAATGTTTAAAAAGGAGCAAAAAATAACTCAATCTGGGACCTGATGCTATTCCACTTAATATCAATAGCATTTAGAGTTATATATCGCTTCACAGTGCTTTACAGCTCATTCTAAGTGGTTTACAGAATCAGCATATTGCCCCAGCAGTCGGGGGTCCTCATTTAACCAACCTTGGAAGGATGGAAGGCTGAGTCAATCCAGAATCTAATTCCTTGCAATCAGCAATGAATTAGTCCTGCAGTACTGCATTTTAATTGCTGCATCACCATGGCTCAGAATTAATATATTCATATGTTTCTGAAATGGAGAGGAAGATTGGGAGGAGCCAAATAACTCACTATCCTCATCTTTTCCAGAAAGGCTGGGAACTTGAAGTACTCAGCAATTTAAATCACTAGTCCAGCCATCTTTAACTGTTGGGAAAGCTACGGAGAATTGCAATTTAAGGTAACAGCGCTCCGTGATGTCATACTAGCCACGTGACTTCAAACAGCACTGGCTCAGTGGCCTTGGAATGGAGATGAGCACCGCCCCCTAGAATCAGCAACAACTAGCGGAGTAAAATCTGCATGGACTCCTCATAGTCTTCAAAAGGTCCCCCTTAGTCATGGGGACCTTGAATAAGCAAATCAGGATTCAGAAAGATCCACTGTCTCAATTTATTTCCATTTAGCCCCTTGTTTTCTAATTTGGATAGGAAGAAGTATA